>CM059444.1:46724593-48182844 GCA_030390025.1 Squalus acanthias | reverse complement strand
CTTTTTGATCTTCAACAGAATGGAACAGAGCAAAGGGTGTATGGCAACAACATTCTTTAATAGCACGCATTTTTATCAGTTCAGTGCTTGTACAAGTATGATGCACATCAATTGACAGTGAGTCACAGAACTAAGTCCATAAAGTTGTGTTGTGTTCTTAACCGATGAATCAGTCGCTCTGCCCATTATTCACCTGACGAAGGAGCAGCGCTCCGAAAGCTTGTGATTTCAAATAAAACTGTTGGACTATAACCTGGTGTTGTGCGACTTCTCACATTATTTTGTTGTTTTTATTAATCTAAATCTGTCAACTTTTTGGCTGCACTCCATTTTTTTGCGGGTAGCTATGTAAAGCATAGCAATTTTCCTTTTTAATTTACACTTACAGATACAGTGACTAAAAAGCTTTTGATGTTCTCTTCACAATAAACAGTACAGTTTATGAGTTTTTCTATATAATTCTGTGTAAATAAATATGAAACTATGATAGAGGGACCAACATTATGAATCCAGAAATGGGAAAACGGGGTTTTTATGCTGGGTTGTTTTTTGGATGATGATAATACGAATAATAATTATTATCATTATTATTATGGCATCAGTAATAAACCAAACTTGAACGAGATGGATGCAGTAATTGTATCAATTACCGATGTGATTAAAACCAAAATGAATTTTTTAAATTGTGAGTTCAATCATGATTATCTTTTCAAATCACTTGACAGTTCTAAGTAAAACATTAAACAGCATGGAGGAATAAACTCACACCTCTGTGACCCCTATGCAACCAAATTTCTCCGGCCAAACTCTGGCCATGGGTACTTGTGCAGTCATCCGCAGTCCCTGAATGTGGCAACTTTACTTTTTACGTAATGGCAGTCCTTCACCAGGCCACCATATGCTATTGTGAAAGAGCACGTGGATCCCATTCACCAGGATTGAGTAATGGTAACTGTAATAAAGATTTAGAAACAAGAAGTAAAAGTCCAAATGCACTACACTACAAACTGGATTGGATGGGACTTCTAGTGGACCTGAAGGTGATTCACATGTATCAATAATACTTCACGGGTTGACAGTTTTTTTCTTTCTTTAGAATTTGCTTTGCAAGCCAAAAAATGCTTGTTAAGGTCCAATATTTTCTTTTCGACAAGAGCTGCACTTAACTGTGGACAGAATATCAATCACCCTATTTATAGACCATATTTATAGATCTTTTTTGTTCTATTAGAACTGATGGTATATTGCAACCTAATATGAGGAGAGAACTGGGCTAAAATCTTGTATTCTGTACCTCGAAGTTTGCGAGACTTACTTCTCTTCCCCATTACAAAATCTTCAAAGTGTGTTAGACAATAATTCGATCTTTATATTGAATTAATTTTATGTAAAATGGAACTAGATGTTATATCGAGTCTACAGCACAGTAACAGGCCATTCGGCCCAACTGGTCTATGCTGGCATTTATGCTCCACACAAGCCTCCCCACCCATCTTCATCTAACCCTTTCAGCATATTTAAAAAAAAAAATGTTTTATTCGCTTATGGGATCTGTGCGTCGCTGGCAAGGCTAGCATTTATTGCCCATCCCTAGTTGCCCTTGAGAAGGTGGTGGTGAGCCGCCTTCTTGAACCGCTGCAGTCCGTGTGGTGAAGGTACTCCCACAGTGCTGTTAGGTAGAGAGTTCCAGGATTTTGACCCAGCGCCGATGAAGGATCAGCGATATACTTCTAAGTCAGGATGGTGTGTGACTTGGAGGGGAACTTGGAGGTGGTGGTGTTGCCATGCGCCTGCTGCCCTTGTCCTTCTAGGTGGAAGAGGTCGCGGGTTTGGGAGGTGCTGCCGAAGAAGCCTTGGTGAGTTGCTGCAGTGCATCTTGTAGATGGTACACACTGCAGCCACGGTATGCCGGTGGTGGAGGGAGTGAATGTTTAAGGTGGTGGATGGGGTGCCAATCAAGCGGGCTGTTTTGTCCTGGATGGTGCTCCTTCTATTCCTTTCTCCCTCATGTACTTACCTAGCTTTCCCTTAAATGCATGTATGCTATTCGCTTCAACTATGCCACATTCTTACCACTCTTTGGGTAAAGAGGTTTCTCCTGAATTCCCTATTGGATTTATTAGTGACTATCTTATATTTATGAACTCTAGTTTTGGACACCCCCACAAGTGGAAACATTTTCTCACTGTCTACCCTATCAAATCCTTTCTCAATCTTAAAGACCTCTGTCATGTTACCCCTCAGTCTTCTCTTTTCTGGAGAAAAGAGCCCCAGTCTGTTCAGCCTTTCCTGATAAGTATATCCTTCCAGTTCTGGTATCATCCTGGTGAATCATTTTTGCACCTTCTCCAATGCCTCTATATCCTTTTTATAATATTGAGACCGGAACTGTGCACAGTACTCCAAGTGTGGTCTAACCAAGGTTCGATACAAGTTTAACATAATGTCTCTGCTTTTCAATTCTAATCCTCTAGAAATGAACCCCAGTGCTTGGTTTGCTTTTTTTTATGGCCTTATTAACCTGTGTCGCTACTTTTAGTGATTTGTGAATGTGTACCTTTGCTCCTCTATCCCATCTAGACTCTTATTATCCAAGCAGTATGTGGCCTCTTTATTCTTCCTACCAAAATGCACCACTTCACACTTATCTATATTGAAATTAATTTGCTAATTACATGCCCATTCTGCAAGTTTATTAATGTCTCTTGTATTTTTTGCATTCTTCCTTTGTGTTAACTACACCGCTCAATTTGGTGTCGTTCACAAATTTTAAAATTGTACTTCCAATTCCCGACTCCAAATTGTTAATGTAATTGATGAACAACAGTAGTCCCAGCACCAATCCCTGTGGAACACCACTTCCCACTTTTGCCAGTCTGAGTAGCTATCCTTAACCCCTCTACTCTCTTTTCTGATTTGTAGCCAGCTTGCTATCTATTCTGCTGCCTGTCCCCTGACTCCTCATTCACTGACCTTTCGTCATGAGTCTATATGGTACCTTAACGGAGGCCTTTTGAAAATCTAAATATGTTACATCTACTCCATTACCCTTATCTACGCTTTCTGTTACTTCTTCAAAGAAATCAATAAGGTTGGTCAAGCATGACCTTCCCTTTTTGAAATCTGTGCTGACTACTCTTTATTATATTTTCAATTACTAGATGATTTTCTATTACATTTTTGAGTAAAATTCCATTAGATTTCCATCAATGTTAAGCTAACTGGTCTCTAGTTCCCTGGACTTGTTCTATCTCCCTTTTTAAATATAGGAATCACATTAGCTGTCCTCTAGTCATTTGCAGTATTCCTATTTCTAATTATTTTTTATATATGTAATAGTGCCTCTGCTATCTCTTCCTTAACTTCTTTTAATATGTGTGGATGCAATCCATCTCGACCAGGGGTTTTATCCTCTCTAAAGTTTGATTAGTTTATCAATTATCTCCCCCCTTTCTATCTTAAATGTCTTTATATCATTTTTGTTCTCTTGTTCTTATGCCATGCCCATCTTTTTAGTCGCCCTGGTAAATACTGAGGCAGAGAAACTATTCAATATATCTGCCATTTTGCTGTCATTACCTGTGAGTTTATCTTGTGCATCCCTTATTCATATGTCTGCAGAATGCTTTACTATTTTTTTTATAGTCCATGATAAGAAGTCCATGCCCGCATGCAGCAAGACCTGGATGACATTCAGGCTTGGGCTGATAAGGGGCAAGTAACATTCACGCCACACAAATGCCAGGCAATGACTATTTCCAACAAGTGAGAATTGAATCACTGCCCCTTGACATTCAACAGCTTTACCATCGGCAAATCCCCCACCATCAACATGCTGGACCATTGAACAGAAACTTAACTGGACCAGCCACATAAATACTGTGGCTACAAGAGCAGGTCAGAGGCTGGGTATTCTGCGGCGAGTGTCTCACACCCTGACTCCCCAATGCCTTTCCACCATCTACAAGGCACAAGTCAGGACTGTGATGGAATACTCTCCACTTGCCTGGATGAGTGCTGCTCCAACAACACTCAAGAAGCTCAACACCATCCAGGACAAAGCTACCCACTTGATTGCCACCCCATCCACCACCTTAAGCATTCACTCCCTCCACCACCAGTGCACCGTGGCTGCAGTGTGTACCATCTACAAGATGCACTACAGAAACTCGCCAAGGCTTCTTCGACAGCACCTCTCAAACCCACGACCGCTACCACCTAGAAGGACAAGGGCAGCAGGCACATGGGAACACCATCATCTCCAAGTTACCCTCCAAGTCACACACCATCCTGACTTGGAAATATATCGCCATTCTTTCATCGTCGCTGGGTCAAAATCCTAGAACTCCCTCCCTAACAGCACTATGGGAGTACCTTCACCGCACAGACTGCAGCGGTTCAAGAAGGCGGCTCACCACCATCTTCTCAAGGGCAATTAGGGACGGTCAATAAATGTTGGCCTTGCATCCCACGAATGAATAAAAAAAATTAATTTTGTAGTTCCTCTTTGCTTTCCGAATTGTTTTTTTGACTTCTTTCCTAACCTCTTTATATTTCCTTTTGTCATCCTTTCCTTTATTGTCGATGTACTTAGAGTATGCCTTTTTCTTTAAGAACATAAGAAGTAGGAGCAGGAGTCGGCCATTCGGCCCTTCAAGCCTGCTCCATTATTCAATAAGATCATGGCTGATCTTCTACCTCAACTTTAGCTTCCCAATTTCAATTTTAGCCTTATTTCTTTATTCATCCATGGTGTTTCATTATTGGTTAATTTGTTCTTGTTTTTTTAGAGGAATATATTTCTCCTGCACTCTACTGACAACTGTTTTAAATATTTCCCACTGCTGTTCTAGCTCTTTGTCATTTTTTCTGGTTTACCTTCCCAGTTCCATTCTCATTCCCTTAAAATTAGCTTTTTTCCAATCTACTACTTTGGTCATTGTCTTACTTACATTTTTCTCAATCATTATTTAAACTGTATTATGTTATGATCGCTACTGCCTAGATGTTCCCCGACGCTTACTTCTCTTAACACCTCTGGTTCAATTCCCATTACTATATCCACCAGTGTTTCTTCTCTGGTTATGTCCTTGGGTAAGAAAGGAGTCTTGTACATAATGTAAAAAACTCCATTCCCTTATCACCTTTCCCTACCTCTTCTTGCCAGTTTATTTGGGGGATAGTTGAAATCTCCCATGATTGTTATTCGATGTCTTTTACTTATTTCATAGATTTACCTGCATAATTCTTCCTCCACTTCCCGTCCACTATTAGGTGGTTTGTAGAATAGCCCTATTAACGTGATCGATCCCTTCTTATCCTTTGTCTCAATCCATATGGATTCTGTTTCTATTTTAATGTTAGTTATGTCCCTTTTTTTGACTGCCATTATGTTGTCTCCAATTAGTACAGCTACTCCACAGCCCCTTTTGCCTCCCCTATCCTTTCTAAATATGTTATATTCTGCAATATTTAACTGCTAGTCTTATTCTTTATGCAGCTATGGGTTGGATTTTCTCAATGGGGAGCTTTTGGAGGCGGGACTCCCACTTATCGGGTTTTAGTCCTGCCTCCATCAACTTGTGGCCAACCCATGCTATTTTCCCTTGATTGACCTTGTTAAGCCCACCCAGCGGGCTTAGCAGGCAAATTAAGGGAAAGCCAGTTACTGGTGACGTCAGAGAGTGACGTTTCATCTGTCAAGAGCTTTTCACAGATGAAATGTCATTGTTTGACAGATCTGTGAACCTGTCAAACACTGACAATCTGTCTTTTAAGTTGAGCCCTTCCACTCAGGCTCACTTGATCTCTCCTGAGCGGAAAGCAGAAGGCTGCAGCTTTTGACAGTTTAGTGGCCATTCTGCTTTCTGTGCCGGTGAGAAGCGGGCCTCCCGAGACCTGAAGGGATAAAGCCTTCAGGAAGAAGTAAAATAAGTAAAACTTAAATAAAACACTTTACACTCACCTCACACACTCAATTCTCCAGACTTGCACCCATCACTCACCTGCACACCGGACAGTTCGACCCCTCCGACCCCCGCAGACTGACGGCCCGCCTCGCTGACCCTGGCGTGGTTTGGAGCCGTCGGGAAGCCCACACTTCAGGGCTGAAAATAGGGAGTCTCCAAAAAACTGCCTGTTAACTACCTGTTAACAGGTAGTTAATTGGCACTAATCCCCCTCTCGCCTTGGGGAGGCGGCTCCCAGCGCGGGTCGGGTACCCGTCTCCTGGGAAGATGGCATGGAGGCGGGATGGGTACCCACCCCCAAATTCTGCCATTTTCCCGGCAGTCCCGCCTCCTTACCCACTTCCCCAGGGCTGCCAAAATCGCTCCCTATGTTTCAGTTATCCCTACTACATTTGGCTCCTTGCTTCGAATTATTACCTTCAGTTTCCCCATTTTGTTTCGGATGCTGTGCACGTTGCTGTACAATTTAATTTGTTTTTATTCATTGTTCCCCTCACTTTATTTTTAACAGTCATTTTATACTTATGTTCTGTAACTGTATTTGTTCCCCGACCATTGATGTTACCCATATTCCTTTTCTTGGTCTGACAGTTACTGTCATCTCCTATTTCTCATATCTTCAGACTTATGCTATTTTCACCAGATCTCTCCCCCCATCTTACTCGTTTAAAAAAGTCCTATGTTGCTTGTTAATAAAAAGGCAATACATTAGGTAGGACTCAATTGCAGGAGTTCTTAGCAGTTCTCCCCATTTTTAATGGTGTGATTTTTGGTGCAGAAATTTGACATTTTATCCTATAATTTTGATACAAAAATTGGCCGTGTGGTTGATAATGAAGAAGAAAGTTGTAGCCTGCAGGAAGATATCAATGGACTGGTCAGGTGGGCGGAACAGTGGCAAATGGAATTCAATCCGGAGAAGTGTGAGGTAATGCATTTGGGGAGGGCTAACAAGGCAAGGGAATACACAATAAATGGTAGGACACTGAGAAGTGCAGAGGATCAGAGGGACCTTGGAGGGCATGTCCATAGATCCCCGAAGGTAGCAGGACAGGTAGATAAGGTGGTTAAGAAGGCATACGGGATACTTGCCTTTATTAGTCGAGCATAGAATATAAGAGCAGGGAGGTTATGCTTTAACTGTATAAAACACTAGTTAGGCCACAGCTAGAATACTGCGTGCAGTTCTGGTCACCACATTACAGGAAGGATGTGATTGCACTAGAGAGAGTGCAGAGGAGATTTAGGAGGATGTTACCTGGGCTGGGGAATTTTAGCTATGAGGAAAGATTGGACAGGCTGGGGTTGTTTTCTTTGGAACAGAATTGGCTGAGGGGAGACCTAATTGAGGTGTATAAAATTATGAGGGGCCTAGACAGAGTGGATAGGAAGGACCTATTTCCCTTAGCAGAGGGGTCGATAACCAGGGGGCATAGATTTAAAGTAATTGGTAGGAGGTTTAGAGGGGATTTGAGGAGAAATGTTTTCACCCAGAGGGTGGTGGGAGTCTGGAACTCATTGCCTGAAAGGGTGGTAGAGGCAGAAACCCTCATCACATTTAAAAAGTACTTGGATATGCACTTGAAGTGCCGTAACCTACAAGGATACGGACCAAGTGCTGGAGAGTTGGGTTAGGCTGGCTAGCTCTTTGTTGGCCGCCACGGACAAGATGGGCCGAATGGTCTCCTTTTGTGCTGTAAATTTCTATGATTCTATGAATTTAATTCATCGAATTGAATTCCAATTATTCTAATTAACAATTTTTTCTTTTTCTTTTTCGCCTCCTTTCTTCCCCCAAAGTACGATATATGATGGTTGATTGCCCAGAGAGTTAGGCAACTTGCTTAGAACCTATTGTTAATGCTGTTCTGAAGATGGCAACTAAAAAGAGACTGATTTATTTCTGTATAGGAACTACTGAAATGAGGAACATGTATATAGGTTAGTGCCAGTGTGAAACCCCCACCACTGAAGATTTAGATTCTTTGCTAGGGTATGGTTTGAATCGCCATTGTACCAGAAATGTCTGAGGTTTTGATTTCCAATCTATGCAAAGTTCATTGATCTTAGCCATGATAGTGGTAAGGCACGGAACAATTTGCCTTAGTAACCCTGGGCTAGGGATCGCTATCCAGTGGCCTCTAGAACTTATATGCTGGGTGGGGATGGGAGTTGTACTGAGGTCATGAAAGGCACAATATAAATTCAAGTTGATCTTATCCCTTCCTTTTTCTGTAACCTCCTTCAGCCTTACAATTCCCCCCCCCCCCCACCCCCCACCCCCCCCCGCCAAACTCTTTGTTGCTCTGATCCTGGCATCTTGTGCATCTCCCTTCACCCCACCATTGGCAGCCATGCTTTTATTTCTGGAATTATCTCCCTAAACCTCTCCGCCGCTCCACCTCCCTTTCCTCCTTTATGATCCACTTTAAAACTCAAAGAAAGAGAGACTTGCATTTATATAGCGCCTTTCACGACCACCGGCCATCTCAAAGTGCTTTACAGCCAATGAAGTACTTTTGGAGTGGAGTCACTGCTGTAATGTGGGAAACGCAGCAGCCAATTTGTGCACAACAAGCTCCCACAAACTGCAATGTGATAATGACCAGATAATCTGTTTTTGTTATGTTGGTTGAGGGAGATATATTGGTGAGGACACCAGGAATAACTCCCCTGCTCTTCTTCAAAAATAGTGCCATGGGATCTTTTACATCCACCTGAGAGGGCAGACGGGGCCTCGGTTTAATGTCTCATCCGAAAGACGGCACCTCCAACAGTGCAGCACTCCCTCAGCGCTGCACTGGAGTGTCAGCTGAGCTTTATGTGCTCAAGTCCCTGGAATGGGACTTGAACCGAGGCGCGTGTGCTACCAACTGAGCCACAGCTGACACTTTTGGTCACTGTAATATCTACTTCTTTGGCATTTTCCCTTTATGCCTCGATGAAGTTTTACTAGATTAAAACAAAAGCAAGATACTGCGGATGCTGGAAGTCTGAAATAAAAACAGAAAATGCTGGAAATACTCAGCAGGTCAGGCAGCATCTGTGGAGAGAGAAACAGAGTTACCGTTTCAGGTCGATGACGAAAGGTCATTTTAGATGTAATTTTAAAAGTTCTGATTTTTAACCACTTCTGGTAGGGCAACTTGGCAAGTGACAGATCACTCAGAAACTACTATGCTAAGTCTCCAATTTTTAAACTTTTCAAGTATGCCAATTTCTGAACTGAAATATTCAGAACTGTCACAATTGACATACTATATTTACAATGACAGCTGACCTCCAAATTCATCTGCCTCTCTTGAAGGTATGTATAATAATATTCATATAATTAGCATGTCGCCTGAGGATTAGTATGTATGTTAGGTAGGTACTGAAATTAAAGTAGGTTACAGAATATAATTAAGCACTGAAATTGCTTTGAACCAAACCTGTTTCACATGATTTTTAGATTGTACTAAGGTTTCAGGAGAAACGCACCAAGCGGTTCCTATTCATTGTAGAAACATAGAAAAAATAGGAGCAGGAGTAGGCCGTTCGAGCCTGCTCCGCCAGTCAATATGATCACGGCTGATCCTCTATCTCAATACCATATTCCCGCTCTCTCCCCATACCCCTTGATGCCTTTTGTGTCTAGAAATCTATCTATCTCCTTCTTAAATATATTCAGTGACTTGGCCTCCACAGCCTTCTGTGGTAGAGAATTCCACAGGTTCACCACCCTCTGAGTGAAGAAATTTCTCCTCATCTCAGTCCTAAATGTCCTACCCCGTATCCTGAGACTGTGACCCCTCGTTCTAGACCCCCCAGCCAGGGGAAACACCCTCCCTGCATCCAGTCTGTGTAGCCCTGTCAGAATTTGATACGATTCAGTGAGATCCCCTCTCATTCTTCTAAACTCTAGTGAATACAGGCCTAGTTGACCCAATCTCTCCTCATACAACAGGCCTTCTGAAAATCCAAATACACCACATCCACTGGTTCTCCCATATCTATTCCAGTAGTTACATCCTCAAAAAACTTCAGTAGGTTTGTCAAACACGATTTCCCTTTCATAAATCCATGTTGACTTTGTCTAATCCCATTGATATTTTCTAAGTGTCCTGTTATCACATCTTTTATAATAGACTCAAGTATTTTCCCTACTACTGATGTTAGGCTAACCGGTCTGTAGTTCCCTGTTTTCTCTCTCCCTCCTTTTAAAAAAATGAGAAGTCGCACAACACGAGGTTATAGTCCAACAGTTTTATTTGAAATTACAAGCTTTCCTGGAGCTTCAGAGAAGGAACTATGTCAGGAATTGGTGAGGCACAATCCCAGATTTTGCCTCTCCACCTAACTCGGAAGTGCAGTTGTGGGGGTGGGTGGGGGCGTGGTGGGAAGCGACCAATCGCTTGACAGTACCGTGCTGGGAACTCACCAATCAGGAGCCGCTGAGCGCCGGTCACCCAATCAGCGCTGGGATTGGGTGGGTGGGTGGGGAGGAGGAGGTGAGCACTTCCGGTGATCGGGGTGAGAGTGCGCTTTCCTCTTCCTGTGCGCGGTAGGTAGCAGTGACTAAGGACGCGCGAGAGCGGTGATTCGGCATCAGGCGTGTTTGAGGAGCGGGAAGCCAACGATAGCGGCGGAGCGAGAGAGAAAAAGAGAAAGAAAACCCAAACCGAACCCGCAGGAGGTTATGGAAGTGAAGGAAATCGACGGAAATGAATGGAAGTACCACGGAGAAGGCAACCGAAGTTTGGTCGTTTCCCACGTCCAGGTTAGCGGGGCGCGCGGTGAATGGCCCGCGAGCGGCACTCCCTGCTCGCGCATACGTGCACCCAGTTAACACTCCAAAAAGCGTTTGTTTGCAACCGGCTCTGCGGCAGGAAGCATCTTATAAATGGAAAATAATTCATTGCATAATCCCCAATGCAGCACGGCACGCAAAAGTTAGTTTAGAGGGGGGGGGGGGGTGGTTTCAATTGCTGTGAGCAAAGCAAGTGTCGTTGTAGCCCTTTAGAATCCTAAAAATAATAGTAACTTATTGCCACGATGCATTGAATATTTTCGCTTTTCATTCCGTTTCGCTGTGCGGAACAACTGCGCATTTGGGTTAAAGTGGGTCTTTTTTTTTAAGGTGGGTGGTTGTGCGTTGCAGTATTCCATTAAACCGTGCAATGATCTGCAGAAAAACTCCTAAATATTAAGCGATAACCGGTGCTAATTTCATCAAAAGCAGAACACTGCGGATGCTGGAAATCTGAAATAAAAACAAAAAATGCTGGAAATACTCAGCAGGTCAGGGGCACTCTGTTCTCTCTCCACAGATGCTGCCTGATCTAGGAATTTCCAGCATTTTCTTCAGTTTGACTAACCTAGTGGAGATTGGGAAAATGGTGCTCTCCTAGGAGGGGCACACCATAGTGTGTCTATCTCCTTGCTTAGTTGCCTGCTCGAAGCAATTTATACGAATCGAGTTCAGAGATACGTTTCTGACTGAACGTTTATAGTGTTTGGCTTTCAGCGATCTGTCTTGGGTTTATTAATTTGTGGGTCATAATCTTCCTAAAATGCGGGGGCGGTGTCAGGATTGGAAAGTGGCAAATGTGACGCCCTTGTTCAAGAAAGGGTGTAAGGACAATCTTCGTAACTACAGGCTGGTCAGTTTAACATCAGTGGTGGGTAAGGTTTTTAGAAACAATCAGGGAAAAAATTAACAGGCACTTGGAGAGGTTTAAGTTAATTAAGGAGAGCCAACACGGATTTGTAAAAGGCAGATTGTGTTTGACTAATCGAATTGAATTTTTTGATGAAGGGAATGCAGTGGATGTTGTTTATGTGGATTTTAAGAAAATGTTTGACAAAGTACCCCATAAAAGGCTGGTTAACAAAATTGAGGTTCACGGAATAGGAGGGTCAGTGTCAGCTTGGATAAGAAATTGGCTTAAGGACAGAAAACAGCGAGTCGTGGTAAATGGTTGTTTTTCAGACTGGAGGATAGTAGACAATGGTGTTCCCTAAGGGTCAGTGCTAGGACCACTGCTTTTTTGATACATATAAATGACTTGGATATTGGAATACAGGGTAAAATTTCAAAACTTGCTGATGATACCAAACTTGGAGGTGTGGCAAACAGTGAGGATAATACCAATCGACTGCAACAGGACATAGATAGGCTAGCAGAATGGGCAGACAAGTGGCAGATGGAATTTAATAGAGAAGTCTGAGGTGATGCATTTTGGCAGAAGGGATAGGGAGAGGTAATATAGACTTAATGGCACAGTTCTAAAGAGTGTGCAGGGACAGAGGGACCTTGGGGGTTCATGTGCATAGATCTTTGAAGGTAGCAGGACATATTGAGAGAGTAGTTAGCAAAGCATATGGGAACTTGGGCTTCATAAGTAGAGGTATTGAGTACAAAAGCAGGGAAATTATGCTGATCCTTTACAAAGCTCTAGTTAGGCCACAATTAGATTATTGCGTCCAGTTCTGGTCACCACACTTTAGGAAGGATGTGAAGGTCCTTGAGAGGGTGCAGAGGAGATTTACCAGAATAGTTCCAGGGATGAGGAACTTTAGCTGCAAGGTTAGGTTGGAGAAGCTGAGGTTCTCCTTGGAGCAAAGGAGGTTGAGGGGAGATTTCATAGAGGTGTACAAGATTATGACTGGTTTGGATAAGGTAGACAGAGAAAGGCTGTTCCCATTAGCTGATGGTACAAGGACTAGGGGACACAGATTTAAGATTTTGGGCAAGTGATCCGGGGGAATGCGAGGAAGAACTTATTTACGCAGCGAGTGATAATGACCTGGAACTTGCTGCCGACGAGGGTGGTGGAAGCGGAGACTATCAATGATTTCAAAAGGAAATTGGATAGGCACTTGAGGGAAATAAACTTGCAGGGCTACGGGGATAGAGCGGAGGAATGGGACTGACTGGATTGCTGTACAGAGAGCTGGCATGGACTTGATGGGCTGAATGGTCTCCTGTGCTGTTATGACTATGACTAATGCTTTTATGCTATGCTTGCTTTGGTAAACTTATGAATTTCTCCCATCTATGCACAATTGCCACACTTAAAAGAAAAATGCATACCACAGTACTGAAATAGGAACTGATGTCACTTTATGTTGCTTTACTTCATTGTATTGAGTATATGTACAGTACTTATTGCCCCATCTTGAGATGCTGTAGAAAACTGTTTCCCTTTAGAACAGCAGTGCAAGTACTATGAAGCTGCTGTAGTAGCTCCTTGTATGATCGGTGTATGGGTGGGTATGAAGCATTATGAAATGTTCAAAAATCAAAATGGTCTCTATGCTGTGTTTAGTAACTGGTACACTCGCTTTGCAAGGAAATAGCTGTTGTCAAGTTACACATTACATTTGATTACACAATGAAAATTGATTTATTCTGTCTTGCTGTTCTGTGTATTTGTTTTCTCCCATAAAATGTGCTGTGTTTTTCCAAGGAACTGCCAAGTATATCTTCTGTAAATCTGAATGTCACACAAAACTGGGGGCCAGAAGGAATCTTGTAATCAAAAGCATGGGCTTCCCTGATGCTTGGTGTCCTGAGCTTGGAAGGGAAAATAGTGACCAGGTTTTTTCCAATTCTGGTCGCTATTCCGTGATGACCCTGTAAGTGTAGACATACGGTGAGGAGAAGATCAGGCTCAATTATGATGACTATTCTCGCATGTGAATGACTACTTGGACAAGCATCGGATGAAACTTGGTGCCTGTGGAGCCTGCAAGGTGTTGATGCTTTCAGGGGAGGGTAGAGAATTGATGGAGTGAGGAAGGGGAAAAAAATGACATCAACTAGAAAAGTGTCAGTTTAACTTTTTTTTAAATTGCTTTTAGCTAGAACAGTTTATGCCTCCAATTCTGTGCCCATCTTTCCCACAACTCCATGTTTGAACCTCTCCAGTCAGGTTTCCGTCCCTGTAAGACACTGAAGTGGCCCGAATCAAAGTCACAAATGACATCCTCTGTGACTGTTGCACTATCCTTCTTGACCTGTCTGCAGCTTTTGACACGGTTGACTACAGCATCCTCCTCCAATGCCTCTCTGTTGTCCAGCTGAGTGGGACTGCCCTCAGCTAGTTCCACTCTTGCCCCTCCATCCAGTTGTAGCCAGAAAATCTCCTGCAATGGCTTCTCTTCCCTCCCTGCACCGATAGCTCTGGACTCCTCAAGGATTCTATCCTTGGCCCCATCCTATTCCAATATTCCATTAGCCTTTTAAATTATTTTTTGCACCTGTCCACCATCTTTCAGTAAGCTCTGTATATGGAGCCCCCAAATCTCTCTGCTCCTCCACGGTTCCCACCCTCGCCATTTAGAAAATACTCCGATCCAAAATGGATGACCTCATATTTCCCCACGTTAAACTCCATTTGTCACAGTTTTGCCCCCTCACTTAATCTGTCGATGTCTGTTTGTAACTTTCTGCTTCCATCTACACTAGTTACTGTGCCACCTAACTTAGTTTTGTCAGCAAATGTGGATTTATGGTTCTCTATTCCTTGTCTGTCATTTATCAATATACTGAAAAGGTGAGGCCCTGGGGCATACCACTAGTCACAGCCTGCCAATTTGAGTACATACCCACTATTCCTACTCTGTCTCCTACTTCCTAACCAATTCCCTACCCATGTCAAAAGGTTGCCTCCAAATTCATGTTCTTCCATTTTTGTTAAGTCTCTTGTGCGGAACCGTATTGAATGCCTTCTGGAAGTCCATATAAATAACATCCGTAGACACTCCCTTATCTACTACTTTAATTATCACCTCAAAAAGTTCAACTTGGTTCATTAAACATGACTTACGCATTACAAATCCATGCTGGCTCTCTGATCATTTCATATTTGTCCAAGTGCTCAGTCACTCTGTCCCGAATAATAGATTCTAGTAACTACTCCACAACAGACGTTAGACTAACAAGCCTATAATTTCCTTGTTTATCTCGTACCCTTCTTAAATAATGGAGTGACATTGGCAATTTCCAATCCAAGGGGACAATTCCTGAATCAAGAGAGTTTGGAAGATCATGACTAGAGCATCTACAATTTTGTCACCTTTTAATACCTTGGGGTAGTTATCAGGTTCTGGAGATTTATCTATCTTTAGTGTCGTAATTTTCTCTCGTACCATTTTTTTTACTTGTATTAAATCTAGTAGGTTCCTCCTTGATTTTAGTTTGATTTCCTCGTATCTCTGGTACTTTATCCTCTTCATCTACTGTGTGCATCAATGTCCCTCTGCTCCTCGACTCTATTTAAAATCTTTATCGTTTGCGGTCTTTCCTTTTTCTTATATATTGCTTCACATTTTTCTGCATTAAACCAGATCTGCTCAGCCTGGGATCTTTTTGGGGTTCTGGGTGCCAAGATGATGTAGCTGGTGGTAGCAATTTGCAACCAAGTTGATCCTCTGGATTTAGCCATCCGATACCTGAGCCAGCAATTTTGGTAGTACTCCAGGGCATGGTTGATTGACTCACCAGCCTGGCTCATTGATGGGTCCTGGAGGGTGCATCCATCATTGTGAACTTGAGTTCTTTCCACTCTGCTCCAGATAACTTTAGAACAAATCCATTCATGCTGTGGTGCACAGGCTGGGCCCACCAAGTATTTCTTGTTGCTGCTTGCGCCCCACTACCATTACCTATACATACGCTAAAGTCTACTAAATATTAATCTGAGATTGTAAAAGTCCAAACTTGTATTACTGACTCATGCTTAGCTTTCCCATTTTTATAGCACAAACATATAATGAAATTTATGTGGAATGATGTATATCTATAATTCTCAGATCATTTCATAAATCTTCTATAACTTTCCTGAAAATTTGGTGCATTCTATCAAACTTTAATGACCTTCGCTTGGATAACCCTGACATTTTTTTTAAAGGCTCATCAAAACATAGTGATTGCATTTTCATTATTTCATTTTAGAAATGAATGCAGGTTTGTTTGTAGTTGTTTACTGAAGATTGGTCTTTGAAAGCTGGAAATAAAAAATATCCAATAATTAAATGGTTAAAGTCTCCAGCATATGTATAAGCTCTTTTTAATTTCACTTAAAATAATACTTTGTTTAAAAGCATGCATGTACACGTTTTGGCTACAGTCTGGTTGCAGTAAAAGGACAAATTTTGGAATCTCAAATTTCTACAGTTACTAATAAATTTCAAAGCCAGTTTGTAAATCACTTTATTCCAGTTCAACATTATTAATTTAAAACTTACTTTTGAAGATTGGTATGGTGAGAATGTAACAGTTCTCCATTTTCTTTTTAATAAACCCTCTTATTTTCCCTTTTTTTTAATATAATGTAAGGGGACATAACTGCCAGTCTGGGCCTTCGACAGGTGGTGAGAGAACCAACACGAGGGAAAAACCGACTTGACCTCGTCCTCACCAATCTACCTGTCGCAGATGCATTTGTCCATGACAGTATTGGTAGCAGTGACCACCGCACAGTCATTGTGGAGATGAAGTCCCGTCTTCACACCGAGGACACCCTCCATCGTGTTGTGTGGCACTACCACCGTGCTAAATGGGATAGATTCAGAACAGATCTAGCAGCTCAAAACTGGGCATCCGTGAGGCACTGTGGGCCATCAGCAGCAGCAGAATTGTATTCCACCACAATCTGTAACCTCATGGCCTGGCATATCCCTCACTCTACCATTACCTTCAAGCCAGGAGACCAACCCTGCTTCAATAAGGAGTGTAGAAGAGCATGCCAGGAGCAGCACCAGGTGTACCTAAGAATGAGGTGCCACCCTGGGGAAGCTGCAACACAGGACTACATGCATGCTAAAAAGTGGAAGCAGCATGCTATAGACGGCTAAACGATCCTACAATCAATAGATCAGATCAAAGCCCTACAGACCTGCCGCATCCAGTCGTGAACGGTGGTGGCCCATTAAACAATTAACGGGAAGAGGAGGAGGCTCCATTAATATTTCCATCCTCAATGATGGTGGAGCCCAGCACATGAGTGCAAAAGACAAGGCTGAAGCGTTTGCAAACATCTTCAGCCAGAAGTGCTGAGTGGATTATTCATATCGGCCTACTCCTGAGGTCCCCACAATCACAGAAGCCAGTCTTCAGCCAATTCGATTTACTCCACGTGATATCAAGAAACGGCTGAGCGCACTGGATACAGCAAAGGGTATGGGCCCCGACAACATCCCGGCTATCGTGCGGAAGACTTGTGATCCAGAACTAGCCTTGCCTCTAGCCAAGCTGTTCCAGTACAGCTACAACTTGGCATCTATCTGACAATGTGGAAAACTGCCCAGGTATGTCCTGTCCACAAAAAGCAGGACAAATCCAACCCGGCCAATTACCGACCAATCAGTCTACTCTCAATTATCAGCAAAGTGATGGAAGGTGTCATCGAAAGTGCTTTCAAAAGACACTTACTCACCAATAACCTGCTCACTGATGTCCACTTTGGGTTCCGCCAAGACCACTCGGCTCCCAACCTCATTACAGCCTTGGTCCAAACATGGACAAAGGAGCTGATTTCCAGAGGTGAGGTGAGAGTGACTGTCCTTGACATCAAGGCAGCATTTGATCGAGTGTGGCATCAATGAACCTGAGTAAAACTGAAGTCAATGGGAATCGGCAGGGGGGGAACACTCTCCACTGGCTGGAGTCATAGCTAGCACAAAGGAAGATGGTTGAGATGGCTGAAGGTCAATCATCACAGCCCCAGGACATCGCTGCAGGAGTTCCTCAGGGCAGTGTCCTAGGCCTAACCATCTTCAGCTGCTTCATCAGCGACCTTCCCTCCAACATAAGGTCAGAAATGGGGATGTTCGCTGATGACTGCAGTGTTCAGCGCCATTCACAACTCCTCAGATAATGAAGTAGTCCCTGCCCGCATGCAACAAGACCTGGATGACGTTCAGGCTTGGGCTGGTAAGTGGCAGGTAACATTCACTCCACACAAGTGCCAGGCAATGACTCTCTCCAACAAATGAGAGTCTAACCACCTCCGCTTGACATTCAACGGTATTGCCATCGGTGAATCCCCCACATTAACATCCTGGGGTTCACCATTGACCAGAAACTTAACTGGACCACCCACATAAATACTGTGGCAACAAGAGCAGGTCAGAGGCTAGGTATTCTGCAGCAAGTGTCTCACCTCCTGACTCCCCAAAGCCTTTCCACAATCTACAAGGCACAAGTAAGGAGTGTGAAGGAATACTCTCCACTTGCCTGGATGAGTGCAGCTCAAGAAGCTCGATACCATCCAGGACAATGCAGCCCGCTTGATTGGCACCACATTAAACATTCACTCCCTCCACCACCAGCGTACCGTGGCTGCAGTGTGTACCATCTACAAGATGCACTGAAGCAACTCGTCAAGGCTTCTTCGGCAGCACCTCCCAAACGACCTCTTCCACCTAGAAGGACAAGGGCAGCAGGCACATGGGAACACCACCACCTCCAAGTTCCCCTCCAAGTCGCACACCATCCTGACTTGGAAATATATCGCTGTTCCTTCATCGTCGCTGGGCCAAAATCCTGTAACTCCCTCCCTAACAGCACTGTGGGAGTACCTTCACCACACGGACTGCAGCGGTTCAAGAAGGCTGCTCTCCACCACCTTCTCAAGGGCAATAAATGCTGGCCTTGCCAGCGACGCCCACATCCCATAAAAATGAATAAAAAAAAAAAGATGGCTTTCGATTTTCTTAAGTCTTAATTGTTCTGGCAATTTTCTGGTTGCATAAAGTTTCGGAAACAGCTTATGAATGCACATATGAACATAACTTCCTTTATCTAACATACTGTGCATAGAAAATAAGACACTCTCTCTCTCCAGTCTGCAGCTGTGTGCTCAGTAGCTGCATTAAGCATGCCCTAATGTGATGTATAATATGATCACAGATTAAGTAATTATGTAGGTTCAAAGCAGGCCTCCAGTGTGTGCAGCTCAGATTGCCTCCTTGGCTTAGTGTGTTTAGTTGGCCAAAGACAGCATTATCAAGCTAGTGTCTAAAACTGATGGTATTCCTTGTTTTGTGTACTACATTAAGCAAACATCTGTCCTGCAGATGGCCCATTTCAAAATTGCTGCTTTTAGTCTCATCAGTTAGAATTCACTGTGCTGTAACATATAATATACTTTGCTTCAGACACTAGTTTCCTCAGATTTTTTGATTTTATGTTTCAGGTTCATCCAACTGTTGTCTTTGTATGCCAATACATTAGAAATGAGGGGAAAGGAAATGTAGGTCAAGGAATTTGTTTTTTTGCTTGACTTTGTGGAAGCTGTCAAATACTGGCAGTAAAGGAATAGAACATTTTTCTTTGCTATTTGTTTTCTATTGGCTAGAAAGCAAAGCAAGTCAACATATTTTGGGCAACCAGCTTTCCTATTCATCTTTGGCCCTGTCCTCCTCCTTTCTAGTTTTTTTTTCTCAATTGTTTGGTTCTTTTTATTTGTTCTTGGGATGTGGGCCATGCTGTCAAAGCTGTATTTGTTGCCCATCAGGAGGTTGTGGTGGCCTTTCTCCTTGAACCACTGCAGTCCTTGTGCTAATAAGGCTTCCATGATGGTGTTAGGTAGGGAAATTGCATGATTTTGACCCAGGAGTTATGACGGTACGGCGGTATATGTCCGAGTCAGGATAGTGGGTGACTTGGAGGGAAATTAGGGGGTGATGGTGTACCTGTAGTCGTTCCTCCTTGGTGGTAGAGGTAGCAGGAATGGGAGCTACTGTTGAAGTAAGCTTGGTGAGTTGCTGTAGTGCATACTGGAGCCACTGTGTGCCAGGGTGAATATTGAGTTCAGTGGTAGGGATGTATTCAGTCAGACTACCCTGTCCTGGATGGTGTCTAGCTTCTCGAGTGTTGTGGTTGAACCCATCCAGGTGAGTAGTGCATATTCCATCACAATCCTGACTTGAGTCTCATAGGTGGAGAAACTGAGGAGTCAGGAGGTGAGCTACTTGTTGCAGAGTACCCAGGCTTGGCCTGGTTTTGTAGCCCCATTGTTGATATGGCTGGTCCATTGGTGACTCCCTGAGATTTTGATGATGGTGCTGTTGAAGGACAGGGGCGAGTTGAAGGTTGCTGTTGGGCAGTTTATTGTTGGGGATGGTGGTTGCCGTATGGCATGGATGTTTCCTTCCACTTAGCAGCCCAAGCCAAGATGTTGTTTAGGTCTTACTGGCATGGGCTGTTTAATTATCGGAGGAGCTTTGAATGGAGCAAACGGCTCCATTCTCATCGCTCATCAAATGATGAAATGAAGGTCATTGATGATGCAGCAATGTGTTGGGACTGTGATTTCATTCCCACTGTTATTCTCCTGCAACCCTGATAGTTTCTTAGAATTGGTTTTCTCTGTTTAAAGGTTACATAACCATTTTTAATATAAACAATTACATTGTAAGTGTTATTTAGTCAACGACAAGGTTAAAGTTTTCTGGAGTTGTATTAGCTAAATATTTAGAAGGGAAAAATGCTCATGGGATAACATCATAGAGATAAGAGACTAAGGACTTACTGTACTATATACCGATCAGCTGAATAATTAGCATTCTTCAAAAAAGATGTACAATTGTACAGTACAGTGGGATACAATCATTGACCACTGCTTTCAAGTATAATTGCAGATCATTTGTACATTATTTTACATTTTGGGTGTGGACTTTGTAGCTATGATTACAGGACAGCCATTGACCATTGCAAAAAAGGGAAGATCAGGTAACCAGAAGTGGTGGTCAAAATTAAATTAGTGTTTATTTTAGTTCAGGGTTAATACAGTACTAAAAGCTACTCCATACAATACTTTCACAACTTGAGTCATGGATTTGAAATACTTAATTCCTGTTGTTCTGTAATAGTTGTGCTTTAATTTGGAATGTAATTGATTCCCTTTGGGCTTTGAATATTTGGACATGAAACTTGTATTTTCAAGGAGAAGAGTGAGAACTGGGCATGCTTAAGGCTAAGGAAACAAAGTATTTGAGATTTGACTCGTGACTGTTGAAGTCCATTTTCTCCTGTTCTGGCTTTCTTTGACCAGAATGGTGTGGAGATTTCTGCAGCAGGTCTGAAGGGTTGTCTGAGGATTTTTTTAAAAGCCTTGTAAGCACTTAATTCCTTGTAAGTATTTATCTAATAAGGAAATGAATGTTTTAACCCTCTTTCTTCCTCCCACTATCCCAGTTGATACTGTGAATGTAATTATGTGTTGCATGTGCTTCTGTATTGTCAAACCCTTATTTAATGAAGTCTTGTTATAGCCTGGTTTGAGGCTGACTGCTTTGCAGGTTGATGTCTTTTTCTGTAAATATATTCTTGCGGTTTACGGTTTTGCTGTGACTAATTCTGCAGGTAAATTGGAAGCTGCTACAGATTTCCAGTGGGACACCGATGCATATCCAACTGGTGAAAAGAGTTGCCTTGCTGCTCGGAAATTCCCCAGTATCCTAGTTGATATGTATTTGCCAGTTTTTATACCCGCCAGTAATTAATTGGCAGTGTGTTTCACAGGTAGATATAGAACTGTAGACAAGTATCAAGTCTCTGACTACTCTTGTAGTTGGTACTTAGCATGAAACTGTAGAAGGCTAGAGTCCAACATGTTTGTTGTGGTATGTATAGACTATTTAAGCAAGAATGTTTTTTGATTACATTAATGTTCCCTGAACCCTCCCTCTCCCCACCCCTAGACCTCTCCTCTCCTCTCCTCCCCTCCCCCACCCCCCTCAAATGGTGCTGCCAGATCTTGGCCCCACTTCAGTATTCCCAGATCCCAAGGCTGAGTTCCAGTGCTGATAAGTTGGTGTTTCCAGTAATGCTACTTGGCTTAATATTCCTGATCTCATTAAAACCTCTGACTTACTGTCAGGAAAGCCACATAAAATCTTCTAGTAAAGAAAGAAATAATTTCCATTTATATAATGCATTTCATGACCTCTTGACGTCCCAATGTGCTTTCCAGCAATGAAGGACTTTTGAAGTGTATTCACTCTTGTAATGTGGGAAGCGCAACAGCCAATTTGCACACAGCAAGGTCTCACAAACAGCAATGAGTTAATGACCAGATAATCTGTTTTAGTGATGTTGTTAGAGGGATAAACATGGGCTAGGACACAGGGACCTGGTCTTCGAATAGTGTCATGGGATCTTTTACATCCCCAGAAGTGCAGACGGGCCCTGATACTGTACTCTCATTTGGTTAAGTTCCTGTTCCTTGTGTCATTCAGCCTTCCTCCGCTGATTACCACCTACCAGTCTCCCTTAGCTGATGAATCAGTACTCCTCCCTGTTGAACACCACTTGGAAGAAGCACTGAGGGTAGCAAGGGCACAGAATGGACTCTGGGTGGGGTAGTTCAATGCAAGGAGCAGCACCAAGCGTACTTAAAAATGAGCTGCCAACCTGGTGAAGCTACACCACAGGACTACATGCATGCTAAACAGCGGAAGTAGCATGCTATAGACAGAGCTAAGTGATCGCACAACCGACTGATCAGATCAAACCTCTGCAGTCCTGCCACATCCAGTTGTGAATGGTGGTGGACAATTAAACAGCTAACTGGAGGAGGAGGCTCCATGAACATCCCCATCCTCAATGAAGGCAGGGCCCAGCACGTGAGTGCAAAAGACAAGGCTGAAGCATTTGCAACCATCTTCAGCCAGAAATGCCGAGTAGACGATCCATCCCGGCCTGCTCCTGAGGTCCCCACCACCACAGAAGCTACTTTTCAGCCAATATGATTCACTCCATGTGATATTAAGAAATGGCTAAGCGCACTGGATACAGCAAAGGCTATGGGCCCTGACAACGTCCCGGCTGTAGTGCTGAAGACTTGTGCTCCAGAACTAGCTGCGCCTCTAGCCAAGCTGTTCCATTACAGCTACAACACTGGCATCTACTTGACAAAGTGGAAAATAGTCCAGGTATGTCCTGTCCACAAAAAGCAGGTGAGGTGAGAGTGACTGCCCTTGACAGCAAGGCAGAATTTGACTGAGTATGGCATCAAGGAGCCCTAGTAAAATTGAAGTCAATGGGAATCAGCGGAAAACTATCAATGGCTGGAGTCATACCTAGCACAAAGGAAGATGTTTGTGGTTGTTGGAGGCCAGTGATCTCAGCCCCAGGACATCACTGTAGGAGTCGCTCAGGGCAGTGTCACAGGCCCAACCGTCTTCAGCTGCTTCATCAATAACCTTCCCTCCATCATCAGGTCAGAAGTGGGGATGTTCGTTGATGATTGCACAGTGTTCAGTTCTGTTCGCAACTCCTCAGATAATGAAGCAGTCCATGCCTGAATGTAGCAAGACCTGACAACATTCAGGCTTGGGCTGATAAGTGCCCAGTAACATTCACGCCAGGCAATGACCATCTGCAATAAGAGAGATTCCGGCCACCTCCCCATGACATTCAACGGAATTACTATCGCTGAATCCCCCACCATCACCATCCTGGGGATCACCATTGAATAAAAACTTAACTGACCGCCCACACAAATACTGTGGCGACAAGAGCTGGTCAGAGGCTGCGTATTCTGCGGCGAGTGACTCACCTCCTGACTCCCCAAAGCCTTTTCACCATCTACAAGGCACAAGTCAGGAGTGTTATGGAATACTCTCCACTTGCCTGGATGAGTGCAGCTCGACACCATCCAGGACAAGCAGCCCGCTTGATTGGCACACCACCTTAAACATTCACTCCCTCTACCCCCATGGCTGCAGTGTGTACGATCTCCAAGGTGCACTGCAGCAACTCGCCATGGTTTCTTCGGCAGCACCTCCCAAACCCGCGACCTCTACCACCTGGAAGGACAAGGGCAGCAGACGCATGGGAACATCACCACCTGCAAGTTCCCCTGCAAGTCACACACCATCCTGACTTGGAAATATGTCGCCGTTCCTTAATTGTTGCTGGGTCAAAATCCTGGAACTCCCTCCCTAACAACACTGGGCGTACCTTCACTGCGGACTGCAGCAGCTCACCACCACCTTCTGAAGGGCAGTTAGGGATGGGCAATAAATGCTGACCTTGCAGCAACCCCCACATCCCATGAATGAATTAAACAAAAATGTCACTGAAATCATTGTGTGACTGTCACCTTCCATACTTGACTGTTCCACTGTTGGCCTGCTGCCATCTTCCACCCTGTATAAACTCAGACTTGTCCAAAACTCTTGCATGCATTCTTTCTCAAATCAAGTCCAGTACTTGCTGCCCTGCATTAGCTCCCAATGTCTCGAGTTTTAATTCTTCCTTTTTGTCCTTAAATCTATTCTTAGCCTCACCCAACCCTATCTCGGCCATCTGTAGCCGTATATCCACCCAAAGTATGCTTTCTCTGACTTTTAGCCTCTAGTGCATCTCCACCATTAACAGCAGACATTTAAGCTGCCAGGGCCCGACTCTCAGGAATTCCCTTCCTAAAGCTCTCAGCCTCTTCACCTCTCAGCTCCTTTAATAACCTACTCCATACCATCTCTTCAGCTAAACCTTTAGTCATCTCTCCGAATCTCTCCTTTCCTAGCTCAGCACCCGTTGTTCACCCAATTTGCTGGGAAGTGCCTTGGAGTTTTTTTTTACTTTAAACATGCTGTATAAATTTAAGTGGTTGATATTGTTCTTTGTTATCACCAACAAATTTCTGTTTTTGGGCATTTATAATGAGGACCAGGATCTCCTTACTTCATGTTACTTAGCCTCTTTAGGGTTTTTATGGCAAAACTTGTCATAATTTAGATTTGATAAAATATAATCTTGTGTTTAGCACAAAAAGTTCACAAGGCTATCAATAAATGTACTGTAGTTACATTAAAACTTCATTGTAATGTGCTGCTTGGGAACCAGCCAAGTGATTGGATTTATACTGAGGCATTATAAACAAGAGTTTGAATTCACTGCACATGATTTCCCCCCAAATTCTGCTGGATTCCCAAAACAGTTTATGCTTTCGAAGAAATTATTTACATTGTAGCGTTGTACCTTTTTAATGGAGTAATTTATGATTCTGTTCTACAATCTACCCATTCTGGCCTATGATACTAAATTCTGATGCAAGGCAAATTGCAACCAGTACACAACAGCAAAGAAAAGAAAAATTGCCCCTGAATACAATGTTGGTTGCACAGTCGGCAGATTAACATCATGAAACCTGTGTGGCTGCCGGCTTACTTATGCGAAGTTTTCAGTATATTCCTGTAGACTTGCAGTAGCTCTGTGTCTAGGTTTTAAAGGTATTGGTCATCCAACCATATGCAGTTACATGATGGCTGTTGTGGTAACACAATACAGCTTCCTGTGACTCGAACTTTATTACATCACTTCCTGTGATTAGTCCAGGATAAATACTGGGCTGATCAGTTGGATCCTGGAGAGGCATAGAGTAAGACCTCTTTTGTATGTAGCACCTTTTTAGTTGATTAAAGCTTACTTTAAGTTCACCACGCGCAAGGCTCATTCTTACGACAATTTAATCAACTTTGAAAAACTTCGCACTCAAACTTTTTGGACGAACTCGGAACTAAGGATCCAGGGAATCACCCATCATGGAAAACATCCTTAAACCATCGCGTCTTGACTTGGACCCAAACACCCCAGCAGCCGGTAAGGTGTGGAAACACTGGTATCGCACGTTTGACAATTTTCTCGAATATTGCAAGGCTGATGATGACTCAAAATTGCGGATACTCATCAACTGTGTCACCCCGAATGTATTTCAGTATGTCGAGGAATGGGGCAGTTACGAGGAGGCAATTCGGACGCTTAAAAGACTATATACTAAGACACCGAATGAGGTCTATGCCAGACATCTACTAGCTACAGCCCAACAAGGGCCGGAGGAATCCATTGATAAATTCCTCCAAGAGCTTCGCAGACTTAGTATGGACTGTAACTTTCAGGCGGCCTCAGCTGAGCTGTACCGTGAAGAAATGATCCGTGATGCTTTCATCTGCGGGCTTGCCTCCCCATTTATACGCCAGCGTCTACTGGAAAGTAAGACACTTGAGCTTCAGAGAGCTTATGACATGGCTTGCTCTCTAGATCTGGCAAAAAGAAATGCAGACCTTTATACAGTGCCCAGACATCGGTCTGCTGCCTTAACTACAGTCAGGCAATTTAAGAGGCCACAGGTGAACTCTATTAGGGAGGACTTTATCCCTGACGATCAATCTGATGACTTCACTGATGAAGAGGATGATGACCCCACTGTGGCAGCCTCTTGGCAATCTAAGAAATGCTTCTTTTGTGGTGATGAGTTTCACCCTCGGAAATTCTGCCCTGCTCGCAATGCGTTTTGCAGTCATTGCAACAAAAAGGGTCATTTTGCAAAGGTTTGCCTATCAAGAGCCTCTACGAGGGCTTATCAAGCTAAGTCCTACCGAACTGCCCCGGTAAGGGCCTATCAAGATGTTCCGGCTAAAATCTATCGTGCTTCCTCTCTGGTTTTCTCTCGAAGAAACACACCTAGAGTTTCAGCCACTCTTTGTGCAACGACACCAATTACAGCTGCTTGTCCTCAGAACCTATTCCATGCAGCTACAAAAGCATCAATTAATGGACATACTTTAGATGCCTTAATTGACTCAGGTAGCACTGATAGTTTCATTAGGGAACAGATTGTTGCAGAGTTAAAGCTACATGTTTTCCCATCGGACCAGGCAATTGCGATGGCTCAGTCATCACTTAATACCAGAATTTCTGGCCTTTTGTATGGTTGAAATAACACTTAATGGTCACAGGTATCCCTCCACCCGGCTTTCGGTGCTCAAGGACTTATGTAGTGATCTTATCTTAGGGCTAGATTTTCAAAAGCAGCATAAGAAGCTCACCATTGAGTTCGGTGGATCCAAACCCAAACTCACTATTTCTAATATACGACCTCGATTACCGTTCTGTGCATTGTCAGCAGCTTCACTGGATGAACCCTCACTGTTTACCAGTATCCCTCCTCGATGCAAACCGATTATAACAAAGTCACGACGTTTCAGTCAGGAAGACCAGTCTTTTATTGCGGCTGAGATTTCTCGGCTTTTAGCAGAGGATATCATCGAGCCTTGTTCGTCGCCATGGCGCGCCCAGGTCGTTATTGTTAAGAACCCTCTACAACCTCACAAGAAACGGCTGTGCATTGACTATTCACAGACCATCAATCAATATACGGACTTGGACGCATACCCATTGCCGCGCATCGATGATATGGTTAATAAACTGGCTGAGTACACGGTGTTCTCAACATATGATCTGAAAAGTGCCTATCATCAGGTACCCTTGAAGGTCTCAGACAAGCAGTATACGGCCTTTGAAGCCAATGGACGGCTGTATCAATTTCGTCGCCTCCCCTTTGGGGTCACTAATGGAGTGGCTGTCTTCCAGCGAGCAATGGATGACCTGGTCAAACAGGAAGACTTAAAGGATACGTTTCCTTATCTGGACAATATTACTGTCGCAGGTCGCAATCAGCGGGAACATGACGCCAATCTCCAACGATTTTGGGATGCACTCCAGCACCGTAATTTGACATTAAATGCGGCTAAATCCATTGAGTCACAACCAACCATCAACATCCTTGGCTATTGTGTGGGCAATGGCATCATTAAACCTGACCCTGAAAGGCTTCGCCCACTCCAAGAGCTCCCACCACCTAAGAATCCGGCCTCCTTGCGCCGGGCCCTCGGCCTGTTTGCATACTATGCTAAATGGATTCCTAACTTCTCGGACCGAATCCAACCTCTACTGAAGGCCAGCACATTCCCACTAGACACAGCGGCTGTTGCAGCCTTTAACCTCCTGAAAAAACAGTTGGAGAAAGCGGCTCTTCACTCCATCGATGAGAGTCTTCCTTTTGTTGTTGAGTGTGATGCCTCGGAGGTGGCGATCTCGGCCACTCTGAATCAGGAAGGTCGTCCGGTGGCATTTTTGTCCAGGACTTTTCAAGGGGCTGAGCTACATTATCCTCCAGTCGAGAAAGAAGCTACAGCCATCATAGAGGCAGTACGGAAGTGGACTCATCTCCTAGCTCGCCAGCACTTTACCTTAATCACGGACCAGCGATCGGTCGCCTTCATGCTCGATAATCGAAAACGGACCAAAATTAAAAATAATAAAATCCAGCTTTGGCGGCTGGAATTGGCCTCTTTTGGTTACACCATCCACTATCGACCTGGCAAGGAGAATGTGGCTCCGGATACCCTCACACGAGCATTCTGCTCCGCCATGGCACCCTCTACGCTCGTAGACATCCATGATGGGTTGTGTCATCCGGGCGTTACTCGCATGCTACACTTCGTGCGGTCCCGAAATCTCCCATTCTCTACCGGGGATGTAAAGATGATGCTCGGACTGCAGAGTCTGTGCGGAATTGAAACCTCAGTTTTTCCGCCCCTCGGGTGGTATACTCATACATGCGACCCAGCCAATGCAACGGCTTAGCATCGATTTTAAGGGGCCGTTGCCCTCTTCAACTCGCAACACTTATCTATTGACCATGGTCGATGAGTATTCCCGTTTTCCGTTTGCCTTTCCCTGCCCCAATATGCTGACGACCACGGTTATCAGCTGCCTTGAGCAGGTATTTGCTTTCTGTGGCATGGCATCCTATGTTCATTCGGATCGGGGCCCTTCTTTTATGTCAGGAGAACTCGAGGCCTATCTCTCGGAACGGGGTATTGCTGCCAGCAGAACGACGCCTTATCATCCGGTCGGGAATGGGCAAGTCGAGCGTTTTAACGCTATCATCTGGAATGCGGTACGTCTGGCTTTGAGATCTCGGGGCCTACCCAACCAGCAATGGGAAGCAGTACTTCCAGACGCATTACACTCCACACGGTCCCTCCTTTCGACCGCCACAAATACGACGCCTCATGAACGGTTCTTCCGATTTCAGCGTCGCTCATCCTATGGGATATCTCTCCCGTCGTGGCTGACTGCACCGGGACCAGTGCTACTCCGAAGATATGTCGGGCGTCTAAGAATGACCCCCTGGTAGATGAGGTTGAGCTCACTGACGTCAACCCTACCTACGCCTATATTCGGTATCCTGACGGTCGGGAATCTACCGTGTCATTGCGGGATCTGGCTCCCTGCCCGCCGAAACATAGAGGGACACCAGGGGATGATATTGTACCAGGCACATCTCTGGGCTCGCCAGGTGCCTCTCATCACGATCTGGATCTGACGCCGGCTGGTACCTCACTCCAGCGTGCCGACCTGGGGCAGACTGACTATGAGCCCGTCGGGGCTCGCACGCGCAGCCACGATCCACCCCGTACCATACGCTCGGAAACAGATCTGCCACAGCGCTGCCCGACACCCGTTCGGGCACCAGTACACAGTCAGGATCGTCCTGACCCCTCACAGAGCGGGCTGGATCACTCTGACTCTGGTCCACGGCCCGCGGCGGGTAAACGGGCTAGGGGCCCTCTACCGCTACGAGAACCCAAACGGGTGCGGCTCTCCCTCGTCCAGCGGCTACGAAATGGAGGGAGAATGTGGTAACACAATATAGCTTCCTGTGACTCGAACTTTATTACATCACTTCCTGTGATTAGTCCAGGATAAATACTGGGCTGATCAGTTGGATCCTGGAGAGGCATAGAGTAAGACCTCTTTTGTATGTAGCACCTTTTTAGTTGATTAAAGCTTACTTTAAGTTCACCACGCGCAAGGCTCATTCTTACGACAGCTGTCTTAACATGTATCCTGTATGTAGTTGCTAATAATGTGAAGCAATGATTAATTTGTAAATGCGATCTTGAGCAATAACCTCTTGGGCGATTGACACTTGTATAGAAAACTGGATTGTGCAATAATGATTTTTGCCCTTTTCCCTATTGCTCCTGTGCCGACCTTACTTTGCTATGAGCTCCAGAAATCCCATATTCTCCATTCCTGCTAAGAAGCACTTAGTAATTGTAACACAAACCCCGTCACTGAAGAGCTGTGAATTAGGTTAGCTTATGAACTCCAATTTAGGAACTCTTGTCATCCAAAACTCTGCTGCCCATATCTTAACTTGCACCAAATTCCCTTCACCCATCATCCCTGTGCTCGCTGACATACATTGGCTCCCGGTCCCTGAACGCCTCGATTTTTAAAATTCTTATCCTCGTGTCCAAATCTCTCCAAGGCCTCACCCCTCCCTATCTCTGTAACCTCCTCCAGTCCGAGAACCCTCTGAGAACTCTGTGTTCCTCCAACTCTGGCCTCTTGTCCATCCCCCACTACTTTCACCCTACCATTGGTGGATGTGGCTTCAGTTATCCAGGCCCTAAGCGCTGGAATACCTTCCCAAAACCACCCCATCTCTCCACCTCCTTAAACCTATCTCTTTGACCAAGCTTTTGGTCACCTGTCCAAATGCCTCCTCCTTTGGCTCGGTGTCAATTTCTGTCTATTTATGCTCCTGTGAAGCGCCTTGGGGCGTTTTACTATGTTCAAGGTGCTATACAAATGCAAATTATTGTTGTAGGGTATAATCTTTGAAATTTGAATTATGTTCAATTCTTGAACTCTTCCAACAATGCTCTGTTTGTTTGACTTGGGAACAAACTTAGGATATTTTTCCACCTAATGTTTCATTGTTACATACATACACATATATATATTAAATGTGTGTGTCTGGGGTAGCTAATTCACTTTTTGATTGCAGCTTCCCTTTAATTTGGGAACACCTTTTTGTTAACCAATTTGAATGGAAAGCTGGATGAAATTGATTAAAATAGTAGTGTGGGGGGAATAAATAAAGAAAAGGCATAATGTAACACCCTTATTTAAAAAGGGAGGTAGACAAAAGGCTGGAAACTATAGACCAGTTAGCCTAACATCTGTGGTTGGTAAAATGTTGGAGTCCATTATTAAGGAAGCAGTAACAGGACATTTGGATAAGCATAACTTAATCGGACAGAGTCAGCATGGTTTTATGAAGGGGAAATCATGCTTGACAAATTTGCTCGAATTCTTTGAGGACGTAACAAACAAGGTGGATAAAGGGGAATCAGTGGATGTGGTGTATTTGGACTTCCAAAAGGCATTTGACATGGTACCACACAAGATTACTGCACAAGATAAAAAATCACGGTATTGGGGTAATATACTGGCATGGGTGGAAGATTGGCTATCTAACAGAAAACAGAGTTGGGATAAATGGTTCATTCTCGGGTTGGCAATCCGTAACTAGTGGTGTTCCGCAGGGGTCAGTGCTGGGACCCCAACTCTTTACAATCTATATTAACGATTTGGAGGAGGGGACCAAGTGCAACGTATCCCAGTTTGCAGACGATACAAAGATGGGAGGGAAAGCAGTGAGTGAGGAGGACATAAAAAACCTGCAAAAGGACATAGACAGGCTAAGTAAGTGGGCAGAAATTTGGAAGATGGAATATAATGTTGGAAAGTGTGAGGTTATGCACTTTGGCAGAAAAAATCAAAGAGCAAGTTATTATCTAAATGGAAAGAAACTGCAAAGTGCTACAGTACAAAGGGATCTGGGGGTCCTGGTGCATGAAACACAGAAGGTTAGTATGCAGGTACAGCAGGTGATCAGGAAGGCCAATGGAATCTTGGCTTTTATTGCAAGGGGGATGGAGTATAAAAAAACAGGGAAGTCTTGCTTCAGCTATACAGGGTACTGGTGAGGCCACACCTGGAATACTGCGTACAGTTTTGGTTTCCATATTTAAGAAAAGATATACTTGCTCTCAAGGCAGTTCTGAGAAGGTTCACTCAGTTGATTCCGGAGATGAGGGGGTTGACTTATGAGGAAAGGTTGAGTAGGTTGGGCCTCTACTCATTGGAATACAGAAGAATGAAAGGCGATCTTATCGAAACATATAAGATTGTGAGAGGGCTTGATCGGGTGGATGCAGGGAGGATGTTTCCACTGATGGGTGAGACTAGAACTAGGGGGCATAATCTTAGAATAAGAGGCTGCTGTTTCAAAACTGAGATGAGGAGAAACAACTTCACTCAGAGGGTAGTAAATCTATGGAATTTGCTACCTCAGGGAGCTGTGGAAGCTGCGACATTAAATAAATTTAAAACGGAGATAGACAGTTTCCTAGCTGATAAGGGAATTAAGGGTTATGGGGAGCGGGCAGGGAAGTGGACGTGAGTCTAGGTTCGGATCAGCCATGATCCTATTGAATGGCTGAGCAGGCCCGAAGGGTCGTATGGCCTACTCCTGCTCCTACTTCTTATGTTCTTTTATTATGTTCATGTTCAGGCATTCCAAAGTGCTTCATAGCCAACAAATTACTTTTGAAATGTAGTTAGTTATGTTTTGATGTGGTCATTTCAGCAATAAATACTGGCCATGATATGTGGAGAACTTCTGCTTTTCTTTGTATAGTATCATAGGATCTTTTGCATCTATCTGGATGCTATCCAACAGCCAGCTCGTTCAAGGGCTTAATGTTCAAGCTTTTAAAAGATAAAGCGGTGAAGATTTTATAGCAGTTAATCCCTGCATTTGCCTCGCCATTTCCATAGCCAGAGTGGTGCCTTTATTAAAAGGCCAAGTTATGTGAATTGGTTTAATGACTCAACTGAAAGATTGCACCTCTGACAGTGCAGCACTCTTTCAAACCCACATTCAAGTGTCTGCTTAGATTATGTGCTCGAGTCCTAGAATGGGTTTTGAACCCACGTCTGCCTGAATCTGAAATGCGAATGCTACCACTGAGTCAAGTTTAACCCAAATAAATAGATTCACAATTGGTATAGCAGGCCACATGAAACATGGAATCTTTCTTGACTGTACACGTAACTTGGCCTTTTTATAAAGATTGTATTCTGCATATGGTGATGGAAATACAGGGGTAAACTGACAAATAATCCTCAGATGTATTGGAGCAATTGCTTTAACTTTTAAAAGCTTCAATTTAAAGCCATTGAATGAGATGGGTGTTTGCTGGAGTCCAGCATTTAACACCGCAGGGATTTTACCATTCTGAAATTGCTCTTCCGTGAGACTTTTAAGCCCTTGAGATGTATTGCATTGCCGCATCATAGTTTGTGTGATATTTGAAATCACTTTGGTCTGTTGTACCTATGCACGTGAGGAAAAAATGGGAAGAAAAAGAGCAATGTGTTTGTACAACTATTTGACTTCAGATCATGACATCAAATTTTTTTTGGAAGAGGTCTGATCAATTGTGATTTCAGATGGTAATGCTCATAGAACAAAAAAAATCTCCTGGTAAATGGTTCAGTTACTGGCAGCATCCCTCTCGTACCAAACACAAGTGGCCATTTATTACGTTTGAGCCTAGATGGTGAGTGTCAGCAGGCTAATGGATCAAGTGGGCGTTGTACAAGAGCTGTATTCTATCTATATAGAGAAATGGTTTCCATATCTAGTAGCATCATTGTTATGAGTAGAACATGAACACAGGATTTTTCAGACACCTGGCAATTGAGAAGTTTAGCTTTTCTTAATTGTTTCCACCCACGTGAAGTTTCGTTGAACCACAGATAACACATTGAGTAGTTGCAAGTAATTTTTGCTCTGCATAGGAAATTGCTTATTGTGTATGATGCTTGTATGCAGTTTATTTTCTCATAAGTAGAGGATGGAGTCATTTTTTTTTTTGTTGCCAATTTTCCCCCCTCTCCTGAAGGAGTTGCCTTCTTGATTGGATATGGTTCCTTGAAACCTTGTTGGCTTTCAGTAACTTGCCCAAGTGACCCTTAACCATGTGTGAGCCTCAACAGTGATCATAGGCAGGTTATTCTTCTATAGGTAGCCATGAAGTTGAATATAACACTGTCTTCACCTGATATTAAGAACATAAGAACATAAGAAATAGGAGCAGGAGTAGGCCTAATCGGCCCTTCGAGCCTGCTCCGCCATTCAATAAGATCATGGCTGATCTGATCCTCACCTCAAATTTAAAGAACACAAGAAGTAGGAGCAGGACCTGGGCCCGCTACGCCACCCACAGGGCCTCGACCGATCCGAACTCAGTCTCATGTCCAATTTCCTGCCTGCTCCCCGTAACCCCTAATTCCCTTTACTTCTAGGAAACTGTCTATTTCTGTTTATTGTATGTATTGTATGTACTTCCTACAGGACTCACCTGAAATGCAATCAGGAATGGGGAACCCTAACTGATTTCCCCCCTCCCAACTGAATGACCAATTGTAATGGCTCTTCCATTGCCCTGATTGAGATCAGCTAACTTAACACTAATGGGCGATCAAAACCTGGGGCTTTGCTGGTCTGCGATTATAATCTATTTATATTTTACTAATTTTCTTTCTCTGACTGCCCAGTTATCTTTAGAATACATGGCTTCTTTGTTTTGGTAGCTGTTTCAACTGACTGTTGCCTAATGGCTGCACAAACATGGTTCCCAATTGTGGTTCTCTGTTAATTATTTAGCTTTCAGTGCATTCCTCGATCAAAATTCAGATATTGAAATGGGGTGGCCCATTTTTCATAGGATAATGTAATCCTATCCCTTGGACCATAGCTTCCCTGTGCTTGTACATAAAAGCAGACCTAGAGGTAGGGAAGAGAATTCCAATCCCAGACAATATGCCCATTTTTTTTTTGGAACATATTTTGGCTTTTGTTGAACCTCTTGCTGGGTTCTAAATGATCATTTTGGTTATATTTGGTTTCATTTTCAGCTGAAACACCACTCTTCCCCTTTCAGTAAACTTAAACTTTATACTGTCGACAAAAAGAAAGAATTGAAGGCAAGTCGGGGTCATGCAGCTCTGATCATACACTCCAAAGCAGGTGCATCATTCAATGAGTATATCCCTTTGATTTAAAAAAACTGTATAAAATTATGATGTTGAATTTTGCAAACAAAAAGCCATTTTGAAATGTTTAGTGGTTTACTGATCTTGGCCTGAGTCAGCCATTTGCTGCTCCGCTGTTCACAGTAACTTAATAAGTGGCAGCTAGTTGAAAAGGTTTTGTTTGCCACATGCTTACAACATTGTTATTTACTTTGAACAGAGCCAACTTTTAATGTATTGTTTAAATGGTGTTTTCTTGTCGGTGTAATTTTTAAATTAGTTTGAATTTCCTAGAATATTTGTAGTACTGCTGAATCCAGTACATGTTGTTACAGTAAGCAGATGGTAAATATGTGCTGGCTTGCAGTCCATTAAACAAACTAGGGTCTGCTTTATTGTATTTCATGATAATATTGAGGCTTTGCTGACAATGCTGAGATAGTGTTTTGAAAATACTGACCTATTGAGATTTGCAGAGCTAAGGGAGGTTAGGTTTAGAGCCTCTGCAAGGTGAGCTGATTAGGAAGCTGAGATCAATGGGATTTGATGTTTGAGCTGCAAATCTAGCAGATGAAGTGTGCAAGGTGTAAAATATCTGTAGATTAATAAGCTGCACATCATTGGGGATGAACACCACATACAATTGAATGGGAAAAAAACGCAACAGGGAGGAATTTCATGAAATTGCAGAGCATTAAGGCTCTGGTTATAGCAGACAAACAATATGGTTCTTCATTTTCCAACATCTTGGGGCTAGTCAGAAATCTGTGGAGAGGAACACTTGGATTTTCCCAGTGTTTACCTGAAGAAATTGTGACTCATCCAAGACTTGGATGTTGCACAAGCAGTCTGACAAAGAGGCAGTGGAGCGGTTGTGAAGAGGTAAAGCTGGGTGTCGTGTGTGGAAGCTGATCCCATGTTTGTGGATGGTATTGTCATGAGGCAGCATGTGAATGAGGAAGAGGAGGGGGGCAAGGATAGATCCTTGGGGAATTCTGGAAGAATCAGGGCAGGAAGAGAGGCCATTGCTGGAGGAGGTTTGGCTATAATTAGATAGGTAAGAGTAGACAGGCAAGGGCAGTCAGTGGAAATGTATTGGAGGAGGATTGTGTGGTTGACTATCAAAGGCAGGCGAGAGGGGATAATGCACCATGGACACATTCAGAGGATGGAATTTGTGACTTTGATCAGTGCTGTGGTAGAGGTGGAAACTTGATTCAACCAGGGAGTTGCAGAAAAGCTGGGCACGGATTTGGGAGGTGACTATGTGTTTAACGACTTGAAAGGAAACAGGCTGGAGATGGCATGGTAGTTTGCAAGGGCGGAGGGATCGAGGGTGGGATATTTGATGAGGCGGGGGTTTGGTGGAGGTTTTGAAAAGCAAGGGAAAAGTACTAGAGGGAACCATTTATAATGTCAGCTGGCATGGAGGCCAGGAAGGGAAGTTCGATGTTCAGAAGTTTAGTGGGAATGAGGTCAAGGGAACATGTAATCGAGTGTCGTGGATATGATGAACTCTGAGAGGGCATCAGGGGAAATGGGGGAGAAACGAGAGAGAGATGGAGTTCAGGACGAGGATGGGGAACTGAAGTGGGAGAGGAGGTGTGACTTGCTGGGCGAGGGGAGGGGCATCAGGTTATATGTAATGGAACTTGTAGTTCATTCGAGTGAAGTGCTACTGTCTTGCCGATTATCTTAAAGGCAATGTATTTTCAAACTGTTTTATTGGCGGATCAGATACTTTTGATATGTTAGCTACGGTTTTGACCTCTCTGAATAAATCTGCTAGTTTTGTCTGCAGCAAAAATGTCTTGTGATATAGTAATTGTCCTCAGAAGTGGTGGTTGGGTGGGTGGGGTGGTGGTGGTGGGTGTCGTGGAAATGCAAAGTATAATCCAGTAACAGTAAATGGATTTACTGTGTGCCCAGGGCACTGTACCAAATTATTGTGCACAAGGTCTTGCTTGAGTTCACTGGAAGGGTAGGCTGGCCTGGGCGCTGGCTTTTGTGTATGATGAGAGCAAAGCTATCTTGGAGCAGCTCAAACTGCAACAATTCAAAGTTGAGCTGGGATAAAAGGGAGAATAGGATTTTGCACTGAGGTTTGGAGCCAGTCAATTGTGGGTATTAATCAATTCCGCCCTTCATTTGATTTCATAATTCTCAATGTTGAGATTATGAAATGGATGAACATTCGACAATTCATTGTTCTAAGAATAAGTGAAATGCTTGGTTTTTGGAGTTTTGTATCCTTGTTGGATCACATGTGGAATATTTGTCCTGTTTCATTTTTATCATGATTTACCTAGCATCAAGCTATCTTTATTTTGTTTCTGTATAACTTCCCAAATATTTTAAAATAATCCTATGGTCAGTTTTATCACTTCAGTTTTTCATGTCATGTGTATGTCTTTTCAAATAGTATTCCATAGTAGGACTTGTTTTCGTCATTTTACTTGAATAATGTAATTAATTATAAATATATTGCTAAGGGAAACGAGTAGAAGAGGTTCAATGCTCGAATCTTTTGTTTCCACAGATGGACTGTAAAATAAAACATATAAAAGATGTCTCTTTCCATTGTAAAATTTCCATGGTGTATTTTTTCTTAAAAATTAGCAGCAAAGCAAACATGAATATTTACATAGGAGAAGGATTAATGATGGTAAAAAGGTGCATTTAGCATGACTAAATTTTAAACTTTTAATACCTGTTGGTCATATTGGTCCAGCTAAAATATATCTGTTGAAAGAATTTAGTATTTTTCAACTATACATGTTTTATGTAAAGTACAGGAAACTCTTTGGTATCCGGCACCGACTGGACCGGCGTGGTGCCGGTTGATCGAAAGTTCCGGATAACGGAGAGTTATATCTACCGAGGCTATTTTTAACACAAAAAAATCAACAAATGTGCAGTATACAGTATTTGGTTACTCACCTACAGAATGTTGTGCTAAATGGATGGTGGAAGATGCTTGATTAAGTACAGTACTGCCAGTTGAGGGTAATCCATAACTCTTTAATTACCTAACAGTAAGTGAGACTCCCGGCAGCGCGGGAGAATCAGACTCCTGTTACTGCAGTGTTTGGACTTCCGACAGCGCCAGGAGGCCGAGTAGTGGCACTTTGGAGAACTACCCCCACTGACTAACTCGGCGTTCGTGGGAGACTCGGACTCGGCAACATTGCCGGTTATTTGAGAGGAGTTTTTGGAGTATGATTTTTGCCGGTTGAGCGAATTCCAGATATTTAGGTGCCGGTTAAACAAGAGTTTCCTGTAGTGTCTATTTTCAATAGAGTTTGATCTATCTTGCTTGAGCCTGTCCAAGGCTGAGAAGTGTATTCTCATATCTCCACCCCCCCCCCCCCCCCCCTGCAAGCAAATGTAGAAGTTATGATTAATGATACAGAACTTTTCTTTTAGAATGATGCACATCAAAATAATAATCGACTTTTGGCCCAAATAAGTGACATGTATGCATTTCCCGTAAACCTCCAGTCTCAGTCCCAAGCAGATACTTTTGTTTTTGTTGGGAGTCTTTTTCACATGACCGCTATTCTTTGGGTGGAAGAGGTCGCGGGTTTGGGAGGTGCTGCCGAAGAAGCCTTGGCGAGTTGCTGCAGTGCATCTTGTAGATGGTACGCACTGCAGCCACGGTACGCCGGTGGTGGAGGAAGTGAATGTTTAAGGTAGTGGATGGGGTGCCAATCAAGCGGGCTGTTTGTCCTGGATGGTGTCAAACTTCTTGAGTGTTGTTGGAGCTGCACTCATCCAGGCAAGTGGAGAGTATTCCATCACATTCCTTACTTGTGCCTTTAGATGGTGGAAAGGCTTTGGGGAGTCGGGTGTTGAGACACTCGCTGCAGAATACCTAGCCTTGTTGCCACAGTATTTATGTGGCTGGTCCAGTTAAGTTTCTGGTCAATGGAGACCCCCAGGATGTTGATGGTGGGGGATTTGGCGATGGTAATGCCGTTGAATGTCAAGAGGCGGTGGTTATACTCTCGCATGTTGGAGATAGTCATTGCCTGGCACTTGTGTGGCGCGAATGTTACCTGCCACTTAGCCCAAGCCTGAACGTCGTCCAGGTCTTGTTGCATGCGGGCATGGACTGCTTCATTATCTGCGGAGTTGTGAATGGCACTGAACACTGCAGTCATCAGCGAACATCCCCATTTCTGACCTTATGTTGGAGGGAAGGTCATTGATGCAGCAGCTGAAGATGGTTGGGCCTAGGACGCTGCCCTGAGGAACTCCTGCAGCAATGTCCTGGGGCTGTGATGACTGACTTTCAACCACCACAACCGTCTTCCTTTGTGGTAGGTATGACTTCAGCCAATGGAGAATTTTACCCCCGATTCCCATTGACTTCAGTTTTACTAGGGCTCCTTGATGCCACACTCGGTCAAATGCTGCCCAACCAGTCCATGCCAGCGTTTATGCTCCACTCGAGCCTCCTCCCATCCTTCCTAATCTAACTCTATCTGCATAACCCTCTATTCTCCTCCCTCATGCTTATCTCGTCTCCCCTTAAACGCATCTATACTATTCACATCAACCACTCCCTGTGGTAGTGAGTTCCATATTCTCACCACTCTGTAACGAAGTTTCTTCTGAATTCCCTATTTGATTTTTTGGTGACTATCTTATATTGATGGCCTCTAGTTTTGCTCTTCCCCACAAGTGGGAACACTGTCTACTCTACCAAAACCTTTCATAATTTTAAAGACCTCTATTAGGTCACCCCTCAGCTTTCTCTTTTTCAAGAGGAAAGAGACCCAGCATGTTCATCCTTTCCTGATGGGTATAACCTTGCATTTCTAGTGTCATCCTTGTACATCTTTTTTACACCCTCTCCAAAACCTTTATCTTTTCTATAATATGGCGACCAGAACTGTATACAGTACTCCATGTGGTCTAACCAAGGTTCAGTACAAGTTTAGCATAACTTCTCTACTTGTCAATTCTATCCCTCCTAGAAATAACCCCTAGTGCTTGGTTTGCTTTTTTTATGGGCTTATTAACCTGCGTCGTTACTTTTAGTGATTTAGGTATTTGTACTCCCAGATCCCTTTGCTTCTCTACCCCATTTAGATTCTTATTTTTCAAGTAATGTGACCTGCTTATTTTTCTTAACAAAATAATACCTCACACTTATCAGTGTTGAAATTCATTTGCCAATTATATGCCCATTCTGCAAGTTTATTAATGTCATCTTGTAATTTGTGGCAGTCCTCCTCAGTATTGACTGTCCACCGCCCCCCCCCCCCCCCCCCCCCGCCCAAATTAGGCGTCATCTGCAAATTTAGAAATTGTGATTTTGATTCCAAGTCTAAATCATTAATATAAATTGTGAACAACAGTGGCCCCAGCACTGAGCCTTGTGGGACTCCACTTCCCACCTCCTGCCACTCTGAATAGCTACCCTTTGTCCATACTCTCTGCTTTCTGTCTTGCAGTCAGCTAGGTATCCATTCTGCTACATGTCCCCAGACTCCGCATTCTCTGACTTTATTCATTAGTCTATTATGTGTGGCACCTTGTCAAAGGCTGTTTGGAAATCTAGATAAATTATATGCACTGCATTACCCTTGTCTACTCTCTCCGTTACCTCTTCAAAGAATTCAATGAGTTTGGTCAAGCAAGACTTGCCCTTTTGAAATCCATGCTGACTATTGATTATTATATTTTTGGATTCTAGGCTTTTTTTCCCCCTTTGTCATGTTCTCCCCTGCTGTCCATGACTTAGTGTATGCCTCTTTCCTTACCCTCAGTTTTTCTCTTGTCTTTATTCATCCATGGTGTCTCATTAGTGTTTAGTTTGTTCTTGTTTTTTAGCGGAATATATTTTTTCCTGCATTCTGAACACCACCATTTTAAATGTTTCCCATTGCTATTCTAGATCATTGTTTGCCAATATTGTTCATTTTATTTTCCCAAGTTCTATTCTTAGCCTGTCAAAATTGGCTTTTCTCCAATCGATTACCCTGGTCTTTGTTATGCTTTTGTCCTTCTCAATTAGTATCTTAAAGCTTATTATATTATGGTCACTATTGCCTAGATGTTCCCCTACTTTTACTTCTCTTATCTGCTCTGTTCATTCCACATTACTAGATCCAGTAGCGAATCCTCCCTTGTTCAGCTTCTTACATACTGGGTTAGAAAGGAGTCCTGTACACATTGTAGGAAAACCATTCCCTTATCCCCTTTACCTACCTCTTCTGGCCAATTAATTCTGGGGTAGTTGAAATCAACCATTATTCTATGTTTTTTTTACTCATTTCCCTAATTTGTTTGCATATTTCTTCCTCCACCTCCTTTCCACTATTCGGTGGTCTTTAGGCTACCCCATTAGTGTGATTGATCCTTTATGATCTTTTATCTCTATCCACATGGATTCTATTTCTGTCTTACTGATGGCTGTTACTCTTTTTTCCACTGCCATTGTTATCTCTAATATGTACAGCTACTCCACCTCTCCTTCCCCCCCCGCCCTCTATTTTTTTCTAAATATGTTATACCCTGCAGTGTTTAATTCCCAGTCCTGATTTTTCTGTAGCCATGTCTCAGTAATCCCTACTATATCTGTTTCATCTCAACGTATTTATTGCCTCCAGTTCCCCTGTTTTATTACAGGCACTGTGCATTGCTGTCCAAACACTGAAGGAAACTACTTGTTCACACTGAAGATGAAAAACCATATTAGTAGTTGGAAAGTAGGGTTTACCCTTTTGTTTTAGATTTCAACAGATAGGACTGTTTGTTGCTAGACAATGACATTTGATTATTTCTGTGTTTGGATCCTGGAAAGCTTTGACATCATTTAAATGTTTTTGTTTTGTATAGTTCCAGGAAGAATTATTGATGCTAAGTATCTGTTTATCAGCCTAAAACATTCAGGTATGCAGAGGGTGGAAATACATTAAGCAGATTCAAAACAGATTTGTACCACAAACGATAGTCTGGTTATTGTGATTTTTTATTTTGGTACATCAGAGTTGATGCTTAAACTATTGACGTGGGCATTATCTTTTTAAATGTCTGTCTGTCTATCTTGTGTCCTGTCTGTCGATATCTTATTGATTGAAAGCATGCCTTTTGCCATTTTTAACTGCAGCCTGTGTTGGTTATGACTAAGGTTCTGAACACGCAAAAACAAATCATTTGAATTTTGTATTATGGAATACAGTACTGGTGTATAACTATGTTGAAATTATGATGCGGAGATGCTGGTGTTGGACTGGGGTGGACAAAAGTGAGAAGTCGCACAACACCAGGTTATAGTCCAACAGCTTTATTTGAAATCACAAGCTTTCGGAGCGCTGCTCCTTCGTCAGGTGAAGATGTTGGTGTGGATGACTAATGTGAATCACTTGTGGATTGTGTGGTCATCAGTCTCGCCAATGAAAAGTGGTATGAAATGACTTTGTAAAGTCCGTGCACATGCAGTTTCACTGGGGGCTCTGAGTAAATTAATGTTATGTGGCACGCCCCATTAAGGTCTCAATTAATCCTTCCATTCTGCTGAGGGCGTAGTCACACAGTGAGATGGCTACAGAAGCTTGGGAGGGTGAAAAAGCAGAGTCTCAGGGTACCTGCTCCCATTTGCATTGCCATGGAAATCACAAGCAGAGTATTGCTTTTCAAGATTATTTTCCCCTCTCTTGCTCTCCTGACTATATTGCCTCATCCTGGGAGGGATCATAATCAGGCCTGATCCTGTTCTCACTTAGCATACATGGGCACTTAACAGCAAGGGTTGTGAGATAACCATCAGAAACCTGGTTGAGTTTCCACCCTGTCCCCTTCCCAGCACAGGGGCTTTGAGGCCAATTCTAACACCCTGCAATTACCCTGACTGCAACCAGCTAACTCTGTACAAGCTGGGAATTGATTTGGGGACCTTCTGGTTTGTGTGGCTGGTATATGCTGCCTTTATGAACCATGTCATCAGGGAGCTGTGCATTCTTTGAAATATAATGCAATGCCCACTTTTTAAACACAATTTTCAATAAACTTCATATTAGCTCTTTTAACATTTGATTAAATATGACACTGAACAATTTGTGATTTAAAGCAACTGTACACTTGTTTAATATTTTCCATGAGTATAAGTCTTCATAAATCATCATGCTGATAATGCATGCTGTATTTTTAATGATATAGGCAGGCTAGCTGGCTGGAAACCTGATTTGAAACGGTGCTATTACAATAAAATGAATCGTGCTAAATTTAAAAAAAATGGTTTGTTCAGGTAGGATCTAGACAGTTCATTTATAACTCAAATTTTAAGAAAATAGCTAAAGGTTCTGGCTGAAGTTTTCCCCCTTCCTATTAATACTCAATAGGAAATGGTCCCGTCCCCTCATTCTATATAATAAACAGATGCTTGAACTTGGTGATTGAACAATCTCCTTTTGAAGATGGTTGGAGGAAGTTTAAGTTGATGTCTTCCTTCTCTTCATGGCTGCACCCAGTTTCATCAAGAGTAATTCCATGAATTAGTGTAGATAAACTGGAGTTGCTGGTTATATTAGTCTTGTAGTACCATAGGTCATAAATATATATATATTCTTAGTACTTTGTATATGCACTTGATGAAGCAGATCGAAATATAAATAGGAAACGGCTACTTCTGACTCGTGTCTTTTTTTTGCAGCATTGCCAAGTACTGCGTTTCCTGAAGTTTCCCATCGAACTTGCACAGCCAAACAAGGTAGTATTAATTTCTGTTACTATTAAAGCAGTTTGCATGCAGAAAAATAAACATGATTTTGTTTTGTACTGGTCAACAAACATAACATCGGGCCGGAATTTGCAGTCGGAGGCGAACCTCTGGAGTACCCCTCTGACCCAGGGGGAAAAAAATCCGAACCTGCCTGCTGGCTCCCGGGCTTCAGGGACTTTGGGTCCTGGGCCTGCAGGCATACGCCTGCGTAAAGGCCCACGGATTTCAGGACGTGGGCGGTTCGGAAGCACCCCTGGGATCACATGGGCCGGGTCCTCCTATCAGAAAGGAAGATTCCTCATCATGTTTATGGGGATACCATTTACAAACGGAATCCCCAAATAATAAAATAATTTACACAACTGGAATAAAAATAAAGTTCCCATTTTCACAATTAATTAAAAGTCCCTTTAATGAAGCATTTACAAAAAATTTAATTTTTTGAAAAATAATTTTAAACATTTTAATCTGGCCCAAAATTTGTATGAACTAATTTTAAATGTTTGTGGATGAATTTTTACATTCATATTAACCCATACGCTGGTGAAAGCAGGCCCAAAGGCGTAAGGGTTTCGTGGACATTTGCTGGGCAACTCTGCGCCAGCAAATTTTTCTTTTGGTTCGGAGAATCTGCCCAAGATAACCTGTTTAGACCTTTTTGATATTCTGAAAACTTCACACACCCACCCACAGAATTTCCATTAAAAATGTTTATCAAGCAAGATTTTACTCCTTAGAAAATAATTTTGTATTCTCGGTAATGATTGCATACTGCAGAAGAATAGTTCAAAAGAAATAATGCAAGAACCTTTGCTTGGGAAAAAAATAATTCCCCTGCATTAGTTTCCAGTCAAAGTAATTACTGTAATGTGTTCACCTCATGAGGATTTGTGAACCAAGTGCACATAGCATCTCAGTTGGCTCACACGATAAACAAACAGTTCAATTTTACATACAGTTGTATGCATATTTGGTGCAATGCTTATTGTGCTGCCTACTCATCCACAGATCAGTTTTATTCTACCGTGAACTCAGCTTCCTAAATTTTGTTTTAAATTATGTTTAATATGTGCTTAGAAACTGATGCCTTCACCAATCCACCAGCAGAAATAAACCAACATGGTTCATTTAGCTATTGAGCCATAAGGGAAGCATCTGAAACCACTATTGAACTGGGGGATATAATCTGGCTAGGCAAATTACTCTTGAGATGGAGGTTGAGATGTGGAAGAATACAGTCTGGGAGAAAATAGTCAATTCTTCTTTTCAGCCCTCTGCTGATTTTTTTCCCAGGCTCCATATATTAAAATCCTGTGCACAAGTTTCCTATTTTGCAGTTTCCATTTTGATGATGCTGTTAATCATAGCAATGGCTAGAATGGCTTCCCTATATTTAAAAATGTTTAAAGTGTTATGTAGCAGGCTTTTTCTACTTTATTGTTTACTCTAACCACTGCTGTTTCACTTCCTATTTGTTACAAATTAAATGATCCCAAAAAAAAAGATTTCTTTCAAAACAAAAATGGATAGGAATATAGGAATTGCTAGACGAAAGAAGTCCAAGGTCCATCTAGTTCACTTTGTACTATCCTGGTAGTCACATAGAATCATAGAAACTTACGTCACAGAAGGAGACCATTCGGCCCATCGCGTCTGCCGGCTGGAGAAGAGCTGTCCAGCCTAATCCCACTTACCAGCTCTTGGTCCGTAGTCTTGTAGGTTACAGCACTTCAAGTGCATATCCAAGTACTTTTTAAATGTGATGAGGGTTTCTGCCTCTACCACCCTTTCAGGCAATGAGTTCCAGACCCCCACCACCCTCTGGATGAAAAAAGTTCTCCTTAACTCCCCTCGAAACCATCTACCAATTAGTTTAAATCTATGGCCCCTGGTTATTGACCTCTCTGCTAAGGGAAATAGGTCCTTCCTATCCACTCTATTTTATATACCTCAATTAAGTCTCCCCTCAGCCTCCTCTGTTCCAAAGGAAACTATCCCAGCCTATCCAGTCTTTCCTCATAGCTAAAATTCTCCAGTTCTGGCAACATCCTTGTAAATCTCCTCTGTACCCTTTCTAGTGCAATCACATCTTTGCTGTAATGTGACCAGAACTGTACGCAGTACTCTAGCTGTGGCCTATGATACAACCTGATACAACAATAATGGAGTTGTTGACTAATCGTAACAATCAATCTCTCAATTAGTCTACAACAGACCCAGACATGAAACGAGGAAAACCCCCAGTAGTGGAAAGCTTTGGGAACCAGAGGTCCAAAGTCACCTGTTCCTCCAAAAGATGCCACACTTGCCATACCTCAAATTACTCATATACTGTATCCCAAAGTATTTTCTCAAAGAAATCTATTTAATGTGCATGTGAACTAATCAACACTAGCTGTTTCCGTTTCCACCATCTCCTTGGGGAGCCTGTTCCATAGAATTGCCACTCGCTCACTGAAATAATGCTTCTGCAGATTAGTTTTAAATTTACGTCCCTTCAAGCGCAGGCTGTGTCCTCTGGTTTTACTGCTCTGGATAAGGTGAAGCAGCTCGTCATTGTCGACATAATCTAGTCCCTTTTGGAATCCTGAAACAGCAATAATATCAATTCTCAACCTTCTCTTTTCCAGTGAGAATGCCCAGTTTACATAATGAATGCAGAATTCCAACATAAAAATGCAGTAGGTTAATGAATACAGTTAAAATGAGCACTTGTATCTATGTTCCAGATAATTACATGTTTGTTTATAAACCCAAAAATTGCTGGTTAATGGATTCAACCTCATTATTGTACAGCTGCCACAAATCTAGTTTTATGCCTACTTTAGAAACTTGAATTGTCTGGAGAGAACAGCTTGAACTCTGGTGAAGAACTAATGATTAGCAGTCTGTCATTGGTGGTGGCAGGAACAATTTGAAACAAAGAGTGAAGAGTAGTACACAAAAGCAAATTGGCACAACCTTAAAACATGTTGAATTACATGTAATTTCTTTTGCACCATATTGATGTAATATGCTAAATATATCTAGAAGTGATGCTCATTCTTGCTCCTTAATCATGGGTTTACTATTTTTGGGTGTGGAAAATAGAATTTGCATTTTAAATAGGAACCGTACTGTAAGAAAACTGATTTAACAGCTGCATCAAAAGGCATGGAAGAGAACATTTGGAATTTGAATCGATTGCTAAAAGCAAATATTGTGCATACATATACAAGGAGTGTTTTACAGTGCTGTGCTAGCCAGGCTGAAAGATAAATTGCTTTAGTCCTAAAACTTGTCAATTACGATGTGTACAGTTTCATTTTTGTAATGTTAATAAATGATTTAATATTGCAGGCATTGGAAGAAGTTCCCCGTCGGCTAAAGAACGTTGTCGACTTCAGTAAACATGTGATGAAACTTTTATTGGGTGATAACTTTGTACAACCTGGGGTAAGAAAATTTCAATTTGTTGATTTTTTGCTTGCTAACATTCCCTGAGATTGTACTTTGGCATAATCCTGGTCAGCTGAAAAAACACTGAGTCATATCGACAGCTTTTATTGTGCAGTGGGGTGAAATACAGATTAATTGCAGATTAAATGATTAACATTTAATACATGATCATTAAAAGATGAACAAATTTGAACTGCCCAGGGGACGGAACAGCTTTTTTTCAATAAGGAGGACTTGACTGTTTAAGGCAGCTATTTCTAAGAAAGTGGACTTTGCAAAGAAATCAGCTGTAAACCCAGTAGAGTGGTAAAATTTCCCCTCCCACTTAAAAAAAAAAATAAAAAAAATTCTGTCTATTCTGTCTGTACTCTGCTTCCTGAGGGTTCCCTGGGTTTCACTGATCTTTTTGCTGCCTTCACTGTGCATCTAATACTTTGTTTTTGATTTTGATTTTGTCCGTTGCTATAATATCGTTGAGCCATCATATTTTTCCTCAGACTTCACTTAGTATTTTGACAATCAGAAGTGGTAATCTGGGTCCAAACCCCATACCAACTTGTCTTCCAATACCTCTCCCTTGCACTACTTCCCTACCACCACCACCACAAAATGTTCACCTATGGAAACATAAATGTTGATGTTTAAAATTCAGTTTAAATTTTGTATCCATCGTTGCATTTGGCCATTTATTTTGTTATGGAAGTATGTGTGTTGTAAATTACATTAACTGTTTGTAGTCTAATGTTTTTTTGTACAATTCAAGAAACTTTTCCTGGTTGTGAATATAGGTCCGGGCCAAACAAATGGACAGAAACTAAGACAAAAACTGACCAGATCACTTTCTATGGAAAAGCTGATTTAAAAAAAAAAATGATTACATTGCCTAAATGCTGGGCATGGTGTCCAATCCTATTTCATACAATTAGTAAGTAAATGACTTACCAATTGGAAACTATTCCTGGTTAATCTAAATTAGTGAACCATTAGTGACCTCAGATAGTTCAAGAGCTGGTTCAGCAAGCCAAAGGACAAAGTGGTGAGGAGAAATGTTACTACTGTACAGTTCTTCTGAGGTTGGGAGCTTGAAGCATATATTCTCTAAGATACATCAAACTATTACAAAGAAGTTGTAAAAATTTATCTTGAAACAATGAGCTATATTTTAAAAAAAAAACACAGTATGGGAATATAACCCTCCCCCGTCTTTCTTTTAGGAGGTTATACAGCTGCCACTGGACTTCGTAAGACAACTGGCATTGAAGATCCAACCAGAAAGGCCAGGTATGATGGGAAAGAAATAACATTTCTGTTTTGCAGTGGAACCTCAGTGGAGTTGAACACCTGTCCCTTTCACCACTATTAACTCGGGTCTGGGTTGAGCCCAGACTAAAGGGATAGAAGTCTCCGTTTCTTCTGGATTTAAGGGTCCTGAATGAAATCACTTTTGTTAGTTTCAGTGAAGTTTCTTGGATGCCTGAGTTTACAGCATGAACATTGCCACGAATTTGCAGTCTCATTTAGAGATGTCACAAGAATGTGGTCGAGAGTCTCTTATGTGGTTGACTTTATTCTCCCACCACCCTCTATCTGCTGTTAGGAAGACTGAAGCCATTGTCTCCATTCCCTAGCCACCAACTCCATCTCTCTCCCTGGCAACTGCTGAACCAGACTCTTCACAACCTTGGTGCCATATTTGACCCAGAGATGAGCTTCTGACCACATATCCGCGCCATCACTAAGCCCGCCCATTTCCACCTCCGGAACATCGCCTGACTCCGCCCCGCCTCAGCTCATCTGCTGAAACCCTCATCCATGCCTTTGTTACCTCTAGACTTGACTATTCCAATGCGTTCCTGGCCGGCCTCCCATCTTCTACCCTCCGTAAACTTAAGCTCATCCAAAACTCTGCTGCCCGTGTCCTAACTCGCACCAAGTCCCGTTCACCCATCACCCCAGTGCTTGCTGACCTACATTGGCTCCCGGTTAAGCAACGCCTCGATTTTAAAATTCTCATTCTTGTTTTCAAGTCCCTCCATGCTCCTTCCTATCTCTGTAATCTCCTCCAGCCCTACAACCCTCCGAGATCTCTGCACTCCTCCAATTCTGGCCTCTTGAGCATCCCCGATTTTAACCACTCCACCATTGACGGCCGTGCCTTCAGCTGCCATGGCCCTAAGCTCTGGAATTCTCTCCCAAAACCGCTGCACCTCGCTACCTTTCCTTCTTTAAGCTGTTCCTTAAAACCTACCTCTTTGACCAAGCTTTTGGTCATCTGCCCCAATATCTCCTTATGTGGCCCGGTGTCACATTTTATTTGGTAACGCTATTTAAATACGTTGTTATTGTTTTCCCCATTCCTGAACTATTTGTGTCTCTTTTCCTGTCAGATGGCTTAAAAATCAAAATCGGTGTTTTAAAAAAAAAAAATAAACTCCAGCAGCATGCATCCACAGATACTGAATGAAAGCAAGTTTTCTATCAAGATTTGCATCGAAGGTTCCGCACAAGAGATCTCCAGAATGCGTTTGATAAAGTTCCGCATGAGATTAAAAAAGAGAGCGCGTAGCAACCTTGCGACATGGGTTGGAAATTGTTTGGGCGGTAGGAGACAGACAATATGATAGAGTACAAAAACAAAAAATGCTGGAAACACTCAGCAGGCCAGGCAGCATCCGTGGAGAGAGAAACAGAGTTAACGTTTCATGTCTGTGACCCTTCGTCAGTTCTGTTTCCACGGATGCTGCCTGGCCTGCTGAGTGCTTACATCATTTTCTGTTTTTGTTTCGGATTCCAGCGTCCGTAGTATTTTGCTATTGTAATATGATAGAGTACATATTCTGATTGGTGGGATGTGACAAGTGGTTTTCCCAAGGATCTGTACTGGGGCTTCGGCTTTTCACCATATTTATAAATGACTTGGATGAAGGAATAGAGAATTGTAATGCAACTTTGCACATAACACTAAATTTGGAGGCACAATAAGTAGTGCAGATGACAGTAGGAAGTTGCAAAGGGATATAGACAGATTAAGTGAGTGGATAAAACTGGCCAATGGAGTTCTCTGTGGGCAAGTGTGAGGTCATCCACTTTGGACCCAGGAAAGACACATGTATTTTCTAAGTAGTGAGAAACTAGGAACTGTGGGTGTCCCTGTACACATCACTAAAAGCTAGTGCACAGGTATTACATAGAATTTCATTGAATGTACAGCACAGAAACAGGCCATTCAGCCCAACTAGTCCATGCTGGTACGATAGCAAAATACTGCGGATGCTGGAAATCCAAAATAACAACAGAAAACGCTGGAAAAACTCAGCAGGCCAGGCAACATCCTTGGAGAGAGAAAGAGAGTTAACGTTTCAGGTCGAAACCCTTCGTCGGAACTGAGAGAGCAAGAAATAAACAGATAAAAATGCAAGGGGGAGGCTGGGGGGAGGAATAAAAGAACAAAAGGGATGGTCTTTAGTGAGTAGAGACATTGAGAGATGCTCAAGGCAAGACGAGATGGTAATGGGACAGGTTGAGAAACAAAAGGTAAGGTGTGAAATGCTGGCAGAATCAGAGACAGCTGCCGTGGGGGGAGAGAGAGAAAAAAAGGAAAAAGGCACGGACCAAAAGAGTGGATAAAATGTATACATATGTGGTAGGGGCCGGGGTTATGATCTGAAATTGTTGAACTCGATATTGAGTCCGGAAGGCTGTAAAGTGCCTAAACTGAAGATGAGGTGCTGTTCCTGGAGCTTACGCTGCGCTTCCGTGGAACAATGCAAGAGGCCGAGGACGGTGAGGTCTGAGTGAGCGTGGAGGGGTGAATTAAAATGACAAGCGACCGGAAGCTCGGGGTCACCCTTCCGGACTGAACGGAGGTGTTCCGCAAAGCGGTCACCCAATCTGCGTTTGGTCTCCCCAATGTAGAGGAGACCACATCGTGAGCAGCGAATACAGTATACTAGATTGCAAGAAGTACAAGTAAATCGCTGTTTCACCTGGAAGGGGTGTTTGGGGCCCTGGAGAGTGGGAAGGGGGGATGTATAAGGGCAGGTGTTGCATCTCCTGCGCTTGCACGGGAAGGTGCCGGGTGAAGGGGAAGGGGTGCTGGGGGTGATAGAGGAGTGGACTAGGGTGTCTCGGAGGGAGCGGTCCCTACGGAATGCTGAAAGGGGAGGTGAGGGGAAGATACGTTTGGTGGTGGGATCACGTTGGAGGTGGTGGAAATGGCGGAGGATGATCCGTTGAATGTGGAGGCTGGTGGGGTGAAAGGTGAGGACAAGGGGAACTCTATCGTGGTTCCGGGAGGGAGGGGCCGGGGTGAGGGCAGAAGTGCGGGAGATGGAACGGACACGGTCGAGGGCCGTGTTGACCACGGTAGAGGGGAATCCTCGGTTGAGGAAAAAGGAAGACATGTCGGAAGCACTGGTATGGAAGGTGGCATCGTCTGAGCAGATGCGGCGGAGACGGAGAAACTGGGAGAAGGGAATAGAGTCCTTACAGGAGGCGGGGTGGGAGGAAGTGTAGTCCAGGTAGCTGTGGGAGTCAGTGGGCTTGTAGTAAATGTTGGTCAATAACCTATCCCCAGAGATGGAGACGGAGAAGTCGAGGAAGGGGAGGGAAGAGTCGGCGATGGACCATGTGAAGGTGAGGGAAAGGTGGAAATTGGAGGCAAAGTGAATGAAATTGTCTAGTTCAGGGCGAGAGCAGGAAACAGCACCGATACAGTCGTCAATGTACCGGAAAAAGAGGTGAGGGAGGGGACCCGAGTAGGACTGGAACAAAGAGTGTTCCACATATCCCACGAAAAGGCAGGCATAGCTAGGACCCATGCGGGTACCCATAGCAACACCTTTGATTTGGAGGAAATGAGTGGAGTCAAAGGAGAAGTTGTTCAATGTGAGAACAAGTTCAGCCAGGCGGAGGAGGGTGGCGGTGGATGGGGACTGGTTGGGCCTCTGTTCAAGGAAGAAGCGGAGCGCCCTCAGGCCATCCTGGTGGGGGATGGAGGTGTAGAGGGATTGTACGTCCATGGTGAAAAGGAGGCGGTTGGGGCCAGGAAACTGGAAACTGTTAAAGTGGCGGAGGGCATCAGAGGAATCGCGGATGTAGGTGGGAAGGGACTGGACAAGGGGAGAAAAAATAGAATCGAGATAGGAAGAGATAAGTTCCGTGGGGCAAGAGCAGGCTGAAACGATGGGTCTACCAGGGCAGTCCTGTTTGTGGATCTTGGGAAGGAGGTAGAAGCGGGCTGTGCGGGGTTGGGGAACTATGAGGTTGGCGGCCGCGGGGGGAAGATCTCCAGAGGAGATGAGGTCAGTGACAGTCCATGCTGGTGTTTATGCTCCACATGAGCCTCCTCCAACCCTACTTCATCTAACCCTATCAACATATTCTTCTATTCCTTTTTCATGTCTTTATCTAGTTTCCTCTTAAATGCATCTATACTATTCGCCTCAACTACTCCTTGTGGTAGTGAGTTTCACATTCTAATCACTCTCTGTGTAAAGAAGTTTCTCCTGAATTCCCTATTGGATTTATTAGTGACTATCTTATATTTATGGCCCCTAGTTTTGGTCTCCCCCGCAAGTGGAAACATCTTCTCTCTCTATACCATGTCAATCCTTTCATAATAAAGACCTCTCAGGTCACCCCTTGGCCATCTCTTTCCTAAAGAGTCCCAGCCTGGTCAATCTTTCCTGATAGGTATAACCTCTCAATTCTGGTATTGCCCTTCTAAATCTTTTTTGCACCTTCAGTGCCTCTGTACATTTTTTAAATATGGAGACCAGAACGGTTAACACTACTCCATGTGTTCTAACCAAGGTTCTATACAAGGTTAACAGAACTTCTCTAAATTAGTGGGTATTCCATCACACTCCTTACTTGTGCCTTGTAGATGATGGAAAGGCTTTGGGAAGTCAGGAGGTGAGACACTGACCTGCTCTTGCCACAGTATTTATGTGGCTGATCCAGTTAAGTTTCTGGTCAATGGTGACCCCCAGGATGTTGATGGTGGGGGATTCGGCGATGGTAATGCTGTTGTATGTCATGGGGCGGTGGTTAGACTCTCGCTTGTTGGAGATAGTAATTGCCTAGCACTTGTGTGGCGCGAATGTTACCTGCCACTTATCAGCCCACGTAGTCCAGGTCTTGTTGCATGTGGGCATGGACTGCTTCATTATCTGCGGAGTTGTGAATGGCACCGAACACTGCAGTCATCAGCGAACATCCCCATTTCTGACCTTATGATGGACGGAAGGTCATTGATGAAGCAGCTGAAGATGGTTGGGCCAAGGACACTGCCCTGAGGAACTCTTGCTGTGATGTCCTGGGGCTGTGATGATTGACCTTCAACCACCACAACCATCTTCCTTTGTGCTAGGTATGACTCCAGCCAGTGAAGAGTTCCCCCCCCCCCCCCCCCAATTCCCATTGACTTCAGTTTTACTAGGGCTCCTTGATGCCACACTCAGTCAAATGCTGCCTTGATGTCTAGGGCAGTCGCTCTCACCTCACCTCTGGAATTCAGCTCCTTTGTCCATGTTTGGACCAAGGCTGTAATGAGGTCGGGAGCCGAGTGGTCTTGACAGAACCCAAACTGGGCATTGGTGAGTAAGTGCTGCTTGATAGCACTGTCGATGACACCTTCCAGAACAAGGGGGCATAATAAGATTAGCGCTAGAACATTCAGAAGTAAAATCAGGAGGCACTTCACACAAAGGATAGTAGAAATCTGGAACTCATGAAAAAGGCTGGGTTAATTGAAACTTTCAAGATTGAGATGGATAGATTTTTTAGGTAAGGGTATCAAGGGATATGGATCAAAGGCAGCTAAATTCGGTTTAGGTACAGATCAGCGACAATCTAATTGAATGGCGGAATAGGCTTGAGTGGCTGAATGGCCTACGTGTTTCTGTGTTCCAATAACTCTGAAAATAAGGCATACTATTCACAGAATGAATTACTCTTCCAGTGGAGTGACTGCAATGTAGATCAACATAAATGATCTAAATTTTGCTTGAAAGTCATCCACAAAACCAAAAGGATGGTGGCATAATTTCTATATAAGCTGACGACCTGTTAACTTGTTGAAGGTTTCATGATTTTTGAAGAAGTGCTTCATTGAATTAACTGGCTTGGTTTAGACTTAAATAAATGAAATGACCACTACTGAAAAAAGTAATTTGTTCATTGTTCTCTGGGCAACATCCAACAACAATGTTCAATTGTTATAAATGTTTTGATTTTTTTAAAGCGGGCTGCTGATGCTAACAGTTGATCTTTCAGTAGAAGTGGTGATGTGTTGCATGTTTTGTCAGTGTGGTTGGAAGTTCCTGTGGGGCTGCAACAGCCATTTAAAGGTGAGGTTTATTTTTGGCAGTCAACTGTTGTACAGAGCCTGGAAATAACGTCAAACAATGGAGTATGTCCGGGCACGAATCCTGCATTGATGAATGTAGCTGTAGAGCTGCTGCTTTAGGAAGTGGGTGAAAAGTGGATTCCCCCACAGGAGTGTGTGCAGGCTGCTTGGGAGGAGTGTGAAAAGGATGAATACTGTGTTTAACTTCTAGAGCACCTGGGTGCAGTTGAGAAAGAAGCTTTCTATATCATCTGACGACCTGTTAGCTTGAAGGTTTCACGATTTTTAAAGAAGTGCTTGCTAGTCTTGGGAAAATCTGCTAAAGTACAGATATCCACGTACCAAATTATACATCTACCCTTTGTCACATCTTGGGATGTTTCACCATTTTGTTGCAGAAGGATCTGGGTACGATTTATATTAATTTTTACATTTAAGTTAAATTGCGTTCTCAAAGGTTTTAAATCCACTTTGTAGGCAGAATTGACCTGGGGGGTGTTGTGGGAAAGAGTTGTGTTGAGACCAAGACAGACTGACTGGTCTTTATTATGTTGTCTGCCTCTGGATCAGACAATGGAATACCACCCAGACCCATGTCAGGATTTTTGAAACAGCCAGAGTTCGATTTTAAGGGTGCCCACACAGAGGCTGTGGGCTCAAGTGGTAGCTGGTTTAACTGGTAACTACTAGGACAGGGTCAAACTACCAGCTTCCTGTCTAGCAAGTGGATAAAGGGGACAGATAAGCACATGTTCGAGATCAAAAGGCTGCAGCGTGAGGCAGGAAGAGAACCGGCAATGGCAATCAGATTTCAGAGGTTTTTTTCAGATTTCAAAGAAAAGTGATTATTTTAGCCTAGTACTGGGGCTGTTCTGGCTATTTTAAATGTCACAAGGAGAGGATATATAACATTCATGTGTGGTGAGCCTTACTTCAAATGTTTCTCTGTTCACTTGACAGTTACAAAATAGTCTGATTTTAGTATTCAGCCTTGTCTCAAATCGTGAGTCACTTTGTCTTTTGGAACATTGGATAACCACACGTGGGACAATGACAGCATCCAGCTCATAGAACAAAAGAGTTTCATTGTTAGGCATTTGGGTTACACTGTTGTATAAACCAGATACTGGGCAGTACAGATGAACTCCTGATTGAAAAGGATGCCAAGAAACCAGTGTTGCTAAATGTGAGGTAATATCTAGGACAGAAGTGAAATTTGTAATGCCCTCAACTTGTTATGCCTTGATTGTGACCACATACAAAGTACTTGAGACATCCTGTTCCGTTCTTTCATAGCTTAAAGTACATGCCCATATTGCTGCAGGGCATACTTTCCAGCTGCAACTTCGAACAGTTCCAGTATGTGCATTTACATCTGTAAGGTGTGTCCAGAAAGCAATTGTCCAAGAACACATCAGTGCATGATGAAAATTCATTTACTGGGATGGAGGATGAGTACTTGGGTGTCACTCTGCTCTTCAAACTTCCAGCATCTGAACACTACTTTTCTGGTCGCAGAAGAAGATGCACTGTAGTTGATGGGAGCAAACCTGTACAGAAGAGGAGCTCGGTAGTTTCAAGTCCTTGAAAATTCCTTTGAATGTGAACCAAGAGAATAGTCTTAAACATCTGTTGTGGGGAAGATATTGGAATCTATAAGGACAGTGACTGAGCACTTAGAAATTTGAGCTGATTAGAGAGAGCCAACGTGGATTTATAAAGGGTCGGTCATGTCAAATGAATCTAACTGAATTTTTTGAGGAAGCAACTAAAGTAGTAGACAGGGGAATGTCTGTGGATGTAGTTTTTCTAGACTTCCAGAAGGCATTTGATAAGGCTCCACATAAGAGACTGTTAGTTAAAATTATTGACTTGGATATGCGGTAGTTTGCTGATGAGACAAAGATTGGTGGCATATTATGTGGTGTCGACGGGAGCATAAAATTACAAAGAAATTGGTAGAGTAAGTGAGTGGGCAAAACTGTGGCTTACGGATTTCAACTCGAAGTGTGAGGTCATCCATTTTGGACCAAAAAAAATAGATGAGTATTTTCTAAATGGTGAAAAGCTAGGAACAGTGGAGGTCCAAAGAGATTTAGGGGTCCATGTACACAGATCACTAAAATGCAGTGATCAGGTACAAAAGAAAATCAAAACGGCTAATGGTATGTTGGCCTTGATATCTAGAAGGCTATAATACAAAGGGGAGGAAGTTTTGCAACAGCTATACAAAGCCCTGGTTAGACCACATCTGGAGTACTGTCTGACGAAGGGTCATCGACCTGAAATGTTAACTCTGTTTCTCTCTCCACTGCCTGACCTGCTGAGTGTTTCCAGCATTTTCTATTATTTCTGGAGTACTGTGTACAGTTCTGGGCACAGCACTTAGGAACATAGGAACAGGAGGAGGCCATTCAGCCCCTCGAGCCTGTTCCGCCATTCAATGAGAACATGGCTGATCTGCGAACTAACTTCATATACCTGCCTTTGGCCCATATCCCTTAATACCTTTGGTTAACAAAAAGCTATCAATCTCTGATTTAAAATTAACAATTGATCTAGCATCAATTGCCATTTGCAGAAGAGAGTTCCAAACTTCTACCACCCTTTGTGTGTAGAAGTGTTTCCTAATTTCATTCCTGAAAGGTCTGGCTCTAATTTGTAGACTATGCCCCCTAGTCCGAGAATCCCCAACCAGCAGAAATAGTTTCTCTCAACCTACCCTATCTGTTCCCCTTAATATCTTGAAAACTTCGATCAGGTCACCCCTTAATCTTCTAAATTCTAGGGAATACAACCCTAATTTGTGCAATCTCTCCTTGTAACTTAACCCTTGAAGTCCAGGTATCATTCTGGTAAACCTACACTGCACTCACTCCAAGGCCAATATATCCTTCCTAAGGTGTGGTGCCCAGAACTGCGCTCAGTACTCCAGATGTGGTCTAACCAGGGTTTTGTATAGCTGCAGCATAACTTCTACCCCCTTGTATTCTCGTCCTCTAGATATAAAGGCCGGCATTTCATTAGCCTTTTTGATTATTTTCTGTACCTGTTCATGACATTTTAATGATTTATGTACCTGGATCCCCCAAGTCTCTTTGGACCTCCACTGTTTTTAGCTTTTCACCATTTAGAACGTACTCTGTTCCATCATTCTTAGGTACAAAGTGGATGACCTCACATTTGCTTACATTGAAATCCATAAATCATAGAATGGTTACAGCACAGAAGGAGGCCATTCAGCCCGTCGAGCCTGTGCCCCGGCTCTCTGCAAGAGCACTTCAGCTAGTCCCACTCCCCCGCCCTTTCCCCGTAGCCCTGCAAATTTCTTTCTTTCAGATATTTATCCAACTCCCTTTCGAAAGCCGTGATCGAATCTGCCTCCACCACCCTTTCAGGCAGTGCATTCTCGATCTTAACCACTGACTGAGTAAAAAAGTTTTTTCTTACATCGCCTTTGGTTCTTTTGCCAATCACCTTAAATCTGTGTCCTCTGGTTCTCGACCATTCTGCCAATGGGAACAGTTTCCCTCTATCTACTCTGTCCCGACCCCTCATGATTTTGAACACCTCTATCAAATCTCCTCTCTATCTTCTCTGCTCCAAGGAGAACAACCCCAACTTCTCCAGTCTATCAACGTAACTGAAGTCCCTCATTCCTGGAATCATTCTCTTAAATCTTTTCTGCACCCTCTCTAAGGCCTTCACATCCTTCCTAAAGTGTGGTGCCAAGAATTGGACACAGTACTCCAGTTGGGGCCGAACCATTGTTTTATACAGGTTAATCATCATTTCCACACTTTTGTACTCTATACCTCTATTCATGAAGCCCCGGATCTCGTAAGCCTTTTTAACTGCTTTCTCAACCTGCCCTGCCAACGATTTGTGCACACATACCCCCAGGTCTCTCTGTGCACTCCCTTCAGGATTGTACCATTTAGTTTATGTCCTCTCCTCATTCTTTCTACCAAAATGTATTGCTTCACACTTTTCTGCGTTAAATTTCATCTGCCACGTGTCGCCCATTTTACCAGCCTGTCTATGTCTTCCTGAAGTCTATCACTTTCCTCCTCATTCTTCACTATACTTCCAAGTTTTGTCATCTGCAAATTTTAAAATTGCCCTGTACACCCACATCCAAGTCATTAATATATATCAAGAAAAGCAGTGGCCCTAGAACCGACCCCTGAGGAACACCACTGTATACCTTCCTCCAGTCCGAAAAACAACCATTCACCACTACTCTCTGTTTCCTGTCACTTAGCCAGTTCCGTATCCATGCTGCCACTTTTCCTTTTATTCCATGGGCTTCAACTTTGCTGGCAAGCCTATTATGTGGCATTTTGTCGAACGCCTTTTGGAAATCCATGTACCCTACGTCAACTGCATTACCCTCATCAATCCTCTCTGTTACCTCATCAAAGAACTCAATCAAGTTAGTTAAACACAATTTGCCTTTAACAGATCCATGCTGGCTTTCCTTAATTAATCCACACTTGTCCAAGTGACTGTTAATTTTGTCCCTGATTACTGTTTCTAAAAGGTTTCCCACAACTGCCCTGTAGCTGCTGGGTTTATCTTTACATCCTTTTTTGAACAATGGTGTAACATTTGCAATTCACCAGTCCTGTGGCACCACCCCCGTATCTAAGGAAGATTGGAATATTATGGCCAGTACCTCCGCGATTTCCTCCCTCAATTCCCTCAGCATCCTAGGATGCATCCCATCCGCTCCTGGTGATTTATCTACTTTAAGTACAGTCAGCCTTTCTAATACCTCCTCTATCAATTCTTATCCCATCAAGTATCTCCACTACCTCCTCCTTTACTATGCCTGTGGCAGCATCCTCTTGGTGAAGACAGATGCAAAGTACTCGTTTAGTACATCTGCGCCATCCTCCTATTTCTATACTCACTAACGCGTGGCATCGGGAGTAATCCGGCGATTAATCTGCTTTTTAATCTCTTTCCTAGCTCCCTGAAATCTGCCTGCAGGACCTTATCCCTCTTTCTGCCTATATCAATGGTACCAATATGGACCACGATCTCTGGCTGTTCACCCTCCCGCCTCAATGTTCTGCAGCCGCTCGATGACATCCTTGACCCTGGCACCAGGGAGGCAACATACCATCCTGGAGTCACGTCTGCGGCCGCAAAAACACCTGTCTGCTCCCCAAACTATTGAATCCCCTACGACTATTGCTTTCCCATTTGCCGCAGTTTTGCCCGTTCACGTAATCTATCAATATCCCTTTGTAATTTTATGCTTTCATCTACACTGCCTACAAGGCCACCTATCTTTGTGTCATTGGCAAATTTGGGTTTTTGTTTTATGGGATGTGGGCATCGCTGGCAAGGCCAGCATTTATTGCCCATCCCTAATTGCCCTTGAGAAGGTGGTGGTGAGCCACCGCCTTGAACCGCTGCAGTCTGTGTGGTGAAGGTACTCCCACAGTGCTGTTGGGTAGGGAGTTCCAGGATTTTGACCCAGCGGCGATATACTTCTAAGTCAGGATGGTGTGTGATTTGGAGGTGGTGGTGTTCCCTTGGATATATGACTTTCTATGCCATCATCTAAGTTGTTAATAAATACTGTGAATAGTTGAGGCCCCAACACAGATCCCTGCGGGACACCACTTGTCACATCCTGCCAATTTGAGTTCCTACTCTGTCTCTTGCCGCTCAGCCAATTTCCTAACCAGGTCAATAATTAGCCCTTAATTCCATGAGCTTCTACCTTCGTTAACAGTCTCTTATGTGGGACTTTATCAAATGCCTTCTGGAAGTTCATATAAATAACATCCATAGACATTCCCCTGTCCAATACTTTAGTCACCTCTTCAAAAAATTCAATCAGTTTGTCAGGCATGACCTACCTTTCACAAATCCATAGCAAAATACTGCGGATGCTGGAAATCCGAAATAACAACAGAAAACGCTGGAAAAACTGTTTTTCCAGCGTTTTCTGTTGTTATTTCACAAATCCATGTTGGCTCTCTCTGATCAACTGAAATTTTTTGAGGTGTTCAGTCACCCTATCCTTAATTATAGACTCTAGCAATTTCTAGCAAAATCTTTAGAAAGGATATATTGGTCTTGGAAGTAGTGCAGCGTAGATTCATCAGAATACCAGGGCTCCAAGGGTTAAATTATGAGGAGAAATTACATGAACTAGGCTTATATTCCCTGGAATATAGAGGGTTAAGGGGTAATTTGATTGAGGTTTTAAATATTTTGAAAGGAATTAATGGGTACATAGAGAAACTTTATCTGCTGGTGAGGTAGTCTGGGACAAGGGGGCATATTCTTAAAATCAGAGCCAGGCCATTCAGGAGAAGAGTTAGGGTGGTAGAAGTGTGGAACTCTCTCTCAAAAATCAGTAGATGCTAGCTCAATTAATAATTTAAAATCTGAGCTATAGATTTTTGCTAGCCAAGGGTATTGAGGGATATGGCGCCAAGGCGGGTGGATGGAGTTTGGGTACTAATCAGCCATGATCTCATTGAATGGAAGAACAGACTTGAAGGGCTGAATGGCTTACTGCTGTTGCTATGTCCCTAAGCCAGATAGGACAGAACATATTTATTGGTCACAGTCTGTTTAATATAATTTGCATAACTGCTATTTTCACTTCTGTCACTTAATTTGCTAAATTCTTGCCAATATTTGTCTGGAATAATTTTTGCACACCTTCATTTACTTTCCTTCATGCCAAACCTATCTAACTGCTATTTTGCAGTAATGTTCAAGGCTTAGCTTTGTCCTTTTTTTGTTAACTATACAACTACATACAGACCTGCTGCCAGGCCCTGCAGCTCACTGAGATGATGTTGACTTTATTCATCATGCTCATTGTACCCATTGTATTGTTGACAGCTGTTCCCTGCCAGCAAATAATCTGCTTGTGTTGCGCCATTACAGTAGTGAACAGAGTTTCCAGTAACTGGTCTGTAAAATGGGCTTTTGTCTTCAGTTTCAATCTGTTTCTTTTCAAGTTATAGTGCTCTGCAGCTGGATGAACAAACTTTTCAACTTTAGCACCGCCCAAGTGGATTGTTGGTTGCGTGAGAAATGTTGAAAGTTCTTTTGTGCTTTGGGATTAGCTGTTTTTTCCATTGCTTTAAAAAAAAACCTCAAATTGTCTTTCTAAACCTTACGTTCCTGAGATTATCTGTGAGCTGTAAATTTCAATTAAAAATGGACATTTCACCCTTTTTACTTAAGCAGAAGAAAATATGGCCTTTAATCATTTATACCTGAGGTGTGTGGCTTATTTTAATTCTTGAGAAGTTAACTTAAAAATGAGTGGGTGAGGGAGGAAAGATACAGAAAGTCCAGCAAACAGAACTTGAATGCAGAATTACCCAATGGAAGGGTTTTAAATACAAAATCATTGTCATCTAGTGGCTGGTGTTAAGATTGCAACAGTGACTGCAAAATATATTTAAGGTATATATCGATATTCATTTGCTAACTTTGAATGTGACAGCATTTATCTTGTGTTAAATCTAAAATTATAACTTATTTAATTTTACTTTGCAATCAGAAATACATATTAAAATTTTATTTTACAGTATCACGTTGCAATAAAGTGATGGATGCCTTCAGTGGGTACACATTATGCCTTCCAGATCTCACCAAATTCCAAACCTGCCATCAAATTGAAAAACGACCACCCCTCTGTATAGAAATCAAGGTAATTGCTGTGGATGAACACTGAAGAATAGTTTTCACTTTGCTATTAATAGATAATGTTGGTTACAATGTTAAAGGATCACTTGTAGTTGCTTTGTGATTGGTTGTTTTCTCCATTCCTGCTAAGAAATGACATTCTCAGGAATCTCATATCTCTAAACCTCCCATTTCTGTGATTTTTTTTTTTCCCGTGTGTGTCGTATATTTCAATGAAAATTGGGTATTTTTTATTCAAGCAAAGGGAAAGTATGGCTCCTAGTCATTTATATCTGAGGTATGCTCAGGATGTTTTGCACAAATAAATGTCAATTGTAATGCAATGGTAACTATTTTAGAAGAAGAAAGAAATTTTAAATTAAGCTTGTTGACAAAGCCTCATTTTAAAAATTTCAACACTACCTATAAGTTCCCCGTGTGCAATGTGCAGTCCCACACCAATTAGTTGAATCTTAACTGCCCTCTACAAAGTGTCCTACACAGCCATTCCATTGTATCAAACTACCTAACAGCATTGTGGGAGCACTTTCACCATGTGGACTGCAGTGATTCAAGAAGACCCGCCTTCTCGGGCAACTAGGGATGGGCAATAAATGCCGGCCATGCCAGTGACGCCCACATCTCAAGAATTAATAATTTTTTAAAAACTTAGCATTTCTTATAATTGGTGAAGGTTTGGGGGAAATTCCATTGAAATATTAATGTAAATAACTGACCGTTGTCTTTTGTGATGCACTGCAACATAACTTTACTAAAGATGGTAGTAGGAAACACCTTTTCCAATTTATAAAAAAAAAGTGGCATTTTCCTTCTTGGTTGGTTTTCCTACTGACTCTTTCCAGTGGGATCATCTAGCTTTCTTTTTATTTATAGCCTAAATGTGGATTTATCCCTTTCTCGAGTCACATTACCAAGGACATTAAACAGCGTGTGTGTCGCTATTGCATGCACCAACATCTGAAGGTATTTACTTTTATCAATTATAAATTTTCATTTATGTTTCCATTAAAAAAAAATTACATGACATACAAAATTATAAAAGTACCTTATTTGTGAGCAGTGCTCTATTCAAGTTTCTCTTGTGTGTGCTTGCCATTTGAAAAGTGACCATATGTAGTACATTTTGGGGGTTTAAGTTTCATGTTTGTAAATTCTTTTTCTTTTGGATATCCTCCTTGGGTTCACTGCAAAAGCCCATTCCAGTAACCAAACCCCTGCTTCCTGCAAACTGGAGTGTGCCTATACCTGCCCAATATTTAGTTAAAAACAGAAAATGTTGGAAATACACAGCTGTAAAGAGAAAAGACAGGTTGTGAAATTATGGATGTGTATCCTTCGTCAAAAGTTTAGATGATTGTAATGAGACTAGGCATTGAACAGAAACGCTTGCCATTATTTCAGCTTACTGAATATATCGTGATTGCATTGACTTCAGACAGTGGTAGAATAATCATTTTATCTGATCATGATTTAGAGCTACAAACTACAGAACAAATTTATTAGCATAAATAGCTAAGAAACCAGCATGGTAAATAGATTTACAGTATTTTTCTGCATTTCAGGAGGAATAGTAAAGTCTATAATTAGGTGGCAACACGTAACGTAAAACTGGACTCAACGCAGTCCCTGACCATAACCATATGTTGGAATTGAAGCAAGTCAGCCCAAGATATATTTTCAAAATTCTTTATAGGTAGAGCTGAACAAAACAAACGGGAAAAAAAAAGTCTCAAACTGAAGTAAAGCTGCCAATTAAAGTTTTTGTATTTGAATTGAATGGCTTGGCCCACATTAAACGAGGTAAACAGGGTTGCAATCCAAGATATTTACGTCTCGTGCCTATAGCAGACATTTTGTCTGGGGGTAGCTATGTATATCAAAACGGGGTGCCATTTTTTCTGCAAGTGAATCTGGTTTTAGAAGATTGCAAGATTTTACAGATGAGGAAGGCCATTCGCCCCATTTTAGTTCTTTAATCTAGGTTATTAATACAGTTTGTCTCTCTCTCTTTCTCTCACCCCCCACCCCCCACACACTTTTTGCAGCATGAAGTTGGTTCTTCCAATAACGTTGTACATGACAGATAAAAAAGCTTCATTTTATCATGCATGCTATGTGCAACTTTGCAATTTTCAAATAAGCGTTATCTGTCGTAAAACTTGAATTATTTTAAAGGTGGAAATTATTTCCTGGTCTCTCTTGAATTTCACATTTTGTATTTTAATCATTTTTGGAACCAATTCTATATCTAATCTTAGTTGATTTGAGATTTTGGGGTCTAACTAGTATGTTTTATTTTTAATAGGTGGCTAATGGAAAATGGAAGAGGATTAGCAAATATTGTCCCCTTGACCTTTTCTCAGGGTAAGGTACAAGTTCTGAATAGCACATGCTGTAAACATTGATATGATCTGATATCTTTTCAGAAAAATACAGAATTTAACCATGGAAAAATTGGGTAGCTTTATAAATATACTTTGATTACTGAGAGATTGGAGATCAGCCTTGTTTCAAATTGCAAAATACTTTTTAAAATGTGGAAAGGAGTTTGCCTGGGATCTCTAACTGAGCACTGAATGCCATGTTGAAATTTACACACATCTCAGCTATGTAAATAGGATGTCTAGGAGTTACTTTTCTTCTACGTATTTCCTCACGTAATTAATTAAGATGAGTGCCAGGTCAGATCAGCCATGATCTCATTGAATGATGGAACAGGATCGAGGGTCTGAATGGCCTACTCGTGTTCCTGTGTTCCAGGTGGGCAGTATATAAACTGTATTGTCCTGTTCAACAAGTGCAATGTACAGTTCGCCCAAGTTTTAGAAACATTTGATCATTGTGTTATTAATGCAGTTTGTGCACCTATGACCATTGAAATCAACCCATTGGGGGAAGAGAAGGGAAATTTTCATCCTTTTGTGGTAGAGGTGCTTTGTTTCACTAGTGTAACCATGATCGCAAGAGAATCAGTCAGGCAGCCTCTGCTATGAAACCTAAATACGATTGACAGCTTAGCCTTCATAGAGCCAAAATATATAGTTCAAGCTGGATGTCCAAATTTTTCAGCAAATTTCAATTGTGCTTAGAAAACTAACAAACTGGAGCAAGTATTGAATTTCATTCATAAACTGTAAACGAATGTGAGTTTAAACTAAGAATGGTGTCGCTCAAATGCATGAGACTTTGAGATTTTATTATTTTGCATCAGGTTAGGTTGATTTGGCTATGATAAATTGACCCTTCGTGTTAGGGGGATTAAATACGTGGAGTTACAGGGATAGGGTGGGATATGTGTCGGTGCAGGCTCGATGGGCCGAAATGGCCTCTATCTACATTGTGGGGATTCTGTGATTCTGTGACTACAGGTTTAATGTTGCTGTCGGGTGGACTGATGTCAACATGCTGTCGCTACTGGCTTCTATAAATAAATCTAGTTGTTCGTTTTGTTTAAGAAGGTGCTTGGCATGACTGATATTAATCCTCTTCTGAAGTGACAATGTAATAGAAACCTTCTGTGTAACCCAGAGAGAATAAATGGGTTAGTTATTTGCCATGAGGATGCTGCCCAGATCACTTTGCATTCAACTCTTGCTTTGGTTTGTTGGAAGTGCAGGCTTGCCAAGGGGAGCTGGCTTTTGTGTTGGGTGCAAAAAGTATTTGGAGAAATGCAAATTGTACAACTTATAAAATGTACCTATGATTTACAGGAATAAACAACGAATGTACATTGCCTTGAAAAGTTTGTTACAGGAGCCTCAGAACAACTTAAAAATCTTTAAGGTAATTACAGACTATGTATTTTGCTGAAAATTTAAACATTTCCTCTGAATGATAAAGCCTAACAAGTAATGTAGAGTTAATGGGCCAGAATTTACTGTAGAGGGTGAACGAATGGTGCCTGTGTTTGTTAATTTGCCTTTGCCTGTTTAAGTTTTATGAGCTTTTGCGCAGCAAGTTGCTGCATGTGGGACATCGAAACGGAGCAGTGCCCTCTGCAGGGCAACTGGGGCCTGTGAGAGCATATATGTATCTCCTTAACCAACCAGATTGAAGAATTGTTAATGAACAGCGTAGAGTCTGAACCAGAAAGTATAAGCTAGAATAGGTGAATTCAATGTCAAATCAGATACGGAAAGTAAAATAGAGAGGGAAAGGATGATTGGATAAGGAGAGAGAGGAAAAAAAGACAAAGAAAAAGTTATTTAAAAAAAAAAAGTAATTAAATGAAAAAATCTCCAACAACAATTAAAAGCTGAAGGAATGAGACTCCACAATTGTAAAAGTTAATTTTCAGTGCTGGAGAAGTTGTTTGGCAGTAATTAAAACTTATGCTGTTAAAAAGTGTACTTGGGCTGAATTGGACAAGCCCTAACTTTCTGTGGTGAGTACAGTCCATATCTACAACGTAAATACAGGAACTTCACGCTATTCAATACATTTGAATGGGCAACTAGACGCCGAGATGCCGTATCACGCAGTTCATATCTTGGACAGCAACCTCCAGATTTCTGTGTTTAAACTGCGCCTTAAGATGCTGTCTGATTTGCACATAAATAACGGTGAGCGCTCTTAAAAGTTAATAAAATTTAACTATTGATTTTTTTGGGTAAACTATGCCAGGAATCCTAAGAATGAGGTTCCTAGCCTTTGTCTTGATTGAGGATATTATTCTGATACATTAGCTTATTGGCCCAGACTTTGATTGGTTGAAAAGCCTCTGCTGCTTGCTTTGCTCACAGACATCACAGATCCCCTGCAGAGGGCGCCAGATGATGAAGTCTCCGCTGACCAGCCCACTAAAAGTCTGTGGGCAACTGCATGCGAAGTGAACTGCAAAAGCCATTCCTTCCTCGCTCACAGCAAAATCCGGGCCAATATGTTCTGTAGCTCCATTTGGGACTGGGAATGACTTCAGTGGATGCCTATCTCTAGCTTTTTATTCTTAACTGAGTTCTTGTGTTGCAGATGTCAGTTGATTGCTTTCTCATCTGGGGTTTAAATCTATCTCTACTTAAAGGAATACCCTTTCATTTATTCAATCCTTTGTCATTCACCTCTCAAAATTTTATCATGAGCATTCTTAATATCTGCTCCCTTCATGAGGCTCTTGCCTCAAAACACTGTTTTTCCTTAAATGCAATTGCTGAAGGCACAGTATTCAACCTGTTAAATTTCTTAAATCAGGAGCTACCATTGTTTAGGGATTGGGAATTAAGTAATCATGTTAAGTAGAAGCTCTTCAGAATGTATTACACCTTGTTCCTTGACTCTCCAAGTCGTCTCTTGCGATTAAGGGATATTTCCCCACTGTTTGTTAAGGTGTTGCAACCTATAACAATTGTGGTCAGAGTTGCACCAGAAGAATTACATTCGATGTCCATTTGGTTGTCCTTTCTTGCATTGCACAAATACTACACTTTTGATCTCCATGGTTAGTCTGAAGGAAAAGAATCTTGTCTGCAACTCTGGCTGCTCAGAATTATTTTTAAATTGCAAAAATTCCTCCATTACCTGAAGTGTATTGGTTTGAGGCACTTGTGCATAGAATTCTGCTAAACAATATCTCCCCTCTTGGAGAAACTTGCTTTAAGTATTCACTGCTTCAAATTTAATTGGCTATAATTTGAGGTACTTGGTTACATACAGGACAAGGCAACCTGAAATGCATAAAATATGGGATTGCCCGTGTACAGAAGTTGAAACTTAAAATGCTCCCGAATGTGCTATACTTGAAATAGTTTGAATGTTTAACCTTATTCTGGTAGCTCTTGAAATATTAACCTCTGTCGAGATGCATTATAATGCCTTGTATATCTGCATAGTAATGAATTTTTCATTGTTTTTGTTTCCCTCCTTCCTCTGCCTCCCTGCCCCACCCCAACAAAAAACCCTTGCATTACTTTAATGGCTAACACATGAAGAACGGAGAGTTGATATTTGGCTGTAAAGATGACCAGGACTGCTTGATGGATCTGAATGAACTTGCTAATCATTTGAAAGCTTACTTCTTCCCTGCTAATGGTGTGGTTAGTGGACCACAGTGCACAAGAACTGTTATCAGTGAACTGATTCATGTAATAACAATGGCTTTGGTGAGCAATGCAGACACCTGCAGGACAGGTGATATGAAGAGAACACGTGTTTCAGAGGAAAGGAGCCATTGTGAAGCGAGTCACTTTCGCAGGGAAGTTTTAAGAAATGGTAAGTCTCTTTTATTAGCCTTTGATGTGCATACAAGCCCAGTGTGATTTGTGATGACTTTAGTATAAAATTAGATTAAGTGTTTCATCTTTATTCTCGCACACAATTATGAGTTAGCCCAGGCCAACCATCAGGGGACTCGCAAGGGCAATACCTCCTTAAATTTTTATCCCGGTAACTCTCCCTTTTTATTCCATATACAAGGGTGCCTCCTTTAGGTGTTGATTTTCTTCATTGCTAGTTGCAGAGATTCTTTTGTATCTTGCCTTGTGAAAAGTTGCAGCCTAATGTTTTTGATAATTTTGATCAGATTTGTCATCAATATCCATGTTTAGTTTCTAATGCTGTTTGCAATGTTAGTGAGTAGTCTAAGCATTGGGCAGCTTCTCTTGCTGTGCATTATTTGAAGTGTGATATGACTTTACAAAACTGAGTTACAGAATCATATATGTGTGTGGAGATTGGTATTGAACCACCAAGCTGAAACTGGGACCATAATGTATTTGAAAGTGCAACCCGACATCCGCCACTTAATAACACAGTTTAACTGGAGAATAAATACAGCCATAGCTGGTGTCAGTGGCCTCCTCTGGATGAATCTTTTGATGCACTTTGCTAAAGCAGATTTGTGCAGCTACCAGTGTTGTAAAAATTGCATTTTTAATGGACTGGAAATAAAGTGCAGCTTGTGCTGTCAATGCCAAGAATCTTCCTGCATTGACAGAATTGGGCCTTGTCATAAAGATACAGTTGTTTGTACCATATGTGACATATATGGGGTGATGCCTGCTACTTCCAAAGAAATATCATCAAACTGGTTAGTTGAATTGATTTTTTCATTGTTGCCATAGTAAAGCCACAAGCCACTCCACTAAGTCTATTGCTGTATCTTGGGCTAACTAAGAAAGTCATCCTTGACTTCATCTGCACGACGCCTATTTGGATTATTCTTCGCACTTTTATCAGTGTGACTTCTGTTCATACTACTTTTTTTTGTAACCTGCTGTTTGTATTAAAAACAAGTTTCAGCTTTTATTTAAAGTGGCTTTTATCATAATTGATAACTTAAATGTGAATATGGTAACCATGTAGAAAACTGAGGATTTTCAGGTTGGCTTACCAACACAAGACTATTGAGAAAAGCTTAGATGTCAGCTGGGTTTACTATGTTAAAGGCTCTCTATAAATGTAAATTGTTGTTGGAAATACATTCCCAATAAGATATTATATGGAGACTTGGGTAGAATAGCAACAGTAATAAAGCACAGGAGGTTGAAACTTGCTGGCCAATCCTTAAGAGCAAAAGAAGAACTGGTTTCAGAACTATCATTCTGGGAACCAAAAAATGGAAACACAGATCAGCCTAAAATTATTAGAATTCGGATACTCAACTTGGACAGGATACAGAAATTCACATCGAATTACCATCCTGCATGATGAACAAAGCGTTGTCGATGACAGTCACAGGATCTCTGGTGATAGTCAACTGATGAACGATGATGGCTTACTTTCCTAATGTCACGCCTTTTATAGCCCACTTCTGTCAATGTAGTAATACTCCATCTCCCCAATCAGGTTACTGCCCCTCCCATGGCATTGCAATGGCACTAACCAAAGCCATGAATGATATTTATGATCTCTCTGATCATGGTACATTATTTCTTCCTCCTCTTCCTTGATCTCCTGTAGCTTTTGAAATGGTCAACTGCACCATTCTTTTCTAATGCCTCTCTTCAGTTGGACAGCCCTTATTTGTTTCCTACAAAATTGTAGCCAGAGAATCTCCAGCAATGGCTTCCTTTCTTGCCCCTGCGCCATTACCTTCAGAGTCCCTCAAGGATCTATCCTTGGCTCCCTTTTCTTCACCAAGGAGCAGCATGTAGATGAGGATGTCATCTACTAAAATAGTATCAGCTTCCACATATACCCCAGTGACATTCACCGCTGCTATGCTGTCAGACTGCTTGTTTGACATTCAATCTTGGGTGAGTCACATTTTCCCTCCTGCTAAACATTGGGAAGACCATTGTCTTTGGCCTCCATCTCAAACTCCTTACCCTTGCCACTGATTCCACCCCCCTCCCGGCTACTGTCTCAGACTGAACCACAATGTTCAGAACCTTGGCGTCCTATTCGACCTTGAAGTGAACTTCCGATCCTATATCCCCTCCATCGCAAAGACTGTCAACTTCCAACTCTAACATTGCCAGTTTTAGCCCATCTGCTTCTGAAACCCTGCATGCCTTTGTACCTTCAAACCTGACTCTTCCGATGCTCTCCTGGTCAGTCTTTACACGCTCAATTAACTTCAGCTCAGCCAAAACTCTGCTGCTCGTATCCTATCCTGCACCAAGTCCCCTAGTGCCTCAAATTTAAAATTCTCATCCATGTGTTTCAATCCCTCACGGCCTTGCCCTTCCTGATATCTGTACCCTCCTCCCTCCTCCAGCCCTAGAACCTCTCCTGAATTCTCCGTTCCTCCTCTAGCTTCTTGTGCATCACCTCTTCTCACCTCCCCCCCCCCCCCCCCCCCCCCCCCCACCCCCACCATTAGCAGTTGTGCCTTTGCCGCCTAGGCTCCACACTCTGAAATCCCCTCCCTAAATCCCTCCGTGCCGCCACCTCGAATGGCTTTATAACAAAATAGAGCTTCCAATTTTAAGATGGGATATTTTCAGTTATATTCCTGAATTGATCAATTATGGGAAGAAAACTTTAGGTCATTTATGTGCTGTTATTGTGAACTTGTATGCTGTTACCTCATGTTGGAAACTGTATAATTAATTTCATCATTCAGTTCGAAGCTACAGCATAGCCATAAAATGGAGGATATCCATTACACATTTACATACCAAAACTTCATTAACCTCCAGTGAAAATTATTGGGATGTGAGTATTATAATAATGAATGTAATTTCTGATATAAAACTATTAAACTCTAGCGCCAGCTTAAAAATATATTTCATAGAGGTATTTCTATTGAAAATTTATCTTGGTCAATTTATTATTTTTGTATTTCTGTGCAGTTTGAAAAAAAATTCTCTCTTGCTTCCAGGTATTCACGTAGTGGAGAATTCTGGATTGCCTAAAGGCTGTGTTCTTTCTCGGATCCTTCAAGTGCAGATGCTTGATATGATGGACATTGATGGAATCTATCCTTTATATCTGAGAGTTCAACAGCACTTAGAGGAATTTCCAAAAGACAGGTTAACTGGAATTATTATATGATGTAATTGTCGGAGTATGTGGAAAGAGGAATGGGGTCAGAGGTTCGATGGCTATTTGCTGTTAAAATGTAACAAATATATGCACAGTTCAATAGCACTTTGCAACATTAGATGAGTTGACTAGAGATCTCATCTTTACAACCCCAGAAAATATTGGGTGGGGAAAGAAACATTATCTGGGTGGAGTGGGAACTGGCAGTTAAATTCTTCAGAGTTTACATTTTTTCCCCTCAATTTTATATATTTTTCCTTTTGCCAGTAGGTGCTTTTTAGCATGTTTTTAATTGCGTGTACTTGTGGCTAAATCAGTATTACATGACCTATATTTTTGCCCTTGCATTGTTACTATATTCTAGGTTTCACCTTGCTGCATTCTTTGCACTTCTCAGTTTACTTGGTTGGCCTGTTTCTTTGCCTATTTTTTGTCAAGCACAAAGCACACTGTTCTGTGCACGAGTCCCAGTTTCAAATTATAAGTAAATTTACTTGCTTTTAATTGCGACAGCAACTAATTTAGCAATTGCAGAAAGATTCTGTTACACGATCCATCGGGTCAGCAGTGCCGAAGTTACTGTGGGCATCCAGAGGTTGGGGGCAGCAGACAAAGCCTTCTCTTAAGGGGAGTCACGGTAGCTCTAACAGCACTGGCATTGTCATGGGTAACAGATGCTTCAGCCACTGTGTTTTGGAGTTCATAAATGGTGGGAAAGGTAAACTTAGAAAATAAATGTAAAAACCAGTGAACTTGATGAGTTTCATTCCACAATTTGCACTCCTCTGAGAAATGTGATTGGACTGCCTGTTATTTAAAAGGAGTATCAAGAATTATTGGCACTTCATCCAGCTTTTAAAGTTTAAGCAAGGAGTGCAAAGTGGGTATTTAAGAATGGATTTATATTTTGGAGTTTTTCTTGATGACCTTTTGAGGATCAGGGAGTATTTGTCAAACATTCCCTTGAGAGATGAAATGAATGGATTGGAGTCCATGATGAGGTACACAGCACCTGGTCTTTGGAAAGAATGGGCTTGATTGGCTGCAGTGCTTCCTTTTGCTATTTACGAGATGTGATTCACCAGATTGTGCAGTGCTATATCAGTATCTAATTTAAAATAGAAACTCAAGTAATTTTTTGTGGTGAAAGAATCGTGTAAGAACATAAAATCCGTAAAAGCTATTTTTTCCACAAAAGCAGCTGCATCCAGAGCCCACGGATGATTCTATCATGGGCTTCCTTCCCGTACCACCTGTTTGATCAATACTTTAGGGAAAACTAAATTCCTTCCCTTCTCGAAAGGGAAAAAGACTGACGGTCTAATTAATAGCTGTTTAATCCTCAATCTGAGTCCACACACACATTTCCAGCTTCTTTTTGGAAAGTGCCAATTGACCCCAATTCAACTACCTTCTCCAGAAGTCTATTCCACATAACCGCTATCATGTTGTGGGGGAAGATTTTCTGATTTCTTTCTTTGCTTGAAGCTTGTTAATTCTGTATTTGTGTCCTCCAGCCCCACATTCATTGAGTTAAATAGCTCGATTATTCCTACTTCATCTATACATTTCATTATTTTAAGGATGTCTATCATGTCTCTCTTATGATAGCAAAATACTGCGGATGCTGGAAATTCGAAATAACAAAACGCTGGAAAAACTCAGCAGGCCAGGCAGCATCCGTGGAGAGAGAAACAGTTAACGTGTCAGGTCGAAGACCTTTCGTCAGAACTGGGGAAAAAAGCAGGAAATGAAATAGATTTTAAAGCAAGTATAATGCTGGGAAAAGGGGGAGGGGATGAAAGAACAAAAGGGAAGGTCAGTGCTAGGAGACGGAGACGGGCCCTGGACAGTGGGAGGTATAAGGGCATGTGTTGCATCTCCTGCACTTGCACGGGAAGGTGCTGGGGGTGGTAGAGGAGTGGACTAGGGTGTCACGGAGGGAGCGGTCCCTGCAGAATGCTGAAAGGGGAGGTGAGGGGAAGATGCGTTTGGTGGTGGGATCACGCTGGAGATGGCGGAGGATGATGCGTTGAATGTGGAGGCTGGTGGGGTGAAAGGTGAGGACAAGGGGAACTCTATCGTGGTTCCGGGAGGGAGGGGCAGGGGCAGGGGTGAGGGCAGAAGTGCGGGAGATAGAACGGACAAGGTTGAGGGCCGTGTCAACCACAGTAGAGGGGAATCCTCGGTTGAGGAAAAAGGAAGACATGTCGGAAGCACTGGAATTTGGCTAGGACAAATAAAATTAGAGTGTTAAATGAGTGGCTCAAAGACTGGTGTGGGAGAAATGGGTTTTGCTTCCTGGGACACTGGCATCAGTACTGGGGCAGGAGGGAGCTGTTCCGTTGGGACGGGCTTCACTTGGCCAGTGCTGGGGCTAGAGTCCTGGCGGATCATATAACTAGGGCTGTAGAGAGGGCTTTAAACTAACTAGTGGGGGGGAGGTTCCTAGAGAGCAAATAATAAAAATGACAACAGAGAAGGTCATAGACTTAGGTAGCAGTGGGGAAATTAAAAACCAGAGTGTGTCAGGAAGGGGCAGAAGGTATGGAGTAAAAGGTAAAGTAATAAAAAGGGCAAAAGCAGGAACTAAGTGTCACAAAACATATTTGAAAGTTCTCTATCTGAATGCACGTAGCATTCGTAACAAAATAGACGAGTTAATGGCACAAATAACTACATATGGGTATGATCTTGTGGCCATTACAGAAACATGGGTGCAGGGTGACAATGCCTGGGAATTAAATATACCAGGTTATTTAACGATCAGGAAGGACAGGCAAGAAGGAAGGGGAGGTGGGGTGGCTATGTTAATAAAGGAAGGAATCACTGTAATACAGAGAAATGATATTGGGTCAAAAGATCAGGATAATGAAACAGTTTGGGTGGAGATAAGGAATAATAAGGGGAAAAAAACACTAGTGGGCGTAGTCTATAGGCCTCCGAACAGTTGCAACTCTATTGGACGGAGTATCAATCAGGAAATAGTTGAGGCTTGTAATAAGGGAACATCTATAATTATGGGGGATTTTAACTATCATATTAATTGGACAAATCAGATTGGGCAGGGCTGCCTTGATGAGTTAATTGAGTGTATTAGGGATGGGTTTCTTGAGCAGTATGTAACTGAACCGACAAGGGGGCAAGCAACCTTAGATCTGGTCCTGTGTAACGAGACAGGATTAATTAAAAATGTCCTAGTAAAGGATCCCCTTGGAATGAGTGACCATAACATGGTTGAATTCCATATTCAATTAGAGGGTGAGAAGGTTGGATCTCAAACAAGCGTGCTAAGCTTGAATAAAGGAGACTATGAAGGTATGCGAGCGGAATTGAGTAGAGTGGATTGGGAAAATAGATTAAAGGGTAAGACGATACATGATCAGTGGTGTACATTTAAGGAGTTATTTTACAACTTCCAAAAAATATATATTCCACTGAGAATCCGTGGCTAAGTAAAGAAATTAAGGATAGTATTCGACTAAAAACAAGGACATATTAGGTAGCCAAATCTAGTGGGAGGATAGAGGATTGGGAAAACTTTAAAAGACAGCAAAAAATAACGATTAAGAAAAGGAAGATCGATTATGAAAGTAAATTAGCAAAAAATATAAAAACAGATGGTAAGAGTTTTTATAGTTATATAAAAAGAAAAAGGGTGGCTAAAGTAAATGTTGGTCCCTTAGAGGATGAGACCGGGAAATTAATGGTGGGAAATATGGAGATGGCAAAAACACAATGAATATTTTGTATCAGTCTTTATAGTAGAGGACACTAAGAATATCCCAACACTGGACAAACAGGGGGCTATGGGGGGGAGGAGCTAAACACGATCAAAATCACTAAGGAAGTGGTACTCGGTAAAATAATGGGACTCAAGGCGGATAAATCACCTGGACCTGATGGCTTACATCCTAGGGTCTTGAGGGAAGTGGCGGTAGGGATTGTGGATGCATTGGTAATTTTCCAAAACTCCCTAGATTCAGCAAAGATCTCGGCAGACTGGAAAACTGCTAATGTAACACCCTTATTTAAAAAGGGCAGTAGACAGAAGGCTGGAAACTATAGACCGGTTAGCCTAACATCTGTGGTAGGTAAAATTTTGGAGTCCATTATTAAGGAGACAGTAACGGGACATTTGGATAATCATAATTTAATAGGACAAAGTCAGCATGGTTTTATGAAGGGGAAGTCATGTTTGACAAATTTGCTGGAGTTCTTTGAGGAAGTAACATACAGGGTGGATAAAGGGGAACCAGTGGATGTGGTGTATTTAGACTTCCAAAAGGCATTTGACAAGGTGCCACACAAGATTATTGCTTAAGATAAAAAAATCACAGGATTGGGGGTAATCTGGCATGGATAGAGGATTGGCTATCTAACAGAAGGCAGAGAGTTGGGATAAATGGTTCACTCTCAGACTGGCAATCAGTAACTAGTGGTGTTCCGCAGGGGTCAGTGCTGGGTCCCCAACTCTTTACAATCTATATTAACGATTTGGAGGAGGGGACCGAGTGTAACATATCAAAGTTTGCAGATGATACTAAGATGGGAGGGAAAGTAGTGAGTGAGGAGGACATAAAAAATCTGCAAGGGGACATAGACAGGCTAAGTGGGCAGAGATTTGGCAGATGGAATACAATACTGGAAAGTGTGAGGTTATGCACTTTGGCAGGAAAAATAGTAGAGCAAGTTATTATCTTAATGGCAAGAAACTGGAAAGTACTGAAGTACAAAGGGATCTGGGGGTCCTGGTGCACGAAACTCAAAAGGTTAGTATGCAGGTGCAGCAAGTGATTAAGAAGGCCAATGGAATGTTGGCTTTCATTGCTAGGGGGATAGAATATAAAAATAGGGAGGTATTGCTTCAGTTGTACAAGGTATTGGTTTGGTGTCCATACTTAAGAAAAGACATACTTGCTCTCGAGTCAGTACAAAGAAGGTTCACTCGGTTAATCCCGGGGATGAGGGGATGCACATATGAGGAGAGGTTGGGTAGATTGGGACTCTACTCATTGGAGTTCAGAAGAATGAGAGGTGATCTTATTGAAACACACAAAATTGTGAAGGGGTTGGATCGGGTGGATGCGGGGAGGATGTTCCCGATGATGGGTGAGACTAGAACTAGGGGGCATAGTCTTAGAATAAGGGGCTGCTCTTTCAAAACTGAGATGAGAAGGAACTACTTCACTGAGGGTGGTAGGTCCATGGAATATGCTGCCCCAAAAAGCTGTAGAAGCTACATCATTACATAAATTTAAAACAGAAATAGACAGTTTCCTAGAAGTAAAGGGAATTAAGGGTTACGGGGAGCGGGCTGGAATTTGGACATGAGTCTAGGTTCGGATCGGTCATGGCCCTGTGGGTAGCGTAGCGGGCCCAGGGGCCGTGTAGCCTGATCCTGCTCCTATTTCGTGTGTCCAATTCTGTTAGGCTCAGGAGATGGTTCTGTGATAGTAGATTGGTGGTTAGGATCAGATCAGCCATGATCTTATTGAATGGCGGAGCAGGCTCGAGGGGCCAATCGGCCTACTCCTGCTCCTATTTCTTATGTTCTTGTGTATGGAAGGTGGCATCGTCAGAGCAGATGCGGCGGAGACGGAGAAACTGGGAGAATGGAATAGAATCTCCTCTTTGGCACAAATAAGTTTAGTTACTTGAGGTTTTTTTTCATAACTCTTGTCCTCTGAGGCCTGGCGAAATACCCTGTTCACTCTTCTCTGAACCCATTTTAACCCCTCTATCATTTTTGAGGTAGGGTGGCCAAGATCTCATGTTGTACTCTAGAATTTTCCTCTCCATTGATGTCTGACGTCATTATAACTTGTTCTGATTTGTAGTCCACTACCTTCTAGATGCAGATGAGTACCTAATTTGTCTTGTTGATGACATGTCTCCCACTGACCAGATGCTTTTATCCCCTGCCAATAGAGGAGTTAAAATAGGACTGCTTCATGTTGTATATATGTCTAGTTTTACCTGCTTCAATGTGCAATAGGCTACATTTATCCATCTGCCATATCTCAGCCCATCTATGTAATTGGTGCAAGTCTCTCTGAAGTTAGATTCCATTCCACTCATTATCTGCCCAGAGTGTGTCTGAATTAGATTCCTTTCTACTCATTTTCTGCCCACATAACTTGAGTTGTCAGGATATTTAATGGGCCAAAAATTGATGCCGCTACGCGAGAGTACGCACTGCGTACTCTCGCGTATTCTCTCTCCAATTGCCGGTTTTCTGCATGCACTGCGCATGCGCTGAAAACCGGCACTTGGTCTTTGGAAAAGGGGGCGGTTCCTCGGTGCACCGCGTGCGCGCTACAGGCTGCGCGCACGCTGTGCACTTAGTGCTTTGGACGCGCAGGTAAGGACGGAAGATTTTAGAAATGAAAAAAGGAGGAGTAAGACCCACTTTTAACAAGGTAAGTAGTGAATTAAGTATTTTGAATTTTTTTTAACAGGTATATCTTTTTTAGAGACTTTAAAGACAGGTAAGTTTATTTTTATAACTTTTTAAAAGATTTTAAATTTTTTCAAAAATTTAATTTTTTATTTAAAATGGTTAATTTATTTAACTATACTTATTTTATTAATGTGATGGTTTTAAAAAAAAATTTAATTGAGGTTTAGCTGTTATTTTGGGGGTGTGTAAGATTCATAGCTTTCACAGCACGTATGTGAAACTTATGAATGGAAGATGGTGTGCTGCCATTGGCTCTAACTGAGTCACGTGATCCCACAGCTCGCACGAATTCACTACGCCGGTGGGATACGCAAGCACTGCCCAGCTGATGTCTAGAACATCAAGTTCGTGCGAGCTGGATCTGAAAAAGCCAACGCGGAGTGAGAGATCGCGCATGCTCCTTACCCCCGCGGGAACAGAGCGAGATCAATTTCTGGGCCATTGTTACTGTGAAGGCACCCTGTTCTCTATCATTTGCAAATATTTTAAACGGCAACCCTCCCAGAACAAATCTTTGTGGAAAATCACTGGCTACTTTATCCCAGATGCAGCATTTTCCACTTACCACCATCCTTTGCCTTCTGTTGCCAAGCCAATTCTCTATCCATTGAGACAACTTATCAACTCTTTGACTCTTGCTGCCACTAAATTTCATCATCAGAGTTATATACTTCATCCTGAGCATTTATCTAACTGATAAAAAGCTAGTTGCATTAATTTTGAGGTAGCTCCATCTAGTATGCTCTATTGTGAACTTCAGTTCCCTATGTGACTCATACTGACCACCTGAGGGTGCTCTAGGACTGTAAACCTGAAGTTATTACTATTGTGACAGTTCTTTGAAGTTTTAGTAATAAGGCATTCCAGCAAAGTAATATTGCTGCATCGTTACAGCTGATTCAGTTAGAATTTCAGAGTTGTGTGAGTAATGCACTTTAGATCGAGTAGCATCTTTCAAATGTTGTTTCCAAGGCGTGAAGATTTCTAAAATTCCGAGCAGGCATCACTGAAGCCAACCTAAAGTGATGTGCTGTGCTAATGTTCCAGTAACAAGCTCGTGCACTACTGCTTTTTAATACTTGTCTTTGCAGCATTTGAAAAGTACTTGCTCAATAAGTTACTTAGCAAAACAATCATCCTTCCTGTTACATCGGACTAAAAATTCCTTTTTGTTTAGCTCAGCCTACATTATCTTTAGCCAGGAAGTGTGGGATGGCTCAGTCCAAAGGCATCTTTCAGGTTCTACCTTGTTTTGACTGGCCAGAAAGGTTGCAAGAAGATTTGCATGGGAAAACCCACGAACTATCCAGTCAAAACTGGAGTTCCCAATCCAGTTACAATTAATTGTATGGTATTAGTTTGCATGCACGAGGTTGCAAAATTTCTCACAATTTCAAATGTTGGATGTTTGCACTTATTTTTATAAGATGGATGGTTTTTGCACACCAGATATCTGCAAATAAAGTGGTGTTTAGGATTACTCCAGGATAAGGCCCTCCCCTCCACCTGTGTGGAAATCTGTAGACAAAATGTTTCCAAACACTGGATGTGGTTGCTACCAATGTTCCCCGTAATTTTATTTTGGTGGGCTGCGCAGCCCATTCACAAGTTTGCGCATGTGCGAACTTTAGCATAGGAAAAGCCGGTCCCGGGCTGCGCAGGACCGGCAGAGCTGCATGGCCGCGCAGCTTATTGGGAACGTTGGTTGCTACAATATACTCGTGTCGCAGCAAGGCATGTTTCAGTGCAGCTACTTCGCAAATTTTAGTGGGATTGGCAGAAATTGCTGTCTTCAAACTTGCACTGTGCTTCCAAATGAATCCCGATTAATTTTCTTTGTAAATGAGATATATGTGGCAATTTGTGTCTCATTTAAAACTATATAAAGATTGTATGGATTATGCTAATACTGTTTTTTAATTTCCCCTTCTATTGGAGACGTACGCACGCACATCTCTGGCATTTTGCCATTGACCATTCTGCTTGTGAGCCGACACACGGCATCAAAGCTGCACCCAGTTGTCATCTGACGTGCTCTCGAGTTTGTTTGTTTCTCTTTTCATTCCCGTCCTATCTTCTTCTCTCTCTTTCCTCCCCCCCCCCCCCCCCCCTCCTCCCCAAAATTCCTTCAGCAGGGGTCACTCCATACTGACCAGGAACAGAGAAACTTTGGCCCTTCCTCTCAGGGTTGCCGAGTCCAATCATATCACCTCAGCTGAGATTAGCTGATTAACTTTCCAGCTACACAATCCCTTATTAATGAGACAGTGAGGAAGGCGCCATTCCCTGTCTTATTTTGGTCAGGGGAGGTTGTAAGCATGGAGTATGATTTTAATATAAGCATTTTTCATCATACACAGTTTAGATTTAAGTAACTGGTGTTTCCATTCTTCCCTATGCAGGAGTAGGTTACATTTAGATGGCCCTTATAATGAATCCTTTTATGAAAGTCTATCAGACCTTCATTCACAAGATGATGAAACCGTGGACTATGCAGCCCGAAAGGTAAACGGGTTAATACTTTTTCATGAAGACTATTAATGGAATGCATAGAATTACATCAAAAAAGACTAATTTATCATTGCTCAAAACATTATTGATGTCGACCTGTACCATTTAGTGTAATTGCTTTTATGTCAAAATGTTAACTTGCTACATATTAAACCTTCACAGATGAGTGTTGTTCTGAGACTTAGTCTGCCCCCCCTCCCCCCCCCCCCCCCGACCCACCACTAGCAGTTATTCTGTATATTGGTGAGGGAGTTACCTTACTAGCTGTTATCGGTTGGTGGGAAACTTAAGTGAACAAGCACCCGTGGTACCCATATTTGTGCTTGAAAAGCCAAATTGTGGCTCGCATTTGAGTCTTGTTTTGTACCACATCAATTTAAACTAGTGCAATAAAAACTGGAAATGCTCAGCAGGTCCGGCAGCATCTGTGGAGAGTGAAACAGAGTTGATGTTTCAGGTCGATGACCTTTATGAAAAATCATCAACCTGAAACATTAACTCTCTCTCACTCTCCATGGATGCTGCCTGACCGGCTGAAGATTTCCAGCATTTTCTGTTTCTACTTCAGATTTCCAGCATCAGCAGTATTTTGCTTTTGTAATTTTAAACTAGTGGTTTCGTGTGACCGTAAATTTGTTTCTTTCTCTGTTCGCACTTGGGTAGTAGGCACCAGGTCAGAGTGTTTCACGCTGTTGCAGTAGCCCAGTATTCCTTAGTTTGGCAGTTGGGTACTACATCTAAAGTTCCCAAACAAAATTCTTCACATCCGCCTTTTGTCACTGTAATGTATAGTAGAACCTTCATGCAGTGAACTGTAATACAGCAACACACTGATTTTAAAGTAAAGCTAACAGACAAATTCACTCACCATTGACCTGAATAGAGCTCCATGGGGAAATAATGCATCAAGTTTGGTATGATATTTTTTGGCGGTGGGGCAGATTACTTCCAGCTGTGTTTCATTTTAAAAATGCAAACTGTTTCGGTATAACAACTCCATTCCTGATATTGGGTATTTGTTCAAACATTCAAGAGGAGCCCTTGCTGCTGCACCACATTCATAATGTTATGGATGGATCTACATTGAGGGGGCTTGGGTGGGTAATGATGGAGGGAGCTCCAGAGTAAGGAGGCTGAGGAAAAGTAGTTTAGTTATGCCTGCCATAAGGAAGCCCAAGGTTGGCAGATGAGATTCTGTTAAGTTGTCCAGTATGCTATTGTACTGCCATGATATGCATTTTAATGGGAATTATTGAACAATCATACCAGTGTTACCTTGGGATGTGGAATATAAGTTTCTCCATTTTTAAAATGAGGAACGTCTGGGAGTATATCTTATCTTTACTCTTATCTGTTGATACTGTGCAGAAGGGAGATGTATAAATAGATGGTCTTGGTCTGCAAGATATGACACCTGTGAATTTGATAACGAAACATTCTTGTGTCTTAGTTGAGCAAGGCCAGATCTCACATGCAGTATAAATATAGGTAGGATAGCCACAGCTTGTTAGAACCAACCAAGGAAGAAGGGAACCCTGAAGCCATTGTATTCTCTATTCTTTGGATTGGGGTAACTATAATCTGTATTTTTGCATGCTGTTAATAAAGTCATTGGAAAAAGTCGGTTTTGAGCTTGATTATCTAGTGTCAGAAACCGTTGGACTCCATCTTTAGAGAAGAAGGTGAGCACAGAGGCTGGCAGTACTCACTTATTGGCTGCTGTTAAAGTGGCCTTGCATCAAGAAAGGTTCCATCACCATCTGATTCTTAAATTTAAATACTGGCATCTAATTGGTCCTTGTGTGAGAATATACAATATATATTGCATGTAGTTGCCAGGAACTGATCTGATTGCACAAAATGGAAGAGGTGACCAGAACTGACACCAAATATTTGGATTTCATCTGACAATTGAAAGTGACAGTATTTTTTGCTGTGCTTCTCCAAATTGGGCTCAATAATAAATCATGAGCGAGTCTGCTGCTGTTTTCTGTACCGCTTTGGCATAATGCATCTTTGTATGGAGGTTAAATAAATGATTAATATATTATCTAGCTTAAATATAATCATCCTCATTCTTTTCATGTAGCTCAGCATTCATATACAAAGACCCACTTTATCATTTATTTGACCTGGAGCAAACTCTTCTATAGTCCTCTCAAAGCCCTTAGTTGTAAAAGTTGATGCCTTTTAAAATGCAGATCTAGCATCTGTTATGACCAGAAAATGATTTTTTAAATTTTATTTTGATACAGATTCATCAGTACAGGGTTGCCACAACGGCCAAGGATTGCTCCATCATGATAGCACTTTCTCCGTGTCTTCTGGAAGAACGGTAAGGGGGGGTCTGTCGCTGGAAATATATTAAAATAGTATGAATTTTTTAAAAAACCTGCAAATGTTGGAAATGACCAGTCCATGGCAAACTATAAGGTGAAAAGACAGGTTAACATTTTCCTTATCTTCGTCAGTTCGAAGGCCCTATGCCCAAAACATTAACCTGTCTCTTTCCTTTTCAGGAGTTGCTGTGTATTTCCAGCATTACTTAATTGAGAGCCATTTATGATATGGTCTCATCTGTTTCTATCTGTCTTAATTAAATATTAATTTTCAGTAACTGACAACATTGGTCAATTTAAATTTCACTGTACTACAGAATAATACCTATGGCTCGGAGTAGGAGGGTGAGATCTCTGTTGTACAAGTCTGTGCCTGAAATGCATCACTGATTGTAGAATCCTTCCAGCATTTGCAGATTGGTCCATGTTAATCATGGAGTTGTCGCACACAATTGATTCCATAAAGCACAAAGGCAGCTGTGTTTTATATTTTTATTGGCTTCACATTTTTTCTTGAATTATTTAATTTGCTTTTATGTTTACCAATCTTTGCTATTTCGTTATTGTCCTTTCTATCACACGGTCACAAAAGGAACTCCACACTACAAGGACAGGTGACCTTGTTATCTCTTTGAAGAGCTGCTTTTAACAAAGTATGTTGTATTAAGGGCTTCATGCTGAGGCAACTTGTAATTTGTTTTTCTTCCAATCTGGCCTCAAATACTACTTCCCATCCAGCAATCATAATATATAAGGGGCTAGATTTTCCTTTTCAGAAAAAAGTTGGGGAAGGGTGGGGGGCTTTTTTTTCTTTTTATCCTGCTAATGAAATCCATGAGACTGTGTTGTGATGCATGATTCACAGGATCAGAAGGTAATTAAGGATGAGGAAAGCCATTTGGCACATCTCAGTTTTCCATCCTAAAGTACCTCCATTGCAGCATCCAACTGGTTCTTAAATGTTTTTGGGGGTTAATCTCCACTATTCTATCACTTTCCATTTGGGCAATTGTACCTGTGCTATCTCTTGAACTGGAGCTAATCCCATTTCCTTGTTTTTTCTCTCTTTTATATTCTTTTTCAAATTCTTCCCTTTTTAAATGTGTAATCTCTGCATCAATAGCCAGTTGTAGTAAAGCATTCCATTTTCTAATGACCCTAGATATTTAAATTGTTCATCTGGTGATATTTCTGAATATATGCTCCCTTGCAATTTCACCCAACTATTTGAAACAATCTCACTATTTGCTCACTAAGAACTTCTAAATTCAGAAATCCTTTGTTTGATGCCCCTTGTCTTTCTCTGTTGCAATGAAAAAGACTCCAATTTTTAGAGCCTTTCTTCAAAACCACAATCTCATTCATGGTATCATTCTGACTAATCTTTACTGTACCATTTCTGTAGTTCTAATGTTCTTGCTAGAAAGGGGTGCTGAGAACTGAAAGTAATACTCCAACTGTGGCGTAAACAATGTCTCGTACAGGTGGAGGAATTACACGTCAGTCACAGGATACGGTTGGTGAACGTTTAAAAATCTCAATGTGGGCAACACTGAAAAGTTTGTATTTATTGCCTAACCTTAGCTGTGCTTGGAAGGTGATGGTGCATTTTTGTTGCAGAGCTTGTGCTGTTCATTGCTTCCACAATAGTACTAGGTAGTGAATTCCAGGACTTGACCCAATGATGAAGGAACAGCTGTATATGTCCAAGTTAGGATAGTGTGTAACTTTTAGGCTGTGGTGTTCCTGTGATGTTGCTGTGCTTGTTCATCTAAGTGGTAGAGGTTACAAGGCTTAAGAGGTTCTGTTGAAGTAAGCTTGACCAGGGTGGTTTTGGTGCTTTGGATGGGCATCAGTCTGAAGGGACTTGAACAGGGAAAGAAAAGTTGAGTGGCCACGGTGCATTTGGAGAGCTTGGAGAGGAAAGGGAGATTAGAAATTGGGAATGGCTGGAGGAGTTGGGGTTGAGGCTGGGCTCTTTAAAGAAGAGAGTAATGACAGCATATCCTTAATCCATTTTCAGAGGAATAAAAATACTCAGACCAACGCTAAAGAAGGATGAATAGTTGGTTGGCACTTTCTTCCACTATTGCATTACCTTCTACTAGCATCTGCTTTTCTGTTAAATTATCATTAGGGAAAATATTGTCCAGTAATTTTGGAGACCATTGGGCTGCTTCCACAGCTGTGTGCTCCTGGTTGGGACCTTGCTGGCAGGAGTACATCTCAGAAAATGATGAATCCACTCCCCATGGCTCTGTCCATTGATTTCATGAAACAAGTCTCATATCTCAGATGTTTAGTCAGGCCATAACTTAGTGCATCATATGGCCCCCTATGATTGCAACTTGCATAACTTCTTTATATAGGCATGTGGTTATTTATTAAATTCCATGCCATTAAATTTTCCTATTGTCTTAGTTCTAGAAATAAATTGAGATGGAGATTTTTTTTATGTTGCTCGTAGGAAAATACTACCCAATTCTATTATTGAGAATGTGAATTCTTCTTATGCCATTGTTTAATTTTTAAGTATACTGTTTACCTGCATTTCTCCAACTGCTCTTGCCCAAGCAGGTTATTTGTGGGTTGAATGGTGTGGTGGGGGGGGGGATAATGTTATTTTGTTCATGAACGCAAAATAAAGAAATTAAAATAAACTGGTTAATGACTGTTAAAATAGGGGAGACAGAATTTCATTTGCATGTGTTTGTAAATAGTATACAGTGAGATTTCAAATCTGTGTATTTTCAATTCTAATTATACAGGATATATCTACAATTACACACACTCTTTTTTTCCCCACAGGCCTGAACCAAGTACCATAATTCAGACGTCAAGGGCTTGCTTTGTATATTCTGTCTCTATTCTAGATTTGGATCCCAAACCATATGAGAACATTGCACACCAGTACAAACTAGATGGGAAGATAATAAACTATTACGTGCAGAGCACAAGGGCCAAAAAGGATGTTACCACTCCAAACTTCTACAAGGAAAATGAAGAATGCACACTGTTTTTTCATTCAGTGTGAGTTTTTGTAGGGCTTTGGCATTCACCTAATATTAAATAAAAGGACTGCACTGACAGAAGCCACAAACACAAGAGTGAGAAGCTTAGAAAATAGCTGACCTGAGTCAGTTTGAATATTGAAGTTGGCAATTTTAAATTGTGAACATCAGTAAACTTACTAGATTTGATGGCTTTATTTAAAAAGCATGCCATTCACCAATAATAAAATAGCACTAAGAACAGCTTTTTTTGAAAAATCCAATAACCTGTTTTGAAGGGAAACTGCAGATTGTAAATACTAAAGCACAATAATTGTGAGGGTTTCTATAGTCAGCCGATAAGTGTTTCAGAATGCTGTGTTATCTTGGGAGAGTGGGGAAAGTTCTTTAAAGGCAGCTGAATAAAAGACATACAGGTTTCAGTGCTGTGTAACTAAAGGTAAGAGAGAAGCATGACATCCATTAACAAGATTACTAAGGAAAGTCATGCATTTTCTCATTGCTGCAATCTATTGAGTTTTAATGTGCGGTTTAAGGCGATAACTATGGTCATAAACTTCATTATAATTTTTAATGTTCTTGGCTTTGGCTTCTCACTGAAATTGCTGCTGGGGGTGACCAATTTGCTTTTCCACTGCTTTGGTTTGTGCCAGTTCTGCTAGTCAGTGAATATTGTTGCAGTCAGCGCCCATGACTGTACTAATTCCTCGTAGTTCTACATCTGATCTAACCACTTAAGAACAGTGCCATTGATATTGGGAATTTTGTAGTTGGGTAACCTTTGGCCTCTCAATGACTTGCACATGTTGGGGCAAAGAATGACAAGTGGAAGCAGTGTTTGGTGTGCGAAGATGCTGTATGAATATGAATCTAATGCTGCCCTCAAGTTTTAATGGCTACCCAATAGTAAAGTCATTTTCAGGAATACAAATCTCCAAGGATGATCTTCTTAGGCAGTCCCTCGGAACCGAGGATGACTTGCTTCCACATTAAAAATGAGTTCTCAGGTGACTGATGAGTCCAATGCGGGACCTACAGTCTCTGTCACAGGTGGGGCAGACGGTGGTTGAAGGAGCAGGTGGGTGGGGTGCTTAGGTTGACGTGCGCTGCCTGCGATTGGCTTCCGCTTGCTCCCGGCGAAGAGACTCGAGGTGTTCGGCGCCTTCCCGGATGCTTCTCCTCCACTTTGTGCGGTCTTGGGCCAGGGATTCCCAGGTGTCGGTGGGAATGTTGCACTTTTTCAAGGCGGCTTTGAGGGTGTCCTTGAAGTGTTTCCTCTGCCCACCTGGGGCTCTCTTGCCGTGCCGGAGCTCCGAGTAGAGCGCTTGTTTTGGGAGTCTCGTATCGGGCATGCGGACAATGTGACCCGTCCATCGGAGCTGATCGAGCGTGGTCAAAGCTTCGATGCTGGGGATGTTGGCCTGAGCAAGAACACTGACGTTGGTGCGCCTATCCTGCCAATGGATTTGCAGGATCTTGCGTTGGTGGTACCTCTCCAGTGCTTTGATGCAGCTTTATTGTTTAACTGTCTTCTGAACTTCAGGATTAGAATTAAACTTGGGAGTGAATGGCCCTGGCACACTGTTTTTTTTAAAGAGTACAGTTTGTTTGATGTGGGGTTTTATATTGCTGCCAGCAGTGGGTGTCAGTGCATTACATATCCTTAAGTAGTGATATTCATTCTGGACTCTTGGAGCAGTAAAAGTTCTGACGATAGGTTTAAGAAGAAATATAAGGGGTGGTGGTCTGCGATTCCAGCACTCTTGGGAATGCATTTTGGGAAACTGCAGGCACACAATCACGTGATTTTTCACCCATTCATTTCACAATGGAAATTCAGCGGCCATGCCCTGGCCATTTCCCAAGTTACACTTCCAGTGAGTGCTGGATTGTGGAGTCACCTCTAATCTAAAGTTTTTTGTTGAATATTACATGTAACAAAATAAAAATCAGAATTTAAACTTAAGAAAATTATTCTTAAGGAAATTATTTACTACAGTCGGGAATAAAAATAAAGAATTGTAATGGTGATGCCTGCTTAAAAGCATCACCAAAAATGTGCACTGAACTGGGCTGTCCATTCATCCAATGTCAGTAAAATCAACAGATGCCACTTCAGTGAATGAATGTTTACAAGTATGACTAATGTGAATGAAAGAGGGTAAAAACAGATGAGTGAATGTGGTGAATAGGAAGGAAAATGGTGCTATTTAAATGAATTAAGACAGAACATCACTGAGCTGTATTTTTGGCAGCAGAGCCAGGGACACGCCTCAGGATTGGGGAGGAATTGAGCACCAAAGCATTTTGAGTGGCGTAATGGAGCACCGAGGGGCTCCTTGAGAAAGGAATAGTGGGAGTAGCACAAACTTCAGGAGAGGAGCATAGTAGGGACATGGCAGCCACAGAGACTTTTTAAACATTATTAAATGCAAATGTAAATTGAGCGAGAACAGAATGAATAAGTTAAATTTTCGAAGTGAAAGTTAGAGGAAAACGGAATGTGATTTTTTTTAAAACTCAGCAAAAGTTTTGCACACATTCATTTAAATGGTTTTACTAGTTACTTTTCTTTAAATGCTCTCTGCCAGTTTTACTTAGGTCAAACAGTGTATCCTTGTGCAGCTAAAGCAGTGCATAGATCCAAAATTTCTAGACTCAAATCCTGTTTTCACACAATTGCTAAGTGTTAACTTTCAGGCAAAAATCAGGAAGGACTAATTTAAAAACAATTTTAAAATTTGGGAATTTTTGTGAAGAATCAGTTCAAACTGAAAACGAACCTTATTTGCCATGCATCACATGTATTGGAGAAGGTTAACTATGTAACCAGAAAAAAAATTACATTGGTGGAAAACCTGTCCTTTTGAGAGACACTTTTAGTTGGAACTCATGTGACCTTCCCCTGTCATTATCGAATTAAAACATCTTTAGTCTTTCCCCTGTTTTGATATCTATCACACTGAAATGGTCCACTCGTGAATGAAAGGAAGCTGTATACAAAAAGTTACTGCGTGATTCTTCAGTTCTACAACGCTGAAAGTCTTATTAAATCACCCATGTCTGTGACCCCTCCAGACTTCCTGTGGATTCACAATTTTGTGACGTTAGATTTGTGGAGGTATTACAGAAGACTGCACCAGCACATTAATATAAAAACGGTTAAGATGGTTGATTCACAGCCAGAATCAAACCTTGTGAATCTGATGGATTTTTTAATGATGCAACATACTGGTTCTTGGGCAAAGCTAGATATACTGCTCGAGTGTAGCTGGAAGGCTTTGATTTATTGCACTTGCAACTGTGTGATCCTTTCCCTAACCCTTAGCCCTCAGCTGACTGAGGCAAACTGGTTGTTACCATAAAAAATCTGTTCATGCCTTTGTCTGGAGAGGGGTGTACAGCTCTGCTACCTAGAAGAGAAGTGCCTGAGAGCACATAATGCATGATCAAGAGAAGGGTAGAAGTAATCCATTTACAAGCGGATATAAATGGCTACCTTGGCTTTGTGGCTCTTGTGGTCAGTGATTTTTGAGGAAATGTTGCATTTCTGCCAATTTGTGAAGGGCATCTTGGAGATATGTCTAAGTCCACAGTTGAACAGTGCTGCATAAATTTAGGTTTTTTCTTTATCCCAAACATTTTGCCTTGGTTTTGCCTGAGTTAATGAGCTACATGATATTGTTGAGCCACCTTGTCTCATTTTTGCATGAGAATGTTGAGGTTTTTCTCCTCATCCGAAGTTCTGCTCGGAGTGTTAAATTTATCTGGTTCCAATGACCATGCTGACGTCCCTTTACATGCTTCCTTAACAGTGGGTAAGAGCACTTCCACTGTCAACATCTGTTACTACCCAGCAGGAATAAAGCATCAGAAAATTATCCAGATTTTATTTTCTATAGAATGGGAAATCCACTCAAACAGCACCTCAAAAAGCATACATTTTGCTAGCTGGTAGCAGGACTAGAGATCCCTAGTAGAATCAAGTGGCCAAGTAGAACAGTGACAATGATCTGGGTCAATGTTGTCTCATATTGCAGGCTATCTGAAGGGAAAACATTTTGAGTAATCACCTCATCATCTTTATTACTGCTAAGAAGCATGTGTAGATTTTCATACCCATGTTGGAAGTCTGTACTAAATAACCTTGGGAATAGTGCTCCATTTCTTGCTGCCCTGGGAGAGTTGGCCATTATATGTGCAGTGGAATGAACGAAGAGAAAGTACTGATTACGGCTGGGTATAATTATTCTTCAGACTAGGTTGCATTCCATCTATCTCAAGGATTATTAGTGACCCTTTAGAGGTTGTATTGAATATTCTTAACCTGGATTATTGTGATGATACCTGTACTTAATATTGATGAACTGAGTTTACATTTTGTATAAGTTAGTGATTGGCAGTGTATCAGCATGGTTTCTGCTCCTCATGGTATTAAATATGTTGCTATTTCATCCAAAAGCCAACTTTTTAATTTGTTTTGAAATTTTTGTTTTTAACTCCTACAGAAAGGAATGGGCCTGCTCTTCAGTAAATCATATACTGAGATACATCCTCTAGTCAAAAATAAACTTAGGATGGCTGTAAGAGGAGTACTCTTTTTTTATTCCCTCGCCCCCTCCTACCCCTCCCCTGAAGGCAATGACACATACGTACTAATGGCTCTCTACCCCCTCCCCCCCAACGCCCCTTTTGTCAGCAGATGCTGGGTATCACTCCTGAGCTTGATTCTGTCTTCACCCAATGTCCACACCTAGGCATTTTACACTGGAAATTGATCAGAAACAGGAACCCCTGGCTTATTTCTCTCCTCCGCCCCCCCCGCCCCCCAGCTGAGGATAGTGTGTCCAACTGTAGCACTAACTGATGTCCCAGTTGAGATAAATTAACTCAAAAGACTTCACATTAACCTGGTATGTATTGCTCATATGCCAGGAGATAGGCTTATTTACCAAAAAGCATACGTCATATAAAAAAAATTAAAAACTATTACAGGATAGTGTTACTTCTAACCAAAGATCTCTTAAAAGGACAGGTTGAATAGCTTTATTTCAAAGAATGACTATTCAATGTATCACAAATTGAGTAGTCGACCTGGAAGTAGCACTCTATTGCAAATTCAAGTTCAAACCAAGCAAAAGATGTGCAGTTGATACAACGGAAAAAAACTTTAATTACATTCCTAGCAGTACCCCATGTTTATATTTTTTTAAATGTTATGCCTGGGAAACATCAAGTGCAAGGACTTGTAGTATTCTTCCATGTGACATTTCAAGTATTATCCTCATTTATCTGCAGTTATTTCAAAAATAGCCAAAATACTGCAGTGTTTGCCCTAACTGAGAGATAGTCAAAAAGTAAGGTTTCAGGAAAATGTATTGTAATTCTGCACAAAGTGGCATTTGTATTGCATGTTTAAGATACTTGGATATGAATTTCTGTAACCATGTAAATTCTCCCTGTAAAAAGTTGTCAAAGTAGTTTTGCCAGTTAAATAATTTACTCAACTAATCCTCTCTGCACAATTGAAATTTTTACTGTTCCTGCTGCTAGTTATGTTTTAAACTTGGAGATAAATAAACAAATGGTTTTTATTTAAATTTTGAGCATGATTGGAAATCCATAACTCAAATGCTTAGTGCCAACTGATATTCACCAACTTTGAGGTGGATTGGAGAGAAATGTTTTGCAGTGCGCTCCTGTTGTAAACATCTCCAATCACATTTTAAACCTGTTAAAGTGTTAAATACTTTTAATAAATAGATCATTTAATGTGGTTGTCTTACTTCCCACTCCTCTAGAATCTTGCTCCTGTTACATTTCCTATCAGTCCCTCAAAACAAGTCAAACTAAGCAGTCAACTCGTGCTGCCTCCAGAAACTGGAGCTGATGCAGTTAATTGGCTTGAGTCTGAGTGGTTTATGTCTGCTGCCACCTAGATTGAACACTGGGTACTTTAGGAGCATTGTGGTGGGTGTGAGGTGAATCGGTATTAACAGTAGAATAAACAACAGAAACAATTCGAGTTGAGTGGAAGGATTGGTTTGCAATATCTGTGCACATGTGGGCAAGCACTTAAACAGCAACGTTCAGCCCTATGGCACACAACCTAAATATGGCCTTATAAAAAGGCCTATTGCAGACAATTCCACTTTGCTATAACACTTGTCCAGAGCACAGAGATTTCATTCAGCTTGTGTTTTTTCATTGAACCATCCACCTATTTGTTGATTGGCAAACATGCTAGTGTGAATTTTAATTTAATTTGGCCGTCAGTTTTATTTTGTAGAAATGCCATAATTGTAACTAGTACTGTTTGACCATTAGTTGCTCTTACCACTATTTTACACTGTATTTAACAGATTTATATAGTAGAGCAATTATGAAATAGGCTGTGAATTAAACTACCATTGTATGAATGAACTAAAAACTAAGTTGAGGAAAAGTACATTTGAAAGGTAATTTCAACAGACTACTGTGGTACAGATGACTTGTAGAAATCTTGTGTATAATTGCAATAGAATTTGCCCTGTATTTGTAAATATTCTTTGGCAATTTGTATTTAAATGCTATATTTATTTTTCATGTGACAGTGCCATAGGAGAAATGAAATGTATTTGTGGCATGTCCTGATGTACAAAATATTTTAAAATGGTACATGTAAAGTCAATAAAAATGATGACTAGCAATATAGAAGCATCTTTTATTTACAGAAAAGAAAAACCAGATGCAAATCAGTGTTTCCTAGCACAACACAGTGTTGGGCTTACTTTCACATTAGTTTAATTAAGCAATCAATAGCAACCTCAATTCCAAACAGGCGTAGAAGATTTCTAAAGCTGCTGGGTGCACTGTCCACAACCTTTTCGGTGTCAAAGTCAAGTGCTGTAGAGAAAAGTTCATAATTTTATTAACAGTTCCCCATCTGCTATAGTACTTGAATAGAAATATACAAACCACTGGTATCTTATTACCATTCAATACAGTGAGCTCTAGCATTGATGGAAGGTTAACATCTGTTTAGTTAAAAGCTGAAGTCCTGTACTGCTTTATTACTGATTTGAAATAGTGTTAATATAATTTTCACCTTGCTGGTGAGAGTTATATTACAAATTTTTGTAGCATATGTTCCTCAAATCAGCTACAGAGTCCCTCCAACTCAAACTGACACTGCCAAGATTTATGGGGGTGGGGAGGAAAAAAACATTGACCAGAGAACACAAAGGACAGATATCCTGTCTGGCCAACTGGGACCCACTCTGAATTAGCAAGCAGCTCTTAAACATCTGTGCAGACATGGCAAGAGAATGAAAACGAGACTTTCAGAATGTTGGTTTCTATGTATTTTCTTTAAAAAGCCATATTGAAGACTTGATTTGAGTGTTCTACCCAATAAATCCCTGAAAGTCATTGTGGGTGGGTCACATTGTTAACAGGTTTATTGGATATGAAGTGAATAGTGACAGTGGTTCCTGACTCCTTCCCCGCCCCCCCAAGAGTTCCTGACTCCTCTCCCCTACTTTGATCCTCTCTTCCTGCACCCTTCAATCCTCTCTCTTCCCCCATCCCCCGCTCTCATCTGTCTCTCTCTCTCTCTCTCTCTCCCCTGCCCCTGGCCAAACCGGCTGTAAAGCACTTTGGGACGCCCTGAGATTGTGAAAGGCACTATGAATGCAAGTCTGTCTGTCTTGGATACTTACCCTCTGCTGGTATTTTTGTCAAGAGATCCAGCATTGGAGTAACAACTCCTTCTTCACTTACAAGTATTCTCCAGAAAATCTTCAGCTCAACCCTGTAAGAGATAGATGTCTCTGGCAATTAAAATAAAACCTGTTTTAATTTTTCAGCAAAAAGTGTTAGAGCAGTGGAAATGCACAGGATGGGCCAGCATCTGAATAATAAGACAGTGAGCTTTCATAAGAGAGCCCCATTATAGAACTGATCAATATGAAGAGGGGAAAATAACAGGTAAAGATCAAGAATATCCAATCCTTTTTTAGTATTCATGAGCATCTTTAAAAAAAAAAATCTTTTCAATCTGCCATTTATAAGGATGTTTATCCAAATCCATTGTGACTAGAAAAATAAAAAATGAGCATATTATTTAGTTTTATAAAGATATGAGTTAGAGAGCTACTTTGTGCCAAATTGGGATAGAAGAATCGATGACCTGAGGAAAAACCTCTCTGAAATATCAAATAGTGGTCAGATTGTGGAAGTTGCTACCACATGGAGTAGTTGAAGCAAATAGCAGAGATACATTTAAGTGGAAACTAGATAAGTACATGAGGGAAAAAGAAATAGATATATGCTGATGGGGTGAGGTAAAGTAAGGTGGGAGGAGGCTCCTGTGGAGCATAAACAGGTCGAATGGCCTGTTTGTGCTGTAAATACTATAATGTTTGAAAGGGTTTTTTAGCAGTGGTGTTTCCTGCTTCCATTTGGGTTATATACAAGTATAAGCTGTTCTTAAAAGATGACATGAAACTATCATGGGTAAGCTCCAATAGATAGTGCATTAGGACCAACCAGGACATTTGTGCTTAAAATTGGCTCAAAGAAGCCCTATATTAAATTTAAACTTTTTTGATTTTGTGGGAATGAAGAAATATTTTCATTAATACTGTCACAGTTGCATAGTACAATTGATACTTGAATTTGTCAATGCAAACCAGAAGAACTTGGTTCAATGATGAAACCGAGTTATTAGGATAAGCCTTTTTATACGATAAATACACGCTGCAATAATTTAATGTTAATCTTAAAAATAAAATCATTGACCTAGTTATTTGCAAAAAGCATCTAAAATTACAAACTTTTAAAGTGGTCTCACCCAGGAAGTTTGGCGCATTCCAGTACCAGGTATTCAGCACTTGAGCCCTCTGGAAGTCTTACTACTTCAGGGTATTTCTCCTGCAAAGGAAGGGGAGTTATACAGTGAAACTGTCTTCAACACTCCTACTCTGTGGGTTAATATTTAATGAGGTATTATTTGGAAAGCATCATAGGAGCTGATTAACAAAAAGTATCACATATAGCTGGACTATCAACAGACAGGATTGAGACTTGTGTTTCATTACCACTGGTTTAGCCCTGTAGCTAGTAATCAAAATGGGAGAACTAGCATAACTAATACACTGATGGCAAGTCCAATTTAAACTTTTACTGGTATCTAATGCTAAAACGAACACTTCAAAGCATTTAAGTAGAATAGTAACTGACCAGTCATTCCAATTGCCAAACCTGCTGAGGTTGACGAACTGGAACACCCCTGGTGTATGGATCTTGGAAGTTTTACAGGAAGGCCTTTTGAAGTCCAGCATGTAGCTGTTGTGGATGAATTAACTATGGAGTCCATCCCAAATATAATTTTATTCAACAACATAAACAATACCATCTGTATGCGCTATGTATGTTGAAGAGGCTACTATTTTTAGTTAGATACTTCAAAAAAGCATTTACAGATGTCAGCTGGAATACTTTTGTGGCTACCTCCTGGTACTATTAATTGTCATTAAAAATGCTGTTAACATTCAAATGTATATGCCTGTTTTTCATTAAATGTCAACATTTTTATGTAATGCTTACTATGTCACTTGTGGCATCTGCATACTAAGTTCCCCAAATTATAGCTGTTTTATACAATCAGGAAAAAAAAGAAAATGTGGTATAAATTCAAAAGGCTACCAAAAGTACCACATAATCCAGTTTTAATTTACCACCCATATGCAGTGTATAAAATTTCATCCAGCTGATCTAAGTACTCATTACAATCATGAACTTAAAAGTACAGTATGTAAAATCCACAACTTGAATGTATAATGGTACTTCTCATAACAGCATATATCAGGAGAGATGGAGACCAAATAGGAAAAGGAGCAATACAAAATTTTATTTCGGAGAGAATTCCAGAGAGCAGGGGTGCATGATTGAAAAATCACCCTCCAATGATGGAAAGGAGAGAGCAGCACAGTTGCAGTAAAGTGTGCACTAGGACATATGACTGGAGAAGATTGCTCAAATCTGAGGCTATGGAGGGATTTGAAAATGAAGCCTAGGATTTTGAAAAGCTGGGTGCCTTGGCTGGCTGTCCGGCAGGTTTCACTGATCAGAGCAACCATGGCAATTCCTCTGGCCAGTAGGTCGTTAAAATTGCCTTGGGATCCCATCTGATCGATTGGACCCTGATTAGCATATATTAATGAGGCATCCGCCAAGCATTAAAATTACCACGTGGCAGGAGAAAGAGCTGCTCAATTTGACCTTTTGTCAGGTTTCTGCTGGGCCGGGGGAAGTTAAATTCCGCCTTTGGTAAGCCAAAGCCAGATAAGAATCGTTAAGCTGTTTTATTGAACAGCTTACATACGTGCAGAGCAACAGTTATGATCAGTCAGTCCAATCAGTATAACTTGTCTTCACGTAATAATGAAAAATATTGAACATATCACACTTCCCCACATCAGTGGGTCATCTTACTGGACTTAATGCGGAGATGCCGGTGTTGGACTGGGGTGGACAAAAATGAGAAGTCGCACAACACCAGGTTATAGTCCAACAGTTTTATTTAAAATTACGAGCTTTCGAAGCTGCTGCCCCTTCGTCAGGTAGAGGGTACAGTGAGGGAATCTAATACACAGAGAGCGACTTGTCTGCAGAGATACAATACTGGACTTCAACAGAATAACTCCCAACTGACCACCTGCATTGTCCTTCTGTGCATAGCAAAAGTTTGCCTTTGGAGCTTTTCCTTTGCACACTTGATGGACTTCGCAGCCAATGTCTATAACCGGGTTTTATGACTTCCTCTGTTCACAGCTAGAACAGACCAGAGATTTCCCAATGCAGTGGGTATGAGGTGTTAACAATTTTTGAGATTGCAACTTAATGATTTGATTATTACCCTACGTAAACTTGAGGGTGTCCTAACTCGCAGCAAGTCCCATTCACCCATCACCCCTATGCTCGCTGACCTACACTGGCTCCTGGTTAAGTATCGCCTTGATTTCAAAATTCTCATCCTTGTTTTCAAATCCCTCCATAGCCTAGCCCCTTCCTATCTCTCTAATCTCCTTCAGCCCCACAACCACCCCCCGAGATATCTGCACTCCTCTAATTCTGCCCTCTTGAGCATCCCTGATTATAATCGCTCAACCATTGCTGGCCGTGCCTTCTGTTGCCGAGGCCCTAAGCTCTGGAATTCCCTGCCTAAACCTCTCTGCCTCTCTTTCCTCCTTTAAGACACTCCTTAAAACTTACCTCTTTGACCAAGCTTTTGGTCACCTGCCCTAATTTCTCTATGTGGCTCGGTGTCAAATTTTTTGTCTTATAATACTCCTGTGAAGCGCCTTGGGACGTTTTACTATGTTAAAGGCGCTATATCAATACATGTTGTTGTCTGTTGTTATTTACAGTCTATAGGGAAACAACAAAACAGTCTTTTCCTACTCTTTGAAATCCCCCCCATAACTTTACCCTTTCTCTCTGCATTTAAAAGTCTCATCCAGGCACATCTCTGACCAAGCTTTCAGTCACCTCTCATAATCTCTCCCTATTTGTGAACGACTGTGGGATATTTATGTTAAAGGAACTGTACAAATCCAAGTGGTTGGTTTAGATACATAATGTACCCTACAAACAGCTGCCCACAGTCCTTTCTAGTGGTACAGACTTCTGAACTGATTACTGCTAAAGTGGTTAGCATGAGATCATGAGAAATTGCAAAATTGGCAAACACTTGTTAAAACTGGAGCACAAGCCTTTGTAGTTCCTCTTGCTTTTATGAGCTATTCTCCACTGTCACCAGTGGTTAAGACCCCATTGTCTCCGATTTGTCACAATAGGAGTTCGCTCCCATAACATACCCTGTAGATTCATTAACCCATTTACTGATATGAAGACATCATGATTTTAGATTTTTGTTTGCAATTGAAAACATAAATTTTCTGGTTAAGTTCTTAGCCTTTGTGGGGCAAGATGACTCAATGGCCAATGAATCAAGAGATCGACAGAGACAATGAGATAGTCACACAAGTGTGAGAGTATTTGTAAAACCAAAGACTTTACTCAATTCCAAATTACAGGGTAAACATTTCTGAACAGTCTTTTCACTCCCAATAGAATAAATCACACAGGAGTATGGCACAGGTCTCCTTGGTTCAGCTATTAAAGGAATGTTCCAAAATAGGAAATTCTATGAAGAGAAGGTTATCTTTCTAGAGACATTAACTAGGATGTAACTCCTTCATTGCCTGGGCCTTGGCATGCTGGTCTTGGTGTATGGTCTAGCCACAATTTAACATGTGGAGATGCCGGCGTTGGACTGGGGTGGACAAAAATGAGAAGTCGCACAACACCAGGTTATAGTCCAACAGATTTATTTAATTTTACAAGCTTTCGGAGCTGTCGCTCCTTCGTCAGGTAAGTTAGCAATGAGAAAATCTCCCAGAATTCACAATTTAAACCCAGACAAAATCTATTCACATTATTCGCTACAACAAAGAGCACAGCCAAGACAATGAGATGTGTCCCAGGGGGTCCAACGTGTCAAACCACCTGCTGGCTGCATATCCTGTCAATCTGTGTTCTTGTGTTAGCCTTTTTAAAAAAAAAACCAAAAAAAACACCTGGGAAGACCGGCCATGATGTCAAGTCACGTTCTGTATCGTGACATGAACCCGATATCGCGATTGAGGCCATCCTCATGAGTGCGGAACTTGGCTATCAGTTTCTGCTCTATGATTTTGCGCTGTCGTGTATCTCAAAGGCCGCCTTGGAGAACGCTTACCCGCAGATCCGAGGCTGAATGCCCCTGGCTGCTGAAGTGTTCCCCGACTGGGAGGCAACCCTCCTGCCTGGCGATTGTTGCGCGGTGTCCGTTCATACGTTGTCTCAGTGTCTGCATGGTCTCGCCGATGTACCATGCTCTGGAGCATCCTTTACTGCAACGTATCAGGTAGACAACGTTGGCCGAGTCACATGAGTATGTACCATGTACCTGGTGGGTAGTGTCCTCACGTGTAATGATGGTATCTGTGTCCATGATTTGGCATGTCTTGCAGAGGTTGCCGTGGCAGGGTTGTGTGGTGTCTTGGTTGCTGTTCTCCTGAAAGATGGGTAATCTGCTGCGAACGATGGTACTTTTGAGGTTAGGCGGCTGCTTGAAGGCGAGTAGTGGAGGCGTGGGGATGGCCTTAGCAAGGTGTTCGTCGTCATCGATGACATGTTGAAGGCTGCGAAGAACATGGCGTAGTTTTTCCGCTCCGGGGAAGTACTGGACGACGTAGGGTACTCTGTTGGTTGTGTCCCGTGTTCGTCTTCTGAGGAGGTCTATGCGGTTTTTCGCTGTGGCCCGTCGGAACTGTCGATCGACAAGAACACAGATTGACAGGATATGCAGCCAGCAGGTGGTTTGACACGTTGGACCCCCTGGGACACATCTCATTGTCTTGGCTGTGCTCTTTGTTGTAGCGAATAATGTGAATAGATTTTGTCTGGGTTTAAATTGTGAATTCTGGGAGATTCTCTCATTGCTAACTTACCTGACGAAGGAGCGACAGCTCCGAAAGCTTGTAAAATTAAATAAATCTGTTGGACTATAACCTGGTGTTGTGCGACTTCACAATTTAACATAGTTGACGTACAAAGTAATTATTTGCAGTTTGAAAAATACACAGGATATTTGTGTAGAGACAAAGCTACACTTGGTTAATTATCTTCAAAGTGAAAAACCAGCAAGAAAAATGTAACAACAGCTGGAAGCATCTAATAATGCAGATGTATGGAATATGAAATACCACATCAAAACAAAATAATGCGCAAGCATACACAGACAGGACTTACTCAGCTTGTTGAAAGTTAAGAGTTAAATAGATAGAAAGAACACAGACTACAATGCAAAAGAATACAGAATACAATATAAACAAGGAAGCAACAGATGCTAGTACCATAGATGGCTCCCTGTAATAACACCTATTTATATTGATGTATATGTCCTGGAGAAAGAAGAATTGTGTATGCAAATCTTGAGATATACTGGCCAGCTGCTGTGACTGAATACTTAACACAAATTCTTACAAAAAAGGAAAAAGATGCTTGTTGGAAAACTGCCTTTCCCATGGGAGGAGGGGTTGGAAGCTATGCATAATGAAGGTTCTGAAGTCTGCACATTTGAAAATTCTTGAACCTAACCCCATGACATAACACGGCTATTGCAAACCCACCATTCTGAGAGGTCCTGGACGTATTAGTCAAAACATTTGGTGTTCTGATTTTCGATTTGTCCACCAATGAGCCAATAGCAGCAAGAACAGTCCTTTCCAAACCTCCAGGACAATGAAATTCAACACAACAAACCAGAAAGTGACTAATATAAGCACAAATACAACTGAGTTGTCTGGACTTTATGGATCAGATAGCCCAGAGAATATAGACACAGCATCCATCCCACCACGCCCTCACTCCAACTTCTCAAGTGTAATGCTGGAGTCTAACCAACTAAAACTACACATCTTACCTGCATAAACCACTGATGAGCTTTCTGGTGCTTGTCCAGGTGGGGGTCACCTGCTATCTGAGTTGAATGGGAAGATTTCCAGCCCCCAGTGACAAATCTACTCCTTCCAGATTCCATTCAAGCTGGCTGGTCAATTATCAATGGAGCAGCGCAGACCTACCTGGAACAGGGATTAGATGACTGTTCCTGTCACCAGGGACTGAATTGGTTTGAATTTCTCATACCCATGTATGTCACATTTTACCCAATTTGACTCAAACATACTCATACCTTTCTCCCCCTCCGCCACCCCACCCCCAGCTCCCACCTAAGGAGTTACTAGTTGGTCACTAATTGACAAAGGAGGATTTAAGCATTTGATAGGAAAACAGCAGGTAACAAAAACTCCTCCCAAATAGCACGATGAGCAGCACAACTCCTTACAAAATCTGTGATTGCACTGTTACATCATATCACCAGTTGGACATGTGGAGCTGCAGCATCAATCTCCTGTCTCTCTGCAACCCAATCAAGGTGGACACTGAACCACGGGTTTGTGAGGAAGACGTCCAAGTAAAGCCTTCCAAGCAGCTGTCTTCCCAAGCCAGGGTTTCCTTATCACCGAAATGATGGATATCTGCTTTCAGCATGGTAGACAGACAGTTTCGCTTGCAATGTGCCAGCCACCTTGATGTTATAGACTTCCTGGTCCAATGCTGTGTATCAGGCTTACTAGTCCCCAACTGCTTAATCCAGGTCCTGTGGAAAAGGCTTTAGCAAAGATATATGCCCATAATAAGGCTGACTCCCCCTCCAAGGTGCTGAATAAGAGATCAATGTAGGCCATAATTGTCCCCTCCACCCATAACCATCTTCCCCTTCTGCCATAAATCCATCTCACACCATAGCCCTAGATGTTGCAGATTGATTCTGGTGCATGCCTAGGTGTTACTAGCCATAAAGAACTGTTTAGACATATATTTTGCACACATTAAGCTTAACCACTGTTGGGGACATACTGTCATTGAAGAATTAAATATCGGGGAGACCGAAGCCGTTGTCTCCGGTCCCCGTCACAAACTCCGTTCCCTAGCCACCGACTCCATCCCTCTCCCTAACATCTGTCCGAGGCTGAACCAGACTGTTCACAACCTTGGTGTCGTATTTGACCCTGAAATTAGCTTCTGACCACATATCCGCTCCATAACAAAGACCGCCTATTTCCACCTCCGTAACATCGCCCGTCTCCGCCCCTGCCTCAGCTCATCTGCTGGTGAAACCCTCATCCATGCCTTTGTTACCTCTAGACTTGACTATTCCAATGCACTTCTGGCTGGCCTCCCACATTCTATCCAATGTAAACTTGAGATCATCCAAAACTCGGCTGTCCATGTCCTAACTCGCATCGAGTCCCGTTCACCCATCACCCCTGTGCTCGCTGACCTACATTGGCTCCCGATTAAGCAACGCCTCGATTTTAAAAATTCTTATCCTTGTTTTCAAATCCCTCCATGGCTTCGCCCCTCCCTATCTCTGTAATCTCCTCCAGCTCCACAACTCCAAGATCACTGCGCTCCTCTAATTCTGGCCTTTTGAGCATCCCTGATTTTAATTGCTCAACCATTGGTGGCCGTGCCTTCAGCTGCTTAGGCCCTAAGCTCTGGAATTCCCTCCATAAATCTCTCCACCTCTCTTTCCTCCTTTAAGACACTCCTTAAAACCTACCTCTTCCATCTGCCCTAATTTCTCCATATGTGGCACGGTGTCAAATTTTGTTTTATAACACTCCTGTGAAGCACCTTGGGACGTTTTACTGCGTTAAAGGCGCGATATAAATACAAGTTGTTGTTGTTGTTGTAGTATATGAGAAAAACACAGAGAGCACTGTGCCCCTCCTCAGTGCAGTCTCCGAGAACTGTGTTCAGGCAAAAGTCGGCATCCATTAGAACCCCCAGACACCAAAATGAATCTAACGGTTCACACTTTAAAAAAATATTTCTTTAAAATTAGGTAAACATTTGTATAAAAATAGCAAAGCAACAGAATTTATTTGTTATGGGTTATATTGTATGTTATCTCACACGTTATTGGGTGTGCTGGCTGATATTTGACTGCAGGGTGTTGCAAATTCAAGCTTGATCCACCTCCGTAACATCGCATGACTCTGCCCCTGCCACAGCTCATCTGTTGCTGATACCCTCATCGATGCCTTTGTTACCTCTAGACTTGATTATTCCAACGCACTCCTGGCTGGCCTCCCATCTTCCACCCTCCAGAAACTTGAGGTCATCCAAAACTCTGCTGCCCATGTCCTAATTCGCACCAATCACCCATCACTTTTATGCTCGCTGACCTATATTGGCTCCCAGTCCGATAATGCCTCAATTTTAAAATTCTCATCCTTATTTTCAAATCCCTCCATGGCCTCGCCCCTCCCTATCTCTGTAACCGCCTCCAGCCCTAGAACCCTCCAAGATATCTCCGCTCCTCCAATTCTGGCCTCTTGTGCAACCCCGATTTTAATCGCTCCACCTTTGGTGGCCGTGCCTTCAGCTGCTGAGGCCCTAAGCTCTAGAATTCCCTCCCTAAACCTCTCCCCCTCTCTTTCCTCCTTTAAGACGCTGCTTAAAACCTACCTCTTTGACCAAGCTCTGCCCTAGTATCTCCTTACGTGGATCCGTGTCAAATTTTGTTCGATAATGCTCCTATGAAGCATCTTGGGATGTTTTACTACGTTAAAGGTGCTATATAAATACAAATTGTTGTTGTTGTTATTGTACAGCACTACTTCCATCAAGAATGTTATAACAAAACTTTTTGACAAATTCATCAGCAGAATCTGTTGGCAAATTGACAAAAATACTAAAATGATTTTCAAACTGTGAAATAAAGCTGTTTTTATTTTACTTACGATTAATTTTTACTACTTAAATGTAAATCAGACTACTCACAACATGGGTCACCAGAAAAATCTACTTGAAATCATAATCAAAAATGGTTTCTTTTTAGACTCGAAATCTGATGCATTGAAAATACAAGACTTATTAGACACAATTTTAACAATAAAATTGGACTGAGTTCAAATCAGCAGGAGAATGGTGTCTCCTGGGAGCAGTTTGTCAACCCAACATTTAGTTGTCTATGGACATGCAATTTAGGTACTCCAAGGAGATTATAGAAAGAAAGAACTTGAATTTATATAGCGCCTTTCATGACCTTAGGACGTCCTAAAGTGCTTTACAGCCAATAAAGTACTTTGAAGAGTAGCCACTGTTGTAATGTAGGAAAAGCGGCTACCAATTTGTACACAGCAAGATCCCGCAAACAGCAATGAGATAAATGATCAGATAATCTGTTTCTGCTTTGCTTCAAATAGTGCCATGGGATCTTTAACGTCCACACGAGAGGGCAGATAGGACCTCGGTTTAACATCTGATCCGAAAGACGGCACCTCCAACAATGAAGCACTCCCTCAGTACTCCACTGAAGTGTCAGCATAGATTATGTGCTCAAGTCTCCAGAGTGGGGCTTGAATTCACAACCTTCTGACTCAGAGGCAAGAATGTTACCACTGAGCCAAAGCTGACACCTAGATAGAATAAATTATTTCAAAAGTAAGGAATACCCAATATTTTTAAACTGTAACCTCAGTACTCAGAAATAAGTAGCTCTTTTGGGAATATTTATTTGGGCACAATATGCCACTGCAAACAATCTTTTAAAGGACAAATGGAACTCCTACAGATAGGTAATGGGGAGAAGTAAGAAATTCCCTTGATGGAGGCAAATGGGGTGCAGTAACTAATTTTACTACTTATAAAAAGAATGCGATCCTGCATATTAGCTAGCTTCATTCAGGTTGGGCTAAAGTAGAGCACCCTTACCTCCCAAAAACATGCAACAAAAATTATTTAAATAAATATCGCAGGTTGGCACTGGAGTCAGATTTGGGTCCAGGTAGAAAAGGGAAAGTTTATGCCGAGTGAGGCACTGAAGACGTATACATGTGCATGGGTTTACACAGAACCGAGGAAAAATCAGGAGTGAAATCAGAAGTGAAGGCTGCTGGTTCCAGTAATGGAGAAGAACTAAAGCTCCAAGTCCTAGAAAGAGGGGCAGGTCTGTGTGGGAAAGTTGGTGCAGGGAGTTCTATCTATAATGAATTTTTTTAAAGAATTATGCAATTTTTACATATCTATTTCATTAAAAATGAAATTGTGAGCTCTATGTAGTGCTGCGCGTCAGAAAACAAACTGGCTTGCCAAAACAACTTTGAAAAAATCTTCTGAAATATTTGATTGATTCATTTTCTTATGGACGCTGGTTCCTGATTGAAAAAAACATTTGGTTTGATTGATGCACTTTGTGGTGCTTGCTGCTTGGTAGCTTTTCATCCGTGTCTAGGTTGTTGATTGATTTTCCTTCAGACAGTGACATATCTGAGCCAATTAATGTTAACTGAACAAACAGTGGATATTTGAGCCAATCACTTTTTTTTGCTCCATATTTACTTTGAAGTGCAGCATTTACTAAGGATGTATGCTATATGCAAGACGTTTATACATAAAGATTTTACTATGTGGGGAAATTTCAAGTGGCAATTTGTGTTAGAAATCTCTTGTTTAAATTGTGATTCAGCAAACAAAATGAGATAATGGGCTGGATTTTGCGACCTCTACGGGTGCGTACGAGCCCGTAGGGGCCGCGCAAGTGCCGGTTTCAGGCAAATGAAGCGCATGCGCTGAAAACTGGCACTTGCGATCTGTCAAGAATTCTCTTGACAGATCATCCGCATGCCCAAGAAAAGTGCCTCTGCGGGTGGAGAGTTGCGCTTTTTGTACAACTTCCGCCCGAGTAAGGCCTGCTTTTACCAGCTTAAGAATTTAAAAAAATAGAAAAATGAAATTTGCTAACTCATTTATAAATTAAAAATACTCTTCAAAAAGATAAGTTTATTTTTAGCCCCGTAAAAACATTTAATTTTTCCCCCCAAAAATTAATTTTTTGTTTAAAATGTTTAATTAAATTACATTTTAATTAATTTTAAATATGTAATTAAAAAAAAAATTATTTAATGTTTTAGTGTGTTTTTAAATGTGATCCCCATTCATACTTCTGACAGTTCTGTGCATACGGAACTGTCAAAGGTATGAATGGGGATTGCCTTCTTTCATTGGTTCGCCTGGCTCACGTGATCCCAGGGGCGCTGGCGAACTGCATGCATCCCTGGGATACGTGGGCCTCTGCGCATTTCTACCAGGAGAGGCCCAGGATTGCAAGCCTCGGGATCTACGGAACCAGCAGGTAAGTTCGTAGATTTTTTCCGATCGGAGGCATCCGCCCGCAGGAAGCCTCCGATCGGAAATTCAGGGCCAATGCTGCTACAACAGACATCTTTTTGGGTAAATGATACTAGCAAGCAGTACAGTAAAGGCGCATTCTTTCCCCCAATAACTTTGTCTAAGAAAATCTAATCTTTTATTGTGTCCTTCTAAAACATTTTGAAAATGCCAAATCCTATTTGTTCTGCCAAAGTATGCATTTTGCCTGAGCTGTGAAACTAGAACCATATGTTTCAACGTCAGCTTGCCTCATTTATAAGCAGGCAGCATCAATCACACGCAACATCTGGGTTTGCAAAATATTACAATCAACAGGCAATACCTTAACAGTTAAATTTTGGAATTTATCACAAATTGGAATTAATATACTTTTTCATAAACGTAACCAACTTATATTCAAGAAGCAAATTATATATGGTTAAAATCAGTATGGTGCTTTTATTAAAATTAAACCCAGATGATCTGGGGAGAGCATGGCAAACTTAATTAGCTGAATACTGAAATTCCAGGCTCAGTACCCGCGTTAAATGTAATCGTAAGCCAAATTTCAACTAAAATCTTTGCAATAAGACTTGCACTTATAAACAATTCATCAATATATTCCTTGACAGTAAAATTACATTCTTTATTTCATGAAAGTTATTCACTAAATGAATAGTCTTGACAGCCTTACTTACGCGAATTAGTAGGACTGGTGGACTTCTCTTTATTGAGAGACTATATTCTGAAATTCATCTGCAATAAGTTTTTCAACATTACTCAAATATGATGAAGGAAAAAGCTCACGGTAACCTTGTGGTTCTAATTTAATGCATTTCTAATTAAAATATTTCTTGGTAATCAACTTCAGATTATCTGTCGATAAACATGCAGTGATTATGTTACAATTGTTGCACCTTTAGTGTGAACAATTTCCCTCTTCATTTATCAACCGCATAGAATCACAGAGCACTGAAGGAGGCCATTCGGCCCATCGTGCCTGTGCCGTGGAGCACGTGTCTTCTATGACACTGGCTATTGGCAGAAAAGATCCAAAAAAGAATAAACCAGCTCCAGGAAACTAGCAAGTAAACATTATTGCAAATAATGGATATGGGGAAGTAATCTCAAGACTATAATATCATTTTGTGTCATTTTGTTTACGAGGTTGATTCCGGAGATGAAGGGGTTGTCTTATGAAAAAGGTTGAGTAAGTTGGGCATATTCTCATTGGAGTTTAGAAGAATGAGAGGGGATCTTATTGAAACATATAAGATTCTGAAGGGGCTCGACAGGGTTGTAAAATTCGCAATTATCGCGATTTGAAATAACGAGATAAAGCAGATTCGTTTCATCAGTTTTATTTCAACGAAATGCTGTCATGATTAAACAGGACACAGAAGCCTGTAAAATGGCTGCCGTGCCTCGTGGCAGAAGCTTCCAGAATTTTCAGTGGGCAGACAAAATGGCGTTCGAATAAACATTTATAAGTAATACGCAGCAAACACTGATAAAGACAGGATGCAACCTGTCTGCATTCGACACAATAGCAAAGATATAAGTGCTGGAATCATTTTCCATGCACAAGTAAGGACCATTGTACTGGGCAATCGAAGGCCCATCCAGATACATCAATACGCAAATTCCCCACGGCTCTACAATGAGAGAGCCATTCTCGGGTACTTACACAAGTATTCAGAGGCCCCCAAAACCCCGCCAGGGAGGCTCCTAGCCGGTTCGACAATGGGAAAAACATTAACGGGCAGTTGGCCAGTTTAAGGTGCTACCGAAACCCATTAAAGGAAAGAATCACCCCATACTGGGAATTTTGAGCGCCAAGATTTTACAAAGGATGAACATTAAGATTTGGGCGGGAGATAAGGGAACACAGCACTATAACTATAGTGAACAAATGTCCATCGGTCTCTTATCTCGCTGCTGGCTGCTGAACTCTCTTATTTCTCTGATCCTCCCGGGGCTGATTCGTTTGAACGGACTCTTGACGCGGGCTGAACTTTTATTCTCCTATGTTGGGTGGAGCTTAATTTGGAGCGAGCCGCCTCAACGAAGGCCAGTGACCGGGTGCACCATCCCGAGGGTCGGTAAATGGTGTTCTGGACCCGAAGGCCCGACGAGACGAGATGAGAAGAGAAGAAGAATCCACGTGCCGCCGCGGTCAGTAAACCCCGACCGCGCCCGTAAATATAAAGACCATTTTTGAACTCTATCAGGTTGCTGCCGAACCAGTGGAAGACTCTCTTTCGAATTCTATCGACAACCGGTGTCAATACAGGAAGACTCTTCTTTGAATTTTACCGGCTAACTGGTGTCGGTCCAGAAAGACTTTTCTTTGAGTTCTACAGCCGGGCCCGAGCACTGTCGAGTTCTTCATGACAACGGGGAGCCCAGCCTGCTAGCCGGAGCAGAGAAGATAAACAAGTGGGGTACAGAGACCCCTTCCAACACGTGACAGTCAGGTGTTGCAGCGAAACAAGCCGAGTGCCTTACTTTAAAATTCTCCGAAGTATCACGAGTGGTGAGCATGTTTCCTCGATCCTACAAATCTAGATTAGTGTAGGTATTGATAGGGGAGGGTGGTTTTATTAAGGATAAATATAATGTGTTCCCCTTTTTACGATGTGCCGTGCGTTCCTCATTACCCTAGACCAAGTTTTATGAATGTATGTATACTTGTACTGTCATTAATTTGTGCCTATGACATGTACTTCATGATTTTGGATGCTATGCAATAAAGATTTCCATTTCGTACTATTCAACCGGGTCTATTTGAGTTTTTCTCTGCATTACTGCTCTCGCACCTAAGTCCAGTGTTAGAACCGTAAGGGCGAGTGGGTCGAACCACTCACAGGTGCTTATTGCAACAAGGCTGGCCGGAGACCAGAGCAAGCAATAGTATTAGGCAACGAAGGCCTAACTCCGCACAAGCACCTACGACCGAACCCCTTACAGGTAGATGCAGATAGAATGTTTCCCCTCGTGGGGGAATCTAGAACTAGGGGGCATAATTTCAGAATAAGGGGGCACCCCTTTTAAATCGGAAATGAGGAGGAATTTCTTCTCTCAGAGGGTCGTGAATCTTTGGAATTCTCTTCCCCAGAGAGCTGTGGAGGGTGGGTCATTGAATATATTTAAGGTGGAGATAGACAGATTTTTGAACGATAAGGGAGTCAAGGGTTATGGGGAGCAGGCAGGGGAGTGGAGTTGAGACCAAGATCAGATCAGCCATGATCTTATTGAATGGCGGAGCAGGCTCGAGGGGCCAAATGACCTACTCCTGCTCCTACGTCTTATGTTCTTTTGTTCTTATATGAAAAGGATGACAAAACACAATCAGGCCCATCAATGATCAGATGGTACAATCTTGTCAACCACTCTCCCATTTCTAGATGCTAACTCCTGGTGGAGGCAAAAAAACAGAAGAAAATAGTCCATCTTCCAATGTGCTGCAATGTCCTCCTCAGTCGGGAACTTATCAAGTCCCTTCTTAAAGATTTGCATTGTATCTATATTTTCCACATCTGCTGGTAGTCTGTTTGGAGTTTCTTATATAGAAAAAGAACTTGCATTTAAGAGGAACTTACTTACATCTAGCTAACTTTGTCTACATACATTATAGGCATGTCCTCCAATTTTAATCCTAGCACCACTATCCAGTGGGAAAAAAACTGTGCCAGATGGAGTTCAATGTGGGCAAATGTGAGGTCATCCACTTTGGACCCAAGAAAGATATATCAGAGTATTTTCAAAATGGTGAGAAACTAGGAAATGTACAGGAGCAAAGAGATTTGGGAGTCCAAGTACAAAAATCATTAAGAGCTAGTAGACAGATACAAAAATCAATTAAAACGGCTAATGGAACATTGGCCTTGATCTCAAGGGGGCCTGAATACAAAGAGAAGGAAGTTATGCTTCAGTTGTGTAGAGCCTTGGTCAGATTCCATCTTGTTCAGTTTTGGGCACCTCATGAAGGATATATTGGCCTTGGAGGAGGTGCAGCGCAGATACACCAGAATGATGCCAGCCTTAGAGGGTTAAATTATGAGGGCAGATTGCAGAAACTTGGTTTGTATTCCCTTGAGTATAGAAGATTGAGGGGCCTTTAAAATGGTGAAAGGATTCGATAGGGTGAATACAGAGAAACATTTTCCTCTGGTGGGAAAATTAAGAATAGGGGGCATAATCTTAAAATTAGAACTAGGCCATTCAGGAGCGAAATCAGGAAGCACTTTTTCACACAAAAAACATAAGAACATAAGAAATAGGAGCAGGAGTAGCCTGCTCCGCCATTCAATAAGATCATGGCTGATCTGATCTTAGCCTCAACTCCACTTTCCTGCCTGTTCCCCATAACCCTTGACTCCCCTGTAGTTCAAATATCTGTCTATCTCAGCCTTGAATATATTCACTGACTCAGCCTCCACAGCTCTCTAGGGTAGAGAATTCCAAAGATTCATGACCCTCAGAAGAAATTCCTCCTCATCTCCGTCTTAAATGGGTGACCCCTTATCCTGAAACTATGACCCCTAGTTCTAGGTTCCCCCACGAGGGGAAACATCCTCTCAGCATCTACCCTGTCAAGCCCCCTCAGAATCTTATATGTTTTAATAAGATCACCACTCATTCTTCTAAACTCCAATGAGTATAGGCCCAACTTGCTCAACCTTTCCTCATAAGACAACCCTTTCATCTCAGGAATCAACCCAGTGAACCTTCGCTGAACACCCTCCAATGCAAGTATATCCCTCCTTAAATAAGGTGACCAAAACTGTACGCAGTACTCCAGGTGTGGTCTCACCAACGCCCTGTACAGTTGTAGCAGGACTTCCCTACTTTTATACTCCATCCCCCTAGCAATAAATGCCAACATTCCATTTGCCTTCCTAATTACTTGCTGTACCTGCCTGTTAACCTTTTGTGTTTCATGTACGAGGACCCCCAGATTCTTCTGTACCGCAGCATTCTGTAGTCTCTCCATTTAAATAATATTTTGCTTTTCTATTCTTCCTACCAAAAGGGTAGTAGAAATCTGGAATTCTCTCCCACAAAGGCTGTGGATGTGGAGACAATTGAAGCTTTGAAGACTGAGGTCAATAGATTTTTGTTAGGTAAGGGTATCAAGGGATGTGGAGAAAAGGCGGGTAAATGGAGTTGAGGAACAGATCAGCCATGATCTAATTGAATGGTGGAGCAGGTCTGAGGGGCTGAATGGCCTACTCCTGTTCCTATGTTCCTAAAATAGTGCCATGTAACCACTGCCAGATATTCATTACACTGTATCTAATTTCATTTTCATGTCAGAAACCAAGAGGTGAACAAGGGTGATCTGGAATAATCTAATCACTGCCTTAATGGACAAATACTTATTCTACACGGATTGCCTGCCCTGCCATGGCAACACAATCAAGATTGAAGAACTGCAAACTTGCAACCTACTTCTTCATGGTACAGGATGTTGGAGCATTATCAAAATGAAATTCTGCACAAAACCACAGTTCAATAATAATAATTTGTACTACTTTTTGTTTACAAGGGGAGAGGTACCAATTTAGTACTGAATCAGGGCAGGTTTTGTTCTTTGATTCACACCCACTGGACTGAGACTGCATGTAGAATCAACATGTACAGCCAAAAAGTGCAGGGGATTTTCAAAAAATCTTAGTCTGAACTGGCTTTGAACTGAGGTAACAGGGTCTAATCCACTGCACCGTCAAGTCAGGAATAGTTTTAATTTCTCAGTATATAAAGTATGCAGTTGCACCTACTTGTAATTATAGATCTGGCTGAGCTTAATGTCAACTGAAATGTTTAAATACAATCAACACGTTTTAAATGCTACTCTGGTTGTGTTTTGTGTTTGTTTTAACATATGAGCTTGTACCTTAAGAGCACATTTCACTAATGGGTAATTTAGCTCCTTAGATTTTCCATCCATTCAAAAATTCCTTTTAAGAACAAGTTGTTCCTCAATTAAATTACTTTCTCTTGGAACTACAATTGTCATTTTTACTAAATAGGAGACAGTGAGATGACTTTTGGAGTCACATAAAAAGATTATAACAAGAAAAACTCATCCACTCCCAATCTGTTTTAAAAATTCATTCCGGAATGTGGGCGTCACTGGCAAGGCTGGCATTTATTGCCCATCCCTCGTTGGTGATACAACTGAATGGCTTGCTAGGTCACTTCAGAGGGCAATTAAGAGCCAATTACATTGGTGTGGGACTAGAGTCACATATAGGCTAGACTAGGTAAGAACGGCAGGTTTTACTCCCTGCAGCGCTTCCAATTTAAAATTCTGTGTTCCTCCGACTCTGGTCTCTTAATGCATCTCCCCTCCCTTCACCCTACAAGTGGCTGTCTAGGCCCTATGCTCTGGAATTCCCTCTCTATGCCATTCTACCTCCCTCTCCTCCTTTAAGACCTTACTTAAAACCCACCATTCTCACCAAGCTTTTGGTCACCCCTTCTAATATCTCCTTCTTTGGCTTGGCCTCCATTTTTGTCTGATTATGCTTCTGTGAAGCGCCTGGGTGTTAGCCTTGTCTTAGTAAGAGCACTCTTGTCACTGAGTTAGCAGGTCGTAGGCTCAAGCCCAACTCCAGGACTTGAGCACATAATCCAGGATGACCCTTCAGTGCAGTACTGCGGGAGTGCTGCGCTGTCGGAGGTGCTGTCTTTCAGATGAGACATTAAACCGAGGGTGGGTGTAAAAGATCCCATGGCGTAAGTCCAAAACGATGAGGCTGTGTTTTACGGGTCTATCAGTTTTAGTTTGAAGCCAAGTAAGTTTTTTTTCCAGTGCATAGTCCAAATAAAATTAATTGTACTTCCCTACATTGGGGGAAAGTGCGATCACAACTGAAACGTGGAAGAAGGTATGTCAGTCCAAGTACCACTCCTTTCTTTACCTTTTATCTGTGAGCAGTGCCAAAGGAAATAGTAAAGTAAAATAAAATGCTTATATATAGTGCTCCCTAAAGGCTGTGATCACCACTGCTGAAATCCTCTCAGAGTACATATATTTTGGAATGGTGGAATTTGATTATTAAGCCTTTTACAATGGTTTTATTTTAGCTCTGATTCCAGGATCCTGGTTTCTGTGAGCTGGCTCTAGGAATTTATGGTGTTAAATCTCTTTCCCATAGACCAGCAACAGACCCAAATTGGGCCGAGAAGTCTGCGAGCAGTTCCACAGAAAATGGATTTAATAACATAAATTTCAGGAGCTGGGTTCCAGACGCCAAATTATGGAGTCTGAGGGCATTCATTATTCTGGTCTTTCGGAAAGATTGTAGTTATAAAATTATTATTCAGTAGCATAACTCAACCAAATGCACCTATATTGCAAAACGTTGTATAAACAGGGTGTGGTGTCTTTTTTTTTAAAAACCACACAATTTCCATACTTATTTTTAGCCACTTTTTATTTTCACTAAATGCAGAGTTTTACCTTGCATCAAAAATTTAAATCAGTAAAATTGGGTGAAACAACCATCCTGACTTGGAAATATATCACCGTTCCTTCATCGTCGCTGGATCAAAATCCTGGAACTCCCTCCTTAACAGCACAGTGGGAGTACCTTCACCACACGCACTGCAGCGGTTCAAGAAGGTGACTCACCACCACCTTCTCAAGGGAAATTAGGGATGGGCAATAAATGCTGGCCTTGTCAGTAATGTTCACATCTTGTGAATGAATTTAAAAAAATACTCCCATAAGAATTTGATCATTGTAAAGCAGGGCTGTTCCACCATAGTCCAGAAATTAAATACATCATATGCTTCAGTCATGGACATGATATTAAAATGAATTTTATTTAACTTATAAAAGCATTAAAAATAATATGCTGATTGTAAGTGTATTCATTCATTTTTCATAAGCTGAACTTGTAACAAATCATACTGTATATTTTCAGTGGGTGCTTGGACATGGTTGTTCTGATCTTCTGACTGGTAACGATTTTCATTTTGGAGACTGACCCTTCAACTATAGCACTTGACACGACACAAAACATGGTCTGACAACTTGGGCCATTATTGAACCTTACCCTGCCAGAACTTAAGAACTTGAAGATCCTTATTTGTAGGGAAGGACTCAGGAAGGTTCTCAGTAAATCAAATACAAATTTTGTCAGAAGAAAACAATGAATAATAAATCTCTAGTCTTCAAAATTTGAAGAGAATTCACTCTTTCTTTGAGTCAATAGATTGTGCTGAACATCAGGAGCAATGCGCGCCCACTTCAAAAGACAATGGCCCGTAATTTGCGGTCAGCGGCGAAGCAAAGGTGTTTGCCGCTGGCCCCGAAATAAGCTTCCCACAAAGAACTCGCAATCTCTGTGACGGGAAGTTCTACTTTTCCAACACTCAGTTGAAATCAACGCAAGTTAATGGGGAAACCCTAACGCGAGCTGCGGTGACGTCAACAAGCTATCTAAGCAGCCAATCAAAATGCAGAATTCTCACAGACAGCGAACCAGGAAGTGAGTAAGCGCCTTTGATTCTAACTTTTTAGAAATGTTATAGAGAGCAAAGCAAAGATTGGGGCTCTCACTTGGGGAAAAGGCAAACCTGAAATAAAGATGAACAAACTCTTAAAAAAATTCAATTTTTTAAAAAAGTTTCTTAAATTTTTTTAAATCTTTATTAAAATAGATAAATTTGACACGCCATAAAAATAAAATTAGATTTTCAGGGCCATAACCTTTGTTTAGCAGTCAATACACTGTTAAAACCCCAGTTACACCAAATCCAAAAGGTTTCTCTCTTTTAATGGGGTATTTAACAGCGATATTACCGTGGAAAAGCAGGTTTTCATTAGTTTCACTGATTTCCCTATTACACTGATTCCTGGCTGTGGAGTCTGGCGTGCATCTGTTATTGCATGTGTTCCGAAATAAAGGCTGCAGATTTTCTAAGTGAAGTTGTTACATGGCCATACTTAGAATCATAGAAATTTACGGCACAGAAGGAGGCCATTCGGCTTATCATATCTGTGCCGGCCAAAAACTCACCCTCTGGGTGAATAAAGTTCTCCTCAACTCCCCTCTAATCCTTCTACAAATTACTTTAAATCTATGCCCCCTGGTTATTGACCTCTCTGCCAAGGGAAATAGGTCCTTCCTATCCATTCTATTTAGGCCCCTCATAATTTTATACACCCAATTAAGTCTCCCCTCAGCCTCCTGCGTTCCAAAGAAAACAAACCCAGCCTATCCAATCTTTCCTCATAGCTAAAATTCTCCAGTCCTGGCAACATCCTCATAAATCTCCTCTGTACCCTATCTAGTGCAATCACATCTTTCCTGTAATGTGGTGACCAGAATTGTGTGCAGTATTCTAGCTGTGGCCTAATTAGTGTTTTATACAGTTCAAGCATAACCTCCCTGCTCTTACATTCTATGCCTCGGCTAATAAAGGAAAGCATCCCGTATGCCTTCTTAACCACCTTATCTACCTGTCCTGCTACCTTCAGGGATCTGTGGACATGCACTTCAAGGTCTCTCTGTTCCTCTACACTTCTCAGTATCCTACCATTTATTGTCTATTCCCTTGCCTTGTTGGCCCTCCCCAAATGCATTACCTCACACTTCTCCAGATTGAATTCCATTTGCCACTGTTCTGCCACCTGACCAGTCCATTGATATCTTCCTGCAATCTACAGCTTTCTTCCTCACTATCAACCACACGGCTAATTTTTCTATCATCTGCAAACTTCTTAATCATGCTCCCTACATTGAAGTCTAAATCATTGATATATACCAAAAAAGCAAGGGACCTAGTACCAAGCCCTGCAAAACCCCACTGAAAACAGCCTTCCAGTCACAAAAACATCCGTCGACCATTACCCTTTGCTTCCTGCCACTGAGCCAATTTTGGATCCAACTTGCCACTTTCCCTTGGATCCCATGGACTTTTACTTCTCTGACCAGTCTGCCATGTGGGACCTTGTCAATAGCTTTGCTAAAATCCATGTAGACTACATCAAATGCGCTACCCTCATCGACCCTCCTTGTTACCTTCTCAAAAAATTCAATCAAGATAGTCAGACACGACCTTCCCTTAACAAATCCATGCTGACTGTCGTTGATTAATCCGTGCCTTTCTAAATGACGATTAATACTGTCCCTCAGAAGTTTTTCCAATATTTTGCCCACCCCCGAGGTTAGGCTGACTGGCCTGTAATTACTCGGCCTATCCCTTTCTCCCTTTTTAAACAATGGTACGACGTCAGCAGTCCTCCAGTCCTCCGGCACCACACCTGTAGCCAGAGAGGATTAGACAATGATGGTCAGAACCTCCGATATTTCCTCCCTTGCTTCTTTCAATAGCCTGGGATATATTTCATCTGGGCCCGTCGATTTATCTACTTTCAAAGATGCTAAATGCCTTAATACTTCCTCTCTCACTATGTTTATCTCATCTAATATTTCACACTCCTCCTCAACTACAATGTCTGCATCATCCCTCTCTTTTGTGAAGATTGACACGAAGTATTCATTAAGAACCATACCCACGTCTTCCGCCTCCACACACAGGTTACCTTTTTGGTCTCTAATAGACCCTACTCTTTCTCTAGTTATCCTCTTGCTTGTTATGTATTTATAAAACATCTTTGGGTTTTCCTTGATGTTACTTGCCAATACTTTTTCATGCCCTCTTTGCTTTCCTAATTTCCTTTTTAATTTCATTCCTGCACTTTCTATACTCCTCTAGGCTTTCTGCAGTATTTTGTTTTTATTCATTTATGAGATTAGGGCGTCGCTGGCAAGACCAGCATTTATTGCCCATCCCTAGTTGCCCTTGAGAAGGTGGTGGTGAGCCGCCTTCTTGAACCGCTGCAGTCCGTGTGGTGATGGTACTCCCACAGTGCTGTTAGGTAGGGAGTTCCAGGATTTTGACCCAGCGACGATGTAGGATCGGCGATATACTTCTAAGTCAGGATGGTGTGTGACTTGGAGGGGAACTTGGAGGTGGTGGTGTTGCCATGCGTCTGCTGCCCTTGTCCTTCTAGGTGGAAGAGGTCGCGGGTTTGGGAGGTGCTGCCGAAGAAGCCTTGGCGAGTTGCTGCAGTGCATCTTGTAGATGGTATACACTGCAGCCACGGTATGCCGGTGGTGGAGGGAGTGAATGTTTAAGGTGGTGGATGGGGTGCCAATCAAGCGGGCTGCTTTGTCCTGGATGGTGTCGAGCTTCTTGAGTGTTGTTGGAGCTGCACTCATCCAGGCAACTGGAGAGTATTCCATCACACTCCTTACTTGTGCCTTGTAGATGTTGGAAAGGCTTTGGGGAGTCAGGAGGTGAGACACTCGCCGCAGAATACGCAGCCTCTAACCTGCTTTTGTTGCCACAGTATTTATGTGGCTGGTCCAGTTAAGTTTCTGGTTAATGGTGACCCCCAGGATGTTGATAGTGGGGGATTCGGCGATAGTAATGCCATTGAATGTCAAGGGGAGGTGGTTAGACTCTCGCTTGTTGGAGATAGTCATTACCTGGCACTTCTGTGGCGCGAATGTTACCTGCCACTTATCAGCCCAAGCCTGAACGTCGTCCAGGGCTTCTTGCATGCGGGCATGGACTGCTTCCTTATCTGTGGAGTTGCGAATGGCGCTGAACACTGTGCAGTCATCAGCGAACATCCCCATTTCTGACCTTATGTTGGAGGGAAGGTCATTGACGAAGCAGCTAAAGATGGTTGAGCCTAGGACACTGCCCTGAGGAACTCCTGCAGCGATGTCCGGGGGCTGTGATGATTGACTTTCAATCACCACAACCATCTTCCTTTGTGCTAGGTATGACTCCAGCCAGTGGAGAGTTTTCCCCCTGATTCCCATTGACTTCAGTTTTACTAGGGCTCCTTGATGCCAGACTCAGTCAAATGCTGCCTTGATGTCAAGGGCAGTCACTCTCACCTCACCTCTGGAATTCAGCTCCTTTGTCCATGTTTGGACCAAGGCTGTAATGAGGTCGGTAGCCGAGTGGTCTTGGCGGAACCCAAACTGGGCATCAGTGAGCAGGTTATTGGTGAGTAAGTGCTGCTTGATAGCACTGTCGATGACACCTTCCATCACTTTGCTGATGATTGAGAGTAGACTGATGGGGCGGTAATTGGCCGGATTGGATTTGTCCTGCTTTTTATGGACAGGACATACCTGGGCAGTTTTCCACATTGTCGGATAGATGCCAGTGTTGTAGCTGTACTGGAACAGCTTGGCTAGAGGCGCGGCTAGTTCTGGAGCACAAGTCTTCAGCACGATAGCCGGGATGTTGTCGGGGCCCATAGCCTTTGCTGTATCCAGTGCGCTCAGCCGTTTCTTGATATCACGTGGAGTGAATCGAATTGGCTGAAGAATGGCTTCTGTGATGGTGGGGACCTCGGGAGTAGGCCGATATGGATCATCCACTTGGCACTTCTGGCTGAATTTGGTTGCAAACGCTTCAGCCTTGTCTTTTGCACTCACGTGCTGGGCTCCACCATCATTGAGGATAGGGATATTCTTGGAGTCTCCTCCTCCCGTTAGTTGTTTAGTGGTCCACCACCATTTAGCTCTTGGTATCTGACATAAGCTTCCCTTTTTTGCCTCATCTTGCCCTGTATGCCCCTCGACATCCAGGAGGCTCTAGATTTTGGAGTCCCACCCTTTTTCTTTGTGGAAACATATTTGCTCTGAACCCTCACTATCTCTTCCTTGAATGCCTCCCACTGCTTTGACACTGATTTACCTTCAAGCAGCTGTTTCCAGTCCACTTTTGCTAAATCATATCTTAGCTTAGTAAAATTGGCCTTTCCCCATTTGAAAACCTTTACTCCTGGTCTATCTTTGTCCTTTTGCATAAGTATGCTAAATCTAACTGAATTATGATCACTACCACCAAAATGGTCTCCCACTGATAATCCTTTCACCTGCCCAGCTTCATTCCCTAAAACTAAGTTCAGAACTGCCCCTTCTCTTGTTGGACTTGCTACGTACTGGCTAAAAAAGGTCTCCTAAATGCATTTTAAGAATTCTGCGCCCGCTATACCTTTGACACTAATTCTATCTTACAAATGAAAAGTCTCTCAACTTTCATACCTATTCATAAAATTTGGATATTCCAAAACATAATCATCTGGAGTTTTGGATCTCCAAAGGCCAAGCACCTTGGACCTCATAGAGCTGCAATGAGTTTTTCATTGTTGGGACTAGTGAGTGGCAGCAGGGACAATGATTTTGGCAAGAAATGTGAGTGTGAACTTCCTGCTCACTGGTGCAATCATGGAGGTGGGAATTATAAATTTGAACTCAGACTGATGGACCAGTCATGCTGCTGAGACATTTGTGGAAATTCAGTCAAGGGGATTCTTTATGTTTCCCCCTTCATCTTTATGGGTTTTGAAATGAAGTGTTACTGAAATGAACTGCATAATTTTCCAGTGTTTTAACAGGCCCAGCAATAATTGAAAATCAGAAATCTGCATGACTGGACATTGGTCAAATAATTATTCCTTTAAAAATTCACTTGAAAATGTTGGCTTGAAAGTAATAGGAAGGCAAAATTTAGGAATCCTGTTTCAGGCCTCCTAAAATAGCAATAAAAAACCTTTTTTTACCTGCCAATTATAATTGTTGACAACATTCTTGTGCTGAGGACTTTCATCCGCTAAGAACCACTGAATTGAGATTATCCAGACTTTTTTCACTTAAGATTAATAGTGAAAAAGTATTTTTTTTGGTCAAACCACTAGGATTAGATTTGAGTATGAGACATTATTCAAACCTACTGGCACCTAGTTCACTCCCCAGAAAGCTTTTAAATTAAGAACTCTGCAATTCACAGGAAGATGGAATACGACCAATGAAAGTTATACAGTTTTGTCCCATCTACATGAAATACGATAAACTGAATACAACAATAGAAGATCAGGCTACTTATTTATCTTCAAATGATTTATCAAATACTGAGAATTACTTATTGATCCAGCAGAAGTAGCAGAAGATTTCAGGTTTGCGTCCCAGGACTGCCCAACATTCAAGTATGTCAATTCTTCAAAGGGTCACTAGATGGCAAACTGTAAATGGATCATGTACTAAAAGGTGCGTTGCAAAGAGATCGAGATTTAGAAAAACATAATGGGCTTGAATTTGCGGCCGGAGGCTTCCCGCAGGCAAATGCCTCCGAACCGCAAGAAAAGTACAAACCTACCTGATGGTCCCGGAGGTTCGAACACTTGCGCTCCTGGGCCTCTACGCATACACATGCGTAAAGGCCCACGTATCCCAGGGCGCAGGCGGTTCGCAAGCGCCCCTGGGATCACGTGGGCCGGCCCAACCAATCAGAAGGGGGGATCCCCATTATGCTTATGGAGGATTCCATTACGTACGGAATCCCCATAAGCATGAATAGGAATCACCTAAAAAACACAATTACACACCAGTTAAATAAAAATAAATCATTACATGTTCAAAATTAATTAAAATACAATTAAATTAAACATTTAAAACAAAAATTTAATTTTTTGAAAAATAAATTTAAATATTTTAAAGGGGCTAACAATAACCTCAACTAATTTTAAAGGTATTTTATGTTTAAATAATTTTTAAAAATTATTTAAATATTTATTTAAACTCTTACGCTGGTAAAAGAAGGCCTTACGCCTGCTTTTACTAGGCGTAAGAGTTTCACGGGCATTCACTAGGCAGTAGTTGGGCAAATAACCCAACTCTCCGCCAACGAATGTCCATTTCCCGGGGATGCGGTGGATCTGTCAAGCTGAAACTTGACAGATCCCAAGTTCCAGGTTTTCGCGCAGCGCAGCCCATACGAAAGCATGGAACTTGTGGGGCACTTACGGCCATGTATGCAGTCATAGGCCCTGTAAAATCCGGGCCATTACTTTGTTTAATTCTGATAGAGAACCAAAAGCGATTGTGCAGGACATTTTGAAATATGGAACCATGATTGTTCTGGATTAGCTCTCTTACGATTGTCTGTATTGTGGTTAATTTCACAAATGGGTTTATTGGATATCTCAAACTAGTTATACTAAATTTCACAAGTGGAAATATATATCCTCAACGGATTTTGCAGTCAGCGGAGAACGAACGGCGCTTGCCCTTCATTACACTTACTGCGATTTGCAGTAATTAGAGAGCCGAAACAGTGCTCTGGGACATGTGTGAAACAATGGGCCAAAACTTCGGCACTTGCTGGGTGAGTACGCACTGTGTACTCACCCGCAAGGCCTCCTGAAGTGCCAGCTTCCTGCATGCACTGCGCAATGCGCGGGAAACCGGAACTTCCGGTCTGGTGAAGGGAGCGGTTCAGAGGTGAACCGCGTGCACGGTAGAGGCTGCGCGCACGCAGCAAACTTAGGTTTTTTTTCAGGTTTCTCTGGGAGGGTAAGTATGGAAGAACCTGCGCTTTTAAAAAGGAGGCGCAGGACCCGTTTTCAACAAGGTAAGTGGTTAATTAATTATAATTTAAAAAAAAATTTCAACAAGTTTATCTTTTTTAGATACTTTAAAGAAAGGTAAGTTTATTTTTAGCACTGTTAAAAAGTATTTTAATTTTTTCAAAAATTCAAAATTTTTGTTTAAAGTAGTTAATTTATTTAACTTATAGTTATTTTAAAAATGTGATGGTTTTAAAAAAAATTTATTTGAAGTTTAGCTGTTCTTTTGGGGCCGATTTCAATTCATAGATTTGACAGGTCTTCCTGTCAAATCTATGAATGAAAGATGGTCTGCTACCATTGGCTCTCCATGGCCCATGTGATCCCAGGGGACGCATCGCACTAACTACGCCCCTGGGACACGCAAGCACTGCGCGCCGGCAGTTGCAGCAGGCCCAGGAGCTGCAGTCCCCGTGGGCCAGAAGCAGAATGGCAGTCGCGGTAGGTAAGTGCGCGTGCGATCCTTAACCCCGCGGCAAACCGGAGAAGCGAATTTCTGGGCCAATGTGTCTCCTTAACCAATCAGATTGAAGAATCCTCACTGAGCCACGCAAAGTCTGAACCAGGAAGTTAGAACAGTTAATTCAATGTCAAATAACTGGCACCCTTTCTGTGCTTCGAAGTTTAACCATTTCATGCCCTTACCACTGGGCCAAACAGGCTTTCAGCATTTGAAATCTACAGTTTTATGCTGAAATACCTGAGAGCAGCACTGACAATGGACATAGCAAAATATATGGCACAGGCCATCCTGCCCTCCCAGATGAAAGAAGGATCTTTAGTGAGAAATGATCAGTGGGAAAATAAGTGGGAGTTTTTTTTTAAATTCTGGTTTAAAGGATTAAAAAGTCATGAGGCTGACATTGAAATTGGTCATGGATAGTTGCACAAAACGGACAATAGCAAATCAATAACGGGCCATTTTACAACTCGCTCAATTTTCCTTTCCACAATTCACTGTCGCCCATTTTGCATTACCGCCCAAGAACAATTTCACCCCCGTTGTAGCAAATACTACTCGTGTTTGTGTGGAAAGTTAAGATCACCTTTAAACTTTACAGTGAGTAGTGTCAAAATTACTCCTTTCACAAGCCTACGGTTAAAATTCCACGCTTAAAAGTATTTCAAACAACAACTTCTACTTACATAGCGCCTTTAAAGCAAAAACCATCCAAAGTGCTCTTCACAGTTAGATGGAGGGAAAACAGATGCTGAGCCAGGAAAGGAGACATTGGGAGGGGTGACCAAAAGCTTGGTCGAAGAGATAGGTTTTGAGGAGAGGGGTTTGGCATGACCAATCATGAACGCTGTGGAGATGATGAGGAGGGATGAAGCACCACAGTCAAAGACAATGTCGTTTGTGACTTTGTTTAGTGTCATTTTGATGCTGTAAGAGAAAACCAGACTAGAGGGATTCATAGAGGGAGTTATGAAAGAGATGGGCTTGTGTCTGGTAGACAACAAGGAAAGGGAGGTTGGAGTTGGGGCAGTTATTGGCAAGATGGTTTGAACGGTTTTTTTTTTAAGGAGTGGGTGACAAATTAACAAACTAGTTAAGAGCTTTGCTCTTGTGGTTTATGACAGCATCTGAACTCCCTTGATGGAATTACTGCTTTGTAATCCACTGCCACTCATCCAATATCCTATATATACTTGTATAGAGAAATAACTGAAAAAAACACTCCCATTCCATAAATTGGATATCACGAGATAGATAACATCACAAAGCAATTTCATCTGCTTTTTTGTTATAAAATAATTTGTTCAAATTTATTTTTGTAGTTGCAAATGTATCTGAAGTGTTATAAATAGAATGGCCTGGATTTTGCGGGAAGAATATCAGTGAGGCTAACAGCACTCACCTAAGGAGTAAATCGGACAGCAACTTCCGGTGTCCGCACATGCGCAGTTAACCAGGAAGTTGCTGCCCGAGTTGCCCTGCTCCTCCAGAAGCTGCGCTGCACCAGTACCTCGCCGAGAGACTCGGCATTCAAATATATGAAGGGCGTGAAGTTGAAAAAGTTAGGGCTTGTGCATTCAAGTGTAAGTGAATTTTTAACGGTTTGATAAGTCTTAATTACTGCTAGACAACTTCTGACACTGAAAATTTACTTTTAAAAGTGTGGAGTATCATTCTTTCAAATTTTAATTATTGTTGGAGAACACATTGATACTGGACAATGAAAGCTTTGACTCATGATTAACTCTGAAAAGGACATTGACATTGAACTGTGAGGCCTTGAATCATGATTGGTTTCGATGGGAAAAATTAACATCTGGACAATGCTCTGAGTTTAACTGAAACAGTGGGGGTCACGATCGACTTCCTGACATGAATGGAAGATACACAAGTCCCGAGCAGACAATCAGCCAACCGCCCATCAACAGTAATAGAAATCACATTGAATATGTGTTACAGAAAGCGGGAGAGGAGATAAGGAGTTATCTTCGATCTCACAACTCTGTACACCTCCGGTAATTGAATTACAGGTTGACGAGGTGTGAATGTCGGACAGTTCAGCAAACCGACAACCGAAACTGGTTGGGGGAGGCCCAGCATGGGGCCAGGTGACTAAAAGAACTACAAGAAGGAACCACACCAGCTCTCTCTCTCATTTGCTCGGAAGCTCTCTCTCTCGGAAGCTAGCTCTGACTACAGCAACTGTCAGGTGTAAGAAGGAAGGGAAGACGGTCATCTCCAGCTCCCAGCCTGCAATTGACGTCGGCCACGACCAGCCGGACGGGTGATTGTAAGTATCAGTTGACTCTACAAGAAGTTTGCGCTGTGTAGGCAGCTGCAGTCAGATAAAGGAGGGCGGGGACAGGTCATCTCCAATCCAGGCCTACAATCCACAACGGTAACGACCGGCCGTATGGGTGATTGTCAGTTTCAGCCAAATCTCAACAGGGTTTTGTCTGTGTTTTGTTGGTTTTAATAAACTAACAGTTTTGGGTTGAACCTAAACCTTTGTGTCGTCTACCATTTTGTTCCTGTAAAACCCAGAGTCAAAGAACCCTTGTAAGGACGAGGAAACCAAACACCTTACAAAACACAGTTTGAGCAGGTATGCCAATTGCTCTTTTTTATCTCCAAGATGGAACAACTTCCTTCTGTCTCAATCTAGCAGCCCAACCAAAAACAGAAATTGCCCAACTGAGGCAGATCATTTTCAACGATTCATATGACTCAAATGTGCTCTTTCAGTTGGGAATCAACCACTCAAACAGGAGGCGTTAGAAAGATACTTCTGGCTCCAAATTAGGTCAGCCATAATTTTTTTTTTTTTTTAAATAAATGTGCCCAGTTGGATCAAAGTAGATCTCAGAAATCAAGACTGCCCATTTGAGGTAATTGGATATATACTTGAAAAGGAAAAATTGGCAGGGCTATGGGGAAAGAGCGGGGGAGTGGAACTAATTAGATCGCTTTCAAGGAGCCGACACAGGCACAATGGACCGAATGGTCTCCTTCTGTGCTGTAGGATTCTATGAAGTATGGTGACAAATACAGTTAAGAAATTCAAACCTTGGCTGCAGTCTCAAGCTTATATATTAATTCTATTGACACTAAAGTGCTTCAGCTACCAACTCACTGAATGACTTATTTTTTGCTTTAACTTTTTTAAATATTCGTTCCTGGGATGTGGGCGTCGCTGGCAAGGCCAGCATTTATTGCTCATCCCTAATTGCCCTTGAGAACTAAGTTATATAACATCAAATTTACTGGAAATTTGAGTCCTTAAGGCACCATTTTGATTTACGTGATCACCATCCTACTCCTATTATTTATGCACCCTTCAATTAGAGATAAATGTTTCATGCACTATACCACACCTAACAGGTAACATTCCGTGTGTTTAGTAGCTCTGTACTGGATGTTCAACACCTAATAATTAAGAGCAGTAACTGCATTCTTGTACTTCCCCACAAATTTACCTAGGAATGATCTCTGAATTTCTTTTTTCTTAACAGCAACTTTAAAGTTAATTAGGCAAACCTCGCTTTAAAAATATGCAGTCCATCTGCTTTTAACATTTGTCACTGTTGAAATTCTTCAGACGTTTGTTGTTCCTGGCTCTGATAGTACTAAAGTTAACAAAGGCTGCAAGAAGTGCTTGGCCTCACAAAAGGGCTGAAGAGTTGTGGTAATGTATTGTGGTTCTTTTGTGTTTAAAATGCTTTATTTCAGTTAGCTGCCTTTGGTTCAGTATTCCCAAACTATTCAATAGGATCAGATTTCAGGAAATGAAAATGTGCAGAAATGTCTCCTTTCTGTTGTTTTTACACCAGGGTGCAACTTTATTACTTGCAAGAAGAAACTTAAAACTAGTTGAACGCAATTGAGGTTCTACTACAAAAGTTGTGGCTTTTGTTTGATGTTCTGAAAGTTTCACGTTGTTCCATTTCATCATTTCTTTTGCTGGAACAGAAATACAAATATTAACTGAAAAGGGTGACTTTTAAAAAACTGTTGGAATTATACGTTTTCTAAAAGGCATTGCCAAGCCACTATTAAATCATATCAGCTGACAATTAAATAAGAAGTTCCATACTCGCTCCACAGTATAATGCAACACAACTACTTGCTTTGCCAAAGTAAAAGAATGCAGCTAACATTTACAATAGCCATCACATTTTCAGGAATTTCCCAGCTGAGCCTTGCTATCCCACGGACCATTGAATCAAAACTTTCCATTCTCCAAGCAGGCTTTTTGTTTGTTCAGTAATTCTGTCTTTGACTCTTTATTACAAACCACACTCTTTTACCCCAGGGACCCAGGCTGTTACAGACTCAGGAGTAAACTAGCTTATTCTTAAAAAACATCTTCGGTAAGTGTACAAAGTGTCTGGTGGGAGGGGGAGCTGGTAAGTTCACTCCTCTTGTTTTTCTATTTATTTTTGCTGTGGCTGTTTTAGACATCAATTTTTAAATCAAGAGTAGCAAAATAAAAGCAAGGTAGCCAGTTACTAATGGGGGCACTGGCTGGAATAGGAGCTTAAGTGATTTATTTCCCCAGAGATTTTCTTCTAGATTGCTGAAAAATGCCTTTCTCCTGGTTAAAAAGGCTATTTCTGGGATTGTTTGTCGGTGATGATGGAAAGTGTGGAGGAGCATGGATGGTAGCAGTGACCTACAGGCCCAGGTGCTCTGGAATGCTTTACCTCACTGCCTGGACTAAAAGGCTATCTTGTCTTGTGGAGCGCTTCTCGATAACGCTCAAACTCTGTTACCAGATTGAGGAAGAATGTGAACAGGTAAACCACCCACCTCAACCAACATGGACACAGCAGTGGTAAAGCAGCATCAACCTCTCCCCCCAAAATACAAAGTCCCCGGGAAGTAATATAAATCTAGGAAAATGCTGGGCCCCTTCAACAAGCTGTTGGGCTGGTTCCGATCACTGTTCTGGTAGGAGGTAATGGACCTCTAGTATTCGGGCACAACGTTTTTAACTATGATCGTCACCTTTTGACAGGTTTTTTTTTGTCTGTGGGGATGGGGCCAGGTCAATTAAACAAATGTACTTTGGTAGCGTCGCTAATTACGTACAATTGGCAACAGCAGAGGTGGTATCGTAGCAGCCTGTTTGGTCTTGGTCTCTGGGAATTGGTTAGGCCTGGACATGGGAGGGAGGAAGGAGGAAGGCCCTGCCTACCAGTGGTCATGTCAGTTGGGGTCTCTGCACTATATGGTCAGTGGGTGTGTTGCTATGCCAAGGGGGATGGGGGACAGTATGTGCTGTTTGGAGAGCCAACACACTCCTGTGGGCAGGCCCAACAGGCACCAAGCTGGGTCCTCTGGGATCACAAGTCTGGCCATTGTCCCTCGTGGTCTCTCAGAATGGCCAGACGTGGAGACCTGACCAGATACGTTTAATGGGCTCCCTTTGTCTCTCAACCTCTTCGGCAGTCATACAGCATGTAAGGATGAAACCTATGAAGCCCATGTGGAGCATGGCATTCACAATGTATAATTTGCGTTGACCAGCGTACATCCTGCCACAGATGGCAATTCCAAAGACTTTTCGCTACTCCCTCAACAAATGTACTAGGTCTCGCGTCTAGGACTCCCCGGCCATGAAGGTGAGTACGTGTAAAGGGTACATACGCGATGATAAGAGAGTGGAGGAAGAGTTCTAGGGAAGTGGCCCATGCCAGAGCGAGAAAAGCATTGCAGGGATTCGGAGCCAGTGCTCTATCAGCAGTGACAGATGCGGAGATGCCGGTGTTGGACTGGGGTGGACAAAAATGAGAAGTCGCACAACACCAGGTTATAGTCCAACAGTTTTATTTGAAATCACGAGCTTTCGGAGCGTTGCTCCTTCGTCAGGTAACTTTACCTGACGAAGTAACTTTACCTGACGAAGTAACTTTACCTGACGAAGGAGCAGCGCTCCGAAAGCTCGTGATTTCAAATAAAACTGTTGGACTATAACCTGGTGTTGTGCGACTTCTCATTTTCAGCAGTGACAGAAGCAGTGGTCATGCTGGGAGAGTCAAAATCCTCTGACCAGCTGGTGGTGTGGTATAATCTGATCATCATGGAGGTGGGCATAATCTAGTAATGCCTTCTTCGGGGCAGGCTCTGATTCCTCCCGAGCTAAATCCTCCCAGGAGGTGCCCATTGTGACAGACCAGGGAGAGGACTTACACATGTGACAGAATTCCTCAGGGAGGCACAGAGTCCCTGCTAGGCCATGAGGTCTACAGCAAATATATGGTGTTTCTGGCTCTTCAGTGGCTTTCTCTCAAGGCATATGAAGCTGTTCAGCCAGCTGGAAGGGATGCCTCAGCCTCCACCCCCAGATATGAACTCTGCTGGGAGGTCAAGAACCAGGCCACAACCACCTGGGTCTAGCTGCTCCGCAGCAGCAACGGATACATGGGGAGCTGAGCTCTGTAACCCCCACGGCCTCCCCCAATACAAGCTGCAGAACCATCAGGGTGGTGCCCCAAAATAATGAGATGATGTGGGGCAGAACATCCATCATAACTGCATACATGCCACCTAGGAGTTACATAGCCAAGCCCTTCAAATACTTTCTGTCAAAGTCTGCACTTGGACCAATTAACAACAAGGAAGGCAACAATTCTAGGTAGAATTGAGATCATAGCCTTATTTGACATAGTATAATATTCTGAATATGTCTTTTTTTAAAGGAAGGAAAGTCTAGGTGAATACATGTGTAAAGAACATGCCCATTTTTACACAAGAAATAATACTTTCACTAGATACGTGTTCAATTGAAATATATATATCTATATATCAACTATAGTGGTGCTATAGAGATCTTCGAGTCGGGGTTTCCCCTCTGCTGGGTCACTATAATTACATCAATTAGGAGGCCAGTATGGGAGTAACTCCTCTGCAAACAGCAGGGAATGTGACTTCAGAGCTGCCAGAGAAGGACTCAATCCCAAGATACCACACAACAGAACAGGATATTTGCATCCTTAGTTTGTAGTGAGGTTTGCCTATCTAGGTTTGCCTACCTAGATTTGATTATCTAGCTCCAGAGCAGACCTTTGTTGATCTGAACTTGTATTCCACCCCAATTTACGCCAATGTGTCACGTATTTGCAAACAAAAATAAATATCTCCTAAATACTTTTTCATGAAGATGGTGCCCTTCACAATGTACACTTTTGTCTTGGGGTGCATTTACAAACCAAATTTAGCATCACAGGGAAGTGATTTCCACTTTGCTGCACACTAATGTTGGTGCCTAAACAGGACTTAGCCAAGCAATCTTATTGGCCTGTAATTTCCGATAGGAGGCATCCTGCGTGCGGATGCCTCCTGTCGGGAAAAAATCTACGCCCTTACCTGAGGGCTCCCGAGGGCCGGACTCTTCCGATCCTGGGCCTCTCCTGGTGCGCACGCGCAAAAGCCCAGATATCCCAGGGGCACAGGCGGTTCACAAGCGTCCCTGGGATCACGTGGGCCAGGCGAGCCAATGGCAGAAGGGAATCCCCTTCATACTTTTGACAGGTAGACCTGTCAAAAGTATGAATGGGGATCACTGAAAAAAGACACTACAACATTAAATAAATGTTTTTAAAAAATCACGTTTTTAAAATGAGTTAAAATTACATTAAATTAAATATTTTAAACAAAAATTTAATTTTTTGAAAAAAATAATTTAGTTTTTTTACAGGGCTAAAAATAAACTTACCTTTTTTAAAAGTATTTTTACATTATAAATGAGTGAAAAAAAAATATTTTTTTACTTTTTTAAACTCTTATGCTGGTAAAAGCAGGCCTTACGCCAGAAACCGGCACTTGCGAGGTCCCTACGGGTGTGCACACAGCTCTTACACACCCGTAGGCATCGGAAATATGGGCAAATACAATTGTACTGGAGCAGTGGAAGTGAAACCCTCAGAGGCCAAGCTTTTACACTCGAACTGCAGACCCCAGTGTAAGTGGTATATTACTCAGTTCAGGTCAAAAGTGCGGAATGGTAGTTGAGTCTACATTTGCCATTGTACCTGCAAAAGTTTTATTAACTCGTTGTCAAACCAATTCACAATTTGGAATAATGGCAAATTTAAAATTGCTATAATTTTTTTTTGCTGTACTTCAGGAGTACAAGGAATGCGATGAACATGAAAAGGATTAAAACTAATTTCAATAACAGAAAGTAAAGTTTGGTTTGGAAGAGCCAGTATAAATTGGCTCTCGGAACCTGAAGTGAACTCAGGAACAACCTGCGCTTGATTTACTTTATGGAATATTATCTCAAATCAGTCAGTGTCTCTTGCTTTTGCACAAATACATTATCTGCAAACATTAAGAAGATTTTTAATTTAAAAATATACTTCCACCAGGTTACAACATCTTAGATTGCCTTTAAAATACAAGTACTGAATGCTTTGATAAAATCACTTAAGTTAATGATGCTCAAATATTGATGGTCAAGGTGTTTTCCAACAATTGTTTTGAGCGCAACTTGATCTGCACAAGAAAAAATGATTTTTTTTAACATGGCTTCTCATTCAGTGCTGCTTGGATCGTCTGTAATATGATGGGATTAAAAGTAACGTTATTCCATACCAATTATTGTATAAACATCAAGTCACCCTTTTCCAGTATCTCATAATGATCCCCTTCTTCCATTCTTTATATCACGATGGTGTACTAGGAACAGCCATTCTACTGCGAATTCTTCCATTATGTTTAACAATTTCACCAAGATGTAATGAACACCATTTTTCAAAGTTTTTATTGCAGTCCTCGCCGTCTACAGGCGAATCGGTCTGATCTTAATCTACAATTCCTTCAGTCTCATCAACTGCAAACTGAGCCAACCATTCTGGCTCTGGCCAGTTCAGCATTTCCTGAACGTGAACAACCTTTTTCTGTTCTTCAGTTTGCCGTACAGACCCATCCTTAGTTGTTACAGGAACCACTAGTAAAACCTTCTTAATAGTGTCTTGGGATCGACTTCAGCAGTTGCTGCCTCAGACCTCAATGCTTGCCTATAAAACTAAGACTACTTGCTGTGCTGAACATTTCTATTTACTTCCTTGCCTTTGGCTATGCACACAGTTCATTTTTACAGATGGTTCCACTGCCTACATCTGTTCATATCCTCATTTGGTATTGATTGATCATTTTCCATGTGTTGGTACATGTTCATTCTTCTTCAACTGACAATGATACCTACAATTTTATATTCTGTCACTTGCACAGACTATTACAATTTTCTTTCGGCTCTTTATACATGACTTGGATTGTAGCTGACCGTGGTTCGGAAAACGCAGGAGATGCTTGTGCCAATTGGATTGCCTCATGATTTTAACATTTACTTTATCCATTTCAAATGTAGTTTTCTTTAATTTTTAAAAAAGTTAGTTCATATTCTTTCTGGTTGCTTATAAATCTAGAAAGCACATTTTTTTTGTGCCCCAAAATGATTAAAAAAAGAGAATAAAAGGTGCAGGAGCTCATTTATAAAATGGGATCAAGAGCTCATTTAAAGCTCCACATTACTGCCTAACCAAAGTACTTTTTCAGAATGTACAGGACCAGAGGACAATTGCAGCTCAACTGACTGTTCTCAAAGTTCAAAAACTACCATATTATACTTTTATATCTCATAATTCCACATTTTGGGAAACAAATATCCAGCTATCTCTTGAATTGGATGGTACTATCTATCTCTACTGTCTCCCTAATCAGTCTGTACTTATATTGTACATTCAATACTTATATCTAAACTATTCACCTTTTTCCTTATGAGCTCGAGTCTGTGCCCTCTGGTTAGAGTCTGTGATTATTAGATTTTATTTTAACTGTACCCCTTAGAATCATCAAAACTTCGGTATGGTCTCCCACACCCACTTGTTCTCCTGTGTAAACATTCCCAGTTTCTTTAGACTTTTTGCTCATACATTACAACAGTGACAACACTTCAAAAGTACTTCACTGGCTGTAAAGCGCTTTGGGACGCCTGGTGATCGTGAAAGGCGCTATTATAAATGTAAGTCTTTCTTTTCTTTTATCGCTCAAGTGCCTAATCCCCAGTATCAGATTAGTCCCCTTCCTCTGTATCCTTTCCAATGTCCCCACTATAGTACAGTGACTAGAACTGTACTCAGATATTGAGGTAGAGCTGAATCAGTGCTCTATACAAGCTCACCGTCACTGCATTAAATTTATGTTCTATCCCTCTGGCTACACATCTTAAAATCTTGCTTGCCTTCTTTGCACATTGCACTGTTGATTTTGAAGCCCAGCATCAACAGATCCCTCTTCTGTGCTGTGTCCTACAGTCTACTACCATTCATCTTATGTTCCCACGCCCCTTCCCTTTTCCCATTCGTTACATTTGTCCATCAAACATTAAAAATGTGATCATATATCTCCAGGCACCTGCCACTTCTGATCGCCTAACAACAATCCCTTCTGAGGCCATGAAACATTTTCTGATCTCTAATTTGAATTACGGCGTCATTGCTGATCTGCTACTTAGCAATATGAAATGGTATAGCTCTCAGAATCTGAACTGGCTTCCTTAGTAGAACAATGATTTTTGCAAGCACAAAGCAGTAATTACTGTTAAGATTATTTTCTCATACAGATATAAACACTGTGGAAAAAAAATACTTAAATATGAGTGACTGCAACATTATTAACCTCACCCCCTTTCATTGTTTGAACTCTTACTTTCTACTCCAGATTGTTTAATGGGAATAAAACTTCAAAAGAACAAAAAATCTGCAGAACTCAAGTAAACACTGACCACTTTGCTGCAATTTCTGAAGCAGTTGATTACCATAAGAGGGAGGGAATTCTTATCTCCATTTGATATCTAATCAAGCATTTTTTCCAAAAGCCTACACCCTACAATTATAATTTTTCATGTTTTGTTCATTGTAATTACTTGGAACATAACTTCGTACAGTCACGCTTTTTACTTGCTAGGTCACAAATCAAGCAGTAGTACAGCTCAAACCTTCAAATGGTTCCAACCTTTTCAATACAAAAGCTGCCTTGAGACTAGGTGATGTGACAACACCTCTCAGGTCATATCAATAGTTTGATTGCAGTAGATTAATAACCCTTTCTGCAGATTAAATGTTTCCAGATCTACTCCATTACACTTCATGGGGGAGAAATTGGGTACCTTTCGCCTCCCGTTATCGCCTCCGGGGGAGCGATAACGGGGCGCTAACCACTTACCGCCCGGCGCGGCGAGAATATCGCCTCCTGCTAAATTCGGCGGGAGGTTTGCGGCGGCGGTATGGCGTTGCACCTCGATCTCCTTTGCCCGGAGATCGTGACGTCATCGCCGTGCACATCGCCATAGATCCGAACTTCAGTTTCACCCCCTGCAGCATTGCCGGGCAACAACACCGGCAGCTGCAGGAGGCGTTCATCGGGAGGCCGGGTGCTTCAGGGGCGATACTTAAAGGCAAGGTGGCCGAGGTAGGGAAAAAAAAAATCAAGTGCTCGTTTTCATTTTTTTCCCTTCTTTCCCCAGCGCTCGATCAGCCCGTCACTCTGCTGCAGTGCATTGGGCTGATCGGGCCGGATCGCGGCTGCCGTCGGGGACCAGCTAAGTTTTGCCCTTGCAGAGCCTGCAGCGATGGCCCCTCCCTTTAAGGGAGGAAGGAGCCTTCCAACGCGGCAGCGCTGCTCCACTTACTGCCCCGCCTGCTGCCTGTTGTGCTCCAGGAAGGAAGTGGAACGTTTGATTTAACGCTCCACTTCCTTCCTGGAACGCAAAACCGAATTTTTTAAAAGTTGAGAAACATTAGCACCTGGCGCTAATTTTCTGAACTTTTAAAAGTTAGCGCTCCAAACGGGACTATAATGAATTTCTCCCCCTATGTGATCCAAAAGTATTAATTTTGCAATGATTCATTACATTGCATTACATTACGTCAGAATGGATGCGCTATATAAATCACCAGCATAGACCCGTTGGGCCGAGTGGACTGTTGCTGTGCTGTAAAATCCTATGTAGATTGTGTACATTCCAACACATAACATTTCATGAAGTGGATTTGTGTAACTTCCAGCTTCCTGATAGTGTTTCGCTGTTTTTATCATAAAATCTACATAATGAACCATAGAAGTTTACAGCACGGAAGGGGGCTATTTTGTTCATTGTGCCTGTGTCGATGTTTTGCCCGCGCTCTCCCCATTGTCTTGCATCATTCCCTGCTTCAAAATTTATCTTGCTTTCCCTTAAAAAAGCAATAGGCTCTACCTCAGCCAGACACTGTGGTAAAGCATTCCTTCCTTGCTCGATGCTATAAAGAAAGTTTTCGTAACCTCTCTCCTCACTCTCTTAAGTGATCATTTTAAATCAATGACCCTTTGTCAATGACTCTCCAACCAGAGGAAATAGGCTTTCCCTATTCACTCTATCAAAACTCTTGAATTTTTAAAAAAAAACTCTTAAATCCTCTCTTAGCCTTCTCTATTCCAGCAGAATTAGTCCCAATATCTCAAGGTCCCCCTCATTATAGTTTCCTATCCCTGTCATCACCCTGGTGAATCAGTGCTGAATGTTATCTATGATTTTAATGTCCTAATGGATGTTTCCTCACTTGTTCGATATTTTATTAATGAGTTTCAATAACCAGGCATTTTACATTATGACAGTGTCTTTTAAGAAATGCATCCTATAGACTAATTCAATCAGTGCAACAGTTCAAGGAGTATTTTTTCTTGTTATTTCTCGCTAATTGCAACTGCATTAAATACACTGTGGTGCTCTATCACTTATTCATACAGATCAATCACAGCAAGTCAGTTGTCATAACCAGACTGACTATAGGTACAAGACCTAGTTATTATTCTTCCTTCTCTGGCAGTTCTCTCAGTTGTCATTCTTCCATTTAAGGCTGCCCATCTAAAGTCCCACCTTTCAGTTTGTTTTCATACAGAAACAGTCCATCAATAGGTTTCTGAAATAGCAAATTTGTTTACTGACTGCAAGATAGAACTGATATTTAACAGGTTTTGACTGTCGTAGATCAACATAAGGGGGGTTGTTAACAAGATAAACATTTATGTTTTATAAGCTGCCATTACTTCGAGCATAGCACAACCGGCAGATTTTCCATTTTGATAAAAAAAAGTTCTATCGGTTGCAGGAAGTGGGCATATTATTCAGTTAAACTAGAACAGGCTGTTTCTTGAGAAACATTCCACAGCTCAGTCCTTCATTAAAAATATATAAATTGGTACTTACATGGACATGCAATTGAAATTAGCATTATGAAGTTTAATTTAGCTGGAACTAAATATATTTTGAAGCTGTTCAAACATTAACGTCATCATCCACACAAACTTGGGAATGAAAAGTGTGTGAAACTTATTGTTCTTGTTTTTTCTTTTTTGCAGGTGATACCTGAAGAAAAATAATGAATGTAAACACTTTTGTTTTGCTCTGCCTACTTCTTAACCTGTGTGTTATTCTTGGTAAGAGGGAAAATAAGGCATCGAACAGGGGTCAGAGGAGGAGGCTCCGCCCTGAAGGACGACAACAAGCTGGCCTTGTGAATCACAATTCGGCCAGACAATCCAAACCTAGACGTTCACATTCTCCTGCAAAACTTCCGAACATTAACGCAGATGAAAGCACAATAACCTTCCTTGACTCATATATAGGTGTTGATGAAACTGAGTCCAGCTACAATGTAGTACCAGGTTAGTGAAAAACAGATAACAGAAGTAACTTCTCACCCACTGTCATACTTATTAAGGTAAAAATCATCATGATTCAAGAGAAATGTATTGCCTTTATTAAACATTTGATTTTTTGTTTTGGAAATATATTAAGCCTAGAATTTACCATCAACATTATTCCAAAGCCAGTGTTTACCCATTTAAAATAAAAAGGTTAATGCCAGCTGTAAATTAACACCAATCAGAAAATCTGAATATATTATAAATGTAACGTCTGCGTCTCTGCATCTGATAAAAATACTTCCAACCCATTCAAAAATGTGTTATGAGCTACTGGAAAGGATAGATCATTAAGCATTCTTCCTACAACTGCAATATTAGTCAACTGCAATAGATTAATATCTACCACGTGTTTTTATATATATATAGCGTTTTTATATTTATGCTGATGTCAGATAAACATTGCTATACTAAAAACACATTTTGTTATTCTAAAGCCTTTTGTGACTACTTGGGTTTAAATTGAAATCTCGCAGAAACAGATGGGCAGTCTCTCAAGCAACCATTTCCACCTACCAAGTCACGTTAACGCTACCAGGAGGGCAATAACACTTTCCACTAAACTTAAGAGAACTATAAATGGATTTGTTTTACTTTTCAAGATTATTGTAAGCTGATCTATTCGCCACACACTACCAATGTTCCTTCTACATTTTATTTTGTGCACGCCACCTTTAAATTTGCTGTGCGGTATCTTAAAGGGAACAGCTTGTGAGCGGCCTGCGCGGTACCTTCCCAATTGCTGCGCGGCCGCGCACACGTGCAGCTTGGAGGGAACATTGCACACTACCATTCTCATGCCACTCGCTCAGGCTGCACACTTGGAAATAAATGCCATCTGGCATCTTTTTGCGGCCAGAAAGTGAAGTGAAAATATGTAAACTGTCTTTAGCAATGCATTAAGATTTGTATGGCTTTATATAGTGCTTAATTTCTGCAATTGTAATATTCAAAATTAGAAAAGTATAAAAAATATTTTTGTAAATGTTAAACAATAGAAAAATGTGTAGAATCTCAATGCTAAAAAGGAATCCCTATCACCATCAAAGGGTTAATTAACTCTCTCATGCTGGTTAAGTAATTAACCAGTGTTTTATGCTGGCCCTTTAACGTCCTTTGGCATCTATGCAATAAATAATAATTAAAAAAGGCCATATTTTTTTAAATGTTAAACCATTAGTTTTTGTTTAAATAGATATGATGCACAAATTATTTCAAAATAAACCTTGATTGAAACACATACACACACACACACACACACACACAAAGATAAATGATGAGAATTTAGTCTAAATGCAAACTTGAAATTTACTTCAAGGAATGGACAATCTTCTCAATTGTAATATTTCAAACACTTTAAATTCAGAAAGTCAATTCACTGGAATTTTTATTTCATAAAGCGCCAGTATTTCCACCTGAAATAGATCATGTTTTATAAATACGCCATTAAAAACACAAAAATGTATCATAGCCAACCTAAATAAACTGAGAACTTAGAAAAAAGTGACCCCCCCACCACCCACACCTCAACTAAAAAGCAGACACAACACGATGAGTCCTTAATGGCAAACAGTCATAAACAGTCTTGTGACTTGTGAAAGTGAAGAGTTAGACAGAAGTGCAGTGGAACACAGACTTGTTATAAGTTAAGCTGCAGATATACACAATCTACCATCACTTTTTTTGCAGCAGAAAACAAATCAGAAGTACGCAAAAGTGCAGTTTACAGCAATGGCAGATTTAGAACTTACTGAAGAGAGATGAATGCTGAAGGCATGAAATTTATTTTTTAAAGGGACCTGGCAGCATACCAAATTTTGACACATTGGTTGGTGCATTTTATGACAATTTGGAGGTTACTGTAATTCTACCTTTCAAGTCAGATATAATTTCTTAAAGTAGTTGTAGGGACTTCAACACAACTTTACAGCATCGAGTAAATCTGACCCCAGCTACATCATTAAAATTTGTGAATTGAAATCTTTACAACACATGACTACAATAATCCCAAGCAGCAGTGTGCATACGTGCACAAAACAAACTAGCTCACTATCCCACGTGTCTCTATCCCCATCCCCTGGCAGTCCAAAGGCAGGTGTATGATTACATGAATTGAGGGTATATTGATTTAACTAATGTAAACAACAACAACATGCATTTATATAGCGCCTGTAACATAGTAAAACATCCCAAGGCACTTCACAGGAGCATTACCAGATAAAATTTGACACCGAGGCAGACAAGGAGATATTAGGACAGGTGAGCAAAAGCTTGGTCAAAGAGGTAGGTTTTAAGGAATATCTTAAAGGAGGAGCGGGAGAGCAGCGGAGAGGTTTAGGGAGGGAAATTCAGAGCATAGGGCCTAGACAACTGAAGGCACAGCCACCAATGGTGAAGTGAAGGAAATTGGGGATGTACAAGATGCCAGAATTGGAGGAACGCAGAGTTCTCGGAGGGTTGTAAGGCTGGAGGAGGTTACAGAGATAAGCAGCAGCAAGGCCTTGGAGGGATTTGAACAAGAGGTTGAAAATGTAAAATTTGAGGTGTTGCTGGACTACATAGTATTACGTTGTATTTACAGCACAAAAACAGGCCATTCGGCCCAACAGGTGTTTATGCTCTACACAAGCCTCCTCCTACCCTTCTTCATCTAACCCCATCAACATATTCTTCTATTCCTTTCTCCCTCATGTGTTTATCTAGCTTCCCTTTCGATGCATCTATGCTCGTCGTCTCAGCTACTCCTTGTGGTAGCGAGTTCCACATTCTAACCACTCTCTGGGTAAAGAAGTTTCTCCTGAATTCCCTATTGTCTTAAAAAACCCTTCCCTGGAATACTGCATACAGTTTTGGTGTCCTTACTTAAGAAAAGACATCCTTGCTCTCGAGGCAGTGCAAAAAAGGTTCACTCGGTTAATCCCGGGGATGAGGGGGTGGTCATATGAGGAGAGGTTGTGTAGATTGGGACTCTACTCATTGGAGTTCAGAAGAATGAGAGGCGATCTTATTGAAACATATAAGATTGTGAAGGGGTTGGATCGGGTGGATGCGGGGAGGATGTTCCCGATGACGGGTGAGACTAGAACTAGGGGACATAGTCTTAGAATAAGGGGCTGCTCTTTCAAAACTGAGATGAGGAGGAACTACTTCACTCAGAGGGTGGTAGGTCCATGGAATATGCTGCCACAAAAAGCTGTAGAAGCTACATCATTAAATAAATTTAAAACAGAAATAGACAGTTTCCTAGAAGTAAAGGGCATTAAGGGTTACGGGGAGCGGGCAGGAATTTGGACATGAGTCTAGGTTCGGATCGGTCATGGCCCTGTGGGTAGTGGAGCGGGCCCAGGGACCGTGTAGCCTGATTCTGCTCCTATTTCGTGTGTGCAATTATGTTAGATGCAGGAGATGGTTCTGTGATAGATAGTAGATTGGCGGTTAGGATCAGATCAGCCATGATCTTATTGAATGGCGGAGCAGGCTCGAGGGGCCGATTGGCCGACTCCTGCTCCTATTTCTTATGTTCTTATGTTCCATAATCTTAAAGACCGCCATCAGTTCACCCCTCAGTCTTCTCTTTTCTAGAGAAAAAAGCTCCAGCCTGTTCAATCTTTCCTGATAGGTATAACTGCCCAGTTCTGGTATCATTCTAGTAAATCTTTTTTCACCTTCTCCAGTGCCTCTACATCCTTTTTATAATATGGAGACCAGAACTGTCCACAGTATTCCAGGTTCTACACAAGTTCAACATAACTTCCACTACTTTTCAATTCTATCCCTCTAGAAATTAACTCCATTGCTTTGTTTGCTTTTTTATGCCCTTATTAACCAGCGTTGTTACATGTTACATTTAGTGATTTGTGTATCTGTACCCTCAGATCCCTCTGTTCCTCTACCCCATTCAGACAGTTATTTTCCAAGGTGTATATGGCCTCCTTATTCTTCCTACCAAAATGTATCACCTCACACTTACCTATATTGAAGTTAATTTGCCAATTGCAATCCCATTCTGTAAGTTTATTAATGTCTTCCTGTATTTTGTCGCAGTCCTCCTCTGTATTAACTACACCCTGCCCCCCCCACCCCCAATTTGGTGCCATCTGCAAATTTTGAAATTGTACTTCCGATTCCCGGGTCCAAATCATTTATGTAAATATTGAACACTGGTCCCAGCACCGATCCTTGTGGAACACCACTTCCCACCTTTTGCCAGTCTGACTAACAACCTTTAACCCCTACTCTCTGTTTTCTGTTTTGTAGCCAGCTTGCTATCCATTCTGTTACTTGTTCCTTGACTGGTCATGAGTCTACTATAGAAGGCCTTTTGAAAATCCAAATATATTACGTCTACTGCATTACACTTGTCTACCCTTTCTGTTACTTCTTCAATGAATTCAATAAGCATGACCTTCCCATTTGAAATCCATGCTGACTACTCTTTATATTTACAGTTTCTAGATGTTTTTCTATTACATTTTTAGGATTTAATTATCTTTCCTACCACCGACATTAAGCTAATTGATCTATAGTTCCCTAGTCCTCTGGCACTATTACCTTTTCTAATGATTTTTTATATATATATATGTGTAATGGTGCCTCTGCTATCTCTTCCCTAACTTCTTTTAATATGCACAGATGCAATCCATCCAGACCAGGGGTTTTATCCTTTCTAAGTTTGAATAGTTTATCAATTATCTCCCCCCTTTCTATCTTAAATATCTTTATATCTTTTTTGATTTCTTCTTCTAATGTCATGTCCACCATGTTAGTCTCCTTAGTAAATACTGAGGCAAAGTAATTATTTAATATTTCTGCCATTTCACCGTCGTTACCTGTGAGTTTATCATGTGTATCTCTTAGTGGCCCTATCCCTATCCTGAATTTTCTTTGTTATTTACGTGTCCCTAGAATACTTTACTATTTCTTTTTATATTCCTTGATAATTTAATTTTGTAGTTTCCCATTGTCTTCCTAATTGTTTTTTTGACTTCTATTCTAACCTTTTTGTATTCCCTTTTGTCATCCTCGCCTTTGTTGTCTTATGTACTAAGTGTCTGCCTTTTTCTTTAGTTGCAATGTTGCCATTATTTCTTTACTCATCCTTGGTGTGTTATTACTGGCTAGTTTGTTGTTGCTTTTTAGTGGGATATATTTCTCCTGGACTCTATTGATCACCATTTTAAATGATTCCCACTGCTGTTCTATTTCTTTGTCAGTAAATTTTGCCAGTTTATTTTCCCTAGTTCTATTCTCATCCACTAAAATCAGTTTATTTTTTCCAATTTATTGCTTTGGTCTTTGTCTTACTTATGTCCTTCTCAATCTTTATCTTAAACCTTATTGTGTTGTGATCGTTATTGCCTAGATGTTCCCCTATGCTTACTTCTCTTATCTGTTCTGGTTCATTTCCCATTACTAGATCCAGCAGTGCTCCCTCTCTTGTTGGTCTTTTTACATACTGGGTAAGAAAGGACTCTTGCACACATTGTAAAAACTTCATTCCCTGTACTCCTTTTGCAATCTCTTCTTGCTAGTTTATTTGGGGGTAGTTAAAATCTCCCAATGATTATTCTATGTCCTTTACTCATTTTGCATATTTAGAATCATAGAATGGTTACAGCATAGAAAGAGGCCATTTGGCCTGTCGAGCCCGTGCTGGCTCTCTGCAAGAGCACTTCAGCTAGTCCCATTCCCCCGCCCTTTCCCCGTAGCCCTGCAAATTTTTTGCCCTCAGGTACTTATCCAATTCCCTTTTGAAAACCACGATTGAGTCTGCCTCCACCACCCTTTCAGGCAGTGCATTCCAGATCAGAACCACTCGCTGCATAAAGAAGTTTTTCCTCATGTCGCCTTTGGTTCTTTTGCCAATCACCTTGAATCTGTGACCTCTGGTTCTTGACCCGTCTGCCAATGGGACCAGTTTCTCTCTATCTACTCTGTCTAGACCCCTCATGATTTTGAATACCTCTATCAAATCTCCTCACAACCTTCTCTGCTCTAAGGAGAATAACCCCAGCTTCTCCAGTCTATCCACGTAACTGAAGTCCCTCATCCCTGGAATCATTCTCGTAAATCTTTTCTGCACCCTCTCTAAGGCCTTCACATCCTTCCTGAAGTGTGGTGCCCAGAATTGGTCACAATACTCCAGGTGAGGCCAAACCAGTGTTTTATAAAGGTTCATCTTAACTATTTGCTTTTGTACTCTATGCCTCTATTTATGAAGCCCAGTATCCCGTATGCTTTTTTAACCGCTTTCTCAACCTGCCCTGTCACCTTCAATGATTTGTGCACATATACCCCCAGGTCTCTCAGTTCATGCACCCACTTTAGGATTGAACCCATTAGTTTATATTGCCTCTCCTCATTCTTCCTACCAAAATATATCACTTCGCACTTTTCTGCGTAAAATTTCATCTGTCACGTGTCCGCCCATTTCACCAGCTTGTCTATGTCTTCTTGAAGTCCATCACTATCCTCCTCACTGTTCACTATACCTCCAAGTTTTGTGTCATCTGCAAATTTTATCCAAGTCCAAGTCATTAATTTATATCAAGAAAAGCAGTCGTTCTAGTACCGACCCCTGGGGAACACCACTGTATACCTTCTTCCAGTCTAAAAAACAACCATTCACCACTACTCTGTTTCCTGTCACTTAGCCAATTCCGTATCCCTGCTGCCGCTGTCCCTTTTATTCCATGGGCTTCAACTTTGCTGGCAAGCCTATTATGTGGCACTTTATCAAACGCCTTTTGGAAGTCCATATACATCACGTCAACCGCACTGCCCTGATCAACCCTCTCTGTTACCTCATCAAAAAATTCGATCGTTAGTTAAACATGATTTGCCTTTAACAAATCTGTGCTGGCTTTCCTTAATTAATCCACACTTGCCCAAGTGACTGTTAACTTTGTCCTTGATTATCATTTCCAAAAGCTTCCGCACTATCGAGGTTAACTGACTGGCCTGTTGTTGCTGGGTTTATCCTTACACCCTTTTTTGAACAAGGGTGTAACATTTGCAATTCTCCAGTCCTCGGGCACCACCCCCGTATCTAAGGAGGATTGGAAAATTATGGCCAGTACCTCCGTGATTTTCTCCTTAATCTCCCTCAGCATCCTAGGATGCATCCCATCCTGGTGACTTATCAACTTTAAGTTTAATTTGCTTACATATTTCTTCCTCCACCTCTTTTCCACTATTAGGTGGTCTGTAGTATACTCCTATTAGTGTGATCAATTCCTTATCTTTTATTTCATTCCATATTGATTCTGTTTCTATTTGAGGAGGTAACAAGGAGGGTCGATGAGGGTAGCGCATTTGATGTAGTCTATATGGATTTTAGCAAGGCTTTCGATAAGGTTCTGCATGGCAGACTGGTCACGAAAGTAAAAGCCCATGGGATCCAAGGCAAAGTGGCAAGTTGGATCCAAAATTGGCTCAGAGGCAGGAAACAAAGGGTAATGGTCGAAGGGTGTTTTTGTGACTGGAAGGCTGTTTCCAGTGGGGTTCCGCAGGGCTCAGTACTGGGTCCTTTGCTTTTTGTGGTATATATCAATGATTTTGGACTTGAATGTAGGAAGTATGATTAAGAAGTTTGCAGATGATACAAAAATTGGTCATGTGGTTGATAATGAAGAAGAAAGCTGTAGATTAGAACATAAGAAATAGGAGCAGGAGTAGGCCAATCGGCCCTTCGAGCCTGCTCCGCCATTCAATAAGATCATGGCTGATCTGATCCTCACCTCAAATCTAAAGAACACAAGAAGTAGGTGCAGGACCCGGCCACTCAGCCCCTGAGCCCGCTACGCCACCCACAGGGCCTCGACCGATCCGAACTCAGCCTCATGTCCAATTTCCTGCCCGCTCCCCGTAACCCCTAATTCCCTTTACTTCTAGGAAACTGTCTATTTCTGTTTTAAATTTATTTAATGATGTAGCTTCCACAGCTTCCTGGGGCAGCAAATTCCACAGACCTACTACCCTCTGAGTGAAGAAGTTTCTCCTCATCTCAGTTTTGAAAGAGCAGCCCCTTATTCTAGGATTATGCCCCCTAGTTCTAGTTTCACCCATCCTTGGGAACATCCTTACCGCATCCACCCGATCAAGCCCCTTCACAATCTTATATGTTTCAATAAGATCGCCTCTCACTCTTCTGAACTCCAATGAGTAGAGTCCCAATCTACTCAACCTCTCCTCATATGTCCACCCCCTCATCCCCGGGATTAACCGAGTGAACCTTCTTTGTACTGCCTCGAGAGCAAGTATGTCTTTTCTTAAGTATGGACACCAAAACTGTATGCAGTATTCCAGGTGCGGTCTCACCAATACCTTATATAACTGCAGCAATACCTCCCTGTTTTTATAATCTATCCCCCTAGCAATAAAAACCAACATTCCGTTGGCCTTCTTGATCACCTGCTGCACCTGCATACTAACTTTTTGATTTTCTTGCACTAGGACCCCCAGATCCCTTTGTACTGCAGTACTTTCCAGTTTCTCGCCATTAAGATAATAACTTGCTCTCTAATTTTTCCTGCCAAAGTGCATAACCTCACATTTTCCAATATTGTATTGCATCTGCCAAATCTCCGCCCACTCACTCAGCCTGTCTATATCCCTATGTATATATATATATATATATATATATATATATATATTGTAGGAAGATATCAATGGACTGGTCAGGTGGGCAGAACAATGGCAAATGGAATTCAATCCGGAGGAGTGTGAGGTAATGCATTTGGGGAGGGCTAACAAGGCAAGGGAATACACAATAATTGGTAGGACACTGAGAAGTGCAGAGAATCAGAGGGACCTGAAGGTAGCAGGACAGGTAGATAGGTGGTTAAGAAGGCATACGGGATACTTGCCTTTATTAGCCGAGGCATAGAATATAAGAGCAGGGAGGTTATGCTTGAACTGTATAAAACACTAGTTAGGCCACAGCTAGAATACTGCATGCAGTTCTGGTCACCATATTACAGGAAGCATGTGATTGCACTAGAGAGGGTGCAGAGGAGATTTACGAGGATATTGCCTGGGCTGGGGAATTTTAGCTATGAGGAAAGATTGGATAGGCTGGGGTTGTTTTCTTTGGAACAGATGAGGCTGAGGGGAGACCTAATTGAGGTGTATAAAATTATGAGGAGCCAAGATAGAGTGGATAGAAAGGACCTATTTCCCTTAGCAGAGGGGTCAATAACCAGGGGACATAGATTTAAAGTAATTGGTAGGAGGTTTAGAGGGGATTTGAGGAGAACTTTTTTCACCCAGAGGGAGGTGGGGGTCTGGGACTCATTGCCTGAAAGGGTGGTAGAGGCAGAAACCCTCATCACATTTAAAAAGTACTTGGATATGCACTTGAAGTGCCGTAACCTACAAGGCTACGTACCAAGTGCTGGAAAGTGGGATTGGCTGGATAGCTCTTTGTAGGCCGGCACAGACAAGATGGGCCGAATGGCCTCCTTCTGTGCTGTAAATTTCTATGATCCTTCCGTTAGTTATGTCCCTTTTTTCTACTGCTATTATGTTATTTCTAATTAGTACCGCTACCCCACCCCCTTCTTCCTTCTCTATCTTTTCTGATTTTGTTATAAACTGCACTATTTAGTTGCCAGTCCTGTTCTTCATTGAGCCATGTTTCAGTTATTCCTGCTACATCTGGCTCCTCGCTACGGATTATTGCCTCCAGTTCTCCTGTTTTATTTTGGATACTGTGTAGTTTGCTGTACAGGCAGTTTAATTCGTCTTTGATAATTGTTCCTTTTACTTTATTTTTAACAGTGCTTTTATACATCTGTTTTATAACTGTATTTGTTCCCTGACCATTTAGGTTACCCTTGTTCCTTACCTTGGTCTGGTCTTTACTCTCATCTCCTATTTCTTTTATCTTCAGACTTATGTTATTTTCACCAGATCCCTCCCCCGTTTTACTAGTTTGAAGTCCTATCGACAGCCTTAGTTATCCTTTCTGCTCGGACACTGGTCCCACTCTGGTTCAGGTGCAGCCCATCCCAGTGGTATAGCTCCTTCCTATCCCAGTACTGGTGCCAGTGTCCCAGGAAATGGAATCCCTCCTTCCCACACCAGTCTTTCAGCCAAGCATTCACCTTCCTGATCTGCCTATCGCTAAGCTAATTATCATGTGGCTCGGGTAGTAATCCCGAGATTATCACCCGTGGGGGTCCTATGTTTTAATTTAGTTCCTAAATTCTGATATTCCCTTAGCAGGACCTTCTCCCTTTTCTTCCCTATGTCATTGGTCCCAACATGGACCACGATAACTAACTACCCCTCGTTTTCCAAGCTCCTCTCCAGTTGCTCCAAGGTATCCTTTACCTTTGCACCAGATAGACAGCACACCCTTCTGGTCTCTCGGTCACGATGGCAGAGAATGCCTATCTATCCCCCGAATTATTGAATCCCCTATGGCTACAACCACGGTGCCATGGTTAGCGTTCTGGCTGTCTATCCCGCAGCCTGCATCTTCATCCTCACAGATAACAAGTACATTGTACCTGTTGGATATATATATATATATAAACATTAAATATAACAACTTTCATTTTTAGGTAGCTTCAGGAGAGACTAGGGTGAGTCAATATCATTGAAACAAAACCTTAGAGAACCATGTTCTGATGAAAGGTCTCACTCAAACATGAACCTCACTTTTCCTTTATTAGATGATGATCACTTCACATATTTTCTAACACAAGGCAAGAAAAGACTATTGCAGAGATAATTTAATATTAAATTGTACTTCATATAGATTGTTAGGGTATACTACTAAAAAAAAGGAAGCACCACTTCTAGGAGTTCTCAATACAGTTTTCATTATTCCTGTCAACAAAATGGTGCAACTCGTTTCTACTGTCTTGGCATACATGTTAACTGGCACAATTGTCAATTCCATTGCTCCGAAGTCATGAGATTTATAAATTAAGACCGCTGAACTGTTAGCTGTTCCCATGCTGAAATGTCTACTCGTTAACAAGGAATTAAGAATTATTTGGTAACAGTATATTACAGTTTTGAGTTATGTGATACCCTTTCTCATGGCTTGAATTTGAAACTCCTTAAGATGTTTAGCATTTCAAAAGATCTACAATAATGACCCAATTTTGTTTAATTTCTATCATTAGGCAGACAAGGACATTGCAAAGCAAATGGGATGATCATGTACAACAAGGCAGTCTGGTCTCCAAAACCCTGTCTAACCTGTCTGTGTTCAAGTGGAAAAGTGGTTTGCGAAGAAATGAACTGCCCTATTTTAAAATGTGCAAGGACCATAATACCAGCAGGAGAATGCTGCCCAATTTGTACTTCGATTGGTATTTTCTCATTCTTTCATTCAGCTAGTTTTATTCAGTGATTAAAAAGTCAAAATGGAAAATAGTTATCTAAAATGTTTACTAACTCAAGGATGGTTTCATGCATTTGTTCATAATTGTAAACAAAATGCTTTGAGCAAAAATACTTGTCATTGAAACTTGGTATTAATGAACCAGTTAACACAGCTATTTCAAAAGGTATTAGTGATTGTTGCAAAATAATTGAGGATAATTTATATTTTTGTTGAGAAAAATCTTTTAATGCGCAACTTATCAATGTAAAACAATCACTTTAGTATACACTGAGGAATATAAAGAACTATAATTGCAGCTCAAAGGTTCAATTAGGCTGTGTAAAACTTAACCTTCAGTAGCTAAACTCAATATTTGCCCACTATAATTTTATTTTCAATCAAAAAGTAATACAACACTATAAGCTATATGACATGCTCTTAATTGTTTTGTAACTAATCCATTTTAAAGCTGCAAGATTATTTCTATGTTAAACCTCCTGTGTATTATGTGATTACATTCTTCTGCAGCAAGAACATTACAATAGCTGCTTACAGGCTACAATCAGGTGTGACTTGCACTACTTTTTACTGACAATACAAAGAATATCTACTGGAAAAAATATATGCTGAGTAGTAATGCTGTCATTTAATCTTGATATTTACATGATATCCATATCCTTTATTTTATTGAATCGCCTGAACCCTTTGATTAATTTATAACTTCATTACTCACTCACATCCATCTGTAAATCTATATTATTGCACTGGCTATTCTTGGCTTATTGCTGCTTTCAATTTCTAATAGAAGTAACACTGTTAAGAGAGTATAACAAACGTGATGCTTATTAATTATTCATTTTATCAGCTGACCCAAGAAAAATATATTTCACTATAAATCTACTGAAACTATTTCACGTAAAGCACATCTTCTCTTTGTTGTTCACTTTGGTTTATGCATAACATCAAATCATTACTAGAATTTCATTATGTATAACCATGCTACCATGTCCCCTTTACGATTTTCTTTAGCTATCTTGATCTCCATTTTTGATTATTAATGTTCAGATAACGGTCTTAAATTTTATGATGATTCTATAGAGCCAAACGATCCAAGTGAAACATATCATCCAGTGATCCTCAGTAATCAGGATTTGCGCATAGAACAAGAAGAACAACTAAGGAGAGAAGAAGAAGAATTGGAAGAAGAATTGGAAGAAGAATTGGAAGAAGAGCTACGCAGAAAAGATGAGGAACAGAAAAGAAAGAGTGAAGAGAAAAGGCGTAACGATGAAGAAAGGCGAAGAGAACTTGAAGAAGCCCGGCGTAGGGAAGAAGAAATGCTAAGACAAATTGAAGAGGAAGAACTTCAAAAGGCATTGGCAGAGGAACAGAAGTATCTACATGAAGAAATTCAGGAGAGTAAAGAAAAGGAAGAAAAGCAACAACTTGAAAAAGAAATGAGAAATCGTTCAAAAACTATAGAAGAGAAAGAAGAACAGGATGATGATTATGATGAATCTGGTGATGGTAATGAGGAGGAAGAGGAACAAAATGAGGAACAAGAGGAGCAAGAGGAGGAGGAGGATGAGGATGAGCAAGAGGAGGAGGAACAAGAGGAGCAAGAGGATGATGATGATGAGGAGGAGGAGCAAGGGGAGGAGGAAGAGGAAGAGGAAGAGGAGGATGATGACTATGCAGATGTTTTTGAGTTTCCATTAATTCCTTCCATATTAGGATTGATTCCATTACACCCTGATGAAGAAACCCCAAGATTTTCTCTCCCGTTTGGCTGCGATATCACGGATATCACTGTAAACTGCAATAATGCTAAGTTGACTCAAATACCTCCACTTAGTGATCTGGAGCTCAAAAATCTTTACATTGCAGGTAATCAATAAACATTTTTATATGTACCATCTTTTAATGATAATTATTTTACTTGTGAAAATTAAGTTGTTTAAATGGTTTCTAACAGATGTCAAGAAAGGAAAGATATGTATTCATTAAAATTTTTCATATCAATCAAGTTTGCACCTTTCCTGTGGAATTCCAACCAGCTTATGCTAACCTGGGTTTTAGTCCTTACTGCCCGCATTGGACGCTTATACATAAAAAATGATTAAACCTTCTGTGTCCTATATTTATGACTGCCCTTGAAAAATGAGAGATCTTTAAGTGTGCAGAACTAATCCAAAGAGCTTTCCAGCCTGAGAAAATTGGCTTCCATTTATGCCCATGAAATAAGTAACTGAATGCAAACATGACAACTTAAGAACATCACTAAACTTATTAAATAAAAACAGAAAATGCTGGAAATACTCAGCAGATCAGGCAGCATCTGTGGAGAGAGAAATAGAGTTAATGTTTCAGGTCGATGACCTTTCGTCAAAACTAGAAAAAGTTAGAAATGTATACTAAACTTATTACTCACTCAATGAGCATTGCCATTTTATTAAAAATACTATTCTCAAATCAGCATCTTTGAAGACGTAGCGTCTTCAGAGCTATTTCCTACTGTGCCTTGCTGTGTGTTGCATTGAGCTCAGTGACAAAAGATTTCTGTCCATGGCAAGTACAGGGCTACCTTCCTTGGGCAGTTTTTTTTAAATGTTAAAAAACTAATCTATTTGTCTGCTTTCTAACAGTAAAAAGATTTCATACTGAATTTTAAAAAGTCATAAAATAACTAAAGCACTTTTTGAACAATTTTAAACTTGGCTTGGACGAGATGAAGTTATAATTCATCTGGTTCTAAAGCCAAGTAGTGTAAGGCTATTTATCTGGTGGTCTCACATCCTCTGGCTTCAGTGTGCTCAGGAGTCAGATCGCCACTTGACTGTAAAGTTACAGTACTGCTCTGCTGTTGATGCACAGCTGAAACTGCATGAATGCAAAAATGGTAACGATAAAAGTATTGTAATAAACTGTTAACTTCTTTAGTGAAAAGAGAACAAAACTCTTCTGTACAGTTTGTATTCACCATTAGAAGTTGCTGCTCTCCAATGTGGGTTTTCACTCAACTTTCCAATTGGTTTTGCCAAATTAGGTGTTATTTACAGTAGATTATACTCCTGATAACTCAAAGTCATTGGCCCGTATTTTCCCGCAGGGCGGAGGCCTGCGATCTGGAAAAATCTGCGCCCTTACCTGAGGGCTCCCGGGACGCCCACGCTTCCGCTCCTGGGCCTCACCAAACTTGAAGTGCGCAGGGCCCACGTATCCCAGAGGCGCATGTAGTTCGCAGCATCCCTGGGATCACGTGGGCCATGAGGAGCCAATCACAGAAGGGAATCTCCCTTCATACATTTGACAGGAAGACCTGTCAAATATATGAATGGAGATCACCCCAAAAACATAGTAAAACATTAAATAAATTTTAAAAACCCACATTTTTAAAATGACTTGAAATTACAATAAATTAAGTATTTTAAACAAAAATTTAATTTTTTGAAAAAATAATAAAAGTTTTTTACGGGGCTAAAAATAAACTTACCTTTTTTAAAGTATTTTTAAATGATAAATCAGCGAAATTTTAAAAAACAAAAACTTTTTTCAACTCTTATCCTGGTAAAAGCAGGCCTTACACCTGCTTTTACCAGGCGTAAGAATTGTAAGGGTTTTCTGCGGACGGAGGGTCTCCAAAAAGCGGAACTATCCGCCCGCAGAGGCTCTTCTCCAGGGCAGCCGGAGGATCTGTCAAGACCATTCTTGACAGATCGGAAATGCCGGTTTTCAGCGCGTGCGCTATGCATGTCTGAAACCGGCATTTCCAATGTCCCTACGGGTGGGTACACAGCGCGTACCCACCCGTAGGGATCGCAATATCTGGGCCATTGTGTTGCACTAATAAAATGAGTTACCAATAATTTTAAATAAGTAACATAAATAGCATAGCAAACTGAGAATTTAGTGCTTAAAAGATTCAACTGCCAGGTCATTTGAATTAAGCCATTTCGAATTACGAGTACACTGTATTTTTGTTTTTATTTGTTACTTCTCTGTAAGACTTACTTACGTTGATGGGAATAAATAACAAGTTGAAGATACAGACAACTGCACTACTTGCTGTTTAAAGAAACTGATCAGAAAAATAGGAGAAAACAACATATTCTTTTTTCATTTTTCTTGCAAACATTAATGCCAAAATGTCATGTTGTTGCAGTACAGCCATACACTGACATGCTACGCTAGCAGTAGAATGCAGGTTCATGCCTGTGATTCTCCACACATGAAGGTCTTGATCTTAAACGTGCCATCAGGTAAAAGTGCCTATAGAAAGAATAAAGTAGAAAAGCTCCCTGTTCGGGCCCCTCTTACTGGCAGATGTTTGATAGCAGGTTATTTTGCAACCCTCGCAAATGGGAGTTGTGCATGGTGCAGAATGGACGAAAATAAAGAGGAGAAAATTAAAAATCGGTGGAAAAAATAAATGCTTCAAAAATATTGAAGAAAGCAATTAGTATAGAAATTACTTAGACTTAGTAAAATCAAGCTGCTGAATTGTTAATAACTCTTAATACTTAGAAACATCCTTAGGCTGCTGTTCCTGCAAAATTCTTACTCTTTATGCACAAGCTACATTCTTGGCAGCTTGATTCCCAACTGGTTTTGAGCAGCTTTTCAACACCAATTCTTTTTTAATTCTTGGTGACACTATGATAAAATATTATGCTTTAAAAACACTCCCATGTGGTCAATCAATCTACAATGAATGTACAAATGTCTAAATTTTCCACCCTTGCAGGAAATTCAATCACTAGTATTCCAGCAGGAGCATTCAATGGGCTTCCTAATCTCAAATGGATTGACCTCAGCAGAAATAAGATTCTTTCATCAAACATAGATCGAGCAGCATTCAAAGTAAGTTTTACAAATCATGTTATTAAATATTTCAGATTAACTGTGTGAAAGGATTTATGCAGCTTTCTTTTAAATATATTAAGTTTTCCTAACAAGGTACATTATATCTAAATACAGACAAAAAAACATAAAACCCTGCAATTTCTTTTCTTTTTTAAACACCTAAGGGGGTGATTTTCCCACTGGAAGCGGGTTTCGGTTTGGGTGGGTTTGAAACCTGCCTCCACTGATATTTTTCAAAAAAAAGAGATTTTCCCATGATTGGCCACTTGATTTTAGAGGTGTGGGATGCCCTTGATCAATTAGTGTTTTAGGACTGAAACCCGCCTCTGTTGACAGCACTTTTCCAGTCTGATTTTATGGCTTCTTGCTCCCTTGGCTCATTCCACAGAATTTCTGCCTATCCTGCACCACCTGCAACATATTCTGAGAAACCACTATGTCCAATTCCAAGGCAAGGCCCCCCCCGCCCCCGAGGCTCTCGGATGAGGCGCTGCAAATGTTGTTTGAGGGGGTGACAGCTAGCATGGAGGTGCTCTTCCATTCATCTGGGAGGAAGAGGCCTGCCAAAGAAACCTGTGTGGGTACAGCTGGCAAGGGATATAACCTCCAGATCTGTGTGCAGATTGGGAGAATGTTTATGTGTATTGATGAAATACCATCCCTGTTGGAAAGCATTAAAATGATTTGAAGCCAAAATGTTGGCGTTATGGCATCTGTTCTTTTGCCTTAGGCAGCTCCACATTGCGGGCTCCGCCACACTTGCGTTGTCAGGTTGGTGGCCTGAGTGAAAGGAGGCCAGAGAGTCATGTCCATTGTCAATGATGTCCTAGGATGGAGCCAAGGACATGTGCCAACTTGGGCAACCTATGCAAATCTGCCCAGGATAAGTTCATCCCTTGCATCCCGGGCAGCCATGTGCTCACGTGCTGCCGCTGCCATTGGTCGATACACCGGCAGTCTGATCTCCTTTTGCTCCTCCTCCTCCTGCAGATCCTCCTCCTCCTCATCTGAGGTCCATGCAGAAAGAAAACGAATGGTTCCCATGCTGCTTGAAGATGCCTCCTTTGGGGAAGCGCTCATTGCAAGCGGGGAGAGGGTCTTCCAAGGAGGTCCCACAGTTGATTGATTCAAGCTGCAGCACCTCCGACTTCGGAAGGCCTTCTAAAAGTGCTCAGAGACCTTTTAAAGCCCAGGTCTGGCACCTGCAAGTAATCCTTGCTGCAATAAACGATGTCTCGTTAGACCTGTAGCTGTGAGGAGGCCACCCACGAGTCAACCCGCCTGGTTTACCTGGCGTGGTTCAGGAGGTACGTGGAGTACGCCGAAATCGTCGAAAAATCACGAGGGCCTCTCAAAATAGGCTTAGAGAGGCCCTTAACGAGCATTTAATGATGACAAGTGTCACTATGGCCAGCTGGAGGCGGGACCGTTCCCCGACCTCCAAAACCGGCACCGGCAAAATCCCGCGGAGGCGGGTTCCAAACCCGACCTCATTGAATCCGATTTTCCCACCTTTCCCGCCTCCAAACCCGCCTCCTCTGACGGTAGAAAATCGCCCCCCTAGTAACCATGTAACAAATTATGTAATGAAGTGTTACAAAATATATGATTCTCAAGACTATTATCCTGTCTCAGTGGGGCTATCAAGAGGAGACAAAGCGATTTGCTTCCCCATAAGGTAGGAGAGAAAAATTGATCCAAACGATGAACTTGCTCAAGCTGAAGACCTGAAGTGCATATTGGGGGGGCGGTGAGAAAAAGGAAGATCTGACAGATATTTTTTCCGAAGTAAATACATATTGTAAAAATTGAAACATAATGCACTTTTAGAAACGTTATCATATTTATATATCGATCAGAAATTACAAGTAGCTCGATTGACCCTTAGTCATTCATATGATAGCCCAGGTTAAACAGAGCTCCATCTTAGCAGCTAAACACCATGGAGGATCCACTTGAATTTAACACCATTTTTCCACTGACTTTCATAAATAATTTAAGTTAGAATGACTTTCGTACCCGAATAAAGTTTAAACTTATGTTTCATTATACGGGAAATAGAGTCAGCAGGCAAATAATCCTCTGCTAATTGTAGTAGATAATATGTACCTCTGACTTCTTTTCTCCACTACCAACCATCTTCTTAAACTACTCTACCTATGTCCTCCAGCCTCACTTTCAACAAGTGTGAGAAGCTCATGGATTTCTTCAGCACTAAAACTGAAACCGTTCAGCTGCCTATGCTGCTTCCGCCCCAAGCCCAACCTCTGCACAGGCCCTGAACCATGTCCGTCTATCAATCCCTTAATCCTAATGCCCTCTCTGAGCTCATCTTGTCTGTGAGATCCACCTCATGCTCTCTTGACACCATAAATGCTCATAACCCAACTTTGTTTCCTGGCACCCATTCCAGATGACATTATAAATGGTTCCCTCACCTCAGGTACTGTCCCTCTCGTTTCTAAACTGCTGTCATCACTCGCTCCTCAGAAAACACACCCTCGGCCCCTCAGTCCTTGCAAACTACCAGCTCAACTCCCTTTCCTCTCCAAAGGTCTTGAACATGTTGCCGTCTCCCAAATCCATGCCTATCTGCCCCACAACTCCATGTTTGAATTTCTCCAATCATGTTTCGGTCCCTATCACTGCACCGAAAAGCCCTAACCAAAGTCACAAATGACATCCTCTGTGACTGTGGTGCATTATCCCTCCTTATCCTCCTCAATCTCTCTGCAGCTTTTGACACAGTGGAGCACACCATCCTTGTCCAACACCTTTCCTCTGTTGGCCAGCTCAGTGGGATTGCTCTTACTTGGTTCCAGTCTTACCTGTCCTATCGTAGCCAGACTATCTCCAGTAGTGGCTTCTCTTCACACCCGAAGCCATTGCCTCTGGAGTCCCCCAAGGATCTATCCTTTATCCTTTCCTCTTCCTTAACCACACGCCATCCCTAGGCGAGATCATCCGAAGAGATGGGGGCAGGATCCACCTGCACGCTGAAGACACCCAACTCTTCATCACCTCTCTCAATCCCTCCACTGCCTCGGTGTTGTCATGCTTGTCTGATATCCAGTCGTAGAAGAGCTGCAATTTCCTCCAGTTAAACTTTAGGAAGACCAAAGCTATCGTCTTTGGGCCACCTGCCACAAATTCCGTACCCTCGCCACCTTTTCCATCCCTCACCCAGCCAGTATCTCAGGCTGAACCAGACTGTTGGCAATCTTGAATTACTATTAGACCTGGAGTTCAGCTTCCGACCCAATATACTCTCCATCACAAAGACCACCTACTTTCATCTCTGTAACATCGCCCGCCTCTGACCCTGCCTCAACCCACCTTCTGCTGAATCCCTCTGCACCTCCGCCACCCTCTCCCCTTTAAGACTCCTTAAAGTCCACCTGTTTGATCAAGCTTTTGGTCATCCCCACATATATCTCCTTCTTTGGCACAGTATCCATTTTTGTTTGATTACACCTCTGTGAAGCACCTTGGGATATTTTTCCAATGTTAAAGGTGCTATATAAATCCAAATTGTTGTTGTAGAATTCTACTACATCTCAAATCACTTCAGAATCTAGATAATATTAGCCATGCCAGAAACTTTTTAGAACATGCTTCCATGGCTAGCAAAAATGGCAGAGCAAGCTCAATGTGTTGAGTGGCCTACCCCTATTTCTATGAAAAAGGTTGATTTCCTGCTTTGAAGAATACCTATATAAGAGAACTGATCTATGATTAGTCAATGTTGTACAATGGTTTTGTTTTTGAGGGTTTTTTTTTTTACAACAGCTACACAAATAACAATAGTTTTGAGACCGGAAACCAGACTCTACCAAACTATTATGATTCTAATCTGTAGTCAGGTGGCCTGGTGATGCTGTATTTTGGTGCAATAATTATTTGTACCTAAAGTGAGCATGACTCAAAACTCACAATGAATCCTGGCACCCAAAACCCAGCAAATAAATTGCACACACGATTGTTATTAACAGAAATCTTAAAATAATGTAAACAAATATAAGGCAGCATGCCAGGAACTGTGGGGGTGGAGGACTGGAGCAGAGCAAGAATAGTTTTCTTGATGGATTTATGGGTATAAGTGAGACCATGACATTTAAATACCCCAAACCTGTACCATACAAACATATTGCAAAACATCTAAATTAACTTCCAACAAACTTGCGTCGTCTAAAGCATATCAAAGCATCAATGGTTGATTACATAAAATACATCTTGGCTGAAACATTAACAAAAGGTAGTTATGTTTTTAGCTAAATCACATGAAGCATAGTGTGTGTGTTGACATATAGCCATGACTTTTATTAAAATTATTTAAAAAATGTTGACATCCCAAAATACTTGGGATACTTTTCCTTTTCTTTCTTTCAGAAATTAAAAAAGCTGGAACGCCTACACATGGATGGAAATTTGTTGCTCCAGATCCCTGCTCAACTCCCTCGAACACTAATAGAACTAAAAATAAATGAAAACCTCCTTCAACAATTGGATGAAGAAAGATTCTACGGTAGTCCTGTTTAAATTTCTAAGGGTAGAGTTTCCACTTTGGTGCAGTTTGATTAATACAGCTGAAAATGGGTTTATCGCAAAAAATAAGCATTTATTAATCAGAATGTTTAGTTCACCACCTGTGAGTAACCCGATTTTAAATAACTGAAAATGACTTTAAAAAACTATACAGAACCATTTACTAGTTATATTGGTATACAGTAGTCAGTTGCTTAGTAAATTAAAAATAAAAATTATATTCAATGCTTTTAAAACATGCCTATTGGTGTCCTTGAGCCCAAAAGAACTAGCTTAATTTTAAAAGCCTTCTTGAAGGCCTGCAAACGGGCGTAATTAGCAGAAACTCCCAATGGTGATTAATTCGATCTGGGGGGGTGATACCAGCTTTGAGCACAACTTTTTTTAACTAGCGCAAAAAATTGCAGAAACTTGATTTGTGCTGGACGTAATTTGCGCTTGAAATTCTGCGATCTTTTGCGTTGGTTTGGCTGATTTCGGGCGAATTGTGCTGAACAAAAGTGCAACTGAGCGGAAACTCCAGGCCCTAACAAAGTTGCCTTTAAGCTGCGAGGCTGCACAGCGCTCTGGCGCTCCCGCGCAGCCGGCTCACTGACTTTTAAATGCAAAAACTGCACATGTGCGGATTTTTGAATGGGCCGTGTAGCCCGTTAAAGGGGCCGCACGGCCCAAAAAAAATTAGAGGGAACATTGGGCCCTAATATTGATGCAGCTTACACCATTAAAATAATGATATACTTTTCAGCCATTGCAACAGAATTAAAGCTAAAGAATTCTACAACACAAACATTTTGCAATTAAACACGAATAAATACAGTAATACTGAAGATGAGAAGCTGCCTTTTTCTCTGATATCTTTGGGTGAAATGAGACTGCTGCAAGTTCCATTTAAGTGAAAAACAATTTTTATCCAGTAAAAATATTTTAATATATGCTAATTGAATTTCTGTCAAGGACAATAAAAAGGTGCAAGAAATATACTAAGCTAAGATATGTAGAATAGTATTTGTAAGTTTCAAGCAAATGTCATCATCTGAAGATTGTGCTGCACATATTTTGGGATGTAATGGTAGATTTATGAATGACCAACAGAGATAACTCGAGCAGGATGGTGTAACTGTGTGTGACCAATTACATAACTTTTATATCAAAATTCATCAGGCCTAAGTAAAATAGTCAACCTGGAACTGGAAGATAATCAGCTCAGTGAAAGTAATGTTCAACCATTGGCCTTCAGACCTCTTAAGCGACTGGCTTACTTACGACTGGGAAAAAATAAATTTAGAATCTTACCACAACGTCTTCCTCCTTCCATTGAGGTAAAGGAAGTGTTTTATCTTTCCTATCAATCTCAAATGATTATTAAACTGCTTTGCGATTCTATATTCAGAAATGTGTGTGTGTGTATTTATGTGCCTGTGCACATGATTCACACTTGAAAGTTAGAACACTAAAGTGCCAGAATTAGCTACTGAGAATGCACTGATACCAGTCATACTTCTGGAGACCTAGATTTTATGATCAATTTCATTTTGAAACAGAACTTGAGTAAATTTCAGTGTGTATGCCTACCAGTTCAGGATTTATTTGCCAGAAATTAATCAATTTATACTACCTAGATAATGCCATTTCAGAGGGTCCAATAACATTTTCAATTAATTATCGGGACATATTACATTCAGTTATATAGTGAAATCATTTTTTAGAAACTAATATTTGACCCATGCAGGCTCCATGCAATAAATCTACATCTATAATCCAATGATTCTTTGTGTCTGCTCAGTGGTAGCATTCTCACATCTGAGTCAGTGGATCTGGGGTTCAAGCCCCACACCAGGACTCGAGTACATAATCTAGACTGATACATCAGTGCACTATTGCAAGGAGCTGTTATTCGGCTGAGTTGTTAAGCAGAGGTCCTATCTGCCCTCTCAGCTGGATGTAAAAGATCCCATGGCACTAGGGCAGGGAAGTTCTCCTGGCTGACTGGGAAGTCCATCAAACTCTATTGAACATAACAATACAGTATTTATACAAAGGCAAAATACTGCGGATGCTGAAATCTGAAATATAAACAGAAAATGCTGGAAATACTCAGCAAGTCAGGCAGCATATGTGGAGAGAGAATCAGAGTTAACATTTCAGGTCGGTGACCTTTCGTCAGAACTGGAAAATGTGATAGATGTAACAGGTTTTAAGCAAGTACGGAGGCAGGGAAGGGAGGAAAGAACAAAAGGGTAGGTCTGTGATAGAGTCAGAGAGTCATAACGGCACAGAAGGAGGCCATAGGGTGGAAGGCAGAAGTGATTAAATGACAAAAGGGATGATGGGGAAAGGCAAAAGGGGGTGGTAATGGGACAAGTAAAGAAACAAAAGATGGGTCGAGAGGAGCTGTAAATGGCAATAGCAGAATCATTATCAGCACCTGCTGTCCGAAAAAATGGGAGCAGTGGTTATAATCTGAAATTGTTGAGCTCGATATTGAGCGGAAGGTTGTAAAGTACCTAATCGAAAGATGAGGTGCTGTTCCTCAAGCTTCCTTGGAACAGTGGAGGTGGCTGTGTGCAGAGAGGCGAGAGTGGGAGTGGGACGGACAAGTAAAATGACAAGCGACTGGAAGCTTAGCCCTTTCCCCGCCTCTGTACTTGCTTAAAACTTGTTACCTGTTGGGAGCTGTTTCAGTGCTGTGGTATGGACGGAAAACTGATTGGAGAAATTCAAAGTTGCGGGAAAGATGGATTCAGATATGGGAGATGACAACACACTCAAGGATTTGAGAGAGGAACGGGAGGTTGGAGATGGGGTGGTAGTTTGCAAGGACAGAGGGGTTGAGGGTGGGCTTTTTTTGAGAAGGGGTTGATGACGGCTTTTGATAATCTTGAGTCTGTCAGCAGCTACTGAGCATCATTCAGGCAGTAATTTTCCAAAATTAAATTTGAAATGCAAGTAATTAGGTTGTAATGAAATCCATCTTATTTTCATTTATTTGACACTACCAAATGTAATAGTAAGTTTTTTCCATATCAGATGTGATGAAATATAGTAATGTTACTTTAAAAAGCATGTATTTTCTAAGATTCAAATAGTTCTAAATTCATAACCTATATTAGCAAAATGCTGATCTTTTATATATGGACAAATATGGTATCTGAATTAAGTTATAACTCAAATGCTTGTTTGCCAAAACCTCAATATTTATGTGGAAAATAAAGACTGAACCAGCATTTCCTGTCTAAACACATGAATCAAGTTGCTTAGTTGCATTATTCCCATGTTCTCTAAAGCCATATTTACAAATATTTATTCATTCACTACATCCTGCCATTTCAAGTTATTTGTATCCAGCCACATCTATTGTGCAAATTTACAATAATGAGATGCCATTGCTGTGGAAATGATACAAAACAGCAGTGCATTTGTTCTATAATATGATTTACAAATGTCTCAGGCTTTATATGATTTTTTAAAAATGTGCACTAATTGCAATGACCGCAGTATATCAAAAGCTATAGAACTGTTACTTTTGCAAGCATCCTACGTAATTTCTAAATTTCTGGTAAAGCTATTAACACAAAATTTAAATGGGTACCATTGATGCACTATACGAATGGGCCTTATTTACCTTACCCTCCTCTTTCGATATGAAATGTGCCTGTTTTTCTAAAATGCAGGAACTCTACCTTGAACACAATGAAATCGAAGAAATATCTGAAGTTAGTTTGAATAAGACAACCAAGTTGAACGTAATTGTTCTAAGGAATAACAAACTTGATGAAACCAGGATAGCACCATTAGCTTGGATAAAGCTTAAGTGAGTATTCAGATTCTAATTAAACATCTGAACTGACTGCTGCAACTATTAACTGATGCTGTTATGTACATATTATAATTATAAATCAAAGCTGGCTAGTTCAGTCAGGAAGTCTCTTGAGTAATGCAATAAAAAGAAACACGTATATTTAAGAAAAATGCGTCCCAGTGACTATCAAATGTGAATGCTGCAAATGTGAATGTAACTCTTAGATGTGCATGGAAGCAGTTCCATAGCAAGTGCATTCCAAACAGCTGATCTGTACAGAATCAGACAGTTAAAATGTTTCCAATTGCCAAATCTAAAGCACGAATTATAGTCAATACTCAATAGTCAACTCTTTTTAAAACCATGTATTTATATCTTGTACAAAAAGTGAAAAGTTGATTAGAAAAAAGGAAGACAGTAAATAATATTAATTCTATATAAATGCCATTATTTTGGATTTTTTTAACTGGTGAAGTCTTTGTTATTGGTTTAGTGAAAGGCAACTGACGTGTGATTAGCATCTGCTAGTTTAACCTTTGACTTGTATAGGATATCATTTTCTGCCTATTGTAGAGGATTGTAAAGTTAAGCAAATTGTATTTAATGTAAATAAATATTTCTGTTCCATCATTTAGGAACCTAGAATACCTGGACCTCTCATACAACAAGATAATTCATGTCCCATCATTCCTACCCAAGGGTCTGCTGTATCTTATACTTGTTCACAACCAGATTGAGCGAATTCCAGGCTTCGTGTTTGCTCACATGGAACCAGGGTTAGAATTCTTGTATCTCTCTTTCAACAAACTAACCAGCAATGAAATTGACCCAGTTTCTTTCTACGGCACTTACAATACTATGAGAGAACTGTTTCTGGATCATAATATGTTGAAAAGAGTTCCTGTTGGAATTGCTGAAATGAAGGCACTTCACTTTCTGAGACTTAATGACAACTTAATCAGGTAACAGAAAAACATTCAATGTACTACTTTTGGTAACAGGTTCGTTTTTCTTGGGTTTACTAAACCATAGATGATGAAAATATGATATCGGAGTCAGAAGGTTGTGAGTTTAAGCCCTGTCCCAGGAACTGAGCATGTAATCTAGGCTGACATCCCAATGCAAATACTGAGGGAGCATTGCATAGTTGGAGTGGTCGCACGTCAGGCGAGGCATTGAACAGTCGGCCTTTTCAGGTGGGTGTTAAAGATCCCATGGCACTGTTTGAAGAAGAGCAGGTAATTCCTCTATGTGCTGACCAACATTCCTATCTCAACCAACATCAACAAAAATAGACTTACTTGTCATTCATCTCATTGCTGTTTGCAGGATCTATTCTGAACAAAATGGTTGCTATGTTTGCCTGTATAAGAACAGTTATGGTATTTCAAAGGCTCACCACCACCTTCTCAAGGGCAATTAGGGATGGGCAATAAATGCTGGCGTTGCCAGCGACGCCCACATCCCAGAAACTAATAAAAAAAAGTAATTGATATATGTGAAGCAATTTGGGACATTTTAGAGATGTGAATGTGATGTTATAGAACTTCAAGTCTTTTTTCCCCTGTAAACCAAAGCCATAAATGTAGTGAGCTTATTTTAAAGTATCCGCATTAATTTATCTTTCCAATCCTACCTACATATAATAGCAAACCAATATCAAAAAATGTATTTGTAGGCATTTTGCTTAGGACTTGCCATATGAATTGTGCTGTGCTATTCTAAGACTCAAATTTTCCCATTATATGTTATTAGTAATTCACCCCCAAAAAGGTTGGACCTCTGGAATTTTCTACCTGGATCTCAGAATAGCAAAGTTTGTAATCTCTGTGTTTGTCTTTAGAGATAGTGCAACTAAGCACCAAAAGAACACCTCTGATCAAAGAATAATTTGAATCCAGGTATTGAGTGGGACATCAAAATGCTGATTGAACTAAAGGATTAAAAAAAAAATCATACGCTAATACAAAATGGTGTTTTTACTAGGAACATTCGACTGGAATCCATCTGCAATGTGAATGATGAAGAAGACTCAAATATTCGAACACTTCATCTTGAAAACAATTACATAAACACGCGGAGAATCCCACCAACTGCCTTTTGCTGTATAGAATTATATTCAAGTATTGTCTTGACACCACAAAAGTTCAAAAAATAACTATTCCAGGTGTGGAAATCATTTTTATCAGTATATATTTTGTAACAAAAATTTCATGTGTTGCATGACTTAAATATTATTGTTTATCTATCCTCCTGTCAAAACAGTGTAACTGTTTCCACATACAAACAAGTAACTTTTTACTAAACCTATAACTAGTTTACAGTTTTTATGTTAATCTTTACCTGTGGATCAATAAGAGGTAACAAAGAACAGTTGAATATGTAATAAATCTCACAAGTAATTCCATTATAATAATTTATTGAATGTTACTCGGGAGTTAAAGAGATGTTGCTCACTCTGCTGCGTATCACCACATGAAACTATTCATTCACTAAGTATTTTAAAGTTTTATAACCAACTAGAGTAGAATGCCACTAATCTGAACAAGTCAGTAACAAACATATTTAGGACTAGCGATTTGTTTGGTCTAGCAAATTATTGCTTAGAATTTGATGTACTAGATACTGATGGGTTAATAGACAATGGAGGAGTCGTGTGAGAAACCATTAAAATTTGAATTCAGGATGAATAATTGCTATTTAAATAAAGTATCATAGTGTTGGCGGAATTGCATCAGAACAACAGCTTATATGCTGTACTTCTCAGCCTCATTATATTTAAACAACACTCCTTGATTTCACACTCTGACTTGCGTTGCTGACTGTAAGATTTTTTTGATTGGAGATTTCTTGAAACATAAGTGAAGAATGAAGTTTATTGTTATATTTGTGGATGATACCAAACTAGGGTGGAGCTGTGGATTCAGAGGAAGCAGCCAAGCTGTTACAATGTTACAGAGCGCGCTTAATAGGGTTTGCACCTGGGCTGATCAGTGGAAAAGAAAGGTCAATACTAACAAGATACTGCATATAGGAGGCACATACAGGTCCATAGTGGGATGGAATTTGCCAAGAGGGAAGTTGAAAGAGTCCTAAGGATGTTGCCTTGTCACACACTGTGTCTAAACAGTGTGAGGTGGCACTAAAATAAGCAAATGGGATGCTGGGTTATACTGCCAAATCAGTTCAATTCAAATCAAAGGTCATGATGAAGCTTTAAAGAGCCCTGTTAGGGCTGCACTTATAGTATATCTTTGTGCCTTGTCGATGGAAAATGGGCTTACGTAGCCACAATCTCTGTTGTACGATATCTGGGAAATGATAACTAATGTTCAGATAACTAAGCTGTGCAGACCAGTGGTGTCTGATTGTACTGGGTAAAGAGATATGCACACATATGGTACAGTAATGATAACATAAATCCCATTTTTCTTCAATTGTGAAAATGTTAAAAACTATTCATTCCTTACTAAGTTAATACGTTCAACATTCTTTGAAAATACTTGTCTCAAACTCCAGGACTAAACAATAAGATTTTTTAAATGTTTTTACATTAATGCGTGCGGATGCCTCTTATCGGGAAAAAATCTACGCCCTTACCTGAGGGCTCCCGGGGTCCGGACACTTCTGATCCTGGGCCTCTCCACAGTCGAAATGCGCAGGGCCCACGTATCTCAGGGGCGCATGCGGTTCGCAAGCGTCCCTGGGATCATATGGGCCAGGTGAGTCAATGAAAGAAGGGAATCTCCCTTCATACTTTTGACAGATAGACCTGTCAAAAGTATGAATGGGGTTCACTGAAAAAAGATACTAAAACATTAAATAAATTAAAAAAAAAACATCACATTTTAAAAATGAGTTAAAATTACATTAAATAAAATATTTTAAACAAAAATTAAATTTTTTGAAAAAATAATTAAAGTTTTTTATGGGGCTAAAAATAAACTTACCTTTGTTAAAAGTATTTTTAAATTAGAAATTAGTGAATTATTAAAAAACTTTTTAAAACTCTTACGCTGGTAAAAACAGGCCTTACGCTTTTACCAGGCGTAAGATTTTTAAGTGATTTCAGCGGGCGGAGATTCTGCAGAAAGTGGAACTCTCCGCCCGCAGAGGCCCTTCTCCAGGGCAGGCGTCCGATCTGTCAAGAGCATTCTTGACAGATCGGAAATGCCGGTTTTCAGCACATGCGCTTGGCATGCCTGAAACCGGCATTTCCGATGTCCCTACAGGTGTGTACACAGCTCGTACACACCCGTATGCATCGGAAAATACGGGCCAATATCCAGGAAGCTTCCCAATGGTTCAGTGGATAAATACACCACCCATTATGGTGCTAGATAGGTTCCAGTTTTAATCCTTGGTCTGTGCTGATGTAGGTGCCCTCAGCTCGGATGGGAAATAAGGCAGGGTTCTCATTCCTGATTGCTATCCAGTGGATTTTCCTGGAAAATGCCTACGTACAAGACACGAAGCGAGGACAGGATCAATCTTGGCTGTGATGCCTCCCATGATTTAACTCTCTGTCTAGGCTCACATAGGAAGAATGACCGCTTAGGCAAGGTATCAGAGGAGAGGTATCAGTAACCCTCTGGTTACCGACCCTTCTTCCAGTGGTGGAAGGATCAGTAACCAGAGGACACAGATTCAAGGTAATTGGCAAAAAGATGAGGAGAACTTTTTTGTTATGTGGCAACTTATGATGATCTGGAATGCACTGCCTGAAAGGGTGGTGGAAGCAGATTCAATAATAACTTTCATGGCTAGGGTGAAATGAGCAGGAGAGTGGGACTAATTGGATAGCTCTTTCAAAGAGCCACCACAGGCACGATGAGCCGAATGGCTTCCTTGTGTGCTGCATCATTCTGTGATTCTATGACTGTTAGCTCCTGTGGAACTGTACCTCAGCAGGAGTCAGCACCTTTCGGAGGAAGAGAAGAAAATTGGAAAAAAAGAAAGCACAAAGCCTGATGCTACAATTGATGTAGGCATTTGATAAAGTCCCACATAAGAGACCGTTAACTAAGGTAGAAGCTCACGGAATTGAGGGCAAATTATTGACCTGGTTAGGAAATTGGCTGAGTGGCAGGAAACAGGCAGTAGGGATAATGGGTAGGTACTCTAATTGGCAGAATGTGACTAGTGGTGTCCCGCAAGGATCAGTGTTGGGGCCTCAACAGTATTTATTAACGACTTAGATGATGGCATAGAAAGTCATATATCCAAATTTGCCGATGACACAAAGATAGGTAGAATTGTAGGTAGTGTAGATGAAAGCATAAAATTACAAAGGGATATCGACAGATTAAGTGAATGGGCAAAACTGTTGCAAATGAATTTCAATGCAGGCAAAAGTGAGGTCATCCACTTTGGACCTAAAAAGGATAGAACAGGGTACTTTCTAAATGGTGAAAAGCTAAAAACAGTGGAGGTCCAAAGAGACTTGGGGGGTCCAGGTACATAGATCATTAAAATGTCATGAACAGTTACAGCAAATAATCAAAAAGGCTAATGTGATGCTGGCCTTTATATCTAGATGACTAGAATACAATTGATCTTAGAAGTTATGCTGCAGCTATACAAAACCCTGGTTAGACCACACCTGGAGTACTGTGAGCAGTTCTGGGCACCACACCTAAGGAAGGATATATTGGCCTTGGAGGAAGTGCAGCGTAGGTTTACCAGAATGATACCAGGACTTCAAGGGTTAAGTTACGAGGAAAGATTACACAAATTAGGGTTGTATTCCCTAGGATTTAGAAGGTTAAGGGGTGATCTGATTGAAGTTTTCGGGATATTAAGGGGAATAGATAGTGTAGCTAGAGAGAAACTATTTCCTCTGGTTGGGGATTCTAGGACTAAGGGACATCGTCTAAAAATTAGAGCCAGACCTTTCAGGAGTGAAATTAGGGAACACTTCTACACACAAAGGGTGGTAGAAGTTTGGAACTCTCTTCTGCAAATGGCAATTGATGCTAGATCAATTGTTAATTTTAAATCAGAGATTGATAGCTTTTTGTTAACCAAAGGTATTAAGGGATATGGGCCAAAGGCGGGTATATGGAGTTAGGTCGCAGATCAGCGATGTTCTCATTGAATGGCGGAGCAGGCTTGAGGGGCTGAATGGCCTAGTCCTGTTCCTATCCTACATTCCTATGTCAATGTTCCTGGGCTCAGAAGTGAAAAAATTCCCCATTAATTGATGGAAAAATCAAGGAATATACCTGCACAATTTTCTGATATGAGCTCTTGGTGAGCAAGGCTCTGTGCCAGGAGCACAGAATTTACCCTATAATTTACAAATAAGGTACAAAAAAAACCTCACGTCCTTCTAATTTTAAAGAAACACCTTATAAGTAATAGATATGTGCATTGCCTGAAACAATTATATGCAAATCATGTCCTAAAATACATTCATAGGTAAAACAAAATGCATCTTTTAATTTATTTTATCACTGCAAACATATGGTACAGTAATGATAAAATAAATCCCAAAATTTGCTTTCTGAAGTATTTTACATAAAACCCTAACAATGGGTTTCATTTCATAAACATTGTGTTATTTTTATTTGTAAGCTTATTTTACATTGTAATTAGATACAATCTTGAGGGGAAACCTACAATGAGTAATGCAAACTTTGATTCTGTTTGAAACAACTGTATGCTTTCCATATGTATTAATAAAACTATGTAGCAGTGACAATAAATATAGAAAATACTGTAGTCTAACATTAGATGACATCAAACTGAGCATACATGATAATCTTATTGCTTCAAAAACCCTTTATTTGTAGTGCTCAGGCAGAAAATCAAGTGCAATTATAACCAAGAGATGATGCAGTCATTATATTCAACCACCATAATCAGGTCAATTGGATAATTCATGCTGGGGTAGCAGAGGGCTTCAAGCATTGCTTTACAGGCCTTCTGCTTTCGCTTAACAGCTCTCCATCCTTTTGCAGTTACCTGAACAAGACACATCAAGTAGCATCCTGTTATGCAAGAAGAAGAGCAGTTAGGCAAAAACAAGAAGTTCTTTAAAGCGATACTTGAAACCTCAATGAGCTCTTATAAAGGTGGATTATGAGGCACCGCATTGTGAAGCCTAGGGCCATCAGAGAGTTGAGGCCAAATAAGTGGGTTGCATTTATCCACAAAGGTGTGAAACTTACCAAAAATTATTCTAAATGCTTTTCTGTTGGCTAAAGTTTGCTGTCAATCGTACACAAAAGGTTCCTCAGATCTAGTACCAACAATGAAAAAATTCAGTGTTCTCCAACAGCTATCCTACTGATCTAGCATCTGACTCAACAGGCCAATTTGCATGGAGACTGGGTAAGGTGGCAGAATGTGTTTTGCATAGATATAAGATGGGAGGAAGGGAACTCTTTGAGATGCACGGCCTTGTTAATGTTAGGATGGATGGTATGGGGGCTATTCCTGCTGAATTGTTAAAGCCAATCTTGACACCTCATGGCGATCCCATATAATGCAATTCACCATATAATTGAAGAAGACATCAAATAGGATGGTTGACATTGGACATCCTTGCCTCACTTCTCTTTCGTGTGAGATAGGTTCAGTGAGTCTCTTATTTGCCCGTACACAGATCTTGGAGTTGAAGCACAAGTCCCAGTTATTATCCGAGATTTGCCCTTGTATGCTCATAACCTACAGCTTCTTCATAAAATCTGCATGAGGCACAAGGTTGAAAGAATTCTGAAAATCTGTCAGAGCAGTGTATGTGGGGTTCCCCTTATTATGTTCTCCAATCTTGTATAAAGCCACAACCTGTCCTACACATTCCTCAAGAGAGCAATCTTGCTTGTTGCTTTGGGATTGCTACACTGTCTTCCAGAGCATCTGATACGTGTGCTGTAACAACCTGAACAACATTAACAGCTACTGCTAGGTGCAAGATTCCTTGGTAGTTTTTAAGCTCACTAAAATTCTCCATGCTCTTCTGTAAAATGTTGAATTTTTACATTAAAGATGATGTATTCTGGTTAATTTTAAGCACTTTTATACTTCACATTTGTTAAATTTTTAATATATAAAAAAGGAAAAACAAAGTGACATTTGAATTTTCAACAGACCAACACTTCCCCAAAATTTACCTCAACAGTCACTCTCCTGCATAGGAATAGGAGTAGCCCATTCAGCCCCTCGGGCCTGTTCCGCCATTCAGTTAGATCATGGCTGATTTGTACCTCAACTTTATGTATCTGCCTTTGCTCCAGATCCCTTTAAAGTCTTAACTAACAAAAATCTATCAATCTCAGTCTCAGTCTTGAAAATTTCAGTTGACCCAGCATCCACAGCCTTTTGGGGGACAGAGTTCCAGATTTCCTCTACCCTTTGTGCGATCTTTTACAGTCACCTGAGAGGTCAGATGGACAAATCGGGCCTCGGTTTAACTTATCATCTGAACGATGGGACTCCCTCAGTTCATGATGGCAGTCTTCCACCCCTTCAGCTAATACTGGCATTCTCCTTCACTAATCCCCCTCAGTTGCTGCTGGCATTCTCTTCCTTTGCCCATTTCAAAGTCTCAGTCCCAGCTTCCCTCTCCCCACCCCTCCATTGCGCCCTTCGCTCTCCTTCTTTATCATCCATTTCCTTCTCTCCTTCACTTCCGACTTTCCCTTTCCCCTTCACTGCCATCCATTTCCCCCTTCACGTTCCTGCTCATGAGCATTGGTTTCACCCCTACTTCTCTCTCACCACAGGGCTTCTCCTACCCGAGTGCTGCTGCTAATAGATTGGATTCCAACTGGCGCATGCCGAGGCAGGAACTCTGGTCCCGTGAGAATTCCCAACTGCAGTGTGCAGTGGCCAGGAAACCTGCCATTTGTAGCAGGACTCGTCAGCATTTTCTGACTGGGCTCCCAAAATGCTGACTGCCAGTCTGAAACACTGACAGTTGATATGTATGATCAAACAGCAATTTTACTTTGCATTAATGTAAGAGCAAAACTTTTTTTCCACACTTGGAGTATACAAGGTACTGAATCAATCAAAGCAAACATGAAACTAAAGAAATTCAAATTCCTACAAGCCAATGTGATAGGATGTGATATATAGCGTGTTGCTGTATCAGGACCAATAGCCCCAATTTTCCACTACAGGCAAAAGTGAGGTTGTGCTGGATCATGGTGCACTCACCTTTTCCAATAGTTCAAGGATAGGCCATACTGAACTTTGCGATAAGAATCCTGCCTTCTAATTTGAAGAGGCCACTGGTACAGGAAAAACCTGGTCCAGACAGCTTAGCTGTAGCAAACTTGGCTGGGAACTGCAAATTTCCGGTTGTGTAGCATCTCTTTAAAAACTGAAGTTAGCCGTAAAAGAGGAGAGGTTATTGGAGCAGAAAAATGGACAGACTGTTTACAATGGCACAGCGGAGACATGTAGACAACGTGACTTCCTTTTGTGCTGCAGAGCTGGAGATGCTGCTGCAGGAGGTGCACCAAAGGAGGGCGGCCTTATTTGGAGCTGAATGCCATCCTCTAGTAAAAACACAGATGCTAGCTGCACGGAGGCAGGTCACTGCAGTCACCCAGGTCCCTGGTACCTGACTGCAAATGATGAAGATATTTTTTATCAAAAAGGCAAAGTTAAGTGTTGCTCCTCACATTTGCAAGCATTTCTTGAAGGCCTTCTGAGAGATTGTGGACAACAATTCTTTCAATAAGCACTTATACAGGACGAGCTATTCCTGATCCAGATGTTATCTGTAGGTCATTATGAACCATTTTATGATAACCTATCTTGGGAAATGGAGGGAATAAAGACAGCTCTCCTCTGACATGATCAGACACGTGTAGTGGGATCTATTAATACGGTCCTGGGTTAGTGATGGGTGTGGAAAAAACACCACATGGGGTTGTTGAAGCTGGACTTATTGGCCCCTCATGAACGCTTTTCCCTCCTCTCAATTTTGCAACATGTTTGCAACCCCTTTGCATAGTGCAATTTGAGTGCCAGCAACAAAGAATAATGAAAAAAGTAGTAGCGGGGGGAAAAAACACAAAAATACAAAAAAAAAATGGAAGGGAGCCTTTAAACCAACTAATGCAATGGGACAAAATGCAGCAAGAGGGAAATAAAAACTTTACCTGGAACAGAAACTGCCAATTGATTTTAAGAGACCAGGGGCGCGATTTTTCCATTGGAGGTGGGTTTCGGTTTGGGTGGGTTCCAAACCCGCCTCCATTGTGAGGTGGGAAAAATTTGCGATTTCCCCCTAATTGGCCAGTTGATTTCAGAGGTGTGGGTTCCCCTGAGCCAATTAGTCTTTTGGGACTGAAACTCGCCTCTGCTGACGTCACTTATCCAGCTTCATTTAAGGGCTGCTTTCTGCCTTGGCTCATTCCACTGGTTTTTGGTCGATGGTGCACCACCTCCAAACTTTTATCTCCTTGAAGAATGGCCAGCTCCAAGGCAAGGGCCTTCCCGAGGTTCTCGGATGAGGCGCTGGGTATGCTGGTTGAGGGGGCGAAAGCTAGCAGGGAGGTGCTCTTCCCCTCATCTGGGAGGAAGAGGCCTCCCAAAGAAACCAAGGCTGTGTGGGTCCAGCTGGCAAGGGATATAACCTCCAGATCTGTGTGCAGATTGGGCGATTGTTTCTGTTTATTGATGAAATGCCATTCCTGTGTGAATGTATTAAAATTAGGTGATGGCAAACTGTTGGCTTGATGGCATCTGTTATTTCGGCTTAGGCAGCTCCACATTGCGGGCTCCGCGACACTTGCTTGGTCAGGTTGGTGGTCAGAGTAAAAGGAGGCCAGAGAGTCATGTCTATTGTCTATCATGTGGTAAGAAGGAGCCAAGCATATGTGCCACAACGGGCAACCTATGCAAATCTGGTCAGGATGAGTGCATCCCTTGCATCACGGGCAGCCATGTGCTCGCGTGCTGCCGCTGCTGCTGGTAGATACGCCGCCGCTCGGTCCTCCTCCTCCTCATCTGAGGAGGCTATGTACTGAGCCACTTGCTCATCAGGAAGCTGCAAACCGCGACGCTGTGCCATGTTGTGCAGTGCACAGCAGACCACGACCATTCTGGAGACCCTGGCTGCTGAATACTGCAGGGCTCCACCTGATCTGTCAAGGCATTGGAATCGCATCTTCAGCAAGCCAATGGTTTGCTCGATGATGGACCTGGTCGAAATGTGGCTGGCGTTGTAGCGCTCCTCAGCCTTGTTAGCTGGCCTCCTCATCGGCGTCATTAGCCACTTCTTCAGGAGCCATCCGTTAAGTTGGTTTGGCGGATTGAAGAGTGGAGGAACACTAGAGTGCCGCAGGATGAAAGAATCATGGCAACTACCACAGAACTTGGTGCAAACATGCAAAATCTCCTTCTTGTGGTTACACACCAGCTGTACGTTGAGGGAGTGGAAGCCCTTGCGGTTGACAAAGATAGCTGGGTTTTGATGGGGTGCCCTAAGGGCCACATGTATGCAGTCTATGACGCCCTGCACCATTGGCAAGCGCCTGCCATATTTGCAAAGCCAACTGAATGCGCGGTTAACACTTACTTGATCCTTGAGAAGTGGATGTAATTGTGCGCCTTTGCGGAAAGGGCATCGGTAACCTGTGTGATGCAACTGTGGGCGGCCGACTGGGAGATGCCGCTGATGTCTGCTGATGATCCCTGGAAGGAGCCTGAGGCAAAAAAGTTGAGTGCGGTGGTGACTTTGACAGCCACTGGTAAGAGGTGTCCACCCACTCCTCTGGGCTCCAGGTGTTGGTGCAGCAGTGCGCAGATGTCTCCGACAACCTGTCGCAAAAGTCTCAGCCTCCTTTGGCACTGCTGCTCAGTCATGTTGAGGTAGCTCATCCTCTGTCTGTAAATCCTGAGAGGGGGGTATCTCCTGTGGCGATGTGCTTCCATGAGCTGTCGCCTTCTGCCCTGTGCAGCATCAGGTGGGTGAGCAGGAGGTTGGGGCTCCTGCTGCTGAGCTGCCTGGTTCTGCTGCTGCCATGGCTGCTCCTCATCCGAATCTGAGGTCCACGGTGAAAGGAAATAAATGGTTCCCATGCTGCTGGCAGATACCTCCATTGGGGAAGCGCTCAGTCCAAGCGGGGGGAGGGTCTTCCAAGGAGGTCCCACAGTTGAGAGATAGAAGCTGCAGCACCTCCGACTTCGGTAGGCCTGCTAAAAGTGCTGAAAGACCTGTGGAACAAAAGTTCTGCCACCTGTAACTGATCCCTGATGAAAGCTCCGTTTTAATGGTAGAGCTGCAGCTGTGAGGAGGCCACCCACTTGTCAACCCGCCAGGATTAGCTGGCGTGGTTAGGAGGGTCGTGCAACACGCTGAAAATGTGGTAAAATAACAAAGGCCTGTCAAAATAGGGTTATAGAGGCCCTTAATGACTATTTAAGGGTCTTAACTACCTCTCCTGACTGATGGAGGCGGGACCAAATCACACCCATCAAACCTGCCTCCGGTAAAATTGCGCAGAGGCGGGTTCCGAACCCGCTCTCACTTTTTGCAATTTTGCCAACTGTCCCGCCTCCAAACCCACCTCCTCAGGACTGGGAAAATTGCCCCCCAGGTCTCAGGACTCCCTTGTGCCCATAATAATGAATAGTCAGCATAGATTTCAAAAGGGAAAATCTTGTTTGACCAACCTTATTGAATTTTTTGAAGAGGTAACAGAGAGAGTAGACAATGGTAATGCAGTAGATGTAATTTATCTAGATTTTCAAAAGGCCTTTGATAAGGTACCCCATAACAGACGAACGAATAAGGTCAGAGAATGCGGAGTCAGGGGACAAGTAGCAGAATGGATTGCTAGCTGGCTTCAAGACAGAAAGCAGAGGGCAGGGGTAAATAATAGTTATTCAGAGTGGCAGAAAGTGGGTAGTGGTGTTCCACAAGGATCAGTGCTGGGACCATTGCTGTTCACAATTTACATTAACGATTTAGACTTTGGAATCAAAAACACAATTTCTAAATTTGCGGATGAGACCAAATTGGGGGGGGATAGTCAATACTGAGGAGGACTGCAACAAATTACAGGAGGACATTAATAAACTTGCAGAATGGGCAAATAATTGGCAAATGAAGTTCAACACGGATAAATGTGAAGTACTACATTTTGGTAGGAAGAGGGAGGTCACTTATCACTTGGAGGGTGCGAGTTTAGGTGGGGTAGAGGAACAAAGGGATCTAGGAGTACAAATACACAAATCACTAAAAGTTGCGCCACAGGTTAGCAAGGCCATAAAAAAAGCAAACTAAGCACTAGGGTTTATTTCTAGAGGGATAGAATTGTAAAGTAGGGAAGTTATGCCAAACCTGTATCGAACCTTGGTTAGACCACACTTGGAATACTGCGTGCAGTTCTGGTCGCCATATTATAAAAAGGATATAGAGGCACTAGAGAGGGTGCAGAGAAGATTTACAAGGATGATACCAGAAATGCGATGGTATACATATCAGGAAAGGATGAACAGGCTGGGTCTCTTTTCTCTTGAAAAAAGGCTGAGGGGGTGACCTAATAGAGGTTTTTAAAATTATGAAAGGTTTTGATCGAGTGGATACAGAGAGAATGTTTCCACTTGTGGGGAAGAGCATAACTAGAGGCCATCAATATAAGATAGTCACCAAGAAATCCAATAGGGAATTCAGAAGAAACTTCTTTACCCAAAGAGTGGAGAGAATGTGGAACTCGCTGCCACAGGGAGTGGTTGAAGCGAATAGTATAGATGCATTTAAGGGGAGGCTGGACAAGCATATGAGAGAAGGGAATAGAGGGTTATGCTGATAGATTTAGATGACAAAAGACGGGAGGAGGCTCGAGTGGAGTATAAACGCTGGCATGGACTGGTTGGGCCGAATGGCCTGTTTCTGTGCCGTATATCCTATGTAATCTGAAAGGGTTAAAAGAGCTAAAATTAGGAAATTAAGGAACCAAGCATATATCCAACCATATAAAGAGTGGTTATGAACAAGTTTAAAAGGGGGAAGTATGATGTAACGTGGTCAAGACTACACACTACAAATCACTAATTGAGTAAAATATTAGAAATAACCTTGGAGTCGCGGTTGCTGTGGTGAAATCTTTCAAAGCAGTTTTAATTGGATTTACTTGAATTTAACCTTGGAGTTGCCAGATTAATGTGCACACGAACTGCAAGAAGTTGCACCCGAGACCAACTATTTTGCACCCGAGACCAACTATTTTGCACCCGAAACCAACTATTTTGCACCCGAAACCAACTATTTTGCACCTGAAACCAACTATTTTGCACCCGAAACCACCTGGGGGATGCAAGAAATGTAAATATGGAATGTAAATAATTGTGGGACAATAGCCACGACTCAGAACAAAAACTGTATGTAAAGTAAAAGATTTTCAGCGATCAGAGAGCATTCGTCCCTGGATGAGTGTCTCCCCTGTCGACTTGTAATACAGTTGATTTACTGAACGAACCTCCGGACTCCGAGCGATTGATTGGGAATAAGGCGGACATCGACCCTTTATATCAGAGGGTCCGTCTCGGGGAGAAGAAGCTCTCCCGGTTTACCCTTACATAATCCAATTCCTTGGAGTGAGACTTGTGCTGTGCGTGGAGCCAGGCCCAAAGATGGGACAATTGGTGTGGGATCAATAATTAAATGATTTCCATATCGTAGTGGACATGGGGGAAGTACAACCTCAGTTTTACCCCAAAATTGCCTGTTGGAAAATCGGGTTCTCCACAAATTGATCATGCAAGGTCGGGTGCCTGAGCTTCCGACCTGCATCTGCTGCCTGTGAGACCCTGTGCTGCCGGAACGGCCTTGCAAAAATGGGGACTAATAAGTGAAGTGACAATTTATTTGGCTGCTGCTGAGCGTTACTCCTTCCAGCCAGTTCCTGTTTACCAATAAGCTCCTCAGGTAGATTCCCAACTAAATCAACAAAATCAAAAAGTTAAATAAAAAATGTATACAAGGGCAAGCTTCAAAGTTCAAGATTTTAAGTTTTACAATGTCTTGCAGCCTTCTAACACACTCATAAGTATGTTCTCTTATGTTTGCAGAAAGACATATTGGAAATTTTTGAGATATTTATTATTTGATGTTATCAGTGACATGGAATTACTATTGGAAAACAGTGCATGAAAATTGAAGAGTTGTAGAAAGCTATGCCCAGTCCATTAAAAGTATTACATGGAAATGGGGACAATACCGGTTGCAGGCTGGTGTGATTGAGTAATAGGAGATTAAATCCTTCAATCTAATCCCTTTGTAGATTTTACCTCAGTTTTCATAACATACTAAGTTGAATTATAAAAACAAGGATTCATTTCAGTATAAAGCAATAAAACAATCAAGTTCATAACCCACAAACATATCATCAGTCACCATAGATCTTTTTCAATTCATGAAAATGTAAAGCAGCTGCTCTGTACATAATTCCTTAAAAGTAAATTCCTTCCAAATAAAAGCTGCACTTTTAAATGTTACTGTAATGATTATTCTGCTTCCGACAGCTGAATCAACAATGAACTAAAAACATTAATTAACTCACGCTAGCATTCCCAGGAGAAAGTGAAATTATCAAAGAATTTTTTGATATTTTCACCAGTTGTATGAAATAAACACAGCAGTCAGTTTTAGTCCCAAAATATTTTCCAGAGTTGAATTGCTTCCAGGTTCAAAGACTAACCATGGTCTGTTCTTAAGAGCTGGAATAATTTTACATCAAAACCGTGATGGATTATCACAAACTCTACAATAACAAAGTCGTTACTGTAGAACATAACTACTCTGAGCATTATTATTCAACCATTGAGTTCCCTGTACTGTTCCTCAAATAAAATAAGAGGTTAAATCAACAACATAACTTTTTCAGCACAGACTAAGAAAATATTGAGGTACTTGATGAAAAATATTAAACATTCCATCCAACTACACATTATATAACACTGCCTTCAAGCGTCTGGAGGTGACGAAGGCATGGATAACAGTTTCAGCGGCAGATTAGCTGCAGTAGGGGCGAAGATAGGTAATGTTACGGTGGTGGAAGTAGGAAGTCTTTGTGAGAGGATCTGGGTCGGAAGCTCATGGTTGAATAGGACGTGGAGGTTGTGAACAGTTTGGTTCAGCCTGAGCAAGTCGTTGGAGACAGGGATGGAGTCATTAGCATGGGTACGGAATTTGTGGTGGGGGGGGGGCCTTAGTCGTCCTAATGTTTAACTGGCATGGGGGCCAGGAATGGAAGTTGGATGGTCAGCAGTTTAGTGGGGATAGGTCAAGGGAGTAGGAGGTTTGCACCATTGACAACATGAGATCAGAGAGATCATGCGAGAGATGGGGTAGAAACTAGAGGCAGATGGGGGTTCTCATGCATATGAGAAGAGTGGGGGGGAGGAGAGAGGTAAGGTTTGGCTTGGTGGACAAGAGGAAGCAGCAGAGGCAGATAAAAAAAGTGGTCTCCATATTAGTGACAAAGAAGTTCATGAGCTTCTTGCACTAGATGTTAGAGGTGAGGATGGAGAGAGTGGGGACAGGGCTTCAACAAGATGGTTGGTAACGGAGAAAAGAAGCTGGGGTTTATCTTTGCTCTCCAGGATGATCGTAGAGTAGGGGCAGTTTTGGCAGAGGAAAGCGAGGCTCAGTAGCGCTTGATGTAGTCCAACCAGATCTGGGAATGGATGGCCAAGCCAGTTATGTACAGATACGTATAAATCTGTGCTGCTTGGACTTAAGGAAGCGAAGTTGGAGGCCATAGCAAGGGAATGAGTGGGATGGGAGACAGTACAGATTTTGTTGGGGACAAGGGTATTAAAGGTGGAGGCAAGAGAGTGGTTAGGCAAATCAATGGCTGCAGAGGTATCGTGACAAATGAAGGGCCAAAGACTCGGCAGTGTGGGGTTTTGAAAGTGCAGTTGTAAGTGACTTGGGGAACATTTTTCCTGGGGCAGATGCGAAAAGAAGTTGGGTTAGGGGGATGTGGGTGGTGAAAGATACAAAGAAATGGTCGGAGATTGCCTTGTGAGTGATCGTTACCATGGGAGTAGTGAGGCCATCAGTGTTGGCGAGGCCGAGGAGGTGGCTGTGAATATGGGTAGGTGAGTTTATATGGAGGGAGAGGTGCGAGGATTTTCAAGAAAAAGTGGGGGGGATGGAACTCTTCCGACAATGTAGCAGTCTCTCAGTAGTGTACTGAAGCGTCAGCCTAGATTACATACTGAATTCCTGGAGTAAGGTTTGAATCCACAACCTTCTGACTTGGGTGAGAGTGTCACCAACTGAGCTAATGTCTGAGAGGAGCACTGTCAGATGAGGAAGGCTTACCTCAAGTCTTTGTGGAAGAGTGGAATCCATTAAAAAAGTGAACGTTTAATTTCCCGTCACAATGTTTTTTGCAAAGATATTCCATGGATCGCCAGGAAAATCCATCATATATTTGGAAAATTGTTACCCCCAATTGACAAACTTAATTTGCTGAAACTTTAATGAATGAATTTAATGTGAAAAATTCATTCTAATTGGAGACTTAATGGAGCTTTCTACTTCGGCGGGGCAGAAAACCCGTGTTAACGGATCGGCTGCCGATTATACTCTCAGCCTGATTTTCTGGAAAATTGGGTGGGGTGTATAACGGGTGGCCCATCTGATACTGCCAGTTTTCCACCCGACCGAAGCTGAAAATTACTCCCGATATCTCTGCATCATGTATTAGCCTTTTCAGGACTCTAGTATAAAGCACAGCATGGGGTCCCTTGCACCTTCATCCATATAAAAATATCAATTTTTTGATATTCTTAATGCTGGGGTCTCTGGATTGCACTGTGGTCTTAAGAGAACCTCCATGAGCCTTGGAGTTCTTGAAGAGGCACAGGCTCTTTATGGGTTTCTATTCCAGCGCCCCTCCCCCCCTACTTTTTACAGCACCATTTTAGTACTGTGTTGTTTTTCTCACACTTTATTTTCACTTAATGCAGCAAGGTTGTGTGCCTGTGCTTTTGTGTGTGAAGCCCTTGGAATATTTGAGTGTACCAAGGCTTTCAACTGTACGTTTCAGATAGAATGTGTGCCCTGCTGAAGTAAAAGTACGCACGAGATGCAATAAAAGAGCTGGTAATTTGTGACGAGTCTTGGTGTGAGCGAGCAGTAAATGTGGAACATGTTGACAGGTAACATTTTGTAGCATGCAATTTTGGGCTGTCTGCCTAGTACTGTTGAGTAGTCTCACCTTGCTAAATTTCTTAAAGTGTGACATCCATCACTTACACACAGACTCCATTCTGTGCCTTAAGGTTGGGCTCGCCTTCCCTTGCTTCTCATCTTATCCCTCATACAGGCTTGGCAAAGGATATATACACCATATGTCTAAGATCCATTTTGAGCCTTTATAACAGCTGAAAAAATATTTGCCTCCATGTATAGTTGACTTTAACTATCTGCATTCCTTTGAATTTGAGTTGCAATCTTGCAGAACTTTCCGGACCTCACTTCAGCGAGCTCCCAGCTTCAGGAGCTCACACAAATCATCAAAATTCCCGACTCCTGAAAACAGTGGGAGACTGGACTTTGACGAACAGAGAAAACGCTGTATTCACAGACTTCAGATGCTAGGTCCTCTGCGCTGGGACCAGAACATCTAACATCTGCTCTTTAGGAAGGTTGCATGCAACTTGTGTGCTGCGTTTTGCAATACTAACCAATACACAGTTGCTACAACACAAATATTTCACAGTCATGTCATCTACACTGATGCACATTTCAATGCAAACCAAGAGTCCAGCTGTTCTACTAGGCAAGTTGAGACAAATTAGTCAAATTCAAAGTTCAAATAAAATTCCACCAAAAACACTAGTTTGATCATTTGCACATTGGAGAGAGAGGGAGAGAGAAAGGAATGAGGTCAAAGCACCTTCAGCAGCTTTTGGTTGACTCAAAAGAAGTTACCATCAGAAACTTGCAACCAGGTTCTAGGGTAATGAATGGTGTTTGGCATGAGAAAATCTTAAAGAAGGAAACAAATGTATGCCAAAATAGGATTAAAAAATATTTATTCTTAGATTTAGTTTCTCAAGAAACTAAGCAGAAGGGAAAATCCATCTAATTGATATTCATACATGGCAACTATAAAACACAACAATCAGCGTTCTAGTGGCACTCTGTGCTTCTGCTGATCAAGAACTCGCAAACCAGGCCCCTCTTCCACACACCATTCCAGAGTTCCTACCTGCTGCCATTCTGGCTGTGATTGACAGTAGTGGATACGGCGGGTGGGAATTCCCACCTATAGTGTACAGTGCTCTCAGGATTACCAGCAGGTTGGAATTCAGGTTCAGTGGTCTTATGTGGTGTCGGGTGGAGAGAGTGAAGAAACCAGGATCAGTATTTTGAAGGGGGGGCAGGAGAAGGGGAGAGAGAGGGTGAAAGCTGGGAGATATTAGAAGCTTAAAGCAGCTCTTAGGAAGGGCAATAGAGAGGGTAGAAGCTTGGAACAGCACCTGAGACTAGATCATTGAGACTGGGTCAAATTTCTTACTATAAAAAAAGAGAAAATTAAAACCTTTTTCTCTCATAATAGGTCATCTGCTGCTACTAGCAACTTTAAAATATAAAGGAAAGATAATCAATTTTCCAAAATGACTAAAGTACTTTTCAATAAAAAGGGGAAGAAGTCTTATCCTTGTTAAGATTATAAAGAAGGGCATTGATAAAGATCATTATTGATTCTAAGATACTGGAAAAGTTTCACGTGATGGTGGGAAATGCCCCAAATCCCCCTAGAAAATAAATCTTATATCCTCAACATTTGAATTCCCTTCTGTGTCACATGTAAAGAAAGAACCTGCATTTATGTAGTACTTCGCACTTCCTTGTGATGTCCCAAATTACTTCAGAGCTGCTGAATTGTTTTTGAAGTCTAGTCACTTGTTATATAAGCAAACAAGGCAGCCAATTAAAGTGCACAAGATCCCACAAACAGCAAATGAGATGAAGGACCAGCTAATCTATTTTGGTGTTGTTGGTTGAGGGATAAATGTCGGCCAAGACAATTGGACAGCTCCCCAGTTCTTCTTCAAAGTACCATAGAACCTTTTATGGTGATATGACCAGGCAGATGAAGCCTCAGTTTAATTTATCACCTGAAAGATGGCACATCCGAAATGCAGCATTATGTACTTAAAGTAAAGGAATGCTAGGACCAATTTTCTGAAAGTGCTTGGAGCTCTGCCCATTGGGAATGCATAGCAAGAAATCTTCGGCACACACTCCATTATTGATGTGGAGTTTCCCCGATATGTGTTGCTAGTGGGTGAGAACCCTTGCCAATAAAACACATTCAGAAAATCAGCCCTGTTGGGTAGACGCACTGCTTAAGTTGCAAACCCCTGTCCCACTGCACTCTCAAATTAATTAGGAGCTTTCACATATCATAATCTTTTATTCAGGGTCAGATATTGAAGCTGTTCATCAGTATTTGCTAGTTTTCTAGGTTGGCACGTATGAATATTTTACAGCAACGTTGATACATATATTATCCTGTTTCAGCAATATCAAACTACCAGCCTTTTCAGAGTATTTTGTTTTCCACCATGTTATTTCCTTACTAACCAACTTTGCCTTTTTATTAAAGAAGGCTCTTATTTTATAAGGATCCCAGCAGATGCTCTTTCAGAATTTGGACAATAACAGCACCTGCAATAGGCATTACCAATCACAGTAGATAATAAATGGCCTTGTGGAAATTTGGCTCCTCTGACAATTACAAAAGAACATCTGGGTTACTGTAATGGCCATTTCAGCAGTTGTTTCCTTCATTTTTCTTTGTTAGTATATAAAGGAGTTTGTCTTCAATTTTCCAAAATCCAATTTGTTTAGTCTCAGCTTGACTGAAAGACAACAGACATTTAAGACAAACAGGGAAGTCTGAAGTCTTGGTGGCAAGTTTAATGAAATTACTAGAATTTTACATCAGCTTCATATCAAACACTCTGGACAATGTTTCATTTTGTAATTTTCCACTTCCATATCTTTTCAGGAAGTAATCTGTATTTTGGATGTAGTTGAGTAAATGTGTCATGTGTTGTTCTCTTTTCCTCAAACATAGTTAACAATGCACCAACACGAAATGCAGCCTAAAGTGGCTGTTCAATGATTTGCCTTGGTTTACATTATGTTCTTCATACTCAGCAAGATGTGGTGACTAAGAATTTGGTTTGCGGTTGGCAAGCTGCTTCAGAGGGTCCAGAAGCAAATGGTCCCAATAACTTGGTGCTGACGACAAGTCTACTGAATCCTTTATGTTTTATTGCCACTGGAAATGCAAAGGAAAAAAGTGTGGTTTCTTTTCAAAGAACAAGGCCAATGAACAATGGCCCTGGAATGATGCCGTACAGACAGAAATTTCAGATGAAAGTGTTAAATGTCTGTACTTCAGTATCTTATTTTTAATTCAGCACATTTTACAATTGTGTGCGTGGTAATAAAGCACTGAGAGGTAAAACGTGCCAATGAATACTAATGAATTGATTTATATCCATTTCTGGTACTGGTAAAGTGTTTCAGAAATTAATGTGAATCAATTCAGTACTGGATGCAGGTTATTTAGTAGTAGAAAATAAATTATCTCATCCAGCAATGTGAATCAATAGAGCCAATTTTTCATTTAACACGCAGCACAAAACTGGCAATAACAACGACCTACATTTAAATAGCATCTTAAGTATAGAAAAACATCCCAAGGCTCTTCACAGAGGCATAATCAGACAAAAATGGATGCCGAGCCAAAAGAGAGATATTAGGAGGGGTGAGCAAAGCAAAGAGATGGGTTGTACGGAGTATCTTAAAGGCGGAAAGAGGTCGAGAGTCGGAGGGATTAAGTGAGGGAAGATGCCTAAGAGGTTAGAGTCAGAGTAACAAAGATGTTTGGAGGGATTGTAGGGTTGGAAGAGGTTACAAAGATAGGGAGGGGAGAAGCCATGTAAGAAGTTACTCACAGGAATAAATATTTTAAAATGTAGGTGTTGGGGGACCAGGAACCAATATAGGCCAGCAAGGACAGGCGTGATAAGTGAGCAGAATTTGGTGGAGGATGGGATACGGGGAGCTGTGTTTTGGATGAGCTGAAGTTTATGAAGTGTGGAAAGTGGGAGGTTAGCCAAGAGACCATTGGAATAGTCAAGTCTGAAAGATCAAATACGATTCAGAAGTTGCAAACAGTCTGTTTCCACCCGAGACAGTGGGCGGGGAGGGGGACTGATTCAGTGTCAAGGGTATAGAGTTTGTGACAGGGGCTAAAGGCGATGTCTTCGATCTTCCCAATGTTCACCTAGAGGAAATTGCAGCTCACCCAAGACTGAATGTCAGGCAAGCAGTCTGACAGCAGAGGTAAGTGAAGAGGTCAAGAGAGGTGGAGAGGTAGAGCTGAGGATCGTCAGAGTGGTAGTGGACCCCATGTCTTTGGATTATGTTCCTAAGAAGCAGCCTGTAGATCAGGAAGAGAAGGGCATCTAGGATAGATTCTTGGGGGACTTGAGATAATGGTGGGGGGTGCAGGAAGAAAAGCCATTTCTGGAGATGCTCTGGCTCTGAATGGATAGGCAAGAGTGGAACGAAGCGTGGCCAATCCTACTGAGCTTGTCAATGGAGGACAGTTTCATTGAAAGAGTGGTCAATACTTGGAATGGTCTTCCAGGTAGGGTACTGGAGATGAAAAACATTCAAGATACAGTTAGATGGTGTGATGAAGGGGAGAAGGATATGGTAAATGTTTTTGAATGGATGAGTTAAGGTGGTCCAAATAGTCCCATCTGCATTGATCTTGTTCAATGTTTTGGAATATATTTTTATTGAGAGAATACATTTTTATGCCATCATTGACAAAACTCTTTTGGAGCAGTGACTGAATCTGACAGTGAGGGAGCTGAACAAATATCAATGGAGATAAGGGATCTAAGTACCAAGTATCGATGATCTTTATATCAACAAATCAGTGCAGAAATTGGCAGGTTAGCCATTAGGGTATTTTTGGTATTTGTTTTCTGGCAGGTTAAGTGGGACGAGGCACTAAGAGGACACGGCATTTATTGGGAGCGGGTGGTGTACATGATCATGATCTGGAGTTGGCAACTTTCTCTTTTACTTGATGTCTTGGTGTGTCTTTTTGGGGGGCAGGAAGAGGATTGGCAGAAGAGAATTGGTGAAATAGGCAAGAAAGAAGGGAGCCCATATGTTTTGGTAGTTTTCCAGTTGTAGATACCACTTGTGCAAAACCCATTCCAACTGGCAATACATCCCACAGCTGTTTTGTTCACATTAACACCAATTCTTGTCTAGTGCTACCCGACTGCACAAAACTGTCCTTATACCTTGCTACTGTACCCGTAAATATTGTATAACCTTATTTGTACTATGACTAATCATAATCTGAAAACTTGGTGTAATTTTTTGGCATTAAAAAGGATATCTTTGTGTGCTACTACAATGTTGTTTGAGCATAGTGGTAACTGGTAACTCTTTAACAGAAGTTAACTGAAAACACTGATTGAGCCAATTATCATGGGGAGGAAGATGAAAAGCTGAGCCAAGAAGTAGGCCCTATAGAGATTTAGGCTTTCCAGGTAGGTAGTAACTGAGATGTATGCTACTTTAAAGAGCTAATAAGTAACTGCCAATATCCGGTCTGTGGCTGTATAATTGACAACAGTTGAAAACTATTTCTCATAGCAACAGAAAGTGATTTTTCAGGTATTTTCAGACTAGGCACGACATCCAGTTGCATTCAAGAAGAGAATACAGCTTCATTCATTTCCACAAGTTTATAGAAAAACAGTTGAAGAAACAATATCCTGCTGCTGGCTTCTCCAGAGTGACTTGTGACCATTATTATTACGGGGTTCAGCATTTAGCATACACTATTTGTAAACACTTTCATTCCCTCATAAGCAAGTAGTCTGTGGTGTCTCAAAAAATGATCTTCACTATGAATGTGCAAAACCTAGGATTAACATTTGACTCCTTGATCCTTATCCAGTTGCATGTTCCTGGCTCATTTGAATAGAATAACCAGCTGTGAGGTGGGCCTTTTGGAGATTATGGCAACAGTCTAAAATTATGGCTCAGGACAGCATTACAGAACCTACCAACCAAAATTCCCTTTAAACTGCGCTCCAGAGGTCCTGCGCAGCCGGTGAGCTGGCTTTTAAATGCAAAAACCGCATATGCTCGGATTTTTGAATGGGCCGCTATCCAATTAGTCCCATTCCCCTGCTTTTCCCCATAGCCTTGCAAATTTTTTCTTTTCAAGTATATATCCAATTCCCTTTTGAGAGTTACTATTGAGTCTGCTTCCACCAGTGCATTCTAGATCATAACAACTTGCTGTGTAAAAAAATTTCTGCTCATCTCCCCTCTGGTTCTTTTTCCCACACCACTCTTGCGCACAACCTGGCAATCAATTACAAAGTGGCATTAACAATGGCCAGAAAATGATGTATGGCAAAGGATAAAATGCATTTTAAAATTGCACTTCTACAGACTTTATCACGTCTATCAGAAAACGCTCAAAGCATTTCACACAGTGAATTGCTTTGAAATGCAGTAACTATTATGCGTGCAAATGTGGCAGTCATTTTGTGCATACCAATTTGTTTTTTGGTAGCAGTGATTGAAGGAGGATACTTAGCCAGGACACCAGGAGAACGCCATGCTCTTCCAGTAAGGTCATGAGATCTTTCAATATCCACCTGAATAACCTGTACAGGTAGACAAGGCCTTAGCTTAACATCTCATCCAGAAGACATCACATCCGACCAATCAGCATTCCTTTAGTATTGATCTGGAATGTCAGTTTAGATTATGAGATCGAACCTGCAACCTTCTGATCCAGGAGTGAGAGTGCTTCAACTGAGTTAAACAGACATGCATCAAAAGCACTCTCAATATGAAGTTGTTGAATTCAAAACTCAGTATTAATGGTTGAGTAGAGCCAGTCACATTTTTGAATCCTTTTCCATGAAATGATCTAGAAATATGTTATTTTAGTAATCTGCTTCTAAGTTGAAGTTTACTTTAAAGGGGCTAGTTTTGCAAGACAAACCCATGCTGGAATGTGAATCAGAAGCCAGAGAAGGCCGCAGACAATGGCAGCTCGTTAAACATTTACCAGAATACGTTCACACCTTTGAGATACAAATGCATCATCCTTTTGGCTTTTGCATGGAACAAATTTCAAGCAAGTGGGGAAGTTCACCCAGGCATGTTTGATTGGCAGCTCTACTGCCTGGCCCACAGTCTCAAAAGGAGCAGGAGATAGATACCTACCTTCCTGTGCAGGGGACGTTTTGAACCACAAGGATTCAAGGTCAGTTAGTACATAGTATTTACAGTACCGAAACAGGCCATTCGGCCCAACAGATCCATGCCAGTGTTTATGCTCCACACGAGCCTCCTCCCACCCTTCTTCATCTAACTCCATTAACATATCCTTCTATTCCTTTCTCCCTTATGTGTTTATCTAGTTTCCCCATAAATGCAACTATGCTATTTGCCTCAACAACTCCATGTGGTAGCGAGTTCCACATTCTACTCACTCTCTGGGTAAAAAGTTTCTCCTGAATTCCCTATTGGATTTATTAGTGACTACCTTATATTTATGGCCACTAGTTCTAGTCTTGTCTACAAGTGAAAACATCTTCTCTATGTCTACCCTATCAAACCCTTTCATAATCTTGAAGACCTCTATCAGGTCACTCCTCAGTCTTCTCTTTTCTAGAGAAAAGAGCCCCAGTTGTTCAATCTTTCCTGATAGGTATAACCTCTCAGTTCTGGTATAATTCATAGTCAAACTTTTTAGTCTTTGGTAAGGGAAAAGCCTTCACTCAGACGAAGAGGTTATATATGTGAAATTAGCTATAAAAACCTCTTGTTTAAATTAAGATGACCCACCGAACTGGGGGTAGCATTACAGCGACTTATATTTGCATAAAAATTCAAAATAAAGTTGTACAAATTGAACTAAGTAAGTCTGATCACACCTATTGCTCTGCACATTTCACCTTACTATGGGATACAGCAGTTTATGATTCAAACCAAAATTCACCTCATCTAGTGTTAAGCTAGTCCACGTTCAAAAAGATTTAAGAGATACGCATGTGAAAGGCACGGATGTTTGGTCCAGATCGGAAGGAGGTGATATTGTTATGTCCCTAGTTTATTCTATCATAAAAGTAGATATAGGGCAATGTGAGTCAACTCCCATTACAGTAAGATTCTCAGATCACTTAAAGGTGTGATTGATGCCACTGAATCCAAGAAAATATCTATGGTAGAGCTAAATTTGTAACATAGCTGTGTGATAAATTACTTCTTCCCCCTCCCATATCAACTTTTTGGTATACTATACGAGTTAGAAAGTTAGTCACTGAATTACATGGAATCCTATCAAAGGAACAAGAAGCACATGACTATATGACTGCAATTCAATAAATGCAAATATGTGCACTGTGATTAAAATAGTTTTTGATGAATGCATTATGTTTATTAGATATAAACTACAGATGATCTGATGAGATTGTTTTTACACCCATTTACCTCAACAAACAAATTTCAGGCTTCATACAAATTGATTTAATATTCTGCGCAACACGTAACTTTCACTTATATTTATTGCATAAACATGGATAAAACTGTTGGATGGTTTGAGTATTGGTCACAGCTAAGAAATACAGCAACCCTTCAAGAGTAAACTTGCTATAAAATTGCATGACTGATGCATTAACATTATTGACATGAACTGTTTTATATAGATATATATATATAAAACTTTATAAAATGGAAAACAAAATCACTCAGGTACACCAACTACTTAAGGTCTCTGTCCTCACTGTAACTAGTCAGGTTGTTTGCACCTAGAACAATAATATTTAGAATGGCGGGACGCCATCTTTTTTTATCACCCACGTTGAACTAAAGGACTTTATAGTTATTATAGGAATCATCTAGAAATCCACAGAAATGTTTTGGCTTGGTTACAAGAACTGATGGGAAACATATGAGCACTTACAATGCATTTTCAATATTTGGTTGAGAGTTGCATGAAGTGATGATCCATGAGCGCTTCTGTTTCAACATTATCTGACTGCCAGGGAGGAACCTTCTTTTAGATACAGGAAAATTTCCTTTTCAGTTGTATGTATTATTTACCTTAACCTCTAGATTTCTTCTCATAATTGTTTCTGGAATACAAATCTACAAGAAACTGCAAGAGTTTTGTGGCAAGAGGAGTGGCTTCTAAGCTTTCATGAGGTATGTACGTTTTTAAAAGGCATTTACTATAAAAACATGCTTTAAGGTATACAATAAATGAATTCAAACTACTCATTAGTAAACTAGACATGCACAAGGTTAGGCGTTCAAAATGTGTTTTGTGAATTTCTCCTATTTATTTCTTGAATACATATATATCAATCATTGGCGGTAAAGTGTTTGGGATGTCCTGAAGTTGTGGAAGGCACTATATAAATGCAAGTTTTCTTCTACCGTTGAACATCTCGGCATACCAAATATGCAAATTGTGAAATTCTTCTATGTGCGCTGGGAAAAATACATTGCAAATCACATGGATGCTACACTTTACCTATTATTTGTGATAAACTATTGGAATATGCTTCAGCGAGTCACTTCAGATGCAGTTATATTCAAAACTCTGCTCATTTTTGAAATGTCTGTTAAAATATTGCTGTTGTCATTAATATAATGAGAATGTCAAAAATAAAGTAAAAAATGCATTTCCACTTATTGAATATAAATATTGAAAATGATATATAGTACAAAATACAGGCAGTATACATTTTTACAATTTAATTATTCTTGAATGTTAATTCTATTTACACACTGTGCTAGATACAGTTCTGGCATACATAAAGTTACTTATGGGTTTCTCAGGGAACTTAATGCCTAAAAGTATCTTTCTCAATACAATACTTTTGGCTCACATACAGCAGAGGAGCATAACAGTGGGGGTAATTTTAAGTGTGACAGCTAGCTACTGTAGAAACTAGAGGTAGCTTTCTTCATTTGTTGTAATGCTCTTAAGTGAACACTGTAATTTACTCACCAAGGATTTACCCACCAAGGATATATCGCACCCTCTTCAAATGATAATACATTTTTGTATTTTATTATTGCTGGAATTACATTTTTGAATATTTCCAGGTACAATAAGGTAATTGGCAAAAGAACCAGAGGGGAGATGAGGACAATATTTTTAATTCAGTGAGTTGTTATGATCTGGAATGCACTGCCTGTAAGGGTGGTGGAAGCAGATTCAATAGTAACTTTCAAAAGGGAATTGGATAAATATTTGAAGGTAGAAAAATTGCAGGGTTATGGGGAAAGAGCAGGAGAGCGGGACTAACTGCTCTTTCAAAAAGCAGGCACAGGCACGATGGGTCGAATGGCTTCCTTCTGTGCTGTATAATTCTATGACTATCTGAATATTCACATTGAGTAGTATATTTTGTTTTCCACCATATATAGCGTAAAGCAAAAGTTAGCTGTGCTTTGATACATTTTAAACAAATGGCTTTCATTTCAACTGTGGAATATCATCTGCAAACAATTCGAAGAAATTCAAACAAAATAGTCCATATTGTAGCAGTAATCATGTTTTACTTTTTGGAAAAGTGTATGAACAACATTATAACAATTAGAAAATTAGTTTGGCCAAAAATGTTGTATTTATGGTAACCAATATTTATAACTGTCCTGAAAAATGTTGCTAATATTCTATAAAGTGTTGAAATCTTAGAAGCAAAGACACAACAATATAAAGTGCTACTGCAATAGAAAGTAACATAGAGGGCAATTATATTTTCCTTTTGATTAAAATAAGAAACAAAGTTATTCATACAAGTAACATGGAAAACACAATCATCAGCAAATGTTTCCTTTTATACTGCCAAATTGTTAGAATTTACAACCACTGACAAAATTAAATTCTATATATTTTAATCAATGCCATACTTAACCGTGATAGAAATGATTAATTACCCAAGTACAGGTTGAGCGTCCAAAATCCGGACTCCGGGACGATTGGTGGCAGGGTCGTCCATAATCCGTAAAATGTTCCAGAATCCGGACACCCTGTCAAACCACAACCTGGGCCCAGGCATTTCCGGACTCGGAACGTGTTTCTGATGTCCGAAGTCCAGAAACGCCTGAGCCCAGGTTGCGATATTTCCGGACTTCGGACATCAGAAACATGTTCCGAAGTCCGGAAAAACACGAAAACCAGCTCGGCCTCGGTCCCGAGGTTGCCGGATTCAGGACGCTCAACCTGTAATACTAATCCATACAATGTTAACAACTTTGTAGTAAAATTCAGCCCAATAAGCATTTCCTCTATTATATTCCATATCTTACCATTTTGTCATGAAACTACTTGGAACTGATAACTTCATGCAGCAATGATACGCTTTAATTAATAAATTAATCACTTAAATGGTCAAGCCGCCATATTACAAACCTTTCAAACAAATATTCTTCTAAATCATATTTAACTTCCTCAATGAATAGTGTCAATAACCTCCTCGTTAATTTTTGATCAATTTTAGGGTTGAATGAGGCAACTTTCAACTTTGGTGCGGGGTGTAAAACTGGTGTGGCTCGAGCCGTTCATTTCTTTTTCCACTTTTTCTCCCCCTTTTCTTTTTCTCTCTATCCCTCCCTGACCGCTCTCTCCTGTCATCATGCCTCCTTTCATTTCTCCTCTTGGATACTTTGCCCTCCCAAATTCCTACCCCAATCCTTCATTACTCTTCGACCATCCTACTCTCCTGCTGCCGTCCCAGGCTTGACTCCCCCTAAGATAAGCCTACAGCTTCCCTCTGTACCTCTCTTGACATCCTACGAAGGGCCCATCGAGGCACTCGCCGCTGCCTCCTTACGAGCAGCAACCCCAACTGTCCCATCCTACTCTCTCGCCAAACTTCCCGCCCAGCGCACCCACTGGGGGCTAATCATGCCAATCTCCTCCCTGTCCAAGTCACTCCTCCCAGTGCTGACCCTGTGGACACTGGCAGTGGATCACCCATCACCAACCATCTCCGCATCTCCCTCCAGAATGTCTGTTCACTTGCGAACAAGGCCCTTGCCATCCATGAGCTTATCGTGGATGATTGCATCGACATCATGGCCCTGACAGAAACTTGGTTGAGGGGTGATGACACCTTACCCTTAAATGAAGCCTCCCCGCCTGGCTATATCTTCTACCACTTGCTCAGACCGCCGTGGTGGCAGTGTGGCTCTCATCACCAAATCACACCTTGGTCTGTCCTCCTACTCCTCCGGCACTTTCTCCTCCTTTGAGCATCTCACCTTATTCCACCCCCTCACCTCATTTAAAATTCTCGTTCTCTACCGCCAACCCAAGTACCATAAAAATGTTATTACCAAGATATCTTCACTGTTTTCCTCCTTCAGCCTCTGCACTTACTTACTTCTCATTCTCGGTAATTTCAACCTCCATCTCAATTTATCATGCTCTCTCTCCTCTTAGTTCACTAGCCTCCTATCCTCCCCTAATCTCTCCCTCCATGTAAACTCCCCAACCCATATTCACGGCCACCCCCTCGACCTTGCCATCTCTCATGGCCTTGCTACTCCCATCGTGTCATCTGACCACTTCCTCGTATCGCTCTCCACCCACATCCCCCTTCCACCACCACCGCACCACCCCCCACCCTACTTCCTTCTGTGTCCGCCCCTAGAAAAACTCTCTCACAACTTTCTCACAACTGCACTTATGAAATCCCAACTGTCCAGCCTTTGGCCCTCCATTCACCACGACATTTCTGCATCTACCGATCTACTCAACCACACCCTCACCACCACCTTTGATGCCCTAGTCCCGATTAAAACAATTACTCTCGCTCACCGTGGCCGTTCCCCCTGGTATGGCCCTCATCTTCGCTCCCTTAAGTCCAAGGAATGCAGATTTGAACGGATATGGCGGACAAATGATTTAGCCATTCACCGCCAGATCTGGCTGGACCACATAAAGCATTATCGGGTCCTGCTCTCGTCTGCCAAAATTGCTCACTATTCCAGAATAATTCTGGAAAGCAAAGATAAAACCCGGCTTCTTTTCTCCACTGCTAATCGTCTTCTTAAACCTCTCTCCCCTGTCTCCTCCACCCTCACCTCCGACAACAAGTGTGAGGGGCTCATGGACTTCTTTGTCTCTAAGATTGAGACCATCCGTTCAGTTACCTCTGCCACTTCCCTTCCTTCCCCTAGCCCACCAGGCCAAATTTCCACTAAGGTTCCCCCCTGCCCTAGCCCTGAACTCACATCTTTCTCCAGTTTCTCTCCAATCAGTTCCCTCCTGACCTCTCCGCGCTCATCTTGTCCATGAGACCCACTTCCTGCTCCCTCAACCCTATTCCCATCAAACTGCTGACCACCCAACTTCCTTTTCTGGCTCCCATGTTAGCTGACATTGTTAATGGTTCTCTCTCCTCAGGTACTGTCCCTCTCTCCCTCAAATCTGCCACCATCACCCCTGTCTCATAAAAATAACCCTTGACCCCCTCCGTCCTTGCAAAGTACCGCCCCATCTCCAACCTCCCTTTCCTCTCCAAAGTCCTTGAACGTGTTGGCGCCTCCCAAATCCATGCCCATCTTTCCTGCAACTCCATGTTTGAATGCCTCCAATCAGGTTTCCGCCCCTGCCAGAGTACAGAAACGGCTCTTATCAAAGTCACAAATGACATCCTTTGTGACTGTGACAAAGGTAAACTATCCCTCCTAGTCCTTCTTGACTTGTCTGCAGCCTTTGACACGGTTGACCACTCCAGCCTTCTCCAATGCCTCTCCACCGTCATCCAACTAGGTGGGACTGCACTCGCCTGGTTCCATTCTTATCTATCATTCTTATCTATCTAATCGTAGCCAAAGAATCACCTGCAACGGCTTCTCTTCCCACTCCCGCATTGTTACCTCTGGTGTCCCCCAAGGATCTATCCTTGGCCCCCTCCTATTTCTCATAAATGCTGGCCTTGCCAGCGACGCCCAGATCCCATAAGTGAATTAAAAAAAATCTACATGTTGCCCCTTGGCGACATCATTCGAAAACACAGCGTCAGTTTCCACATGCACACGAACGACACCCGACTCTACCCACCACCACTTCTCTTGACCCCTCCACGGTTTCTAAATTGTCAGACTGCTTGTCCGACATCCAGTTCTGGATAAGCAGAAATTTTTTCCAATTAAATATTGGGAAGACCAAAGCCACTGTTTTCGGTCCCCGCCACAAACTCCATTCCCCAGCCACTGACTCCATCCCTCTCCCTAACATGTGTCTGAGGCTGAACCACACTGTTCGCAACCTTGGTGTCATGTTTGACCCTGAAATAAGCTTCCAACCACATATCCGCGGCATAACTAAGACCGCCTATTTCCACCTCCGTAACATCGCCCATCTCTGCCCCTGCCTCAGCTCATCCGCTGCTGAAACCCTCATCCATGCCTTTGTTACCTCTAGACTTGACTACTCCAACGCACTCCTGGCTGACCTCCCTCATTCTACCCTACGTAAACTTGAGGTGATCCAAAACTCGGCTGCCCCTGTCCTAACTCGCACCAAGTCCCGTTCGGCCATCACCGCTGTGCTCGCTGACCTACATTGGCTCCCAGTTAAGCAATGCCTCGATTTCAAAATTCTCATCCTTGTTTTCAAATCCCTCCATGGCCTCGCCCCTTCCTGTCTCTAATCTCCTCCCCCCCCCCCCCCCCGCCCCCACATAATTCTGCCCTCTTGAGCATCCCTGATTATAATCGCTCAATTGGTGGCTGTGCCTTCTGTTGCCTAGGCCCTAAGCTCTGGAATTCCCTGCCTAAACCTCTTTGCCTCTCTACCTCTCTTTCCTCCTTTAAGACGCTCCTTAAAACCTACCTCTTTGGCCAAGCTTTTGGTCATCAGCCCTAATTTCTCCTTATAAGAACATAAGAAATAGGAGCAGGAATAGGCCACTTGGCCCTTCGAGCCTGCTCCGCCATTCAATAAGATCATGGCTGATCTTGGGCTCAAAGCCACTTCCCAGCCCACTCCCCATAACCCTTCACTCCCTTATCTTGCAAAAATTTGTCTATCTCCACCTTAAATGTATTTAATGACCCAGCCTCCACAACTCTCTGGGGCAGAGAATTCTACAGATTTCCGACCCTCTGAGAGAAGAAATTCCTCCTCACCTCAGTTCTAAAAGGGCGACCCTTTATTCTGAAACTATGCCCCAGAGTTCTAGATTTCCCACGAGGGGAAACATCCTCCCTGCATCTACCCTGTTGAGCCCCCTCAGTATCTTATATGTTTCAATAAGATCACCTCTCATTCTTCTAAATTCCAATGAGTATAAGCCCAGCCTGCTCAACCTTTCTTCATAAGTCAACCCCCTCATCTCTGGAATTAACCTAGTGAATCGTCTCTGAACTGCCTCCAATGCAAGTATATCCTTCCTTAAATAAGGAGACCAAAACTGTACGCAGTACTCAAGGTGTGGTCTCACCAATACCCTGTACAGTTGTAGCAGGACTTCCCTGTTTTTATAAACCAACCCCCAAGAAATAAAGGCCAACATTCCATTTGCCTTTTTGATTACTTGCTGTACCTGCATGCTAACTTTTTGTGTTTCATGCACAAGGACCCCCAGGTCCCTCTGAACTGTAGCATTTTGTAATCTCTCTCCATTTAAATAATAGTTTGCTTTTTTATTTTTCCTGCCAAAGTGGATAACCTCGCACTTTCACACATTATACTCCATCTGCCAAATGTTTGCCCACTCACTTAGCCTGTTTATATCCCTTTGCAGATTCTTTGAGTCCTCTGCACAACTTGCTTTCCCACCCATCTTTGTATCATCCGCAAACTTGGCTACATTACACTCGGTCCCTTCATCCAAGTCATTAATGTAGATTGTAAATAGTTGAGGCCCCAACACCGATCCCTGTGGCACCCCACTAGTTACCGTTTGCCAACCGGAAAATGACCCATTTATCCCGACTCTCTGCTTTGTTAGTTAGCCAATTCTCTATCCATGCTAATATATTACCCCCAATTCCGTGAGCTCTTATCTTATGCAGTAACCTTTTATGTGGCACCTTATCGAATGCCTTCTGGAAATTCAAATACACCACATCCACTGGCTCTCCTTTGTCCACCCTGCTCGTTACATCCTCAAAGAACTCCTGCAAATTTGTTAAACATGATTTCCCTTTCATAAAACCATCTGACTCTGCTTGACTGCATTATGATTTTTCAAATGCCCTGCTACTGCTTCCTTAATGAAGGACTCCAGCATTTTCCCAACGACAGATGTTAGGCTAACTGGTCTATAATTTCCTGCTTTCTGTCTCCCTCCTTGCTTAAATAGGGGTGTTACATTCGCGGTTTTCCAATCCGCTGGGACCTCTCCAGAGTCCAGGGAATTTTGGTATATTGCAACCAATGCATCCACTATCTCTGCAGCCACTTCTTTTAAGACCCTGGGATGCAGGCCATCTGGTTCAGAGGACTTGTTGTCTTTTAGTCCCATTATTTTACCAAGTACTATTTCCTTAGTGATAGTGATTGTGGCTCGGTGTCAAATTTTTTGTCTTATAATACTCCTGTGAAGCGCCTTGGAACGTTTTACTACGTTAAAGGCGCTATATAAATACAAGTTGTTGTTGTTGTTGTATCGGATGCCTGTTATACACTCCACCCGATTTTCCACTCCATTGACTTTAATGAAAAGGAGAATCATGCAGGGTACATAATGGGCGGTCGATCAGATACGGTCAGTTTTAAGCCCCCGCCGAAGTTGAAAGTTACCCCAATGTGTTGGTGAGCTTATCAATCTTTATTCTCTGCCATCCACTCCAAAGGAAAATGGCATCAGACTACAGAGTGCTGCCAGGTGCCAGTGCAACTCCCTTAGTTGTTATCCATCAAAAATTGCATGCCTGGCAGACATCCAGCAGTTCCCTAAAAGGAAGGAGGGGTACTCTCTCCTTCCTTAAAGGAGAAGCTTCCTAAAAGAGAGGAAAGTACTTTCAATGCAAAACTGTTAGGAGGAATATTTATTTTTTTCACCTGTAGCCCCTGCAGACCTTCCAAGGTGCTCTGACAGGTGGAAAATAGCTATTCTGCCTGTTAGTACCAGGTTCCTTAGTAAACAGCTCCACAGAAGTGCAAAGATTCTAGTGTTCCAAGTCAGTCATTGTTCATGGTATGCCCTTACACTGATTCCATACAGAAGTAAAACTGTGGTGTAGATGGTGTTTCCACCGCACTTCTGAAAAACCTGTGGAGCAAAAGTAGCTCTGAAGAATTTCCCGAACTATGTTTATTTAGGTCAAGTAAAGAAAGCTTTTATTAGTACAGAACATATTCAGTAATCATGGGGTTAATGGTAGTGCAAACATTAAAAGAGACAGTATGGTAAACACATTTAGCAAATACATCTCAAAGCCTGAATCACAGAATGACTGCACAACCAAACATTATCTCATTCAGTACTTGTGAAAGAGCATCATTAGTATACTCAAAAGCAACCAAAACACTGTAGAGGCTGGAAATTGTGAAACAAAACTGAAATTGCAGGTCAGTCAGCATATATGAAAAGAACAGAGAAGTTGATGTTTCAGGTGCGACCCTTCATCAAAACTAGAAGATATTACAGACGCACAACATTTAAAAAGGAAAAGAAGAGGGAACGCATGCACAAAGTGCTTAAGTGGAAAACAGGAGATAGCTAAATGGCAGAAGTGATATTAGCATGAGACAGTGAGAGCATTAAAGACATTTATGAGATACAAAGAATGGGTGAATCGCTGAGGAGATGGAGGTTACAGCAGGTAGAAATTGAAGCACGAAAACGTAGCAAAGCAGAGGAGGCTCCAGTGGCCAAGGAACCTGGGAGAAGAAAATATTTTGTCATCAAGGATCCAGACCATCCCGACTGCACAGTGTACTGACGGAGTGTTCCCACTCATTCTTTCCTGCCCCACCCCGAAATATGTTGACACAACCATACCACATTGCCAGCACTTCCTGCCAAAGAGAAAATGGGTGCTATAATTAAGGTCTGAAGTTAATTAAGTCAATATTAAGGCCAGAGGGCTGCAAAGTGCCTAATATAGAGATAAAGAGATAGCCCTGGAAATTGTATCAAGCAACACTGGAACAGTGTAGACAACCAAAGACAGAGAGGTCAAAGTGGGAATGGGATGGGGAATTGAAGTGGCAAGCGACACGGAGCTTGGGGTCGTACTTGAGGACAGAATGGAGGTGTTCGTTAAAGCAGCTACCTAATCTGCATTTAACCTCTACAATGTGAGCAGCAAATACACTACAGTAGGTTAGGACAAAGTACATGTAAATTGTTGTCTCATCCAGAAGGCCTGTTTGGGGCACTGGACAGTTATCTGAGAGGTGAATGGGCAGGTGTTACATCTCCTGCGCTAGCATGAAAAAGTGACAGGGAAGGAGTGCGGATGGTAGAAGAATGAACCAGGGTGTCACGGAGGGAACAATCTCTACTGAAGGCAGAGAAGGGATGGGAGGGGAAGATGTGTTTGGTGGTGGGATCATGTTGGTGCCAGCAGAAATGACAGAAGATGATCTGTCGAATACAGAGGCTGGTGGGTTGGAAGGTGAGGACAAAGGCGATCCTAAACAGTTGAGGGGGATGAGTGAGTGCAGAAGCAAGGGAAATGGACAGATCCAGTTGAGGGCCATGTCTATAAAGGTGGAAGGGAATCCATGACTGAAGAAAAAGTCGAAAAAGCACAATTAAAATAGCAAATGAAACATTAGTGGGCTTGCGCAATGAGCCAAAAGGTTTACTCCTGCAAAAAGTCAGGCATATAGGGTAGCAGATAATGGGCCGGATATTCCGATCCCTACGGGTGTGTACGCGCTGTGTACCCACCCGTAGGGACATTGGAAATGCCGGTTTCAGGCATGCACTGCGCATGCGCTGGAAACCGGCATTTTCGATCTGTTAAGAAAGCTCTTGACAGATCCTCCGGCTGCCCGGGAGAAGGGCCTCTGGGGGCGGATAGTTCCGCTTTTTGGAGACCCTCCGCCCGCAGAAAACACTTACAATTCTTGCGCCTGGTAAAAGCAGGCGTAAGGCCTAATTTTACCAGGATAAGAGTTGGAACTGATTTATCATTTAAAAATACTTTAAAGAAAGGTAAGTTTATTTTTAGCCCCGTTAAAAACTTTCATTATTTTTTCCAAAAATTTAAATTTTTGTTTAAAATAGTTAATTTATGTAATTTCAAGTCATTTTAAAAATGTGATTTATTTTTTAATTTATTTGAAGTTTTACTATGTTTTGAGGGTGATCTCCATTCATATATTTGACAGGTCTTCCTGTCAAATGTATGAAGGGAGATTACCTTCTCTGATTGGCTCCCCATGGCCCACGCGATCCCAGGGACGCTGCGAACTACCTGCGCCTCTGGGATACGTGGGCCCTGCACACCGGCAGTTTGGAGAGGCCCAGCAGCGGAACTGTGCGCCTCCTGGGAGCCCTCAGGTAAGGGCGCACATTTTTCCAGATCGCAGCCCTCCGCCCGCGGGAGGCCTGCGATCGGAATATCTGGGCCAATGGATGTACCACAGTAGCAGTCTGCATTTTAAGTTGCTTCATTTTGTATTCGTATCTGGTGCACTGATATGAGAAACGCTCTTTGAATCAGATTTAAATATTCAAACTTGGAGATGTATTCGAAATTCTTTGATAATAGTTGCAATGTAATAACAAACCATGTTTTAATATGAGCGACATTCTAACCTGGCTTTATTATTTGTGTCTTCATTTTCTTGAACGAAAGTCCTGTCATCTAGGATTCAATATGAAAACATTTGTGTTCCTGTCCATTGTGGCTCTGTGTTCTGCTAAATCATTACTTCAGAATGAATTTCTTCACTTCCTGGCAGAGCAGGATATTATGCTACAGGATCCTCCCCAGAACACATCTGACATCATCCAACCACAACAAAAATCAACCCCGGCACCCACCCCAGATGTCCTATTTTTCACATGTCCTTCAAAATGTGTATGCCAAGTACGGGTAGTCCAATGCTCTGATGCTGGTAAGGACAAGTTAATTTACAATTTATCCCTTTACTTGTTGGCATTTCCATCAATTTGTTAAACTTGTGTCTATCAGTTTCAATTAAAATTGGATGATTGCTTTGATTGTAAGGAGAAGGTTCAGTGTTTTTTTTATTTAACCTCCAATTTTCTAAAATTTTCTCCTGTCTTGAATACTCTGACTCATGCTGGGGTAAAGTTCATAGATACCAGGCGCTCTCCAGTGGCTCTTCCAAGGTACAATTCTTCACACGTAAAACTAAGTATTTAACTGTGGCGGAGAAAGCATCACAGTTGAGGCTGATTCAACCAACATCCACACCGTTGTAAATTGCAGTGCCCCACCAACTTGACAACTCTCTTTGGCCTCCTCAAATCACAGAACTATCAGCAATCATCCATTCATATAAAAACACTGATGATCTACCAACCCTTGGTGAAGATTTGGATACTAAGACTAGAATGCATGTACAGATAATATACCCCCTTCATCTTGAACTGAAATCATTTTTATGGCTTTAACAGATTCTGCAATGAAATTACAGGCAAGTTTTTTTTAAGATGCACTACCTGAAAGACAGCATTCAGTATGCATTTAGAGCAGGGGTGTCAAACACATTCTATGTGCTGGGCTTAATCCGATATCCTGGCACATTCAGAAAAAGTTATTAAAAGAGAAATAGATTAAAAAAACATATTGGTACTTACTTACGTATTAGATATTTCCTATGCTTGATTGGCACCCCATCCACCACCCTAAACATTCACTCCCTCCACCACTGGCGTACCGTGGCTGCAGTGTGTACCAGCTACAAGATGCACTGCAGCAACTCGCCAAGGCTTCTTCGGCAGCACCTCCCAAACCCGCGACCTCTTCCACCTAAAAGGACAAGGGCAGCAGGTGCATAGGAACACCATCACCTCCAAGTCGCACACCATCCTGACTTGGAAATATATCCCCGTTCCTTTATCGTCACTGGGTCAAAATCGTGGAATTCCCTACCTAACAGCACTGTGGGAGTACCTTCACCACACAGGCTACAGCGGTTCAAGAAGGCAGCTCACCACCATCTTCTCAAGGGCAATTAGGGATGATCAATAAATGCTGGCCTTGCCAGTGACACCCACATCCCATGAATGAATAAAAAAAACATTGCAACAGTGACTACATTTCAAAGTACTTCATTGCCTGTGAAGTGCTCTGGGATGTCCTGAGGTCATGAAAGCTGCTATATATAAAATCCAAGTTCTATTTACTGCTACTGCTTCTCCCCTGGCACCTCCATGTGATATCAAGAAACGGCTGAGCGTACTGGATACAGCAAAGGCTATGGGCCCTGACAACATCCCGGCTATCTTGCTGAAGACTTGCGCTCCAGAACTAGCCGTGCCTCGAGCCAAACTGTTTCAGTACAGCTACAACACTGGCATCTACCCGACAATGTGGAAAATTGCCCAGGTATGTCCTGTCCACAAAAAGCAGGACAAATCAAATCCGACCAATTACCATCCCATCAGTCTACTCTCAATCATCAGCAAAGTGATGGAAGGTGTCATCGACAGTGCTATCAAGCGGCACTTACTCACCAATAACCTGCTCACCAATGCTTAGTTTGGGTTCCGCCAGGACCACTCGGTTCCAGACTTCATTACAGCCTTGGTCCAAACATGGACAAAAGAGCTGAATTCCAGAGGTGAGATGACAGTGACTGCCCTTGACATCAAGGCAGCATTTGACCGAGTGTGGCATCAAGGAGCCCGAGTAAAATTGAAGTCAATGGGAATCAGAGGGAAAACTCTCCACTGGCTGGAGTCATACCTAGCACAAAGAAAGATGGTTGTGGTTGCTGGAGGCCAATCATTTCAGCCCCAGGACATCGCTATAGGAGTTCCTCAGGGCAGTGTCCTGGGCCCAACCATCTTCAGCTGCTTTATCAATGACCTTCCCTCCATCATAAGGTCAGAAGTGAGGATGTTTGCTGATGACTGCACAGTATTCAATTCCATTCACAACTCCTCAGATAATGAAGCAGTGCATGCTCGCATGCAACAAGACCTGGACAACATTCAGGCTTGGACTGATAAATGTCAATTAATGTTCGCGCCGCTCAAGTGCCATGCAATGACTATCTCCAACAAGAGAGAATCTAACCACCACCCCTTGACATTCAACAGCATTACCATCGCCGAATCCCCCGCCATCAACATCCTGGGGGTCACCATTGACCAGAAACTTAACTGGACCAGCCACATAAATACTGTGACAACAAGAGCAGGTCAGAGGCTGGGTATTCTGCGGTGAGTGTCTCACCTCCTGACTCCCCAAAGCCTTTCCACCATCTACAAGTCAGAAGTCAGGAGTGTGATGGAATACTCTCCACTTGCCTGGATGAGTGCAGCTCCAAGAACACTCAAGAAGCTCGACACCATCCAGGACAAAGCAGCCCACTTGATTGGCACCCCATCCACCCTCTTAAACATTCACTCCCTCCACCACCGGCGTACCATGGCTGCAGTGTATACCATCTACAAGATGCACTGCAGCAACTCGCCAAGGCTTCTTTGACAGCACTTCCCAAACCCACGACCTCTACCACCTAGAAGGACAAGGGCAGCAGGCGCATGGGAACACCACCACCGCCAAGTTCCCCTCCAAGTTACACACCATCTTGACTTGGAAATATATCGCCGTTCCTTCATCGTCGCTGGGTCAAAATCCTGGAACTCGCTCCCTAACAGCACTGTGGGAGTACCTTCACCACACGGACTGCAGCGTTTCAAGAAGGCGGTTCACCACCACCTTCTCAAGGGCATTTAGGGATGGGCAATAAATGCTGGCCTTGCCAGCAATGCCCACATCCTAGGAACAAATTAAAAAAAAACCTCTTGGCTTGAAACATTTAGAACAAATGACTGAGCTGTGGCTATCTCGAGTACTGAATTCAGTTTTATGTACAATGTTGAGAATGTAGTTGAGACATTGATAGTCATGATAGAGAATACTTATTCACACACATACGTGGTCCCAAACATGGAAAGAATTCTTGATGCAAAGGACCGCAGTTTGGGATAATTTGGTGCCAGGTACTGACAAAACTTGGTAATACATATATCAAGGAAAACTTGTCATTCAACAGAGTGTCGCACTGCAGTTCGATAACTTCCATTAGGTGCTCCTCTGGTACATCAGGCATATTGATAGAAAATGGTGTGCTGAAGATTTCAAACACTCCTTCAGGGTTGCTGAAGTCAGAGAATCGTTCTTCAAATTCCCTTCTCGATTCAGCAATTTTGCACATGTACTATCCTGTGACACATTCACATCGAGTCCCAACAGTGTCACATAGTGATTTCAAGGTGGGAAATGTACCAAGTTACTCTGGGAAAGTTGCTTCGCCTACAGCTGAAACTTGACCTCATAGGACCAAATATCGCCATAGTATCCTGTCACTACTTTGTTGCAGCCCTGTATTCTTACATTGAGTGAATTCAGATGCTCCATAATATCCACCATGAAAGCAAGGCCTTGAAGCAATTAACTGTCCTGTAATTTAGTAACATCTTTCCCTTCCTGATTTATGAACAGTTGGATCTCACTACACAATTTAAGAACGTTTAAACACAGCTCCAGAGTGAAATTCACATTCTTCCAACAGCTGAATAAAATTGAAAGCTAGACCTCGAGTCAAATTTACAGTTTTAATAACCACATCTGTAACATAAGAACATAAAATAAGAACATAAGAAATAGGAGCAGGAGTAGGCCATTTGGCCCTTCGAGCCTGCTCCGCCATTCAATAAGATCATGGTTGATCTTCTACCTCATCTCCACTTTCCTGAACTATCCCCATATCCCTTAATATTCAAATATCTATCGATCTCTGTCTTGAATATACTCAACGACTGAGCCTCCACAGCCCTCTGGGGTAGAGAATTCCAAAGATTCACCACCCTCTGAGTGAAGAAATTTCTCCTCATCTCAGTCCTAAATGGGCGACCCCTTATTCTGAGACTGTGACCTCTGGTTCTAGACTCTCCAGCCAGGGGAAACCTCCTCTCTGCATCTACCCTGTCAAGCCCTGTAAGAATTTTGTATGTTTCAATGAGATCACCGCTCATTCTTCTAAACTCTAGGGAATATAGGCCTAGTCTACTCAATCTGTCCTCATAAGACAATCCCCCCATCCTAGGAACCAGTCTGGTGAACCTTCGTTGCACTCCCTCTATGGTAAGTATATCCTTCCTTAGGTGAACATAGAAACATAGAAGATAGGAGCAGGAGTAGGCCATTCGGCCCCTCGAGCCTGCTCCGCCATTTAATGAGATCATGGTTGATCATCCAAATTCAGTACCCTGTCCCTGCTTTCTCCCCATATCCCTTGATCCCTTTAGCCTTAAGAAATATATCTATCTCCTTCTTGAATATATTTAATGAATTGGTCTCAACTGCCTTCTGTGGTAGAGAATTCCACAGGTTCACCGCTCTCTGGGTGAAGAAATTCCTCCTCATCTCAGTCCTAAATGGCTTACCCCTTATCCTTAGACTGTGACCCCTGGTTCTGGACTCCCCCGCCATCGGGAACATCCTTCCTGCATCTAGTCTGTCTAGTCCTGTTAGAATTTTATAAGTTTCAATGAGATCCCCTCTCATTCTTCTAAACTCTAGCGAATATAAGCCTAATCGACCCAATCTCTCTTCATACGTCATTCCTGCCATCCCAGGTATCAGTCTGGTGAATCTTCGCTGCACTCCCTCCATGGCAAGAACATCCTTCCTCAGATAAGGCGACCAAAACTGCACACAATACTCAAGGTGTGGTCTCACCAAGGCCCTGTACAACTGCAGCAAGACATCCTTGCTCCTGTACTCGAATCCTCTCGCTATGAAGGCCAACATACCATTTGCCTTTTTAACCGCCTGCTGCACCTGCATGCTTACCTTCAACGACTGGTGCACAAGGACTCCCAGGTCTGTTGCACTTTCCCTTTTCCCAATCTATTGCCGTTCAGATAATAATCTGCCTTCCTGTTTTTGCCACCAAAGTGGATAACCTCACATTTATCCACATTATACTGCATCTGCCATGCATCTGCCCAATCACCCAACTTGTCCAAATCATACTGGAGTTTCTCTGCATCCTCCTCACAACACACATGCCCACCCAGCTTTATGTCGTCTGCAAACTTGAAGATATTACATCTAGTTCCCTCGTCTAGATCATTAATATATATTGTGAATAACTGGGGTCCTAGCACCGATCCCTGCGGTACCCCACTAGTCACTGCCTGCCACTCGGAAAAAGACCCGTTTATTCCAACTCTTTGCTTCCTGTCTGCCAACCAGTTCTCTATCCAAGTCAGTACCTTACCCCCAATCCCATGTGCTTTAACTTTGCACGCTAATCTCTTATGCGGGACCTTATCGAAAGCCTTCTGAAAGTCGAAATACACCACATCCACTGGTTCTCCCTTATCTATTCTACCAGTTACATCCTCAATAAATTGAGGAGACTTAAACACAATACTCCAGGTGTGGTCTCACCAGGGCCCTATATTATTGCAGTAAGATGTCTTTACTCTTATACTCAAATCCTCTTGTAATAAACCAACATACCATTTGCTTTCCGAATTGCTTGCTGTACCTGCATGTTAACTTTCAGTGATTCGTGTACAAGGACACCCAGGTCCCTCTGAACACCAACATTTCCCAATCTCTCACCATTTAAAAAATACTCTACTTTTCTACTTTTCCTACCGAAGTGGATAACTTCACATTTCTCCACATTGTATTCCATTTGCCATGTTCTTGCCCACTCACTTAGCCTGTCTATATCCCCTTGAAGCCTCCTTGCATCCTCCTCACAACTTACATTCCCACCTAGCTTTGTATCATCGGCAAACTTGGATATATTACATTTGGTCCCCTCATCCAAATCATTGATGTAGATTGTGAATAGCTGAGGCCCAAGCATTGATCTTTGCGGTACCCCACTAGTTACAGCCTACCAACCTGAAAATGACCCGTTTATTCCTACTCTCTGTTTTCTGTCTGTTAACCAATCCTCAATCCATGCTAGTATATTACCCCCAATCCCATGAGCTCTAATTTTGTTTAATAACCTCTTGTGTGGCACCTTTTCGAATGCCTTCTGAAAATCCAAATACACCACATCCACTGGTTCCCCCTTATCTATTCTGCTCGTTATAACCTCAAAAAACTCCAACAGATTTGTCAAACACGATTTCCCTTTCATAAATCCGTGTTGACTCTGCCCAATCCTATTATTATTTTCTAAGTGCCCTGTTACCACGTCCTTAATAATAGATTCTAGCATTTTCCCTACTACTGATGTCAGGCTAACTGGTCTGTAGTTCCCCGTTTTCTCTCTCCCTCCTTTCTTAAATAGTGGGATTACATTTGCTACCTTCCAATCTGCGGGAACCATTCTAGAATCTATGGAATTTTGGAAAATGGACAACCAATGCATTCACTATCTCTATAGCCAACTCTTTCAAAACCCTTGGATGTAGGCCATCGGGTCCAGGGGATTTATCGGCTTTCAGTCCTATTAATTTCTCCAGTACTACTTTTTTACTAATACTAATATTTTTCAGTTCCTCATTCTCAATAGACCCTTGGTTCTCCACTTTTTCAGGAAGTTTTTTTGCATCTTCTTCCGTGAAGACAGACACCAAGTATTTGTTTAATTTCTCTGCCATTTCCTTATTCCCTATTATAATTTCTCCTGTCTCAGCCTGTAAGGGACCCACATTTTCTTTCGCTAATCTTTTCCTTTTTACATATCTATAGAAGCTTTTACAGTCTGTTTTTATGTCTCTCGCTAGTTTACTCTCATTCTATTTTCCCTTTCTTTATCAATTTCTTGGTCCTCCTTTGCTGAATTCTAAAATCCTCCCAATCCTCAGGCTTACTACTCTTTTTAGCAGCATTATAAGCCTCTTCCTTTGATCTAATACTATCTTTAATTAGACCACCCCTTTTGTTCTTTTATTCCTCCCCTCAGCCTCCCCCTTGCTTTTTTATCTGTTTCATTTCCTGCTTTTTTCTCAGTTCTGACGAAGGTTTTCGACCTGAAATGTTAACTCTGTTTCTCTCTCCACGGATGTTGCCTGGCCTGCTGAGTTTTTCCAGCGTTTTCTGTTGTTGTTTTAATTTTTCTTGTTAACCACAGTTGGACCACTTTTCCTGTGGGGTTTTTGTGCGTTGAAGGAATGTATATTTGTTGTAAATTATGTATTAATTCTTTAAATGCTAGCCATTGCTCGTCCACTGTCATACCTTTTAATGTAGTTTCCCAATCTACATTAGCCAACTCACCCCTCATACCTACGTAGTTTGCTTTGTTTAGATTTAAGACCCTAGTTTTGGATTTAACTAAGTCACTTTCAAACTCAATATAAAATTTTATCATATTATGGTCACTCTTCCCTAAAGGCCCCTTTACTGCAAGGTTATTAATTAACCCTTTCTCCTTGCACAATACTAGGTCTAAAATAGCCTGTTCCCTAGTTGGTTCCTCAACATACTGATCTAGAAAACTATCTTGCATACATTCCATGAATTCGTCCTCTACACTATTACTGCAAATTTGGTTTGCCCAGTCTATATGTAGATTAAAGTCCCCCATGATTACTGTATTATCCTTGTTACATGTGCCTCTAATTTCCTGATTTATACTCTGCCCTACATTACAAGCACTGTTTGGGAGCCTATAAACAACTCCCACCAAGCTAAGATCCTTTCTCTCTATTGTCTTTATCCCATCCGTTATTATCAGGGCTACGCCTCCTCCTTTTCCATTTTGCCTATCCCTTCTAAAAGTTATGTATCCTGAAATATTTAGTTCCCAACTTTGGCCACTTTGCAACCACCTCTCCGTTATGGCTATTAGATCAAACCAATTAATTTCGATCTGCGCTATTAATTCATCTATTTTGTTGCAAATGCTTCGCGCATTTTGATATAGTGCCTTTAGCTTTGACTTATTTCTCTTTTTCCCTGATGTCACCTTAGTCACTGATGCCTATTACCTTTGTTACTCTCTCTGTCTCTTCTTGACCCACTCTGCTTATTTTTACCCAAAACTCTACTCTGCTCTGGAGCCTTGACATTTCTCTCGCTGCTTTTAAATTTACTCTTTCCTGAATCCTCCCGCCCCACCCCCCCCCCCCCCCCCCCCCACCCCCTTCATTAGTTTAAAGCCCTGTCTACTGCCCTAGTTATTCGGTTCACCAGGACCTGGTCCCAGCCCGGTTTAAGTGGAGCCATCCCAACGGAACAGCTCCCTCTTTCCCCAGTACTGGTGCCAGTGCCACATGAACTGAAACCCCTTCCTCCCACACCACTCTTTGAGCCACGCATTTAAACCTCTAATCTGTTTGTCCCTATGCCAATTTGCACATGGCTCAGGTAACTATCCAGAGATTATTACCTTTGAGGTTCTGCTTTGTAATTTGGATCCTAGCTCCTCAAACTCCCTCAGCAGAACCTCATTCCTAGTTCTACCTATGTCGTTGGTTCCTACGTGGACCACAACAACTGGATCCTCCCCCTCCCACTCCAAGTTCTTCTCCAGCCGTGAGGAGATGTCTTTAACCCTGGCGGCAGGCAATACAACCTTCGGTACTCTCGGTCGCGGCTGCAGAGAACAGTATCTATTCTATTCATAGAATCATACAATCATAGAATGGTTACAGCACAGAAGAAGGCCATTCGGCCCATTGGGCCCATGCTGGGTGACTGTTAATTTTGTCCCTGATTACTGTTTCTAAAATCTTCCCCACTACCGAGGTCAAACTGACTGGCCTGTAGTTGCTGGGTTTATCTTTACACCCTTTTTTGAACAATGATGTAACAGCTCGAGGAACAGCACCTCATCTTTCGTTTAGGCACGCTACAGCCCTCTGGACTCAACATAGAGTTCAACAATTTCAGATCATAACCACGGCCCCTATCACATATATATGTATATTTTATTTTTTCATCCACCCTTTTGTTTGGCCCCTTTTTTTCTTCCCTCCCTGAAGCTGGCAGCTGTCCTTCATTCCGCCAGCGCATTTCACACCTCATCTAGCCTTAACCTGTCACATTACCACCTCTTCTCACCTTGAATATCTCTTAATGTCTCTCAATGTCTCTAAATCTCTCCTGCCTTCTATACTACCACTGACCTTTCCCCTTTGTTCTTTCATCCCCTCCCCCTTTTCCCAGCATTATACTTGCTTTAAATCTATTTCATTTCCTGCTTGTTTCCAGTTCTGATGAAGGGTCTTCGACCTGAAACGTTAACTCTGTTTCTCTCTCCACGGATGCTGCCTGGCCTGCTGAGTTTTTCCAGTGTTTTCTGTTGTTATTTCGGATTTCCAGCATCCGCAGCATTTTGCTATCATGTAACATTTACAATTCTCCAGTCCTCTGGCACCACCCCTGAATCTAAGGAGGATTGGAATATTATGGCCAGTACATTTTCAAAGTTTTACTGCACAGAGCTCCTTGATGTAAAATGCCATGACAACTACCAAACAACTGGTTTGGGTTGATATTTTGCAATTTGGCTTTCAATTTTGCCACAATGCCAGCTTTCTTGCCAACCATTCAGGGTGCCCCATCTGTGGTCAGACTCACAGCTCCTATCCAGTCCGCATCCAATTTGTCCAGAGCTCCCACCAAACTGTCAAAGAGGTCATTTGCTGTTGTGCCTCTCAATTCCATAAGCTCGTCTGTTATGCACATATTCTCATCAACGCCATGAATGAACACTGCTAGCTGAGCCACAGCAGTTACTAACAACGCTTTCATCAACTGCAATTGAAAAAGCAGCAAAGGACTTTGCTTTGTCCTGGAGTTGACTGTTCAAATTCTCAGCTAAATCACTGATTCTCTCAGTGATTGTGTTTCTTGAAAGGTTGGTATTTGCAATAGCTTGCTACTTATCTGGACAGACTGGCCTGGATATTAACAGGGACGGCTTACGTAGGCGGGGAGTGGGGCGGAGTTTCATACGGAAAGCCTGGAAGTCCGGGTTTCCCCGCATGCTGTCTTAACTCCACAGCGTGCGTCTTCTGTCACTGACCGGTTCGCTGCCCGGAAGTCAACCTGATTGACAGGCTTGGTTTCCAGTAAAAGGAAATGGATTGCAATGATGGGGGGAGAAAGAAGCAGGTCAGAATGAAAACTTGTATGTAACGAAGTGGAGAAAGAATACCTGATCAAAACAGTACCACTACAGTGTAAATTTCTTAATGCAACAGTATTCTTTAGTGACCCTTCCCTATCATGGGACAATGGCAGTATATTACTTGTAGGCTATGAAGGGCAACACGGTGGCATAGTGGTTAGCACTGGTGCCTCACAGCGCCAGGGACCCGGGTTCGAATCTGGCCTCGGGTGACTGTCTGTGTGGAGTTTGCACATTCTCCCCGTGTCTGCGTGGGTTTCCTCCGGGTGCTCCGGTTTCCTCCCACAGTCCAAAAATGTGCGGGTTAGGTTGATTTGGCTATGATATAATTGACCCTTAGTGTTAGGGGGGGATTAAATATGTGGGGTTACGGGGATAGGATGGGATATGTTAGGGGGAATTAAATACGTGGGGTTATGGGGGTAGGGTGGGATATGTGTCGGTGCAGGCTCGATGGGCCGAGATGGCCTCTATCTGTACTGTGGGGATTCTGTGTGAGAAAGCAGGGACAGGGTACTGGATTTGGATGATCAGCCATGATCGTATTGAATGGTGGAGCAGGCTCGACGGGCCGAATGGCCTACTCCTGCTCCTAGTTTCTATGTTTCTAACTGTCTAAGCAAAAATGAAACCTTGGCAGAACATTTACTTATGAACTCAATGTTATTGATGATCGATGGTGTCAGAAATTGAAGTTTCATAATACACACATTTATTAATTTATTTTATGTAGAGCAATCTTGCGATTAAAATTATTGTGGTTAGATATATTAAAATGTTATATACATGAGACTCAGGTATAATGTTGCTTCTTACCTTGGGAGCAAGAACCTAATATACACGAAAGGTCTAGTACAAAAAGTTATAAGAACTTATGTTGAGCATGCCCCACACTCACTTAAATGTTTTGTTAAAGTAATATCCAAATTCAGCTCAGTGAGTAACACGAGTATACTGGACTAAATGTTGTCCAATGTATTACCAAGTGTAAGTTAAAAAGCAAGATCGAGCTCTTGATAACCCAGGTCAAATGTGTTCCTAAAATAACTTGTGATTTTTAATCTCACATTGATGTTGTTTGAACATTATTTTGCAGTTGCTTATTGCTGCACAAATAGCTAACTTTTTTTTCCATTTGATGAGATAGGTTTGAAGTCAGTGCCAGCAAAAATCCCCAAAGATACAGTAATGCTTGATCTGCAAAATAACAAAATTACAGAAATAAAAGAAAGTGACTTAAAGAACCTGCCTTCGCTGTATGTAAGTCAATGTTTTTCAATTTTTTTCAGATGTGGTATATAGTAATATGCATACATTTATTATGTTGTCCTGTTTATTCAACAGGGTAATGTCAAATCTACAAACGAAATGGAGTATCACTCGGCCTGTTGATATTAGTTTAGTTACTATCATGTAGTCTTCCTCATTCTTTGAAGACATAGGGGGTAATTTTAACCCACAAGAACGGGGTGGGTGAGAAGTTAAAATTAAAAACATTTCAAACCTGACCCCAACCTGCCCACTACCGGTTTTAACAGAGGTGGGCCGGGTGTGGGCACACAATCCGCTCTCATGAGACAGGTCGGTCTGTAACAGCTTTTAAGAAAGATGAGTGTTTTCATTTTTACAAGCTTTTTATTTTTAACCCATTTTGTCCCGGGAAACCCAGCAAGTAAAAGGAGGCAGGAAGGGCCGGATCCATAAGGTAAGTGCCTTTACAGAACTGCTTGTGGGCCAGGAGGAGCAGGACTGTTTCCCCCAGCGCAACAAGCTTACCAGCTTCCAGCTCCACGATCGCTAACTCCCCCCAATCTCCCTCCACCTCCTCCCCCCCGACCACTGTCTGCCAACCCCGACCACCACCTGCCTCCCAACCACCATCTGCCACCCTGCGATCTCGCCCTCTGGCCCCCCCACCGATCACGATCTCTCCCTGCCTCCCCACCTGCTCTCTGCTCCTCAGCTGCGGCCTGACAATCAGGCGATAAATCTGCAGAAAAAAGTTAAAAGACATATTCTGGGTTTCCCATCCAGAAGTCCTCCCCCTATCCCGCTCCGAACACACCTCCCCGCAAATATTGGGGCCATTGTGATCAGTTAGAATTAAGATTGGTTGTCATTCATTGGGGAAGGAAAAAACATCACAGACATTGGCCTCGAATTTCGGCCACACAGCGCCCATCTTGTGGATGCTAAACGGCCTCTTAAGCCCCAATATGGTGGGCAGGAAGCACATGCTCATTACAAGCAGGAAGTAATTAATATTGTAGAAAGACTATATTTCAAACTATAATTAAAAAGCAGCATTTAATATCGTTCGTCTCTGCTCCTGCCTCAGCCCATCGGCTGCTGAAACCCTCATCTATGCCTTTGTTACCTCCAGACTCGACTATTCCAATGCTCTCTTGGCCGCCCTCCCACCTTCTACCCTTCTTAAGATTCAGCACATCCAAAACTCTGCTGCTCAGATCCCAACTCGCACCAAGTCCCGTTCACTCATCAACCCTGTGCTCGCTGACCTAGTGGCTCCCGGTCCAGCAACACCTCAAATATAAAATTCTCATCCTTGTTTTCAAATGCCTCCATGGCCTTGCCCCTCCCAATCTCTAACCTCCTCCATCCCTACAAATCTCTGAGGTCTCTGCGCTCCTCTAATTCTGGCCTCTTGCGCATCCCAAATTTCCATTGCCCCACCACTGGCAGCCGTGCTTTCAGCTGCCTCGGCCCTTAGTTCTGGAATTCCCTCCCTAAACCTCTCCGCCTCACTACCTCTCTTTCATCTTTCAAGACGCTCCTTAAAACCTACCTCTTTGACCAAGCTTTTGGTCATCTGTCCGAATATCTCTATCTGGTTTGGTGTCAAATTTTATTTGATAACGCTCCTGTAAAGTGTCATGGGACGTTTTACAACATTAAAGGTGCTATATAAATGCAAGCTTTGTTGTTAAAGCAACGTAAGACATTTCAGCTTTAACTATTTAAAAAAAATAATGCAATGCATAGTTATTCCCTCCCATTAACACAGAAAGTAAAATTATAATTCTCTGAAGAGTTGCAATTGTGCACAATTAGGATACTTGAAGTATTTTTCACCATATACAGTAGATACATATATCTCAGGGCTCAAACTGGCAGGTATCCCCTTGCTAGGGTTTTCTATAGGGACCTATTATGTATTTCTCAACATCCTTCAAAAACTTCCAAAAACATGAAATTAGTAACCTTTTATAGGAGAGTGGATAAATACAATTAAAAATAATGCAATTCTAGTTTTCAAAAGTTAGACCTCTTGATTAGTCAGATTATCAACCATGAGACAGGAAAATCTTAACATGTACCAGCAAGCAAAATATATATATTTTCCAATGCAATATACCTTTTTCCTTTGCAAGGTGGCTTAAAGCTGTTGAAGGCATGATAGCGAATCAGGCAACTTACAATGCAAGGCATTCATGTCCATCCATTTGGGGTGTTAAATTTTGTGGATTCAAAGGCAAAAATGTTTATGATTCATGATTGGGTCTTTGAAACTCATAATGATTTGTTTGGCTTTTTCAACCACCATGACATGACAAATAAATATCCCAGAACCCAATGGAAAATCTGGTCTTGGCTTTGGGCCAGAGCTTCCATTATAACAAGAAATTGCTATGGATTCTTAATTCTAGATAGAGAAGGTCCAAGAACCAGACTTGGGCAAATCCAGTTATTTGTAATCAAATAACTTACACACTCTCTTATACTAATGAGATAAGAGGAACAAACAAAAACGTGACCCATCGCTCCAATCCAATAAAATCAACTTGGAATCAAGCTATTTGCCACCTCTTGGAGCAAATCTAAGAAATATATATTCTCAACTAGTGACAACAGATCAACTAAAAGGCAACCAAACCAATGGAAGATATGGCTGCAATTGCCTTGTTAAGAGATCACACAACTAAAGAAATCCATTAATAGAAACTTCAGGGACAGTTTATATAATCCTTATTCCTTTCCTACGGTACAGGTAATACAGTATGATTATGATCCCTATTCTCAGAAGCACTGTTTCCCCCCCCCCACCACTCTTCAGTTTTATTTTGGAAAGGGTTCTCTGACCTTTGGTGAACTCCTAGCAGTTATGCTGTGGTCCTTCTCCTGCTATGACCACACACTTAAAATTGTGATGGTAAGGATGAGTACCAGCTTTCAGGGTGCCATCTTTCATCTGTCACTTGAGATTGATACTTCACTGGTCTTTGAACCGCTTTAGAGAATTGGTCACCAAACCAAAAATTGTTGCAAAACTCTTGATTTACAAAAAATAGATTGTGCTGTGGATCTACTCCCACACTCATTTCAAATGACAGCTAGAGGAGCCTTTTTATTTCATCCATTAGGGCTTGATTCAAACCCTGGTGTTTGGCCAATGTGCTAATTCACTGTATTATTGAAACCTGCTGAATTGATATACTAAATCCACTCTTGCTTGAAGGTTGCTCAACCTGTCAGGACAGTACTATTTCTGTTTGAATATTTTCAAGTAGTTACTTACCAATATTACATAGAATTACATAGAACTGACAGCACAGAAACAGGCCACACGAGCCTCCTCCCACTCCTCTTCATCTAACCCTATCAGCATATCCTTCTATTCCTTTCTCCCTCGTGTGTTTATCTAGCTTCCCCTGAAATGCAACTATGCTATTCAGCTCAACGACGACTCTGTCCTTGAAAACCACCACCCCATCTCCAACCTCCCTTTCCTCTCCAAAGTCCTTGAATACGATGTTGCATTCCAAATCCGTGCTCATCTTTCCCGCAACTCCATGTTTGAAACCCTCCAATCAGTTTTCTGCCCCTGCCACAGCACTTAAATGACCTTATCATCATTTTGTGATGAAAAACCACATATCTTTTTTCTCCACCTAGGCACTTTTCCTGATCAACAATCAGATAACCAAAATCCATCCAAAGGCATTTCAATCTATTAAACACTTGAAATTGCTTTACCTTTCATGGAACTTGCTACCTCAGATTCCCACTAATTTACCTACATCCCTTTTGGAACTAAGAATTGATGATAACAAGATTAAGAAAATACAAAAGGAAGCTTTTAAGGGAATGAAGTTTTTACATGTTTTAGGTAAGCCTTCGTATATTTTATATATATTTAATTCATTTTCATTTATTCTGTACACACTGTTAAATGAACGACTCTTACAAAACGAATTCTTGCTTATTTAAATTTGTTTTGACTACAATTAAATGCATCAATACCAGCTTTTGCTCAAGGGATTTTGCTGTTAGGATGTACATTTATAGATCACGCCTTTTCAAATGGGGTCTGTAAACCCTATTAGATCTGTGAGGGAATCTCATGCAGTTCTGAGGTCATCAGATTTCTGTCCATCTGGGCATATTGTGCCTTGAACGCACACTGGGCTAGATTCACCGTCCATTCATAGTCAATGGTCAGAAAATCGAGGCCAATATTTTAAGAATTATGTACACTATATTTTTTCTGTACTTGTTGGTTTGCTAGCATATTACTTCTACTGTTTTATAACAATAAATAGTATTTGCAATAATAGCACTCTTTTCCTTTGAGCAGCTAATGCTATCTTTGGAGATTAAAGCAGGGTGGATGTGGAGAGGATGTTTCCTCCTGTGGGAGAATCTAGAACAAGGGGTCACTGTTTAAAAATAAGGGGTCGCCCTTTTAAGACAGAGATGAGGAGAAATTTTTTCTCAGAGGGTCGTGAGTCTTTGGAACTCTCTTCCTCAGTGGGCGTTAGAAGCAGAGTCTTTGAATATTTTTAAGGCAGAGGTAGATAGTTTCTTGATAAGCAAGGGGGTGAAAGATTATCGGGGGTAGGCGGGAATGTGGAGTAATCAGATCAGCCATGATCTTATTGAATGGCGGAGCAGGCTCGAGGGGCCGAGTGGCCTACCCCTGCTCCTAATTCGTATGTCCCCGGGAATGTGTCAATATTTGCAAAATGTCTCTCACAAGACCCAACCCAAGAAAGATATATACAACACTAATGCATAGTTTTTTAAAGGGCTATGTGTCTGTCTACACAGGCTTTATTTAATCCATAAAAACAAAGGAGTAAGGAAAGATGGTTCAAACCATTTACCTCACTCTGTAATATAAGCACAGGAACCACAAAGACCATCTATGATTCTCTTCTGCTTGGTGTTTATGCTTATGTTTTTTACTCCATGTTAAATCAGAAATTTAGCATTTCTGGGGGACTGATGCCACAGTGGATTAAGTACCTGTGGGACCGGAGTCTGAATCTGGCCTTGCTGTTGGAACAAAAGTCTCCTCTATCTGTTGGCGCAAAGGTCCAATGTGAAATGGGTGTAGGTTATCTCCACAGCACAACACTATCCATAATTCAAAACAAATACACAATGTACTGTATCCAAATTTGCTGATGATACAAAGATAGGTGGAAAATCAAGTTGTGAGGAGGACACAAAGGCCGCGATCTTACCTCTGGAGAAGTGCTGGAGGCGGAACTTCTGGTTTCCGGGTTTCAGTCCCGCCTCCAACGACGTCTGACGAACCCACACTATTTTCACTTGATTGGACTTGTTAAGCCCGCCCTGCGGGCTTGCCGGCCAATTAAGGGAAAGCCGGTGACAGGTGACGTCAGCGTATGACGCTTCATCTGTTGAAAATTTTTTGACAGATGAATTGTCAGCGTTTGACAGCTTTGAGAAGCTGTCAAACACTGACAACCTCTGTTCTAAGGTGAGCCCTTGCATACAGGCTCACCAAGACCTCTCTCCTCAGCAGAAAGCAGATGGCTGCTGCATCTGTCATCTCTGCCGTTGAGATGAGGGACCTCCGGATCCTCAAAGGTTGAAGCCTGCAGAAAGAAGCAAAGGTAAGGAAACTTTTTCCAACACTTTACACTCACCTCTCATACTTACCTGTCCACACTTGCACCCACTCACCTCTACAGCTGACATTTCGACCCCTCTCACCCCCGCAGACCCACTGCTCGCCTCGCTGACCCTGGCGAGGTTCGCAGCCGTCGGGAAGCCCGCAATTGCAGGCGTAAAATGGGGAAAAGCCTCAAAACTGCCTGTTAACTACCTGTTAACAGGCAGTTAATTGGCTCTAATCCCCTTCCCGCCTCGAGGAGACGGGTCCATGCGTTAGTCGAGGACCCGCCTCCCGGGAAGATGGTTTGGAGGCGGGTTGGGACCCGCTCCCAATTTTTCCCATTTTCCCAGCAGTCCCGCCTCCAAAGCCGCCTCCTCAGAGCTGGTAAAATCCAGCCCAAAGAGTCTGCAAAGGGATATAAATAGGTTAAGTGAGTGGGCAAAAATTTGGCAGATGGAGTATAATGTGGGAAAATGTGAGGTTATCCACTTTGGTAGGAAAAATAAAAAAGCAAATTATTATTTAAATGGAGAGAAACTACAAAATGCTGTGGTACAGAGGGATCGGGAGGTCCTCGTACATGATTACACAAAAAGTTAGCATGCAGGTACAGCAAGTAATTAGGAAGGCAAATGGAATGTTGGCCTTTATTGCAAGGGGGATGGAGTATAAAAGTAGGGAAGTCTTGCTACAACTGTACAGGGTGGTGGTGAGACCGCACTGCAGTACTGCGTGCAGTTTTGGTCTCCTTATTTAAGGAGGGATATACTTGCACTGGAGGCAGTTCAGAGAAGATTCACTAGGTTAATTCCTGAGATGAAGGAGTTGTCTTATGAAGAACGGTTGAGCAGGTTGGGCCTATACTCATTGGAGTTTAGAAGAATTAGAGGTGATCTTATTGAAACATATAAGATTCTGAGGGGGCTTGACCAGGTAGATGCAGGGAGGATATTTCCCCTCGTGGGGGAATCTAGAACTAGGGGGCATAGTTTCAGGATAAGGGGTCGCCCATTTAAAACAGAGATGAGGAGGAATTTCTTCTTTCTGAGGGTCGTGAATCTTTGGAATTTTCTACCCCAGAGACCTGTGGAGGCAGAGTCGTTGAATGTATTCAAGACAGAGATAGACATATATTTGAGCTACAGGGGAGTCAAGGGTTATGGGGAGTGGCAGGAAAGTGGAGTTGAGGCCAAGATCAGAACAGTCATGATCTTATTGAATGGCGGGGCAGGCTCGAGGGGCTGAATGGCCTACTCCTGCTCCTATTTCTTATGTTCTTACGTTCATTCAGGTTGGTCTGAGAAATGGAAAAGTTCATGCTGGTGCTATAGAAAACTACTCTACTGAGATTGGAGTTAGAATGAATTATTGGGGCTAGAGTAGCAGCTGCTCAACTCTGCATGTGAACAATACTATATCATGCTGATACTGGAAGCCAAAATTGAGAAGTGTTCCATAATGCCCCTTACTTTGAGCACCAAAAACATTTAAAAAAATAGAATTTAATAAACCTGGAACCTCTTGTTTTGAACATTTCAACCATGCTTATACTTATGCGCCTTCCTTTAGCGGGTGCCTTTTTAATTGTATGATTTGCCGTCATAAAAATTACGGTGGCCTGGAACACAGCAGGTTGGAGCCGAGTGCCAGAGTTCACAAATTTTAACCCCTCCCATGCACCATTCTCATTGGGGGAGAGGGGTTAAAATCCTGGCCTTAGTGTTAGAGGCAGTCAATTTCATAAATTAATAAATCTGAGGTAGTGATTCCTTAATTTAAAGGAACTGTAACTTAGAAACAGAAACTTAACTGGAGCAGCCAATATTCCCTCTAATTTTTTGTGTGAGCTGTCCCTTTAAATTGCCCATTCAAATTTTGCGCATACGCGGTTTTTACAATGCAAAAAACTGGTGAGCGGTCTGGGCGGGACTTCATAGACACTGCACATCCACGCGGCCACACAGCTTTGAGGGAACATTGGCAGCCACATAAACACTGTGGCTACAAGAGCAGGTCAGAGGCTGGGTATTCTGCGGCGAGTGACTCACCTATAACTCCCCAAAGCCTTTCCACCATCTACAAGGCACAAGTCAGGAGTGTGATGGAATACTCTGCACTTGCCTGGATGAGTGCAGCTCCAACACTCAAGAAGCTCGACACCGACCAAGAAAAAGCAGCCCGCTTGATTGGCACCCTGCCACCAACTTAAACCTCCACCACCGGCGCACTGCGGCTGTAGTATGTACCATCTACAAGATGCACTGCAGCAACTCGCCAAGGTTTCTTCGGCAGCACCTCCCAAACCCGCGACCTCTACTAACTAGAAGGAAAAGGGCAGCAGGCGCATGGGAACAACATCATCTCCAAGTTCCCCTCCAAGCCACACATCATCCCGACTTGGAAATGTATTGCCGTTCCTTCATCGTCACTGGGTCAAAATCCTGGAGCTCCCTACCTCACAGCACTGTGGGAATACCTTCACCACATGGACTGCAGCGGTTCTAGGCAGCGGCTCACCATCACCTTCTCAAGGGCAATTAGGGATGGGCAATAAATGCTGGCCCCTTACCAGTGACGACCACATCCCATGAATGAATAATAAAAAACAAACTGTCCTCCAGTTCTCGTCTTGGTGTAGCAAAAAAAAGCTTAATATCTATCCAGCAAATTTTACTTTTTACAAAAATAATATTTGTTTTACTTCCCCTTACACTTTTAAGAGAACATTTTCATACCTCTTAGCCTTGCTAAATCTGACCTTATGGTGTTTATTGACGAAAATGAGTCCATAAAAAGGGGAAAATATTGCATATCCATATTGGTATCTTTACATGACCCTGAACCGTTCAGACAAATTCAGGATTGCCATCTAGGACTAGAATGGATCGTGATCCTTTCTCAGCTCAGTGGTAGGTTGTTGGGTTGGACCGACTGAATATATTATCCAATTGGGTCTTTTCAGTGAGATCCAATTTGGAAGGTTTCCAGGAACCTATGTTTTGACCAGGAAAACACAGAATCAGAGACGTAAAAATTTGTCGTCATCCCCTGCCACAGAATATTATAGAATCATGGAATAAAAAAGCACAGAAGGAGGCCATTCGGCCCATCGAGTTTGCTCCATTATTCTCTTTTAATTGGATTCAAGTTCAAAGGGATCTTTTTGTGTGACAATAGAATCATAGAATGATACAGCACAGAACGAGGCCATTCAGTCCATCGTGCCTGTGCTGGTTCTTTGAAAGAGCTATCCAATTAGTCCCACTCCCCTGCCCTTTCCCCATAGCCCTACAAATTTTTCCCCTTCAAGTATTTATCCAATTTCCTTTTGAAAGTTATTATTTCCACCACCCTTTCAGGCAGTGCATTCTAAATCATAATGACTCACTACGTAAAAAAAATTCTCCTCATCTCACCTCTGGTTCTTTTGCCAATCACCTTTAATCTGTGTCCTCTGTTTACCTTCCCTTCAGCCACTGGAAACAATTTCTCCTTAATTATTCTATCGAAACCCTTCATGACTTTGAACGCCTCCATCAAATCTCCCCTTAACCCTTTCTGCCCCAAGGAGAACAACCCTAGCCTCTCCAGTCTGACCAGGTAACTGAAGTCTCGCATCCCTGGTACCATTCTCGTAAATCTCCTTTGCACCCCCTCCATGGCCCTAACATCTCCCCCGAAGTGTGGTGCCCAGAATCAGGATATAAAGCCCAGGATCCCGTATGCGGTTTTAATCTCTCGAATATGTTACAACAGAAATTGACTTTATACTGAATCATAAACTGTTAATAACAAGTGCTTTTAATTGCAGAGATGAGTGGAAATCCACTTGATGCTACTGGCATAGAACCTGATGCGTTTGACGGGGTGTTGAGACTGATTTACATACGACTTTCACAGGCAAAACTAACTTCAGTTCCCAAGAGTAAGTTTATTTGATTATTTCATTTATTACTGGTGTTTCCTATGGAGTAATGGACAGGTAGGGACATTCACAAGGTAATAAATCAAGGTTTTTGGATGATATCACAAGCACAAAGTGTCAGCAGTTTATAAATGGCTTTCTGCATCCAGAAAATGTACCTTTAACTTGTAACTACATCCAAAATTATGATCTTCATTCAAATTTTCAAATCTTAATTGAGGGAGCCTAATCAGTTTTTGACCAATTCATTAGAGCAGAGAGGAATCCAGCAAGAAAATCATACACCTTCCAATAATAAATCACATTTAATGATGCAATGGTGGAAAGTGGATGGCAGGAGAGAAGATATGCAACTCAGACAATCCAAGTCTTTCAGTCTTACATGTAGGCCAGACTGGGTATGGATGGCGATTCTCTTCCTTGAAGGTCATTAGTAAATCAATTGTGCTTTTGCAGCAGATTGACAGCTTTCATTGTCATTTTATATGGTGCTAGCTCACAAATTACCAAATTTATTAAATCCAGCACCTTAACCACTACACTTCTGTCCCTTGTCGGTGCTGGGAAATTGAACATCTAGTTCAAGTACCCTATGGCAAAATGACAAAAACAAAACATTTTTTGCGTATAATGCAGCAGGGTATTGTTTTTCTTTCTGTAATGGGATTTTTCAAAATAGGTTTACTCACAGAAAATGTCCCAGATTGATTTGATACACAACAGCTTCAGAACTGATGTTATATCTGCAACAAGTATTCAAGGGTGGGGCAAAGCTATTTAATTCAAATACAAGCTCTGTAGGTTTTGTTTGAATATATATTTGATTGCAGTTCTACTTGAGTTTAAAAGATCCTGTAAAGTTTGAAAGCATATCTCAGCCTGCCTTGTTCCAAGTAAGTAGTCACCTGAAGCCATTATAAATAGGTGAGAAAAACAATGTTTTTGGATTGTATTCTAGATATTTTCTTGGGTTCATGAAATTAAGCAAACTGCGTATCCCTATGATCTGAAGTGCATTCTACTGAATATCGAGGTAAATAATGGTGAAACACAGGGATTACAACAGAGAACCCTTACTCTGTACACCAGCTACTAGAATATATCATGTGCTGCCACATAATTTGCCTCACTTTGGATAGGTTTACTTACTAAAATAGAGAACTCAAGCTTTTAAACCAACAAGTGGTTTTATTTACATAAGACAGATGAATGAACAGCAGTCTAACACAGTGAAATATATATTTCTCTAACCTCCTCAATACATAAAATAATAACAATGTCACTCGCCTTCCCTCCAAATACAAACTTTAAACAGAAGACCACTTACTGTAACCTCAATCTAGCCTAGCTCCCTGGTTAGTTCCAATACTGAAACTTTTAAAATACAGACTGCCCTTTGGCCATTGTCTGCAAGACTGAAATTGGCTGCACATTCTCCCTTAATATAATTCTGTAATATGAGATCTCTGACATTAAGCTGCTCATCAGAGAACTCGAGCTAATCAATGACAATCCACCCTTCTCAAAAGTCTCAGATTGAGATATCAATCAAAGCCGCTACTCCAGGCCCAAGCCTTATCTTTGACCTACATCAAAGTGTCCAGAAATCATTTGCACTTGGTCAACTATATCTGTGATCATTTATATTAATTATCCTCAATTTTTCACCCAAAGATCTACCTTCCAACCTGTATGAGCTGTACCTTGATCACAATATGATTTCATCATTAGAACTTGAGGATTTTAGGCGATACAAAGACTTGTACAGGTAAAATTTCTTGTTTAAAATAAAATTCAAATGTGATGTCATTTCACTAGACATGTTATTTTGGATGGACTTGTGAACTGAGAAAGTACAAGGGAAAACACAAAGACACCTTAGTTACAGAAGGAAGGGACTGGACAGCAGTATGGATTAAGCACAATGGCCCAGATTTTGCGGTCAGCAGTGAGCAAAAGGCACTCACCGTTCATTGCACTTACACTTGCTCACATACTTTCTGAGGGCTTTTACACTACGATTTGTGGTAATTAGAGAGCCGAAACAGCACAACGCACTTTTCAGGGGATCTGGGACCTGTGTGAACAGGGCAAGCAACAGCATGTCTCCTCAATCAATCTGATTGGAAGGCTCCTTACTGAGACATGCAGATTCAAAACCAGGAGGTGTAAGTTAGAATATTTAATTGAATGTAAAATCATGCTCAGAAAGCAAAATAAAGAGAGAGGGAAAGAGAGATAGGATTAAGGCAGAGAAAGATAAAAGAGACAGAAAGAAAAAGTTAAAAAAAAATTGTTTTAATTTTTAAAAATCTCCAACAATAATTCAAATCTGAAGGAATGAGACTCAACACTTGTAAAAGTAAATTTTCAGTGTCATAGAGGTTGTTTGGCAGTAATTAAGACTTACCACGCCATTAAAAATTACCACGTCATTAAAAATTCACTTACAAGTGAATGGACAAGCCCTAACTTTTTCTGCCGTGTTTAGTGGGTATCTAGTGGGTAAGTACCACAACTTCACGTCACTGCATGTATGTGAATGGCGAATCTCTTGGCGAGGTACCGGCATGGTAATGCTTGTGCAAATCAGACAGCAACTTCCTGATTTCCACATTTAACTGCGCATGCGGAGGCCAGAAGTTGCTGTCCAATTTACTCCTTAATAACAGATAGCCTGTAAGGGCTGTAATTGGGATGAATTGGAGAAACTAAAACCCAATTCCCAGGCCTACAACACAAAACTGCCCACATTTTGGCATAAATTGGTATTCACACAAACATAAGTTTGCTGGTTTGGGAAGTGGAAAAATTCAAATGAGTGCAGGGAGCTCTAATGAAGTGGGTGTTGGTAGAAATAGTATTTCATTTCCCAGGTCTGATATTCTTACCTTAATGGGCACAAAAAGTTATTAAATATTTTAACTTGAAAAAAAGAAATGAATAAATCACACTCAACACAAAAAAATTAAAACAAATTAGTTTGTCTTCTACAGCACAGTTCACAAACAAGGCAAAGTGTGTTTGACAAATTCAATAGAGCTTATGAAGTGACTGATTGGGTAAATAAAGGAAATGCAGTAGATCTAGTGTATATGAATTTTCAAAAGGCACACTACAAGGTATCTCACAAGAGTGTTCTTTGAAAAATTCAGGTGCATGGTGTGAGAGAAAATAGAAAGTTGGTTAATGGAAAGGAAACAAAGTGTTAGATGAAAGGTTTTGTTCAGATTGGAGAAGGGTTGGAAGTGGTATACTCGAGGGGTTTGTGCTGGGTCTACATATAGATGATTTGGACTTGGTAATGGGGAACACAATCTTGAAATTTGCTGATGGCACAAAAGTAGAGGTTTGAACAATAGCCATCAGTGGAACGATGCTAAAGGGTGTGGATGAATAGAGAGAACTCAGCGATCAAATACATAATTTGCTGAAATTGCAAGTGTTAGTCTATAAAGCCATAAAAAGGCCAACAAGATTTTTGGGGCATAGTGTACAAAAGTAAAGAAATAATGATAAGTTTGTACGAAATATTGGTTAGCCCTCAGTTAGAGTTCTCTGTGCAGTTTTGGATACCCCATTATAGAAAGGATATTAAACGTATATATATCGTTCAATATAGATTCACTAGAATAATGCCAGGGGTGGGAATATATAGTAATGGGGAGAGATTTGAGATACTGAGAATATTTCCAATGTAGCAGAGAAGCCTAATTATGAAGGATTTGAATAGAATGAATAGGGAAAGACTATTTCCTCTGCTTGGAGAGTCAGTTACAAGAGATGATCAATTTAAAATTGTCACTAAGAGCGTGAGGAGAGAAATCGACAAATGCAATCGTTTTTTTTCTGTCAGGCACCAGGCTGAGTGTGTGACAGGTAAAGTATGACACCCTTTAGACTATGGGCCGAAAATTGATCCCGGGACGCGAGAGTACGCACTGCATACTCTCGCGTATTCCCACTCCAATTGCCGGTTTTCTGCATGCCCTGCGCATGCGCTGAAAACCGGCAATTGCTCTTCCGAAAAGGGGGCGGGGCCGGAGTGCATCGCGTGCGCGCTACAGGCTGCGCGCACGCTGTGCACTTCATGCTTTGGACGCGCAGGTAAGTACTGAAGATTTTGGAAATGTAAAAAGGAGGAGTAAGACCCGCTTTTAAGAAGGTAAGTAGTGAATTAAGTATTTTTTTGAATTTTTTTTTACAGGTATATCTTTTTTATAGACTTTAAAGACAGGTAAGTTTATTTTTATAACTTTTTAAAAGATTTTAAATTTTTTCAAAAATTTAATTTTTTATTTAAAATGGTTAATTTAATTAACTATACTTATTTTATTAATGTGATGGGTTTTTTTTTTAATTTAATTGAGGTTTAGCTGTTATTTTGGGGGGGTGTAAGATTCATAAGTCTCTCAGCCATGCTGTGAGACTTATGAATGGAAGATGGTGTGCTGCCATTGGCTCTAACTGAGTCACGTGATCCCACAGCTCGCACGAATTAACTACGCCGCTGGGATACGCAAGCCCAGCACAGCTGATGTCTGGAACATCAATTTCGTGCGAGCTGGATCAGAAAAAGCATAAGCGAGGTGAGACATCGCGGGAAAGGCTTACCCCCGCGGGAACAGAGCGAGATCAATTTCTGGGCCAATAAGTTCCTATCACAGCATCACCTACAGGCCTAACTGATACTACAGGGAGTATAATGGGTTTTCCCATAGGAACAAGGTGATCAAAAAAGCTTTTAATGAAATGCACGTCCCATGTACCGAATATGTAGTCACTTCCTTCTCTTGTTACAGACTGGACTTGTCATACAACCAAATTAAAGATATTGAAAATGGAAGCTTAGCATATCTTCCTAATCTAAGACAGATTCATTTGGAGAACAACAAAGTTAAGAAAGTTCCTGCCAGTATAAAGGAACTGAAGTATCTACAGGTAAATAGCAAATTATTCCATAGATTTATATATTTTGTTCTAATTCCACCCTTTTGTAAAAAAGAATGGAGCATTTTGTGAAGGGTCCGTTTTGCCGGTAAACAAAACATGAAAAGGTAATTTTGCAAATTAACTGAGAATTAGGTTTTGGGGAGGAAAGAACAACGTCTATTCAAATGGGAGAAAAACCTTTACTGGTAAGTTAATATTAGTGTGCTCTACTGAGCTGACATTGTTAAAAGAAACATCGGTGAAGCCGGAGGGGGAAATCATGTGATGCTGGTGGCCATTAGATCAATCATGACTGTATGGCACAGCTGGTCTTTTTCTGTCCATCAGTTCTGCATGCTTGTGATCTCCTCCTGCCCAGCACTGTTAAGATCGGAAATGTTTCCCATTCCAACCACTCAGTGTCCCAAACACCCAGCATACCTGTTTCGAGGCAGCAGATTTTTAAAAAAGGGTGAAAACCTCTGCTACTTTTGCCATTAAAACTTTTTTCAACTGGCACACGCATCAGGTAATTATGCTGAGCAAAGAAACAGCAGCAACTTATTGAATTCTCTTCTGATGGCAAGGGAGTGCTGCATTAGCACACATAACTGATAGATTCTGACCAATACTCAGTGATAAGGTGGATGTAATTGGAAGCAATAAATTAGTTTGGTAACCCAGGATGGAGAGATGCAGAGGCAAGTTTCAATTATGCAGGGCAGTTTTTACAGCTTATTGAAGTAATAGAAAGGAGTGAAATCTGATCATGATAAAGATGCATGACTCGAGAACAAAACAAAGCTGAAAAAGCGTTTGGATTTCTTGATAGGCCTGAAAGTAACCCCATGAAGTTCATACAATTCATGAATTCTTACTGGCCAAGGAGTATTGATATGGAAAAGATCTCTGCTCAGATTCTAAGTAGTAGTCTGAGCCTCTTATCCTAAAACACTTTGGGGGAAAAATTCAGTATCGCCCCGTTTGGGGCGCAATTATCGGCCGGGCGCAAAGATTAGCGCCTGGCGCTAATTATCGCCTCCGACTGCAAACTTGACTTTTATCGCCCCTGGAGGTGATTGGAGCGCTAATTCAGGCGCTACACATCTGTCTTAAGGCGCAAAGGCCGAGGAGTGAGGCGCTAACTCAGAGCGCTGGCGAAGCTCATGTGATGTCAGTCAGCAATGGAACACAGACACAATGGCCCCGGCCAGTTCTTAAAGGGGAGGGTTGATCTTGCTTTCCATCCACATCCTGCTCATTGTAGCCTTGAATCTCGGCCTGGAGAGACCTGTACATCAAATCTGCTGGAAAGAACAATGGAGAGGCCCAGGGAAAGAGCTCAAAGTGCAGCCCCCACAGTCTCTTCTAAATCGATACAAGGAAGGGCAAATCAAAATGAACCTGCAAAGTGCTGCTCAGTACCCAAAACTCCTTCACACAGCATTGAATCTCTCCAGAAGTCTCTCTCTCTCTCTCTCTCAGAATGCGTGGTTCAAAAATGTCGCCAACAAAAAAAGGCAGGAAGCGTTCGCCTTTAAATAGCGCTCCCCCAGTCCCTTCCTGACTGCAAAACGCTCCCCTCAACCTGTCGTTGCTAGCGGCAGGCGGTAAGGCAGGGGGCGCCACTCAATATCCGCGCCGGGGCGCTACGCACTCGATTGACGTCACGATCTGCCGGCGCAGGAGATTGTGGCGGTACTGTTTAGCGCCGCCGCAAAATGTCTAGTTCATTTCGCGAGCAGCGCAAACATTGCCGCGCCCGGGTGCTAGTTGTTTTGCGCTCCATTAGCGCCCTCTTAAGGCGCTAACGGGAGGCGCAACCAACTGAATTTTTCCCCCTTTCTTTGTTGGGAGTCAAAATAAGCCTGAACAAATGAATACTAAATCCCCATGACTCGATTTTTACAATGTGCAAATATGGATATTTCAGCTAATTTTTAAAAATCTTTTTTAAACAGGTAGTATATCTTCATAATAACAATATTAGCAAAATTGAAGTAGATGACTTCTGTCCAAAGGAATCAAGAATTAAGAAGCTGTACTATAGTGGAATCAGTCTTTTTGGCAATCCAGTGAAGCACTGGGAAATTCAGCCAGCTTCTTTTCGATGTGTCTCTGGTGCTCATGGAGTGCAGCTTGGAAATTTCAGAAAATAAACAATGTATACAAGCAGTATTCCTTGTAAAGTTAAAGAATATGGAGCATGAAATTCCTTTTAACAAAAACAGAAAAACACATGTTTTCCTCCACAATTGACAACTTGTGAAATCTTGGGAATGCATGGCTTCGAAAGTGTGATTTCAAAGAGTATGAATTTGTTATAACAACAGAAAACGCTGGAAAAACTCAGCAGGCCAGGCAACATCCGTGGAGAGAGAAAGAGAGTTAACGTTTCAGGTCGAAACCCTTCGTCGGAGGGTTGATCTGAAACGTTAACTCTCTTTCTCTCTCCACGGATGTTGCCTGGCCTGCTGAGTTTTTCCAGCGTTTTCTGTTGTTATTTCGGATTTCCAGCATCCGCAGTATTTTGCTATAGTATGAATTTGTTAGCAGGTTGTTAAAAGAGGAATTTCACCTCAAGTATCTGTTTCAATAAAATACTTCCCTTAGTGCTTCGTTAATGGATAGGAATAGCCACTAATTACACTACTGTGATGGGTTTTAAAGAAAGCAAAGTCAGTTATATGCAACGCAATGTTGCCTTACAGTTCTGTATAAGGCTCTGTGTTACTGTAACTTCTGATTGTATAGGCAAGTGTTTCTTCTCCATCTCCCATCTCAAATTGAAACAAGTCTACTGTGTCAATAAGACAGTTGATTCCATACAATTCACAGTGCAATTTTGGTTTCTCAGCTGAAGAGATGTCCAATACATATATTGAACCAACTGGTAAGCAAGTGGTCAGCTTGCCCAACTGTGTTTATTTTTACTTGATTAGAACCAAGAAACCAGGCAACTTTAGCTGCAGAATCTTATCACAGTCTACTCCTCCTAAATCAAATGTTCTGATAGTTCCATTTTTTTTAGTACTAAATTCTTACTTTCCTGTGCTATTCGCTTTGCTTAATGCAAATATTTGGATAATTTAAAGTTTTTTCATACAGAAAAATGACTTGAATTATCAGGAGAGAATTGCATTACCTGTTTAAATTAACTTCTTAATTTGATATTTCCACCAACAGTAACCATTTCCATTCTCTTTAATTTTGTGTCCACTTTGCCTGTCAGCGGTAGAAGGACCCAATGTCTTAATAGAAAAACATAATTCTAATGTTCACTTTTTTTTTTAAAAGGAGGACATCCTTTTAAACATTACTTCAACATTATCCAAGTCGCTCTCAGAACTATAATCTATGTAATGGTAATAAGAGATGTGGTAACATAATTGTACATTGATGGTAAAAGAGCGGGTGAAGTAAATTTTGGGCAACCCAGTAGCTTCCACAAAACAGTTCAGTATATATATTGGTATTTAACTGTAACAGCCAATGACTTGACCAAACACGTATAATCACAGAAGTGTTCGAACACTCCTTTTCCAACCAAAAAACACCATTTAATGTACAAGAAAACAGTAAATCTTTGGATGCCCTGATCTGTGGTCCCACACTATATACTTACAATGCCACCTAGCAGTGACTAATAACAATTGTATTTTATTTGTAATAACATGGAGGTTAATTTTACCGTTACGCTCAGCCCTCTAATTATATTTATACTGCTTTCCATTATCATCAGCAAAATGTTTTTCCACCTATCAATAACCAGAAGTGATTTATAATCATAATAGTTAAGAAATACCATGGCTTCTCCCTGGTGATTATAGTGGTAGCTTGGAGTTTTCTTGTGTGAATAGTATTCTTTGGCTACATCCTTGCATGATTGTTCTACAGTGAACCCCCTGTATTTATAAACATGTAACGGTTTGTTTTACATTTTCTTATATTCTCATTTTGAATACCTTTGGTAAAATGTTGTGAAAGTCAATTTGGAAAAAATGGCTTGAAAAGTTTCACTTTAATATCTTACACACATACGGTGATAAACAACATAACATGGTCAATTTTGGCTAAAATCAAAAAAGACAATTTAGTATCAGATGCCATTGTAATGATGTATCAAGTAGAAGATTTCTTTTGTTACTGTCTTTTTATGTAATTACTTTTAATTAATAAAGAACCACTGAACAATCAGCTATCGAGTATTTTGTTTGTAAGAAAAAAATGGCTATGGGAATATCAGGTTTTGGCTGATATTAAAGGCGGCCTAACTAATAAAATACAATTGAGTTTTTATTGTGTCTTTGTAGAGAGTATTCATTTTCCCAGCTAAAGTTGTCAGTGCAATGTTTCAGTATTCAGTTTTTATTTGACCCTGCTTAGTCTTGTGATTAATCTCATTAATGGAGAAGGTTTTTTTTAAGCAAAGGTTGGAACCACTGGCAAAAGAAACTTCTAATTAATCCATTAAAAAAATGCCCCTTAATGTATGTACAAATTATCACACAATTTACTATTGGCTTAACAATCTACAGAAACTTGATTTATTTTAAAAAAACATTTATGGAAAGGTGAAGAATGTTACCACCAGAGAAAACTATTTGTGCCCAAAAGAATCAAGCATTCCCTGGATCAAGTGTAGCTCTCGCCACACAAGATCAACAATGTTCCTCAACCTCAAACTCACCACACCACTGTAGATCCACTTCTCCCAAGAGTCATTCTTATGGTTTCTCAGTAACACTACCAATTAGTGGCAAACTATGGGCTGTTCTGTGCTGTGAATTCATGCCCACAGCAACTGGTTACCAAAGCTCATTTTGCCTCGATGTGCTCCAACCAGTGACAAGCAAAGACTTTTATCCTGACATTTATTTCCCACGCAAGTCAGCCTTATGGTCTGAGCGAGACTGCCAATGATACACAATTATGTGCTGTGAATTCATGCCCACAGAAATGTGGTTAAAATGGCCAAAAGTAACTGGGACAGTTGCAGCACTGGCAACAGACAACTTCTGCCTGTCACTCTCTTGGTTGGATTCTAGCCCTCATCCCAGGGAAGAAAATGCATTGTTCTAACCTCCTGTATTACACTGTTCCGAAAGAATCTATTTCAAAATAACAACAGAAAACGCTGGAAAAACTCAGCAGGCCAGGCAGCATCCGTGGAGAGAGAAAGAGAGTTAACGTTTCAGGTCGATGACCTTTCATCAGAACTATTTCAAAATACCCTGGCATAAAGTGAAATTGATCAGTACTTTTGAGTCAAGAAATTTCTACGGAGTTTTGAAAACGATCAATGCTGAATGAGCAGGCAGGAGAACCTACCAAAACTTTAAAAAAGAAACAAAATAAACTAATCGAATCACACATGTTTTGAAAACATTTCCAGCACCATTTTATCATAGTAACTCAATTGATTTATGCCCCAATAAACTTTTAAACAAGGTAAGAATCAAAAATGACATATTTCAAAGTAACATGATTGATTTTACCCACTGAATTATCACTTGTGCCTTAGGAATATACAGGATTGGAAAAGACAACTGCAACATGTTCTGGTCAGTTCCAAAAATATCACATTCCACAATACCTCTCATACCCCTCTTTCAAATTTCTCTCCAGGTACTTATCTAACTTTTTCTTTAACTTGCTGATACAATCAGTCCCCACCATTCCCTTTGATGGTCCATTCCAAACATTCACCATATGTCCCTCTTCCAAGATTAAGAGCATGGCCTGCTGTTGTAGAATTTATGACTATGTTACAGATATTGAGCTGCAGTATCCCCTTATATTCAAGTGCCTAATCCCAGTAATGAATTTAGCTGCCTTAACTGCACCCTGTCCAATGCCTGGATACCTTTCTCATTATGCATCGTGGGGATGGAACAGAGCTCTATAAGAACTCAGTTCCTTCCTAAGATTTGTGCTTTATTCCTCTGGCTATACAGCCAAAGATCCTAATTTCTGTCTTGATTGGTGCGCACACTGCTGATGGCTTCAGTGAGCGATCCACTAGTACCCCCAAATCCCTCTACTGTGTTGTGTCTGGTAGAATAATACCATTTAGCTTATATTGCCCCTGCTTATTACTCTTTCTGCTCATTAGTGTCAGTTGGTAACACTCTCGCCGTTGAGTCAGAAGATTGTGGGTTCAAGACCCAGTCCAGAGACTTGAGAACAAAAATCTAGGCTGGCACTCCAGTGCAGTACTGAGGGAGTGCTGCACCGTTGGAGGTGCTGTCTTTTGAGTGAGATGTTAAACCGAGGCCCCGTAAAAGATCCCTTGGTACTATATTGAAGAAGAGCAGGGGAGTTATCCACGGTGGCCTGGCCATTAGTTATCTCTCAACCAGCATCACTAAAACACATTGGCCCAGAAATTCGGGTCCCCACGGGTGAGTACGCGCTGTGTACTCACCCGTAGGGCCACCAGAAGTGCCGGTTTCGCGCATGCACTGCGTATGCGCGGGAAACCGGAACTTCCGGTCTCTTGAAGGAAGGGGTTCGCGGGTCAACCGCGTGCGCGGGAGAGGCAGCGCGTAGACCTGGAACTTCCGTTTTTTTCACATGTTTCTCCGTGCAGGTAAGTCCCTAGCAGCTGCGCATGGAAAAAGCAGGCGCAAGGCCTGCTTTTAACAAGTTAAGAGGTGAATTAAGTAAAATTGAAACATTTTTTCCACAGGTTTATCATTTTTAAAGAAAGGTAAGTTTATTTTTAACCCCGTTAAAAACTTTAATTAATTTTTTCAAACATTTAAATTTTTGTTTAAAATAGTTAATTTATGTAATTTATAGTTATTTTAAAAATGTGATAAAAAAAAAATTATTTGAAGTTTTACTTAGGTTTTGGGGCCGATCTCTATGAATGGAGATTCCCTGCTCCGATTGGCTCCCCATGGACCACGTGATCCCAGGGGACGGTGCGAACTAGTTGCGCCGCTGGGATACGTGAGCACTGCACACCGGCAGCTGGAGGAAGCCCAGGATCGGAATCCCACGCGGGCCCACAGCACAACGGCAGGCGCGCTATGTAAGTGCACCCGCTATGCTTGCACCTGCGGGAAGCCTCCAACCGGAATTTCTGGGCCATAATATCTGGTTATTATCACATTGCTGTTTGTGGAGCTTGCTGTGCGCAAATTGGCTGCCGTGTTTCCTACATTAGATCAGTGACTACACTTCAAATGTACTTCATTGGCCGTAAAGCGCTTTGGGATGTCCTGAGGTCGTGAAAGGCGCTATATAAATGCAAGTCTTTCTTTCTTTCCCGATCTCATGAATTTGCATTTGTCCATATTAAATGACATCTGCCATTCATCAGCCCAGCTCCCCAGCGTATCCAGTTCCTTCTGTATTAGATCAGCCTGTTTCCTGATCTTTACAGCTGGTAATCTGCAAACGTAGAGCATTTTGTTTCTGCCCCTACTTCCAAGTTATGTATTTAAATTATAAACAGCAACAGCCTTAGCACTGATCCCCAAGGTATCCTGTTAATTATCTCCTTCCAGTCTGATCCATCTCCGGATACAACTACCCTTTGCTTCCTCTGCTTCAGCCACTTTTTGTCCATTTCAGAAGCACTCCGCCTAAGCTGGGTCGTTCAAACTTTTGAACCAACCTCCAATGTGATTTCAGCAAAACTTTTGATAAACGACCTCCACTAAGTTGCCACATTCAAAAGGTTTACAATCTTCTCAAAGAATTCTGAGATTTGTCAGGCATCATCGTACTCCCCTAAAGCCATGCTGACTCCCTCTTAGAGTTCCCCAGGTAGTTCATCTTTCATTCCTTCAGGTTATCACTCGGCCCTTTTTTACACATTGATATCACATTCATTTCAAGTGCAGCAGCTGTCTTCAAGTCTTGTAATGCCTTCCTTCAGGTTTTTATGACAAGGCCTCGCCCTGTCTTAAAAGCTTGACCTTCAACTACAGGTTTTCCCCCAGAAAAGCTGGATAGTTACTAATCACATCTCAGCATGTCCAGTTTTCAGAATTTCCTAGCACGCAATCAGTGCATTCTGATCTTGTACAATTTGCACAATTTCCCAGCATGCATCAGGTTTTGGAGTTGTTCTGAATTTTTTTTAAACGATTGTATATGTTGACAAACTCATTACTAGCAGTACAAAACGGGCCCAAGTTATTCCAATCTTCTGGAGCCCATTCTTCCACAAGGCTGCTAGACCTTGCATCCCCCCCACCCCGCAAATACTGGCTGATCCCAGCTGTCTCCTGCAACACTTCCAACCCCTCCCAAGTCCTACTGGATCCCAGATACTCTGCTCCCCAAGACTTCTCCCCATCCAGATCCCAGAATGCCCTCTCAGGCCTCACAAAATCCTAGAATGTATTCCCAGTGGCCCCAGACACCTCTACCACCTTAGGCTCCTAGCCCCCAAGATCCCCTATCCCAGTGCTCCCTAAATCAAGTACCATCTCCAGCCCTCTCAGATCCTAGGACCCATCTCTCAATAATCCTGAAACCTCTCACAGTAGTGCTCCTGGTCCACACAATTCCTCCATCCCAGTGCTCCTAGAACCTAGGCGCCTCTCAAAGTATTCTTAGATGTCAACTCCCCATCCCAGTAGAATGATCCTTCATTTTCTCCATATAAATGTAGCATCCATTGATGCTAGGCTTTGAATTGTATGGAAATAAAATGTAAGCTTTTCAAATCGTATTTTCAATTGGTTTTGTTGTGTTTTTTTGCCCTTTTTCCTGGGACCAACTTTGTGACTGAAGAATGTTTATGGCACAAGTTTTCATCAAATCATCAGTTTTTTGCTACCAACCTACTAATTGTAACAACGGGTCCTATGGAAATCCCTCTTTATTTCTGCTATTTGGATGAAGAAAGTAAGGAGGAAGAATGAAGGCCCTGTCTGCCTTCTCAAGCGGACATAAAATATCCTATGACACTATTTGAAGAGGAGGAGGAGAGTACTTCCTCGTGTCCTGGCTAATATTTATCATTTAACTAACATCACTAAAAAAGATTATCTAATCATTATCTCACTGCTGTTTGTGGGACCTTGCTGCAAATTGGCTTCCGGATTTCCTACATTATAACAATGAATATACTTCAAAAGTACTTCATTGGCTGTAAAGCGCTTTGGGCCGTCCTGAGGTCGTGAAAGACATTATGCGAAATGCGAGTTCTTTCTTTACATACCTGTATTATGAAGTAAATACTAATTCACCTGTGGTGTTGCAGTTACTGGATAAGTATAAGTTCGTTTTTATATGCAAGATAGTGGCAGAGTTGGGACAGAGAGTTCAGAAACTCACTCCAATTAATGTGATCAAAAATCATGGCAACAGGAAGTAAGGTTTGTGAACAGGAAGTGCATGCCCTATGCCAGTTTTTAATGGGGTGTCCTACCTTGGTGGATCTGGTGGTGAGGTTTTGTAACTGAAGCAATGCAGCCACATCCTCAGTGCCATCAGCATTGATGTTTGTGGCTACCTGCTGCTAAGCTACCTGAGCCACTCGTGTACTCACACGGCAGGCAACCACTGCTGGGAAGAACGGCCTCCTTCCACTGACGCATTTGCTGCAGCAAAATTTCAATTGCTCCATTGAAAAAAAGTAGCATTCTGTTACTAGCACTTGATTTTTACCAATGCCTGGAGCTCACCCACAACATAAGAACATAAGAATTAGGAGCATGAGTAGGTCATATGGCCCTCAAGCCTGCTCCACCATTGAATAAGATCATGGCTGATCTTCGACCTCAAGTCTACTTTCCTGCCCGATCCCCATATCCCCTGATTGCCCTAGAGTCCAAAAATCTATCTAGCTCAGCCTTGAATATACTCAACGATTCAGCATCCACAGCCCTTCGGGGTAGAGAATTCCAAAGATTCACAACCCTCTGAGTGTAGAAATTCCTCCTCATCTCAGTCTTAAATGGCCGATCCCTTATCTTGAGACTATGAACCCTAGTTCTGGACTTTCCAGTCAGGGGAATCAACCCCTCAGCATCTACCCTGTCAAACTCCCTCAGAATCTTATATGTTTCAATGAGATCACCTCTCATTTTTCTAAACTCCAGAGAGTAGAGGCCCAATCTACACAATCTCTCCCCACAGGACAACCCTCTCATCCCAGGAATCAATCTAGTGAACCTTCGTTGCACCGCCTCCAAGGCAAGTATATCCTTCCTTAGATAAGGAGACCAAAACTGTGCACAGTACTCCAGGTGTGGTCTCACCAAAGCCCTGTACAATTGTAGCAAGACTTCCTTACTCTTGTACTCCAACCCTCTTGCAATAAAGGCTAACATGCCATTTGCCTTCCTAATTGCTTGCTGTACCTGCATGCTAACTCTCTGTGTTTCTTGTACAAGGACACCTAAATCAATCTGAACACCAACATTTAACAGTTTCTCACCATTAAAAAAATATTCTGTTTTTCTATTCTTCCTACCAAAGTGAATAACCTCACATTTCCTCACATTATACTCCATCTGCTACCTTATTGCCCACTCACTTAACCTGTCTATATCCCTTTGCAGGCTCTGTGTGTTCTCCTCACAGCTTACTTTCCCACCTAGCTTTGTATCGGCTGCAAACTTGGATACATTACACTTGGTCCCTTCATCTAAGTCATTAATTGGCTCAGAGGCAGGAAACAAAGGGTAATGGTTGAAGAGTGCTTTTGTGACTGGAAGGCTGTTTCCAGTGGGGTTCCGCAGGGCTCAGTACTGGGTCCTTTGCTTTTTGTGGCATATATCAATGATTTGGACTTGAATGTAGGAAGTATGATTAAGAAGTTTGCAGATGATACAAAAATTGGCCGTGTGGTTGATAATGAAGAAGAAAGCTGCAGACCGCAGGAAGATATCAATGGACTGGTCAGGTGGGCAGAACAGTGGCAAATGGAATTCAATCTGGAGAAGTGTGAGGCAATGCATTTGGGGAGGGCTAACAAGGCAAGGGAATACACAATAAATGGTTGGACACTAAGAAGCGCAGAAAAAAAGAGGGACCTTGGGGTGCATGTCCACAGATCCCTGAAGGTAGCAGGACAGGTAGATAAGGTGGTTAAGGAGGCATACGGGATACTTGCCTTTATTAGTCGAGGCATATAATATAAGAGCAGGGAGGTTATGCTTGAACTGTATCAAATACTAGTTAGGCCGCAGCTAGAATACTGCGTGCAGTTCTGCTCACCACGTTACAGGAAGGATGTGATTGCACTAGAGCGGGTGCAGAGGAGATTTACGAGGATGTTGCCTGGACTGGGGAATTTTAGCTATGAGGAAAGATTGGATAGGCTGGGGTTGTTTTCTTTGGAACAGAGGAGTATGAGGGGAGACCTAATTGAGGTGTATAAAATTATGAGGGGCCTAGATAGAGTGGATAGGAAGGACCTATTTCCCTTCACAGAAGGGTCAATAACCAGGGGGCATAGATTTAAAGTAATTGGGAGGAGGTTTAGAGGGGATTTGAGGAGAACTTTTTTCACCCAGTGGGTGGTGGGGGTCTGGAACTCACTGCCTGAAAGAGTGGTAGAGGCAGAGACCCTCATCACATTTAAAAAGTACTTGGATATGCACTTGAAGTGCCATAACCTACAAGGCTACGGATCAAGTGCTGGAAAGTGGGATTAGGGTGGATAGCTCTTTGTCGGCCAGCACGGACAAGATGGGCCAAATGGCCTCCTTCTGTGCTGCAAATTTCTATGATTCTATGATTAATACAGAATGTAAATAGCTGAGGCCCAAGCACTGATTCTTGCGGCACCCCGTTAGTTACAGCCTGCCAACCTGAAAATGATCCGTTTATCCCTATTTTCTGTCCATTAACCAATCCTCTATCCATGCTAATATATTACCCCCAACCCCATGAGCCCTTATCTTGTGTAGCAACCTTTTATGGGCACCTTACCAAATGCATTTTGGCAATGCAAACATACTACATCCACTGGTTCCCCTTTACCTACCCTGCTAGTTACATCCTCAAAGAACTCTAATGAATTTGTCAAACACGATTTCCCTTTCAAAGAACCATGTTGACTCTGCCTAATAATATTATGATTTTCTAAGTGCCCTTTTACCACTTCCTTAATAATGAATTCCAGAATTTTCCTGACGACTGGCACACAAATTAAGCTGAACCCCAAAGTACAGGCAAGTTCAGCTCACTAACTGTTGGGCACATGTGAAGATCGCATTGACCAACATGCACCTGAAGTGAGAGCCCAGACGAAAATCAGGGCTTTTGTATCCATACATTTGGTCTATACGTAACATAGCATTATTTTAGATTTATTGGAAGAAACAAAAATTAATAAGAAATGCAACAAAAATTATAACAATAAAAGGTCTTCAAATGTGCCTGTTGATAAAATTACGTCATTTCCTAGTAATTGTGACATTTGCCATGAGAGGGAGATATGCACTCAAAAGTCTGCTGGAGAAGGAATGCATGACATAACTGACTGAATATCAAACACGGATTAAATATTGTATATTTAAAATATTTTCAGAACATATAAACAGTTTAATGCTACTAACTACATAAAATATGAGAAAACTATGCTAAATAAAAATTGCGAATAAATTTCCACGGCTGAATCAGGTATATAACAAAAATAATTGAGAGAAGGTGACCGAAGACATGCTCAAAAAAGGTGGGGTTTGAGGAGGTTTTTGAAGGTGGAGAAGAGATGTAACAAGGCAAAGAAGTTTAAGAGTGGAATTCCAGGGTGAAGGGGCAATCTCTGCCTCCAATGATGGAGTGGAGGGGAGGTGCAGAGTAGGCTGAGTTGACAGAGCAAAGGGTGCAAGCTTAAATGTAGGCCTTAAGAGCTTCCAAAGTTTGGGTGGCGCAAAGCCATGGAGGGATTCATAAACAAGGAATAGGTTTGTGAAATCATTACTTTGGGGGCAAGGGGAACCAATGGAAGTCGGCGAGGACAGGGGCAATAGGTACGCAGGACTTGGCACAGGATAGCGTGGCAGTAGTGGAGTTTGAATAATTTGGAATTTATGTAGGGTGGAACTGGATAGGTTGGTAAGGAGAATATTCGAGAAGTCAAACTTTGAATGTAACAAAGGCATGGATGAGGGTTTCAGATGGTGGGCTGTGATAGCGACAAAGGCAGTTAATGTTATATTGGTGGAAACAGGCAACTGTTGTGAGGATGCACACCATAAGTTTCAAACTCAGGACAGAGGATTAGGCGTTTTTGCAGGAACCGAACAGGATGCTTTCAGTTCTGCCAGCATTTAGCTGGAGGAAGTTCTGGCTCATCCACAACTTTATGTTAGAGAAGCAGTCGTACAGCACAGTAAGTGTCATGGCGTTGAGCGTGGTGGCAGAATGGAAGCTTGGGCGCTGGATGCGACTGTCAGAGAAGAAGCCATTGCAGAAGCTGTGCTAGATACGTTGGGATAGGTAGGAGTGCAACCATTAAATAAATTACCATTAAGAGGAGACAGTGGAAGAAGCTAGAGCGTTTGCTTATACCAAGCTCAAAGATAACAAAGGGGATAATATGTCATAGTTGCAGTCACATAATTGATGATAATATCGATTGGAGCAGTCTCATTGCAATGGGTGGGACTGAAATTGGACAAACGGGTACGAATTGCAACCAGTGAAATGAGAGGGTAACTGTGAGAGACTTGCTGGGGATGAGAATTTTGAAAGTGGAAGCAAGGGAGCTGTTCAACAAGTCAACAGTGCTGACAATGTTGGGTTTGGTGGAGAGCCATAGGAAGAGGAGTTATAGAGAGTGCTTTTCTGAGCATTAGTAAGTGGCAGGAGAGGTTATTTTCTTCCAGGAGTAAAGGGTGATGATAACAGTACGATGTGGATGGTGAAGGAGACAAGGAATTGATTGGAGAAATTGGAGTTGGAGAGGCTGGTTCAAAATCCTTGTCCTCGTTTACAAATCCCCATCTCTACATCATCCTTCAACCCTACATCCTGGCCTTTGTCTTTTAACTTTAAAATCTTGCCTCCTGTGCTTTCCCTGCATCTCCTACAACGGTAGAGACTTCAGCCACATTGCTAATAACTCTGGAATTGCCTCCTTAAATCTCTTCACCCCATGACTCTCTCCCTGCCTTCAAATCTACCTCAAACCCTATCTTTTTTAACCGTGTTTTCCGTCATTTCTCCGAACTACTATTTACTCTCACCCCTTGCCCCTACCCACAGCCTCAAGTCAGCAGGCCATAAGCTTAAACACAGGACATGCTTGTTGAGGGGGCGGGCCACAGCGCAGCCAGTGTCGGAGCAGTGAATGACTGACCGCAACTTCAGCATTTCTGTGTTTAGATGCACATGTGCTACATCCTGAAGTTGCGGTCAGTTTCAAAGGGGTAATAATGGTGAACACCGTTAGTTCACCATTATTACCCAACTCAAATTCTGGCCCCACGTATCTTATGCTCCAAGTGGAGAGCTGCATTGGAAGGCAGCACAGGTTGGTGCTAGAGATGCAACATAGTTACCGAATTCTCTGACTCCACTTTCTGCAAATACACTACATCATAATAGCAAATTTCAGAAATATGTAAAAAAACCTACATCCTTTGTTAATTTTATGCACTGATGTATACTTATGTATATTGGCTCCTACTTTGGATCGGGCTCCCATGTTCTCTTTCAAGCACCTTTTGGCTCCAGTGCAATTCCCTCTCGCCTCCTGTCTGCTCCCTCCTCTGTTTCTGGTCTGTTATTCACATTACCGTGTCCTATTTCACCCGCCCTCCTCCTACTCTCCCAGAGCAGCTATGCCTATTCTCTCTCTCCCTCTCCTGATGCACCACCCACCCATTGGACTTGCCCAAGAAAAATATTTATTCAACCTCCTCCCTTTTCATCAGTGAATCTGATGCTATTCCATATTTTCAACCTGGGCGAGTGCACCAACACTTGACCAATACTTGGCAGACAATGAACTTTTCCCTTTCACTGAGGTCACAACACCCTGCTATATATTGCATGACTTTCCTTCCCTAACCACTGTCGTGCTGGCATGGCGTTCATCTCTACAACCTATTGTGGCTTGTCCTTCTTCTCATTCAATCACCTCAGTCTCCAGCTCATAAAGCAACACGGCCACCAAAAGAGGTTGCAGCAATTTTTTTTTTACAATTGCATTGCTTAGTTTTATTTTGGTTACTCATTGCTAATTGGTAGTTTTCACTACTTGCCTAGTAATGGTAACTGCTTTTAAAATCTAATGGAATCAGTACAGTTAACTTGATAGACAGCGATTATTTAAGCCAATCACAATTTTTTGCCCTATGGACACATAACACCTTTGAGGTATGACATTATAGGCAATTGCTACATACGAGACTTAACTATACAGATAATACACTGTGCATTACATTGTATAACTCCTGTTACAAAATGACGCATCCGCTAGTTGACCATGAGCAGCACCAAAGGAGATCCAATAGTAAAGTAATAAAATACAGCTTTACATAATTTACAACAGTGGTTGCCAGAAAATAGATATTTCTGGCAATGACTATTCCAAAATAAATCTCATTGGGATTTTTCAAATGTCTATCCAGACTTGTGTTGTTTAAACATATTCTGTATTGCAAGCATGTTTTTTAAGGGTAAACGTAAGATTAGATTGCCAAGGAATATGTCACCAAACTCTTCAAAGGGTCAAAACATTTTCCATTTGTTGCCTTCCTTAGGCAAAATTATCTGACATCTTTCAGTTTGAAACTTGGTAGGTGAGTCTCGAGTCTGCTTATTAAATGTGTCATCAGATTTGAAAAGACAGCTGGTATGTAAAACGTGGCATGTAGTATATAGGCCAGTCTTTGATTTGTTCCACATATGCTTTCTCTTAGTAGTTTGGCTTTGCAAAGGGTGTACACAAAAAATATTAACTGTATATCACTGAAGTCATTAAATTTCATCAGAAAAATTAAACATTACCTTTCAAAAAATTATAATGCTAACTTATTTAATGTAATGTTTAAAAAAATTACAGGAAAATGACACATTTGGAAGTAGGTTAAAAGTGACCACAGTTGACACAGCTGAAAATGCTGAAGCTTTAACTATTATTTTCAGAAATCTTACTTTGTGATAAATACTCTGATTGCTCTCCAGATTTTTAAACATACTGATCTGTTTTGGTTGCAATGTTTTGCCATACACTCCTATAATACAACAGTAATTTATTGTAATGCTGAGCTGCGAGCATAACCTATTAAATAAAAAAGCCTTTCTCTGCTAAATGAGTACTTTTTTGACTTGTTCTTCCCATGTACAAAACATTTTAAAAAAGCTTATATTTACCTTTTGAAATCTCAACATATTGACATGTTACCTATAGGCAAAAATTTGTTAAATGTGCACACTTTAGGTGATTTGCATATTATTCTTTTTTGCCGGGATATCCTAGATGAAGATCCCTGAATGACTGAATACCTATGTCTGCACAACCCTATTGAATTTAATCCTAGACGTCCATAAATCAAAAATAAGCGCAATCATTAAATCAATAGCCTAAACTTGGGTTTTCTTATCCCTCCTGTTGTTACTCAACTATGTAACACAGGGCATCTTAAAAATAATGTGGGTAACAAAGAAATCAAGCAAAACCTCATCATTATCAAGGATATGGAACCTCCATTATGTGGAGAGACTAGAGAAACTGGAATTGTCCCCTTTAAAGCAGAGAAGGTTAAGGGGTGATTTAATTAAGATTTTCTAAATTATGAGGGGGTTTGATAGAGTACATAGGGAGAAACGGTTTCCAGTGGCAGGAGGGTGGGAAACCAGAGGACACAAATTTAAGGTAATTGGCAAAAGAACCAGAGGGGGGTGTGAGAAGAATTTTTTTTTTTTTTTTACACAGCGAGTTGTTATGATCTGGAATGCACTGCTTGAAAGGGTGATGGAAGCTGATTTAAAGTAACTTTCAAAAGGGAGTTAGATAAATACTTGAAAAGCAAAAATTTGCATGTCTATGGGGAAAGAGCAGGGGAGTGGGACTAATTAGATTGCTCTTTCAAAGAGCCGGCACAGGCACGATGGGCCAAATGACCTCCTCCTGTGCTGTATGATTCTATGATCTTGCCGTAGCAAAAGCTAGCATTTACTTTAGGTTTCCCAAATTATTCAAGAACCAAATTTCCCTGCTCCATACTTTTGAGATTGCAATGTGGTTAATTAAATTCAGTTTTGTACTAGGAACACAGGAACAGGATTCGGTCATTCAACTCCTTGAGCCTGTTCCACCATTCTATTAGATCATGGTTGACCTGTGCCTCAGCTCCATTTACCTGCCTTTGCTCCACATCCTTGATACCCTTACCGAACAAAAATCTATCGATTTCTGCCTTGAAAATGTCAATTGACCTAGCATCCACAGCTTTTTGGAGAGAGAGTTCCAGATTTCTACTATATTGTGTGTAAAAAAGTGCATCTTGATTTCATTACTAAGTGGCCAAGCTCTAATTTTAACATTATGTCTCTTTGTTCTAGATTCCCCCACCAGAGGAAATTGTTTCTCAGTATCTACCCTATCGAATCCCTTTAGCATTTTAAAGACCTTCATTAGATCTTCCATCAACATTCGAAACTCAAGGGAATACAAGCCAGTTTATGGAACCTGTCCTCCAATGTTCCCTTTTTTGGGTGTGTGGCCCCTTTAAAGGGCTGCGTGGCCCATTCAGTTTCGCGCATACGTGAAACTTTACGTTGAAAAAGCCGGTCCCAGGCTGTGCGGAACTGGCAGAGAGGTGCGACAGGGAACGTTGCTGTCCTCATAATTTAACCCTTTAAGCCCTGATATCATTCTAGTGAATCTGTGCTGTACCACCTCCAAGGCCAATATATCCTGCCTGAGGTGCAATCCCCAAATCTGAACGCAGTACTCCAAATGGGCTCTGTACAACTGAAGCATAATTTCCTCCCCATTGTTTTCCAGCCTCACTCATTAGCCTTTTTGATTACTTTTTGTACCTGTGCACTAGTTTTTAATGATGTGTACATGTACACCCAAATCCCTTTGCTCCTCCACAGTTCCTAGTTTCTCACCATTTAGAAAATATCCTGATTTGCCTTCCTTGGATCCAAAGTGGATGACCTCACACTGAACTCCATCTACCACAGTTTTGCCCCATCACTTAATCTGTCTATGTCCTTTTGTAACTTCCTGGTCTCGTCTGCACAACTTACTGTGCTTCCGAACTTAGTGTCATCTGCAAACTTGGATGTACAACTCTATACCTTCATCAAAGTCATTAATATACATGATGAAAAGCTGCGGACCTAGTACAGATCCCTGGGGAACACCACTTGGCACACCCCGCCAATCAATATAATGTTCCCTTTATCCCTACTTTCTGTCTCCAAATTACCAACCTATGTCACAAGGGTTACCGCCACAGAAATTGAAAAATCTATTTACTGCTATTTTCATATAACAGACATTCATTGGGAGCACATAGAACATTATGGTACTATCAAGCTGCAGTTACTCAGCAATAACCTGCTCACCAATGAGGGTTCAGTAAGGGTTCCACCAGGGCCACTCGGCTCCAGATCTCATGACAGCCTTGGTCTAAACATAGACACAAGACTTAAATTCCAGAGGCGAGTAACTGCCCTTGGCATCAAGGCAGCATTCGAACAAGTGTGGCACCAAGGAGACCTAGTAAAACTAAAATCAATGGGAATCGGGGGGGGGGGGAAGCTCTCCTGTGGCTGGAAGCATACCAGGCACAAAAGAAGATGGTTGTCATTATTCACACCACACAAGTGCCAAGCAATGACTTATCCACTTCACCTTGATTTTTAATGGCATTAACGTTGCTGAGTATGCCACAATAAACATCCTGGATGTCACCATTGACCAGAAACTCAACTAGACCAGCCACATAAATGCCATGGCTACTTGAGCAGGTGAGACTGTGTATTCTACAAAGAGTGGCTCACCTCCTGATTCCTCAAAGCCTCTCTACCACCTGCAAGGCACAGGGATGGAAAATGTTCCACTTGCTCGGATAGGTGCAGCTGTAACAACACTCAAGAAGCTCAACACCCTCCTGGACAATGCAGTCCACTTGATCGGCAGCTCATCTACTAATCTAAAACATTCATCTCCATCCATCACCGGCGTACAGAACAAACGGGAAACTGTTCAACCTCCGTCGCCTCCAGTCCAGATCCAAGGTCGTCCCTTCCTCTGTCAGCGAATTACAGTATGCAGACGACGCTTGCGTCTGCGCACACTCGGAGGTCGAACTCCAAACCATCGTTAACACCTTCACCGAAGCATTCGAGAGCATGGGCCTTACACTAAACATCCGTAAGACAAAGGTCCTCTACCAACCTGCCCCCGCCACACAGTACTGCCCCCCGATTATCAAAATCCATGACAAGGCCTTGGACAACGTGGACCACTTTCCATACCTCGGGAACCTACTGTCAACAAGGGCAGACGTCGATGACGAAGTCCAACACCGCCTTCAGTGTGCCAGTGCAGCCTTCGGTCGCCTGAGGAAGAGAGTGTTTGAAGACCAGGACCTCAAACCCGGCACCAAGCTCATGGTCTACAGAGCAGTAGTAATACCCGCCCTCCTGTATGTCTCAGAGACATGGACCATGTACAGCAGGCACCTCTCAAACCACTGGAGAGGTACCACCAACGCTGCCTCCGCAAGATCCTGCAAATCCATTGGCAGGATAGGCGCACCAACGTCAGTGTTCTCGCTCAGGCCAACATCCCCAGCATCGAAGCTTTGACCACGCTCGATCAGCTCCGATGGATGGGTCACATCGTCCGCATGCCCGATACAAGACTCCCAAAACAAGCGCTCTACTTGGAGCTCCGACACGGCAACAGAGCCCCAGGTGGGCAGAGGAAACGCTTCAAGGACACCCTCAAAGCCTCCTTGAAAAAGTGCAACATCCCCACCGACACCTGGGAATCCCTGGCCCAAGACCGTACAAAGTGGAGGAGAAGCATCCCGGGAAGGTGCCGAATACCTCGAGTCTCTTCGCCGGGAGCAAGTGGAAGCCAAGCACAAACAGCGGAAGGAGCGCATGTCAACCCAAGCACCCCACCCACCCGCCCCTTCAACCACCGTCTGCCCCACCTGTGACAGAGACTGTAGGTCCCACATTGGACTCATCAGTCACCTGAGAACTCATTTTTAATGTGGAAGCAAGTCATCTTCAGTTCCGAGGGACTGCCTAAGAAGAAGGAAGACTGTTGCTATAGTGTGTACTATCTACAGGATGCATTGCAGCAACCTACCAAGGCTTCTTCAGCAGCTCCTTCCAAACTCAAGACCTCCAACACATACAATGACAAGAGCATTAAGTGCATGGGAACACCATCACCGCAACGTTCCGCTCCAAGTGACACGCCATCCTGACTTGGACATATATCGCTGTTCCTTCATAGTTGCTCGGTCAAAATCCTAGAACTGCTACTGAACAGCATTGTGGAAGCACCTTCACCACAAGGATTGTAGCAGTTCAAGTAGGTGGTCCACCACCATCTTCTCAAAGCAACTAGGGATGGGAAACAAAACACCTACCTTGTCAGCAACACCCATCTTCCGGGAATGAATATAAAAGAACTAGGCCATTTGGCCCAGAAAGTATGTGCTGATATTTTTCTCTGTATGAACTACCATGTCTACTTCCACCCTCCTGCTCATGACTCATACCTTTAATATTCCTCTTATTCAAGTAACTGAATAAAATAATTTATGGACCTTACTTCAACAGCAGTTTGCAGCGGAAAATTCCAAACTGTAACCGCACTGAGCATAATTTTTTTTCTAATCTCCCCCATCATTAGCATCACTCTGGCCAGTGGAAACAATCTATTGCTTGATCATAACCCTTGTATTCTTGAAGACTATTAGGTCACCCTTTAACCTTCTCAGCATTAGTGAATAAAAGCCCCAACTTCTCATTCCTGGTAATATCCCAGTGAGTCTATGGTGTACTTTCGATGCAGCTTTTATATAATGGGGCACCGTAAACTGCATGCCATACTGCAACTGTTACCCAACTAAGGCCTCGTACAAGTTCAACATCGCCTCCTGGCTTGGATTTCCTTGGTTTGTCAATTTTTCCTTCTCTCATCCCGATTTTTTTTCACACTATCTTGTCTGGTTTAACCTCTTTCAACCTTTCGGTCTCATTTTTGTCTATGCATCTGGAGCTTAATTTCCATTCCAAGCTGTCTTTTCTGCTCTTAATTTTTCCCTACCCCCACCATATTACTTTAAAGCTAACCCATAATCTGTATTTAACCGACCTGGCCTCAGCTCTTTTCAGGTGCAGGCTGTCCTATCGTTAAAGCTCACTCCTGTCCCAATACTAGTCCCAATGTCCCATAAATTGAATCTTTCCTTCCTACATCATGTTTCTAGCCAAATGTTTACATCCTTAATTCAGAAAATGCTGGAATCACTCAGCAGGTGAGGCAGCATTGCTGGAGAAAGGAAAAAAGGTTAGGTTTACGTTTCAGGTCTTATGTCCCTTCATCAGAATTGGAAAATGTTACAGGTGAACAGCTTATAAGGAGGGTCTTCCTTATAAGCTGTTCATCTGTAACATCTTCCAAAGGAATAGGGCCAGGGAAAAAAATAACCCCAAGTACAAGAAAAAGAATGATCTGTAAAGTGTTTAGGTGGAGAACAGATGATTTAATGACAGAAGTGATAATAGTGGAAGACAAAAGGAGGCATGACAGAAATTAGAGAAATTTTATAGAGTAGAAGACAGACTATAAATCAATAAATTAATGTCACTGCAGCCACAAATGAAATAATAACTCCTTCCTGTCTATGCAGCCTCTGTGATCGTTAAATAACTTTCAATGGTTTCAGCTGTAAGCGAACCTATATTTGCATCCCTAATTGCTCTTGAGAAGGTGGGGGGGAACCACTGCAGTCCATGTGGTGCACGTACTCCCACAGTGCGGTTAGGTAGGGAGTTCCAGGATTTTGACCCAGCGACGATGAAGGAATTGCGATATATTTCCAAGTCAAGATGGTGTGTGACTTGGAGGGGAACTTGGAGGTGGTGGTGTTCCCATGTACCTGCTGCCCTTGTCCTTCTAGGTGGTAGAGGTCGCGGGATGGGAGGTGCTGTCGCGGAAGCCTTGGCGAGTTGCTACAGTGCATCTTGTAGATGGCACACAGTGCAGACACGATGCGCCAGTGGTAGCACGCTGTTGCTTGACTAGTCTGTGGGACAGCTCTCCCAATTTTGGCACAAGTCCCCAGATGTTAGTGAGGAGAACTTTGCAGGGTCTGCCTTTCGCGTGTCCGAATCCGGTGCCTAGGTCGATGTCGGGTGGTCCGTCCGGTTTTAATCTTATTATTGTTTTTTGTAACGGGTTCATACAACTGAGTGGCTTGCTAGGCCATTTCAGAGGGCAGTTAAGAGTCAACCACATTGCTGTGGGTCTGGAGTCACATATAGGCCAGACCGGGTAAGGACGGCAGATTTCCTTCTCCAAAGGACATTAGTGAACCAGACGGGTTTTTATGACAATCCGGTAGTTTCATGATCAGCTTTACTGATACTAGCTTTTTATTCCAGATTTATTTGAATTTTAAATTCCCCAGCTGGCATGCTGGGATTTGAACTCATGTTCCCTGTATTATTGGTAAAGGCCCCTGAACTAGTCCAATAACCTAACCACTACACTACTAGTGCTGTGAACAATTCTTTAAAATTCATTGGTGACTTAACTAGGGTTGCCAACTCTGGTTGGACATATTCCTGTCGCATGACATTCGATCACACGACATTTCCCTGCCATTTGCAAATTGTTATTGCATTTACCTTGTCATAATTGGGTCATTTGTAGTTGAGTGACTTTGCTTGCGATTTCTCTCTTCTTAAACCTGTACTGAAGTTAGCTTCTCGCTGCTTTCAGCAATTCTGGAGACTTTTTGAACTAGAAGTCAGCGCAAGACATACAAGTTCAGCTGCACCTGTAACTCTGCAGCTCCCTGGTTGTGGGTTAGGGCGCAAAATCTGCTGTCTCCCATGCTGAGGGTCGAGCACAGGCCCCGCAAGAATTCTCCCGAAGAAAGCTTTGGACTTTAAGGATTGCTGTTTAGGTCGCTCAACGCCTGGTGCAAAGGGGCAGAGTGTGAGTGGTGCACACCATCTATTCTTGAAAATTGCACATGGAGTTGTAAAACTGGCATAAAACTCCAAATTTCATATTTAAGCTGCCACCTGCCGAGAACAATCGAGTGGGCTACTTTTCCATTTACAGGCCAGTCCGAAAATAGCATCAGGTGGTCTTACGCGCCAATGGGGCAGCAGACCTGCGCCCCCCCAGCCATTTTTCAGGAAAGCAACATTCAGATGGCAGTTGAAAATAGCTCCCTCAATTTCTAGGATTACATACAAAGAATGACTACTTGAGTGAGGTACTGGAAGGCAGCAGGTTCCCACTTTCTATTATTCGCACAGTGCTGTTTCACCCTGGTCTTCTGTTTTACCTTGTTCCTTTTCTCTTTAACCAGATAACTCAATTCAATTCTGCAGCACAAAGGAGGGATTTTTTTTTGGTTTTCTTACATGCTTCTGTTTATCATCTGAAAATATTTGAAAGCTCTTTCTGTCGTAGATTAAAACCAGATGAGAGAGGAAAGAATCCTGTGATTTGAAGGGAGCTCCCCAAAGGCCCTCTGTGCTGTCAAACATCTCTATAATCACTGACACAGGATGGAGCGCCCATCAAAAAAAATTAACAGCATCAGCAAAAATTGTGAAGCATCACCAATTTTAACCCTCTCCCGACTGCTCTTCCTCCTGCCGTACTCCCCTACGTCCCTTCACTACCTCTGAATGCCCTTCCACCAGCACTCCGCCCCCCCGAATGTCCCACTCCTGCAGTATCTCTCACTGAGCATCCTTCCTTCAGCATCTCGCCACCCAAGTGCCTCTTTTCCTCCTCTATTGAGTGCCCCATCTCTCTCACTTCCCTTTCCCCCTCGTCCCGGAGTGCTTCTCCTCCTGCTTCCTGCACCCACCTCACCACCGACTTCTCCTCCACCTCTGAGCGATCCTCACCTTCATTAGCCCCGTGTGACCTTCTGCCTTCTCCCCTCCTCCCAAGTGCTTCCACTCCACAGCTGCTCTCCTGCTCAGTTCCCCTGGGTTGGGGAGGGGAAAATATCAGCTTGCGCTCCCACTCCTGATCACCAGGTGGCAGGTGTGTGTATATAGTCAGGAATGTTGTTTCAATATCCGGTAGACAACCATTGTCCAGGCCCTCATCTGATGACTAACTACTCACACGCTAACAGACACCTCTGGAATTGTACTTCAGTGAGGGTCAGTGCCTCTGCACCATACTCCAATGAGATTCAGCGCCAGGGGAATCGCACCACAGTGAGAGTTTGTGCCCAGGGAACTGTACACCAATGAAAGTTAGTGCCATGGAAACCATACCCCATTGAGAGTCAGTGCCTTCAGGACAGGAGGGCAAAAAATTGGAGAAGAGGCCTGGACTAATGATCTGGAGACGTGAGTTCAACTCTTAACTGCCCTCTGAAATGGCATAGCAAGCCACTCAGTTGTATCAAACCGCTATGAAAAATAATAAGAATAAAACCGGACAGACCACCCAGCATCGACCTAGGCACCGGATTCAGATACGACAAAGGTACACACAGCCCAGTCGACCCTACAAAATCCTTCTCCCTAACATCTGGGGAATTGTGCCAAAATTGGGAGAGCTGTCCCACAGACTAGTCAAGCAACAGCCTGACATAGTCATACTCACAGAATCATACCTTTCAGCCAATGTCCCAGAACTCCTCCATCACCATCCCTGGGTATGTCCTGTCCCACCGACAGGACAGACCCATCAGAGGTGGCAACACAGTGGTATACAGTCAGGAGGAGGTGCCCTGGGAGTCCTCAACATTGACTCCGGACCCCATCAAGTCTCATGGCATCAGGTCAAACATGAGCAAGGAAACCTCCTGCTGATTATCACCTACCGCCCTCCCTCAGCTGATGAATCAGTACTCCACCATGTTGAACACCACTTGGAAAAACCACTGAGGGTAGCAAGGGCACAGAATGTACTCTGGGTGGGGGACTTCAATGTCCATCACCAAGAGTGGCTCAGTAGCACCACTAATGACCGAGCTGGCCGAGACTTGAAGGACATAGCTGGGCCTGTGTCAGGTAGTGAGAGAACTGACACGAGGGAAAAACCTACTTGAACTCGTCCTCACCAATCTTCTTGTCGCAGATGCATCTGTGCCATGACAGTATTGGTAGCAATGATAACTGCACAGTCCTTGTGGAGACCAAGTCCCGTCTTCATACTGAGGACACTCTCCATCCTGTTGTGTGGCACTACCACTGTGCTAAATCAGATACATTCAGAGCAGATCTAGCAGCTCAAAACTGGGCATCCATGGAGCAGAATTGTACTCCACCACAATCTGTAACCTCATGACCCTGCATATCCCTCACTCTACCATTATCATCAAGCCAGCGGACCAACCCGAGTTCAATGAGGAGTGTAGAAGAGCATGCCTGGAGCAGCACTATGCGTACCTAAAAATGAGATGCCAACTTGGGGAAGCTGCAACACAGAACTACATGCATGCTAAACAGCGGAAGCAGCATGCTATAGAGCTAAGCGATCCGACAACCAACGGATCAGATCAAAGCCCTGCAGTCCTGCCACATCCAGTCGTGAATGGTGGTGGACAATTAAACAACTAACGGGAAGAGGAAGCTCCATGATGGCAGAGCCCAGCACGCTAGTGCAAAAGACAAGGCTGAAGCGTTTGCAACCATCTTCAGCCAGACATGCCGAATGGATGACCCATATCGGCCACCTCCTGAGGTCCCCACCATCACAGAAGCCAGTCTTCAGCCAATTCGATTCACTCCATGTGATATCAAGAAACATCTGAGCACACTGGATACAGCAAAGGCTATGGGCCCCGACAACATCCCGGCTGTAGTGCTGAAGCCTTGTGCTCCAGAACTAGCTGTGTTCCAGTACAGCTACAACACTGGCATCTACCTGACAAAGTGGAAAATAGCCCAGGTATGTCCAGTCCACAAAAAACAGGACAAATCCAATCCGGCCAATTACCGCCCCACCAGTCTACTCTCAATCATCAGCAAAGTGATGGAAGGTATCATCAACAATGCTATCAAGCAGCACTTACTCGCCAACAACCTGCTCACCGATGCTCAGTTTGGGTTCCTCCAGGACCCCTCAGCTCCAGACCTCATTACAGCCTTGGTCCAAACATGGACAAAAGAGCTGAATTCCAGAGGTGAGGTGAGAGTGACTGCCCTTGACATCAAGGCCGCATTTGACTGAGTGTGGCATCAAGGAGCCCTAGTAAAATTGAAGTCAATGGGAATCAAGGGGAAAGCTCTCCAATGGCTTGGAGTCATACCTAGCACAAAGGAAAATGGTTGTGGTTGTTGAAGGCCAATTATCTCAGCTGCAGAAATTCCTCAGGGCAGTATCCTAGGCCCAAGCATCTTCAGCTGCTTCATCAATGACCCTCCCTCAATCATAAGGTCAGAAGTGGGGATGTTCGCGAATGATTGCAGTGTTTAGTTGTATTCGCAACTCCTCAGATAATGAAGCAGTCCATGCCCGCATGCAGCAAGACCTGGACAACATTCAGGCTTGTGCTGAAAGGTGGCAAGTAACATTCGCGCCACTCAAGTGCCAGGCAATGACCATCTCCAACAAGCGAGAGTCTAACCACCTCCCCATGATATTCAACGGCATTGCCATTGCCAAATCCCCCACCATCACCATGCTGAGGGTCACCATTTACCAGAAACTTAACTGGACCAGCCACATAAATACTGTGGCTACAAGAGCAGGTCAGGGGCTGGGTATTCTGTGGCGAGTGACTCACCTCCTGACTCCCCAAAGACTTTCCACCATCTACAAGGCACAAGTCAGGAGTGTGATGGAATGCTCTCCACTTGCCTGGATGAGTGCAGCTCCAACAACACTCAAGAAGCTCAACACCATCCAGGACAAAGCAGCCCGCTTGATTGGCACATCATCCACCACCTTAAACATTCACTCCCTCCACCATCGGTGCACCGTGGCTGCAGTGTGTACCATCTACAAGATTCACTGCAGAAACTCGCCAAGGCTTCTTCGACAGCACCTCCCAAATCTCGACGTCTACCACCTAGAAGGACAAGGGCAGGAGCTGCATGGGAACAACACCACCTGCAAGTTCCCCTCCAAGTCACACACCATCCTGACTTGAAACTGTATCATCGTTGCTGGGTCAAAATTCTGGAAATCCCCACCTAAGAGCACGGTGGGAATACCTTCACCACACGGACTGCAGCGATTCAAGAAGGCGACTCACCACCACCTTCTCAAGGGCAATTAGGAATGGGCAATAAATGCTGGCCTTGTCAGCGACGCCCACATCCCATGAATGAATTTTTAAAAATTCTCTTGGGAAGAGGGAATATTATATTCGGGAGATGGAACTCCCCTTTAAATTCTAGGCTATTTACATATACACTGTCCCTTTAAGAGGCATTGTGATGCTAAACTTCTGATGTGTTCGTTCAAAGCTGATTCGAATTCTTTCTTCACTTCAACCAGTGAACCCCATGTCTCGCTGGTTGGAGTAGATCATGAGCTCAAAAGATAAAAAAGGGTTTAAGGGCTTGTTATTATTAGTGGGGGTGCATTACAGACCTCCTAACTGTGGGAAAGAAATGGAAAAGGAAATCTGCAGTCAGATTAGAGAGATTATTGGAATACCACAAGTATTGTTCTGAAAATTTTCATTATACAATCGAATGGGACAGAGAGCGAATAAATGAACAAACAGGAATGGAATTCCTAAAATGTGTAGAGGCCTTCTTCCTACAAGGTGGAGACATTGCTAGATCTGGTTACGAGCAATGAAATAGATCAGATAGATGAGCTAAATATGGGTGAGCACTTTGAAAGCAGATCCAACTCGAAAGGAAATAGAGTCACTACAAAAACTAGTACACCTGATTGGATTAGGGCAGATTTTAGAAAGACGAGGAGTGATCTAGCGGAGGTGAGGTGACAGGGGAAATTGGCATACAGGCAACAGTGGAATGCTTTTTAAAACGAGATTGCAAAGGTACAGAATAAGTATTTTCCATTAAAAAATAAGGAAACACCAAGTAGTTTAAGGATGCCCTGGATAAATAAAGAGGTTACAAACCAATTAGAATTGAAGACGACCTACGAAGATTAATCGGAGTACTTTCTAAATGGTGAAAAGAGACTTAGGGGCCCATGTACATAGATCATTAAAATATCATAGACAGGTACAGAAAATAATAAAAAAAAAGGCTAATGGAACGCTGGGCTTTATATCTAGAGGACTAGAATACAACAGGGTAAGAAGTTATGCTGCAGCTATATAAATCCCTGGTTAGACCACACCTGGAGGACTGTTCAGTTTTGGGCACCACACCTTAGGAAGGATATATTGGCCTTGGAGGGAGTGCAGCGTAGCTTTACCAGAATAATACTTGGACTCCAAGGGTTAAATTATGAGGAGCGATTACACAAACTAGGGTTATATTCCCTGGAATTTATAAGATTAAGGGGTGATTTGATTGAAGTTTTCAAGATATTAAGGGGAACTGATAGGGTAGATAGAGAGAAACTATTTTCGCTGATTGGGGAGTCTAGGGCGGTACAGGCTCGAGGGGCTAAATGGCCTACTCCTGTTCCTATGTCCCTACGACTATAAGAATAATATAGGAACATAGGAATAGGAGTAGGCCATTGAGCCCCTCGAGCCTGTTCCGTCATTCAATGAGATCATGGCTGACCTACGACCCAACTCCCTTTGGCCCATATCCCTTAATACTTTTGGTTAACAAAAAGCTATCAATCTCTGACTTAAAATTAACAATTGATCTCGCATCAATTGCCGTTTGTGGAAGAGAGTTCCGAACTTCTACCACCCTGTGTGTGTAGAAGTGTTTCCTAATTTCACTCCTGAAAGGTTTGGCTCTAATTTTTAGACTGTACCCCCTAGTCCTAGAATCCCCAACCAGCGGGAATAGTTTCTCTCTATAATAATGAAAATACTCGAAGGGAATATGAGAAAATAAGAAAAGAGGTTAAGAGTGGGCGAAGGAAAGTTAAGAAGTATGAGGGAATTTTTTTTTTTTAAACATCAAAAGGAATTTACAAGTAAAAAGAATTGTTAAAAGTGATGTCGGATCCTGAGGGGATTGTCAATTCATAGATGATGGTCAAAAAATGGTGCAGAAAATCATTAAGCAATTCATATCGGTCTTTATTGGAGAGAAGGTGAATCCTTAAGTGGCTGAGAGCAAGATAAGCAATATTACAATGGATTAAAAGTAAAATTTGAGACAAGTATGTTAGGCTGATGAAAAACAAAATGCTAGCACCCAATGAAATACATTCTAGCATCCTGACGTAGACGAGGGCTCTATTGAGTGTGGATGTGTGCTTAGAGGACTGGAGAGGGCCTTACCCTTTTCTCACCTGATCCAATGGCTTTAGCAATGCTTGTCTGACATCCTGTCTTGGATGAGCTACAATCTACTCCAGCTAAACATTGGGAAGACAATGGCTCCCCACCATAACCACTGTACCCTCACCACGGATTCCATCCGTCACCCACGCCCCCCCACCCCTTGCCTTAGGCTGAAACCTGCAACTTCGGCTTCCTACTCGGCCTCAAACTGAGCTTCAGGCCCCATATCCACTCCATCACAAAGACTACCTATTTCCACCCTGGTAACATCACCCACCTCTGCTCCTTATCCCAGCCCATCTGTCGCTGAAATCTTCACCCATACCTTATGACACTCCTAGACTTCATTACTACAATGCTCTCCTTAGCCAGCCTCCCATCCTTCACCCTCCGTAAACTTTAGCTTATCCAAAACTCTGGTGCCCATATCCTATCCCGCACGAAGTCCCACTCGCCCATTACCCCTGTCCTCACTGACCTACATTGGCTCCCGGTCTCCAAGCACCTCATTTAAAATTCTCAGCCTAATGTTTAAATCTCTCATTCACACCTTCCAATGTCAGTAACCACCTCCATTGCTATAAGCCACCCCAAACTCTCTGTTCCTCTGACTCCAGCCTCTTGTTTACACCCTGCTGTCTTTGGCTCACCAATGGGGAGCTGCTTTCAGCCATCTAGACCCCAGGCTCTGAAATTCCTTCCCTAAACCCCTCCACCTCTCCATGTCCCTGTCTCTCTTTAAGACCCTTCTTAGAACCACCTCTATGACCAAGTGGTCACCACTCCTAATAACTCCTTCTCTGGTTCGGTGTCCACTGTTTTCATTATGCCTGTCAAATGCCATGGAACATTTTTCTATGTTAACGGTGCTACGTAAATACAAGTTGTTGTTAAAAGGTTAAATACTTCGACCCAAGCTCATCAACATTTTTGCTAAGCAGACATTAAGTCCAAATAAATAAGTACCCTTCAGCGGAAGAGGTACTTCTGCGCATGGCTGGGTAGGAGATGGCTGCATGGTGTTTCCTGTGAGTGCCTCATAAGGAAATCTGCAGTGGTTACTGGGAATTTACAGCGACTGGCAAATTTAATACAAACTTGATGTCCTGTGGCATTGCTCAAAAACAAAATTTTTTATTTTTTTAAAATCTCTTTTTTTCTACCCTTTAATTCTTTTTCTCACTGTATTTCTCTGGCACTTTTATTTCTGTCTCTGTATTTGTTCTTCTCTGATTATTTCTGTCTTTGGGCTCTTTCTCCAAGTCTTTTCTTCCCTCTGTCTCATCTGTATGCTTTTTTTCTCTGTATGTATGTCTTCTTTTATGTTTTCCACTCTCTATGCCCCTCGCACACTCTTCCTTTCTTTACATTTTTCTCGAGCTAAGTTTACGAATTGTCAAATTATTTCTTGTCTCAGTGAAAAGGTTACAGCTTCAGACTTCATCTTACTTCATGAACAACTCAATACAAGCAGCAGTCAAATAAACTTGGCATGGCTAGAGAGAAAAATAAATCCAACACACGTTGTTTCATTTAAGCCCTTTATTGATTCCTTATGTTTTGTCTCAAAGGAAATATTCTAGATTCCTTTTTCACATAAGCTGACAACAACATTTAACCATAAAACTCAGCCACGGTCAGTGAGCAAATGGCTTTTTGTTTCCAGATTAATTTATACAATGAAGACACCCACAGCTGAGTATTGCTGCTAAGGTGAGGTAAAAACTTAGTAAACAAAACCAATATTAAAGCTGTGTTTTTCACAACCATATTGCAGTTTCTGTTCTGTGAAACATCTCGCCTGAGAATCTGGGAACAATTTAAGGATCAGTGTGCCCCAAACCCAAAAGGCAACCAAAGAAATTCATCAGGTATGAAGTTACACTTTTATTTAGAAGCTGAAAACAGTAATTAATTTCATCTTCTATTTATGATATGCTTCATGTGTTTTGCATGCCATTCGAAGGAATATTGCATGTTTTTCCATGAAAAAAAGAAACATTAATTGAAGATTCCAAAGGACATATTTAAATTGTAATAGGTCATAAGAAAGGGAAAAATTGTTGCATTTTTCACACTTGATCGTAAAGTGAACTTTGTAAGCTATTTATTATGTAAGCAATGTTCTACAGAATGATCAAGCATAAAAATCACTGTGACTTAATTACTGTTAATTTTACTGAAGATTTAGTCTTATTATTTTAAAATCAGCATCAAAATGATCCCAAAACTCCAAGGAAATGCTACAGCTGATGCTGCAATAATATTGAAATAAGTTGCTCAAAATGTAATATGTCTCTAGATGACTAGGTCCTTGGCCTCAAAGAAAGGACTTTTCTTGCACATTGCCCTGGCCAGGATAGACTCTGCTCCATTTTCTTTTTCCTCTAGTTAACAAGTAATGCAGTTCTTGGTCAGACAAAATGATTTTCTGTAAGTTCAACCTGCACCATATTAATAGTATAATATTTTCAGAAGTAGTAATTCAGGTGTTGATTTAGGTGAAATTTAAAAATTATATTAATACAGTTATGACTGTAAAAACATTTTATGTTCAGCAATATTTCACAGTTAACTTACAATGGCAAACATTATTTAAGGTTTGTTGTATTTGGTAGTTTCACTGGAGTTATGGCAGTTCATATTTAATTTGACTAAAAGTTATGGAATTATGTAAAAATATATACTTCAAATAACTTCTTTTTGTGTTAGGATTTCAGCAGGTTTAATCGATTCCCACTCAAAAGGGTTGTGAATTGCCATTAAATTTGCATTCAGACTTTTAACATAATTTAATTTTTTTATAAATCAGTATATATTCTGAAATGGTACAATACTGAAGCAGAAGGTAAGCAGTGTAAGAACAGTCTATAAATTAAACCCAAATCTGAGGTCTATACCTAAGTTGTCAAAAACTATGGAAACAGCCATGTGAAAGATTTGTTTTCTACTCAATAAGATAGAATTAACATGTTAGGAATGCATTTGCCCAATAATAATAACATAATAAAGCAAACACAATTAAAACAAGCCAATATAGAGCAAGTTGGATTAGCATGGTCAATCAGTAGAGTCTGCTTTGCTGTCAGTAGTTCAAAGTATTAAAAAAGAATTACAAGTGAAATAAAATAAAAATGATACTACTAAAATGAACTAAATTTAACACAGCACTATAGAAACAAAGACTCGGTGTAAAATTTTAAGGAAAAACATACACTCTCTCAAAAAAATAAAGCCATGTAGAAAGGCATAAATCCAACAGAACTTTGAAAGCTCAGGAAAGGAACATGACAATAATAGATGGGTTAGAGAAAAACAATCCAAGAGTTCATTTTCACTATATCAGTTTGGAATTTGTATTTTTCCCTCTAAAACAAACTCTCTATATTTCTTACCCTGGATAGGAAATCAAATTAAATAAATGTAGGAAAAAATACAGGAGGTGTATTTTTCAGCCATCCTCACTTGATACATTCTAGATTAGAGTTCCACAGGTGCCAGTGGCACTCTGGTACTGTCTGGCCATTCTTCCTGTGTAAAACTAGATTGCAAATGGCCATAAATGATCAACAATTTGGGACATTGGACGTTATGACCAAGCACAACAACTACATATACACGTTTTTCAACAAGTGCCATTGGACAATAATCAAAAATTGTAACCCTGGTTGATTTTTTCCCTCCCTAATCCAGGAGCACTGGTGGGTGAACAATAGCATCCCAATTGCCACCCTCTCTGTGATCATCTGCATCAGCATAGACTAGGAAAGAAACTGTTGTCACAAGACCACATTAGATGATACATTTACCCACTGAACAATATTTACTTCCTTTTATGTCAACAACCCTGACTCCTGCCATCATGCTTCATCCTCTATGAGTTGGTTTTCACAGCCCATTTCTCCATCACTCTTAATATTAATCCATGATCAACAAACTGTAGTTGCATTTCCATGGGTGGGACTGATACAGCAGTTCCCATTGTCCTTCCCCTTTCCCAAAGGAGCATTGTACTACCATGAAATGCCTGATCTGATGGCCTGACTAAGAGCAGTCAGGGTTCAGTCAGTGGCAAGTCCAGGAGTTAAACACGCATCCAGCACTACTACTAGATCTACTGAACTGCATCATCAATGAATATTTTTGATTCATTCAACTTTCTTCGTAAATTAAAACCTGTAATGTTATAGAAACATAGAAACATAGAAACATATTTTTTATTTTTATTATATTATATTATATTATATTATATTTTTTGTTTTAGCAGCGATACTTTCTACAATGCACAAATCATTAAGGGGAGCCTCTTAACCCTATGTTTTACCGCAGTTGGGAAAATGCAACTAAATAAGTCACATGCTTCTTAAAACAGAATGATGTTCAAACCAATACATAAAAATTGACAGTGTGCAGAAAATGTGATCAGATCACATTGGGTCAAGATGAAATGAATGGAGCACACAAAGCAATCTCATCTATTTTGCTTCTGTATTTCATCACAGTTCGAGGAAATCAAGTTGGACTTCCTAAAACTTGGAACAAGATCTACATAAAAAGAGCTGCCCTCACACCATAGCACATCCCTACATAGGAGGAACAGTTTGAATCTCTACCTCCCCATAGGCACTAACGAACAATGATCCAACTCAACTCCATCACAAGGCACGGCCCCTCTTCAACTATCCTTTGGCCACCACCAACAAATATCCCAATAGTCAAGACTGTAATACCACTCAAGGTGACACACTGTGTCAACAGACTCATTGCAGCAATATATGCTCCTAAAAATACTACGTAAACAAAGTGTCTAACAATTCAATCAATATGTAAACCAATGCAAAAATCTTATACAAAATAAACCAAATAATATTTATAAAGCAGCAATGCTATTAGCTTTGAACTTTACAATAAATTGATTAAAGCTACTAGGAGAACACCACCCAAGAGGATGTTTCATCTTAAGTATAACTTTTAATCACGAAGAAACGACTTAATAAAGAGAGACTTCACAAGAGTATTATAATTAAAGATTTACAGTTGTATAGAACTAGCAAAGTAACTGCTGTAGAAAGACTCCATGATGGTACTAGGATTAGAAAACTGTTGCAATTAAGTGGTCTATATTACAGAAAGTATACCTAACTTGTAGGGTATTCTAATGAACATTCTCCACGCACTACTTAAGTCTAGCATAAGACCACTTTCTGCTGTGAAAAATGACGACACAAGAGCTGACCTCCCTTTAACAGGTTTTTTAATGTCATGATGTTGTAATCTTAAAAGTGTCCCAATGTAACCAACCATATTCTACCTACATAGTATCATACAGCCTGCTTGGCCCTGGAATTTCAGTTCATTTTGTCCACAGTCATTGCATGAAAGAAACCTATTAATAATTTCATCCTCCTAATAAGCATTTTCCATGCACTGCATGTTGGTCCAGACATCCAATCGGGCCTTCCAAGGATCGAATGGATGCCTGGGTCAGAGTACAGTGCATGGAGGATGCTCATTAACAGAATGAAAACGACCCTAGATAATCTTTCCTCCCGCTACAGATTGTATCATTCACACACTGTTGGAGGTTTACAAAGTAGTACCTCAGGATGGAGGAGGAGCAAAGTCCTTGTGGGGGGATGGAGACTGGCAGGATTGACCGGTCAAACAAAGTGTCTTTATTGTCTGCTAAATTCAAACACTGATGTTTAGTGAAGGCATGCGAGTTACTCCACGTAGCTATCTTTTGGATGAGACGTTAAATTGAGGCCCCGTCTGCCTTCTCAAGTGGACGTAAAAGATCCCATGGCTCCTAGTCGAAGTAGAGCAGGGGAGTTCTCCCAAGTGTCCTGGCCAATATTTACCCCTCAACCAACAACTAAAAACTGATTACAGGAAACTCTTTATTAACCGGCACCGACGGGACCGGCGTGGTGCCGGTTAATCAAAAAGTCCGGATAACGGAGAGTTATATCTCCCAACGTACGAGAGCCCCGTACACATTGACATGCGCCTGCATTCGGAGCTCCGTCTCCCTGGGGAGCGCCAGCTGACCATCTGTCGTGTCCGCTGCCTACCCGGGCTGCACGTTCCCCTCCCAATCTACACGCTCCGATACAAGGCAAACGCCTCGGGGCATTTTTTAAAGTTAATTTTAAACGAGAGATGAAGGAAAACCCCGGTTACCTACTCAAGAATTTTGCCGGTTAAGAGAGATTTCCGGATATTTGGGTGCCGGTTAATAAAGAGTTTCCTGTATCTGGTCATTATCACATTGCTGTTTGTGGGACTTGGCTATGTGCAAATTGGTTGCTGCATTTCCTACATTACAACAATGACTACACTTCAAAAGTATTTAACTGACCCGAGGTCATGAAAGGCGCTATATAAATGCAAGTCTTTGTCTTTTCTTTCTACATATGTCATCATAAGGACCCTTGTTTAGGGATGCCCAGGAAGTAGCTGTAGAACTGGTGGCATGATTTTTTTACTGGCTCTGTGGGTTTCCTCCCAGCTAGATGTTAGTTAGCATTGTAAAGTACATGAACAAATTACCGGACAAGCCACAATTCAATGATAACCTTACCAAATACTTTAGAACCATATAAAACAAAAACAATGAGTTTGGCAGAGGGATTTAGTGCCAACAATACAATAAGCAAGAGCCCTGCAGACATTGAAGCAGTGACAATGTTTTTCAAACCCCAAGTTACAAGGAGAAAGTGGGGAAAAAAAATCACAATTTCTTAAGCTAAATGGAAGTGGGATACAACCTTTGGAAAGAAATGTCTCAAGTATTGCACAATCATTATGGCAGATGAGATAAGGCTGGTGAATGATGCATCCCTGCATCTCACTGATCCTATTCTCCAAAACCACAGCAACCGATGGAGTGGTGTTTCACACAGCCTTTCAAATTACAGATGCTGAGATGTTTGAAAGAAGGGTATATTAAGTTATGCAATACTAAATTGACATACTACCGTATAGTCAAAGATGATCTATTTGGATTTCGTTTCCAAATTTCCCTCAAACATTAGGACATGTTCTGACAAACCTAAAACAAAAGGATCCTGAAAAGCTGAGATGGCAGCCATAAGAAAACAGATCAACTAAAGTTCAGTCGTAGGTGAATAAGATATTGGCCCAGAAGTTGTGGTCAGCGGCAAAGCGACGGAGATCGTCACTAACCACGAAGAAAGCTGCCCACAAAAATCTTGCAATCTCTGTGGCGAACACTTTAGGTTTCTCGACGTTAAATTGATTGTAACGCAGTCAAAAGGGTAACCCACCGCAGAGCAGCAGTGATGTCATCAAGCTGGTTAAGTAGCCAATCCAATAGAAGAGTTCTCACAGACAGCAAACCAGGAAATAAAAAGCACTGATTCAATTCACTTTTTAATTTTTTTTACAAGAGAGCGAAATAAAGATTTGGACATACACATGAGGTTAAGCTAGAAGCTGAAATATCAAACAAACTTTTAAAAAAATTAAAAAGTATATATTTTTATTATTTTAAAATTCATGTAATTTTCTATCATAATGGAGAAATTTGACATTGTACAAATATAAAATGTGTTTTTCAGAGCTAGAACCGTTGTTCAGAAGTCAATATACCGTTAAAACCCCAGATACACCTATTCCATCAACGACTGAGCCAAGCTGACACTCAAAGAGCCCATGAGATTATTTGAAAACTGGTTTTCCTGGTGATTTGGCCAAAGCTCTCTCTCAACCAACAAAAAAAAATAATTAACTGGTCCTTTATCTAATTTTTTTTCTTGTTTGAATTTGTTCCACGCAAAAACCTGACCAGGTAAAAATAGTCGTACTAATTCGTTGCATGCAACATTTCTCAGAGACATGATAATGTGCTATATAAATATAAATCTTTCATTTCTTCCAAATCCAAGTCTAAAATATGTTCTGGACTCCCTCAACGCAGCTGGATTGCTGTGCGGTTTAAAGTGTATTGTTCATCACAGGTTTAAACCGTAATGTTGAACACAGATGTTGATCTGTCAGTGTCACCCTGTGATACCAATGAACAGATTGTGTCGTATCTTGAGAGAGGGACTGAGAGTCAGCTGCATCCTGTTTATTGACATACCAGATGAATGGTGTATTGTCTGTACAAAGACACACTAACTTGCTCAACACCACAGTACAAAAGTGTCTGAAGGGCTAGATTTACCTCTCACTATTACAGCTTGTTGATGTACCAGATGGGCTTGCTCACGGACCACCTGCTCTGAGCCCATTCGCCCTGTCGGTAATCCCCAGCCATCCCCGTGGAGGAAGGCATCTGTCATCAGTAACACATGAGGGAGGTGCAATTCCTGGAGAACATTTTACTCCTTAGACCATAACCACAGACACAGTGACAACATTTAGTTCATGTTCTTTTGGTCGGCTAGGTGTCTGAGCTGCATGAAAACCCACAGGTAATGTTTCTCTTTGCTTGATATGAATACATACTCTCCCCATAGGGTCACAACCCACTTACATAGGTTCAGAGAGCTTAGGTGCAGGAGCACAGGTTGGCAACTAACCAAGTCTCAGCCCTGCCCGCCAGAATTCGTGGCTTAACCAAAAAAAGGCACCGCTTACCAGCATAGCAAGGACCACCTACTTGTTAGGGCATTGGTTTACAGGGTTATCTAGAGATGAGAGAAGAATCACACCCCCTAGTGATAGATCTATCCCTGGTCCAATTCAAGAGCTAGGCTGGCTGGTCCATCAGTTCTCTAGAACAGGGTTTGTCAACCTTTTTGCTTCTGAGGCCCCCCTCCCGTGTTCTAAAGATTCCACAGACCCCCTGTAACACAACAAATGTAGTTTTTCTGTATACAATTAAACATATATATTTATTATGAAAATGTGTTAATTTCTGCGCTTTCATCAGGTAATAAACATGCACCAACTAGGGATGGGCATAAATGTCAGTCGTGGCCACATCCAAAGAATCAAAAAAAATATTAAAAATATCCCAGCCCTCACCCGAATGGTGAGTAAAGCATGATACGCCAACCTCAAATGAGCGAACATATCATCAGTTACCCCACATGGATGAGCAAAGCATCAGACACCCCAGGTGGGTGAACAAAGGATCAGATACCCCAACCCCTTCTGAAGAAATGTTGCCTGCTCTTCCTGTAGATGTTGACTGACCTGCTGTTTTCCAGTATATGTACTGTTGCAGTAATTTGCTTTTTACCTCCCTATAAAGAGGACACTTTGATATGTCATATTGTGAACCTGCACATTAATTCCCAGTTCTAGGGAGGCGCTGCGCATTGTGTTGCCGGGCCCGACCTCCTGCCTCATGGGTTATTGGAGCGGTCGCCTGCAGATGACGAAATAGTGACCCCAGCACAGTGGAGTCTGGAGAGGGGAAGGCAGAGCCTGAGGCAGAGGCCGGATCCTTTCGGGATGGGAGGGCCGGGGTGCAACTCGCCCGATTAACCGTCAACATCACCCCCCAAGAGGGGAACTGGGACTTAGCTAGAAGTCGCGGCCTTACTGTCTCCAGGTGAGTTGCTAGGATTATCCCCATGTGCTGCTGTCTGTCTCCAGGTGTGTCCTTCACTTCCGTGCGCTGCTTTATAACGATGAGCCTTTATCAAACATCACCGTTCACTTTCCAGTGACCTCACTATAGAGCATGTGCACTGTGAGGTTGTGCTGATTTGAGAATGAGTGCTGCCATATTTTGTTCGGGCAAAACAAAGTATTACTTTTGCCTAGACATTGGTGGACCCCATGAAACCTTCTAACGGACCCCTGGGGGCCACGGACACCCGGTTGACAACCCCTGCTCTAGAGTATCACAAATTTGCCTGATTTACCAAGTCTGTCATGTAGGGTTGACTCTGTTCCAATCTTTCATTGTCAAGAATGTCATTTTGCAGCCAATTTGACTCCAAAGAGACATCACTTCCCCTGCCCCTGCCGCCACTGCCCCCACACCCCCAAGGCACTCTGATATCCTTGTCACCCAAGTCCTGTGCTTCAGAGGCTTATTTATGATCAACGACTACATCCAGATGCTCACATGAGAGGTGTTTGCAAAGAGGCATGCCTACAATTAACTGATTCCTCCTCTAGGGTGTATAAAAACTTACTAGTTGGTCATTATGCACCTGGCAAGTGCAGGTTTGAGCTCATGCTAGGCGGACAGCAAATTAAAAATCACGAGTGGCATATTGAGCAACACAACTCACCACAAAATGCAAGTGTATCATCGCTATCGTTTTGTTTGCGTCATGGAAATACACCATGCCCCATAAAAAAGTAGCTTCACCAGTTGGATTTTCAATGATGGTAGGCAACCAACACTACATACATAAACACATACTCAGCTTCCAGGCAGTGTCTTACAGAAGTTTTCGTACCAAACCAGTTTCCTTATCAGCTATACAATGAACATTTGCCTTCACCATAGTGCAACAACAACAACTTGCATTTATATAGCGCCTTTAACATAGGAAAACATCCCAAGGCGCTTCACAGGAGCGTTATCAAACAAAATTTGACACCAAGCCACAAAAGGAGATATTAGGGCAGATGATCAAAAGCTTGGTCAAAGAGGTTGGTTTTAAGGAGCATCTTAAAGGAGGAAAGAGAGGTAGAGAGGCGGGGTGGTTTAGGGAGTGAATTCCAGAGCTTAGATCCTCAGCAGCTGTAGGCACAGCCTCCAACGGTGGAGCGATTAAAATCGGGGATGTGCAAGAGACCAGAATTAGAGTAGCGCAGATATCTCTGAGGGTTGTAGGGCTGGAAGAGGTTACAGAATTAGGGATGGGCAAGGCCATGGAGGGATTTGAAAACAAGGATGAGAATTTTAAAATCAAGGTGTTGCGTAACTGGCAGCCAATGTAGGTCAGCAAGCACGGAGAGATGGGTGAACGAGACTTGGTGTGAGTTAGGATACGGGCAGCAGAGTTTTGGATAAGCTTAAGTTTACGGAGGGTGTAAGATGGGAGGTTGGCCAGGAGTGCGTTGAATAGTCAAGTCTAGAGGTAACAAAGGCATGGATGAGGGTTTCAGCAGCAGATGAGCTGAGGCAGGGGCAGAGTCGGGCAATGTTACAGAGGTGGAAGTAGGCGGTCTTGGTGATGGCATGGATAGCTCATCTCTGGGTCAAATGCGATACCAAGGTTGCGAACAGTCTGGTTCAGCCTCAGACAGTTGCCAGGGAGAGGAATGGAGTCAGTAGCTAGGGAACGGAGTTTGTGGCGAGAACCAAAGACAATGGCCCAGAAATTAATGACGGAGCCTTCGTGCGGGGGTAAGGCTTCCCCGCGATATCTCACTGCACGCCTGCCTTTTCATTCCGAGCTCGCACGAACTTGATTTTCTAGACAGCAGCTGTGCAGTGCTTCCGTATCCCACAGGCGCAGTTAATTCGTGTGAGCTGTGGGATCACGTGATTCAGTTACAGCCAATGGCAGCACACCATCTTTCATTCATAGTTTTCAGAGCAAGGGCTGTGAAAGCTATGAATCTATACCCCCTCAAAAGAACAGCTAAACCTCAATTAAATTTTTTTAAAAAACCATCACATTAATAAAATAAGTATAGTTAAATAAATTAACCACGTTAAACAAAAAATTAAATTTTTGAAAAAATTTAAAATCTTTTAAAAAGTTATAAAAATAAACTTACCTTTCTTTAAAGTCTCTAAAAAGATATACCTGCTGAAAAAAATTCAAAATAATACTTAATTAACTACTTACCTTGTTAAAAGAGGGTCTTACGCCTCCTTTCTTTATGTGCAAAATCTTCCATGCTTACCTGCGTGTTCAAAGCACTAAGTGCACTGCGTGCGCGCAGCCTGTAGCACGCACGCGGTTCACCTAGGAACCGCCCCCTTTTGAAATCACCAAGTGCCGGTTTTCAGCGCATGCGCAGTGCATGCAGAAAACCGGCAATTGGAGACAGAATACGCGAGAGTACACAGTGCGTACTCTCGCGTAGCAAGACTAATTTTTGGGCCAATGGCTTCGGTCTTCCCAATATTTAGTTGGAGAAAATTTCTGTTCATCCAATACTGGATGTTGGACAAGCAGTCTGACAATTTAGAGACAGTGGAGGTGTCGAGAGAGGTGGTGGTGAGGTGGAGCTGGGTGTCATCAGCGTACATGTGGAACCTGACATTGTGCAGGGACCTACAGAGGACCACTTGCAATGTGCAAGGCACCTTGATGATCAAAATGGTCTAGTCCTGCACCTTCTACAGACTAACTTGTCAACAATTGCTTAATCTAAGTCATATAAAGGGCTTGGCAAAGAGGCATGACCACAGTGAGCTTACTCCCCCTTCAAGGTGTGTTCATAACTAGCTAAACTAACGTGATTAGCCTCTTTGCACTCCTCTTCACTGCCTCAAGGGCCTGGATGACTTATTTTGCAATAGCCAAAACTGTACAGAGTAGAGTCATAGAGTCATAACGGCACAGAAGGAGGCCATTTGGCCCATCGAGTCCATGCCGGCTCTCTGTAGAGCAATCCAGTCAGTTCCATTCCCCCGCTCTATCCCCGTAGCCCTGCAAGTTTATTTCCCTCAAGTGCCTATCCAGTCTCCCCTTGAAAACAATGAGTGTGTCCGCTTTCACCACTTCCGTCGGCAGCGAGTTCCAGGCAGGTCCTCACCACTCGCTGCGTAAAAAAGTTTTTCCTCACGTCCCCACTGTATCTCTTGCCCAAAACCTTAAATCTGTGTCCCCTAGTCCTTGTACCATCAACTAGTGGGAACAGCCTTTCCCCGTCTAGCCTATCCAAACCCGTCATAATCTTGGACACCTCTATCAAATCACCCCTCAACCTCCTTTGCTCTAATGAAAACAAATCCAGCTTCTCCAACCTGTCCTTGTAGCTAAGATCCTCCATCCCCGGAACCATTCTGGTAAATCTCCTCGGCACCCTCTCAAGTGCCTCCACATCCTTCCTAAAGTGTGATGACCAGAACTGGATGCAATACTCCAGTTGTGGCCTAACCAGTGCTTTATAAAGCTTCAGCATAACTTCTCTACTTTTGTACTTAATTTATGAAGCCCAAGATCCCATATGCTTTGCTAGCCACTCTCTCAATATGTCCCGCCACCTTCAGGATTTATGCACATTAACTCCCAGGTCCCTCTGTCCCTGCAAACTCTTTAAAACTGTGCCATTAAGTGTATATTGTCTCTCCCTGTTCCTTCTGCCAAAATGCATCACTTCACACTTCTCTGTATTAAATTCCATCTGCCACTTGTCTGCCCATTCTGCTAGCCTTTCTATGTCCTGTTGCAGTCGATTGGTATCATCATCACTGTTTGCCACACCCCCAAGTTTGGTGTCATTGGCAAATTTAGAAATTCTACTCTGTATTCCAATATTCAGGTCATTTATATATATCAAAAAAAGCAGTGGCCCAACACTGACCCTTGGGGAACACCACTGTCTACCATCCTCCAACCTGAAAAACAGCCATTTACCACAACTCACAGTTTTCTGTCCTTAAACCAATTCCTTATCCAAGCTGCCACTGACCCACCTATTCCATGAGCCTCAATTTTGTTAACCAGCCTTCTATGTGGTACTTTGTCAAATGCCTTCCGAAAATCCATGTAGACAACATCCATTGCTTTCCCTTCATCAATCCTCCCTGTTACTTCATCAAAAAATTCAATTAGATTAGTCAAACACGATCTGCCTTTTACAAATCTGTGTTGGCGCTCCTTAATTAGCTTAAACCTCTCCAAGTGCCTGTTAATTTTTTCCTTGATTATTGTTTCTAAAACTTTACCCACCACTGATGTTAAACTGACCGGCCTGTAGTTACTAGGATTGTCCTTACACCCTTTCTTGAACAGTGGTGTCACATTTGCCACATTCCAATCCTCAGGCACCTCCCCCGCATCTAGGGAAGATTGGAAAATTATGGCAAGCCCTTCCGCTATCTCCTCCCTCAATTCCCTTAGCAACCTGGGATGCAAGCAATCTGGACCAGGCGACTTATCCACTCTAAGCATACCCAGCCTTTCTAGTACATCCTGTCCATCAATTTTCACCCCTTCCATTGCTTCTACCTTTTCCACTTCTACCGATATTTTGTCAGCATCCAGCTCCTTAGTAAACACCGATACAAAGTACTCATTGAGTATTCTAGCCTTGCCCTGCGCCTCTAAGCATATATCACCTTCTTTGTCCCTAATAGGCCCCACCCCGTGTCTTACTACCCGCTTACTGTTTACATGCCAGTAGAAGATTTTTGGGTTCCCTTTTATGTTAACCGCCATTCTACTCTCATATTCTCTCTTTGCCAATCTTATTTTCATCTTCACTTCCCCTCTCAACTTATTCTCCCTTGAAGAATTCACCTGACATTCATCATACACCCTCATTTTTTGTTTCATCATCTTCTCTATCTCCCTCATCATCCAAGTAGCTCTTGCTTTGGTTCCCTTACCCTTCCCTCTTGTTGGAATGTACCTAGCCTGTACTTGGAACATCTCCTCCTGAAAGATCTCCCATTGTTCCGTTAAAGTTTTTCCTGTCAGTCTTTGGTTCCATTTTACCCTGGCTAGATCCTTTCGCATCCCATTGAAGTTAGCCCTATTCCAGTTTAGAAGTTCCACTCTAGATTGTTCCTTGCTCCTCTCCATTGCTAATCTAAATCTTATGATACGATGATCACTCGTACCCAAGTGTTCTCCCACAGACACTTGGTCAACCTGGCCCACCTCATTCCCCAGCACCAGATCCAGCAATGCCTCCTTCCTAGTTGGGCCAAGAACATACTGGTCAAGGAAATTCTCCTGAACACATTTCAGAAATTCCTCCCCCTCCTTTACCTTTACCCTAGCATTATCCCAATCGATATTTGGGTAATTAAAGTCCCCCAATATCACCACTCTATAGCTCTTGCATATCTCTGTGATTTTCCTGCAGATTTGCTCCTCTACCTCCCTCTCACTATTTGGAGGCCTGTAGAATACCCCCAAATAGCATGACCATACCCTTTTTGCTCCTCAACTCTAACCAAATGGATTCTGTCCTTGTCCCCTCAAGAACATCCTCCCTTTCCAACACTGCAATGTCTTCCTTAATCAGCACTGCCACCCCACTTCCCTCTTTTCCTTCCCTATCTTTTCTGAACACCTTGTACCCTTGAGTATTAAGTGCCCAGTCCTCACTGTTTTTAAGCCACGTTTCCGTTATTGCCACAACATCATATTGCCACACGGCTAATTGTGCTTGTTGCTCACCAACCTTATTCACCACACTTTGTGCGTTTACGTACATGCATTCTAAACCTATTTTTGAATTTTTCGTACTCCAGCTATAGCCTCAGAAAGACACTGTACACCTTCAGCAGGACACAACATGTAGATTTCTGTTATGTCCTGCTTTGGCTCTAGAGGAGACTTTTTATTGTCGACAATGAAGCCAACTCATGGAATATGGTAAGTGCCTAGTGACTGTATGGATAGCCGTACAAATGCCATGTTCTGAAATGCACTGCAATGACAAATAGATATTTTATGAAGATCCTGGGAGCTGAGGAAAGGCTGATAGGAGTACCCTGTACTGGTAGCTGTGACCCTGAAAACTGAACCAGCGATATCTCCGATGATATTACTAAATGGTAATGCAAAAGTAGGAAACATTTAGATAAACTGCAGCTACCCAATTATCTGTACATACAGCCTGAATAATTCCAGGCTTTGGCATTCTTAAACCATTTGTTGCAGAGGAGATTCTACAGGTGACTTTTGTGGCCTGAGGACAACTCGGCAATTTGCTCGCTAAAGAGCCTTTTACATCAAAAGTCGTATTCAATAGCTGCTGCAGCAGTTTCTGAAGGAACCCTGTCAAATCCAGCCAAGCCAACTGATGGAGCAGAATTCCCTGTGAATCAACTCTGCTCGAATGCCTATGGCATCGATTGTAAACATAGAAACATAGAAACATAGAATCTAGGAGCAGGAGTAGGCCATTCAGCCCATCGAGCCTGCTCCGCCATTCAATACGATCATGGCTGATCATCCCTGCTTTAATCCCCACAGTACACATATCCCACCCTACCCCCGTAACCCCACGTATTTAATTCCCCCTAACATATCCCATCCTATCCCCATAACCCCACATATTTAATCCCCCCTAACACTAAGGGTCAATTTATCATAGCCAAATCAACCTAACCCACACATTTTTGGACTGTGGGAGGAAACCGGAGCACCCGGAGGAAACCCACGCAGACACGGGGAGAATGTGCAAACTCCACACAGACAGTCACCCGAGGTCAGATTCGAACCCGGGTCTCTGGCGCTGTGAGGCACCAGTGCTAACCACTATGCCACCGTGTTGTAGCCTGCTGTTGCATCAAAAAAAGTCTGGAATAGGTGTTCCATCAATAGTAGATATTGATTCATAATGGATCAGTGGGCAGTCTTTGCCACAGTGTGTAGCTAGGACACCCACAAGTTGGGAAAACCAGCTCAGCGAATTTGGTGAAATGCTGTATACTATGGAAACATCTGATTGTTTAATGAGTCCAGCAATCTGGACTTAATGAATAGAGGTTTGCTATGGCGGATGAACACTTAAAACACTGTCAAGTCAGCAGCTGGTGAAATGTGTAACAGGCCAGCAGTGGTACAATGGACCTGGTAGATCTTGCTTGCTTGGGGGGTACTTATGCGTCTCCTTCCTAACTCCCTGGGATGCTGTGTGATTGTGAAGTGCTTGGTCAGCGAAAGCTGGCACGTCAACATCATTCTCCTCCTCATTTGATTGGTCAGATCCAGATTCTTAATCGATTTCTGGGAGTAGGTAAACTGCTTGGTGGGATGTTCAGTGAAGGCTGGGTAGGAAGCTCCCGGGTGGTAGAGCCAGCGTCGAACATGGTCTTGAATTGAGAAAGTATCAAACCTTTGAGACAGTGGTTCCTGCCACTCAAAGGAAAGGCCAGCAGTATTTGTATTATTATACCAGCATGCGATATTAAGGTAGAGATTGAACTAGTAGTGCCTGAAAAATAGCAAATAAAATTATTGGCTGTAATTATCATCAGTACGATAATGAACTTAGGAGTTTTAGTAACATAAGCCCTTCAGTTTTGAAGGTGGAGTGCTCATGCAAAAGTGTCAAATATTCACCTTGTTCTGGGGAAAAAAGGCACATATATACTGCCTGAAAGCAGGGTAGGTCACATGGGATGCCTGAGATACTGTTACATCATATTGTCATAAAACATCTTAAAGGGAGGTTGTCCTTAAGTTATTTTTGACTTAGTGCCGGACCATTCCAGCAGGATGTTAAGGAATACAATCTGTACAAGGATGAATCTTACCTGTTTCTGTACTGGAGGAGTGCATCATTGTTACTGCTCATTTTGTTGCATCAACTGAGTGTTCCTACATGATTCACTGTCCATTTTCTTGCATTCATTTTAATTTCAATAGAGACAAAACCGTCACCATAAGAATGGCCTTCATCACAGGGCTGGCAATTTTAATACTTCTCTTCAGTGTAAACATTCTTTGTCAAGATAACTATGATGATCCGTTTGCTCCACCTCTACGACATCAACGACGTATTCGTACACCTATAGAATTTGACCTATATAGATCCTTTCCCAGAGAGTGTGCTCGTGAATGCCGGTGCATACCATCGTTTCCTTTGGCTATGTACTGTGATAATCGAAAACTCAAAAATTTTCCAAATATCCCAGCACATGTGCGATATCTCTATCTTCAGTTCAACGAAATAGAAAGTGTGCCAGAAAATGCTTTCATTAATGCAACATTACTTCAAGAAATTAATTTTAGTCACAATAAATTAAAGTCTTCTAAGATAGCCAAAGGTGTATTTGGCAAGCTCAAAAATCTGATTCACCTTAATCTGGAACACAACAAACTTGAAGAAGTCCCAGCTCCATTACCTAACACCCTTGAAAGACTTGCTTTGGGTTTCAACAAGATTACTAAGCTGCCTGCGGACACTTTTCGTACACTAATTAATGTTACAATTCTGGATCTCGGCAATAACCAACTCCCCGATGGTGCCGTCAAGGGAAATTATCTTGGAAAAATGAAGAATCTCTTGCAGTTAAACCTGCGCAGTAACAAGCTCAAATCCATGCCAGGAGATCTTCCACCTTCTCTACTGCAGCTTTCAGTTGAAAACAACTCTATATCATCTATCCCAGCAAATTACTTCAGAAAAACTCCAAATCTCATCTCATTAAGGATGACACGCAATAAGCTGAAACAAGTTCCATATGGTGTGTTCAACCTCTCAAAAATATTGGAGCTGAATCTAGGTCACAACCAACTAACTAAAACCTTCTACGTTTCAAGGCATCTAGAGCACCTGTACCTCAACAATAACCAATTTACAAGTATGGGCAATGTTATGCTACATTTTCAGTAATTAAAGGTCACAATTAATGTTTTTTAAAGATTTGCTATTAGTAGCATGGTAATGCAGTGGTTAAGGTACTATCCTTAAATTGTTATGGTAGTGGTTTGAAGCTCAAGAATGAACTTACATTCTATCTTATTCATCAATATAGTGCAAAAGATATATTGTAAATTCAGTCATAGCCAAGGTATATAAAAGAAAGGCTACATGCATCTTTCTCTGCAATAAATAACTTTTTTTCGGTTCATGTACGAAATCGCAATGTCCGACCCACCCCCCTCCAAACCCACAATCCCTCATACAATAGCAAAATTCTGCGGATGCTGGAAATCTGAAATAACAGAAAATGCTGGAGGTTATTCCACAATCCCTCATGATTGTCCGTCCGATCCCCCCACTTCTGCCCCGCGATCTTTGCTTCCCTTCCTGCGGTCTACCGATCCCCCCTACCCCCCCGCACCCGCACCATACCCCGATCTTTCCCTCCTCTCCTCGCTGCCGCTCTTCGAACCCCTCGCCCCACCATGCTGTCTCCAACTGCGGCTTTCTACCGCTGGCTTTCCCACCCAACAGCCTGTCAAACTGGCTGGCAGCCAGGCAGGAAACGGAATTTTAATAAATGACAATGCAGTCCTGCCGTTAAATTCAGAAAGGACCTCAGTGTTCCCGGGATTCCGCCCCCGCAACTGTGCTCCCCCACTCCGTAAATATTGGGGCCAGAATGTCTTCTGTGCAACCAAGACTTCAAAATTTTTCATTAGCATTTTGAATGCACAGTCCCTAATCGCCCTAGTTAAAGAAATGTTCTCTTTTAACTAATTCTTCATCAATGAAGGTCTACCCATTCTCACAAACCCATCTCCAATATGCCATTTTAAACTTGGGTCAGGAATAGCTGCCATTTTAAACTGAGTTATCATAAGATGCCATATCTATGCCAGCCAAGCTAAAAATTGAATAGTCACAGCAAGTAGTTAACAGTGCACAAGACATTTTGAACTCCAAATCAGAAGATTAACCCCTTGCTTGTCACCAAGATTACTTACTTAACTTTTGATGTAGCTTTAAAACACTATCAAAAGTTTGATCTGGTCACTCTAAGTAGTGTAAGAAAGAATAGAAGAGTTAAATTAGTGAAAATAGAACAAACTGGGGAAGGCAAATAGAATAATGAAATAGAGATCAGAAATATATTTTTAAAACTGGTGCGTTTTATTTTTACGTTTCTATAGCCCATATATTAAGATACATTAATATTACAATAAACATGCTACCCTCGATATCCAAACAGTGGTATTACAGCAATAAAAACAGAAAATGCTGGAAATACTCAGCAGGTCAGGCAGCATCTGTGGAGAGAGAAACAGAGTAAACGTTTTAGGTCGATGACCCTTCATCAGAACTGGAAAAAGTTGGAGATGGAACAGGTTTTTAAGCAAGTGTAGGGGCAGGGAAAGGGGAGAAGGGAGGAAAGAACAAAAGGGAAGGTTTGTGATAGGATGGAAGGCAGGAAAGATTAAGAGACAAAAGGGATGATGGTGCAAGGCAAAAGGAGATGGTAATGGGATAAGTTAAGAAACAAAAGATGACTCTAGATGAAGTGTAAATGGCAATGGCAGAATGATCGACAGCTGCCATGTGAGAGAGAGAAAAAAAAAATGAAAAAAAAATAGGGACAGAGGCTATGGTCTGAAATTGTTGAACTCAATGTTGAGTCCTGAAGGCTGTAAAGTGCCTAATCGAAAGATGAGGTGCTGTTCCTCGAGCTTACGTTGAGCTTCATTGGAACAGTGTAAGAGGCCGAGGACGGAGAGGTCAGAGTGGGAGTGGAGCGGAGAATTAAAGTGACAGGCGACCAGAAGCTCGGGGTCACCTTTACGGACTGAACGGAGGTGTTCCGCAAAGTGGTCACCCAATCTGCGTTTGGTCTTCCCAGTGTAGAGGAGACCACATCGTGAGCAGCGAATACAGTATACTAAATTGCAAGCAGTACAAGTAAATCGCTGTTTCACCTGGAAGGAGTGTTTGGGGCCCTGGACAGTGGGAAGGGTGGAGGTAAAAGGGCATGTGTTACATCTCCTGCGCTTGCACGTGAAGGTGCCGGGGGAAGGGTTGTTGGGGGTGATAGAGGAGTGGACCAGGGAGGGATTACTGCAATACTTGTTGATTTTTTTTCAGCATTATAGTGTGCGAGCTGAATAATGAAAACAAATTTGATGGCTCATGAAGAATAGAATTCCTTGAAGCTGCCAATATTCCAAGGGACGGCAGAATGTTTGTAGAAATTCAAGCCAATGTATTTGTTGAAAAGGTTTCCAACCTAGAAAATCCGCAACCAGATGAGTTCATGGGCAAAATCCCATAACAATACTTAATAAGTATCAGTGGGTATTGAAAAAATGCCTCTCATTTTGAAAAAAGTTAAAGAGATTTCACTCAGGGGTGGAAAAGTAGGATTCAGTTGAGCTTGAAAGGATACTTGTGCAAAGGGCTTCAAAGCTGCACTACCCTATTAGCAGGTAGAGAGCTCATCAATGGTCAGGTTTATTGCAATTGGTTCCCAAGTGCAAGTGCTGCCCCCATTGCAGTAAATGGTGCCATTCTGAGACACTTGCAAGCCCTCTCTGTAACATAGGTCACAAATCAAATAAAGAGGAAAGAAAACTCCAAACTGGCAGTGCTCCATGAGGCTGCTACAAGAAAGTTACACACATATTTCTTTCAGATGGAGATGGGGACGTACTTTAAACAGAAAATTCTTTTTGTAGACTTTCATTACCATTTAAATACCTATTGTTCCTTTCTACTGTTTTGTTTTGTGCCTCCTCCCAGCTCCCATTTGGATCCAGTTTTGATCCAGCTATGCTTAGAATGGCAAGATTGGCTAAAAACTAGCTGCAAAGGTCAAGTTTCAGGTCAATCTGGAGAATCAGCCCAAGAGTTCATTATTCTTCATTAGTTCACTTGTTAATATTCATCTGCAAGCCTTGACAGTGAATGTCAGCAGACTATTACATCATAGGAAGATATCAAAGCCAAGCCCAACCCCGTCCTTACCCAAGTCATACAAAGGCATCTCCAGCAAAGGTTGCAGAAAGCCTAGCTGATTTCTCCCTCTCTAACCCAGGGAAACTGAGGCAAATTATAGTGTCCCAGTCAACATGTCAGCTAATTCGCCACAGACGAGGGATCAAATCTGGGATCTTCTTGGTCTATATGGCTCAGCTACTGATTGGATAAATCCAACATTTTTGTACTTCCGAGTATACATGGAGGCATAGCATCTGATCCATTCAACCATACTAAAATCATTGTGAGTAGCTTATCCACTGCAGTCCTTACTAAAAATTACAATAATGAAATATCTATCAATTTTTGACTTTTAATGGAAAAACAGAACAAATTTATTAACAATTGTCATTTAATATTTGTAACATAGTCTTTGATGGTTTACTAATAATGCCTTTTGTTCTTCTCAGCACTTAATGTTACTCTGATGTGTCCTACAACCGATATAATGAACCCAAACCATCTGACCTATATTCGGCTTGAGAAAAATAAGCTGAGAGGCCCTTTCAATACATATATCTATGTCTGCTTCCCTCGTCTTCGAAACTTTGTTTTTGGTGAACAAGATACTGCACCGATTGTTGTAACCCAAGGAGCCCCTGGACTGTTTGGAATACCAATGTCGCCACCAGATGGAGAACCAGAAAGTCTCATCAATTACTAACTAGAATCGAAATAACATACTAACGGCTTCTAAAGCAAAGTATGAAATTATTGTGTGTCCCGTCTAATTGGTCTAAGCCACGAAAACAAAAATAAGTATGTGTCTTACTGTTTTTTCTCCACTGTCAAATATAAATTAACAAAATTTGTCTAAACAAAATTGCAAACTATGTTTCAAAAGGCAAGTACCACACAACCAGCCACTTAGCACTGAACTCTGACTGTAATTTAAAGTCAAAACCAACACAAGCATTTTTTTTTTTTAATTTCAAGTAACTTTTCAAAACAAGCACTTGGAAAATGCACTTATGCAGAGAAAGAAAGGGAAACATTTGGCTTTATCAGTTGGGACACCAATAGAAAAAGGCACCCTTTTAAAGACAGTTGGGCCATTGCATTGCAAGACATCAAGAAACAATATCGGTTACACTTGTGAACATAACCACGAGATAGACAATCCCACAATAGAAGAACTCCACAGATATGTCGTGCCAACATTGAAGGCAGTAGAGAAAGATACAAAATTAGCCAATGATATATATTATATTTTCCCTGCTGTAATTAGTAAGTCATCAACACCCAGGTTACAAAAGTGATCTTGAATACAACATATGCACTTCCGCTTAAGGGAAAACTGATTGCAGGTTATGAATATAAAGTGGAAGGGGAGACCATTGTTGGATAATGTGGAGGAGAACCACCGTTGCAGAAAATGAAGATTGAGTACTGTACTTGCATGCCTCCAGTCAAAGCACCACAAACTCAACCTTCATTCGCTAAAGGACTGCTCTCTGCCCTCCACTTTCGCCAATGCCAGTCCTCCGCTCACTTTATCCATGCATAAACATTCTCAGCATCCACTCATCTCTCTGACTGTACAGTACAGCATTCAACTGCAATCAATATGCATATGATAATGTTATGTAGTACACTTGCTTTAAAAAAAACACATTTACTAAAGGAATTTTTTTGTTGTAGAAGTCTGAGCAAATACCAAACAAAATTACAAAAAAAGTCAGGTTCTTACAGATGAGAAGTATTTTGTGAAAGAAAGGAACTTAAATGTATTTAGGTTCCTTCTTCCTACAACACACTCTTACCCTGTGCTTTTTAAACCCTTGGACAAATCATTCCTATAATTGGCACATGTGATAGTTAATCTACAACACAGAACTCAAAAGAAAGATTGTTCCTTAAATCAGCAATAACTTTCCGTAGGATCATGTACTCACTAACTTATGTTGCTCAGATTTTAATTCACAATAGCTTTGTGTTATTTTTTAAGCTTAATTTTTGAAATTCTGTATCTAAGTAGGGCAATTTTAAGGCTGTGCTAAAGTTGATTAGTTTATTTTTGTCTGCAAAAGTAGCAAAATAGTATAATTTACATATGCCTGTTTTCATATGCAACTGTGCTAATATCTTTATTTAGCTTTATATGTATTACATATTTTATAATAGCCTATTTACTATATATTATTATCTACCAAGTAGCAGCTTCTTGTCTTCTCGAAGATGGAAGATTCACCCTCACTTTTCCTTAACCATTTTTATTTTGCTAAATAAAATCATGTATGGCAGAGACGCTAATATTTCACAGATTGCATATCACCTTTATTGAGTGAAATTATTTTGGTGGAAAATATACCAGGAACCTAGTTTTAGGCCAAAAAATACTTTACCGGTTTCCTGAAAAATCTGTAGTACAGTTCCCAGCTATTGAATGAATTTATTTAAGATTCTGAGGCGCAGCAGCCATCAAAATACTTGTTCTTTTAGATTCAATGGAAAGGGAATCCTTTGTGTTCCTAGCCCAAGGAAGCCTTCTCTTTTTTTCCTTTCCTTTAAACATATTCTTTTGCACATGAAGATGTGGGATGTTAATGCTGGTGAATGTAACTCTTGCCATTTCAGTCACCCAGTGTCCGCATAAAGCATTCCGAGGTTAGGTATGGCACAGCCAGATGTAGAATAAAGCTCCCTTCTACTCCCTCCAATGATGTATCTCAGCCTCAACCACAGAACAGCAGCCCCCGACTGTACCAGTATGACATATTTTCCACACTAGCCTGTGGCCTCTCTGTCAGTTTGCCAATTAGTGCTGAAATAGGGACAGTTTTGTGCTGTCGGCATATGCCCACTAGGAATTGGATTGAGTCTGCCAAATTTAATTCACATTTGTAACCAGCAGATAGGAGATTTTCAGCATGGATAGGAATCCAGACCCCAGAGGTGAAAGGCCAGTATCTATCCATTGCATCACCTAGTTTCCCATCTCAATAGTGATATAGAAGTAATATTTCCATCTTTATTGTCAAAGGTTCATTGATAAGAGCAGGCAAGTGTCCTTGGAAATTGGTACAGTCAGTATGTGTCAGCCCTGGGTCAGAAAGTTGCAGTTTCAAGCCCCAAACTAGGACTTCTGCAGATAATCTAGGCTGACACGTCAGTGCAGTTTTGAGGGAGTACTGCATTGACACAAGGTGCTATTCTTCAGATGGAACGTTCAACAGAGGTCCCATCTGCCGGTTCCAGTGGTTCAGACGGATGTTAAAGATTCTGAAGTGCTATTCAAAGAAGAGATGGGAGATCTCCTTGTGTCCTGGCCATCATTTTCCCCTCAATCACCAAAAAGTCATGCATCTCATTGTTGTTTTGGCCAATATTGATGCCTTGTTTGCCTGCACAACATTTACTACACTTTGAAATAATTTTTCGTATGTGAAGCGCGTTGGTATGTTTCTGAGAAACATGGTAAGGCACTATATATGTACAGGTCCAAGTCTGTCATTCATTTTAATGAAGCCAAGCCAAGCAATTTGTCACAGGGAAAGAGGGATTCACCCTAGGCTGCTTTTACACACATTTCAAAACTGCATTGTTGAAAGCTTGATTATAGACCAGCCACCACCAGCCTTCTCTCTGCTGGAATGGTAGATGGCACAGGGAGACCCAAGAAGGGACAGCTGGTGGTCTTGATAAACTTACAGTGATTATATCACCATGGTTGCTCTTTTCATGTACATGCCATCATCCACTAACTACACAAAACAGAATGGCTGTTAATGTTCACAATAAAACCAGTCACCAGCAAAAATGAAAGATCAAGAAACAGAATACACACTCAGCAATATGAGGACATAAAATGGCACACATGCAGCAGTGATCTTCCTGTATTGCTTGTTATCTATCATTCCATCACGTTTTGGTTTTTGTGATTATTTTTCCAGAGAATAGATTTGGGAATGGAGTTGGATTTTGTGATTTTAGAAAAGAAAGTGAATTCACACAGGTTTAAAAGGTCACCAAGACAGAGGGAACCTTGAGGCGTTAACAAGCCACGCGCTGAAGATGTCTCCACAATGACCAGGAATATTAAGCAATTCATTATTTTGTCTCAGAATGCCAAACAAATATTCACAGCCATTGTGGTAAAACCTATTCTATTCACCACTCCTCTGCTTCCTGGTGTCAAAATGCATGGGGAGCAGTCATGTCTTGAACAAAGGACACTGAGGGACAGTTCTTAAGTCTGGAGCTGAAGCTAAAATGCAGGAGTACACTTTTTGTAGTTGGAACTTAATCCAGAAAGAAAGGTAATGACATGAACAATTCAGCCTGTGAAAGGGCAGGCTGCCTGTTTTATCATTCCGCGCCCCCCCACCATTTTTTAAGGAGAGGAATAAGATGGAATTTACTTTGACTGTTACTCTGTATGTTCACTTGCTATCTGTAAATAAAGTAGCTAAATGGCTCGTATCTGCCCTTGTCTCAGTCAGTATCTCTCAGTCCGCCTTTGAAAACATTGGAGAAGCGGACGTAAGGGCACGTGCAAAAGGCATGATATCCAGTTCAGATCATTACAGGGTCCTATTGTTACTCCCATTGGTTACACTAATGTAGAATTATATATTGGGCAGTATGGGCACATTCCTTAATCTAAGACGCTTGGACTGCTTATGGGAGTGACCATGGCCTCGATAGTAACCCCCAAAAACTGGCGGGGGGGGGGGTGGAGTTAGAGACTTGAATATGAGGAACGTGTCCACAAAATATTGAGTGGCTATCGTGACGTCAGTGTCACTTAATTAACATATTTAAATTGAGCTCCCACAGTTCAATTGGGAACCAAATTTAAAATTCACTGTGTAGAATTCGCAAAATTATCACGATTTTATAAAATAAGGAGACGACATATAGTTTCGTACAAACAGCTTTATTTCAGCAGAATGCTGTCAGGTTTTTCAAAGTGGACACAAACAGCCTGTAAAATGGCCACCACGCCTCGTGGCAGAACATTCTAGACTTTTCAATGAGCAGACAAGATGGCGTTCCAATAAACATTTGTGCGAGATCGGACAAGACTCAGCACATTTGAGATAATTCACAAGACATAATGGGTTTGCATTTTACACATAAATACTGGAATCGGTCTCCCAGGTGCGAATAAGGGCTATTGTACTGAGCGATCAAGAACCCATCCAAAGACATTAATATGCAAAATCCCCACGACTCTACGATGAGAGAGCCGTTTGCGGGTAGTTACAGAAAACATTTGGAAGCCCCAAAACCCCTCCAGGGAGAATACTGGCCGGTTCCACAATGAGAGAAGTATTAACGGGTACTCAGGCAGTTACAAGTATCACCGAAACCCATTAAACGGAGATCACCCTATACAAGAAGTTTGAGCGCCAAAACCCTGACAAAAGATAGACATTAAGATTGGGCGGGAAAAGAGGAATTACCGCACTATAACTGTAAGGTACAACCATCCATCTGTCTCTTGCCTCTTGACTCTTGCTCTTGCCTCTTAACTCTTGCTCTTGCCTCCTGACTCTTGCTCTTGCCGCCTGACTCTTGCTCTTGCCGCCTGACTCCTTGCCGCTTGCCTCGTGCCTCTGCCTCTTGCTGTTTGACTTGCTGGAAGACTATTGAACTTTCTGATCCGCCAGGATCAACCTCGTGGCTTGCCGCGAAGATCTGTGAAGAACTGGGCTGTGAAGCCTTGAAGCGGGCACACCATCCCGAGAAGTCGGTAAACGGTGTTGGAACCGAAGGCCCGAGATGAGATGAGATGAGATGAGATGAGATGAGATGAGATGAGATGAGAAGAGAAGAAGACGACAATACGTATCGCCACGGTCAGTAAGCCCCGACCGCGCCTGTAAGTCGAATAAACACTTCCTTGCCCAGGAAGACCATTCTTTGAGTTTTACAAACTGGTGAGGGCACAGGAAGACTATTTTTTGAGTCGTGTCGGAACTCCGAGGACAACACAGATCTTCATGACAGCAGACGGTCCAGCCTGCTAGCCGGAGCAGAGACGAGTAAACAAGTGGGGTACAGAGACCCCTGATCAACACGTGGGTGGTCAGGTGCTGCAGGAAAAACATCCGAGCAGAGTTTCGGAATTCTCCGAGTTATCACGAGTGGTGAGCATGAGTCTCGATCCTACAAATCTAGTTTAGGACAGGTATTGATAGGGGAGGGTTTGAGTTTTAAGGATAATTGTAATGTGTGCCCCCTTTTTCGATGTGTCGTGCGCTCCTCGTTTCCCTAAAATTAGTTACATAACTGCGTGTAAGATTGTACTGTCATTAATCTGTGCTTATGACATGTATTTCGTAATCTTGAATAATATGCAATAAAGATTTTCCATTTCGCACTATTCAACCGGGTCTACCTGAGTTTTCTCTGCATTATTGCTCTCGCACCTAAGTCCAGTGTCAGAACCGTAAGGGCGAGTGGGTCGAACCACTCACAGGTGTCTAGTGTTACCAGGCTGGCTGGAGACCAGAACAGGCAACAAGGCCTAACCTCGCACTAGCACCCAGGCTAAGCACAGAGCCACAGGTCTCACCCCTTACAACTGCTGCTGCATGGGTCTTCCAGGGACCGGCAAAACCGGCAGTGAAAGGGAGGCAGGAGCTGCCAGCTCCACAAGTTAAGTGCCTTTTCCAGCACTCCTTGTGGACCAGAAGGAGCAGGAGTGCTCCCTCCAGACCCTTTAAGGAAGCCTTCAGCCTCACCCCTGCCGATCGCAGCCTCTCTCTCTTCCGACCCCCTCACCCTACAGCCCCGATGGCCTCTCTCTCCCTCCAGCACCAATGTATGGTCTCTCCCCCCGCCGCGATGGCCAATCTCGCCCCCTGCCCCCAAGCTGTGATGGCCAACACCACCACCCCACTCCCCCACCACAAGCTGTGATGACCGACTTCATTCCCCCCCAAGCTGCAATGGCCTCTCACTCCCCCACACGCCTACCGGGGACCGTCGCAAGGATCCTCCTGCCGCTGGCTTTCCCTCCCGGCCACAGGCCAGGCTGTCAATTTGGCCAGCTGCCAGGCGGGAAATGGATCAAAGAAAGTATATAGTGAGCTCCTACCGACGTCCCCAGCCTTGCCGGGTTCTTCGGCATTTTCCGGCCTCTCCTGCAAATATCGTGACCCATATGTTCAATACAGCTATTTATGTACTTTTCTGTATGGTTTGTTTCTTTCTTTATTGTGATCTGTATGTGGTCTATATGTCTCTTCATAGCTGTCTGCACAATCTCTTCTCTTTACAACTACCCACTTAACACCTGTATCCTCCCCTCCCCCTCACTCAGTTGTCACTTACCTTAACCCCTTATCAATTCCTCCCTACGCGCACAGTCGAAGGGCAGGTGGCGAGGTAAGAGGCCGCCTCACTCTGTTGTACTCCTTTCTTCCCCCTCTATCTGTTGCCTTCAAAGAGTCTATGTTCACTTTATTTGTTCTTTTAAATCAAATTAGAATGATGAAAGACACTGTCTGTCCCCCTAGCTATGTGTATATCTATCTCTGTCTTACAGCTATTAGCAATTAGAATGTTCATATTTTCTAACTGCCCACAAAACACAATGAGATAATTGGAGCCTTTCTGCAGCTTCAAAATTCTGCTCGAGTTTTTTTTGAACGATAACCAAAATTAGAATAAGAAAATATACTTCCAGCATAATGGAACATATAACAAAAGCTAGAGCAGGTGTGTAATTAGTAATGTCATTTTTTTCCACACACACAGAATCTCTGAGTTTTAAAACAAGACGCACACAATATAAACTTTACTTGAATAAAACCCCAACTTTTCTTCAAATAATTTTGATAAACATTTGAACAGAAAGTACCAGAAACGAAACAAAAATACTGCACTGTTTGCAACCTTGGTGTCATATTTGACCCGGAAATGAGCTTCCGACCACATATCCGCAGCATAAATAAGACCGCCTATTTCCACCTCCGTAACATCGCCCGTCTCCGCCCTTGCCTCAGCTCATCTGCTGCTGAAACCCTCATCCATGTCTTTGTTACCACTAGACTTGACTATTCCAACGCACTCCTGGCTGGCCTCCCATATTCTACCCTACGTAAACCTGAGGTCATCCAAAACTCGGCTGCCCGTGTCCTAATTCGCACCAAGTCTCGTTCACCCATCACCCCTGTGCTCGCTGACTTACATTGGGTCCCGGTTAAGCAACGCCTCAATTTCAAAATTCTCATCCTTGTTTTCAAAGCCCTCCGTGGCCTCACCCCTCCCTATCTCTGTAATCTCCTCCAGCCCCACAACCCCCCCACCCGCGAGATATCTGCGCTCCTCTAATTCTGTCCTCTTGAGCATCCCTGATTATAATTGCTCAACCATTGGTGGCCGTGCCTTCTGTTGCCTAGACCCTAAGCTCTGGAATTCCCTGTCTAAACCTCTTTGCCTCTCTTTCCTCCTTTAAGACGCTCCTTAAAACCTACCTCTTTGACCAAGCGTTTGGTCATCTGCCATAATTTCTCCTTATGTGGGTCGGTGTCAAATTTTTTGTCTTATAATACTCCTGCAAAGCACCTTGGGACGTTTTACTATGTTAAAGGCGCTATATAAATACAAGTTGTTGTTGTACAGCAGATCGAACAGTACTGAAACATCCTGGGAAATTAAGTACACCACACAATCCAAATTCTGCACAGCTCTGGGCAAAGATATCAAATCCAAGAACAGACTTGTGGGGGAGGTCGAGACCTTCAAGTAAAAACTTTAACGAAGCTATTAAAAGACTTAAAACATAATTTAATGGATAAATGTAATCATGTTACAGTTAAGTATGTAACATTTTGCTTTTTAATATGTCTAAACCCTTATTTTAGGCAGCAATAGTTTTAGCTACTGGAAAAAAGGTCGATAAAATATCTTCAGAACAATTGTGAACAATTTATTCAATTTTGAACAATTTGTGAGGCAAAAGATAATACAGCGCCATCTAGCAGCCAAATCCTGTAATTACAGTGACAGGAGCCAGTTGACATAGGACAATTCCATGTTAAATGTGGACATAGGAATTTGTAATGGCAAAGTTGATCAAAAGTGTGACAAAAAACATGTCAATAGGAAATAAGGTTTTGTAGACATCAAGTGCATGCAGACATACGGGCCCGTAATTTCCGATAGGAGGCTTCCTGCGTGCGGTTGCCTCCTAACGGAAAAAAATCTACGAACTTACCTGAGGGCTCCCGAGGTCCGGACACTTCCGCTCCTGGGCCTGTCCACAGTCGAGATGCGCAGGGCCCATGTATCCCAGGGGCGCATGCAGTTCGCAAGCATCCCTGGGATCACGTGGGCCAGGCCAGCCAATAGGAGAAGGGAATCTCCCTTCATACTTTTGACAGATAGACCTGTCAAATATATGAATGGAGATCACCCCAAAAAGACACTAAAACATTAAATAAATTTTTTAAAAACATCACGTTTTTAAAATGAGTTAACATTACATTGAAAAAAATAATTAAAGTTTTTTACGGGGCTAAAAATAAACTTACCTTTTTTAAAAGTATTTTTAAATTATAAATGGGTGAAAAACTGTTTTTTTTAAAAACCTTTTTCAACTCTTATGCTGGTAGAAGCAAGCCTTACGCCTGCTTTTACCAGGCATAAGATTTCTAAGGGTTTTCAGCGGGCGGAGGTTCTGCAGAAAGTGGAACTCTCCACCCGCAGAGGCCCTTCTCCAGGGCAGGCGTCTGATCTGTCAAGAGCATTCTTGTGGCTGTCTGTGTGGAGTTTGCACATTCTCCCCGTGTCTGCGTGGGTTTCCTCCGGGTGCTCCGGTTTCCTCCCACAGTCCAAAAATGTGTGGGTGAGGTTGATTTGGCTATGATAAATTGACCCTTAGTGTTAGGGGGGATTAAATATGTGGGGTTATGGGGATAGGATGGGATATGTTAGGGGGAATTAAGTACGTGGGGTTACGGGGGTAGGGTGGGATATGTGTACTGTGGGGATTAAAGCAGGGACAGGGTACTGGATTTGGATGATCAGCCATGATCGTATTGAATGGCGGAGCAGGCTCGACGGGCCGAATGGCCTACTCCTGCTCCTAGATTCTATGTTTTGACAGATCGGAAATGCCGGTTTTCAGCGCATGCGATTCGCATGCCTGAAACCGGCATTTCCGATGTCCCTACGGGTGTGTACACAGCGCATACACACCCGTAGGCATCGGAAAATACGGGCCAAGATATTTTAATAAGATACATAGCTTTTTATTTTTTCCCTCCAGCTGGGCCTCCTGCCTGCCTCTGGTCACTCATTATCTCTGAAAAAAAATCTTGACACCCACGTCTTTCACTCCAAATTTTACTTTTAATATAATGGCCTTTCGTGGGACTTCTGCCCTTCTATTTCGACCCTGAGAAGATAACTTTCCTTTCACCTTTGGCCCAACTCTCAACTCTGCCTGTGCCAATTACAGGTAGCTGCTGCCTGCTCTTCAAACCAAGGCCCATTCCTTCCCACTCCACAAACTGAAGCCTGCTATTTACTTTTTGAAGTTTTTGGCCATGGTTTCCTGTCCTCTTTTCTTTGGCTGTCTTAATGATTTAAATGTTTTCCTGCTCTCTGATACTTGCCTCAGCTACTCCCTGGCCTCCTGCTGCTCGTCCTTTAAATCAGATTTCAATTCTGCTTTTGGCAATTTGAACTGGCCACTCATCCTTCTTATGCTCTTTTCTTCTGTCGTACCACCATTTAAACTTTTTACTTCTTCAGCCATCATGGGGAGCCCCATTCTGTCATATGGAGCAATTAATTTTTAAGGGAGAGAGAATGAGTGCAAGGAGTGGGGGTGAGAGAGAAGGGGAAGAAGATAGGGACAGAGAGTGAGAGAGACTGAGGTGAAGGGAGGTGAGAATAGAAGATTGAGCAGGTGTGAGACAATGGGAGGAGAAAGGGGCAGTGGGGGCGTAGACGAGAGGGGCGGCTGGGGCGAGGACAAGGCGAGAGCGAGAGAGAGGAGGGGGCGTGAGAGAGGGTCGGGGACGAGAGTGGTGGGGCCGAAGAGCAGGCAAAGTGGGGGCGAGGTGAAGAGCGAGGCGGGGGGGGGGGGGGGGGGGGGGGAGAGAGAGAGGCGGGGGGGAGAAAGAGAGAGGCGGGGGAGAGAAAGAGAGAGGCGGGGGGGGAGAAAGAGAGAGGCGGGGGGGGAGAAAGAGAGAGGCGGGGGGGAGAAGAGAGAGGCGGGGGGGGAAGAGAGAGGCGGGGGGGGAAGAGAGAGGCGGGGGGGAGAAGAGAGAGGCGGGGGGGGAAGAGAGAGGCGGGGGGGGAAAGAGAGAGGCGGGGGGGGAAGAGAGAGGCGGGGGGGGGAGAAGAGAGAGGCGGGGGGGGAAGAGAGAGGCGGGGGGGGAAGAGAGAGGCGGGGGGGGAAGAGAGAGGCGGGGGGGAAGAGAGAGGCGGGGGGGAAGAGAGAGGCGGGGGGGAAGAGAGAGGCGGGGGGGGGAAGAGAGAGGCGGGGGGGAAGAGAGAGGCGGGGGGGGAAGAGAGAGGCGGGGGGGAAGAGAGAGGCGGGGGGGGAAGAGAGAGGCGGGGGGGAAGAGAGAGGCGGGGGGGAAGAGAGAGGCGGGGGGGAAGAGAGAGGCGGGGGGGAAGAGAGAGGCGGGGGGGAAGAGAGAGGCGGGGGGGAAGAGAGAGGCGGGGGGGAAGAGAGAGGCGGGGGGAAGAGAGAGGCGGGGGGGAAGAGAGAGGCGGGGGGGAAGAGAGAGGCGGGGGGGAAGAGAGAGGCGGGGGGGAAAGAGAGAGGCGGGGGGGGGAAGAGAGAGGCGGGGGGGGAAGAGAGAGGGCGGGGGGGAAGAGAGAGGCGGGGGGGAAGAGAGAGGCGGGGGGGGAAGAGAGAGGCGGGGGGGAAGAGAGAGGCGGGGGGGAAGAGAGAGGCGGGGGGGGAAGAGAGAGGCGGGGGGGGAAGAGAGAGGCGGGGGGGAAGAGAGAGGCGGGGGGGGAAGAGAGAGGCGGGGGGGGAAGAGAGAGGCGGGGGGGGAAGAGAGAGGCGGGGGGGAAGAGAGAGGCGGGGGGGGAAGAGAGAGGCGGGGGGGGAAGAGAGAGGCGGGGGGGGGAAGAGAGAGGCGGGGGGAAGAGAGAAGCGGGGGGGGAAGAGAGAAGCGGGGGGGAAGAGAGAGGCAGGGGGGGAAGAGAGAGGCGGGGTGAGGTTGTCAGGGGAGGGGAAAGAGATTGCTGGGGCAAGATTGTCAGGGGAATAAAAAAATAAAGTATTGTCTGCATGAATTTCCTGTGTGTCATATCACACTTCCTGTGCCATATTGTTAACCTGCGAACTCAGTAAGTGGCGAATATGTAAATGAAAAACAAGCAAAGTGGATGGAACCCCATCAATGAAAACAGCAAAATAAGGATGAGCATCAGTAATAATTCCAATTTAAGAAAGGGGAGTCTAAACCAACCAAATTATTCCAAAACTTTTCTGAAGTTGGTTTGAAGCACAGGGAAATTTAGGTAAGTTTAGTGATCCCGCTTACCCAATGGGGAACTCCATTTAAAAAGCATGCTATTGACAGAACTAAGCGATTCCGCATCCAACAAATCAGGTCAAATCTCTGCAACCCTGCCACATCCAGTCTTGAAGGTTGCAGCTTTTGCAACCATCTTCAACTAGAACTGCCGCATGGATGATCCTTCTTGGCCTCCTCTGGAGTTCCCCACCATAACAGATGCTAGTCTCCAGTCAATTCAATTCACTCCAGGAAACAGCAGAATGCACTGGACACAGCAATGGCTACAGGCCCCGCCAACATCCTGGCCGTAGTAAAGAAGACCTGTGCTCCAGAACAAGCTGTGCCTCTAACTTAGCGGTTACAGCGCAGCTACAGCACTGGTATCTAACTGACAATAGGGAAAATTGCCCAGGTATGTCCTGTCCTAACAACGTATTAAGCATCCAGGTGATTTCGGGCAGACTCAGCTGTTGAGTAAGTTAATTGCACCTTGTTGAAATGCAATTCCCTTAATTACTTAATTCTACTTACTATTTTAAAAGGTCTGCAAAGCAAACTTTTTATTCTTCTGGTTCAGAGCCTTATACCTATATTTAGCGATGGGGTTTCAAACTCCTTTGAAAACCTAAAAATAGATAATTGACGGCTTGAGCGAGGAGCTCTTGTAATTGAATAATCTCAGTCCCAGTTCCTTCAAAACAAACTTTATTGTTGCATCTAGCCATTATTCAGATACCTGTTAAATTGCTTCTCGGGTTATTTTTTTCGCCATATGTATTTCCTTCTCTATTTAAGTTTACAAATAACAGTTACATTTTCCCTGCTATAAGCAGAGGACATCGCATCAACGCCAACACATCCGCTATAAGCGGTGGAGACTGTGCATCCTGGAAACAACTAATATGTGACTACCAATCATGAAGTTCAATAACGACTAATCAAAAGTTGGCAGTCAGCAACAGAAGAGACTGAAAAGGGTGGTAGTCTATAGCTCCTAGCACGTACTTTTGTCCACAACGTTGAGAACGTTATGACTGCCGAATACTAGCCATTCACAGGACATGCCAGGATTTGCTGTTTGTGAGCCCTGCTCACTCCAATGACAAATTACTGACAACAATCTGAGAACGAGATACGGTAGCATAGTGGTAATGTTACTGGTTTAGCAATCCAGAGATGTGAGTTCAAATCCCACCACGGCAGCTGGGGAATTTAAGTTCAGTTAATTAAATAAGTCTGGAATAAAAAGCTAGTATCAGTAATGGCAACCATGAAATTATCGGATTGTCGTAAAATCCCATCTGGTTCACTAATGTCCTTTAGGGAAGGAAATCAGCTGTCCTTACCTGGTCTGGCCTATATGTGACTCCAGACCCAGCAATGTGGCTGACTCTTAACTGCCCTCTGAAATGGCCTAGCAAGCCACTCAGTTGTAACAAATTGCTACAAAATACAATAATAATAAAACCAGACGGATCACTCGGCATCGACCTCAGCACCGGCTACGGACATGACAATAGCACACTCAGCCCAGTTGACCCTGCAAAGTCCTCCTCACCAACATCTGGGAACTTGTGCCAAAATTGGGAGAGCAGTCCGACAGACCAGTCAATCAACAGCCTGACATAGTCATACTCACAGAAGCATACCTTTCAGCCAATGTCCCAAACTCCTCTATCACCATCCCTGGGTATGTCCTGTCACACTGGCAGGACAGACCCACCAGGGGTCGTGGCACAGAGTGTATACAGTCGAGAAGGAGTGGCCCTGGGAGTCCTCAACATTGAATCTGGACCCCATGAAGTCTCATGGCTTCAGGTCAAGCATGGGCAAGGAAACGTCCTGCTGATTAACACCTACCACCCTTCCTCAGATGAATCAGTACTCCTCCATCTTGAACACCACTTGGAGGAAGCACTAAGAGTAGCAAGGGCACAGAATGTACTCTGGGTAGGGGACTTCAATGTCCATCACCAAAAGTGGCTCAGTAGCACCACTATTGACCAAGCTGCCAGTCTGGGCCTGCGACAAGTGGTGAGAGAACCAACATGAGGGAAAAACCAAATTGACCTCGTCCTCACCAATCTACCTGTCGCAGATGCATCTATCCATGACAGTATTGGTAGCAGTGACCACCACACAGTCATTGTGGAGATGAAGTCCCGGTCTTCACACTGAGGACACCTTCCATCGTGTTGTGTGGCACTACCACCGTGCTAAATGGGATAGATTCAGAACAGATCTAGCAGCTCAAAATTGGGCATCCATGAGGCGCTGTGGGCCATCAGCAGCAGCAGAAATGTATTCCACCACAATCTGTAACCGCATGGCCTGGCATATCCCTCACTCTACCATTACCATCAAGCCAGGGGACCAACCCTGGTTCAATAAGGAGTGAAGAAGAGCATGTCAGGAGCAGCAGCAGGCGTACCTAAAAATGAGGTGTCAACCTGGGGAAGCTGCAACACAGGACTACATGCATGCTAAAAAGCGGAAGCGGCATGCTATAGACAGGGCTAAGCGATCCTACAATCAACAGATCAAAGCTCTGCAGTCCTGCCACATCCAGTCGTGAATGGTGGTAGACAATTAAACAACTAACGGGAGGAGGAGGTTCCATGAATATCCCCATCCTCAATGATGGTGGAGCCCAGCACGTGAGTGCAAAAGACAAGGCCGAAGCGTTTGCAACCATCTTCAGCCAGAAGTGCCAAGTGGATGATCCATATCAGCCTCCTCCTGAGGTAACCACTCTTCAGCAAATTCGATTCACTCCACGAGATATCAAGAAACGGCTGAGTGCACTGGATACAGCAAAGGCTATGGGCCCCGACAACATCCCGGCTGTCGTGCTGAAGATTTGTGCTCTAGAACTAGCCACAGCTCTAGCCAAGCTGTTCCAGTACAGCTACAACACTGGTATCTATCCGACAATGTGGAAAACTGCCTAGGTATGTCCTGTCCACAAAAAGCAGGACAACTATCGCCCCACCAGTCTACTCTCAATCATCAGCAAAGTGATGGAAAGTGTCATCAACAGTGCTATCAAGCAGCACTTACTCACCAATAACCTGCTCACTGACACCCAGTTTGGGTTCTCCCAAGACCACTTGGCTCCCGACCTCATTACAGCCTTGGTCCAAACATGGACAAAGGAGCTGAATTCCAGAGGTGAGGTGAGAGTGACTGCCCTAGACATCAAGGCAGCATTTGACTGAGTGTAGCATCAAGGAGCCCGAGTAAAACTGAAGTCAATGGGAATCGGGGGGGGAAACTCTCCACTGGCTGGAGTCATACCTAGCACAAAGGAAGATGGTTGTGGCTGTTGTTGGCCAATCATCTCAGCCCCAGGACATCGTTGCAGGAGTTCCTCAGGGCAGTGTCCTAGGCCCAACCATCTTCAGCTGCTTCATCAACGACCTTCCCTCCAACATAAGGTCAAAAATGGGGATGTTCGCTGATGACTGCACAGTGTTCAGTGCCATTCACAACTTCTCAGATAATGAAGCAGTCCATTCCCGCATGCAACAAAACCTGGATGACGTTCAGGCTTGGGCTGATAAGTGGCAGGTAACATTCACGCCACACAAATGCCAGGCAATAACTATCTCCAACATGCGAGAGTCTAACCACCGCCCCTTCAGCGGCATTACCATCGCCGAATCCCCCACTATCAACATCCTGGGGTCACCACTGACCAGAAACTTAACTGGACCAGCCACATAAATACTGTGACAACAAGAGCAGGTCAGAGGCTGGGTATTCTGCGGCTAGTGTCTGACCTCCTGACTCCCCAAAGCTTTCAACCATCTACAAGGCACAAGTAAGGAGTGTGATGGAATACTCTCCACTTGCCTGGATGAGTGCAGCTCCAACAACACTCAAGAGGCTCGACACCAACCAGGACAAAACAGCCCGCTTGATTGGCAACCCATTCACCACCTTAAACATTCATTCCCTCCACCACCGGCGTACTGTGGCTGCAGTGTGTACCATCTACAAGATGCACTGCAACAACTCACCAAGGCTTCTTCAGCCAAACTCGCGACCTGTTCCACCTAGAAGGACAAGGGCAGCAGGTACATGGGAACACCACGCAATGCTTGTACCCGCAGGAAGCCGGAAAGCCGAATTTCTGGCCCCATATCTCTTTCATTTCATGCCTCAAGCAGTACAAGGCCTTTCTCTACACCAAGGGCCGAGATCATTTCATTGGTGTTTCACTAGTTTTGATGTATCCAGACTATCTCACTTTAATCTACCAGATAAATACCTTAACTTCCATGATCTCTCTCATTTATTGGAATTTATACTAATTATCCTTTAAATATTGTTGCAATTAGTTTTGTTAAGCGAATTCTAAGTTCTAACAGCATTATAATATGTTTTTCTTAGCAATTTAATGATTTGACCTTCATTTGCAGTCTGTGACTGTTTGTTATCAAAACTTAGTCAAAACTGCTTTTGGACTGTCTGCAGCTACATTTTGAACAAGTCTTAGCGTTCTAGTTACCCAGGGGTAATTATGGGTAAAATTATTTGGTCAATGGCTACACTTCAAGTTATACATATATGATTCTCATCTACTAAATATCTTTAAATATCAGCTTTTCGTACACCCTTATCAAGGGCAATTAGGGATGGGCAATAAGTGCTGGCCTTGCCAGCGACGCCCACATCCCACGAACGAATAAAAAAAAACCCACCAGGGAACCCATTTGTAAGAATAACTGCAATTTTCTGTTGTACAAAACATCAGAACAAGGTAAAGCATAAACTCCAACTTTTTCTAACAACAAAAACTATACAGATTCATCGAATGTAATAGCATAGAAAGAGACCATTTGTTGCATCAAGTTTTTCTCCATGAGCCACCCTTGTATAATTCCACTCTCCTGCTCACTCCCCAGACCCATTAACATTCTTTTACTTTTCAAGCAACTAATTCCCTTTTAAAGGAATTGGACTTGTTTCAACAATGGTTTGTGTCAGACATTTCCACATTCTAAACTAACTTTTTAATTCTTGTCATTATCTTCAGTCTGTGCCCTCTCCTCGTCATCTCACAAACCAGTGGAAATTATTTACTTTATTAAAACCCTTCATAATCTTGAAGGCCACTCCTTAACTTTCTAGCTCAAATGAACTTCACAACTGCAGCTTGTCATCCCTGGTAATATCCTAGTGAATCCAAGCTTTAGATTTTTCATTGCTTTTATGACCTTTCCATAATGAAGTGCCAAAATATATTATGTGTACGAGCTGACTGCAAATGCATTTGCCAAGTAAAAAAAAAGCCAATCACAGATACAGCTGAGGAGAAAACTGGCAAATGAAGAACTCAGATCAAGTCTTCATATTTCATTATTTATTTTAAGTGGGTTACAGCAGCCAATCTTTTTTAAATTTAAACTCAGAACTCAAAAACAACCATTGTACATATAAGCAAGTAACTGTTTTGGAAGTACTGCACCATTATTAAAGATTGGAGGAAAGTTTTGACTAAAATTCTTCATGTAAATATGTATTTTTAAGAACCTATTGTTAATACTAAGTTCTGCTGCAGAGATATTTGGTAAAGAAAAGGTACAAATCAGTTTGCTTTTTTCATAAGTTTAGCATATTTCTTGGCCTTTCATATAAACCCTGAATATATGGACAGTTAAAGTAAAGAGCATGCAGAGATTTATTTAATTACACATGTGGTATTTATCTACCACATGCGAGATAAGTAAAACACTTTTCAGGAACCTCCACCTCAGAGAACTCTTAGAAATTTATTGGAGCTGTGCACTTTTGCCCACTGACAGAGCCCAGACCCCCGCCCTGTTCTGTAGTACCATAACACCACAGGAGATCTGCTGGTAATATCAAAGTGACTTTTCAGCTATTAATTTGCATTTACACAGTGCCATTCAGGCCCTTAGGAAATCTCAAGGCGCTTCACAGCCAATAAATTTCTTTTTGAAATGTAGCCACTGGTTTGTAAGCAAACGAGGCAGCCAATTTGCACACAACAAGGTCCCACAAACAGCAATGAGGTAAATGGTGTTGGTCGAGGAATAAAAGTTGACAAGGACAGCAGGAGAACTAACTGATCCCTTTCAAAAAAGGATCTTTCACATCCACCTGAACATGCAGATTGGGCCTCAGTTTAATGTACCATCTGAAATTTGGCACGCCAACAATGCAGCACTCCCTCGGTATTGCACTAAAATGTCAGCCTAGATTAAGTGCTCAAGTGCTGGATTGCGACTTGAATCTGCAACCTACTGACTCAGATGAGAAACCACTGAGCCAAGCTGACAATTGTTCTGAACAGAACAAATTTGGCCTTTAAAGTATCATATCAAGATGCTTTAAGCCCAGTGTCAAAAGAATAACCACTCTACTAGATCAATGTGCCTATGTTTATTTTCTAGACTTTATGTCCTGGTGAGATTGCCAATTGTGGGCAATGCAGCTTTAATTCCTTTCTTACATATACAACATTAAAATGAAAATCAACTGCATTTTATTGGCCAAAGAATGTGAGTTGGAAAACATACAATAACAAAATTAATTGGCAGTGTTAGGTACATTTTCGATCACAATGTTGCAAAACAAGCAAAATAAAAACAACTCTGCACCAAATCACTACAGTGCTTTTTACTTCCTGGTTTGTTGTCTGTGCGAATTCTTCAATCTGATTGGCTGCTCAGCCTGCTTAATGACTTCACTGTTACTGGACACAAGAGATCCCCTATAGATGGCGCAGAATGAAACTGACATCGTAACAGGGGAAATCAACACCACAGAGCCCGTTAAATCTTTGTGGGAAGCTTTCTTTGAGGTCAGCAGCGTGCGCCGTCCCTTCGCCGCTGACCACAAAATTCGGGCCATTATGTTTGCATAAAATCTCTCACAACTGCAAATTCAACAAGATACTTCACTGTTTTACTGCATATTTCATACGTACTTGATGTAAAAGACATACGTCAGTCTGACTCTACTTAATTTAAAAAGCAGAAAACCCAGAGGCCAGAATCATTAATCAAAATGAGAGGAAAATTTATAGCTCTGTGTGTTATATTTAATGGCTAACTTCAGTAATTCACTAAACCTGCATAAGAAAAGTTCTTTAAAAATATTCTTTGAATGGGTTATGTTTTTTAGCTATGAGAGAGAAATGTTATGCTTTGTAAAAATTCATAAGTATTTATAATACTTTAGTACACAGCAGTCTTGAAAAGCAGATATGATACAATGTGGAACTAATTTATTATTAAGACAGACCTATGGTTTTTGCCATCTTAAACTTGGTAAAAATATAAAACAGGAATTTCTTTACATTTCATTGCCAAAAACATTTCACAAGCTTTCCAAGCTGATCCAGGACTTCAGTTTAAAATTCTCTCTAAAGTAGGTAAAATTAATTTAGTATTTGAGTGCATCAAGTTTAAAATAAATCTAGTCCACAAAACTAAATATTATGTAACACGTGAATTTAATAGTATTAAATCTGCTAAAAGTTTTTAAAGCACAACTTTAAAGATTTATTTTGTTTCTAGATGCTTTAAACTTTACTGTGCTGAATAAAGAGCAATTTCACATTTTAGCAAAGCAAACACTAAGTAGCAATTTAATAGTTAGCACCCAGAGTCTGTTAAATTAACTGAACCATATGCAGGACATACTCTGAATATTGTGACTACGATCCTTTTGCTTCTTTAAGCCAATAACAGTACGAGAGTCATTATGATTGCAATTTTCTTTTTCTTAGGGGAGAGAGGAAGTTTAATCTGCTTGGGATTTGCTTCAAAACTGACTTTGTATCTATGTCATGAACATAACCTAGCCGTACTAGTCAAGGAGATCATAAATTTCCTTCATGCTCTTCAGAAATTTGTCTGACTGACATAAAAGTAATGGCCTTTAACACAGAAAATGATCAGTATAGCAGGCTGGCATGCACTTAACTGGACTAATAGTCTGAACTTCTGAAGATTTAGTCTTGGCTATTTTATACATTTGAAAAGTCAATGGGGCCGAATTTTGTTTGGGAAAATCGGCATTAATAAGTCGTAAGGGCTTAGAAATGGGGTCAGTAGCCTTACCACCCCACTTAACCCTGACAATCGGCCCCACTGCGCCATTCACAGGGGCTTACCGCTAGGTGGTCAAAGCGTCTGCCTGAAACAAGCGGTAGCCTTCTTTCTCATGCAAATCGAGTTTCTGGTGAAGGAGACCATGATTGCAATTTTAAGTTACACATGGGTAGAGCTCACGGCACAGACACTCTGTTCATGCGTCACAGGCGTTCTATTCAGGAAACAGCCAGACAAATTAAAATTTGTGGGGGTGGGGGGGAGCGGTGGGTGCGAAGCCAGAAGACGCAGGAGTGCATCTCTTGGCTCTACAAAAATACTGCAGGTCACTGGTAACCTGGCAACGCCCCTCCTCAGCATCGCTTACCCCCTGCCAACTAACATTCCTGAGGCCAACATGTGGCGAGTTGCATTGGGGTGCCTGTTTGGCGTCCGCAGCTTGCCTGCCTAATTCAAAAACCGTGGGCGCCCAGCGCTCTGTCAGTTGGCTGTCCAAAAGTCAAAATCAGCCCCAATGTTACTCAAGTTAAGTAAGCAAAATAGATTGAAATCAGTAAGTACAATAAGCACTATTAAAATGTGTTGATTAAAAACACAACATCCTCAATAGCACTGAAATATTTGTTTGCAATAATGTTCAGCTACAATCGTAATGAGCTTCTTATTGACGGGTTAAGAATTTGCCTAAGGGCTCTATGAACTGTGACTGCTATTCCAACTATAACTAAAAAAGGAGCTCAGGGAGTTAAGGCACATCACGCAGTCTCATTCTTCTCAAACTTCTGGCAGCAGCTGGTGAAAGCTTTAAATACCGATTTGACAGATCCTACGTCTAGGCAGCAAGGCACTGTTCTATCCAGTATTTCAGCTTTTCAATTTTTCTCAGAACTTATTTTTCTTGGTCTTTAGTCCAAAATGAATTGTGTGTGTCCTATACTTTTTGTAGTTATATTTGGAGAATTAGTATTCACAGCTCCAGCTAATAAGGAAGATCAATTTCACATGCATGATTTGGAACTGGAATCTTTTGGTGCAGACACAACTTACGAACATGAGGATGAGCCACAAGAAATAAAACAAGCAAAGGTAATGCGGTTTAACATTCTTTAGGCATCTACAAGATTTAAATATGATTTGATTCTATCTTATAAGGAAACTCACATTTAAATCTGCAATTAGTATAATAAGACATAACACATGGATCAGAAATAATACTTATAATAATGACATTAATGAATGTTATTATCTTGCAGTTAAACACAAAGAATGCAATAAGACTTTATATAGAATCTTAACATTACTGATAAAATACTTATAAAAGAGTGACTAACTGAGTTTGAGTTGCAAAATTAAATACTATTGTTTTAAAATTGTTTGTCATAAAAACAGCTGCTTGTAAGAGTTAGTGATATTTGAATTATAAAGCAAAAACTGCTTTTCAAAAAGGGGAAAACTTGAAAGCTATTAAATAGTATGTAATTATATATTTACAAATTAATTTGACAGACAAACCGTGATGAGAAAGATCTGGATGTTAGTTATTATTAACAGCAATTGATTATTGACTGGTGTACATGGATATAGGATTACATGCACATCAAATTATACCTATATTTAATGCCTTGTTCATAGTGATTGTATGAACAATCATAAGTACCAATAGTCATTACTTTCCCTTTAATAAGACACTTCCATGTACCTTTCTCAAGTTCTTTGCACACAATATGGTACTAAAGTTGCTTATCAACATATATATGCTATTGCAATAATTCATCAGCCTTTGCTCAAGAGGAGAAAGAATGTGAGGGGCAAACCTCTTCTGGGCTAAAACAATATATAAGTAAAATTATTTTTGTTTTGTTGTTAAGTGACAATTATATCTGTCCCCAACTGATTCAACGGCCCGAAATTTGCGGTTGCAATGACGGCGAAACTGTAGTCGCTTGCCATCATTACTGTGTAAAACTGACAGTGGCTTCTGGCGTCCACAGATGCCCAGTTAAACGCAGAAAGTTGCTGTCAGTGATACCCTGCTCCTCCACAGGGTGCGTTGTTGCAGTCTTCGCAGATGCAATCAACACAGAATCAGTGATTTGACATAAACTTTAACTTTTTACGCACTATTCTCGCTGTAAAAACCACTGAAAAAAGTTACGCCTTGTTGAATAAGTTGCAACTGAGTTTTTAATGGCGTACTAAGTCATAATTACTGCTAAACAACCTCTCTGGCCCTGAAAAACTAATCTTAGAACTGTGGAGTGTCATTCCCTCCATTCCATGATAAAAACGCCATAGATTTTCAAAGTAATAAACATTAATTTTTTTAAAGTTTATTTGATATTTCAGCTTCTACCTTAATCCCATGTGTATGTCCCAATCTTTATTTTGCTTTCTGTAAAATGAATGAAAAGTGAATGATAATCAGTGATTTTTACTTCCTGGTTTGCTGTTTGTGAGAATTCTTCAATCTGATTGGCTGCTCAGTCTGCTAGATAACACCACTGTTGCTGGACGACACAGATCCCCTATAGATGTCGCCAGATTGAAACTGATGTCGGAATAGGGGAAACTGACGCCACAGAGCCCGCTAAATCATTGTAAGCAAGTTTCTTCGAGGTCAACGTAGAGCAGCGTCCCTTCGCCGCTGACCGCAAAATCCGGGTAATTAAAATTGAATACGAAGAGGAAAATATCATAATGTAACAGCTTAGACAGATGATAAATATTAACAACCCTAGAAATGTAAATTTTTAATGTCACTCTTTTCAAAAGATAAGGAAATAAGGCTCCAAAAACTAGAATCTCAGACAATTAGGTACTCGTTTTAATATTTTACTTAACAACCTTGCCTCTAGACAACAAAGCCCAGTCTAACTAAATCTGCAGATGGTGAAATAGCAGTGGACTACACATGTGGCTTCAATATCATGTACTGAATGAAAGATCAAAACTAGCAAGCTCTCCGGGTACCTATTAAAGGCAAGCTCCTTTCGGACAAATAGCATGTCTGCAACGGCCTCAATCAGGATTGGTGACCTTCCAGACTATGATGCCCAATGACTGAGTGCAAGTACTAGAGGAAAACTCAGTGCTGAGTCATCTCCTTCACAACAAAAAGTGAAGCTCACATAATGAGTCCATGGCCACTTAGCTGAAGGACTTGATGGAGACTCACCAAAGGCTACTCTATTCCTTTTGATTGAGGCTTGCTTAATTTTATTTTCATGTCCTCTAGTTCTGCACTCATAATCTAAATGAGCTAATAATATTTGCATTATTCATTACTTTCACTGCTTCAATAAACTGGATCACGTCACTCTCAGTCTTCTCTACTCCAATGAAAACCAGTTCAACTGCTCATAATCTAAGAGACCTAAGCCTCAGAATTGCATATTACATATAACTGACAGCACAGAAACAGGCCATTCGGCTCACCTGGTCTATGCCAGCGTTTATGCTGCACACAAGCCTCCTCCTGCCCTACTTCATCTCACCCCATCAGCATATCTACCTATTCCTTTCTCCCTCATGCACTTATCTAGCTTCCCCATAAATGCATCTATGCTATTCACCTCAGCTACTCCATGTGGTAGCAAGTTCCACATTCTAACCATTCTCTGGGTAAAGAAGTTGCTCTTGAATTCCTTACTGGATTACCTATATTGAAATTCATTTGGCACTTACACACCCATTTTTCAAGTTTATTAACATCTTCTTGTAGTTTGATGCAGTCGTCTTCAGTATTAACTATACCTCCCCAATTTAGTGAATCATCCTGATCATTCTTTTGAGCCCATTCCAATGCATCAGTGTTATTTTTAAGGTGGAGTGCCCAAAACGGCACATTGTGTTTCACATGTAGCTTCACCAATGAACAGTACAAGGTTAAAATAACTTGTTTCAATTTACAGTCCTTTAAATGCCCTTGATGCACATTATTGTATTTTGTCAACATTGCTGATAACATCATATTAATTGGAGATTATTTTGTAAATGCTCAATAATCAAACCGATTGCCTTTCTTTGCTAGTGGAGATCCCTTAATTGTGTACTCTACACATTTGTGTTTCCTGTAACGCTAATCTACATTAAATGTATTTGCCATTCTCCAATTGGCTCAGTCTTCTTGAAAAATGCAATTTGCATTACAACAATAGCCCTTCAGACATTACAAGATGGACAAATAAAAAGGTGGATGGAAAAAGAAAGGGAGAGTGGAAAAATTTAGAGATGGGAACAAAAACGACTGTCAAAGATGAGGGTTTTTAAGCAGCATTTAAAAGCCAGGGAAGGAAGTGGCAATGCGACAGGATCTGTGGAGGGAGTTCCAGAGTGCAGGGGTGTACAAATCAAACCTTGAGTTGATAAAGGCCTTGACCAAGGGTTCAACGTCAAAAGGAGAAAGATAGAGAATGGAGGTAGGCGATGCTGCAGAGATAGAAGGCAGAAGGTTTGGTTACGTAATTGGATGTGGGTGGAAGCTCAGTACGTACAGTATTTTAAAGAATTTTAAATCAAGGTGTTCGGGGACCAGGAGCTAGCAATCTCGGTGCAGGGTATGATACTGGCAGCAGAGTTTTGCATGAGCTGAAGTTTACAGAGGGTGGAGGATGGGAAGCTGGCAATGAAAACATTCAAATAGTCCAATCTAGAGGTGGTAAAGGCTTTGGTGATGGTTTCAGCGGCAGATTGCTGGGGTTGGCAGGGAGGCGGACGATGTTACGGTGGTGAAAATAGGTAACAGGGAGGATACTGGGTCGAAAGCCCAGCTCAGGGTCGCATAGGACACTGATGTTGTGAACAGTCTGGTGAAGCCTGACACAGTGTTCGGGGAGGGGAATTGAGTTAGTGGCAAGTTTGTGGTAAGGTCAATGTTTAGTGGGAGGAAATTGCTGCTCATCCAAGACTGGATGGCAAACAAGCAGTCTGACAGCACAAAGCAATGGAGGGATCAAGAGAGTGGCAGAGAGGTAGAGCTGGGTGCCATCAGTGTACAAGTTGGCAAGAGTAAAGGCCTTAGGGATCCCATGTGTGCGAAGGATTACCTCTGGAGCTTAATCAGCTAACAACCTTCAGCTTACCAGAAAAGACCACTGGCAAGCTTCCTACTGCCTGTTTAGCCAAGACCACCATAATCATAAGAACAGGAGTAGGCCACTCAGCACCTTGAGCCTGCTCTGCCATTCAATTAGATCATGACTGATCTGGACCTCAACTCTATTTACCCGCCTTAGCTCCATATCCCTTAATACACTTACCTAACAAAAATATGTTGATCTGTCTTGAAAGCTCCAATTGTCCCTGCATCCACAGCCTTTTGGGGAAGTTTTTCTGCTACTTGTGATTTCTACTGCCCTTTGTGTGAAAAAGTGCTTCCCGATTTTGTTCCTGAATGACCCACCATGATGCCCCCACCAGAGGAAATAGTTTACCGAATCATTTAAACATGTTAAACACCCCTCAATCTTCTATACTCAAGGGAATACAAGCCAAGTTTATGCATCTCTCAAAGAATTGGCTTGGTGATTATTTAGAGATGAGTGGGAAGAATTCCAGCTCTAGTGTTAGGTCCGTCCTCCAAGGCCCATTAATAAATTACGCTGGCTTGTCAATCAGAAATAGCATCCTGGAAGACTGAGGATCTGCCTGACTTAAGTTCTGGATAACTGAGCTTGCCATGGAGCATCCAATCTTCGATCTCCAGGAATATCTTGGAGCCAACTCAATCTTAAAGAGACTCTGCTTACTCAGAAAGGTGGAGCAGACAACAGGTAAGATTGTTATACTCAGTTGGTGAGGTGCAATCGGCTGCAATGGCACACCCAATCAAGACACCAAAACTACAATGGTCCACCAGATCTACCATAGTACTATAATTAAGATGGTGTGAACCAAATTCTGTTCACTATGATGCTGCAAATAAGCACCTTGGGCTACAGACAGGCTAGCCAGAGGATGCCATTCCTGCGTCCTCAGTTCACCTAGTGATGTCCAATTCATCCAGTCATCGAGTGCAGTATTCTGAATGAAGAAGAATGAAAACATAAACTGATATTACTTGTGCATTCTGTAGCATGAGCGAGAATGGGTTGTAGAATCACTCGTCTTACCTCTTACTTGCATTACTGCAAAACATTACAATGTCTTGTGACAATCTAACATATCCAGACACTTGCGATTACTAATGTGTGTGCACTTTGTAAATTATATGCAACAGTTCGATGATTAGATTACTTAGATTACTTGGGGTAGGTACTAAGCTTTTATTACAATTATAAACTGTTTCCACCTGTCATAATAATTTGAGATCTAATATGACCTGCTACATATAGCTTTGCTCTCAGAGCCGGCGTTACACCAGAACTATCACAGTTTCTGCATCTTTTGCACTGGCCCAGTGAGTTCAGCATCTGCCTCAGAAATCTCAATAAGAAGTGAGCACATCGCAGAAAGAAACCCTCTTCAATCTCTGCAGGTTCTGGGGGTTCATATCCACAGATCTCTGAAGGTTGCCACTCAAGTGGATAGAGCAGTAAAGAAGGCCTATAGTGTGTTAGCGTTTATTAACAAGGGGTTTGAGTTTAAGAACCGTGAGGTTATGCTGCAACTGTACAGGACCTTGGTGAGACCACATTTGGAATATTGTGTGCAGTTCTGGTCACCTCACTATAGGAAGGACGTGGAAGCATTGGAAAGAGTGCAAAGGAGATTTACCAGGATGCTGCCTGGTTTGGGGGGGAGGTCTTATGAGGAAAGATTGAGGGAGCTAGGGCTTTTCTCTTTAGAGCGGAGGAGGATGAGAGGCGACTTAATAGAGGTTTATAAGATGATGAGGGGGATAGATAGAGTGGATGTTCAGAGACTATTTCCTCGGGTAGAGGCAGCTGTTACAAGGGGGCATAACTATAAGGTGCATGGGGGGAGATATAGAAGGGATGTCCGAGGTAGATTCTTTACTCAGAGAGTGGTTGGGGTGTGGAATGGACTGCCTGCTGTGATAGTGGAGTAGGACACTTTAGGAACTTTCAAGCGGTTATTGGATAAGCACATGGAGCACACCAGAATGATAGGGAGTGGGATAGCTTGATCTTGGTTTCGGACAATGCTCGGCACAACATCGAGGGCCGAAGGGCCTGTACTGTGCTGTACTGTTCTATGTTCTATGTTCTGTGGTATTGCTAGACCTAAAGCATGGAGACTATTCTTCATTATTATATCACTCCTAAAAAGGACGATGCAATTACCTAGCATTGATAGGTAATGTTCTTTGTTACTCTATTTGTCCCACAGTGAGCAAGGCAGCACACAAGCATCGAAATCGGGAAGTCAGGGGTGAATTGTGGTGTAATCTAAGCTTCATTGATTGGACTCAAGAAAGTTGCTATAATGTTGTAACCCAGCAGAGCTGTTTTTTCCTCATCTTGTACAGTAAACAAGGATGATTATAACATGAGACAGAAAACAATTGCATGATGAGTTAGTTAATAGAAAAGAAAATGAGAATGAAGGAGATAGTGACGCAGAATGAGTACCAGACCGTGGCATCACAGGGTGGTAGGATATGGGCTCATACCTATGATCATGAACTTGTTGATTTTTCTAATCTCAGCTACAGTGCTATAGAAAATCACTAACTAAATGCTAGGTGTACCCACAGTGTCATTGGTAGGAACTTATTGTGGTGCTTAGGGTGTAATCTGAATGTAGTTTGTTATTGGTGCAAGTGTTATTATACAGAAAAAACAAAATTGCAAATTTGATCAAAAAAATGAATATAATTTTTTTTGTTGAAAGCTAGAAGAAAAGATCATCCCCATGCTTGTTGATGCCGACACAAACCACGAAATAGAACACACGGGCTATATCAGGTCCCCAACATCAGAACCAGAACCAGATGATCCACCTATTGGTGAGTACTAACTTATTTTCTCTCCCATTACTCAGTGTATAGCGTTTCCATTTAAATATTACAATATTCCTGCTTCCTACAAAAAGGTAATGGTAGAAACCTAGATGAGACTGTTTAAACTTGGCACACAGTTTGAATTCATCTTTCATGTACAACTTTGGATATTGTCCAGATTTGTTTTCTGATGATGAAGTCCGTATTGTTCAATCTCAGAGGTGAAATAACATGCAAGCTGCAACAGCCCGAATCTTAAATGACAACAAAATCAAGTAACTGGACAAACACAGTGCTCTCCTAATAATCCACATCCCAATAAACCACTCAGGTGTAATATCATAACTTCACCTAAAGTTTAAGCAAGCAGCCACAAAACTACACTGGCCAAATAAGACTTGTGCAGACACTGGATGTACCACCAATGCTAACACTTTAAAATTAGGAAATCCTAGGCCACTGCATCTCCCACCTAGATGCCCAATTGGACTAGGAGCTTTTAACATGGCACAGAAGTCATAGGGAACCCATAAATGAGGTTATTCTATGGCTCCAGCATGGTAAGTGAATTCAAACCACAACCAAATATACAACTCCATAACCATAATCTTTTGTAAAGTGCAATTTCCTTTTGTTGTATCAGTAATAAAAAAAAATCCGTAATTCGCATTGTTGCAATCTTTGACTAATTTGCCCAATTCAAAAATATATAAATCCCAGAGATTATTGTATTGAGAGTGTGATGGTTGTTGAAATATGGGTTGATTTGCGGACAATGGTAGCTGCAGCAATTTTTCTTCCATTCTTTGATTCTACACAGACCTGACGACGAGGCTGTGGATCAGGTCAAAGTATCCAACAGCAGACACATCATCAGAGAGAATCTGGAAGTAGACACAGACCTCATCGATAATGTGTTAAAGAGGCTATTAATAAGAATGATAATGCATTAGGGCAATCGAAGACCTACTAATGGAAACTATCTGTATTTCAGACATGCCAACTTGCCTTTTGTGTGTTTGCCTAACTGGTTCTGTGTACTGTGATGAGACCAACATTGAAGCAATTCCAATTTTGCCAAAAGAAACATCATACCTTTATGCACGGTTCAACATGATTAAAAAGGTCGCTGTAAAAGATTTTGCTGATTTCCGTGAGTACATTTTGATATTTGCTGTAACTGCACAGTAGAGATACCAACACCATAGGAGAGAAATAGTTTAACGATACAAGAAACTTTGCAATATTGATGGACAAGTAAAACATAATTGTTTAATTCTGTAATAATATTTTTCTACATGCTTAATTATGTATCATCAATCAGGCAAAACAACATGAAAGGGATACCAGTGAGACCAAAAACTACTGAGGAATCTCACTGATTATTTGTGGTTCTTAAGGTGGGTTTCTAGATTGTTGCAGCATATATATGGGATGCTTTGGAAACCCGCAAAGTAATCAGAAAGGAAAAAAAACCTAGATTTTGCTCTCCTGAGGAATGTGTAGGACAGGTTGTAGCTTTATCTGAGATCATGGAACACTGCAAGGCTCAAGGGAAATCCACTTACATTTCTTCCATTGATTTTCATAAGGCTTTTGGTCTAGTGCCTCAAAAAAGCAGGAAGCTATGGGAGTACATGACAGAATTTTGGATTTTATTCAGGAAGTGTGCTCCAGCTCCAAAATCCTTGCAGGAATAGATGGAGCGACTCACTGATACATTATTCTTGAAAGAGTAGTGGGGCAAGGTTGCTCATAGTCGCCTGTCCAACTCAATGTCTTCATCAATGATGTGTCGGATAGCATCGTCGGAGATGGTCTTAAAGTGTCTATACTGGGCATTTCTGATACAATTGTGGTGCTACCTTTCACAGAAATGGCCAATATTGGTTTGAACAATAGGCTAACCAATGGAATATGGTAGGAAGGACTGTAAGTGAAGTATTACAGCTTTGCACAGCTTAAGTGAGGACCTTATAAGCTACTGATTGGAAATTACAAATGATGCCTGTCCCAATTGTTCACTCCCACTAGTAGCTGGGAACCTGGTGGATGCCAACTTCAACCTGGATAGAGCCCTTCGGGATTACATTGAGCGAGGGGTAAAATCTTCCTCAATTTCAGCAAAGTTCCAATGCATGTTAAACGTTGCTGTGTAAGACATGTGTCCAAACAATTTTCCTTCATGGTTTATAATCAGGCATGCAATTTTAAGGCTTCCTTTGGCCGAAGTGCAAATCTAGGATCAAGCATTCAGGTGAATGTGTGGCAAAAAAGAAAATTCAAGTTACAGAAACAGAAAACTCTGACCTATACTGCACCAAGAACAAGCACCACGGAGACAAAATAATCTGATGGCAGACATGCCTCTTTGCGATAGCCCTTCACATGTGCACCTGGATTAAATAGTTAGTAAAGAGTGATGGTGGAACACAGCATTGGAACTGGATGCCTAGAACCTGAAAGTGACTGGCTTGTTGCAAGCTGTCCTTCTGAAAACAGTTTTCTGTCATATAAGTGGTGAGGAAACATAGACTTGAGAGAACAGCTACTGGAGAGCTACCTGGAGACCGGGTATGAGACCACACATTCATATATTCAGAAATCACTACCTACCATAATTGGGTTGCAGAGGGAAGCAGCTACTGCTGAAGCAACACACCTCCAACTGGTGGAATAACTGTTTGTTGAGAATAGTGTGTCCATGCTATAGACAGGAGAATGGCAGTAATGCACTCACACATTCTGTGGTAAGTTGTGCTGCCCGCCACACCAATTGTAAGTAGCTCCTAGTACCTGTTGCCCGCACAGTGAGGGCTCAAACCCATGCTTGTCAGTTGTCTAATGACCAAGTAGAGACTGTCTTTCTTGGGGGGTTGGGGGGTGAGGAGGAGGATGTTAAGCGGGGTCTCTTCAGGGTTGAGATACCTCCAAGATGACATGTCTATTACGAGAAGATTGAAGCTAAGTGGCAAACTCCATAAGCTGATACCTGAACCAAAACAGATCCATACTATTCTAGAGCACTTTTGAAGACTGAACAGCCGTGGCTCAGTTCTAGGACCGGGTGGGGGAGGTGGGGGTAGGTAGATCGGTCACTGGAGATGGGATTCTTACTACTCAGCTCCAGATAGCCCTGCAAGCCAATGCCCTAAATGGTTAGGCAAGCCTGGCTGGACAAGCAGTGGGAAAATTACCAGTGCTATGTGCTGGTAAGCTGTGTGGTTCTAATTAGTTAAACTGCAGCAGGACCCCTAAAAACACTTTAGGGGTCGCTAAGCCTTGGCTGTTACCAACCTGTGCCAAAGCTCTCTGGACGCAGGTAAATGGGATGTGTCCCTATGGCGAGAGTGCACATTCTCCATATCAGTCAAACAGAAAGTCTAATATGCAAAAGAGAACTAGAAACAAAGCACTGCATGTGTAAGAAACTTATTTTAGAGAAAATATTCTTACCAAGTAAATAGTAAAACTGACAGATAAATCATGTTACTATTTTTGTTCAACCCTAAATAAAGCAACTCTGAGAAGAATCGATCTGACTGGAAACCTGATTACTGAAATAGAAGATAAAGCCTTTGTACAGCTTCCAAATCTGGAGCACCTGACACTTTGTGAAAACAAATTGCTCCGTCTGCCTGCCTTACCACCAAAACTCGTAACTCTTAATGCGCAAAACAACCGTATTAAAAGCAATGGAATCAAACGCAATGCCTTTAAGGTAATCTTTTAATAACATACTTTTGATTCCACAGTTTCATTATGATGTGCAAGTCAGTAAAACTATTTTGAGGGCAATATGTTCTCTTTTTAAGTTCCCTTAAGTTCCCTTGGGTTCCTTACCCTATTATTGGGTCTTCTCTGACTACACACCTTCCCCAGCTGAGAGGGTGGGACAGAAAAGCTGCTTCCAGGTCCAATTGATCTCTGAAACAAGCCACTAGGAAGTGTGCAAGCAACCTGGAATGACTCCCCCTCCAACTTCCCCTCCCTCTCTGTGGGAAAAGAATATCTGACCTCACCCTCCGAACAGAAATACAGTAAAGGTGCTTACCACGTGAACAATTGCAGGAACCCACATTCTATCATTATGCAGTGAAGTGTTACTGGACTCCAATGCACTGTGCTGCCCTCATTTTTGCTATTATTTAAATTACAACAGTATGTATGTCATGTTAGTATAAACGCTTGAGCATCAATGGTCATCTACAACAGTGTGCAAATCTTACCACCAGAGGTAACAGAGAGGGTTGATGAGGGTAATGCAGTTGATGTGGTGTACATGGACTTCCAAAAGGCGTTTGATAAAGTGCCACATAATAGGCTTGCCAGCAAAGTTGAAGCCCATGGAATAAAAGGGACAGTGGCAGCATGGATACGAAATTGGCTAAGTGACAGGAAACAGAGAGTAGTGGTGAACGGTTGTTTATCGGACTGGAGGAAGGTATACAGTGGTGTTCCCCAGGGGTCGGTACTAGGACCACTGCTTTTCTTGATATATATTAATGACTTGGACTTGGGTGTACAGGGCACAATTTCAAAAGTTGCAGATGACACAAAACTTGGAAGTATAGTGAACAGTGAGGAAGATAGGGATAGACTTCAAGAAAACATAGACAGGCTGGTGGAATGGGCGGACACATGGCAGATGAAATTTAACGTAGAAAAGTGCGAAGTGATACATTTTGGTAGAAAGAACGAAGAGAGGCAATATAAACTAAAGGGTACAATTCTAAAGGGGGTGCAGGAACAGAGACACCTGGGGGTATATGTGCACAAATCATTGAAGGTGGCAGGGCAGGTTGAGAAAGCGGTTACAAAAGCATACTGGATCCTGGGCTTTATAAACAGAAGCATAGGGTAAAAAAGCAAGGAAGTTATGATGAACCTTTATAAAACACTGGTTCGGCCACAACTGGAGTATTGTGTCCAATTCTGGGCACCGCACTTTAGGAAGGATGTGAAGGCCTTAGAGAGGGTGCAGAAAAAATTTACAAGAATGGTTCCAGGGGTGAGGAATTACAGTTACATGGATAGACTGGAGAAGCTGGGTTTGTTCTCCATAGAGCAGAGAAGGTTGAGAGGAGATTTGATAGAGGTGTTCAAAATCATGAGGGGCCTAGACAGAGTACATAGCGATAAACTGTTCCCGTTGGCGGAAGGGTCGAGAACCAGAGGACACAGATTTAAGGTGATTGGCAGAAGAACCAAAGGCGACATAAGGAAAAACTTTTTTACGCAGCAAGTGGTTATGATCTGGAATGCACTGCCTGCAAGGGTGGTGGAGGCAGACTCAATCGTGGCTTTCAAAAGGGAATTGGATAAGTACCTGAAGGAAAAAAGATTGCAGGACTACGGGGAAAGGGTGGGGGAGTGGGACTCGCTGAATTGCTCTTGCAGAGAGCCGGCATGGGCTCAACAGGCCGAATGGCCTCCTACTGTGCTGTAACGATTCTATGATTTCTGGTCACAACAACATGTGTGAAGATATGAATTATGCAGACCTATTAACAGTGAAATGCTAATACAACCATCAACTTATAATGAGAAAACAGTACGTCAACTTTCCCAGTCAGTTTGATGTTGAAATAATCAAAATTTGTCCACCATTTTTCCTCAGCCACAGAAATGCTCAAAATAAGGTATTAAAATAAAAAATTTAAATCTTAAAAAAAAAGATAATCCACAATAACATGATTAAATTATTCACTGAAATGTTTGTGTCTTTTAATATCTTCATTAAAGATTTGCATGAGGGCCTTTAGCCTCTCCCAAAAGTCTGGGCTTGAATTTGATATTTTTGCTCAGTGTAATTACTCCATAAATTGAAGGTAGGTTCTACAGTCTAGAAAGAAAAGCTAGAGATCAAATTTCAAAAGCTTTATTGAGGTAAAGTTTATGTTCAGTGTTTTTAAAAAAGTGTATGCGAGAGAAAAAATAATCACTACTGATTATAGAACTGTTGTAGCTTCAGTTCGTGTTTGAATTATCTATGTATTAAATATGAAAAATCTTACATCTGTGCATACTTCCCATCAACATTTTACATTTTAAGTTCTGATGTCCACATATAAAATGAAAACTGCATTTGTAAACTTGTCACGCTATAATTGTATAATTTCTCTCCCCACCCCGCTTCTTCCCCTGTAGAAATATAAAAATGAAGATAAAATATATGGCTTAAAAATGAGGTCTGAATTATGTCTACATGCCTTGGTCCAATTATTTCCACCCTGTAACCCCACATCACCTGAAGATTACACATGGTCGTGATACCACTTTTGCAACATCACAGGAGATTGACTGGTACAGTCCCCACCGTTTATAGCAGGCGTGTTAGTGTTGATGCGATTAGCTTGCGATTCTCGCTCACTGTAAACATTAGAGGTGCATCATGCTTTAGAGAGAATGGGAACAGCGACGGAAACAAATGGCTGATTTCATTCTAATTCTGTCCCCACGATTAGTGTCAACAAAATTTAACGTTGAAAGGGATCAACAGATAGTTTATGGGTAGGATTCTAGTTCAGAACAGGTGATTGTTAATGAGAGGGATGTTGGGCTCAAAACAGACATGGACACAGAATGAGGGATTTAAATACAAATATGAAAACAAGCTGTGAAGAACTTATTTAACTGCCCAAAATAGCCAGTGCACTTAACAATTTATAAGCCATGTCTTTGTAATTGGCTCCTAAGGTACTGGCAAATGATTAGCGTTATTTGTCCAATATATGCGGATGCCTATGATAAGCGTGGACTGTATCTACATCTACAATATATTAAAAGTCTTACTTCTGTTCTGCTCGACTTCATGTTGTCACATTTTTGTCACACTTTGTGTCAACTTTATCCTGGAATTTTATAATGGAAAACACCTGTGTAAACTCCCCACTCTGATTGCATAACCTGACCACTGGACACCCACAATTCTCTCAAAATGCTTTCTATTTTTTTCCCACCTGCAGTTTTTTGCCCCTCAAAAACTAAAGTTTATAATATCCAATAAAGTTTCTAATATTATGGTAGCCCATGAGGCGATGTGGTACAGAAATCCTATTGTCAGACACCCACCAATACTCCATCTCTAGCAGAGCTTCTTGGTAATAATGGTGAAATTCAAGAGGTTGAATGCAGGCTAAAAGGCTAACACTTAACTGTGGGATCAGATGAACAAAGACTTGCATGCACCAGTATGACACTGTCTGTGGCAGTCAAAATCAACATGGTCCTGAATTTCTATGCATCAGAATCATTCCAGGTGAGCACTGGCAACATATACCCAGTTAGTTGTCCACCAACCTATCTTGAAGATAAAAATTGTCTTAATTCATCATGCAAACAATTTCATTCAGTTCCCAAATGGATCAGCAGGATAGAGTGGTATATCTATTGCACTGCTGGCTTCTCATGAGTAGAGTGAGTCATAATACTGCAAAGGGAGTGGAGTGGTGGGAGTATATTTCTCAGTGAAATGTTACTGAAAAGAAATAGAATGACCCATATATAGTGCTTAGGTGGAGAACAGGAGATGGTTAAATGGCACACGTGATATGTTTGCGGTTTTTGTGGTTTTTTTAACCTCCTTCCTCTTTCCCTTGTTCCATTCCTTTGTAAATGCTGTTCATTTGTAGTATCTTCCAATTCTGAGGTAGGGTCTATACCTGAAACATCAACTTTTGTTTTCTTCACAGATGCTGCCTGACCAGATGACTGTTTCAGACGTTTTCCATTTTTTTTCAGATTTTCAGCATCTGCAGTATTTTGTTTTTTTGTTACTGAAAAGTCCCGATAGAAAATTCTTCTTCCATACCACCCCTTCTTATCAGAATGAGTGCACACTCCTACTCCCTTCATTAAACACTGAAAGAATGCTACAGTGGGTAAAATTTCCTGATCTCTTCAGTGGGAGACCAGAAAATCTCATCCCCCTGTAATATATCCTTAGTGCTTTGCTACGGGAATATAAGAGATAGTGTGTGACGTGGGGTGGGGTGGGGTGGGGAGATTGGCTGGGCAAGTCTCAGTCAGCCTACAAAAATGACGCATAAAACCAAGATTTACTGAAGGAATATTGGCCCGTATTTCCTGATCCCTACGGGTGTGTACACACACGTAGGGACCTCGCAAGTGCCGGTTTCAGGCATGCGAAGCGCAGGCGTTGAAAACCGGCTCTTCCGATCTGTCAAGAATCCTCTTGACAGATCGCACGCCTGCCCTGGAGAAGGGCCTCTGCGGATGGAGTGTTCCACTTTCTGCAGAACCTCCGCCTGCTGAAATCCTTTAAAAATCTTACGCCTGGTAAAAGCAGGCGTAAGGCCTACTTTTACCAGCATAAGAGTTTTAAAAAGTTTTTTAAAAAAAATTTCCCCACTCATTTATAATTTTAAAATACTTTTAAAAAAGGTAAGTTTATTTTTAGTCCCATAAAAAAGTTTAATTTTTTTTCAAAAAGTTAAATTATTGTTTAAAATATTTAATTTAATGCAATTTTAACTAATTTTTAAAAACTGATTTTTAAAAAAAAATTATTTAATGTTTTGATGTGTTTTTGGAGTGATCTTCATTCATACTTTTGACAGGTCTAAGCTGAGACCTGTCAAAAGTATGAAGGGGGATTCCCTTCTTTCATTGGTTCCCCACAGCTATAAATCAATTAATGGATTTTTAGGGCTGGTACTGGAGTTTTAAATATACTTTGAATTGTTTCTAAGGTTATGTAATTCGTCGGGCATCACTGCATTATAATTCGACTACAAAAAAAATAAACATTTGATTTCACAGCTTGCAAACTTGTAGAAAACAAAACTAACAAGAATAATGATTTTGTTACAGAACTTGGCGAGACTTGAATTCCTCTACCTAGGATACAATCAGCTGGACAAAGTACCTTTCAACTTACCCAACAGCATCCGTATACTTCAGTTACAGGTCAGATGTTGATAAATATTTAAATTGAAGGAAAATCTTTTCATCAGTGCTCCTATCCCTATGGATATTTCTCTATTTTGTGCAGTTTAACTCCAAATATGAAACAACAGAAAGAAAAAAAGAAAGAGAATCTTTTAAATTCCAGCCACAGCTTCCTTATTCCTCTCTTCCCCCTGCCCCCATCCAATCGGCCTCCATAATTGTTTGCTCACTGCTCATTTTCTCATAGTCAGAGAAATCTTCTGAGCGGTGAGGCTGTCTTGGTCTCCCTGGAATGTGAAACTGATCTATATTCACCACAGGAAATAATACCATAGCAATGCTAATTTTATGAATTGCACTATTATAAAACAGATTTATTCACAGCAATGTTTTATTTTTATTAGCACAGCACCCTCCAGATTGTCTACACACAGCCATTAGCCTCCATGTACCTCAATATCCACACCACCTTTTTTAGTTGATGGCAAATAAAACTCATTCTGCACAAAGTCCACAAGGGGAGTCAACAGAATGCCATTTGTAGAAGGGAATGACAAGATTGTCAGCATTCCTTTTCCCAAGAATGGAAATGTCTGCTAGCTGTAGCAGAGCAGCAGTTCTGAAGTTCACACTTCAGTGCAGATTATGCTATGGTGTTTTGTAGGGGCACGATGCACCTTACCTACAGAACAATGGCTCTTTTGTCAATCCATGGATAATCACTTTTTTCTTTAATGTCAGAGAAATCTATTGCCCACAACTTTCCAAGCTTACATCAGTCCCAAAAACTAAGAGACCTGCGGCATACTTTTGAAATGATTTGTTATTCCCCAATTTTTAGTACAGAATCATAGAATTCATAGAATTTTATTTTTGGTACTCTCCACATACAGCACACTGGGGAGATTTCAGCCAAGATTTACCAACTCTGGTTCTAACAGCAGTGGAAGTGTGGGAGTTCTGCCTGCCTGTTTGACCTGTTGCATTTGCCAGTCAGCCTCATTTGAATTTTTCCATTGGGCTCCCAGCTGTACTTTTGCTTGCACTTTCAAGATTGCCAATGGATGGTGAGGGAGAAGAGATGGCTGTAGAAGTCAGGTTCATTGCAAAATTACATCTAAATATACATATGTAATAAATTAAAATGTATCTGTACAAATACATGCAATTATATATAAAATCTAAATGTATTAAATTATAAATTGTATCAAATAATATGCAATTATGATTAGATATCTATTTTATATACAACCAGATATATTAACTATTAACAATTCTAAAAATATATTATATATTTGATGTAAATATTTCTGGCTACATTATCAAAGTATGAAATTGTAAATATAAATATTCTAAATACCGTAAATGAGTTTTGAATTTTACATGTAAATTAATGACATTTTTGTAAAAATAAGTAAACATAAATATTTGCAATGGACGCTAGATCAGTGGTACAGACCAAGACCAAGCATTGGCCCATGTCAAGGTTTGGAGGTTTGGACCTCCAGTCATGGAATAGATGAGTGATAAAGTAGTCAAAAATATCAGAGGTTGCTGTAGGGGGGGGAGGCTCCAGACTGAGATGCAGAGTTACAATGATGCCATGCCACAGGAAAATATCATGGGTTAATTGGAGCAGTGGCTCAGGCTGCATACAGAGACTGAAGCTGTTTAGGTCTGGCATGGCCAGACATGGAAGCAAATGTCAAGCTTTGAGTGGAGGCAACTCCAGGTCAGGTTGAGACTTGGACTGTAGCCAGGCTGCAGGAAAATTCTTTCTTTGGTGTTGGGAGCGCAGAATGAGGCAAAAGGTGCAGGTCAAGACTGGGCTGCAAGTTGAGTATTCAGGAAGCAAGACGGCTCTGTGTTGACTCAGACTAGAATCAGGAAGGGTGGAGGTTGGCTACAGAATCAGGCCAGGAGCAGGAGGATGGTGTAGGATTAAACGTACGAACTTTGTTTTATGGTGGTCTATTATGCGGATACTATTATATGGCTTGCAATGAATGATCAGCAAAGCTGTGAGGAATCTACAATTATTCAAACTTAAGAGATTCAAAATTTTGAATTTATATAAAGATATATTCAGGATGTAGCATCTGCAATTGGAATCTACATAAAACCGTGCCAAATCAGTTACTACCACGTTGGCGGAGGAATTAGAGCAAGCGCCCATCTGTGCAGCACTGTCTATTTGAACAGTTTATGATTTTAACAAATGGCAAAAGGTGTCACAAAGGGAGCTACGGATTTTGGTATTTGTCAAGGGTCAAGCAATTAATCTGATTACTAAAGTATTAAATCATCTCAAATGACAAATTTAACATTTATTGTAACCCTTTTTCCACCTTCCAGCATAATAATATAACTTCCATTACGGATAGTACATTCTGCAAGCCCCAAGACTCCAGTTATATCCGTGATCGCTTGACTGAGATTCGGCTTGAAGAAAATCCCATCAATTTGGCAGAATACCCCAACGGTTACATCTGCTTGCGAAGACTGCCCATTGGAAAACCATATTTTGGGAGAGTATATTAATCGGAAAAAAATATTAAGCCCCAATCAGAAACTACTAAGTGGTTATGAGAGAACATTGCATTCTAGAGTATATTCTCGTTCACTGTTATATCATAGTACCCATGAACTCTATATTATTATACTTGTGTCATACCAACACCCTTATATCTCAACAGAACTTTATACCCAAGTAATATCATTTGTTTTATTTCATACCACTGAGAAACTCATAATTAATTTGCTTCAAAAATATTCAGACATATTATGCAACTATAAGTTCTCATCTATGTTTATTTACACTTCATTAAAGTTACACATATTACCTTTGACTTTCAATTTCTCAAATTTAAAATGTTGTTGAACCACATTTGACTCAATCAAGATAATGCAAGTTTTATATTCTGTGCTTCTCCTTCACAAAACAATTTCACAGTAATGCAGTAGCATACCACTTATAAACATGAGCTTTCCTTACATGATTTCATTTAAAAAATAAGAGCAATTACAAAAGTAGCATTTTTGTACATATCATTTTAAATAAACAGAGCATCAGTCATGCAGCTTAAAAAACAGAATTCAACTAAACTGTAATTACAGCCATTACCAGCTACTGTTTAATTTATCACCTTTCCAACAAACTTATTTCCATTCTCATTCCATGGTTTGTATTGTGTTAACCTTCTAAATCATAAAATATTCCCGAACAGATAGGAACTATAATTTGGCCAATGTATGTCTGAGAAGAGCTACAATAAATAATTTTAATTCTGCACCAATATGTCAAGCCTATTCAATACACAATGGTGAGAAAAATTCTCACTTCAATTTGAAAGAACCAGCATATAGCTTTTTGATTCTGTCCCTTCAGAAAGTATGTAACTATATTGAAACTATTATCGAGAAAAAGAGAAACCAGTTTGAAACATAATTAAGTTACAAATATTTCTACATACTTGAAGTATGTACTGGCATTGTGGCCAGGGCTCTTCACTTCTCTGCTTGCAAGTTCTTATGCTTCATAGATTGTAGCATCTTAAAGTGAGGGTTTGAAGACAAAGGGCCAGGAATGATGTAACAAAAGCTGTAACACTCCTAACAGTAACAGAACACCACACATATTTCTACATTCATTTTGTGCATGTATTTGTGTGTGTGTGTGTGTGTGTGTGTGTGTATTTGTGTGTGTGTGTGTGTGTGTGTGTGTCTGTGTGTGTGGAGGGGGGGGGGGGGGGGGGCGGTTGGGTGGGGGGAGTGAAGTTAAATTCTCCAACAGCCAGATTAGAAGAATCTGTTGAATATATGCGCTTTTGGAAGAAGAGAATTTAAAAAGATCAGTCTATAAATTCACTGGTTGTTTTTTTAGACCCAGTTTAGTCTTAAGCACTTGTGCTGCTGATATAAGTCTTCAAACTACTGCACAAAATATTTTTCAAACAATAGAAATTTACTAATGAGAATCTTTACAACTAGATATTGGAATGCTTTTCCTACCTTGAAATGTCTGAAAGTGACTTGGCGATACTCGTACCATTTTGTAAAGACGGAGAGAGTTCTGAAAAATAGTAGGAGGTTCTTCTTTTCTTCAGCCCTACAAAACAAAATGTTGGTTAAATTGAAAAATATCAAAAAAGTCTAAATCTAGTTTCAAACACAAGTTCAAAGTTAATCCCATGCGAACATCCACTGCCCATCTAACGAGTTGCTGGCAACACAAGTTCATACTTCACACCCATTTTAAACTCTATACAGAATGGGAAGCAGTGGAATACTGTGTTTATTAGAACAACGTTCATTTATATACAGTAGCACCCTTATCATAGAAAAACATCCCAAGGTGCTTCACAGAGTCATAATCAAAAAGGTGGTGCAGAGGCTGTCATCTGAATAACAAAAGCAAGTGGGTTTTTAAGATTTCCCTTACAGTCCCCCAACATCACACGTATATGCGCACCATCCAGGGTGGAAAGTAGCCATACAGACAAGAAAAGTTCCAGCTACAAACCATAGTCTGGGCTGACTGACCACAATTTTCATGAACTTCCTGAGCTATAGGTTTTTCAAAATGGCTCGGCTTATGGTCATGTAAACATATAAAGTGCAAGAGGTTAGTTAGGGAAAAAGTTGGGCCTATTAAGGACTCAAAGAGAAATCTTCATGGAGAGGTAGGGGACATGGCTAAAGTATTAAATTAGTACTTTGCATTTGTCTTCACAAAGGAAGCAGATGATGTGATGGTTACAATAAAAGAGGAAAGGGAAGTTATGGACAGGATAGTAATAGATAGAGAAAGTGTGCTGAAAAGATTAGTATTACTGAAAGTTGGTAAGCCACCTGGTCCAGATGGAATGCATCCTAAATTGCTGAAAGACGCAAAGGTAGAAATAGCAGAGGCATTGGTCACAACCTTTCAATCCTCATTGGATACAGTAGTAGTGCCGGAGGACTGGAGGGTTGCTAATGTTATATCACTATTCAAGAAAGGGGAGAGGGATAAACCAGGAAACTATAGGCCTGTCAGTCTAAGATCGGTGGTGGGAAGTTATTGGAAACGATCATCAGGGACAAAATAAACTTTCATTTGGAAAGGTATGGGTTAATCAAAGACAGCCAGCATGGATTTGTTAAAGGCATGTCTTGTCTGACTAACTTCAGTGAATTCTTTGATGAGGTAACAGAGGTGGTTGCATAGAATATACAGCACAGAAACAGGCCATTCAGCCCAACCAGTCCATGCCAGTGTTTATGCTCCACTTGAGCCTCCTCATCTAACTGTATCAGCATAACCTTCTATTCCCTTCTCCCTCATGTGCTTATCTAGATTCCCCTTAAATGCATCTATACTATTCGCCTCAACAACTCCCTGTGATAGCGAGTTCTACATTCTCACCACTCTCTGGGTGAAGAAGTTTCTTCTGAATTCCCGATTTTAATGTCTTCTTGTAATTTGTTGCAGTCCTCCTCAGTATTGACTATCTCCCCCACAACACCCCCTCCAAAAATTTTGTTTCATCCGCAAATTTAGAAATGTTGGGCTAGAAATTCGGTATGTTAGCGCCTGGCAGGGGCACTAATGGGGCGCTAAGGGGTTAGCGCCTGGGCGCAGCAAATGCAGCGACACCCGTGAACTTTAGTGCCGGTTTAACTCTTATCGCTTGGGCCCCTAGCGCCTCGCAGATCGTTATGTCAAAGTGCACAGCGCCCTGTCATCGCCCCGGGTGGAAAATTCACTCGTGCCCCCTCCTTTATCGCCTCGCGCTGACAACGCCAGCTAGAGGAGGTGTTGTGAACTCGGTTGGCTGCTTCGGGAGCGGTAATTAAAGGGAATGCTTTTCAGCTGGCGCAACCTTTATTATTTGCACCAGTCTGGTGCCTGCGCAAAGTTTTTAATGTTTCATTGGAGCAAGATGGCTAAGCCCTCCACTTTGTGAGTGTTTGGGGCTGTAATGGCAGTCGCCCAGGTCGCCTTGCAAAACAGAACTGACGACAACTAGCTTGTGCCGCATCATTGGCCCTTCCCTTTAAGCGAGGGAAGCAGCCTCTGTGATGAAAGAGTGCCGTTTACAATGCACTCAAAATTGTTCAGCGCTCTGCCGCTACCGCCCCGCTCTCAGACTTGAGCACCCTAAGAGAAGTGGTTAGCACTTGACTTAGCGCACCATTTCCCTCTTGGAGCGCTAAAACTGAATTTCGCGGGAAGCGAGATTGATTAGCGCCTGGCGCTAATTTTTCAACTTTCAAAGTTTTAGTGCCCCAAACGGAGCTATACCAAATTCTCCCCCGAAGTTTTTGATTCCAAAGTCTAAAATGAACAACAGTGGTCCCAGCAGCCAGCTAGCTATCCATTCTGCTACTTATCCCCTGACTCCGCATGCACTGACTTTATTCATTAGTCTGTTATGTGGCACCTTATTAAAGACCTTTTGGAAATCTAGATAAATTACATCTACTGCTTTACCCTTGTTTACTCTCTCTGTTGCCTATTCAAAGAATTCAATGAGGTTGGTCAAGCAAGACTTTCCCTTTTGAAATCTATGCTGACTATTCATTGTTATATTTTTGGATTCTAGATTTTTTCTTTTTTCTCCTTTAGTAGGGATTCCACTTTTTTTCCTACCACCGATGTTAAGCTGACTGGTCTATAGTCCCCTGGACATGTTCTGCCTTCCTTCTTAAATAGATATAAAATAAGCTATCCGCCAGTCTTCCAGCACTACACCTTTTTCTAACGTATTATTAAATATGTGCAATAGTGCCTCTACTTTCTCTTCTCTAGGTTCTTTTAACATGCGTGGATGCAGTCCATCCAGACCAGCGGTTTTATCCTCTTTGTGTTTGATTAGTTTATTGAATATTTCTCCTCTTTTTATGTTAAATGCGGTTATATCATTTCTAATCTCATCTTCCGATGTCGTGCACCTGATCCATCTCCCTGGTAAATACTTAAGCAAAATAATTATGTAATATTTCTGCCATTTCGCTATCGCTGCCTGTGATTTTATCCTGACTGTCCCTTAGTGGCCCCATTCCCATCCTAACTTTCCTTTTTTTTAAATTTGTGCTTTTTTGTCTTCTGTCCTAGTCTCTTCGTATTTTTCCTTGTCATGCTCTCTCCTGTTGTCCATGTACTTAGTGTATGCCTCTTTCCTTACCCTCCATTTTTCCCCTTATGTCTTTATTCATCCATGGCATCTCATTAGTGTTTAGTTGGTTCTTGTTTTTTTAGCGGAATAATTTTTACCTGGACTTTGTTGAACACAGTTTTAAATGTTTTCCATTGCTGTTCGACATAATTGTTTGCCAATATTGTTAGTCATAGTCATAGACTCAACGGCACAGAAGGAGGCCATTCGGCCCATCGAGTCCGTGCTGGCACTCTGTAGAGCAATCCAGTCAGTCTCATTCCCCTGCTCTATCCCCGTAGCCCTGGAAGTTTATTTCCCTCAAGTGCCTATCCAGTCTCCCCTTGAAAACATTGAGTGTCTCCGCTTCCGCCACTTCCGTCGGCAGCGAGTTCCAGGTCCTCACCACTCGCTGCGTAAAAAGGTTTTTCCTCACATCCCCCCTGTATCTCTTGCCCAAAACCTTAAATCTTTGTCCCCTAGTCCATCTACCATCAACTAGTGGGAACAGCCGTTCCCCCGTCTAGCCTATCCAAACCCGTCATAATCTTGTACACCTCTATCAAATCACCCCTCAACCTCCTTTGCTCTAAAGAAAACAAATCCAGCTTCTCCAACCTGTCCTTGTAGCTAAGATCCTCCATCCCCAGAACCATTCTGGTAAATCTCCTCTGCACCCTCTCAAGTGCCTTCACATCCTTCCTAAAGTGTGGTGACCAGAACTAGACGCAATACTCCAGTCATGGTCTAACCAGCGCTTTATAAAGGTTCAGCATAACTTCTCTACTTTTGTACTCAATACCTCTATTTATGAAGCCCAAGATCCCATATGATTTGCTAACCACTCTCTCAATATGTCCCGCCACCTTCAGGGACCTATGCACATTAACTCCCAGGTCCCTCTGTCCCTGCAAACTCTTTAAAACTGTGCCATTAAGTGTATATTGCCTCTCCCTGTTCCTTCTGCCAAAATGCATCACTTCACACTTCTCTGTATTAAATTCCATCTGCCACTTGTCTGCCCATTCAGTTAGCCTTCCTATGTCCTGTTGCAGTCGATTGGTATCATCCTCACTGTTTGCCACACCCCCAAGTTTGGTGTCATCGGAAAATTTAGAAATTCTTCTCTGTATTCCAGTATCCAGGTCATTTATATATATCAAAAAAAGCAGTGGCCCAAGCACTGACCCTTGGGGAACACCACTGTCTACCAGCCTCCAGTCTGAAAAACAGCCATTTACCACAACTCATTGTTTTCTGTCCTTAAACCAATTCCTTATCCAAGCTGCCACTGACCCACCTATTCCATGAGCCTCAATTTTGTTAACCAGCCTTCTATGTGGTACTTTGTCAAACGCCTTCCGAAAATCCATGTAGACAACATCCATTGCATTCCCTTCATCAATCCTCCCTGTTACTTCATCAAAAAATTCAATTAGATTAGTCAAACACGATCTGCCTTTTACAGATCCGTGTTGGCTCGCCTTAATTAGTTTCAACCTCTCCAAGTGCCCGTTCATTTTTTCCTTGATTATTGTTTCTGAAACTTTACCCACCACTGATGTTAAACTGACCGGCCTGTAGTTACTAGGATTGTCCTTACACCCTTTCTTGAACAATGGTGTTACATTTGCCACTTTCCAATCCTCAGGCACCTCCCCCGCATCTAGGGAAGATTGGAAAATTATGGCAAGCCCTTCCGCTATCTCCTCCCCCAATTCCCTTAGCAACCTGGGATGCAAGCCATCTGGACCAGGCGACTTATCCACTCTAAGCATACCCAGCCTTTCTAGTACATCCTGTCCATCAATTTTCACCCCTTCCATTGCTTCTACCTTTTCCACTTCTACCGATATTTTATCAGCATCCACCTCCTTAGTAAACACCTATACAAAGTACTCATCGAGTATTCTAGCCTTGCCCTGTGCCTCTAAGCATATATCACCTTCTTTGTCCCGAATTGGCCCCACCCTGCCTCTTACTACCCGCTTACTGTTTACATGCCAGCAGAAGATTTTTGGGTTCCCTTTTATGTTAACCGCCATTCTACTCTCATATTCTCTCTTTGCCAATCTTATCATCTTCACTTCCCCTCTCAACTTATTCTCCCTTGAATAATTCACCTGACATTCATCATACACACTCATTTTTTGTTTCATCATCTTCTCTATCTCCCTCGTCATCCAAGGAGCCCTTGCTTTGGTTCTCTTACCCTTCCCTCTTGTTGGAATGTACCTAGCCTGTACTTGGAACATCTCCTCCTTAAAGATCACCCATTGTTTCGTTACAGTTTGTCCTGTCAGTCTTAGGTTCCATTTTACCCTGGCTAGATTCTTTTGCATCCCATTGAAGTTAGCCCTATTCCAGTTTAGAAGTTCCACTCTAGATTGTTCCTTGCTCCTCTCCATTGCTAATCTAAATCTTATGATACGATGATCACTTGTACCCAAGTGTTCTTCTACAGACACTTGGTCGACCTGGCCCACCTCATTCCCCAGCACCAGATCCAGCAATGCCTCCTTCCTAGTTGGGCTAAGAACATACTGATCAAGAAAATTCTCCTGAACACATTTCAGAAATTCCTCCCTCTCCTTTCCCTTTACCCTAGCATTATCCCAATCAATATTTGGGTAATTAAAGTCCCCCAATATCACCACTCTATAGCTCTTGCATATCTCTGCGATTTCCCTGCAGATTTGCTCCTCTACCTCCCTCTCACTATTTGGAGGCCTGTAGAATACCCCCAATAGCGTGATCATACCCTTTTTGCTCCTCAACTCTAACCAAATGGATTCTGTCCTTGTCCCCTCAAGAACATCCTCCCTTTCCAACACTACAATGTCTTCCTTAAACAGCACTGCCACCCCACTTCCCTTTTTTCCTTCCCTATCTTTTCTGAACACCTTGTACCCTTGAATATTAAGTGCCCAGTCCTCACCATTTTTAAGCCACGTTTCCATTTTGCCACATCATATTGCCACATGGCTAATTGTGCTTTTAGCTCACCAACCTTATTCACCACTCTTTGTGCGTTTACCTACATGCATTCTTAACCCATTTTTGAATTTTTCGTAGTCTTTCTTAGTCTGCTATCTAATATGGTACTACTTCCGCCTCTAGTACTACTTTCTTCTCTAGTACTATCCAACATGCTCACTCTTTTATGCACTTTATTCCTCTTTTCTACTCCTATATGCTGGTGCGCATCCCCCTGCCAAGCGAGTTTAAACCCTCCCCAACAGCACTGGCAAACCGCCCCACAAGAATATTGGTCCCAGCTCTGTTGAGGTGTAACCCATCCGACTTGTACAGGTCCCACCTTCCCCAGAAATGGTCCCAATGCCTCAGGAATCTAAAGCCCTCCCTCCTGCACCATCTCTGCAGCCACGCATTCATCTGTTCTATCCTACTATTCCTGTACTCACTAGGACGTGGCACCGGGAGTAATCCAGAGATTACTACCTTTCAGGTCCTGCTTTTTAATCTCTCTCCTAGCTCTCTATAGTCTGCCTGCAGCACCTCATCCCTCTTTCTGCCTATGTCGTTGGTACCGATATGGACAACGACCTCTGGCTGTTCACCCTCCCCCTCAGAGTGTCCTGCAGCCGCTCAGTAACATCCTTGACCCTGGCACCAGGGAGGCAACATACCATCCTGGAGACACGTCTGCGTCCACAGAAACACCTATCTGTTCCCCTAACCAATGAATCCCCTATCACTATTGCTCGTCCACTCTTCTTCCTCCCCCCCGTGCAGCTGAGCCACCCGTGGTGCCGTGGCCTAGGCTCTGGCTGCTCTCCCCAGAGGAGCCATCACCCCCACCAGTTTCCAGAACTGTGAACCAGTTAGCGAGCAAGATGCACTCTGGGGATTCCTGCCCTACTTGCCTGGTCCTCCTTCTCTGTCTGGTGGTCACCCATTCCCTCTCTGCCTGCACATTCTGAGGCTGCGGGGTGACCACTTCTAGAAATGTGCTTTCCAAGTATTTCTCAGCCTCGCGGATGCACTGTAGTGCCTCCAGCTGCCGCTCAAGCTCCGAAACCCAGAGCTCGAGTTGCTGCAGATGGCGACACTTCCTGCACATGTGGTCATCCAGGCCGCAAGAAGAGTCCAGGATTTCCCACATGGCACAGGATGTGCAAATCACAGGGACTGAGCTGCCCTGCCATGCCTCTATTTACCAGACTATGGAGGTAATTTAGCAGAAATAAACTTAAAACTTAACAGAAACACTCAACAGCTACCCACCAATCAGCACTTCCCTCCATTAGATAGGCTATGAACTACTTATAGAAATATACTCAAAACAGAACAAAAAAAAAACTTAACACAAATACTCACCCTATGTTGTCCATTTTATTTTCCCAAGTTCTATTCTCAGCCCCTCAAAATCGGCTTTCCTCCAATCTATTACCCTGGTTTTTGTCATGCTTATGTCCTTCTCAGTTATTATCTTAACACGCATTATATTATGGTCACTATTGCCTAGATATTCCCCTACTTTTACTTCTCTTATCTGCTCTAGTTCATTCCCTATTACTAGAGCCAGTAGCGAATCCTCCCATGTCAGGCTTCTTACATACTGGGTTAGAAAGGAGTCCTGTACACATTGTAGAAACTCCGTTCCCTTATCCCCTTTACCTACCTCTACTGGCCAATTAATTTCAGGGTAGTTGAAATCCCCCATGATTATTATTCTATGTTTTTTACTCATTTCCCTAATTTGTTTAAATATTTATTCTTCCACCTCCGTTCCACTATTAAGTGGTCTGTAGAGTATACCTATTAGTGTGATTGATCCTTTATTGGGCCAAAAATTGATCCCGCTGCGCGAGAGTACGCACTGCGTACTCTCGCGTATTCTATCTCCAATTGCCGGTTTTCTGCATGCCCTGCGCATGCGCTGAAAACCGGCACTTGGTCTTTGGAAAAGGGGGCGGTTCCTCGGTGCATCGCGTGCGCGCTACAGGCTGCGCGCACGCTGTGCACTTCGTGCTTTGGTCGCGCAGGTAAGGACGGAAGATTTTAGAAATGGAAAAAGGAGGAGTAAGACCCACTTTTAACAAGGTAAGTAGTGAATTAAGTATTTTTTTGAATTTTTTTTAACAGGTATATCTTTTTTAGAGACTTTAAAGACAGGTAAGTTTATTTTTATAACTTTTTAAAAGATTTTAAATTTTTTCAAAAATTTTATTTTTTATTTAAAATGGTTAATTTATTTAACTATACTTATTTTATTAATGTGATGGTTTTTTTTTAAATTTAATTGAGGTTTAGCTGTTATTTTGGGGGGGGTGTAAGATTCATAGCTTTCACAGCACGTATGTGAAACTTATGAATGGAAGATGGTGTGCTGCCATTGGCTCTAACTGAGTCACGTGATCCCACAGCTCGCACGAATTCACTACGCCGGTGGGATACGCAAGCACTGCCCAGCTGATGTCTGGAACATCAAGTTCGTGCGAGCTGGATCTGAAAACGCCAACGCGGAGTGAGAGATCGCGCCTGCTCCTTACCCCCGCGGGAACAGAGCGAGATCAATTTCTGGGCCATTATCTTTTAACTCTATCTACAAGGATTCTGTTTCTGTCGTACTGATGGCTGCATCACTTTTTTTCTACAGCATTAGACAGTAAAGGGGATAAGGGAATGGAGTTGATCAAGGTAGTGCAGTAGATGTTGTATATATGGACTTTTGGAAGGCTTCATCAAAGTGCCACACAGGAGGCTTGTTAAGAATATGGAAGCCCATGGAATTAAGGGGAAAGTGGCGGCATCGATACAGAATTGGCTCAGTGACAAAAAGAAGATAGTGAGGGTGGAGGACTGGGAGGTGGTTTGCAGTGGTTTTCCCCAAAGGTCAGTTTTGGCTCCATTATTCGTTTTGATTTTTATGAACGAGCTTGACTCTGGTGTAGGAAACAGCATTATAAAGTTTGCAGATGAATCGAAACTTGGCAAAGTAGTAGATAGTGATGAGGATTATTGTGGACTTCAGGATGACAGACAGGATGGTGAAATGGGAAGAAACATGGCAGATGGAGTTCAGTGTGGAGAAGTGTTAAGTGATGCACTTTGGGAGGACTAATATGGAAAGACAGTATAATATAAATGGCACGATTCAGATAAATGTAGGTGAGCAGAGAGACCTTGGTGTCCACATACACAAATCCTTAAAGGTGGCAGGACAAGTTGATAAGGTGGTTACAAAAGCATATGGGTTACATGGGTTTGTAAATAGAGGAATAGATTATAAAAACAAAGTGATCATGCTAGAACTTTATAAATCACTGGTTAGGCCTCAGCTGGAGTATTGTGGGCAATTCTGGGCACCACACTTCAGGAAAGATGTAAAGGTCTTAGAAAGGGTACAGAGGAGGTTTACCAGGATGTTACCAGGGATGAGAGACTTCAGTTATGAGGAGAGGTTGGAACAGTTAGGACTGTTCTCCTTGGAACATAGAAGGTTAAGAGGTGACCTAATAGTGGTTTTCAAGACGATGAGAGGTTTTGATAGAGTAGATAGAGTAAAACTATTCCCTCTGGCGAGTGGGTCAATAACCAGAGGTCATAGATTTAAAATCATTGGCAAAAGATTTAGAGGGAGATAAGGAGAATTTGTTTCACTCAGAGAGTTGACAGAATCTGGAAAGCTCTACATGAAAAAAGTGGTGGAAGCTGATTCCATAAATAATTTTAAAAGTGAGTTGGACAGGTACTTGAGGATGAGAAACTTACAGGATTACGGACAAAAAGCGTGGGTGTGGGACTCTTTCAAAGAGCCAGCACAGGCATGACAGGGCCAAATGCCTCCTTCTGTGCTTTAAGTTTCTATGATTCTATGCATCATATTTTATGTCCTATTCCCCACATGTGGAACAAAGAAACAAATCCAGATAAACTGAATTTATTTCAATCTTCTAACATCCTCTCCTGAAGGTGCGGACTCATTTGAAGTCACTGTTAATCTCTGCCACCATCTCCGCATATCCCATTCATACATACACGCTCACATACTCCTGGTCTATTAACCCATAAACAATACAAACAATAAACTTGGGGAATCAAGCAAGTAAAATTATTCCTCGTGTGCTCAAAGTGGAAGCATTCTTGGCAGAACATGAAGAGGCCACGATATGAATGATACATTCCAAAGATAACTCAGTGAAAAGTATATTGAATTTAATCATACTTTATCAATTTTATTCCCTTTATACAGGCTATGTGAGAGCTATAAAAAGAAATAGAGGGGTGCAAAGAAAGTATTAAGAGATGCAAAAAGGAACATGAAAAACTTGCAAGGGATCTCAAAGCTAACAGTAAAAGTTTTTATAAATATATTGAGAAAAAAAGTGGTAAACGGGAATGTGGCCTACAGACAAAGCTGATATGTAATTAACAATAAGGAAGTAGCAGACATATTAAATTAGTACTTTGTATCCATCTTCACAGTAGAGGAAGCAGTTGAAAATGAAAATAAATCAGAGAAAAGATGTGTGGGTGAGGTCTTTAAATGAGAAGAAAATGCAGAAGGGTAAGGAGAGTTGATATGGGACTTGGAGATCACAATATTGATGCCGATAAGACTCTTCGTACTATCTAATTCCATCCATCCAGAAAGAACCTACTGTTCTCCCCTCCCTAAAATTACAACTGTTTGTTTGTTTAGTGATTCCAGGATTTGTGCCTCCACAATCCTTTCTAGAAGTCCAACTCCCATGTTGATCATTCTCTACCTGTGAGGAACTTCTTGGAGTAAGTCCTAAATTTGTCTTTGACTAATTTGAACCAGTAATCCTTGGTCCCATCATCATGGTTTAACTCCAAGTAGTGTGCCAGATTTACATTTTCCATATTTTTTACCATCATATATATCTCTGTAAGTCAGCTCCTTTTGAGGTCAAAATGTTTTTCCAGTCCTCCCTCATAACACAAATGATCAGTCTCGTGCCTCTGTTTTGCACCACTTGGTCCTTTGACGATCAAATCAGAGCCATGTCAGTCTGAATGGGGAATATGTTGGAACCTGACAAAATCTCAATAAAAACAGTGTACACATGAGGAGTACCAGTCATTATTGAACTAGCAAACACAGCTCACAACAAAGTAACAAAACAAAATAAAAGTTTTTCTGTACACAGAAAAACAAACTGGTGTTGTTAGACGCGGTTCCCCTCATAATCTGCGCAGTAGCAGAAAGGCTCCAAAACATCTTCAAGGGTAGTCATCACTTGTGATTTTTCCCTGGCAGTGTTGTTACTGCCAGACACTCTAGGTGTGTGTTGCAGGATGCAAAGACTGTACAATTTCTTAAAAGACTATCTCTGCCTATATTGCAGCAGATATAAATTAAAAAGTTAAAAAGAATGAACTATGCCAAGTAAGTCAAAGTTAAGAAATGCAAAGTTAGCAAAATATGTGCCTTTTTTTCTTCACAAAAATGCTAGAATCAGAACTTTATATTTGGAATCAGAAAAGATTGCTGTATTTCTCTTGCAACATCAGTTTGAAAGCGTAAAAGAGAAACAGTTTTGTTGTGAGCAGAAAATTCAACCTAACTTTGCTTATATGAATTCTCACTTTTTCCAGAAAATGTGATATACACACAGGGATCTCAGTAATCAAGAGTGTGCTGTAACAAATACTGTACAGCTTGCACATTCTCGCTTTTTTGGCACTAGCCTACACTAAACTTTAATGCTTGGAGTACTTCCTAACTCACAAATCGACAGAATTTCCCACTCCACTTTTAATTTCCTCCCCTCCTGAAGGTAGCATCTTCTCTTGGAATTCAAGTATAAATTCCCGAAACCCATGCTCCCAGTCGGGAGCCACACTTGAAGGAAGCACAGTAGCGCAACACATTAGAACAGCAATTCTCCAACCCATACTCCCTTTGGCCATAGCTCCCTGCTGGGCGCACGATTTTGGCTAATTTACCCCATAGCTCCATGGGCAGAAGCTGCTTATTGATTTCTCACCCCAATGGCCATGCTTCATGTGCAAGCCTAGACAGTGTTCGTAGGCCAATCACCAGTGAGGCTCACCACACCCAAGCCTAATCCTATCCTTATCTGATGCCTACACACACATATGTACTTTTAGCAAAAGTAATTGGATAAGTGACAAAAGCAGTGAACATTGGTCATTATTTATTTTCCTTCGTTCAGAGATAATAGACCAATAAGAGCACACTCTCTGTTGTCCCAGCAGGGCACAGAATATACTCTGGGTTGGGGACTTCAATGGCTATCACCAAGAGTGAATCAGTAGTACCACCACTGTCTGAGCTCACTGAGTCCTGAAAAACATAGCTGCCAGACTGGGCTTGCGCCACACAGGTAGAACACCAACATGAGGGAATAACTTACTTGACCTCGTTCTCACCAATCTACCTGTCGCAGAGATGACAGTATTGCTGGAAGTGACCACCACACAGTTCTTGTGGAGACCATGTCCTATCTTCACTCTCCATCGTATCGTGTGGCACTACTACCGTGCTAAGTGGGATAGATTAATAACAGATCGAGCAGCTCAAAACTGGGCATCCATGAGGCTCGGCATACACCTCACTCCTCCATCACCATCAAGCCAGATGACCAACCCTGATTCAGTAAGGAGTGTACAAGAACATGACAGGAGCAGCACCAGGCGTACCTGAAAATGAGATGCCAACCTGAAAGCAGTACGCTATAGACAGAGCTAAGCGATCCCACAACCTGCGGATCAGGTCAAAGCTCTGCAGTCCTGACACATCCAGTCGTGAATGGTGGTGGACAATTAAGCAACTAACGGGAGGAGGAAGCTCCATGAACATTGCCATCCTCAATGATGACGGAGCCCAGCATGTGAATGCAAAAGACAAGGCCAAAGTGTTCACAACCATCTTCAGCCAGAAGTGCTGATGCTCAGTCTGGGTTCCACCAGGACCACTCAGCTCTCAACTTCATTACAGCCTTGATCCAAACATGGACAAAAGAACCGAGTTCCAGAGGTGAGGTGACAGTGACTGCCCTCAACATCAAGGCATCATTCGACCGAGAGTGGCATCAGGGAGCCCTAGTAAACCTGGTCAATGGGGATCAGGGGAAAAACTCTCCACTGGCTGGAGTCATACCTAGCACAAAGGAAGATGGTTGTGGCTGTTGTTGGCCAATCATCTCAGCCCCAGGATATCGTTGCAGGAGTTCCTTAGGGCATCGTCCTATGCCCAACTATCTTCAGCTCCTTCATCAATGACCTTCCCTCCATCATAAGGTCAGAAGTGGGGATGTTCGTTGATGATTGCACAGTTTTCAGTTCTATTTGCAACTCCTCAGAAAATGAAGTAGTCCATGCCCGCATGCAGCAAGATCTGGACAACATTCCGGCTTGGGCTGATAAGTGGCAAGTAACACGAATATCTCCAACAAGCGAGAGTCTAACCACCGCCCCTTGACATTCAACGGCATTGCCATCGCCAAATCCCCCAACATCAACATTCTGGGGGTCACCATTGACCAGAAATAACAACAACAACTTGCATTTATATAGCGCCTTTAACGTAGTAAAATATCCTACAGAAGCACTATTAAACAACATTTGACACCAAGTCACAGAGATATTAAGACAGAGAGAGGTAGGTTTTAAGGAGCGTCTTAAAAGGAGGAGAGAGAGGTAGAGGCGAAGAAGTTTAGAGAGGGAATTCCAGAGCTTAAGGCCTCGGCAGCTGAAAGCATGGCCACCAATAGTTAAGTGACTAAATTAGGGGATGCACAAGAGGTCAGAATTGGATGTGCACAGAGATCTCGGAGGGTTGTAGGGCTGGAGGAGGTTACAGAGATAGGCCATGCAGGAATTTGAAAACAAGAATGAGAATTTTAAAATTGAAGCGTTGCCAGACTGGGAGCCAATGTAGGCCTGCGAGCACAGGGGTGATGGGTGAACGGGACTTGGTGCGAGTTAGGATACAGGCAGCAGAGTTTTGGATGAGCTCAAGTTTATGTTGGGTGGAAGATGGCAGGCCGGCCTGGAGAGCATTGGAATAGTCAAGTCTAGAGGTGACAATGGCATGGGTGAGGGTTTCAGCAGTTGATAAGCTGAGGCAGGGGTGGAGTCGGGCAATGTTATGGTGAGATGGTGGGCCAAGCAACTTGTTCGCAGACCTCTGTGCTATATCTTGTTGCTGAAGCAACAAAATGAAAAGTAAACCTGTCCATTAGGACAACAGAAAAGACAATGGGGGAGAAATTGGTCTTGGGCGGTAGTGTAAAATGCGCGACAGCAAATTGACAACCAGTTTTACACTTCAGCCAATTTTATTTTTCTATTGCCTTCAATCAGGCAGCGTGTAAAATGGGTTCCTAATTCACTATTGCCCGTCTTGCGCTACCACCCAAGACCAAGTTCACCCCCAATTCAATGGATACAGCAGAACTAGTGGAAAAAATATCCCATGTGAAACATATTACATCAATGTGAAAACCATAAATATTTGAATGAAGTATTCTGTTCTTAAGAAAATATATATTCTTAGGAGAATAAAAAACATGCCCAAATACACTGACACTTAAATCTTGGCTAAGATTTATTACCCAACTGTATTTAATTTTCCTTCACAATTTTGCCAACATAAAGTCCTCATTCAACTTAATATTTTCCAGATGTGCCTAAATGTTACCATGTTACATAATATTTTGGCATAATATAAATGCAAAGCAACTTTTTTTCCAGACACAACATGAAGCTGTATACAACACTTTCCACGTTGCAATGAGGTGTCTGCACCTCTGATTGCAAAGAAATGATGGAGAAAGAAGTTCCAAGGGTAATATGTTTTATTCAAAATACTCCTCTTTTTCATACTGAAAACCACTAAAAAGTCACAAATCGGGACAGATTTTTACCACATAGTTCAGTCACCCAATACAGAAACAGATTTTTTTTATGGAACAAAACTATGATCATTAAAGAAGCATTTACCTACAGCCATAATTAAAACACAGATGTTTATGAGATTTCTTGCTGGTTTAAGACTTTGTTTTAAGCAAATCTGCATGTATTTGGACTGCACATTGGCCATCCATTATCCCACAGTTATATTTAGTTAAAGCAATGAATGTTTTCGCCTTTAACAACAACTTGCAATTATAGAACACCTTTAATGAAGAAAAATTCCCCAAGGTGCTTTACAGAAGTGTAATTAGACAAAAATGGATGGCAAGACAAAGCAGGGGGGTCAAAGAAGTGGGCTTTAAGGAGGGCCTTAAAGGGGGAGAGAGGGGGGTGGAGAAGCAGAGTGGTTGAGGGAGGGAATTCCAGAGCGTTGGGCGGAGATCACTGCAGGCACAATGCCAATGGTGGGACAAAGGGAGGGGGGATGCACAAAAGACCAGAGTCAGAGGAAGGGAGTTTGGGGAGGATTGTAGGGCTGGAGGAGATAACAGAGAAATGCTTACTAAGGGATTCTATCCATTTAAAAAATCTTGGCCGAGAAATTCAAGTACTTACCGCTCTCCGGTAAGGCCCGTTACTTTAAAGAAAAATGGTGGCTCCCTCACTTACGCCCGTCTCTAGCGCAGGACTCGGCAGCCGCTATTCTGGTGAGGGCCATAGCGCTGCTGTTAGCAGGGCTGGCCCTAGAAATGCAAAACAGCAAAACGTGACATCAGTCACCGTGCAACGCCAACCTGACGCCACACTCTGCAAACTTGGACCTTTGCGCTGACTTTAACACTGGGTCCTAGCTCGCTCAGAAAAGCAAGCATGCAGCAGACCTACAGAGACGCTGTCAGTGCTACTTAAAGGGACACACACACATCTTTCAGGTAAGTTTGTATTTAAGCTTTTGGACTGGATGTTTTATGTCTGCTCTTTCAAGTGGACGTAAAAGATCCCATGGCACTATTTCGAAGAAGAGCAGGGGAGTTATCGCTGGTGTCCTGGCCTATATTTATCCCTCAATCAACATAACAAAAACAGATTATCTGGTCGTTATCACATTACTGTTTGTGGGAGCTTGCTGTGCACAAATTGGCTGCCGCGTTTCCCACATTACAACAGTGACTACACTCCAAAAGTACTTCATTGGCTGTAAAGCGCTTTGAGACATCCGGTGGTCGTGAAAGGCGCTATATAAATGCAAGACTTTCTTTTTATTGAAGTAGTGACATGGTGCAATAGATGTTAAAAGTTTTTTAAGTGTGCAGGGAGTGCTACTAGACGCTTGCAAGGCCTCGGATGGTAATGGAAAGCCTCTGAAAAGACAGACAATGCTGGAAATACTCAGCAGGTCAGGCAGTACCCGTGGAGAGAGAAACAGAGTTCACGTCTCAGCTCGAGATGTTGCCTAACCTGCTGAGTATTTCCAGCATTTTCTGCTTTTATTTCAGATTTCCAGCATCCACTCGCAGAGGAGGAAGACGCAGAAGAGGAGGATGCGGGAGGAAGGATGCAACCCAGACAGCCCCTTTCTGGCCAGGATATCTGGAATAGAATCATCCGCCTGCGGTACCAGTGAACACAACCCCAATTCCCCTTTCAACATTTGTCCCACACCTTACCTTCCCACTGTTACTGACCATCACAGCATTCTCTTGGCCACAATGCTGAAATAAAAGGCACCACAAAGCAAACTTTCCAATCCAACTTTATACATCTATCCATCCAATATGACATCAAGAAATCAACTAATCACCCTTATGCATTCCCTTATTGACTGTCTTGTGTGTGCCTTTGCCTGTCCGTACTGATGTCACACAGTGCTACCCAAGTGGCTGTAGCATGGCTGGTGGCAGGCTGCTGACTTTCAGTGGGGGACACTGCAGATGGCCTTGCAGGACGACCTCGAGGAGCTGGCGGCTGGGAGTGTCAAATCGAGTGAGTGTATTTTCTTCTTCTTCATTCTCCTCTTCTTGCTCAACCACTGGCTGGGCAGGCTGCATTTCTTGGGTACTTGAAATGAGGAAGGCACAAGGGTGGAGTTGTGGTGAGGGGAGGGCGGGGAAGTAAGAGGTGCATGCGAGAAGGAAGATAATGTATGAGGATACCAGCATCTTGTATCCTTTCAGCCCCAGCCAAGAGTGGCCTGCATCGTCTCCTCCAACGGGGGTGAGGTGATGCTAGGAATGGGAGATGTGCCTCATGATTGGTGCAGATTGTGGGTAGGTGAGTGATGCGGGGGGTGGTGCAATGAGCAGTGTGCGAGGCTAGTGGTGCAGTTGGTAGGAGACGGGTTTTGAAGATGTATTCACTGACCTTGACCACTGGACTGAGGTCATGAAGCTTCTTTGGGCACTGGAGCCAGGTCGTGGGAGTGACACTGCTGGCAGTGACGGCCTCGGTGATCTGGTCCCACATTGTTCTTTCTGGAGGGCCTCCTGGCCCCTGTGGGTGGAGAACCTCGCTTGCAGTGTTGACCCTCCTGCACAAAGCTGGAGTGCTGTGTGCGAGACCCTGGGTGCACCTTCCCTGGTTCGTTGAGCCATTTGTGTTCATGCTGAAGCACTTTTATCATCTTTTTAGATGCGGAAACCAATTCAGCTTTAAGAGCTGAAGACTGCCATTTGGGAATTATTTTTAATGTTTATTTTTTTCAGAAGGCAGTTGAGCTCAAAGGGCTAAAAACTGCCTATTTTTAAATGATTTTTATTTTTTTCATTTTGGAAGGCAGTTCCCCTTAAGGGACCGACACTGCTTTCTAAAATGACATGCTACCTTTAAGAGAACGTTGTTCTTGCTCCAGCAACGCTACGGCCACACTACATTGGACCTCCTGCTGAGAGTAGCACCCGAAAACCAGCCTTACATGGTAAGATTAGCGCTGCGCTAATGTTAAACAGCAGGCAGCACCAAAATACCGGTGCTGCCTGCAGTCTTAATGCGGACGGCCGTTAACTGTGGCCCACGGTGGCACCGGCAGGTTTTCGGCGCACTGGAACTTTTAGGCGGTAAAACTTTGAAAATACATTTTCAAATTTTCCCCCACTGTACAAAACTAAGAAAAAATAATAATCTGGAAATCATTCAACAATTAATTATTTATATCTAATTAATAGATAAAGTATTAAAATCAAATAGAGTGATCGTCTTTTCTAAAATGATTACAATGTCAGGTTTCCTGATTAACTAAATGCTGGACTGTCAGTGACTTGCTGGTATTGAAGGATTCCACCATAAATGTTTACCTACTTTTCTCTTTCAGCTGCTGACTGACGTGCTGTTCTTATCCTACATTTTTGTTTTTATTTCAGATTTGAAGCATGCGTTTGCTTTACAAAGCAGCTTTGGGGGCTTGGAAGTAATGGGAGGGATCATCGGTTTGTCTCGGTGGGGACAGAAGAAGGTCTTGCGCAGCACAGGAGGCCAGGGTCTGGGAGCTTTGGCTGTGAGGGGGAGTGGTGCTCATAAAATGTTGCAGCATTGAGGATACTGCTGCGGTTTCTCTGAACTTTAGGAGACCCTGGAATCTGATGGCACTGGAGGTTCAGCACTGAGGGAAATATTCGGGTCTTACAGCATCGAGGAGTGGGTGGGCAATCTCCAGAGATGTGGAAACACTAAGAGAAGGTTCCCATGGTCTCCAAGCACTAAGGGCTGGAGTTCCGGGGTATGAGAGCTTTGAGGAGTTCCTGCAGCTTAGCAGCAATAGGGAACTCAGTGCTTATTTATATAGCGCCTTTAACGTAGTAAAACGTCCCAAGGCGCTTCACAGGAGTATTACAAGACAAAAAATTTGACACCGAGCCACATAAGGCGAAATTAGGGCAGATGACTAAAAGCTTGGTCAAAGAGGGAGGTTTTAAGGAGTGTCTTAAAGGAGGAAAAAGAGGTAGAGAGGCAGAGAGGTTTAGGCAGGGAACTCCAGAGCTTAGGGCCTAGGCAGCTGAAAGCATGGCCACCAATGGTTGAGCGATTATCATCAGAGTGCTCAAGAGAGCAGAATTAGAGGAGCGCAGATATCTCGGGGGGTTGTGGGGCTGGAGGAGATTACAAAGAAAGGGAGGGGCGAGGCCATGGAGGGATTTGAAAACAATTGAGAAATTTGAAATCGAGGCAAAATTGCTTAACCGGGAGCCAATGTAGGTCAGCGACCACAGGGGTGATGGGTGAACGGGACTTGGTGCGAGTTAGGACATGAGCAACCGAGTTTTGGATGACTTCAAGTTTACGTAAGGTAGAACGTGGGAGGCCAGCCAGGCATGTGTTGGAATAGTCAAGTCGAGAGGTAATAAAGGCATGGATGAGGCTTTCAGCAGCAGATCAGCTGAGGCAAGGGTGGAATTGAGCGTAGTTACGGAGCTGGAAATAGGCGGTCTTAGTTATGCCGCGGATATATGGTCAATTGATGACCCAAGATATGTCAATTGGCTTCCTCGCCTGTATCAATCTTTAAGTAAAACAATTTTAAAAACATGTATCTATTACACCCTCTGCTGTTTGCAGAAAGAATAACAGACATTTTGTGACATGACATCAGCTTTGTTTTTAGGAACATCGGAACAGGAGTAGGTCATTCAGCCCATTCCGCCATTCAATTAGATCATGGCTGATCTTTTTCTTGTCCTGATACCGAAAGTCTATCATTACCCACACAGTGAGTTATTGCAATTAGGGCAGGCACTACATGAGGCAATTCCATAGAGGGAAGGTTGAAGAAAAATGGAATCAGAGTTCAACTTATGCAGTTGTTAAGGACCACCAAACAGGGAGCTAGAGATGCACTATCTGAAGTTTGAAAGCAAGATACCTAACCACAGCATTTTAAATGGCATCTGGTGCGTGTACGTAATGAAATGGATAATGACTCCTTCTTCAAAGAGGAGGTTGGGAATATTTGGACAGCTAATAGATAAAGACAGAAACAAATACGTACAGTTAATATAAATCTGTCTTCATCTTTAATAAAAACTTGAATTTGTTGAGACCTTACCTGGATATGAATCTGCTCAAATCACAAAACTCGCTCGATTCCAAAATAATGTTCAGTTCCGTAACAGTAGCCGTGACATTTTCTTTAGTCTGAAAGGGAAAACGTGTTCTTTGTCAGTTTCTCCACTTTCACAAAAAAAATTAAGAATTGAGTGTAAACTTTACCCAAGCAGAATTCTAATCCAAAGCACAAACCCTAATATTGGTCTCAGTCACTATCTTTACGTAGAATCCCTAACCCAGTACAATTTGGAGAATACCACGTTTCTTCTGAATTTATTTATATTTATTAAAAGGAAACTGCAAAATATTTTGCTAATTCCACACATACTGGGTTACCTGTAAAAATAACTATCCGAATACAATTAGTCTTTCCAACCCAATGAATCCAAAATAATCTATTTTGGTATTAATCTACAGGGTTAAGTAGAAAATGGAAAAATAAATTAAAATAAGTTTTGGCTTATTGCAACTGCCTGAAATATGATTTTCATTAAAATGTACATGAAATCTACAGTAAACATTATGACAAGCTCAAGAGGCAGCAAGCAGAGGAATACTGTTACACATTAGGAGAAAGGAAAATATAAAATCAGAGGGCAAGCCAACCTGCACTCCCTTACACCTGTTACCAGCCATTTTAGCAGCAATATTCATAGAACCATAGAATGATACTTGATACAGTAGAGAAGGAGGCCATTTGGCCCATTGTGCCAGTGCCAACTCTTCAGTAGAGCTATCCAATTAATCCTGCTCCCCCCGGCCAATGGTTCTCTTTAAGCTGCGCGGCCGCGCAGTGCTCCAGGGGTCCAGGTGTAGCCAGTGAGCCGGCTTTTAAATTGGATAAAAACCACACATGCGCGGACTTTTGAATGGGCCGCACAGTCGGTTAAAGGGGCCGCGCGGCCCAAAAACATTACCCCCTGCCCTTTCCCCATAGTCCTGGAATTTTTTACCCTTCCAAGTATTTATCCAATTCTCTTTTGAATGTTAATCTGCTTCCACCACCCTTTCAGGCAATGCATACCAGATCACAACAACTCGCTGCATAAAAAAATGTTTCCTCACGTTGTGAAGGAATAAGCCATAAAACCTATTCAGAAAAATACACCATTCTATGAAAGAATTCTGGCCTTATTAAAACATGACAAACTGGGTTTGGAAATCTAAAAACCTAACAATGGAGAAGCTGTATTGTTAACAGCATTCAGGCTATTGAGATAAGATAAGTTGTTGACACTGAATCAATAACTTTATTGAAACAGAAGGTTAAAGGCTCCCGACGGTCTGAATCTTTGGGAGCAGACAATGGTACAGGTGTTCTAAATTACACTTCGTAAAGAAGCAAAAACATTTGCCTAAGTAAAAATGACATCAAATGAAATGCACCTGCTGTTACATTGGAATACCTAGAGGAGAGGAGACACACGATTCTGTGTTACAACCAGCTGAGGTGACTAAGAATTGCATGGTACACCCTGTTAAGGTGTTCTAAGTTACACTTCGTAAACAGACACATAAAATTAAGAAACATATGCCGTAGTAAAAATGACATCAAATAGATGCACCTGCTGTTACACCGTTTTATATGGTGGGCTTGGGACACCTGGGGTAGAGACATAATTCTGCATTGCTACCAGCTGAGGTGACTGTAAGAATAGCAGGGGTCAGCAGAAAAATGACTAGAGATAATTAGCTTACATCAGCAGAAAACTTCAATGGAAATACCACTGAAAAAGGATATAAATATTGAACTTTCAAATGGGATGATAGTCTCGCTGTAAAGGGGCAAAGCGATTCTCGGCTTCAGAGGCAGGCTCTGTAAGTCTACAATTCTTTGTACCTCGAGGATCAACGGTACTGTATTTGATTTTGGTGGATATTCTGAATAAGACTAAGAACTGTAAAATTGTAGCGAAGTTAAGATCTGATGATAAGAATTGTAAGCTTTCTCTTTTTGGAAATGTTAATGTTGCGATTGAAACACCTACTGTAATTACATGTCAGTTCTTTAATAAATCTATATATTTTTAGAATTGCCTCACATAATACTTCTGTATCAAACTCGCGAACTCAATCTCTGTACGCTCTTTGGTGAGGAGTTGCAGAATTCTGGGGGAGTTTTCCGGACCCTCATAATATCCAGAACGTTACAGTCTAGCTAAACTTATTAAAAGTGCTATCTGGAGGATGGTAACATCTTCAGGTTGTTCCTTTCCTTTAGGGAGAGATAGTGTGGACCTTTAGACCCAATTAAGCATCTTTAGGATTCGGCTACCTCAAACTTTAGTTGAAAGTGGACGTCCAGGGAATACGCCTGATCCGGGGTAGCCCTAAAGGGGCTAGGACTAGTAATAATCCCTTCAATATCACCTCTGGTTCTTTTGCCAATCAACTTAAATCTGTGTCCTCTGGTTACCGGCCTTTCTCCCACTAGAAACAGTTTCTCCTTATTTACTCTATCAAATCTGTGCATGATATTGAACACCTCTATCAAATCTCCTCTTAACCTTCTCTGCTCTAAGGAGAACAATCACAGCTTCTCTAGTCTCTCCACCTCATCCCTGGTACCAGTCTAGTATTTAGGTGTCAGCTGTGGCTCAGTTGGTAGCACTCTCGCCTCCGAGTCAGAAAGTTGTGGGTTCATGTCCCACTCCAGAGACTTGAGCACAAAAATCTAGGCTGACACTCCAGGGCAGTAGTGAAGGAGTGCTGCACTGTCGGAGGTCTTTCGGATGAGATGTTAAATCGAGTCTGCTGTCTCAGGTGGACGAAAAAGATCCCATGGCACTATTTTGAAGAGCAGGGGAGTTTTCCCCAGTGTCCTGGCCAATATTTATCCCTCAATCACTAAAAAACAGATTATCTGGTCATTATCGCTTTGCTGTTTGTGGGAGCTTGCTGTGCGCAAATTGGCTGCCGCATTTCCTACATTACTACAGTGACTACGCTTCAAAAGTACTTCATTGGCTGTAAAGCACTTTGGGACGTCCTGAGGTCGTGAAAGGCACTATATAAATGCAAGTCTTCCTTTTTTCTTTTAAATCTCTTCTGCATCCTCTCCAAGGCCTTGACATCCTTCTTAAAGTGTGGTGCCCAGAATTGAACACAATGCTCCAGCTGAGGCCTAAGCAGTGTTTTATAAAGCTTTAGCATAACTTCCTTGCTTTTGTACTCTATTAATAAAGCCAAGGATCATATATGCTTTTTATTTATTTAAAAAACAGCTTTCTCAACTTGTTCTGTCACCTTCAAAAATTTGTGTACATACACCCCCTAGGTCTCTCTGTTCATGCACCCCCTTGAAAATTGTACATTTAGTTTATATTGCCTCTCCTCATGCTTCCAACTGAAATGTATCACTTCATAATTCTCTGCATTAAATTTCATCTGCCACGTGTCTGCCCATTTCACCAGTCGACCTACGTCCTCCTGAAATCGGTTACTATCCTCCTCATTGCTGAGTTTCATGTCATCTGTAAACTTTGAAATGATGCCCTGTATACCCAAGCCCAGGTCATTAATATATATTAATGTGCGAGCTGGCTCTTTGCTAGAGTAATCCAAAACTAATCATAGGAACTGCTGGACGAAGAAAAGACCCATGGTCCACCTACTTTGCCTTCTACCATTCTGGTTCCACATGTATGCTGACAACACCCAGCTCTATCTCACCACCACCTCTCTCGACCCCTCTACTCCTTCGGATTTGTCACACTGCTTGTTTGACATCCAGTACTGGATGAGCAGAAATTTCCTCCAACTAAATATTGGAAAGACCAAAGCCACTGTCGTCGGTCCCCGCCACAAACTCTGTTCCGCTAGCCACTGACTCAATCCCTCTCCCTGGCAACTGTGAGAGGTTGTGGAATAGACAGCCTGCCCCTTTCTTCAGGAATTGCATACGGCATCAAGAGATGAGAACTTAAAAAAAGGCAAAACCATTCTTAAATCTAGGTATCTAAATCTTATGTCTACACACACCGTCAACCTTTCCCACATCTATGAAAATGTTTGATATAAACTCATTATACTGCAATTTTAGGCTAATGGTATGTTGGCCTTTATCTCAAGGGGGCTGGAATACAAAAGTCACATTTAAGCGTACCCACATATTCCACTTACCTCCCACTAAGTACTTTTAGCTCCACCTTAAGGGTAGGTCCGCAGCACCACCAGTCTCAGGCCTATTAAAGTCAGGCCTGCTGCCAAAGGTTTCTCCCTCCCGCCTCTCCCACTGTCCGAACCCATTATTTCCTCATCCCACTCTGCATTGCGGTGCTCCGTTTGTCCAAGCCCAACTCTCTTCTCCCACAACTTGCTAGGCATAGTAGGCCACACAGCCCCTCGAGCCTGCTCTGCCATTCAATAAGATCATGGCTGATCTTCGGCCTCAACTCCACTTTCCCGCCCGATCTTCATATCCCTTGATTCGCTTCGAGTCCAAAAATCTATCTTTCTCAGCTTTGAATATACTCAACGATTCAGCATCCACAGCCCTTTGTGGGAGAGAATTCCAAAGATTCACAACCCTCCGAGTGAAGAAATTCCTCCTCATCTCAGTCTGAGACTATGCCCCCAGTTCTAGACTCTCCAGCCAGGAGAAACAATCTCTCAGCATCTACTCTGTCAATCCCCCTCAGAATCTTGCATGTTTCAATGATATTACCTCCCATTCTTCTAAACTCCAGAGATTGAGGCCCAATCTACTCAATCTCTCCTGAAACTATTAAATGTTGGTGTTCAGAGAGATTTAGGTGTCCTCGTACAGGAAACACAGAGTTAGCATGCAGGTACAGTAAGCAATTAGGAAGGTAAATAGCATGTTGGCCTTTATTGCAAGGGGGATGGGGTAAAAGAGTAAGGAAGTCTTGCTACAATTGTACAGTACTTTGGTGAGACCACACCTGGAGTACCGTGTACAGTTTGCTACTGCCTCAGCGTCCCATTAGCGCCCCCGCCAGGTGCTAACTGGAGGCGCTAAGGTACCGAATTTCTCCCCCATTCTGTTTTTCTATTCTTCCTACCAAAGTGAATAACTTCACATTTCCCCACTATATACTCCATCTTCCACCTTATTGCCCACTCACTTAATCTGTCTATATCCCTTTGCAGGCTCTTTGTGTCCTCCTCACAGTTTACTTTCCCACCTAGCTTTGTATCATCAACAAACTTGGATACATTGCACTCGGTCCCGTCATCTAAGTCATTAATACAGATTGTAAATAGCCGAGGCCCAAACACTATTCCTTGAAGCACCCCACTAGTTACAGCATGCCAACCGGAAAATGACCAGTTTATCCCTGCTCTCTGTTTTCTGTCCATTAACCAATCCTCTATCCATGCTAATATATTACCCCTAACCCCATGAACCCTTATCTTGTGTAGCAACCTTCTGTGTGGCACCTTATCGAATGCCTTTTGGAAATCTAAATATACCACATCTATTGGTTCCCCTTTATCTACCCTGTCAGTTCCATCCTCAAAAAACTAATAAATTTGTTAAACATGATTTCCCTTTCATAAAACCATGTTGACTCTGCCTAATCATATTATGTTTTTCTAAACTGCCCTGTTACCACTTCCTTGATAATGGATGCCAGCATTTTCCTGACGACTGATATCAGCCTAACTGGCCTATAGTTCCCTCCTTTCTCTCTCCCTTCTTTCTTGAATAGCGAGGTTACATTTGTTACCTTCCAATCCACTGGGACCATTCCAGAATCTAGGGAATTTTGGAAGATCACAACCAATGCATCCACGATCTCTGCAGCCACCTCTTTTAGAACCCTAGGATGTAGGCCATCAGGTCCATGGGATTTGTTGGCTTTTAGTCCCATTAGTTTCTCAAGTACTTTTTCTCTACTGATATTAATTACTTTAAGTTCCTCATTCTCATTAGCCCCTTGGCTCCCCACTATTTTTGGTATGCTATTTGTGTCTTCTACTGTAAAGACAGATACAAAATATTGTAGGATCCGTTCCTCCCCCCCGCAACGGTAAAAATTGGACTATGAAATATAAAAACCCAGAACTGCAGAGCCCGCAAAAAGGGCTCGGCAACAAAGAGTTAATTCAAACATTGCAGCCGAAACTACAACTGGATCACAGACAATCTAAAATCTGAACAAGAACATTCACATATTCATGTACCTTAAGGAGTTACATTGTTCACCTTGGACCATGGTATCAGTGCAGGCCAAGGACAATGGGCCGGGCCTTGAACCATGTGAATACGAATGCTAACAGAAACCAACAACTTCGCATATGCAGTCACTTTGGGAAGGTTGCATTGTCAGAAAGGTATCTCTAATTAATGGGCAATACGAGAGACAATTCACACATTTTGAAACGGACATCGTATGCTCAAGAGGGGGCCAGGAAATGTGTTTCAAGATTGCAAGTTGGTTTTGGTTTAAGTAAAAGATCTCTTCGAAGACAGTGGTGTGGGAAGCCTCTTCCCACTGTCCAGGGCCCCAAACACCCCTTCCAGGTGAAACAGCGATTTACTTGTACTTCCTGCAATTTAGTATACTGTATTCGCTGCTCACGATGTGGACTCCTCTACATTGGGGAGACCAAACGCAGATTGGGTGACCGCTTTGCGGAACACCTCCGTTCAGTCCGTAAGGGGGACCCCGAGCTCCCGGTGGCCTGTCACTTTAATTCACCGCTTCACTCCCACTCTGACCTCACCGTCCTCGGCCTAATACACTGTTCCACGGAAGCTCAGCGTAAGCTCGAGGAACAGCACCTCATCTTTCGTTTAGGCACGCTACAGCCCTCTGGACTCAATATCGAGTTCAACAATTTTAGATCATAACCTCAGCTCCAATCACATTTATATTTTATTTTATCCACCCTTTTATTTGTCCCCCCCACCTTTTTTTTCCTCCTAGAAGCTGGCAGCTGTCCTTCATTCTGCCAGTAGATTTCACAATTCATTCAGCCTTAATCTGTCACATTAACACCACCTCTAGCCTTGCATATCTCTTAATGTCTCTTAATGTCTCTTCATCTCCTCCTTTGTTCCTTTATCCCCTCCCCCTTTTCCCAGCTTTACCCTGGCCTTAAATCTATTTGATTTCCAGCTCTTCCCAGTTCTGATGAAAGGTCATCGACCTGAAACGTCAACTCTCTTTCTCTCTCCACGGATGCTGCCTGGCCTGCTGAGTTTTTCCAGCGTTTTCTGTTGTTATTTCGGATTTCCAGCATCTGCAGTATTTTGCTATCGTATTAGTGTGGGAAGCCAACGGCAGAACAGCGAACAGAAAGATTCGGGCCTACAATCAACTCCAAGAGACAGCCGATTAGGAGTGGTGATTGTATGTTTCAGTCAAATCATAGAGGGGGCTTTTATGATTGAAACTCACAAACTTACTCAGACTCAGTCAGATCACAATAAGGGTTTTGTGATTGAGTCTGGATAACTTTATATGTAACAGTCAAATCGCGGACGGGTTGGCCCAGAAATTCGGGTCCCCACGGGTGAGAACTTCCGGTCTCTTGAAGGAAGGGGTTCGCGGGTCAACCGCATGCGCGGGAGAGGCAGCGCGTAGACCTGGAACTTCCATTTTTTTTACATGTTTCTCCGTGCGGGTAAGTCCCTAGCAGCTGCGCGTGGAAAAAGCAGGTGCAAGGCCTGCTTTTAATAAGGTAAGAGGTGAATTAAGTAAAATTGAAATATTTTTTCCACAGGTTTATCATTTTTAAATACTTTAAAGAAAGGTAAGTTTATTTTTAGCCCCGTTAAAAACTTTAATTAATTTTTTCAAAAATTAAAATTTTTGTTTAAAATAGTTAATTTATGTAATTTATAGTTATTTTAAAAATGTGATTTAAAAAAAAAAAAATTATTTGAAGTTTTACTTGGTTTTGGGGCCGATCTCTATTCATAGATTTGACAGGTCTTCCTGTCAAATCTATGAATGGAGATTTCCTGCTCTATTCATAGATTTGACAGGTCTTCCTGTCAAATCTATGAATGGAGATTTCCTGCTCCGATTGGCTCCCCATGGACTACGTAATCCCAGGGGACGGTGCGAACTAGTTGCGCCGCTGGGATACGCGAGCACTGCACACCGGCAGCTGGAGGAGGCCCAGGATCGGAATCCCACGCGAGCCCACAGCGCAACGGCAGGCGCGCTATGTAAGTGCAACCGCTATGCTTGCACCCACGGGAAGCTTCCGACCGGAATTTCTGGGCCACTCTGTGTCGATGCAAATGACCCTTGCGTAGGGGTTTGTATTTTGGGGTTGTTAGCCTGATATAAATCGTAGGGATTTATACTGGGGAAGTAATTGTGTGTGTGTGTTCAATAAACAAATGAATCAAAGGTTGAGCCAAAACCCTGTGCCGTGTGTATTTTGTTCTTATAAATCTTGATGTCCAAGAACTGTGTGTAACGGGGGACCAGTATCGGAGAAAACCCCTTACAATATTTGTTTAAAGTCTCTGCCATTTCCTGATACCCATTATAATTTTACCTGTCTCAGCCTCTAAGGGACCAACGCTTACTTTTGCTACTCTCTTCCTTTTTACATACTTGTCGAAGCTCTTACAATCTGTTTTTATGTTTCTTGCTAGTTTACTCTCATTCTATTTTCTCCCTTTTTATCAATTTCTTGGTCATCCTTTGCTGGTTTCTAACGCTCTCCCAATCCTCAGTCTTACTACTATTCTTCGCAACTTCCACCACCTAGAAAGACAAAGGCAGCAGGTGCATGGGAACACCATCACCTCCAAGTTCCACACCATTCTGACTTGGACATATATCACCGTTCCTTCATCGTCACTGGGTCAAAATTCTGGAACTCCTTACCTAACAACATTGTTGCCACATGGACTGCAGCGGTTCAAGAAGGGCCACCACCACTTTCTCAAGGGCAACTAAAGATGGGCAATAAATGCTGACCTTGCCAGCGATGCTCATATCGCGAGAATGAATTTTTAATTTTTTTTAAAAAGAGTGGTTGAACCACTAAAGCTCCTTCTAGGCAAAACCAGTAATATACCTTTTTAAGGGCGAATTCCCCACAATCGAGCTGGGGAAACCTCTACTAATTATATGGCAAATAGTGCTGATGATGTATTAATATTTCCGAGGGGAGTTCCAAGTCAGAAGGTTGTGTGTTTCATCCCCATTTTGGCAATCTGAGCACATAATCTAGGTTGCCACTCCAGTGCAGTACTGAGGGAGCGCTGCACTGTCAGAGGTGCGGTCTTTCGGATAAGACATTAAACAGTGGCCCTTTCTACCGTTTCAGTTCCCCTGCTGTCCGGGCCAATATTTATCCCTCAACCAACACCATCAAGAACAGATCATTTAGTCACTTATCTCGCTGTTTGTCATTTGTCATTTATCTCGCTGCCCTTGATCGCTCCGTCCTTGCAAACTACCACCTCAACTCCAACCTCCCTTTCCTCTCCAAAGTCCTTGAATGTGTTGTTGCCTCCCAAATCCGTGCCCATCTTTCTCGCAATTCCATGTTTGAATCCCTCCAATCAGGTTTCCGCTTTTGCCACAGTGCTGAAACGGCTCTCATCAAAGTCACAAATGACATCCTTTGTGACTGTGACAAAGGTATACTATCCCCCCTCGTCCTTCTTGACTTGTCTGCAACCTTTGGCACGGTTGACCACTCCATCCTTCTCCAACACTTCACCGTCGTCCAGCTGGGTGGGACTGCACTCGCCTGGTTCCATTCTTATCTATCTAATTGTAACCAGAGAATCACCTGCAACGGCTTCTATTCCTGCTCCCGCATCGTTACCTCTGGTGACCCCCAAGGATCTATCCTTGGCCCTCTCCTATTACTCATCTACATGTTGCCCCTTGGCGACATCATCCGAAAGCACAGCATCAGTTTCCACATGTACGCTGACGACACCCAACTCTACCTCACTACCTCTTCTCTCAACCCCTCCACGGTCTCTAAATTGTCAGACTGCTTGTCCGACATACAGTTCTGGATGAGCAAAAATGTTCTCCAATTAAATATTAGGAAGACCGAAGCCATTGTTTTCGGTCCCCGCTACAAACTCCGTTCCTTAGCCACTGACTCCACCCCTCTCCCTAACATCTGTCTGAGGCTAAGCCACACTGTTCACAACCTTGGTGTCATATTTGACCCTGAAATGAGCTTCCGACCACATATCCGCAACATAACAAAGACCGCCTACTTCCACCTCCGTAACATCGCCTGTCTCTGCCCTTGCCTCAGCTCATCCGCTGCTGAAACCCTCATCCATGCCTTTGTTACCTCTAGACTTGACTATTCCAACGTACTCCTGGCTGGCCTCCCACATTCCACCCTACGTAAACTTGAGGTCATCCAAAACTCGGCTGCCCGTGTCCTAACTCGCACTAAGTCCCGTTCGCCCATCACCCCTGTGCTCGCTGACCTACATTGGCTCCTGGTTAAGCAGTGCCTCGATTTCAAAATTCTCATCCTTGTTTTCAAATCCCTCCATGACCTCGCCCCTTCTATCTCTGTAATCTCCTTCAGCCCACAACCCCCCACCCCCCGCCAACCGAGATATCTGCGCTCCTCTAATTCTGCCCTCTTGAGGATCCCTGATTATAATCACTCAACCTTTAGCGGCCGTGCCTACTGTTGCCTAGGCCCTAAGCTCTGGAATTTCCTGCCTAAACCTGTCCGTCTCTCTACCTCTCTGTCCTCCTTTAAGACACTCCTTAAAACCCACCTCTTTAACCAAGCTTTTGATCACCTGCCCTAATTTATCCGTGTGTGGATCGGTGTCAAATATTTTGTCTTAAAATACTCCTGTGCAACGCCTTGGGACGTTTTACTATGTTAAAGGCGCTATATAAATACAAGTTGTTGTTGTTGTGGAACCTTGCTGTGCATAAATTGGCCTCCACATTTTCCGACATTACAATGGTGACTACACTTCAAAAGTATGTCACTGGCTGTGAAGCACTTTGGAACACCCTGAGGAAATTAAAGGTATTGTATAAATTCATGTTCTTTTTTTCTTATTGAAGGCCTATAGCATTAATGAAGGCTTCAACTCTCTTTCCTCCTCACCTTCACCCCAACCAGAGTTCTTGTGCCTTCCTCCCCTTTCTATTACTACCTCTTGCTGCCATACCAACCCTCACTGTCTGTGCCTTCCCCTCCCAGCTCCATCTTGCCACCTCATGCCATCCTGAGCACCCATGCCCTTCTTCCATTCCTCACTGCCAACCCACCCCACAAAAATCATTATCACCATGTTCCTGATCATGACCGACAAAACAGCTTTAAATTCTGTACAGCTTATACATTTTTACTAAGATAGTGCACTTTTACTAAGCTCTAAGAGCCGATAACCAGTTCCCAAATCACAGCTACAAACGCAGCCATTGCGTTTTTTTTCAATGAAACCCCACAATCCCTTCACACTATTTTGCCACCCCTATCAAGTATTCTCACACCAATAAAGTCCCCTCCCACCACTGCCATTCTCCAAACAGCAATTCCAGAAACCACCGGGGATTCCCTTCTCAATACACTTGCATTCCAATACCCCTCTGTTCCTCCCACACCCCTAGAATACCCTCTTAGCACTACTAAACCACAGCACCACCCACACCTCAACACTTCTGCACACCTCCTACCTACTTGTGACCCAGAGTCTACTATCTACCTCTCGATCCCAGACTTTAAAAAAGGCAAGACATAAAGTTCATGACATACCTAAACAAATATAATAATCATCATCATCATCAAGGACAATGATTTACAATTTCCACAAAATGCAATTTGAAACTGATAATACTGCTAATTCTCCCATTAACTTAGTAATAAAAACACAATTTCAATTATTCAATCACCACAAAACAGTAACCCTAATTATATTGATTATATGTAGCATATCCCCTGACTCACTGAGCAATGCAACGCAAGCTCGACTAATATTTAACAATATAGATATACACCCAAAGTAAATAGTGCCATCTGCTGGAAATTACTCATTACCACTGAGGCACACCAATCCTAATAGGGTTTATTCCTTCTCATTTAAGTGCTTACTTCAGATTAAAATAATTTGGGACCCAGATTACGTGGGATTTAAGACACCTCTAAAAAGCAACCTTTCCCCTTGCACACAATGCCATTCCAGAAATAGATAGCTAGATGGTCTCCTCTTCTGCTCTCACTTTATACAGAATCAGTATTCAAGGTTTCCCCTATCTTTTCCGAGCTTCCAACTCATCTTCAAAGACCGCGATCAAAAGGTTTCTAATTTTTTGTGAAAGAGTATTCTCAGATATGACTCAAATGTTTTACAAGAGAGGGAAAACATTTCACCACAATTACTACTAAGCTGCTCAACAAATGCAGTAATGGAATGGATAGATACTCTGCGCTAGATGGGAGATCCCACTTCCAACAGTGGAGAGGTTCAGTTCACAACAAGAGACACCTTTAATGTCCCTCTCAGGTTCTGAAGAGGAAAAGATCTGTTCCACTGCTGCCGTTCAAATAAATATATTTGAACGGCAGCAGTGTCTTCACATCCAAATTCTTTTGTCAGGGGAAGCATCTTTACACAGAACATTCACACCATTAATGTCAAGGAGGTATTCTTACCCATCGAAGCTGCAAATATTTAAACATAAAATGTTTAAAAAGCAGAGCAAAATAGATTATATAAGGCTTATAATATATATTATATATGCCCAGCACGCTCTATTTCAGCTTGTGAGAATTGGTTACATTACAAACTTGAGCTGCAAGAGGCCAGTGGAGTGTGAAAGGCCAGAACGTGTGGATTCTCCCTCAGCGGGTGATCGGTCTTGGAGGAAGTTGCAGCATTGAGCTGCAACAGGAGTATTTTCTATAATTAATACTTATGTGAAGTGAGTAAGCGGAGTTTGATTCTTGCAAGTGTTTGGTGCTATTGGGAGTTCAGGCTAACTCCAATGTTTCCGCTAAGCTGTGCGGTTGCGCAGTCATCTGCAAGGTCCCGCGCAGGCTACTCACCAGCTTTTACATTGTCAGCACCACGCATACGCAAAAATTTGAATGGGCCGTGCAGTGGGGGAGGCAGGCTGCACAGGAGACAGTGCAGCTTACAGGGGACATTGGCTAACTCTATCTAAACTGTTAAGTTTTACACAGAGGAATGGCAGCGTAGATTGCGATATGTGAACTATCATAGATCCTCAGTGCTTCTTTTGTGCCGGATTTAAGACGGTAGCTTTTAGAGCGCATTTTATTCTGTTTATTGCTGCAAATTAAGTGGCAATTCAAGGCAGAAACAAGGCCCTTGGATCTTCTACACCTGTCCCATGATTGAGGGTTACTGTATCATGATACTCAGAGAGAATAAAACTACAACAGACATTAAGCTTGACTCAGCATCTCATCACTACATTTTTGTATTCACTGTTAAAATTATCCTGATGCGGAGATGCTGGTGTTGGACTGGGGTGGACAAAAGTGAGAAGTCGCACACCACCAGGTTTATCTGCCGAGGTGTGACAAAAGGCAGTCAGGAGGATTAAATGTAGTCGTCTGCCATTGTACGTTACACATGCATTGTTCTCTATCTATATATGCTTTGTCGATTTGTATTCCTTTACTTCACCTGACGAAGGAGCAGCCGCTCCGAAAGCTTGTGATTTCAAATAAAACTGTTGGACTATAACCTGGTGTTGTGCGACTTCTCAAAATTATCCTGCACCTCTCCACAGGACAATTAATCAGTTTCCTTCTGTTTACAGCTCGAAGGTACATCTTGATTCTATGGTAACAGGCAGCACTAACAGAACGTGTCACAGTTTGCAGTGAATTATGTATGCCCTAAATTTTTATCAGGAGGAATTCTTGAAAGTGTATTCATTTTTATGATATTGTTCTCGGATGTGCTGGTAGGAAAACTGGAAGCAGAATTAGTGAGAAAAGAAAGTAAACAACAACTTTTATTTATATAGCGCCTTTAACATAGTAAAACGTTGCAAGGCGCTTCACATTAGTGTTATCAAACAACATTTGACACCAAGCAACATAAGGAGATACTTGGACAGATGAGGTAGGTTTTATTGAGCGTTTTAAAGGAGGATAGAGAGGTAGAGAGACGGGGAGGTTTAGGAAGGGAATTCCAGAGCTTAGGGTCTAAGCAGCTGAAGGCATGGCCACCAATGGTGGAGCGATTAAAATCGGGGATGTGCAAGAGGCCAGAATTGGAGGAGATATCTCTGAGGGTTGTAGGGCTGGAGGAGGTTACAGAGATAGGAAGGGGCAAAGCAATGTGACAAAATAGAGACAGTGGAGGGGTCAAAAGAGGTGGTGGGGAGATAGAGCGTACATGGGGAACCTGACATTGTTTTTTCGGATGATGTCGCCGAGGGGCAGCATGTAGATGAGAAATAGGAGGGGATCAAGGATAGATCCTTGGGAGACTCCAGATGTAACAGTGCGGGAGCGGGAAGAGAAGCCATTACAGATGATTCACTGGCTACGACTGGTTAAATAAGGATGGAAGCCCAAAATATAAAGTTGAATGGACACTTGGATGTCAAAATGAACTGTTAGCCTATTTCCATTTTTTTTGGAAAAAACTAAATGGCAGTTATAACCAATACAGTTTTTCACTATTTAACAATGATATTAGTAAATGAAATAATGCCTCTTTTACATTACTGGCAAATTTCACTTGAAATTTGACTGTATAATTTACATACCTGAATCTCAATTAGCTCAAATTCAAGCTCAAAATGCAGCGAATGACTATAGCCTGACAGTCTGTACCGTTTTGTTTTGTCGTTACCTGTAAATAAATTAAACAGGGTGAAATCGTATTGTTAGAAAATTAATGTAAGCAGTTATTCGTTACCATACCAAGAATAGCTATTTTTATTCCAATTTTTTGGGAAGTGAACTTGAAACTTCGCATTCAGTATCAAGTCAGACATAGTATGAATTTGATTAGATGCAAGGCCAAGCTCCCTAGTGCTGTGCTGTACCAATGAGGCAATTCTACTTCCCACCATCAGACATACCTGTAGCCTGATAAGATTAAAAGTTTAATGCGGATTTGTGCCAGATTATGGAATAGTTTTCTGCTGTTTGCCTCCGTCCACTAGAAACTGAGTTGAGACTACCAAACCATTTCACATACTCTTACAGCTCTGCAGAGAGGAGTGCTTCATCTCATCGATCTGAGCTGGCTTCAAAGCCAGGTTCCAGAAGTGAAAGGATAACTTACTAGCCAGTCCTTCATGATGAAGCAGGCCCAAATTTTATGGAGGGATAGCTTTTAAGAAATTCTCAACATAAAGCTAGAACATTCAGACTGGTTTATATAAAATTGCATGCCACTTTCTGCCTAATGTGTTTCAGTATACTGTTCTCTTGTACTATTAGACACAAAATTTAAACTCCTTGAAAAACTAATTATCAAGATTGCATTTATGCACTATGCAAAACAAAGAAAATGTAATATAACATAGTACTAACAGCAAATGCTGCACTCTGTACATTGTTTCTATACTCAGTAGCATTAAACAAGTGTATAACAACTTGTCCGTGTTCAGTAAATAAAAGTTAATGCATTCATTGGAATTAAAGACACTGGAGGCATTTTCAATAATTGAGCAGCATGACAAAATTTGAATTTGACTTTATTTCATTTCTAATTGAAGAAACAGATGTCTTTTATCCTCAATCAGGTTGGCTAGCTGATTAAAATTGCTATTGGCCACATCAATGTAGATAGCAGAAGCTTTCTGAAATCTGAACAAGCTTAGTGTCTGCCCATTATTAATTTCTGGCGATACCTTAGCTACAGATCAGTTCTCTGGAAATATAATGAGTTTAGATTTTCGCAAACACAAATGCAAGTTTCTACTGACAACCTCATATAATCTATATAATGAAACATCTTACAACTGTGCACACTTCCTGTCAACTTTTTCCAATATAAAATCCTATGTCCACATTTATAATGAAATTACCTATATAAGCTTGTCACACTGCAATTACACCCACTCACCAGTGTAGCTGCAGTGCCTCCACGAGTGGGAGTGTATTTACAGCCTCCACAAGTTCACACAGGCAATGTGCATTATAAATGTGAATAGAGGAATTTAGAAAGAAATGTAATAAGGACAGAATTTATGACTTGAAAATGGGGACTGAATTACATTTGCGCACCTTGGTGTAATTATCCCCTGCCCTCAAAACCCCCTTCACCTGAAGACTACACTTGGGTCTTAACTCCCCATGTGTAATACCACAGGAAATCAACTTGTATATTTCATATATACAGTGTACGTAACATCAATCTCTCTCCACAGATGCTGCCTGACCTGCCGAGTATTTCCAGCATTTTCTGTATTTATTTCAGATTTCCAGCATCCGCAGTATTTTGCTTTTGTTTACATCAATTGTAATATTGGATTCTAATATTATCATACAAAACATGTCTTTAAAAGAATTAATAGGTTGTAATACAGGCAGTTCTCTTCAGCTCCATATCATCATCTAGTCTGGAAAGAGGTCAGACCAAGTACTCCATTCCATGTACTCTGTGTGGGTTACAATATTGGCCTGGATTTTGTGGTGGTAATGATGGCAAACTGTCAGCGTTCACCGTCATTACCCCTCTGAAACAGACCATAACTTCAGGATTTAGCGCATGGGCAGATAAACGTGGAAATCCTAAAGTTGCGGTCAGTCATTCACTGCTCCGCTACAGGCTGCACTGTGGAACTCCCCATAGCCGGCAATCAGTGAAATTAGTTGAACTGACGAAAACTTAAGCTTTTCCAATCTAATTGCACTGTTAAACACCCCATTAAAAGTTAAGCCTTGTTGGGATATGTGAAACTGGGGTTTTAAGGGCGTATTGACTGCTGAACAACCGTTCTAGCTCTGAAAAACAAATTTTATATTTGTGGAATGTGAAATTTCTCCATTATGATAGAAAACTACTAGATATTTAAAATAATTTTAAAAAATTTTTAAAGTTTGTTTATGATATTTCAACTTCTACCTTAACCCCATGTGTATGTCCTTTGCCTCCCTGTAAAATTTTTAAAAAGTGAATTGAATCAGTGCTTTTTATTTCCTGGTGTGCTGTCTGTGAGAATTCTTCAATGTGATTGGCTGCTTAGACAGCTTGATGAGGTCACTGTTGCACCGTGCTGGGGACACACTTTTGACAGCGTTACAATCAATTTAATGTCAAGAAACCTAAAGTTTTCGCCACAGAGATTGCAAGATCTTTGTGGACAGCTTTTTCCGTGGTCGGTGGCGATCGCCGTCACTTCGCCGCTGATCGCAAATTTCGGACCATTATATTAGGTTATAATTCAGAGTAGAAACACTATGCCGATGCCAAAAGTGGCATACAAGGTCAAAAACAGGTCGTATCCGAGACATTTTTTATATCTACAGAAGTTTGCTCGATGGTTCACAGACACCTGTTGTATTCATCTCCAACACTGGGGGATTTAATCATGGTTCTGAGATCCCAATCAGATCAGAATCCATAGTTATCACAACAGCTCCTCAGGTTAAGTCGTCTTCTTGTGAATCCTAACATTCATATATATGCACCTTAACACGTTATCTATCCTTCATTGCATTTCTTCTTTTATCCCTTCCTCCATCTTACCAATTCAAATCCTTCGCCCACTGCCCTATTTAGTCTCTTTGCAAAGACATTGGCACCAATCCCAGTTGTGGTGAAGTCATCTGATCAGCTTCCCTCACCCAGAATTATAAATCTAAACCCTCCCTTCTACACCATTTCTACTGTCTTGCGTTAATGTTTCTAATCCAACTGGTCCAATGCACAGCACCAGGAGTTGTCCTGAGATTGTTATCAAACTTCGATGTAAAGACCAACTCCTCAAATGCCCTCTTCAAGACCTCCTTCCTAATCTGTTCCAGTTCACTGATTCAACATGAACCATAACATCTGACTATTTTTCCTCCTTTTCCAATAGCTTATCTAGCTGCTCAGTTATGTCCCTTAGGCTGGCAACACAACATTTGTGACCTCCAGTTGCAGCTACAAAGCTGTCTACCCTCTTGATTCCTGGAATCCTCCTTTGCTGACTCACATAGAACATAGAACAGTAAAGCACAGTTCAGGCCCTTCGGCCCTCGATGTTGTGCCGAGCATTGTCCGAAACCAAGATCAAGCTATCCCACTCCCTATCATTCTGGTGTGCTCCATGTGCTTATCCAATAACCGCTTGAAAGTTCCTAAAGTGTCCGACTCCACTATCACAGCAGGCAGTCCATTCCACACCCCAACCACTCTCTGAGTAAAGAATCTACCTCGGACATCCCTTCTATATCTCCCCCCATGCACCTTATAGTTATGCCCCCTTGTAACAGCTACATCCACCCGAGGAAATAGTCTCTGAACATCCACTCTATCTATCCCCCTCATCATCTTATAAACCTCTATTAAGTCGCCTCTCATCCTCCTCCGCTCTAAAGAGAAAAGCCCTAGCTCCCTCAATCTTTCCTCATAAGACCTCCCCGCCAACCCAGGCAGCATCCTGGTAAATCTCCTTTGCACTCTTTCCAATGCTTCCATGTCCTTCCTATAGTGAGGTGACCAGAACTGCACACAATATTCCAAATGTGGTCTCACCAAGGTCCTGTACAGTTGCAGCATAACCTCACGGTTCTTAAACTCAAACCCCTTGTTAATAAACGCTAACACACTATAGGCCTTCTTTACTGCACTATCCACTTGAGTGGCAACCTTCAGAGATCTGTGGATATGAACCCCCAGATCCCTCTGTTCCTCCACGTTCCTCAGAACCCTGCCGTTGACCCTGTAATCCTTATTCAAATTTGCCCTACCAAAATGAATCACCTCGCACTTATCAGGGTTAAATTCCATCTGCCATTTTTCGGCCCAGCTCTGCATCCTATCAATGTCTCTTTGCAGCCTACAACAGCCCTCCACCTCATCCACTGCTCCACCAATCTTGGTGTCATCAGCAAATTTACTGATCCACCCTTCAGTCCCCTCCTCCAAGTCATTGATAAAAATCACAAACAGCAGAGGACCCAGCACCGACCCCTGTGGCACACCGCTGGTAACTGGTCTCCAGTCCGAAAATTTTCCATCCACCACCACCCTCTGCCTTCTATGAGATAGCCAGTTACTTATCCAATCGGCCAAATTTCACTCTATCCCACAACTCCTTACTTTCTTCATGAGCCGACCATGGGGAACCTTATCAAACGCCTTACTAAAATCCATGTATACGACATCAACTGCTCTACCTTCATCTACACACTTAGTTACCTCCTCAAAGAATTCAATCAAATTTGTTAGGCAAGACTTACCCTTCACGAATCCGTGTTGACTATCCCGGATTAAGTTGCCTCTTTCCAAATGGTCATAAATCCTATCCCTCAGGACCTTTTCCATTATCTTACCAACCACCGAAGTAAGACTAACCGGCCTATAATTACCAGGGTCATTCCTATTTCCTTTCTTGAAGAGAGGAACAACATTCGCCACTCTCCAGTCCTCTGGCACCATCCCCGTGGACAGTGAGGACCCAAAGATCAAAGCCAAAGGCTCTGCAATCTCCTCCCTTGCCTCCAAAAGAATCCTAGGATATATCCCATCTGGCCCAGGGGACTTATCGACCCTCAGGTTCTTCAAAATTGCTAAAACATCTTCCCTCAGAACATCTACCTCCTCCAGCCTATCCACCTTTATCACACTCTCATCCTCAAAAACATGGCCCCTCTCCTCGGTGAACACTGACGAAAAGTATTCATTCATCACCTCTCCTATCTCTTCTGACTCCATGCACAAGTTCCCACTACTGTCCTTGACCGGCCCTACCCTCACCCTGGTCATTCTTTTATTTCTCACATAAGAGTAAAAAGCCTTGGGGTTTTCCTTGATCCGACCCGCCAAGGACTTCTCATGCCCCCTCCTAGCTCTCCTAAGCTCTTTTTTTAGCTCATTCCTTGCTACCTTGTACCCCTCAATCGACCCAACTGAACCTTGTTTCCTCATCCTTACATACGCTTCTTTTTTCCTCTTGACTAGACATTCAACCTCTTTTGTGAACCATGGTTCTCTCACTCGGCCATTTCCTCCCTGCCTGACAGGGACATACCTATCAAGCACACGCAGTAATTGCTCCATGAAAAAGCTCCACTTTTCGTTTGTGCCTTTCCCTGATAGTTTCTGTTCCCATCTTATGCTCCCTAATTCTTGCCTAATCGCATCATAATTACCCCTCCCCCAATTATAAACCCTGCCCTGCCGTATGGCCCTATCCCTCTCCATTGCAATAGTGAAAGTCACCGAATTGTGGTCACTATCTCCAAAGTGCTCTCCCACATACAAATCAAACACTTGGCCCGGTTCATTACCCAGTACCAAATCCAATGTGGCCCCACCTCTTGTCGGCCTATCCACATATTGTGTCAGGAAACCCTCCTGCACACACTGTGCAAAAACTATCCCATCCAAACTGTTTGACCTATAAAGGTTCCAATCAATATTTGGAAAGTTGAAGTCACCCATGACAACTACTCTGTGACCTCCACACCTATTCATAATCTGCTTTGCAATTTCTTCCTCCACATCTCTATTACTATTTGGGAGCCTGTAGAAAACTCCTAACAACGTGACCGCTCCTTTCCTATTTCTAACTTGGATAATGGGACTCTTTTCCGTTCATAGGTAATCTCTTGTTCCATGGTGACAATGCTGCTCATTGTTCTCCTCCCCGATATCTCTGTCATTGTCTCATCATAGTTGTCAAGAATTGTATACCTATTGGATAAATCCAGACTTGCAGAATTTTCCTGTACTGGACCTCCCATCTCCTTATGCTCTGTAGGCAAAAGGTCAACCACTTCCTCCACTCTGCTTCGCAAACCTCTTACAACTGTGGGGTAATCACCTTCTGGAATGTGGAAATTAAGTATTCACAAACTTACCTTTCCCATCTCTTGTCATGGTGTATTTACTAAAGCCAATGCCAGTTAACTGGGTTAGCAAGGCAATCTGAGATTCTGCCTGTTCAAGCTGTGCTTCCAGATCAGTATGCGAGCATTTCCATGATTCAGGATTTTGCACACGGAACTTTTCTCTTTGCACATCACTAAACAAAAAAATGAAAAAGAAATAAAATACATGATAGTAAATAGTCCAATTTGAAAACTTCATAACCGAACCTTAACATTGAAGTGCATGTACACAGCAATATGACAGTGCTATGGGTGAAGTGGTTCGACTACATTCATTCTTGTGAACCGCGTGGGCTTAACTGAAATCATGAAATACTTTTGGACATCAGCAAACCTTGATCAGTGCACTGAATTACAGTGCACACTGCTTTGAAAAGAGTGGGGGGGTTATAGAGGATAGTGTGGGTGGAGGAAGTGGTTTAGAGGAGAGGGCGGGGAGGAGAGGAGAGGAGAGGAGAGGGCGGGAGGGGGAGGAGAGGAGAGGAGAGGGCGGGAGGGGGAGGAGAGGAGAGGAAAGGGCGGGAGGGGGAGGAAAGGAGAGGGCGGGAGGGGGAGGAGAGGAGAGGGCGGGAGGGAGGGGGAGGAGAGGAGAGGGCGGGAGGGAGGGGGAGGAGAGGAGAGGGCGGGAGGGGGAGGAGAGGAGAGGGCGGGAGGGGGAGGAGAGGAGAGGGCGGGAGGGGGAGGAGAGGAGAGGGCGGGAGGGGGAGGAGAGGAGAGGGCGGGAGGGGGAGGAGAGGAGAGGGCGGGAGGGGGGAGGAGAGGAGAGGGCGGGAGGGGGGAGGAGAGGAGAGGGCGGGAGGGGGGAGGAGAGGAGAGGGCGGGAGGGGGAGGAGAGGAGAGGGCGGGAGGGGGGAGGAGAGGAGAGGGCGGGAGGGGGGAGGAGAGGAGAGGGCGGGAGGGGGGAGGAGAGGAGAGGGCGGGAGGGGGGAGGAGAGGAGAGGGCGGGGGGGGAGGGAGGAGAGGGCGGGGGGGAGGGAGGAGAGGGCGGGGGGTGGTCGGGAGGAGAGGGCGGGGGGTGGTCGGGAGGAGAGGGCGGGGGTAGGATCGGGAGGGGAGGGAGGGGAGGGCGGGGGGGGGTTGGGAGGGGATGGCGGGGGGTGGTCGGGTGGGGCAGGAGGAGAGGGCGGGGGGGGGTCGGCGGGGAGGGTCGGCAGGAGAGGGCGGGGTGGGTCGGGAGCAGAAGCCACATTATGTCGACAGCGTCAACTATAGGTAGAGTTCCAATGGACCATTGAGACCACTCACTGTTTTGAATATATATTAGATACAGAGATCACTATGCTAATAAGGAAATATTACAAATAATTCCACTTCATTCACATGCTGAACATGACATTTGAACACGGAGAGCTTTTACCATCTTTTCTACTCCCCTTCCTATTTAAAATTTTTGTCTCTCTAAACTATTTAACAAATATAACCATACAGCCTTCTCCCAGCGTCCCATTAGCCATGGCCCGAATTTTGTGGTTAGCGGCGTAATTAAGGATTTCGCTGCCAACATCCGAACCAAATGCGCACTTACCTGCTGTTAGGGCCCAAACGAAAAGTTGCTGTCAGACGCTGCAGAGTTAAGCACAGCGTAATGGCCCACGGATCCCAAGGGCGCACTGTGTGCGGAAGCGTACCTGGGATCATGTGGGCCGGTGCTCCAAGCAGGAAGCAAAAGCATCATGTTATTTGGAAAAATGAAACTGATGTTTTATCAGAACTATAATTCTTTGCAGTAGTTTAATGGCACTCTGGAGAATCCGTATGAAATTCAGATAAATTAACATCTGCTACATTCCCATTTCATTTAAAGAAGCACAAATTGGAGACAAAATAACATCCACTGTAAGTTATTAGATGATTCTGTGTATGCGCCTGTCAATTAATATTTGTGCTAATATTCTACATTTTCTCCAGGTGCCATCCCAAAAGAGACACTCAGGTTCGACAACTTTATACGTTCCTGGATGTCATCTAATTGAAAAAAAAAGCAACCTATTACAGCAACTGAATCGGAAAACAGCATGACTACAGATATGGATCAGATTATTTCAGATGGCAATAGTCAGAGTCATACAGTCATAACAGCACAGAAGGAGGCCATTCAGCCCATCGAGTCCGTGCCGGCTCTCTGTAGAGCAATCCAGTCAGTCCCATTCCCCCGCTCTATCCCCGTAGCCCTACAAGTTTATTTCCCTCAAGTACCTATCCAGTCTCCCCTTGAAAACATTGAGTGTCTCCGCTTCCACCACTTCCGTTGGCAGCGAATTCCAGGTCATCACCACTCGCTGTGTAAAAAAGTTTTATCTCTTGCCCAAAACCTTAAATCTGTGTCCCCTAGTCCTTGTACCATCAACTAGTGGGAGCAGCCTTTCTCTGTCTAGCCTATCCAAACCTGTCATAATCTTGTACACCTCTATCAAATCACCCCTCAACCTCCTTTGCTCTAATGAAAACAAATCCAGCTTCTCCAACCTGTCCTTGTAGCTAAGATCCCCCATTCCCAGAACCAATCTGGTAAATCTCCTCTGCACCCTCTCGAGGGCCTTCACATCCTTCCTAAAGTGTGGTGACCAGAACTGGACGCAATATTCCAGTTGTGCCTAATGAGCGCTTTATAAAGGTTCAGCATAACTTCTCTACTTTTGTACTCAATACCTCTATTTATGAAGCCCAAGATCCCATATGCTTTGCTAACCACTCTCTCAATATGTCCTGCCACCTCAGGGACCTATGTACATTAACTCCCAGTTCCCTCTGTCCCTGCACACTCTCTAAAACTGTGTCATTAAGTGTATATTGCCTCTCCCTGTTCCTTCTGCCAAAATGCATCACCTCACACTTCTCTGTGTTAAATTCTATCTGCCACTTGTCTGCCCATTCTGCTAGCCTTTCTATGTCCTGTTGCAGTCGATTGGTATCATCCTCACTGTTTGCCACACCCCCAAGTTTGGTGTCATTGGCAAATTTAGAAATTCTACTCTGTATTCCAATATCCAGGTCATTTATATATATCAAAAAAGCAGTGGCCCCAGCACTGAACCTTGGGGAACACCACGGTCAACCATCCTCCAGTCTTAAAAACAGCCATTTACCACAACTCGCTGTTTTCTGTCCTTAAGCCAATTCCTTATCCAAGCTGCCACTGACCCACCTATTCCATGAGCCTCAATTTTGTTAACCAGCCTTCTATGTGGTACTTTGTCAAACGCCTTCTGAAAGTCCATGTAGACAACATCCATTGCATTCCCTTCATCAATCCTCCCTGTTACTTCATCAAAAAATTCAATTAGATTAGTCAAACACGATCTGCCTTTTACAAATCTGTGTTGGCTCTCCTTAATTAGCTTAAACCTCTCCAAGTGGCCGTTAATTTTTTCCTTGATTATTGTTCCTAAAACTTTACCCACCACTGATGTTAAACTGACCGGCCTGTAGTTACTAGGATTGTCCTTACACCCTTTCTTGAACAATGGTGTCACATTTGCCACTTTCCAATCCTCAGGCACCTCCCCTGCATCTAGGGAAGATTGGAAAATTATGGCAAGCCCTTCCACTATCTCCTCCCCCAATTCCCTTCGCAACCTGGGATGCAAGCCATCTGGACCAGGCGACTTATCCACTCCAAGCATACCCAGCCTTTCTAGTACATCCTGTCTATCAATTTTCACCCCTTCCATTGCTTCTACCTTTTCCACTTCTACCGATATTTTGTCAGCATCCATCTCCTTAGTAAACATCGATACAAGTACTCATTGAGTATTCTAGCCTTGCCCTGCGCCTCTAAGCATATATCACCTTCTTTGTCTCCAATAGGCCCCACACCGCCTCTTACTACCCGCTTACTGTTTACATGCCGGTAGAAGATTTTTGCGTTCCCTTTTATGTTAACCGCCATTCTACTCTTGCCAATCTTATTTTCATCTTCACATCCCCTCTCAACTTATTGTATTTGGTCTGGTTCTCCCTTGAAGAATTCACCTGACATTCATCATACACCCTCTTTTTTTGTTTCATCATCTTCTCTAACTCCCTCGTCATCCAAGGAGCCCTTGCTTTGGTTCCCTTACCCTTCCCTCTTGTTGGAATGTACCTAGCCTGTACTTGGAACATCTCCTCCTTAAAGATCACCCATTGTGCATTCAATAATAATTGCTGTTCCACTTGGGGCTATGCTTCAGAATATAAATGTTATTCAGGTCAACCGAAATTAAGCACTTGTTTTTAGGGATCATTACTTTCACCTCAGAAGACGTGGACAACTCCTCTTGTTTACAATGGTGACAGAATTGTACTCTTAAAAATGAAAATCATCATTGCGATGTTATCTGCATCTCAACATATGCCGTTGCAGTTATTTTTTTTTTATTCCAATACAGTAATGCATAAACAAAAAAGCATCAGATTAATATTTTTTATTGACGGGTATCCCCTTACGCTGTGCAAACAGAACCTGCATCAGAACTTGACAGATCGCAAGTTCGGGATTTAGCGCATACGGAAATCCCGAATTTGCTGTCCATTTCAAAGGCGGTATGAGGGCGTACTCTGAGAGTATGCCGTCATACCGACCACAAATTCTGGCCCCATGTCTTTTTGATTATATTTACATAAATGATCTAAGTGCCACATCTCAAATTCATGAAATATACAAATTAAACTAATAAAATAAAATAAAATTAGGCTTTCTTAATGAACAGTACTTTTGATTCAAATGAAGAAATGACTTTGCAATTTGTCTTCTCGTCACTTACATGGTTTTCAGAAATTCTCCAGAATAAATTTGACTGTCTTTGGCCTGTTGCTCCAAGATTCTAATCTCTTCCTGGAGAGAATGGATCTCATCTTCATAAGTCTGATGCAGTGATTGGTCCATGAGTTTTACTATATTAAAATGATACAAGATTATATTATTCTCGATAGTCTGAAAAAATGTTTCTCTAAAAGTAAAATGAAACAGCAGAAGTAGCAATGGAGTAATGTATGTAGGTTTCCGCCTTGGGTCAGTGGTAGCACTCTCACAATCTAAGTCAGAAGGTCATAGGTTCAAGTCTCATTCCAGAGACTTAAGCACATAACCTAAGCTGACACTTCAATGCAGTACTGAAGGAGTGCTGCACTGTCAGAGGTGCCATCCTACAGATAAGATTTTAAATTGAAACCTCCTACTGCCCTCTCAGGTGAACATAAATGATCCCATGACACTATACAGAGAACAGCAGGGGAGTTCTCCGTGTCTTGGCCAATATTTATCCCTCACCCAGTGTCACTAAAAGAATATATGGTAATTTATCTCATTGGTATCTGTGGGACCTTGCTGTGCCAAAATTGGCTGCCACTATGATACTATCCTTCAAAAGTACTTAATTGGCTGTGAAGTGCTTTGGGATATCCTGAGGTCATGAAAAGTTCTTTCTAAATGGAAGTTCTTTCTTTTATGTACTCAATCTGTCCCAGCCAAATCACACTCTCCCACTGGTGCACCTTGTACAGCTCCAATCTTCACAACCTCGGTGTAATGAGAGCAAGCTCAAGCATACCTGACACACAACTGGTCAATAACCAGATTTGGCTTGATCATTTCAAGCTCTACTGTGTGTCACTCTCCTCTGCCAAAACTATCTACTACTTCAAGATCATTCGAGAACAAGGACAACCTTAGAGTCATCTTCTCCATGGCAAACCATCTCCTGGCCTCTCCACCACCTCCAAATTCAACTGCGGGCAGCTCAAGGATTTCTTTGTCTTTGTCTCCAAAATTGCGACCATCTTGACAACTGCCTCTGCTACTTCCACTCCCTTCTCTCCACCAACCTCCCCCTCTCCCAAACATCCCAGCCGAGAAACTGCCATCACTTTATAGTTTCTTCCCATCTACCTTTCCTCATCTTTTCCAATAGACCTACCTGCTGATCCCTTCATCCCCTCCCCATTCTGTTTCTAACAACTCAACAACCCTCCCTGGCCCCTGTAGAAACTGACACGGTTAACAGCTCCTTTTCCTCTGGCACTGTCCCCCCACCTTCAAGATCGATGTTTTCTAAAGACACCAAAAAAAATAGCCTTGGCTCAGTAGCAGCACTCTCGACTGAGTCAGAAGGTCGTAGGTTCAAATCCCACTCCAGAGACTCAAGCACATAGCCTAGGCTACCACTAATGAGGTATTGAGGGAGTGCCACACTGTCGGAGGTGCCATCTTTCAGATGAGACATTAAACCAAAGCCCTGTCGGGTGGATGTAAAAGATCCCATGACACTATTCGAAGAAGAGCAGAGGCGTTCTCCCCGGTGTCCTGGCAAATATTTATCCCTCAACCAACATCACAAACAGATTATCTGGTCTTATCTCATTGCTGTTTGCGGGACCTAGCTGTGTGTAAATTGGCTGCTGCATTTCTTACATTACAACAATGACTACACTTCAAAAGTACTTAATTGGTTGTAAAGCACTTTGGCACATCCTGAGGTCGTGAAAGTCTCTGTATAAATGTAAGTCTTTCTTTGTTTCTCTCAATCCATCCGTTGCATCTCTAACCTCCCTTTCTTCTCTTAAGGTACTTGAGCGTGTCACTACCTTGCAGTTCTATGTCCATCTCTCCCACACCCACATTTAAATTCCACTAGTCCATTGTCCATCCATCTCATAACACTGATATTGCCTAAAACCAGTAAGTCATGAATGACATCCCCTGTGACTATGGTGCGTTATCTTCCCTTGTTCTCTCTGCAGTATTTGACACAATTGACCATGCCATTCTCCTACACCGCTCTTCTCCATTACCCAACTATGTGGAACTGTCCTTCCATGGTTTCATTCATACCAGTCTGGCTGAAGCAAGCCCATCTCTAGCAATGGCTTCTCCTCCCTCCCCCTCATTATCAACTCAAAGGTTCATCCTCAACCACATCCTCTTCCTTATCTCAATGTCTCCCCTTGACAACGTCACCCGCAAGCATGGAGTCAGCTTCTATGTACTGTATATGCTGATGATACCCAGCTATATTTCTCCATCACTTCTCTCAATCCCACAACCACATCCATAGTGTTGGGCTGCCTGTCTGACAACATCTTCAACTAAACATCAAGACGACCAAAGGCATTGGTTTCAGCGCCTATCAAAAACTCCACTTCGTTGCCATTGATGGCATCTCCCCAGGGAATTGTTTAGGCTGAACACAATTGTCCACAACTTGGTATTACGTTCAACCCTGAGATGAGCTTCATATCTCACGTCCTCTCCATCACCATGTCCAGTTACTTCCTCCTCCACGTCTCCTACCTTGCCAAACTGCCGAAAACTGTATCCACATTATCTTCATGTCCAGAATCAATTATCCCAACGCTGTTCTCGCTGGTATCCCATTATCCACCCTCCACAAACTCAGTTAACACATTCTGTGCAGCAGTAAGTCCCACCAGCCCATCACCCTTGTCCTCACTGACATATATTGGCTCCTCAACACATCCAGTTCAAAATCCTTATGCTTGTCTTTAAATTTCCCCATGGCTTTGCACCTCATCTTTGCAAACTCCACCAACCATACAACCCTTCGCACATCCTATAATCCTCCAACTCCAGCCGTCCGTGCATCCCTTCTCCCCACTATCTGCAACAGAGCTATCAGTCACATCACTAATTCCCTCAACCTCTCGACATCCTTGCCCTCCTTTGGAAACCACTCTAAATCCATCTTTATAATGTAGCCACCACCCCTAACCTCCCTCCCTTTGATCAAAGTCAGTTCCCTTTATTATTTCCTTTGTAAAGCAACTTGGGGCATCTTGTATGTTGAAGGCAGTATATAAATATAAGTGTTGTTGTTTAAATACTCATTGAAATATACATCGAGTATTTTGTAGTCATTACTGCTAAAAACAAAACGAATTTCCAAAGACTCACAACAATGCACTGCAGCAGAAAATATTAAATTAATGTACCCATAACAGGAGGTTACAGAAATTTGTTCAAATTATTTTACCTATACCCTAGCCAAAACTTCTTTTTCTGTACACAATCTTTGCCAAAGATTATAAAGATCACTTAAAAATGTTTTCACCTCTCCCTTCCTCAAGGGAGTGTGGTTACATGCACAAAAAATGCATTATAACAAAATATGAATAATTGCACAGTGCAATAGCCCCATTCGCTGCCAGAACTATGGTATTACAACAATAATTCCAACGATTTATTACTTGGACTTTAGCATAAAACATGAAATCCATGTGGAAGCTGAACATATTTTTTCTCCTCTTTCAGGAACCCCTGGCCAAGCAGGCAGGCAAACAGTTCCACACTTCTGCGAATGCCCCTCTGCTACAAGATGCACTATTGGGGCTCAGAGCTAGTTGCCAGCCTCTTTTTGTCCCTCTTTCTTGAAGGTTTTTTTTTTAAAACATTGCTTCAATTTCTCTTGTAGAGATTCAAAAGCCAATTCACCCTCCTAGTGTCTGGCAATATCTGAAAGCCCCCAACCCCGATGTATCAAGACACCAAGGCCTTTGACTCCAGTTATACGTAAGACAACTGAGGTACTTAGCCCTTTGCAGTCTCAACTAACGAGAGAAAGGTAACTACTTTAATTTGTGCCTCATACCCACCTTGCTGCACAAGTGTTCCTGATTATCTCCTTTCAACTATTTGTCAAATTAATGCTCCATTCTTCAGCTGAGATTCACCCAGACTATTTTGCTGGGATCACAGGTCCACATTTCAGACATCCTAACAAGAATAGATCCACTACATGCGTAGCCTCATGCGAAGGGAATCTCCTTTTGAGCACATACATCAGAAATAGTTTAATTACACATATTGCTAAACTTTTACTTCTGCTAGTGTGCCATTCAAGATAATAAAATAATTTTTCGTTCAAAGTATCATGGAAATGTACCCCAGCAAGTGTTGACTGGCATATTATGCATTTCCAAAAATTGATTAAGGCTGTGAGCTGCAATTGCGATGTCATCACCATCGAACCCAGTTATTCATATCTCGCTCTCTTTCGCTCCCTCTTCTATTTATTTCTATAGAAAAATTATATATAACATGCATTTCTGGTCCCTCACACTTTTTATATACAAATTTCTTATAGTCAATTAGCTTAAATTTGTATTCATAAAATACTGACAAACCACAATTTTATTTTTAAATTCATTCTCGTAATGTGGTCATCACTGGCAAGGCCAGCATTTATTGCCCTTCACTAATTGCCCTCGAGAAGGTGGTGGTGAGCCTTCTTCTTGAACCGCTGCAGTCCATGTGGTGAAGGTACTCCCACAGTACTGTAAGGTAGGAAGTTCCAGGATTTTGACCCAGCGATGAGGAAGGAACAGCAATATATGTCCAAGTCAGGATAATATGTGACTTGGAGGTGAAGGTGTTCCCATGCACCTGCTGCCCTTGTCCTTCTAGGTGGTGGGTTTGAGGGGTGCTTTCGAAGAGGCCTTACCTCTCTGAAAAACCGTTCCCCACAGATTTACAACAAATGTGTAAGAATCAGCATTTTATTTAGAATTATTTAATTTTGTTATGGGTTATTTTTGCCTATCCCCTACCGATCCCTAATTTTCCCTTTCAATCACTGTCAGATCTCACTTGTCCCAGTTTCATCTACCTACCTTCCCCCAGCTCCATTCTGACTGACCGACGTACCTACTATCTTCCCACCATGCTCACTGCTCCTTCATTCAACAACAACTTGTATTTATATGGCGCCTTTAACGTAGTAAAACGTCCCAAGGCACTGCACAGGAGTATTAAATGACAAGAAATTTGACATGGAGACACATAAGGATAAATTAAGGCAGGTGACCAAAAGCTTGGTCAAAGAGGTAGGTTTTAAGGAGCGTCTTAAAGGAGGAAAGAGAGGTAGTGAGGCGGAGAGGTTTAGGCAGTTAATTCCAGAGCTTAGGGCCTAGGCAACAGAAGGCACGGCTACCAATGGTTGAGCGATTATAATCAGGGATGCTCAAGAGGGCAGAATTAGGGGAGCGCAGATATCTTGGGGGGTTGTGGGGCTGAAGGAAATTACAAAGATAGGGAGGGGCGAGGTCATGGAGGGATTTGAAAACAAGGATGAGAAATTTGAAATCGAGGCATTGCTTAACTGGGTGCCAATGTAGATCAGTGAGCACAGGGGTGATGGGTGAACAGGACTTGGTGGGAGTTAGGACACAGGCAGCCGAGTTTTGGATGATCTCAAGTTTACGTAGGATAGAATGTGGGAGGTCAGCCAGGAGTGCGTTGGAATAGTCAAGTCTAGAGGTAACAACGGCATGGATGAGCTGAGGCAAGGGTGGAGACAGGTGATGTTACGGAGGTGGAAATAGGCGTTCTTAATGATGTTGCGGATATGTGGTCGGAAGCTCATTTCAGGGTCAAATATGACACCAAGGTTGTGAACAGTGTGGTTTCAGCCTCAGACAGATGTTAGGGAGAGGGATGGAGTCAGTGGCTAGGGAACGGAGTTTGTAGCGGGGACCGAAAACAATGGCTTCGGTCTTCCCAATATTTAATTGGAGAAAATTTCTGCTCATCCAGAACTGGATGTCGGACAAGCAGTCTGACAATTTAGAGACCGTGGAGGGGTTGAGAGAAGTGGTGAGGTAGAGTTGGGTGTCATCAGCGTACATGTGGAAACTGACGCTGTGTTTTCGGATGATGTCGCCAAGGGGGCAACATGCAGATGAGAAATAGGAGGGGGCCAAGGATAGATCCTTGGGGGATATCAGAGGTAACGATGCGGGAGCGGGAAGCGAAGCCGTTGCAGGTGATTCTCTGGCTACAATTAGATAGATAAGAATGGAACCAGGCGAGTGCAGTCCCACCCAGCTGGACAACAATGGAGAGGCGTTGGAGAAGGATGGAATGGTCAATCGTGTCAAAGGCTGCAGACAAGTCAAGAAGGACGAGGAAGGATAGTTTACCTTTGTCACAATCACAAAGGATGTCGTTTGTGACTTTGATGAGAGCCGTTTCGGTACTGTGGCAAGGGAAACCTGATTGGAGGGATTCAAACATGGAATTGCGGGAAAGATGGGCACAGATTTGGGTGGCAACAACACGTTCAAGGACTTTAGAGAGGAAAGGGAGGTTGGAGATGGGGCGGTAGTTTGCAAGGACGGAGGGGTCAAGGGTTGGTTTTTTGAGAGGGGCGATGACGGCAAATTTGAGGGAGAGGGACAGTACCTGAGGAGAGGGAACCATTAACAATGTCAGCTAACATGGGAGCCAGAAAAGGAAGTTGGGTGGTCAGCAGTTTGGTGGGAATAGGGTCGAGGGAGCAGGAAGTGGGTCTCATGGACAAGATGAGCGCAGAGAGGTCATGAGGGGAGATCGGAGAGAAACTGGAGAAAGATGTGAGTTCAGGACTAGGCCAGGGGGGTACCTTTGAGGAAGTTTGGCCCGGTGGGCATGGGGAAGGAAGGGAAGTGGCAGAGGCAGCTGAACAGATGGTCTCAATCTTGGAGACAAAGAAGTCCATGAGCTCCTCACACTTGTCGGAGGTGAGGGTGGAGGAGACAGGGGAGAGAGGTTTAAGAAGATGGTTTGCAGTAGAGAATAGGAGCCAGGGCACGTTTTTGCATTCCAGAATGATTCTGGAATAGTGAGCAATTTTGGTAGACGAGAGCAGGACCCGATAATGCTTTATGTGGTCCAGCCAGATCTGGAGGTGAACTGCTAAACCAGTTGTCCGCCATATCCGTTCAAGTCTGTGTCCCTTGGACTTAAGGGAGCGAAGATGAGGGCCGTACCAGAGGGAGCGGCTAGGGTGAGAGAGAGAATTTTTTTTAATAGGGACTAGGGCATCAAAGGTGGTGGTGAGGGTGTGGTTGAGCAGATCAGTAGCTGCAGAAATGTCATGGTGAATGGAGGGCCAAAGGCTGGACAGTTGGGATTTCATAAGTGCAGTTGTAAGAGAGATGGGAGAGAGTTTTTTCCAGAGGCGGACACAGAAGGGTTGGTGGGGGGGCTTGGAAGGGGGAATGTGGGTGGAGAGCGGTACGAGGAAGTGGTCAGAGATGGCCTTATCTGCAATAGACATGATGGGAGTAGCGAGGCCACGAGAGATGGCAAGGTCGAGGGGGTGGCCATGAATATGGGTTGGGGACTTTACATGGAGGGAGAGATTGAGGGAGGATAGGAGGCTAGTGAACTCAGAGGAGAGAGAGCATGATGAATTGAGATGGGGGTTGAAATCACCGAGGATGAAAAGTTGTTCGGTGCAGAGGCTGAGGGAGGAGAACAGTGAAGATATCTCGGTAATAAAATTTTTATGGTACTTGGGTGGGCAGTAGAGAACAAGAATTTTAAATGAGAGTTGAGAGGGGTGGAATAAGGTGAGATGCTCAAACGGAGGAGTAGGGGGACAGACCAAGGTGTGATTTGGTGATGAGGGCCACAATGCCACCACGGCGGTCTGAGCGGGGCAAGTGGTGGAAGGTATAGCCAGGCTTCATTTAAGGGTAAGATGTCATCACCCCTCAACCAAGTTTCGGTCAGGGGCATGATGTCGATGCAATCATCCACAATAAGCTCATGGATGGCAAGGGCCTTGTTCGCAAGTGAATGGACATTCTGGAGTGTGATGCGGAGATGGTCGGTGATGGCTGCCATACTGCCAGCGTCCACAGGGTCAGCGCTAAGGGAGTGAATGAGTTGGATGGGGAGGAGATTGGCAAGATTTGTCCCCAGTGGGCGCGCTGGGCGGGAAGGTCGTCGAGAGAGTAGGATGGGACAGTTGGGGTTGCTGCTCGTAAGGCGGCAGCGACGAGTGCCTCGATGGGCCCTTCGTAGGATGCCAAAAGAGGCACAGAGGGAAGCTGTGGGCTTATCTAAGAGGGAGTCAAGCCTGGGATGGTGGCAGGAGAGTAGGAAGGTCGAAGAGTAATGAAGGACTGGGGTAGGGATTTGGGAGGGCAGAGTATCCGAGAGGACAGATGAAAGGAGGCATGACGACAGGAGAGAGCGGTCAGGGAGGGATAGAGAGAAAGGAAAAGAGGGGGAAAATGTGGAAAAGTATTGAATGGCTCAGGTCTGGAGTGGCAGCCAAAGTGCGAATGCAAATGGATACAGGAAAAGCTCAGGTTACTTAGGCCTGTTTAAATGTAATAATTAATGGAATACATATTTCCTGGTAGCAGGGAATAGGTTGGAGACAACAGTAGGGAGACCAGGGTCAAAGTCAGAGGTCCTATGGAAGGATAAAGCTGACGTAAGGATGGGGCTGGTACGGAGCATCGACGAACCGCTGTCCAAAGCAGGTGAGTGAAGTCCAGAAGCTATTTGAAGGGTAGAGAGTTCAAGGATGGGAGTTGTTGCCGTAGGAATGAGAATCGGTAGCGGTGCAGAAAGATGATGGCTAAATTAACACAAGTTGGAGGTCACCGTAGATCAAAGCGGCGGAGAAAAAGTAAAACCACAAGCCAGCGACTAGCAAAGCTGAAAACCGGTAGAACGAGTCATCGGTCAGCAAGTGAAGCAGCAGCTGCAACCTCCAAGCCAGCAGAGCTGAAAACCAGTAGAACCAACATGAGGGGGATAATGCAGGAGTGGGAGGTAGAACAGCAAACAGTGGCTGGGAAGGTAAAGAGGATGCAGGGCGAGATCTGGGGTCTTGAAATAGTAGGTTGCCAAAGCCCCACAATCCAACTCCCAGTTCTCTTGAAACCCAGTCTGTCCCTCTGCAGTGCTGCCAAAACCCATCGGCCCAAAATTTGCAGTCAGCGGAGAAGCAAAGGCATTCACCGCTGGCCCCGAAGTAAGCTTCGCACAAAAACCTTGCAATCTGTGTGTCGAGAAGTTCGGGTTTTCCGACGTGTAATTCAAATCAACGGAATATAGTGGGAATCCCATAGTGCGAGCTGCTGTGACGTCAACAAGCTGTCTAAGCAGCCAATCAAAACACAGAATTCTCAAAAGTTTCTTAATTTTAATTTTCATTGAAATGGATACATTTGACACAGCACAAAATTAAACTTAGTTTTTATACCATAACCTTTGTTTAGCAGTCAATATGCGGTTAAAACTCCAATTACACCTAATCCTTTGGGTCTAACGTTTAGTGGGTAATTTAACAGCGTAATTACTGCAGAAGAGCTGAAGTTTATCAGTTTCCAGGATTTGACAGATTACACTGATTGCCGGCTCAGGGACAGGGGCACAGCGCAGCCTGTGGAGGAGCAGTGAATGACAGACCGCAACTTCAGGATTTCCACACTCGGCTGCGCATGCGCTAAATCCTGAAGTTGCATTCAGTTTCAAAGGCGGAATGACGGAGAATGCTGCCAGTTCGCCATCATCAGGGCCGTAATCTTTTCTCGACTCATTCCAAACTCCCGCAACCCTCTCTAGTGTAGCGGGCGGGGGTGTTAAGGTGGCGAGACACAGGGTCACACTTGTGACAGAACGGAGGTGCCTGGTCATTTGAGCTCCCCAACTCCCTTTTTCCCTCTCTATTTTTCCACATTACTAGAATGCTTGCTTATGTTTTGGTTTGCAACGGTTACACCTAAAACTTGACCTTTCACTTCACGGGTAACTAACTGCTCTGTTCCCCCAGCAAGGAGCCGAAGGCTGTGAAATTACGATACTGAGGGATTCGGCGCATCACGCCGTGTCTGGTGCCAGCTCTTGAACATGTGAATAGATTTTGTCTGGGTTTAAATTGTGAATTCTGGGAGATTCTCTCATTGCTAACTTACCTGACGAAGGAGCGAACTGCTTCGAAAGCTTGTAAAATTAAATAAATCTGTTGGACTATAACCTGGTGTTGTGCGACTTCTCATTTTTGTCCACCCCAGTCCAACGCCGGCATCTCCACATCATGACTGGAGTTATCAGTCGAGCATGACCTGCGCTGATTCCATTCCCCACACAATCTGCAGTTATCCTACATTACAACAAGTGACTACACTTCAAAAAGTACTTCACTGGCTGTAAAGCGCTTTTGGGACGTCCGATGGTTGTGAAAGGCGCTATCGAAATGCAAGCCTTTCTTTTATAACGCCTTTGACGTCGTAACGCGTCCGAAGTCGTATACTATAAAATCGCAGATCTAAATTGCACATTAGAACAACCGTGTGAAAATTTCCAACCAACAAAAAAGAAGTCAACACCAATGCAAGTTGTTACCTGTGTCCTGGGAATACCGAGGGTGCAAACAATAACAAGCCACAAAAAACGAACCGAGCTCGAGCGCGGCCGATTCAAAAACACCGGGAACCGCGCGGGCTCTGGACTCATCCAAACGCGAACCAGCTGAAGGTAAACTCTCCATCAGCAAAAGCAACTCTACGACGCAACTTCACCATAACTGCTTGATCGCTGCATTTACATTTTAACCATATATACAATGTATTTTTTTCGGGAACATTTCAACCTTGGTAAAAAAAAAAATCCTGTTGATGTTATTTTTTCAAATTATTTTTGCACCCCTTTCTACGAATTTGTGTTGGTTTCCTGCAGCATTTCCTTTCTGTGTTACACGATTAAACGTCCCCACGTTGTGTTTTGTATTCAAAGAAACCTGTGGGGTTTTTTTTATTTGAATATGTCGTATATAATAATCGTGTGATCCGCGGCTGCTGATTATCGCCCAGCTTAATTTTTTTTTCGTCCTGACTCTCACTGGCCGCGTCCTATTTTTTTGTTCTCTTTACGCGAGGGGGGACGGGGCGGTTGAGCAGGACGGTGAGGGATGAGAGCGGAGACGGACCGCAAACTATGGCAACGTGAGTGGGAAAGTGCACGGGGTGAGTGAGGCTTTTGGAAAAGTGGCTCTTGTGTTGTCTGAACCACCTTGTTTTCAGTAACGTTATAATAATAACGATAATGTATTTCACAGTTGAACGCTGTTGTGACCAAGATTTTGAGTTTGTAAAAGTCGGTTAAAAAAGGCTTAGTTAACACCATGTGATTGAAGTGTATGTGCTCAGCGACCAAAATAATGAATCAGGGTCGTCCAATCGTGTGGCCTCTTTCCTCTCTTCCTCCCCCACCCAGTGTAGTTTGTAACTTTATTGAATATTAGTAACTAATCGATTTTTCTGAGACGCTGCTTATGTTTTTGATGTGCAGTGACAGGAGAGAAAGCCTCAGGGAGTTTGTGGTACAGTTAGCTGTGTTGGGCACTATGAACCCAGTAGATTGGGCCGAATAATGGCAAATTAAATTTAATGCAGACAAGTGTGAAGTATTACACTGCGATGAAAAATGTTCAATGGCCATATTTCAGCTTTTTGAAAACTGATAAATCTCCTGGACCTGATGGCCTACATCCTAGGGTTTTGAAAGAGTTGGCTATAGAGATAGTGGATGCATTGGTTGTAATTTTCCAAAATTCCATCGATTCTAGAACGGTTCCTATGGATTGGAGCGTAGCAAATGTAACCCCACTATTTGAGAGAGGAGGGAGAGAGAAAACGGGGAACTGCAGACCAGTTAGCCTGACATCAGTAGTCGGGAAAATGTAAATCTATTATTAAGGACGTGGTAACAGGACACTTAGAAAATAATAATAGGATTGGGCAGAGTCAACACAGATTTATGAAAGGGAAATCATATTTGACAAATCTGTTAGAGTTTTTTGAGGTTGTAACTAGCTGAATAGATAAGGGGGAACCAGTGGATGTGGTGTATTTGGATTTTCAGAAGGCATTCGATAAGGTGCCACACGAGGCTATTAAACAAAATTAGGGCTCATGGGATTGGGGGTAATATACTAGCATAGATTGGTTAATGGACAGAAAACAGAGAGTAGGAATAAACAGCTCATTTTCAGATTGGCAGGCTGTAACTAGTGGGGTACCGCAAGGATCAGTGCTTGGGCCTCAGCTATTCACAATCTACATCAATGATTTGGATGAGGGCACCAAATGTAATCTATCCAAGTTTGCTGATGATACAAAGCTGGGTGGGAATGTAAGTTGTGAGGAGGATGCAAGGAGGCTTCAAGGGGATATAGACAGGCTAAGTGAGTGGGCAAGAACATGGCAAATGGACTATAATGTGGAGAAATGTGAAGTTATCCACTTTGGTAGGAAAAATAGAAAAGCAGAGTATTTTTTAAATGGTGAGAGATTGGGCAGTGTTGGTGTTCAGAGGGACCTAGGTATCTTTGTACACGAATCACAAAGTTACCATGCAGGTACAGCAAGCAATTAGGAAAGCAAATGGTATGTTGGCCTTTATTACAAGAGGATTTGAGTATAAGAGTAAAGACGTCTTACTGCAATTATATAGGGCCCTGGTGAGATCACACCTGGAGTATTGTGTACAGTTTTGGTCTCCTTACCGAAAGAAGGATATACTTACCATAGAGGGAGTGCAACGAAGGTTCACCAGACTGGTTCTTGGGATGGGGGGATTGTCCTATGATGACAGATTGAGTAGACTGGGCCTATATTCTCTTGAGTTTAGAAGAATGAGAGGCGATCTCATTGAAACATACAAAATTCTGACCGGGTAGATGCAGAGAGGATGTTTCCCCTGGCTGGGGAGTCTAGAACCAGGGGTCACAGTCTCAGAATAAGGGGTCAGCAATTTAGGACTGAGATGAGGAGAAATTTCTTCACTCATAGGGTGGTGAATCTTTGGAATTCTCTACCCCAGAGGGCTGTGGAGTTTATTCAAGACAGAGATCAATAGAATTTTGAATATTAAGGGAATCAAGGGATATGGGGATAGTTCAGGAAAGTGGAATTGAGGTAGAAGATCAGCCATGATCTTATTGAATGGCGGAGCAGGCTCGAAGGCCAAATGGCCTACTGCTGCTCCTATTTCTTATGTTCTTATGAATGATATTGAAGCAGCTAAGGATGAAGTTGAAAGAGACAGAGGAGCCTTCGTAGAGTCAGTACTCAACATGTACAGCTAATGGAAAGTAGCAATCAGCAAAGCCAATATAATTCACAACTCCTCAGATAATGAACCATTCGTGCCCGCACACAGCAAAACCTGGATGACGTTCAAGCTTGGGCTGATAAGTGCAAAGTAACATTCGCGCCACACAAGTGCCAGGCAATGACTGTCTCCAACAAGAGAGAGAGTCTAACCACTGCCCCATGACATTCAACAGCTTTACCATCACCGAATCCCCCACCAACATCATCCTGGGGTGTCACCATTGACCAGAAACTTAACTGGACCAGCCACATAAATACTGTGGCTACAAGAGCAGGTCAGAGGCTGGGTATTCTGCGGCGAGTGTCTCACCTCCTGACTTCCCAAAGCCTTTCCACTACCTACAAGGCACAAGTAAGGAGTGTGATGGAATACTCTCCACTTGCCTGGATGAGTGCAGCTCCAACAACACTCAAGAAGCTCAACACCATCCAGGACAAAGCAACCCACTTGATTGGCACCCCATCCACCACCTTAAACTTTCACTCCCTCCACCACCGGCGCACCATGGCTGCAGTGTGTACCATCTACAAGATGCACTGCAGCAACTCACCATGGTTTCTTTGATAGCACCTCCCAAACCCGCAACCTCTACCACCTAGAAGGACAAGGGCAGCAGGCGCATGGGAACACCACCGCAAGTTCCCCTGCAAGTCACACACCATCCTAACTTGGAAATATATCGCCGTTCCTTCGTAGTCGCTGGGTCAAAATCCTGGAACTCCCTCCCTTCACCACACGGACTGCAGCGGTTCAAAAAGGCGGCTCACCACCTTCTCGGGGGCGACTAGGGATGGACAATAAATGCTGGCCTTGCCAGCGACGCCCACATCCCATGAACAAATAATAAAAAATTGAAGACATTAGGAGAGAAAATAAATCTAAATTCACGCCAATTAAATAGCTATGAGCCATTGATAGGGGAGTCCTACTCCAAATAATGTGTATTCTATCTCGACTGATTGCTTCCAGCAAGCAGTGGCCACTATTGGCGCAGCTACCCCAACCCCGCTCCCAAATATAGAGATTTTCGATATTGAATGGAACAGGTCTGCCACAACAGATTTGGATATAGTTAAACAATTTAACTTTCTCATGGAGCTTAATCTGCTAAAAATTAGATTTACATTCCTTATAAATATAGCATTAAAAGCACTTTGAAACTGCCATAATGGCTTTGTGGGTGAATGCTCCATGTGGAGTGGCACTGAGCTGGAGAGGAAGAGTACTCGCCAGAATTTCCACCTGATGTGTTATCCAGTAGCGCCTGCTGAAAGATGTGGATACAGTTGCATGTGATGCCCATAATTGAAAAAGGCCTGTTGACAAGTCAGTTCACATATAACTAATTGGTTCTTAAATATGATGTTAAAGAAAATTTAAGTCCATTACATTTTGACCTTTAAGTAATTACTTGCAAAATTGATAATGAAAACAGATGTTTAATCTTCTCCATGGCACTGTTTCTGGCTCAAAAATAGGATCTGATAAAGTTTGCTCTACTGTAACTACACTGCAAGGTTTCACCACTTACAGCACTAGTCCACTAGAGGGAGTGTAAATTGTAAAGTTGTCTGCATTGGAACACCAGTCCATGTAGCTCAAATTTATCTGAATCCATTATGAGGCAGGCAAGGAATTTTATCTAAAAGTATGTTTAGGACGAAAACTCAACTTAATTTTCCTTCTTTATATGCATCTGTTTTTATTTCAACTGTCAGGCATAATTCCCTAGCCTAGAGCCAACGAAACAATATTTCCCAAGCTTCTCTCAATGCTGCTTTGAACTGGCCAGTTCCATAAAAATTATGCTGCTTAACGTATTGATTGATTTCTTCCATCTGGAGAGGTTTAGTGCCAGCCCAACTGAGCAAGTTGAGATCAGGAGCTTTCAATTGGAAATGATGCAGGAAAACATGAAGAACATTGCACTGCCAAGACACCATCTTAGTAATTTTAAAAAATCCCCATGTGTAGTAATTTGTAGACGGTGATCTGCTTCTAACGGGCTGCCGGAAAAGGGCCTGAGAGCATGGGAGAAGGGGGTTCCCAAGGCACTGTGAAATTAAATTCCAATGTCCGGCAGCGCATGCGAGCACCACGCTGGTCCCAGTGTCTAGCAGCATGGCGACGATGGGCCTGTCAACCCCGAAGGACTGATGTGTGATGGCGCTCATCTGGGATTCAGAATTACCAGGGAGGCATCCTAGGGTCCAGAAGCAATGAGTGGCCACAACCTGGCAGCATGAGAGAGCCCAAGAGAATCTGAGCTGACCTCCCACGACCTGTTCCTGATGTTGGTCAATTTTAAGTGGGAAATGCATTTTGATACTGTAATTAATGACCACGTGCTTATTCTATAAGTAACACAGCTATAATTCATTTGAACACAGTCCCCACCTTTAATACACTCTGAATCTTCTGGAAGGTATCTGGGGCTAATGTTGGTTTTACCGTCCAATACTTATAGCGGGCGTGTTCGTGTCAGCAGGATTTTCCCACTATCGGTGTTGGGCGGTAAGACTAACATTAGCCCCGGATACCCTCCAGGGGATTCGGAGGTTACAAAAAGAAAATCTTGAATTTATGTAGCGCTTTTCCTGACTTCAGGATGTCCCAAAGAGCTTTACAGCCAGTGAAGTACTTTTGAAGTGCAATCACTGTTGTAATGTAGGAAATGCAGTAGCCAATTTGCGCACAGAAAGCTCCCACAAACAGCAATGTGATAATGACCAGATAATCTGTTTAAGTGATGTTGATTGAGGGATAAATATTGGGCAGGACACATAACTTCCCTGTTCTTCAAAATAACGCCATGGGATCTTTTACCTGAGAGCAGACGGTTCCTCAGTTTAATGTCTCATCCAAAAGACAGCACCTCCGACAGTGGAGCACTTCCTTCGTACTGCACTGGAGTATCAGTCTGGATTGTGTGCTCAAGTCTCTGGAACTGAAGTAAATGTACAATATTGTGTCCCTCCGGTCAGTCAGACTCTGTTCTGATGAACCAGTTTCTTTCCTAAACTGATGACCTGTCATCTGTTGCTGGGGGATCGGATCAGTGAGGGTAACAGAGCAATTCGAATCTGCCTGTCAGTTTTCCCAGTGTCATTTTACTGTGTCAGTTTCAATTTGAAGTGTTTTTCAGAAACCTTTTAATTCCAGCTCTGGGTTTTGTTCCAATCTGGTAGAAGCATTTTCACCAAAGTACCAGTTCACATTGAAGAATTGCCCCAAATAGCTGGTACGTTTCATACGTAGTACAGGAAACTTTCGTTTATCCGGCATCGACGGGACCGGCGTGGTGCCGGTTTATCGAAAGTACCGGATAACAGAGAGTTATATCTACCGAGGCTATTTTTAACAAAGAGACTCCAAGCAGCACGGGAGAATCTATTCAAGCTACTGCTATGTTTCGGACTTGCGCCAGGAGGCCGAGTAGTGGCACTTTTGAAAAGTACCCCTACTGACTAAATCGGCGTTCGCGGACTCGGGATCGGCAACATTGCCGGTTATTTGAGAGTATTTTTCGGAGCACTCGGCGTTCGCGGAGACTCGACTGCGACTCGGCAACATTGCCGGTTATTTGAGAGGAGTTTTCGGAGGATGATTTTTGCCGGTTAAGCGAGAATTCCGGATATTTGGGTGCCGGATAAACGAAAGTTTCCTGTAAGTGGCACCTTTATAATTGATTTTTATGGTGATAGAAATAGTTATGGGAAATTGCCTGGTATAGACGGTTGCCTGCCGTAAGCATGGGCGCTATAAGTGGTGGCGACTGTATTTACAATCAGATAACCAGTGATGTAATTACCTTCTCAAAGACAAAAGGTTAACACAGGTGATGTAATTAGTCTGCTCTGATTAAGTGAAAATTTCTTAAAATTCTATTTGTTGATCTTTAAAGGATAAAAACCACATAAGCTTTCTAGGATAATAAGCACCGAAAAAATACATTATTAAATGTGTGCTTTGTTCCTCCAAAACTTGCCACGGGAGCTCTCCCCTACAGTGTGGGAACATGGGGTGTGATGTTTTCTGGGTCTGATAGTGGTGAAGAAGGATGAGAAACGAGTGCCACTATTTGCAGAAGGGTGTGATTACAGTGTGACAGATGTTTCCCATTGTAAATGTGGATATCGGAATTTATAACCGAAATATATAATGTTAAGGACAGAATGTATGATTATAAAATGGGAACTGAATGACATCTACGTGTCTTGGTGTATCAGGGCTCTAACTGCTTCACCAGTAGACCACACTTGGTCTTGACTCCCAGAGTACAATGCCATGGGCGATCAACTGGCATAAAATATTTATTTTACACAAATTATATGCACATTACAAATTAGATATACATTTTCATGTTCTGTTTTCTTAAATATTCACAATTTATTCGAACTACCATTCTCTTTTCATAATCCTCCACAATTAAATAAAAATTTTCCAATATACCATTTTATCAATTAATTATATTCACTTCATTTCAATTTCTATGTAATTGCTGTGATTTACTCATTTACATTAATTTCTTTATTTGTATTATCACTCCCTTTATTCTCACGTAAAATACAATAGTATTTTCCTTACAATTCTCCTCCCTTTATCAAACAACGTATCTTCCAAATTTCTGTGAGCAACACCACAACAGATCCACTATATATAAAATCTATTTTGATATTTATTAAGAGGATACAAGAAGGTGTACGACTGCATTGGCGACCGTCTTCTTAAACCCCTCTCTCCTGCCTCCTCAACCTTCACCTCGAACAACTTGGCCCAGAAATTCGGGTCCCCACGGGTGAGTATGCGCTGTGTACTCACCCGTAGGGCCACTGGAAGTGCCAGTTTCGCGCATGCACGGGAAACCGGAACTTCCGGTCTCATGAAGGAAGGGGTTCACGGGTCAACCGCGTGTGCGGGAGAGGCAGCGTGTACGCAGCGAACTTCGGCTTTTTTTTTACAGGTTTCTCCGTGCGGTAAGTCCCTAGCAGCTGCGTGTGGAAAAAGCAGGCGCAAGGCCTGCTTTTAACAAGGTAAGTGGTGAATTAAGTAAAATTAAAACATTTTTTCCACAGGTTTATTATTTTTAAATACTTTAAAGAAAGGTAAGTTTATTTTTAGCCCCGTTAAAAACTGTAATTAATTTTTTCAAAAATTTAAATTATTGTTTAAAATAGTTATTTTATGTAATTTATAGTTATTTTAAAAATGTGATGTTTTTAAAAAATGTATTTGAAGTTTTAGTTAGGTTTTGGGGCCGATCTCTATTCATAGATTTGACAGGTCTTCCTGTCAAATCTATGAATGGAGATTCCCTGCTCCAATTGGCTCCCCATGGCCCACGTGATCCCAGGGGACGCTTCGAACTAACTGCGCCGCTGGTATCCGCGAGCACTGCGCGCCGGCAGCTGCAGGAGGCCCAGGATCCGAATCCCACATGGGCCCACAGCACAGCGGCAGGCGCGCTATGTAAGTGCACCCGCTATGCTTGCACCTGCGGGAAGCCTCCGACCCGAATTTCTGGCCCATCAAGTATGAGGAGCTCATGGACTACTTTGTTACTAAGATTGAGACTATCCGTTCAGCTGCCCCTGCCGCTTCCCTCCCTTCCCCTAGCCCACTGGGCCAAACTTCCCCTAAGGTTCCCCCTTGCCCTAACCCTCAACTCGCATCTTTCTCTAGTTTCTCTTCTATCTCTCCTCATGCTCTCTCTGCACTCATCTTGTCCATGAGACCCACCTCCTGCTCCCTCGACTCTATTCCCACCAAACTGCTGACCACCCAACTTCCCTTCCTGGTCCCCATGTTAGCTGATATTGTCAACGGTGTTCTCTCCTCGGGTACTGTGCCCCCTTCCCTTCAAATCTGCCGTCTTCACCCCACTCAAAAAACCCACCCCTTGCAAACTACCACCCCATCTCCAACCTCCCTTTCCTCTCTAGTCCTTGAACGTGTTGTCGCCTCCCAAATCCGTGCCCAACTTTCCCGCAACTCTATGTTTGAATCCCTGCAGTCATGTTTCCGCCTCACCACAGTACTGAAACTGCCCTTATCAAAGTCACAAATAACATCCTATGTGTCTGTGACTGTAGTAAACTATCCCTTCTCGACCTGTCTGCAGCCTTTGACACAGTTGACCCCACCATCCTCCTCCAATTCCTCTCCTCCGTCATCCAGCTGGGTGGGACTGCACTCGCCTGGTTCCATTCTTATCTATCCAGTCGTAGCCAGAGAATCACCTGCAATGGCTTCTCTTTCCACTCCCACACCGTTAACTCTGGAGTACCCCAAGGATCTATCCTTGGCCCCCCCCTCCTATTTCTCAACTACATGCTGCCCCTTGGCAACATCATCCAAAAACACGTCAGGTTCCACATGTACACTGGCGACACCCAGCTCTACCTCACCACCACCTCGACCCCTCCACGGTCTCTCAATTGTCAGACTGCTTCTCCAACATCCAGTACTGGATGAACAGAAATTTCCTCCAACTAAACATTGGGAAGACCGACACCATTGTCTTCGGACCCTACCACAAACTCCGTTCTCTAGCCACCGACTCCATCCCTCTCCCTGGTAACTGTCTGAGGCTGAACCAGACCGTTTGCAACCTTGGTGTCGTATTTGACTCCGAGATGAGCTTCCGACCACACAACCACTCAATCACCAAGGCCGCCAACTTCCACCTCCGTATCATCGCCCGACTCTGCCCCGCCTCAGCTCATCTACTGCTGAAACCCTCATTCATGCTTTTGTTACATCTAGACTTGACTCTTCCAATGCTCTCCTGGCCAGCCTCCTATCTTCCACCCTCCATAAACCTGAGCTCCTTCAAAACTCTACTGCCCGTATCCTAACTCGCACAAAATTCCATTCACCCATCATGTGCTCGCTGACAGTGGCTCCCAGTCCGGCAACGCGTTAGTTTTAAAATTCTCATCCTTGTTTTCAAATCCCTCCATATCTATGAAACCTCCTCCAGTCCTACAACCCTCCGAGATCTCTGTGTTCCTCTAATTCTGGCCTCTTGCGCATTCCTGATTTTCATTATGGCCATGCCTTCAGCTGCCTAAGTGCTAAGCTCTGGAATTTCCTTCCTAAACTTCTCCGCCTCCCTACCTCTCTCTTCTCCTTTAAGATGTTCCTTTAAAGCCTGCGTCTTTAACCAAGCTTTTGGCCACCTGTCCTAATGTCTCATGTGGCTCGGTGTCAAATTTTGTTTGATAACGCTCATGTGAAGCACCTTGGAACCTATTATTACATTAAAATCTCTGTATACTGCAAGTTGTTGTTGTCCTACTGATGTCGTTGTTTCCTTGTGCAAATAGCTTTACTGTTATTGGTTTATTCGGGTTTTTCTGAGGCTTTTTTGCCATTTAATCCTTTATTTTACCTGTTGCACAATATTTATTTTGTACTCCATGGCCTAAAATAACAAAAAACAAAACAAACAAAAGTTATGTTTAATATGCTTGTTCTTTTTATACATTTTCTTCAGTGAATGTTGTCAATAAAAGTTGTGTGTAAATGAATACACGATGCTTAATTTTGTTACTTTATTGTGCATTGAAGTATTTTTGGCCTTTTTGTCACAGGGCTCTTTTGACATTTTCCAATTAACACGAAACAACAAACCACAAAATGGAGACAGCCAAAAGTTTGAAGCGTATATTTGTTGGGGGATTGCATCACATGGTTTCTGAAAGCGAAATTAAAGAAAGATTCAGCACATTTGGAGATGTGACAGATGTGGATATTGTGTTCAGGAAAGATAACCACGGTAATATTGATGTTCACAGTTAAACTCAGTACGATTGCACTTCAGATATACAAGTTTGTTCCTTCCAGCTGCTTAATTCCGAATGGTCTGCAATCACTCGCTCTGCACCCCCCGCCCCCAATTCCATTTGAGTCCCTTTTAATTAAATTGGCTATTTCTTCCCCTAGAAGCCATTTTTTTCTGATGTAAGATCCACATTTAAAAATCAGGTGGGATATTTGACTGAGCAAGTATTGGATCCACTTTCTGGAGAAGCAGTTTTAATTTCAAATCTATCTGTAGAAATAATTCTTTAAATACTGCAGGTACTCAGATTTCATGGTTGGTTTTACTGCAAGTCACATGCTCACAGATTTTCTTTATTTCCTTTCTTCCCCCTTACCCCACCTCTACTAGATGAGCATTGCACTAATGAAACACCCAAATGGGTAATTTAGTTGAGAATGGGATACAAACTCCGCTTCTGAGTTGAGAATATATGCTTTAGCCTCTATCTATCAGACTGTCCAGTATATGAGCATGTATTGTAAGATGCCTTTTTTAAGGTTTTTGAAGTGTGTCTTATTCTGAAACTTAACTACAATCTCTTTTGCAGGAAATCCTGTGAAGACCTTTGGTTATGTTAATATCAGTACCTCAGAAACGGAATTAAAACGATGTAGGTGTGCAATGTCATTCAATTTTCTTTAAATATTCTCAATTTATCTTGTCTACAGATTCCCGTTGCAATTTTTGTTCATAGTTCTATTTTTAAAAGGCGCATAATTGCAAATAAGATGATTTATTTTACTGTCTAACAATACATCTGATGTGTTCACAGGGTATGGGCAAACTGTCTTGAGTGCATAGTAAAGTGTCTGTAGGGGGTGACCTGACTGGCTTTATGTATGTTATTGTTCACATAAGTTTCACATTCACTGAAAAGCATTCAGTCAGAAACCAGAGAAGGAGCTAATCAAATCTTTTGGGGGACCGGTTAGGTCGGGATTCTTTTTGGCAGCTGTTCCATCTCCTCTGTTGAGGTGCTCATGTTCAACAGTTTTATTTATTTTTATGCTTCTAGGTATGTCAATTCTGAATAAATCAAAATGGAAAGGGGGGACACTGCAGATTGAATTGGCCAAAGAATGCTTTTTACATAAGTGAGTGGTAATCTTCTTACAGATTGTTAATTTTTGATTTTTTTTGATCTGCGAAGTTCTTGCAGTGTTGTATTTTTAAAGACTTTTGAGAGTAATTTATTCTTCTTAACTTTCCAACACTTTGGGGTAGAAATTAGGTCGCGCCCCATTTGGGGCGCAAATATCGTCCGGACGCAAATATTAGCGCCTGGCGCTAATTATCGGCACTGACGGGAAACTTCACTTTTTACCGCGGGAGGTGAGTGGAGCGCTAAAGCAGGCGCTGCACACCTCTCTTAAGGCGCAAAGGCCGAGCAGTGAGGCGCTAACTCGGAGCGCTGGCGAAGCTCATGTAATGTCAGTCAGCAATGGAACACACACACAATGGCACGGGCCAGTTCTTAAAGGGGATGGTTAATCTTGCTTTCCATCCACATCCTGTTCATTGCTGCCTTGAATCTCGGCCTGGAGAGACTTGCACATCAAATGTGCTGGAAAGAACAATGGAGAGCACCAGGCAAAGAGCTCAGAGTGCAGCTCCCACAGTCTCTGCTAAATCGATACAAGGAATGGCAAATCAAAATGAACTGCAATGTGCTGCTCAGTACCCAAACTCCTTCACACAACGTTGAATCTCTCCAGAAGTCTCTCCCTCTCTCTCTCAGAATGCGTAGTTCAAAAATGCCACCAACAATAAAAGACAGGAAGAGGCCCCCTTTAAATAGCGCCCCCCCAGCCCCACAGCGATTGATAGCGTTCCAGTCTTCTGGTCGTTGGAAGCCAGGCGGTAAGGCGGGGGCGCCACTCAATTTCCGCTACGGGGCGCCCCAAGGGCGTTGCACCATGGAATGACGTCACAATCTGCGCGCGCAGGTGGTCGCAGCGGTAAGTTTTAGCGCCGCCGCACAATCTCAAGTTAAGTTCTCGAGCAGCGCAAACATCGCTGCGCCCGGGCGTTAGCGGCTTTGCGCCCCATTAGCGCCCTCTTAAGGCGCTAACGGGTGGCGCAACCAAGTGAATTTTTACCCCTTTATCTTTTTCACAGGACATAACTTTATACAGTTTAACTTATTCACATCAGTAGAAAAATTAGATTTGTTTTAATTGATATATGTTGTAGTAAATACATATTTATATTGTAATTTGCAATGAGATACCAGTCATTTCTGCTCCCGAATTGTCCTTCCTACTGCTGAGGAAAACACTTGTTGCAACTCCATTGGCATTCTGTTTACTCTTTTGTTTTCCAGTGCAACCTAAATAAATTCAATCCGAAACATTAAAAGTTTTGCAAACGAACATTCCAATTTGAATTATTAACTAGATACTTTAAAATCTAACTTTTACATTGTGGATGGTACGGAAGAAAGCCGCGCTGACCAAAGTTACTTCCCAAAGATTTCCGGACCTTTGCGCATGCACAAAATAAAAATTCTGTGACGAAGTATCGGTGCGGGTTGATGAGGGTAGTGTTGTTGATGTTGTGTATATGGCTTTTCAAAAGGTGTTTGATAAAGTACCACCTAATAGACGAGTTAGCAAAATTAAAGCCCGTGGGATTAAAGGGACAGTGGCAGTGTGGATATGAAATTGGCTAAGGGACAGAAAGCAGAGAGTAGTGGTGGTGGGTATGCAGTGGTGTTCCCCTGGGGTCAGTATTCAGACCACTGCTATTTTAATATATAAATGTCCTGGACTTGGGTATACACGCCATAATTTCAAAATTTGCAGATGGCATGAAACTGGAAATGTAGTAAACAATGAGGTGTATAGTAATAGACTTCAGGAGGATATAGGCAGATGAAATTTAATCATGTGAAGTGATACATTTTGGTAGGAAGAATGAGGAGAGGCAATATAAACTAAATGGTACAATATTAAAGGGGTTGCAGGAATAGAAAGACCTGGGGGTCTAATTACAAAAACCATTGAAGGTCGCAGGGCGAGTTGAGAAAGCTGTTTAAAAAGGCATACGGGATTCTTGGCTTTATAAATAGAGGCATAAAGTACAAAAGTGAGAACGTTATGATGCACCTTTATAAAACACTAGTTAGTGTTCCCGACCTCATTACAGCCTTGGTCCAAACATGGACAAAGGAGCTGAATTCCAGAGGTGAGGTGAGAGTGACTGTCCTTGACATCAAGGCAGCATTCGACCGAGTGTGGCATCAAGGAGCCCCAGTAAAACTGAAGTCAATGGGAATCGGGGGGAAAATGCTCCACTGGCTGGAGTCATACCTACTACAAAGGAAGATGATTGTGGTAATTGAAGGTCAATCATCACAGCCCCAGGACATCGCTGCAGGAGTTCCTCAGGGCAGTGTCCTAGGCTCAACCATCTTCAGCTGCTTCATCAATGACCTTCCCTCCAACATAAGGTCAGAAATGGGGATGTTCGCTGATGATTGCACAGTGTTCAGTGCCATTCACAACTCCTCGGATAATGAAACAGTCCATGCCCACATGCAACAAGACCTGGACGACGTTCAGACTTGGGCTGATAAGTGGCAGGTAACATTCGCGCCACAGAAGTGCCAGGCAATGAGCATCTCCAACAAGCGAGAATCTAACCACCTCCCCTTGACATTCAAAGGCATTACAGTACCATCGACGAATTCCCCCACCATCAACATCCTGGGGGTCACCATTGACCAGAAACTTAACTGGACCAGCCACATAAATACTGTGGCCACAAGAGCAGGTCAGAGGCTAGGTATTCTGCAGCGAGTGTCTCGCCTCCTGACTCCCAAAAGCCATTCCACCATCTACAAGGCACAAGTAAGGAGTGTGATGGAATACTCTCCACTTGTCTGGATGAGTGCAGCTCCAACAACACTCAAGAAGCTCGACACCATCCAGGACAAAGCAGCCCGTTTGATTGGCACCCCATCCACCACCTTAAACATTCACTCCCTCCACCACCGGCGTACCATGGCTGCAGTGTGTACCATCTACAAGATGCACTGCAGCAACTCGCCAAGGCTTCTTCGGCAGCACCTCCCAAACCCGCGACCTCTTCCACCTAGAAGGACAAGGGCAGCAGGCGCATGGGAACACCACCACCTCCAAGTTCCCCTCCAAGTCACACACCATCCTGACTTAGAAGTATATCGCCGATCCTTCATCGTCGCTGGATCAAAATCCTGGAACTCCCTCCCTAACAGTACTGTGGGAGTACCTTCACCATAAGGACTGCAGCGGTTCAAGAAGGCGGCTTAGCACCACCTTCTCTAGGGCAATTAGGGATGGGCAATAAATGCTGGTCTTGCCAGCGACACCCAGATCCCATAAGCGAATAAGAAAAAAGGCCCCAGCTGGAGTATTGTGTCCAATTCTAGGCACCAACTTTTGGAAGGATGTCAAGGTCTTACAGAGGGTGCAGAGGAGATTTGCTCGAATGATACCAAGGATGAGGGACTTCAGTTATGTGGAGAAGCTGGGGTTGTCTTCCTTAGAGCAGAGAAAGTTAAGAGGAGATAGAGGTGTTCAAAATTATGAAATGTTTTGATCAAGGAAATAAAAAGAAACTGTTTCCAGTGGCAAAAGGGTTGGTAAACAGAGGATACAGATTTTGGGTAATTGGCAAAAGAATCAGAGACGACATGAGGGAAAAAAAATTACACAGTGAGTTATGATCTGGAATGCATTGCCTGAAAGGGTGATGGCAACAGATTCAATAGCAACCTTCAAAACGAATTGGATAAATACTTGAAGGGGACAAATTTGAAGGGTAATGTAGAAAGAGCAGGGGCGTGGGACTAATTGGTAGCTCTTCCAAAGAACCGACACAGGCATGATGGACTGAATGGCCTCCTTCTGTGCTGTAAATTCTATGATTCTGTCACTTGGTATTTCAGGAATAAAGTCGAGTTTTAATTTTTAAACTTCACTTTTGAAAAATAAGAGGCTGGCTTAGTTTTACATCTAAGCTCACTATTTTGCATTACCTGCTGTAGGCTTGCTCAAGAGCGACAGGATGCAGCTAAAAATAAGCACAAACCACAAGTTGATAGCATAGCAAAAGTGGTGGCGTCTCTAAAGAAAGCTGGAGTTGAAAACTTCAAGATCAGATCTGCTGTACCAGGAACAGAAGTACCTGAACACAAGGCAAGTAATAACTATATCATACTCTTAATGTAAAATTTAATAATTTTGCATCAGTTAATTGCTAAAATTATTTTCTTATCGGGATTGAAATTCATACAAAATAGTTTAGTATCCAGTATGATACAGTAATCTAATTTTTATAGGCTTTAAAAGAAAATTCCACTCCCCTATCATAAAGTCGCGATAAATACAAATGAAAAAGTCTATTTGGCCCATGTTACCTCATCCATCGAGAAAAATTTAGTTCCCCATCACAGCTCCCGTCTACCTCTTAAATGATACCAAGAGTTTTGCCCCACCACCCTACCTGGAAGTGTACTCCAAGCGTTGATCACCATCTGCAAAACTTGCTGATAACGGTCCTGAATTTTCCTTTAACAGTTTGAACCTGGTGGGGGTACACTATGTGAATGGTATCAAACTTACGGTAAAGATCAGTTCTAAGGGGTGTTAGTGTTCTAAATGTTTATTATTTTGTGTATCACCTTTAGAGGTCCCTGAGCAGTCACCTCTGTCCCTGAAGAGTACCAGTTTCTCTTAGCTTACCTTATAACTCAGTGCTCTGATGTTAAGGATCAGTCTCATTTGTGGCCTTTCTCTGCACCACCTTTTTGTGCATGATTGTCTTCCTTGTGCATCATTGGCCGAAACTGGACATGGCGTTCAGAGCCCAGTGTAATCACAGCATTGTACAGTTTTAGTATGACGTCCTCCAACTTGTAGTCTATTGATTTGATTTTTATTCATTCTCGGGATATGGGAGCTGTTGGCAAGGCCTGTATTTATTGCCCATCCCTAGGTGCCCTTGGAAAAAGTGGTGGTAAGCCTTCCCAGCTTCTCTAGTCACTCCACATAACTTGAGTCCCTTGACCCTGGTTCCACTCTGGTAAATCTTCTCTAAGGCCTTGACAAGTGTGGTGCCTAGAATTGGACATAATGCTCTGGCTAAGCTCTAACCAGTGATTTATAAAGGTATACAATCACTTTCTTGCTTTTGTACTCTGGTTGTATTGTCAACCACTAATGCTGTATTTCTAAACAAGTTAACTCTGCTTGACCACATAATGTAGGATATGTATCAGGAGACACTACCACAAAAACTTGATGACTACTAAATGTTATCTTACTTTTGTACCAAATAGAGTACTTTAAATAATTTTATTTTTTCCTCAGGACTGGATTGTGAGTAAATTTGGAAGAGTGTTGCCCATTCTTCATCTCCGACAAAAAAAGAAAATATCCTTTTATCAATGAAGGTGTAACAAAGGAAAATGGGGTGAATACTTAAAAAAAAAATGTTGCCAAAAAAGAGACCGTTAGAAAATTATCGTGAGTTTCAGCAAGTTAGATGTCCTGGATGGGTTTTCTGTTGCATAGACATCTATAAAGGAAACGCTCAAATTCCGATACTTTTTTTTTCCCCACTCCCTGCAAAGTGCTCTCTGGTTATATGCAAATATGTTTCAAAACTTTTCTCTGTCATTTGCACTGGCCTTTTCCATCAAGAAAGTGATCAATCCAAGCCAGATATGCATTACCTTGGATCATCAATGATAGTGCTCTTTTGTTAACTTTCTAGGAGACATGTCTGAACTGTGCAGGAAGAGATCACTCTTTCTTCGACTACCCAACTGAGACTGGCACAATCACTCTTTTTGGGAAGTCAGAATTTTAAAAAAAAATAAGAGAGACTTGTATTTATATTGCGCTTTCCATGACCTCAGGACGTCCCAAAGCACTTTACAGCTAATGAAGTACTTTTGAAGTGTAGTCACCGTTGTAATGTAGGAAATGCGGCCACAAACAGCAATGAGATAATGACCAGATAATCTGTTTTAGTGATGTTGGTTGAGGGATAAATATTGCCCAGGACACTGGGAAGAACTCCCTGCTCTTGTTCGAAATAGTGCCATAGGATCTTTTATGTCCACCTGAGAGGGCAGGTGGGCCTTGGTGTAACGTCTCGTCTGAAGAACGGCATCGCTGACAGTACTGCAGTCGAGTGTCACTACCCTCAATACTGCACCGGAGCGTCAGCTTAGATTATGTGCTCAAGTCTCTGGAGTGAGACTTGAACCCACCTTCTGACTCGGAGGTGAGAGTGCTGCCACTGAGCCACAGTTAACACCATTGAGTACAATGTTAATTAGTAATGCTAAATTGAATGAATGTACATTTGAGCTGTCAAGGCATAGATATTCTACAGTGCATTATAATCCTTTTGAAAATGAAACGAACTAAAGAAATTGCATGTTCGTGTTTTGTGTTTATTATATTGGTTAAATTTGAAATACTATTCTAGACATTCCTTAACTAATTTCACATTATAAAGTATGATCCTTCTAAATATTGTCATAACATCAAGAAGCTAGATCATATGTCCGATTTAGAAATCAAAACTCCAGTAACCAATCTTACATGGCATCTTGAAGAGCAAGATGATGAGCAAATGAGTAAGAAAAGACGAGGGGACTTCCCTACTCTTACGCAACCTGTTAAGAGAAAGAAACTATCTGTTAACAAATACAATATGGAGGACTCCAGTGATTCTGACAGCAATTTCCAAGCCAAAAAAATGTCTTCAAACACAGTTAAACCTAATGCCGCAAGAGAATCTAATAAGGATGAATTGATTGGTGCAATGGGGAAGAGGTTTGCATTTTCTAAATCTGCTTGTGCAGGCTCTATGAATCAAAAGCTTGGCAGACAAGAAACTACTGCCTCTAACAAAAGCAATACTTGGTCAAAAGCTCAAATGGCATATCATGATTCTGACTCTGAAGAACTGGAATTGATTATTGAAAGAGAGAAAAGTAAAATTGAAGAGCTTAGTCAGACTGATGTAAAAGCACAGGACATGCCTTTGGAGGTGGTTGGTGAGGATTACATTTTAAAACATCAAACTCATTGGGCATTAAATGACTCAAAGAAAGAAATGTTGAGAGACATTAGCATCAATCACACATCAAATGACGGTGATAGTGAATATGATTCTGCTGACACTGACGAAATTATCTCTGCGAAAATGATTCCATGCAAAAGTTTGCCAAAGACACAGTCTAATCGAAAACCAAATTCTGTGAATTCCAAGACGGATGGTAATCCTGAGAGAGAGGAATCTGAATCTAATAGTAATAGCAGTAGTGAAGATTCAGCAGAAGAGAGTTCTGAATCCAATTTAGATTCTGATTATGAAGAAATGATGAGTAGCTGTTACCGAATAAACCTGTCACTAACTGACCTTGAACAGTTGGTAAATAGTTCTTCCAACTCTAAGAAAGAAAACAGTGAATCTGAAGAAGAAAGTGAATTTGACTTTCCTAAAAGTAACTCATTACAACCTCTCGCAGTAAACCTATTGCCATCAACTTCAGGTGCGGTAATTTTACAGAGCACGCCTGTCTTGAAGAAAAACACCATACCAGATAGCATGATATCAGCTATTCAGAATGAGGACAGCAGTGACTGTGAAATGACACCAAACAAACAGCTGATTAACCCACCTCCTTTTAAAGGCACACAGGGCCTCTTCGAGGTAAAGGAAGCAAATAGTAAAGGAGGTAAGGTCATTAGTGATCAGTTCTTTTTGAAAGTGAAAAAGAAGATGGATAAAGAATCATGCAGTGATTCTACAACCACATCTGTTGGCAAAAAGCAGAAAGTTAATAGAACTAAGAATGTGGTATCCTCTGATTCTGATAGTGATGTGAAAAGTAATTGCAAACCACCACCATTTAAAGGAACAAAATCTCTTCAAACCAACACATCCAGCACAGACATTCCTAGCCACAGGCTTAACCGTGGTATATCTGAAAGTAAGGAAGAAAAGTCGAAATCTGTAACGCACAAATTGTGTAACTCCACATTACTAAATGGAGATGAAAACAGTGATTACGAAGACTCCAATGAGGATGTAAAAGCTGAAGAACGAAAGACGGTGCATATAAAGCCAACTGACTCTCAGAAGATTGAACCCTCAGCTTTACTTGTCACTGAAAGCGACCATCTGAAGGAAAAGAGAGAATGTAAAACTGTAACTGATGGAAGTGTTGCAACATGTTTATTTATTAAAAATGAACCAAATATTTCCCTCAGCATTGAAAATGCGACTTGTAGTTTAGCTGCAGGAGCGCCTCGAAATTTGGATAAACATTTATTGGACAATCAGAAAAGGCTGGCTGCATTACAGCAGAGACAGAAAGAGACAGAGATGCAAAAGAAACTCATTCAGGGGGCTCTCTCCAATTTGGTATGTTAATTTTCATTTCAATTTTTAAATTTTAAAAATTGATTTCAGCAAGTCTTAAAATTATTATTTACTCCTTCAAATCGCCTTCTCAGTCAGCCAAGAATAACTTTGTTTATTTTTACTGTTGATTACTAACTACTTTTATATAGGTCAGTCTATTGACTTCCTGAACACCCACAATAAGAGCCCCTATTTTTGAACATTTTAAAAACTTGCACAAAGTGTGATTTGTCCCATACATTTTACAGTATATTCATAAGCATACAATACATTAATAATGCACACTGCAATACAAACCTCCAAGCAGCAGCATAGTATCATCTTCATAAATGCATTGACTCAGAATAAAGAAGTAGACCTGTCACGTAACGGTTGGGTGTGAATTTTTCCTCTCTGATTCCCCATGTGTTGGTTACTTGATATTAGCCTGGCCATTTGGAGAGGCACCAAGCAGCTTGAAAGGACACAAGTGCACAGGTCAACACGTTTCTTGGTCTGTTGCCTGCCTGCCTGCCTTCATTGGTTTGCATCTGAAACATTCTAAACTGGCTTTGATGAGAAGCTTAAGAACACTATTAACAACAACTTGTATTTATATAGCGCCTTTAATGTAGTAAAACGTCCTAAGGCGCGTCACAGGAGTATTATAAAACAAAAAATTTGACACTGAGCCACATAAGGAGAAATCGGGGCAGGTGACCAAAAGCTTGGTCAAAGGGGTAGGTTTTAAGGAGCGCCTTAAAGGAGAAAAGAGAGGCGGAGAGGTTTAGGCAGGGAATTCCAGAGCTTAAGGCCTAGGCAACAGAAGGCACGGCCACCAATGGTTGAGCAATTATAATCAAGGATGCTCAAGAGGGCAGAATTAGAGGAGCACAGATATCTCGGGGGGGGGGGGGGGGGGGGGGGTTGTGGGGCTGAAGGAAATTACAGAGATAGGGAAGGGCGAGGCCATGGAGGGATTTGTAAACGAGGATGAGAATTTTGAAATCGAAGCGTTGCTTAACCGGGAGCCAATGTAGGTCAGCGAGCACAGGTGGGTGAACGGGACTTGGTGCGAGTTAGGACATGGGCAGTCGAATTTTATTAAGGTAAGCATTGGAGCAGTAAAAAGCAGAATTTTCATTGTAATTGATATATTTTTACAATTTAAATTTTTTTAAAAAATCTTGATACTTGTTATTTTATTAATTTAAATTAGTGCCTGCTACCTCCGAGTCACCCGCTTGTTTGGGGTAATGGTCCAAGTCTGAGATAATTTAAAGTACAAGAGGGTGAATCCATTGCCTTCAGCTAAAGTCAAAGGGGAGCCATTTAAATACCAGAAACTCCTTTAGGAAGTACCTTCAGACAATTTGCTCTAGAGTCTTGAAATAATACATTCAGTTCTTAAATTCAGTGCCATACATATTATCCTAAAGGACGATGAGCTGTAAGGTGTCCATTTAACTTATACTTCGGTTGTTATTTAATATTTTATAATCTTGTTTTACTTCCTGATAAGATTGGGTATGATTCATCCTTGGTGTCCAATATAAATTTTGAAACTGAGGAAGAAATTGATAGTTAATTGTATTAAGTTTTGTACAAAGAGAAATTATCTTGACAGTGATTGCTTTTCAATAAGAAAGCAGCATTGAACAGTTTCTTATCTCCACTCTGCCTTTTGCTACCTATTCTCAGGCAGACAGAAACCCCATTTAACTGACTTTCCAACTCTCCTGGCTGAAGAAGGAAACATGGCAGCAAGTGTCGTGAAAGGGGATGAAATTTAATTTAAAAATTCCTTTAATGTTAACCAAATCAACTAAACAAGAAAAGTATGAACAAGGTGTACAAACAAGAATTAGAAATAACAGTACAAATTCCTAAACAACCATTTATCCATTGCTTCTCCCCATTCCTGAAGACAAACTGGTACAAATTTAGAGATTGTTTTTGTGTAGTAAATAATTGCTAATTTTATTCCTTTTATTAATATAATTTTTCTATTATGATCTCTAAGTTAGTGCTGTACAGTCTCACCCCCCTTACCTCTCTTCCCTTTAGCCTCTGAACAAAAATGCACCATCAATTTTTTAATATATTTACTATAGGATAGTCAGAAACCTGGCAAAGGGAAGCACATTGTCTTTGATTTTGAAGAAGAGAGTGAAAACAACACACTGTCTGAAGATGTTGGAGGCAGTTGTGAAGCAGCAGAAGAAGGTGCAGAAAGCCGAGAAAAACTGTATGTTGCAAAAGTAAGGTTTTTGTTGTGTGTTTCATATATATTATATATTTGGTAAATTTTTATGGTTTGCCACGGTGATATTTATCTGTAATTGTAATTCTCAGCATCAAGCTGTCCTGGTTCAGGTATAGCATGACTGGTTGTGAAATAATCTCAATCTCAAAATTATTTCCAGTGTGGCCTGGGTGAGACATTTTCCATTTCTCACAGAAGCCATTTTTGAGTTCTCTGAGACTGCCAGTTGTATTGCATTGTGGAAAATTTAGTGCTGAGCACCTGCATCCCCCAAAGAATTGGATTGAAACTTTCTACACTCATTCAAATAGGACCCTTAATTTAAGTTTAGGTACATTGGTTTGATTTCTCTTGCAATTTTATCCCCTTCTTTCCTCTCCAGAAGTCAGTGACTCCTTGCTGAGGTACGACAGCAAAGCTCACAATTCATGTAGTATCTTTAACATAGAAAAATGTTCCAAGGTCCTTCACAGAGGCTCAATCAGACAAAAGTGGAGGCTGACCAAAAGAAGGAGATATTAAGAGAGATAACCAAGAGCTTAATCAAAGAGGTTGGGTTTAAGGAGGGCTACGATCGGATAGCTGAGAGTGGAACCAAGCGAGGGCCATTTCATTGAGCTGGACAGTGGAGGAGAAGCGTTGGACGGTGTGGTCGACCATGTCAAAGGCTGCAGAGAGGGCGAGGAGGGATAATGCATCACAGTCACAGAGGATGTCATTTGTAACTTTGCTTAGGGCTTTTTCAGTGCTGCAACAGGGATGGAAACTGGAAAGATTCAAACATGGAGTTACAGGAAAGATGGGCACAGATTTGGGAGGCGACAACATGTTCAGGAATTTTGGAGAGGAAAGAGAGGCTGGAGATGGGGCAGTAGTTTGCAACGACAGAATGGTCGAGAGTGGGGGGTTTTGAGGAGTGGGTGATTATGACCCTTTTTAAAGTGAGCGGCACAGTACCGGAGGAGAGGGAACCGGATCTGCTGATGGATGGCTAAACCAGTTTTGTGCCAGATATAGTTAAGTTTGTATGCTTTGGACTTCATGGAGTGAAGATGGGGGCCACAAAGGAGAGGTCAACTGGGAGTGGAGGGAGTAAAGATTTTGCTGGGGACGCGGGCATCAGAGGTGGACATGAGGAAGTAATTGAGGAGATCTATGGTTTTTGAAGTATTTTGACAAATGGAGGGCCAAGGGCTCGGCAGTTCGGATTTAGAAAGTGTAGTTGTAAGTGACTTGGAGAGTTTTTTTACAGGGACGGACACAGAATGATATGCTAGAAGGGGTAGGGGAATGTAGGTGGTAACTGATCAGAGATGGCCTTACCTGTGGTAGGGATCTTGGAAGCAGAGAGGCCAGTTCCACAGGCATCCTCTGATACCTCATTCTCAAGTGGCCAATTCATGTGAGCCAAGATAGTGGGTGTTGACTGGCTATTTCACATGTGAGGCATCACGGCCAAGCCAATCTAGTCCTTGCCTAACATCCACAAACATGAACTTTCAGCAGGGATGGCTGGATAGAAATCTGGAGTGAGAACTCTGGCCCATTCCCCCCATCTCCCACAATAATGAAGCCTGCCACCTGCCTCAGCTGAGATCAGTTAACTTAATGCAGACTGGGGATCTAATCTGGAACCTTGCTCGTCTTCTGGCTAAGTTAAATACCAGATAAACTCACTGACCCATCTGAAGGGCATAGTTTGTTTTCAGTTTTCTTCCCTCATGTCCTCCTTGAGTTGGTGACCCTGTTGCTGGGGTACAGTTTCATGGGTGCCAGTCACTCTTCCGTACCTTGCATGAGCGGCCATTATTCTCGTGTGAGTCTTAATAATGAGTATACTGGCAGGCTATCCACCTATGCAAGACATCACAGTGAACCCTATTCTGTCTTTGCCCAATATCCACACAACAACCATCCGAGGTAACTGGTTACTGAACAGGAGTTTGAATTCTAGCCAATTTTTGCTAAGGGCTGCTGGAGCCAATTGTAATACTTCTACTACAAGAACCTTCCTTGCTCGTATGTCTCAGATACTTTACCTCTGAGTGCAGACACTTGACTTAGCATTTTTGAAGAAATTTGTCATCTTAATTTTGATGCTTTTCAAAGGCTGATGAATGTACAAAGGTTCTGTGCCCTTACTCCGAGTCCCTCAAGCTCAAAAGTATGGTGCAGAGCTTCCAGTCAAGCATTCCAAAAATCAAATGTGAGATTTTATAAGTTTGCCTCAGCCCTAATTTTGCCAGACGTTCAAACTTTTCAAGAGATTTTGTCTCTTCAAACTCTCAACAGTATTGTAGCTTGCTTTATTGTTAACTAAAAGGATTTCAATTTTTTCTAAATTATTTTCAGGCTTTTGAAAGTAGAACCATTGGAAAATTATTTGATAGTGAGGAGGAGGATGAAGGTGACTATGATGAAGATCTCAATGGAAGATTCAAAATTAAGCCTCAGTTTGAAGGAAAAGCCGGTCAGAAGGTGAGAAGGATGTCCAATATAAGAAATTTTGTCTGAATGGTTCAGTGGCATTTTTTGTACATTGCAGTGCACAGAAGGATTAAAAATTTGAACTCGTAATTGCTATCAATTCATGTCGATATTATAATAGATGAGTGTTTCGTGTAATAACAAGCTCATCATTGTTCCTTTTGATTTCAGGATGTAGCTCTGGAAAGGTAACTTGACTTAAATTAGCAGCATATATTCCTTGCTCCTAAATGGAATGAAAATTCTGGTTATTTATATTGCAAGTAATTGCAACCAGATTTTCTGAATAACTAAGGAACTTAATTGTTTGTTTTTGATCTCCAAAGACTTCATTTTAAGTACAATTTTTTTTTCTTCCCTGTCTGGCTGAATGGCCATTACTCTAGGAGGATAGGGGCAATGGTGAAATGAAGGACATTTCCAGTAATCCAATTTAAAATTCTTCAATCGTATGTTTAAAGGATTTTTTTTGCTTGGGTCCCGCAGCAGTTCACATCATATTTATTGACTGAAGTCTCAAATGTCAAATAAAGTCAGACAAATCAGTATGTTAAAGCATTGTGCCACTCAGTGGTAAGATGCAGACTTGTGGCCATAACACTCTCCACAAGGCGATCGATTTTTGCCTGGGATGTCTAATGAGGTACGAACTGAAACGAGGAGCTTTTGGAAATTTGAGGGAGCAGAATCACCCTGGACTGCTCTTGTACACATCTTGATTGATTAGCAGAATGGAATTGAGAAGTGTGGCAATGGGCCGCATGCATGTCCTTTTGACTGAAGAATTGCGGTGAGAAACTTAAAGGGAACAATGTTTAGTTTCTTTTTTTAAGTTATTTATGCTCTCCTCTTTTTGTAGCTGTTGGCCTTACAATCACGATTTGGGACAGATGAAAGATTTCGCATGGATGAACGATTTTTGGAAAGTGAAGAAGAAAATACAGGTGACCATGATGAATTTCTTTGAAATATAAAATATTTACTTTTTGTTTTTTTGACCAATTTACCAATCACTGAGTTTAGATAAGTGTTTGTGTTTATCAGAGTACCTTACATGTTTTTGACCTTCAATGACGTAAGTAATCATAATCTGCCAAGAGCACTTGAATGGATCTCAGGCCAATATGAAGATTGGTATTTTGCTTGTGGATCCTTGCCTTTGTCCCTATTGTTTGTGTGAAAGGAAATGGGGTAATATATAAACCATTCAGATAATCAGTAAAGTATAACAGCTCTGAATATACTTGAGGTAATTTTAACCGAACCATAGCCACCCGTTTTACATTGACTTCAATGGAGAGTAAAATCGAGCAGGGTATAAATCAGGCGTTCGATCGATTCCGTGAGATTCTCCCAGGGCGGGTTAAGTTCAAATTGCCCCCATTGTGTTTCTACACTGTGTCACCTTGGCTCAGTGGTAGCACTCTTGGGTTCAAGCCTCACCCCAGAGACTTGAACACGTAATCAAAGTTGACACTTCTGTGAAATACTGGAGGAGTGTGGCCCTATCAGCCCTCTCGGGTAGATCTAAAAGATCCCATTGCATTATTCAAAGAAGAGCTGGGAACTTTTCCCAGTGTCCTGGCCAACATTTACCTCTCTATAAACACCACCAAAACAGATTATTTGGTAATTTATCTCAATGTTATTTATGTACCTTGCTGTATGCAAATTAACTACCATATTTGCCTACATTACAACCTTGACTACACTTCAAAAGTACGTCATTGGCTGTAAAGCAGTTTGGAACGTCCTGAGGTTGTGAAATGTGCTATATAAATGCAAGTTTTTTTTCTTCTGAATAAGCAACTACCTCCAGTTCTGTGCAAGGAAATAAAAGATGCAGGTTATTGGCCTTGAGGATCAAAAAGAGAAGCTTTTGACAACAGAAGGACTAAAGAAACACTAACTGGATTATATGTTACTGGGAACAATTAAGGGAACTTCCAACAGCTCTGGGTTTCCGAGGCTTTACCCACACTACAGAGCCATATTTTTGTTGCCAGTAGATACAAGTCAAACATTGCAGCTCCTTACCTCACGTATCAGATTGTTGTTGCACCCAACTTTCTGACTCTCAATTTGAAGTGAGATAATTAGGCCATGCTGCTGGCATGGAACCACACGTCAGTATGTAAGAGGGCTAACCTTTGGTGAGCCTCCACCCACCATATGCAGCTTGCCTATGTGATATGGGTACATGAGAAGTCCTGGAACCTGGGCTGCTAAAGTAGTCCTAAAGGCAGATGTATGGTTTTTCTGGATGGTAGAGTTGTTTTTTTTTCATGTTGCAGTTGAATTTAGCTCCGTGCATTCGTTGGTTTTGCTGGGTACCTTCCTGCTAATGCATTTTTTGGAGTATACTTGCTGCTTCTCAACATGCTGCATGGTTTAAATGAAGAGAAGGAGTTCATGCGAGGCCAACAAATGTAGATGCAATGCTACCTGAGGTATTTAGTCCTTGGAGCCACAGAGTTGTGCTTTCTGCTGTGGAATAAGCTGCAAAGAACAGCTAGAACAGATTCTTACCATAGGATTACATAGGATATACAACACAGAAACAGGCCATTCGGCCCAACCAGTCCATGTCGGCGTTTATGCTCCACTCGAGCCTCCTCCCGTCTTTCCTCATCTAACTCTACCAGCATAACCCTCTATTCCCTTCTCCCTCGTATGCTTATCTAGCTTCCCCTTAAATGCATCTATATTATTTGCTTCAACCACTCCCTGTGGTAGCAAGTTCCACATTCTCACCACTCTGGGTAAAGAAATTCCTTCTGAATTTCCTATTTGATTTCTTGGTGACTATCTTATATTGATGGCCTCTAGTTTTGCTCTTCCCCACAAGTATATGGAAAGTTACCACAGTATGACGCTTTCATGCCACCTCATCCTTCCAATCTTCCACAGGGAACATCTGTCACATCAGATCATCTGTACTGCACACTTGTATCGGGCAAGTGGCAAATGCTAAGTTTGTGAGTGCCAACATCTCCACTTTTTGTCTGGAAAGGGACACCAGCTGGTCAGGACGCACAGCTGTCACTGGGTGGCACAGTTTCATGAACTGCAAAGCATTGTAGATGGGAATTGGGTATTGTCATAATAACCCCATGACTTAAATGAACAAAAATAGATTGCACTGTTCAGATGTTATTTTAAACATATATATGTCAGTGGCCATTATACAGGATGAGCCGTGATGCTTTCATTGTACAGCAGTCCATGGTATTCACAATATTTGAAAAAGAAAGACTGGGTGGATTGCTCATAGAACAAGCCTATCCTCTACAACCATGGGTGCTGACCCTAAGAAAACCCCTTAACTGCAGAGGAGCACCTTTGCTTGGATGCTTCAGCATCTATTTGTTGTTCCTCAGCTGCCACGGCCTCCTTCAAAAGAAGTGTGCCATCTAGCTTTGGCACAATGAAAGAGTGTGCAAAAGCACAATCACTTTGTACAGTGCTTAAAGTGGTATTTCTCCCAATTGCAGCTTGGGTTTGTGTCATGATTGATGAACAACGCAAGAAATTTGAGCAAAAGTGAGGAATAGTTACCAGCAAACTTCTTCATTTGACGCCAGGTATGCGCTCACTCAGTCAATGGCCTCCCTCCACGCAGCTTGCACCTGTGCTTTAACTAGAGAATGGCCTTCAGCCCCAAATTGGGCCACCATTGGTGCACCTCCTGCAGCAGGACCTCCAACCCTTCAGCATCAAAAGTAGCAGTGCTGCCCACATGTCTCTGCTATAACACTCTGAATAATTAGTCAACTATTTTGTCAGCACCACAACATTTCCTTTAATGGTGAGCTGCAGCCTTTTCAGAATTGCTGTTTTGCTGAATTTTGTGCGTTCCAGTCGTGTGCTAAAGGCCAACCCCTCTATGTAAACTTGTCATGTACCAGCAGTCTATTCAAATTAGGGGAAAGGGACTCCCATCAAAAAATTTGGTGCCGACTGTTCTCTGAGATGTCAGTGTTGGTGGGTCTGCAAAATGGGCCAGTTCAATACCATTTTTGCCATTACTGTATCCAAAAAATCAGGGCTGTAAAATCTGTGTGTCAACATTTTTATGCTCTCTGATAAAAATCCAAGAGATAGGAACAACAGGATATTTCTGCATACAGAAAGGAGAGTTGGAAAATTATACTAGAAAAATCATATACTCTCTTCTTCCTCGCGGTAATAAACATGAGTATGGGAAAAATGAAAAGAAATTAGGGAAAAGAAGAATAAAGATATGAAGGAGGAAAAGAGAAGTGATGCAGGAGAGGCTGATGAAAAGTGGTGATTGCTACATAGGGGATCTATCTCGAATGAACAAATTACCTTCCTTATTAAAGAAGGGGGAGAAAATAGAGACTGTTGCAAAGAGGAATGGAGAGGTGGAGATCCTCTTGAGGTGCAGTGAGAAAGGTAAAGAGACCTTGAACGGGAGTGGGGCAGAGAGAGCGAGGGCGACCCTATTGAAGATCTACACAAGTTAGGTGGGGAGAGCAGAGATATTCTGTTGGGATGGTGGTGGGGAGAATAAGACTCTATTCAGGGAGTGAAAAGAGAGTGTTGTTTGAGAATGCAGACCAAAATCCAGCCAGGGTTCAAACTTCTGATTGCTATCCAGTAACTCTTGCTGTGTGTGAATGCTAGGTGAAGACCAGGTCAGGTATCTTAATACTATCGTATAAGGATTATAATATTTTTATTGCAGAAGAAGCAGTTACAGTTGGAAGCCAAAATACTGAGGAAGAAGAGTTTGCTGCAGAGAAAAAGAGAGCTCTGAACATCTTGAAGAGCGTTGTCCATGTTGGCGTTGAAAAGACTGAACTTAACAAAGAACAAGCTAAATTCAAAACTTTCAAGTACGTATTTATTAAATAATTCTAATTCTTATGTACTTGTAGAACTGGTCACTGCCTTAAATGATTAATTTCTCAACATTGATCACAACCTTTCCATCATGAGTGATTTCAGAGCATCTTTTAATAAAGGATAAGTCTGATAGTAAGTGGCCAGTTGCTCTCTTAAGGCTGTAGTTATAATCTAGTGATCAGGTAACTGAAAACTGAGTTACAGCGAGCAAAATCTCTATTATGTTGCAGGCTGTGAATTGCAATCTGCCTGTTAAGCAAGCACAGAGCTCTGTTCTCAGCCCATAAATGTTTTAATGTTTTGAGAGCGTGGATGGGAGCACCTGTTTTTGCATAACATTAAAGACTCTGCAATAGATTTATAAAGTGGCACTTTTTAACCCGACTTTAGAGTGTTCTAAAATTAGACTCCACTGTGTGCTGCAAAATGGTGTGAGACAGGTTCCCGAAGGAAACCAGTGACACTGCTTTGCATCAACATGAAAATGCAGTACAGCTGCACCCTATGTCAAATTTCACTGTGTTTACACCAGCATTTGTCCCATTAACATGTTACAGACTACAATCCAAACTGATTCTACATAGGATTTACAAAAGTAAAACATTTCACTCACACCCTTTTTAATTTGGTGGTACTGTAACTACAAGCACTTATAATTTCACATTGTTCTAGTATCTGCGTATTTTGTAAATTGGAAATCTATCATTATTTTGCCCCAAAATGTTCCTTTCTTTCAGAGATGTCTCTGCTCTGCACTATGATCCTACAAGAGAAGATCATATAGTCTATGAAAGCAAGGTTGAAGAATCCAAGAAAGAAAGGTAATCATTTTTTTACTGAAACTGCTGTATGATGCAGTTCATGGTAATCTACAATTATATATGGATCATCCACCTTTAAATATTTGTTTTCAAAAGAAAAGTATATTTCTGTAGTTTGGCCATCTGTCAGTTCAGATTGTTTCACAATACTGTCATTTAATTGTGATCTATATATTCCAGAACTAAGCACTATCTTAATGATAAAACAAGGACTCCATACAGCTTGTACAACAAAAATATGGCGTTAGCCTTTCCTGATGAAATTGAATAAAATTGTGTGGGTGGCATAATGCATTGATGGTCCCAAACATTGTGCTACAGAATGGTGAGGCATGGGTTTGTGGCTGTGAGTTCTTAATCTGGGTCAGACTTGTGCAAAGAGAACGAATGCTTTTTCCCATCACTCCCAATCAGACTGCAACAGGACAAATGGAAATCTGAGGATGAGTTCAATAGAAGAATCACGTTCATCTGATTCAGTAATTTTGCAAAATTAGGCATTCTAAAACCAATGAAATTCAATTCCCTGCACTATTTGGTAAAACTAGAATTTTCAGCTATAACTTTATTCTTAAATTTACATGTTCAAATACACTTTTTAGTTTATAAAGGGTATTTTATTTTCAAATTAAAGAAATTAATTTTTAATGTATTAAAATGAAAAAATCTTGCTCTGAAGAATAATGTACAAATCATTCAGAAGGAGCAGAGTGTAAAACATGAAATTTCCACCAAATATTAAAGCTGTATTGAGTTTCATCGCTTTTTGAAACCGCAACCAAATGATAATAGATTTTATAGTATTTCTTGCCTTTATTACCTCTAGACTCGACGATTCCAGTGCTCTCCTGGTTGGTCTCCCACCTTGCACCATCTGTAAATTTGAGCTCATCCAAAACTCTGTTGCCCGTATCCTAACTCGCACCAAGTCCCATTCACCCAGCTCGCTGACATTGGCTCCTGGTCTGGCAAAGCCACGATTTTAAAATTCTCATCCTTGTCTTCAGATCCCTCACCCTTCCCTATCTCTGAAACCTCCTCCATCCTTGCAACCCTCCGAGATTTCTGCGTCCTCCAATTCTGGCCTCTTCCGCATCCCCTATTTTCACCGCTCCACCATTGGCGGCCGTGCCTTCAGCTGCTTCGGCCCCAAGTTCTCAAATTCCCTCCCTAAACCTTTCTACCTCTCTACCTTTCTCTCCTCCTTTAAGACACTCCTTAAAACCTACTTTGACCAAGCTTTTGGTCACCTGTGCTAATATCTCTGTGGTTTGGTGTCAAATTTTGTTTTATATCGCTCCTGTGAAGCGCTTTGGGACATTTTACTACGTTAAAGGCATTAAATAAATGCAATTTGCTGTATATGCTAATTCAAGCCATTTGCAAAAGTTTACTGTGATGGCACAAGTGCATTTGCTTGTATTGCTGGCTTTATTTTACTGCCTTGTTTGCACATCCACCTTTGTCACCCCTGAGATAAAAGTAATCAGCTGTTTTGAGTATAGTCATTATGGACATTTAATGTGAATCGTCACGTCAATGTTAGACAGCACGAGGCAGTGAGGGAAAGAATTTCATTTTGGAACTAGATTGAAACTTCATTAGAAGAAATCTAGAGAACGTCATGAAGGATAAATATGAGATGAAACAGATTTCAAGATTCTGTTTTTGAAAAACTTTGAAAAGTTAATTTTTTCCATATCATTATTATAAATTATACTTGTATTTATACGGTGCCTTATCACATTGCGATGTTTCAAAGCAATTAATGTAATTAATTACACAAACAGAAAATGCTGGAAATACTCAGCAGGTCAGGCAGCATCTGTGGAGAGGGAAACAGAGTTAACGTTTCAGGTTGGTGACCTTTCGTCAGAACGCAATTGATTACTTTTTTAGTGCACTGATTGCTATGTGAGATGGGAAACCATGAGCAAAGAGCAATCTGTCGAGCTCTGTAAGTTTTTAACTTCTTCAGAAAAAGCTGTTTTTAACTTTTAGATATGCATTTATTTTTCACCTTCTCACTCCCCATGCCAAGCTATCATTACTGCCAAAAGGCAATCAAGCCTGCTAAGAGTGTGGAAAGTACCTCAGCAGCCCCATTGAGATCAATAGCTTTTCTTGGCGTATGTTTCAAGACATTGTGTTGGAAACCCAACACATGGCACCCATTAACCCTAGAAATCTGATCTGAAGTTTGCGTTTCATTACCGGAAGATAATTTGACAGTTAGATATCTGAGCCAAGTTAAACAAATTTACCTTTTAACCAATGACTTATTTCTTAAATGTTGCAGCAAAGCAGAAAAAAGAAAAAGGAGAGAAGAAGCTGAGAAGCTTCCAGACGTATCAAAAGAAATCTATTATGATGTTAATGTGGATTTGAAAGAAATGTTCAGTTCCAGTACCAAAGAAGAAGAAGTAGCATGGGATAAGAAAGATGACAGTCTGGTTCAAGCAGAAACTGTTGAGTCTACGGAGTCTCAAACCACCCAGCACACTTTTGATTATCTTTCTAGTAATAATGCTGCAAAAGAAGAATCAAATGATTTTACATTTTCATTTTTTGAAGCTGCGACACCTGATTGCAGTCAAAAGCCAGGTAAGATTGTTTCTTTATGACTGCTGTTGAATCAACAATCAGAAAAGACTTGTGTATATTTTGTACTAATAAGGTTATTTTTGAACATTTTTGCTAATCGCCATTAGGGAATGGAACACTTTCTCACTTTTGGTACCAAGTTTCAGCTTCGAGTGATGCTAAGTATGTTGCAGGTCAGAAGCCCAATAAAATTTCTTCTGCTGTGCTGCAACAATCTGTCTTAATTGTCATCCTTGGCTCAGTGGTAGCACTCTCGCCTCTGGGTCAGAAGGTTGTGGGTTCAAGTCCCACTGCAAAGACTTGAGCACATAATCTAGGCTGACACATCAGTGCAGTACTGAGGGCGTGCTGTCTTTCAGATGAGACATTAAACCAAGACCCCTTCTGCTTTCTAGGGTGGATGTAAAAGTTTCCATGATGCTATTTGAAGACGACAAGGGGAGTTCTCCCCGGTATCCTGGCCAATATTTATCCTTCAACCAACATCACTAAAACAGATTATCTGGTCATTATCTCATTGCTGTTTGTGGGATCTTGCTGTGTGCAAATTGGCTGCTGCATTTCCCTATGTTACAGCAAAGCAGAAAGAAGAAAAAGGAGAGAAGAAGCTGAGAAGCTTCCAGACGTAAAAAAAAAAGTGCTAATTGACAGCTTTGGGACATCCTGAGGTTGTGAATGGCATTATATCAATGCAAGTTCTTTTGTTATTTCTTTTGTTCTTCCTTCATCCTTCCTAAAAGGGCAACCCTGCAGTATTAGTCTAAATTTTTCTATCCTTCTAGCTGCCATTTTGAGTGAGGTTACTGAATTTTTTTTTTATATATACCAAATTATGGGCAGTTTGCACTGTGGATCAGTACGCATTGAATTAAGACCACTCAATCCTTTCACATATAACAAAACATCCCAAAACACTTGAAGCAGACTGGCCAGTGGACAACAAGCAGGAAGTAGGAGAGAAGATAGGGAAGATGACATAAAGCATAATCAAAGAGGGTAAGTTTTAAGGAAAATTTTTAATATGGGGGGAGAAGGAAGAAGGCGAAGAGGAGCAAGTTTTAGAATGCAAGAGCATATTGTGAAGGCTCTGCCATTGATAATGGAGTGGAGGAAGGTGTACCAGAGTCGGAAGAATGGACGATGCATGCTGGGATGTAAGGGTAGAGAAGGTTGCAGAGTAGGATGCAGCAAAGTCATGGAGGGATTTAAAGGCGAGGACTTAGAATGGATATATTAGTTAGAATGTTTTATCTACAACCATCAGGTCATATATTGAAAATAAAATTTGTGAAATGAAGTTATTGATATAGAAACTAATTTCTGTAAGTCCAGCACTTGAAACACCAACATGTTAACATCACTGTGGAAATAATTCTTTCTCTGGAGAGTCATTGCTGACTCATGCGCCTCTTAATAATAATTCTCAGGGTGACATTGGTTGAGATCTGACAGTAACTTATTTGAAAGTATCATCCCCACAACAGCAAAAATAGTTGTTTTGGAGCTCACCCATTTATCCTTCCCTGTTCAGGGAAACAGCTGACACTGGGGACTCAACCAGAGTATGGTAATCAAACTTCTATCACACTGTGTGCTGCATACTGAATCTTTTACAATCAAAAGTGGCAATTTATGGTTTATCTTTTACTGTTTCAGAATGCTATAAGATTGAGTCAGTGAGTGTGACAACATTTCCATGGCAAGAAGATCCTCGATTCCAAGACAGCTCCTCTGAAGATGAGGATGAAGATAAAGATTTAGAAGATCGTGGAGATACCATAGCAAAAAAGTAAAGCTAACCTTATTTTGTTTATGTTGGAATTGGACTGAACTTTTTTTGTAGGTTTCAAATGGTTTTTGTCAAGATACTTAAATTGTCATACAAGCAAAAATAATGAATGCATGTTTCAAAAACTCAGCATTTTTAGGTCGTTAATATAAGAGAAAGTGATTAAAGCCAGCCAGCTGGCATTCCATAATGTTTCATAATCTGTGTCTGAAATTAAACTAACTGTCGTCGAATTTTATATCCATCTGTACCCAGATGGTTTAAAATTGGTTGGAAATTACACAGTGAACATTTTTAAATATTTGTTCAATTGTGATTTTTTTTAACTGTGTTTATCCCACTTGCCAAAATGTTACCCACACTTCATTTGTTCTGCAACTTCACTGTTTTAGTACTATACTCAGATGTTATCACAGTGACAATAATGAAAAGCTAATTATTCAATTAAAGCATTGCCAGATACTCTTCTGTAATACAGTACATTAGAAATACTGCTGCCAGTTTTATAGAAAAGTATTGTTTAAGCATAAATGGAATAGCTTAGCATTTTAGGCAACAATCATTTTTGATGTGGCTGTATGGAACAAATATTTTAAGCTCCAGTAAAAAAAATTCTTCAGCTTCAAATTGTAGACCCCAGTAAATTAAGCTTGCAGGTTAACTTAAGCATAGACTTTTCGAACAGTAACAACTATTGTTTCTTAATTTTTTTTAAATCAATACGCCTAGAAGCTTAACTCTCACATGTATTGAAAACTCAAGTCCAGAAGGAATTATGCATTTCTTCTAATAATTGCAAAGCAATTCATTTTACAAACATTCAGATGTTATGTTGTGTTTTCCTTTTAAAAATCTATACTATATTTCAATGATGTTTGAATCCAGTTTTTGTTAACTTTTGTTGTAAAATTATGGCTTCTTAATGTTTCTATTTGTTTCAGAACTTCTCCTAATTAGAATTAGGAAAGCTTATTTAAATGGTTGTACACTTCAGTGACTTTTTTGTTTTGAATTGTTTGTTTACAGTGTGGTAACATTTCCTGAGAAGAAAGTAAATTTATTTTTCTTCTTCAAAGATGACCAAAGACTAAAAGGTAAAATGAATGCAGTGTAAAATAGGCTGTATTGTACTAATGTTACAGGATTAAGATACAGCATTGTTTTGGTTCATTTGCTCTTGTATGGTTTTGCAATTCTATTGGCAACATTGTAAGTAGATTATGGCTCAGTAAGACTCATTTCTCTTTGTTGCATTTAGATGGCCCTAAACTATTTTGTCGAACTACGGACCTTGAAGATGAAAGAGATAACTGGGAAGAAAAGCGAACTTTACTAATTGAGGTAAATAATTTCATATATAACTTGTTCTCTATTTGCATAACAGATGACTGACAAGATCATTTCTGTGCTTAATCTTACTGTGATTGTTATGTATGTTCATGCCAGTTAAAATCACATTAAAAAATTACAAATTTATAATTTTTAAAATGCATTTGGGGCTGATTGTTAAAAAAAATACGCAGGTTATCATTACCATCTAGTTATTGCTGTAGCTATTCTAGGAACATATGAATAGGAGTAGGCCATTCAGCCCCTCGAACCTGTTCCGCCATTCAATTAGATTATGGCTGATCTGTATCTTAACTCCATCTACCCGCCTTTGTTCTGTAATCCTTAATACCTTTGCCTAACAAAAATCTATCAATCTCAGTTTTGAAATTTTCAATTGACCTAATCTCAACAGCTTTTTGGGGGAAGAGAGTTTCAGAATTCCACTACCCTTTGTGTGAAGAAGTACTTTCTGACAGCAACCCTGAACGACCTAGCTCTGATTTTAAGGTTATGCCCCCTTGTTCTGGACTCTCCCACCAGGGGAAATAGTTTCTGTCTATCTACCCTATCAAATCATTTAATCATTTTAAAACACTTCAATTAGATCACCCCTTTTTTTTATATTCAAGGGAATACAAGCTTAGTCTATGCAACCTGACCTCATAATTTAACCCTTTCAGCCCCGGTATCATTCTGGTGAATCTGTGCTGTACATCTGCCAAGGCCAGTACATCCTTTCTGAAGTGCAATGCCCAGAGCTGAATGCAGAACTCCAGATGGGGTCTAACCAGAGCTCTGAAAAGCTGTAGCATAACATCCACCCCTTTGTATTCCAGCCCTCTTGTGATAATGGCCAATATTCCGTTAACCTTATAAAATATTTTTTGTACCTATCCACTAGCTTTTCTGTACTTGGACCCCTAAATAGCTCTGCTCATCCACAGTTCTTAGCTTCTAGTTATTTAGAAAATACTCCGATCTATCTTTCTTGGGTCCAAAGTGGATGACCCCACCCTTTCCCACGTTGAACACCATCTGCCACAGTATTGCCCACTCACTTAATCTATCAATGTCCCTTAGAAACTTTCTGCTCCCATCTGCTCTATTTACTGTGCCACCTAACTTCGTGTCGTCAGCAAACTTAGATATACGGCTCTCTATTCCTTCATCCAAGTCATTTATAAATATAGTAAAAATCGGTGGCCCCAGTACAGATCCCTGGGGGACACCACCAATCATATTCCGCCAAATTAAGTACATACCCATTATCCCTACTCTCTATCTCCTACCTCCTGTTCAATTCCCTGCACAAGCCAATAGGTTGTCTCTAATTTCATGCACTCTCATTTTTGTTAACAGTCTCTTAAGTGGAACCTTATCGAATGCCTTCTGGAAGTCCATATAAATAACATCCATAGGCACTCCCTTATCTACCACGCTAATTACTGCCTCAAAAAATTCAAATAGGTTTGTTAGACATAATTTACCCTTACAAATCCATGCTGACTCTCTCTGATCAGTTCATATTTATCTAAATGCTCAGTCACACCTAGTCACAGATTCTAGTAACTTCGCCACAACAGACATTAGACTAATAGGCTTATAATTTCCTAGTTTATATCTCTTACCCTTCTTAAATAGCCTTTGGACTTTGATTCTCTGAGATCCACCTCTTTATTTCTCACCCCCCCCCCCCACCCCAATAAGGAGAAATTGTTTTATGCTGAGTTGTTAGGACATCAAATGCCTACCAGAAACAGTGGTTGAAGCAGATTTCATAATGGCTTATAAAAGGGAAATGGATAAATATTTGAAAAAGAAAAAATTCACAGGTATGTGGAAGGAGATGGGTAATAGAGCTAAGTGGATTGTTCTTTCAGAGAGTTCTTTCACAGGCGCAGTGGGTTGTAAAAGTGTACGATTGCAAATCCCACCTTGACTTATTAGAGATGGTGCCCTGTTTGGATGATGGGCAAGTCATTTGTGTGTGGACCAGAACAAAGGTGGCAATTTAACACTTTATGTAATCTTTTCAAAGAGATTCTTACATTTTATTCCCTTTCTTCAGGAGTACCGAAAGAAGCACAAAGATGCAAGGAGGAAAATAAAAGCCAAGCAATAGATCTGCATTTCTTCAGTTCATAGGAGTAACATGCTGTGAATTCAGGCAGAAATCTTAACCTATGAACATCTGAATATTTGCACTTGCCTATTTTGACCTGTTCTTTGTAAAGACTGTACAATAAGTATTTTATTATTCTAGTTCTTGAAATCATTACCCAGTGTACTTGCCATGAGTTGGTGAGACCGATTCAAACCTGTGATTATACACAGGATGGCTACTGATCTTGGCTAAGCTAACTTGGGAGTCTGAGATGAGACAAAGCTCTTTCCCATAAGGGAGGAAAGATCAGCAGGTTGCTCTTGTGCATTTCTTAGTAGTCAGTTGTAGAATGAAATTGCAAAGGACTGAAAATAGGTCCCTTCGCCATATCTCATAGGATCGGTGCAGGAAGGAAACAACTGCTGCAAGAGTAGTGCAAACTAGAGCTACTGTGGTGGGGGAAGGATTTAAAGCTAGGCATTTTTAGACTATGATGTATTGCATTTTTTTGTATAACAAAAAATAAAGTTAAGAAATTGTCTGATGTGATAAATTAATCTTCATTACAGTATCAAGTATTTCTGCTCACTTTAGAAGGATTTTTTTGTGAGCGACAAAACTTCAAATTGTGAGGAAAGACACTGGGACAGTTTCCCCAACAGCATATTGTTTTCCAGGAAGATTACCCATTTAATGACCACAAGTAAATTCACCAATACCAATTCAAATGGTGAACATTCTTTGAGGAGGCAGGGAGGGCTATTTTGAAAATGGGTAGTATGAATGTGTGTGAGCATCCCTATAAAGAATATTGATTAGCTTTCCTCCCAATCCAGACAACTGACTCATACAACCTATGTTCAAAGCTGGTGCACACCTAAACAGTGTCTACGACAGCCTGAATGGGTATAGGTAAATTTACTTGTGATCATTGAATACCTGGAAAATCAAATTCCACTGGGACTGTTGTGGACAAGATAAATATTTCTGGATTAGTCTGATAACATCTCTTCAGCACAACCCTTTTTTGTATTATTCTTGGTTAGCGACGCTAGTTTTATCCAGACTTAATTAGCGATTGAACTCTGATATATTCAGCTCTTTCTTCCAAAGATACAAAGATATCAGTCCAAGCAAGTTCTGAAAACTTTCTAGGTCAGTTGTGTAGATTGGGGAGAAAGTAAATCAATATTGTAATAGGTATGCTCACCCAGATACCCAGATCCATACTATGTATGTGCAAACCAGGTGCATCCTCCCCCACCACCACCAATATATGTATAATCTACTGATTTATGCTTGTTTCTGTAAAATTTACATTTGCAATAAACTCAGTGGTGGTTTACCCTGAAATATGTTTTTTGGCAGTGTGGTTTTTCTGCTAATTTGGTGAGATCTTGAGTATACGGTGGTATCCTGTACCATTTCCTGTGCATATCTCATTGTCATAGGGGTTATTTTTTCATTCTGCAACTTGGTATCCCAGATATTTCATGTACAAGGCCATATTTCAGTTGCTAGGAAATGCAGGCTTACCTATGGAAGCTGATATTTCTAGCGAGCAAGAATAAAGAGCATTGGGAAGTAGTATTGAATGGTTTGCATGCAAACATTGACAAAGAAATCTTCCAAATTTGAAACAAACACTTCAATTTTATGTTAACCTACATCATCTCTAACCAGCCAACCAAGTTGTTATTGTGGGGCTACGTGTTCATTCCAGACTGACGGTAACAGCTGTCAATGCAACTGATGATCTTGTAGTACTGTAGGCTGTTTGAAGATTAGTCTCTGTATAAGTGTTAGAAAACAAATCACTGGTATTCTGATTCAAGATGGAATTTTTTTTTTTAAGTGGAGCAATTTAATTTTGAACATATGTTTCTGCAAGAAAATTTGCCGTTTTTAAAAAAAAAAAACGACTTTTGAGGATTTTGTCTTCTAAAGTTGCTGTTTATTTCTAAAAAATTGAAGAGCAAGATGGAATATTGTACCCAACATGTACTTCACAAATTAATTTGGGTTTTCATTACTTCATGTCTGCGTTCACCAACCCTCTTTTATCTCTCCAAGCATAGTGAGTTGATCTGAGTGTAACTGGCAGATGCCAATTGAAAACATTTGCTTTTTAGCTCCTCTGATTCATTAAATAAATACATCTCTTGGTAGGGAATTGAGGTATGTTGACCAAGAAAGTTCCTCGTACTTGCTGGGTTCTAATTCTGGCCTCTTGTGCATCCCAACGTCCTTCACCCCACCATTCCCTGCCATGCCTTCAGCTGTCTAGGCCCTAAACTCTGGAATTACCTCCCTAAACCTCTCCACCTCCTTTAATACACTTATTAAAAACTACCTCTCTGACCAAGCTGTTCTAATATCTCCTTCTTTGGCTTGGTGTCAGAATTTTTGCCTGATTATGCTCCTGTGAAGTGCCTTGGGACGTTTTACTACATTAAAGGTGCTCCTATAGACTCCGCTGTAATCCCCCTAATTCAATACTCTGAGGCGTTGGCCTCCGTTGCCCTCAGCCGAGGTCGATGATCAGCCATGATCTTATTGAATGGCTGAGCAGGCTCGAGGGGCCGTATGGCCTACTCCTGCTCTCTTATGTTCTTATGTAATACTCCTAGATGCTCATTGGCTGGGTTTGCACCAGGATGATCACATGGGTGAGGAATCAGAGACTGAAGTTACTTATGGTCACCTGACTCCAGCATAAATCTCCAACTTCAGACGAATAGGGTAAAGGGCAGGGGGGGCCGAAAACTATTGTTCAGTGGGGGAAACACGTGGCCTTCATTTAGTGCCTCATTCTCTGTTGCTATAACTTAAATTGGTGTAGGGATTTGCTGCTGAAACCCTGCATCATATGACACATTGCACAAGCAACTGTAAAAGTTAGCTTTTTCTCCTCCCCTCTTCTGGAATAGCTACTGACCTGGGAACATGATACACCTGATATAGAGAAGAAAGTAACTGCATTTATACAATGCCTTCCACGACCTCCGAACTTCCCAAAGCAATTAACAGCCAATGAAGTAATTTAAATGTAGTTGCTGTTGTAATATACGGAAACACAAATTTGCTTAAAGCAAGATCCCAGGACAGCTGGAGAACATCACGGTTCTTCAAATAGTGATTTGGGATCTTTTATGTCCACTTGAGAGGGCAGATGGGGCCTCGGTTTAACATCTTATCCAAAAGAGAGTACCTCTGATAGTTTTGCCAAGATTTTGTGCTCCCTTGAACCCGCAACTGTGACTCCAAGGCATAAGTGCTACAAATGAAACAAGTCTCACACTTAAGTAAAAAGGAACAGGAATGTTGAAATGAAAGCAGATAAGCTTCATTGGCATAAGTTATTGGGTCAATAAAGGACAGCCAGCATAGATTTGTTAAAGGCAAATTGTGTCTGACTAACCTGATTGAGTTCTTTGATGAAATAACAGAGAGGGTTGATGAAGGTAGCACACTAGATGTTGTGTATATATGGACCTCGTAACAGATTTGTTCGGAAAATAAAAGCACATGGTATTAAAGGGCTGGTGATAACTTGGGTACGAAACTGGCTAAGGATAGGAGGCAGAGAGTCGTGGTGAACGAATATTTTTAGGACTGGAGAGAAATATGTAGTGGGGTCCCCAGGGGTCAGTGTTTGGACCATTGCTTTTCTTGTTTTATATATATATATATAAAGGCCTGGACTTGGGTATAGGGAGTATAATTTCAAAATTTGCAGATGATACAACTTGGCAACGTAGTAACCAGTGAGCATGATAGTAGCAGACTTCAAGAGGACATAGATTGGTGAAATGGGCAGACACATGGCAGATGCAATTTCATGTGGATAAGTGTGAAGTGATGTACTTTGGGAGAAACAACATGGAGAGGCAATATAATCTAAATGGTACTATTTTGAAGGGATGCAAAAACAGAGGGACCGGGGGATGCATATTCACAAAGGTGGCCAGACAAGTTGAGAAGGCGGTTAAGAAAGCGTATGGGATATTTGGCTTTGTAAATAGGGGCATTTAATACAAAACAAGGAAGTTATGCTAAACCTTTAAACATTTCTGGTTAGATCTCAGCTGGAGCATTGTGTACAATTCTGCACACCCCACTTTAGTAAGGGTGTCAATGCCCTGGAGAGGGTACAGAGGTGTTTACCAGGATGATGCCAGGGATGAGGAAGTTCAGTTATGGGGAGAGTTTGGAGAAGCTAGGATTGTTCTACCTCAGAGCAGCAAAGGTTAAGGGGAGACCTAATTGAGATATTCAAAATTGAGGGGATTTTGATAGAGCAATGAGAGAAATTATTTCATCTGGCAAGTGGGTCAGTAACCAGAGATCATAGATTTAAAATAATTGGCAAAAGAATTTGAAGGGAAATTAAGAGAAATCTTTTCAGAGAGGGTTGTTCAATCTGGAACACACTTCCTGAAAGGGTGGTGGAATCAAATTCCACAGGAACTTTTAAAAGACATTTGGACATGTACTTGAAGAGGACTAATTTACAGGGTTATGGGGAAAAAGCTGGGTTGTGGGACTAAATTGAACAGTTCTTTCAAAGAGCCAGCACAGGTATGATGGGCAGAATAGCTGTATTCTGTGCTGGAAGATTCAATGATTCTATGTGACTGCTTCTGGGGGGACTTACAAAGTTTTAAACAGTGATGACTACCTTCCCACCATGTTGGTGTATAATGTGTCACTTTACCAGCCCTGTGGTGGATTACAGGTATTTAACATTGTAGCATTACAGAGAACAGTTAAGATCTTAACATTAAAGTGACTGTCTCAGCAGAATAAATTAATCACTTCTTGGGTTAGGCTCTGAAGGAGGTTTTCCAAGTGGTATTTATTAGGAGGCCAAAGATGTGCTGCCAAGAGCAAACAAATCTAGCAACAGCAATTCTGATGATTCTTATTACATTATATCTATCCCAAAGCTAAAGGGTTTTTAAATTACATTTCGATCGATGGACATTGACTCTTAATCGTAACTCAAGCTCATGTTAGATTTATCATACTTGCTCTTGATGGGGCTATGTTTTTTTGTTCAGCTCATTTAATCCGATTCATAAACAGACTAATTGAACCAAATAATCTGACGACGTCATTACTTTATTTTTCCAATCAAAATATGTACGTTGACAGTAGTTTCAAGTTCCACTGCTACTATAGCTGGTAGAAAACGTAGGCGTGCAGTTTTTAACAGGAGAACTCGGCTACAAGGCTAATGTTTAAACCATATACAGTACTTGAGGCAATGTCTGCATATGCACTGCCAGAGTCTCGTTCGGACTTGTTTCTGACGAATTGAGTAACGCCCAGTTCAGTAACAGAAGGGCCTCACTCAAATACAGTATTCTTTCACTGTGGTTTGTTTGAGCTGAGAAAGGAAAAGTACTGCATTTATTTTTGGGCGACGCAGAGAACATTGTAGAAACGGATGAAATCCTGTACTCTGCCGAAGCGGGCCTCGTCAGAGTTTGATGTTGCGGATATGGAAGAGTGGTCGCTTCCGCCGAATCACACAAACCTTGAAATGGCACCTGCAGGCAAAATGTCTGTCAGAGCAAATTCAAGGCTTTAGTGTCCGCACACCCTCCCAGTACTTTATCCTAGTTATAGCCTTGCGTGGTACTGGAGGCGTAGCGTACGACTTTGAGAAAAAAAAAGGCTCTCAAGTCTTAAATTAAATTCCAATACTCGGCCATCAAAACATCCAGTTTGAGAGCACGCACTTACTTGCCATAGCAAGGGGCGGGGGGTTTCCTTGAAGCTCTATTAAAAGAAAACTTCATGATATGGATGTGGTCAGTTTTCCACCACTCAGAAATCCCAGACCTTAAAAGTCACTCATTAACCTCCAGGGATCGTATTTCTGAAATGGAATGTTGTTAAATGGATCCCGTATTCTATCTAAAATAATGACTCGTTGAAAAACTCGGTAAACGAAAATAAGTTTATTGGCAAAATATACAAAACACATCGTTAAAATAGTTGGTAGAGGTTACCCTTGCACATGTAAACGTCGACCAACAGGCATACCCTATTAGTCAAATTTACAAGATCCTGCATCACCAAATTCTCCCGTCCCCATCAATGAACAGCTCGCCTCAAAACAACTTCATTTGTGACAATAACATTAATTAATCGATGTCAAACGTACTGCAAAATGCAGCAAAGTCCCGTCGCATAAAACGTTCGCTTTTCACCACGTCATCCTCTGACGGATAATACTGCATACTCTGATCCTGATCTACTTGCTCAAAGAATCGGAAACCTAACAGGTTATCGTCACACAAGGGAGCCAAGGTGCAGTCCAGTGCGCCCCGGGCGTTCTCTAACACACCCAAATAGGCGTCTATGTCCATGTCCAGCTCAATCTCTGAGCCACTGTCGCTCCCGGTCGAGTCTGACCTCATGTGCATCAGTTGGTATTTCTCGTGCATCAAGAACTGATTGGTATTTCTGGGTGCTCTCATGCCTGGTGCCCGATTGCCGCGGATGTTGACTGGGCGTAATGTCACCCCTTGGGGCACGGTCGGCTGGTGGTGGTGGCCACGGCCAAACACCCTGCCCGCTTTGCCACATTCTGCCCTTCCACGCCTGTGGCAGCGATGGCTGCCGCGCTTGGAATCAGGTCCACTCTTCGAACAGTCTTTGCAATCGGACCTCTCTTGACTGGCCTCCCAATGGACAACGCCCCTTCTGCTGCGAGACATTCTGATTTCTTGCTGGGAGTGCTTACCTTCTCACATACTCTTGGGCTTCACAATTGTTCGGTGTGAAGGAATAAGGTTATTCCTTGAACGATTACGGTTACTAAGGTGCCCGTAAGCACGTCCTTCGTCTACCTTTTCACTATTCTCCTCAACTTTTTCTTCCCCCAGCGCTTACTACAGTGCATGCCCGGATTTGGGTGAACCGGGATCAGCTTTAGAAGTTTTAATGCCGCCGGGTTATTTTCTTAATCTGTCGGAGTTTGGACAGTAAACTCAAATCAATACGGATTTCTCGAAAGCTTTCTGCCAAACTGAGCAAAAAGAGAGGAGCGGGGTAGAATCATTAATACAACTACCTCACCCACCCTGTGCTCGCCACAAAACTGTTACCTCTTGTTACCGAGCCTTGTATTTATCAACATTCCAGTCTCGAATGCGAGGCTTGAGCATCACATGAACATAACAACCAATAACAACCGCCTATTGCTAACCCTGCAAATAAACGTGGACAATCCCCCAATTAGACAACCAGAAGTGCAGGATAGGGGATGGGTTAAGAGAAGGAAAGCAAGAGAATAAAAGCCTTCTCTTTAAATGGCTAACAACGCCTAATGATATATATCTTTAACCATTACATTGTTTAGATTAGCTCGATTGCCGTATATTCCTCAACAAACTGTTGCAGTGTCCCTTCATTGTTGCATTGGTCGGGCAATTTTGGTTGTTCTTGCCCTGTCTTTAGCATAACTTTTTAAGTACTATTTCTTAATAGTTTTTTTTTGTAAATCTGATGCTGTCAAAATAAAGTGAATTATCAATCGGACGGAATCTGTCCCACAGCCAGCGTTTTTGTCAGGATTTGATGGTTGTTTTGATTTGTACAATCTACCATCGCGTACGTGACGAGCAGCTGCTTTCTTCATTGTTTACAACGCTTGGCCAAGGGAGAACATATGGGGGAGGGGTCTTTGAGGACATAGCGTCTTGACTGCTTTACCATAGTGCTGTACTCCACAGAAGCATACAGCCGAGATGTCACGTTTTCCACATTTGAACTGGAGTACTTTTCGTAAAACATTCATGAACAAATTTTAGTTGAATTATTCCAAGTAATCATGTACTAATTTGCATTAGCTTTTGTGTTCTTTTTAATATTAATATTCACGTTTTTAACAACTTTAATTGTTTACTTATATTAGCCATTTTTCTCTTGCATGTCAATCTAGGAAACTTGCATCACCTGACCAACAGCTTCAAAAAAAGCTGACAAAGCCTAAAAAGGTGGATAGCTTACTGACTGTCTCCATTCCCTTCATGAACCCCATCCACCCAGCTTGGCTGCAAGTCCCAACATGTTCCTTGTCAAAGGAATTTTCTTTTTATTTACTAATTCACTGGATGTGGGTGTCGCTGGCAAGGTCAGCATTTATTGCCCATCCCTAATTGCCCTGGAGAAGGTGGTGGTGAGCCGCCTCTTGAACTGCTGCATTCCGTGTGGTGAAGGTACTCCCACAGTGCTGTTAGGTAGGGAGCTCCAGGATTTTGACCCAGCGATGATGAAAGATCGGCGATATACTTCCAAGTCAGGATGGTGTGTGACTTGGAGGGGTGTTCCAATGTTACCTGCTGCCCTTGTCCTTCTAGCTGGTAGAGGTCGCAAGTTTGGGAGACGCCTTGGCGAGTTGCTGCAGTGCATCTTGTAGATAGCACACACTGCAGCCACAGTGCGCCGGTGGTGGAGGGAGCGAATGTTTAAGGTGGTGGATGGAGTGCTGATCATGTAGATGTAGTGTATATGAATTTACAGAAAGCATTCAATAAGGTGTTTCACAAGAGGCTTGTTAGGAAAGTTCAGCTGTGTGCTACAAGAGAAAATGTAGCAGCATGAATACAAAGTTGGGGTAAATGGGTGTTGCTTGGACTGGAGAAGAGTTGGATGTGGTGTATCCCAGATGTCAGTACTGGGTTCACTTTTGTTCTTGGTTTATATAGATGATTTGGATTTGGGTATAGGGAACACAATCTCTAAATTTTCTCATGACACTAAAGCAGAAGGTTTAGCGACTAGTGAGAAGGGGTATAAAAGACTTAAACAACAGCAACAACTTGCATTTATTTGGCTCCTTTAACATAGTAAAACATTCCAAGGCACTTCACAGGAACATTATCAAACAAAATTTGACACCGTGCCACATAAAGTGATATTAGCACAGGTGACCAAAAGCTTGGTCAAAGATGTAGGTTTTACGGAGCATCTTAAAGAAGAATAGAGTGGTGGAGAGGTTTAGGGAGGGAATTTTGAGAACTTGGGGTCGAGGCAGCTGAAGGCACAACCACCAATGGTGGGGTGATGGAAATTGGCGAGGCCATGGAAGAATTTGAACATAAGGGTGAAAATTTTAAATTCAAGGAAGACAGACAAGATAACAGAATGGGCAGGCAAGGATAGGTGCAATCTATTGTGGATAAGTGTGAAGTAATACAATTTGAGACAAAAGCAAACAATGGATATTACACTTAATGGGTGTTGATGAACAGAGAGATCTAGAGATTTAAATACAAAATTCCCTGAAAGTGCGAGTGCAGGTAGATAAAACCATTTTTTTTAAAAAGTCACCAGAATTTTGGGTTTAATCGGAGCAAAGAGTAAAGAAGTAATGATGAATTTATACAAAACATTGGTTAGGCCTCTGTTTAATTGCTGTGTACAGTTTTGGGAACCCTATTACAGAAATTACATTAAAACCATAGAGATTGTACAAGTAAATTAACCAGGATGGTACCAGGGATGGGAAACTGTCACGAGGAGAGACCCGAGATACTGAGACTATTTCCACGAGAGTAAAGACGGCTGAGGAGGTTTAAAACAAGAAAGAAAGAGAGAGAAGAAAGACAGAAAAGAGGGGAAATAGAGAAAAAAAATCCACTCTGCCACTGTGTTAGCTTCAGGCTAAGTTTTGTTGCTCCACTGATTCCACTCTGCTCCTCCACTGGTTTTCTCAGCTTACCTTTGTTGCTTACTGATCTCCTGGGCTAGACCACGCTCCTTGACTGGCTCCTAATTTAGACCTTTCTCCCAGGCTGTGAGGTGAGGCCAATTGTAAACCATCACTCTGATTTACTTTACATGTAATTCATGAATAAATAGACCATAGTTTTCAGTGAAATTCAATTTAATTCCTATCATTCCTCATAACATAAAAAATAACATTATGCAAACATAGCCCCTGATACAAGGTAAGCTTCACTTTTGCATGTCAGTTTTCACTGTATTGACTGGCTCTCAACTTAGGAAAAAGTGGGTTTTCTGCCTTGCTGTTGCCACACCAAATTTCTGCACTCAAGTAGATAAAGTGTGAACAGCTGACTTTAGCTGTCTGTAGAGTTCTTTGTTCTGGACAACTGACTGACTCCCACAGCACTGAAATGGCCATAATCAAAGTCACAAATGACATCCTATGTGACTGTGACCATGGTGCACTATCCTGCTCATCCTTTTTGACCTGTCTGCAGCCTTCCACACCGTCCTCCACCAACGCCTCTCCTCTGTTGTCCAGTTGACTGGAACTGCCTTTGCCTAGTTCCACTCTTACCTAGCCAGTCATAGACAAGAGAATCTCCTGCAATGGCTTCTCTCCCTGTCTCCGCACCATTACCTCTAGAGTCCTGCAAGGATCTATCTTTGGCCCCCTCCTATTTCTCATCTACATGCTGCCCCTTGGCAACAACATCTGAAGACACAATGTCAGGTTCCACATGTACGCTGACAACACCCAGCTCTACCTCACCACCACCTCTCTCGATTCCTTCCCTGCCTCTCTGTTGTCAGACAGCTTGTCCGACATTCAGTTCTCCAATTAAACATTGGGAAGACTGAAGCCATTGACTTTGGTCCCCGCCATATACTCCGTTCCCAATCCACGGATTCCACCCCGCTCCCTGGCCACTGTCTCAGGCTGAACAAGATTGTTTGCAACCTCTGTGTTCTATTTGACCCCAAGTTGAACTTCCAATCCCATATCCTCTCCATCACGAAGACTGCCTACTTCCACCTCTGTAATATCACTGTCTCTGTCCCTGCCTCAGTCCCTCTGCTTCTGAAACCCTCGTCCATGCTTTTGTTACCTCCAGACTTGATTATTCCAATGCTCTCCTGACCAGCCTACCATTTTCCACCCTCCATAAACTCAAGCTCATCCAAAACTCTGCTGCCTGTATCCTAACTCGCACCAAGTCCCATTCATTTATCACTCCTGTGCTAGCTGTCCTACAGTGGCTCCCAGCCCAGCAACACATTTATTTTTAAATTCTCATCCTCATGTTTAAATCCCGACAAGGCCTCGCTCCACCTTATCTCTATAACCACCTCCAGCCTTACAACCCTGCAAACTTCTTGTTCATCCCCCACTTCCTTCGCTCCACGGTTAGTGGCCATGCCTTCAGCCATCTAAGCCCTAAGCTATGGAATTCCCTCCCTAAACCTCTCCACCTCCTTTAAGAGACTCCTTGAAACCTACCTTTTTGACCAAGCTTTTGGTCACAATGTTTCCTTCTTTTGGCTCGGTGTCAATTTATGTCTGATTAGACTCCTGTGAAGTGCCTTGGGACATTTTACTATGTTAAAGGTGCTATATAAATGCGAGTTGTTGTTAGAACCACAAAAACCATTTGGAGTGTCTGGAAGTTCACATCTGTTAATATTTTAAAGAGATACTGGACATGCCAAACAAACCTATCCTGATTAGATTCTGATGAGAAATAATGGCAACACCAACAGCTCGTACTCCTCCCCAGCACCAAAATTAAAAACTACCTCTAGGAAGTTTGTGTATTGTCTCTCTTCCCACAAAGGAAACATAACTCTTAAGAATACACCTACCTAAAGTCAGTTTTTAAAATGACAATGGTATATTTATTGGAAAAAATACAATACAGAATGTTTTCCTGTTTTGGGCAAGAGAGAACTAATTTTTTTCTCTCACTGTTGCACACAAACTTGATGCAGAAAAGTTTTAAAATGGGATGATAGTTTCTAAGAATTGCAGTTACAGGTGTCTTTATTTAGTTAAAGCATTATCTATGATTCCCCAAAGGAGCTATGCTTGGCGCCCTCCTCTTCTTCATCTATATGCGGCCCCTTGACAACATCATCCACAGATGTGGGATCAGCTTCCACATGTATAATAATGGCACACAACTTTACCTCCCCACCATTTCGCTCAACTTCTCCACTGTCTTTGTGTTGTCAGATTCCATTCTTGGATAAGCAACAACTTCCTCCAGTTAAACAAGGAACATAGGAATTACTAGATGAAAAAAGACCAGGGTCCATCTAGTTTGCCATCTACCATCCTGGTAGTCGTATGATACAATGATAATAGAGCTGTTGACTAATTATAGCAATCAATCATGATCAATTAGTCTACAACAGACCCAGACGTGATGGGAGGAAAACCTCAGTGGTGAAGAGCTTTGAGACCACAGGTCCAAATTCACTTGTTCCTCCCAAGCATGCTACACTTACCACATGCCATGTCTCAAATTACTCATATACTGCATCCCAAAATGTTATTTTCTGAAAGCAATCTATTTAATTTGAATTTGAATTAATTAATGCGAACTCCTTCCACCATCTCCCTAGAGAGCCTGCTCCATAGATTGACGACTTGCTCATTGAAATATTGTTTACGCAGATTAGTTTTGAATTTACCCACCTTCATGCACAGACTGTATCCTCTGGTTCTACTGTTCTGGACAAGGTGAAATAGCTTGTCATGGTCTACATTATCTAATCCCTTTAACATCCTAAAAACAGTAATCATATCACCTCTCAACCTTCTCTTTTCTAGTGAGAACGTACCCAATTTACATAATCCAATCCCTCCATCTTCTCAATCAGTCTGGTTTCTCTTTTCTGTGTCCTTTCAATAGCTGCAGTATCCTTTTTGTACTGCGGTGACTAGAACTGTACACAGTATTCTAAGTGCGGTTGCACCAATGATTTATAAAGTGGCAGGATTACCTCACTATTTTCACTCAATATTGCCCTTTTAATACATCCTAACATCTGATTTGCTTTACTCACTGTCACTGGGTTTTAAGAACATAAGAATTAGGAGCAGGAGTAGGCCATACGGCCCCTCGAGCCTGCTCCACCATTCCATAAGATCATGGCTGATCTTCGACCTCAACTCCACTTTCCTGCCCGATCCCCATATCCCTTGATTCACCTCGAGTCCAAAAATCTATCTATCTCAGCCTTGAATATACTCAATAATTCAGCATCCACAGCCCTTTGGGGTAGAGAATTCCAAAGATTCACAACCCTCTGAATGAAGAAATTCCTCCTCATCTCAGTCTTCAATGGCCGACCCCTTATCTGAGACTATGCCACCTAGTTCTAGACACTCCAGCCAGGGGAAACAACCTCTCAGCATCTACCCTGTCAACCTCCTTCAGAATCTTACATGTTTCAATGAGATCACCTCTCAGTCTTCTAAACTCCAGAGAGTATAGGCCCAATCTACTCAACATCTCCTCATAGGACAACCCTCTTAACACAGGAATCAATTTAGGGAACCTCCGTTGCACTGCCTCGAAGGCAAGTATATCCTTCCTCAGATAAGGAGACCAAAACTGTATACAGTACTCCAGATGTGGTCTGAAGAGGCCGTGCATTGAACAATGGGCCACCAATGTGATTTGCAAAGATGTGGTTAAGTGTACGAAATTGGATAAGAGCTAAAGAGTAGAACAATGGCAGATGTGGAAACAGAGCAAATGAGATAAACAAGATGTGTTTTGTGGAGATGTGATTAAATGTACGTGACTAAGACAATTAATTGGCCAAGTCCCGAAGATGTGAAGGAAACAAGATGTAAGATTGTATATAAGCCAACTGCTCGAATGTAAAAATTAGACTCCCGTCTCAGCTCAGACTGAGAGGGCCTCTCCCTGCACGTGCTTGAATAAAGATCGCTTGGAACCAGTACACGCTCGCCTCCGTCTGCTTTGGGGCAGAGAGAAATCCCACAACAAATTGGAATGGAACGGTTTGGAAACTGAGTATTGGGTGGAATTAGAATGGAACGGTTTGGAAACTGAGTATTGGATTGAGTTGGACTGCAACGAATTGGAAACGGAGTATTGGGTTGAATTGGAATGGAACGAATTGGAAACGGAGTATTGGGTTGAATTGGAATGGAACGAATTGTAACAAGACTTCCTTTCTCTTGCACTCCAAACCCCTTGCAATAAAGGCCAACATGCTATTTGCCTTCCTAATTGCTTGCTGTACCTGCATGCTAACTCTCTGTGTTTCCTGTATGAGGACACCTAAACCTCTCTGAACATCAACATTTAATAGTTACTCACCATTTAAAAAATATTCTGTTTTTCTATTCTTCCTACCTCACATTTCCCCACATTATACTCCATCTGCCACCTTATTGCCCGCTCACTTAACCTGTCTATATCCCTTTGCAGACTCTCTTTGTGTCCTATTGTTGTGATAGCTTCAATTTTATTGTCAATCAAGACCCCCAAATCTTTCATTTTCCACGCACATTATTAACTTTCCATTTAAGAAATTGTTCTTTTCTGGATTTTTGTCACCATGTGAAGCTCTTTGCATTTCTCTACATTGAATATCATCTGCCACCTGTCTACCAACTCCCAATTATATTCAAATCCAATTGCAGCTTATCTTGTTCAGCTTTGGAGCCTACCCACCTTCATTAGCTTTGTACAGTATTATCAGCAAATTTAGCTGTTGTGCTTGTGACTCCTAGCTACAGATTACTTATAAAGTTATTAAACAAAAGAGGTCCCAAAACAAACACCTGTGACCCTACTGGTAACATTCTCTATCGATCAACCAAGTATGTATCCACTGTAAAATATTTCCACTGATTCCCACTTTCTTTTTTTTCAGTACCAGTATTTCCAGAAGAACTATATCAAAGGCCTTACTAAAATCTAAGTAAGAAAGACTTGCATTTATATAGTGCCTTTCACGATCTCAGGACATCCCAAAACACTTTACAGCCAATGAAATACTTTTGAAGTGTCTGTCACTGTCGCAATGGAGGAAACATGGCAGTCAATTTGCACACAGCAAGCTCCCATAAACAGCAATGAAAAAAATGACCAGATCATTTGTTTTAGGTGTTGGTTGCGGGTTAACTGTTGGCCAGGACACCAGGAGAACTCCCCTGTTCTTCTTTCAATAGTGCTGTGAGATCTTTTACATCCACACGAGAGGACAGACAGGGATTTAAAAACAAGGATGAGAATTTTAAAATTGAAGCGTTGATGGACCGATTATCTGGTCATTATTTCATGACATCTGTACAACAATTTTTATCTCTAACTCTTCCAGGAGAAACTATTTTTGGTTTAAAAGACAGAACTATAGTAGGTTTGAAAATGCTGGCCCCACATCCCTCTTGAAATTAAGTTTCACATCTTCATCACTCACAGCTTCAGTCATTTCTATATTCACCATTGCTGCAAATTGCACTTTTGTGTACTTTAGGATTTTTCGATTACAATAAAAATGATCAAATATTGAGTATCTGAAGTAATTAAAATTTATAATTGATATCATTAAGTGTTAGACATAGGACCTTGTTAAGGAAAAATGTACTTGAGCTTGTTAAGGAAAAATATGTATTCAAAGTAACTTGAGTTTGTTACGAAAACAGAAACTGTTATCTTAAGAAAACATGTTACTAAACAAACCATCTGGTCCCGGAACCAACTGATAACAGAAATGTGATTAATCGGGACGTTGATAGCTTTGCACCCGCCCCTAGGGCAAGGTATGATTTTTGTGTATAAGTGTGAATGTCGCTAGGGTATCGGGGAGTCGAATCTGAGAAGGGTCTCAGAAGGTTCTCCCCAGGCCCTCCCCGGGTCTGTGAAAATTAAAGGATCGTTTAAAACCATCACTCGAAGTCTGTCATCTGTACCCAACGAAGCATCGACCCTGTATATCACAGGGCCCGCTCCCGCTTACATCAGTATCCATGCTGCCTATGTTATGACCTGCCCATATCCCACCAGTTTCAGTGCAAGCGTCTTCTTCACCTGTCATGAAGCCTGTACTCAGGGCCATTTTCCAACTGTCAGCTACTAACAAGCTGTTGGTCAGCTTTTGCTAGTTTCCAGGCTACCAGGTATGGACTGGGCAGCAGACTGTGGGTAGCAAACAATCAACAACAACAACAACAACAACAACTTGTATTTATATAGGGCCTTTAATGTAGTAAAACATCCCAAGGCGCTTCACAGGAGTGTTATAAAATAAAATTTTACACTGAGCCACTTAAGGATAAATTAGGGTGGATGACCAAAAGCTTGGTCAAAGAGGTAAGTTTTAAAGAGCCTCTTAAAGGAGGAAAGAGAGGTAGAGAGGCGGAGGAGTTTACATATTACATCGGGTATACAGCACAGAAACAGGCAATTTGGCCTAACCAGTCCATGCCGGCGTTTATGCTCCACTCGAGCCTCCTTCCATCTTTCCTTATCTACCTCTATCAGCATAACCCTCTATTCCCTTCTCCCTCATTTACTTAACTAACGGCCCCTTAAATGCATCTATACTATTCGCTTCAACCAATCCCTGTGGTACCGAGTTCCACATTCTCACCATTTTCTGGGTAAAGAAGTTACTTCTTAATTCCTTAATTGATTTCTTGGTGACTATCTTATATTGATGGCCTCTGGTTATGCTCTTCCCTACAAGTGGAACATTCTCTCTGTATCTACTCTATCAAAACCTTTCATAATTTTAAAGACCTCTATTAGGTCACCGCTCAGCCTTCTCTTTTCAAGAGAAAAGAGACCCAGCCTGTTCATCCTTTCCTGATAGGTATACCCTCACATTTCTGGTATCATCCTTGTAAATCTTCTCTGCACCCTCTCCAGTGCCTCTATATCCTTTTTATAATATGGCGATCAGAATTGTATGCAGTACTCCAAGTGTGGTCTAACCAAGGTTTGATACAAGTTTAGCATAACTTCACTACTTCTAAATTCTATTCCTCTGGAAATAAACCCTAGTGCTTGGTTTGCTTTTTTTATGGCCTTGTTAACCTGTGTCACTACTTTTAGTGATTTGTGTATTTGTGCTCTGAGACCCCTTTGCTTCTCTACCCCACCCAGACTCGCACCCTCCAAGTAATAAGTGACCTCCCTATTCTTCCTACCAAAATATACCTCCCATTTATCTTTGTTTAAATTCATTTGCCAATTATATGCCCATTCTGCAATTTTATTAATGTCTTCCTGCAATTTGTTGCAGTCCTCCTCAGTATTGACTGTCCCCCCCAATTTGGTGTCAGCCGCAAATTTAGAAATTGTGTTTTTGATTCCAAAGTCTAAGTCGTTAATATAAATTGTGAACAACAGTGGTCCCAGCACTGATCCTTGTGGAACACCACTTCCCACCTTCTGCTGCTCTGAATAGCTACCCTTTACCCCTACTCTCTGCTAACTTGAAGCCAGCTAGCTATCCATTCTGCTACTTGTCCTCTGACTCCGCATTCTCTGACCTTATTCATTAGTCTATTATGTGGTACCTTATCGAAGGTGTTTTGAAAATCTAGATAAATTACATCTACTATATTACCCTTGTCTACTCTCTCTGTTACCGCTTCAAAAAATTCAATGAGGTTGGTCAAGCAAGACTTTAATTTTAAGGAAGGAATTTCAGAGCTTAGGGACTTGGCAGCTGAAGGCACGGCCACCAATGGTTGAGCGATTAAAATCAGAGATGCTCGAGGGGCCAGAATTAGAGGAGCGCAGATATCTCAGGGGGCTGTGGGGCTGGAGGAGATTACAGAGATAGGGAGGGGTGAGGCCATGGAGGGATTTGAAAACAAGGATGAGAATTTTAAAATCGAGGCATTGTTTAACCGGGAGCCAATGTAGGTTAGCGAACACAGGGGTGATGGGTGACCGGGACTTGGTACGAGTTAGGACATGGGCAGCAGAATTTTGAATGGCCTCAAGTTTACGAAGGGTAGAACGTGGGAGGCCAGCCAAGAGTGCGTTGGAATAGTCAAGTCTAGAGGTAACAAAGGCATGGTTGAGCAGAATAGCTGAAGTAATGATAAGTATAAATATAAGATAGTTATTAAGAAATACAATAAGGAATTCAGGAGAAACTGCCTTACAGAGAGTGGTGAGAATGTGGAAGTCGCTACCATAAGGAGCAGTTGAGGCGAGCAGCATAGATGCATTTAAGGGGAAGCTAGATAAGCACATGAGGGAGAAGGGAATAGATGGATATGTTGATGGGGATTAGATGAAACAGGGTAGGAGGAGGATTCTGTGGAGCATAAACACCGGCATAGACCTATTGAGCCTGTTTCTGTGCTGTGTTAGCAGCAGACATACAGGAAGTGATTGACACGAGGGGAGACCCAGCGCCCGCACAGACAGTGCAAATGACCGTCCGAGGACGAGCCAATAGGAAAGGAGCACACTGGAAGACGGCCGCTCCTTAGTTACAGAAAGAAACCAATGGGAGGCGAGTTTGTTGGCGGGACGCTGAAGATTGGTCAGGTGGGGGGAGTGCCGGCTCACGCAGTGGCGGATTACAGCAGAAAAGCCGGTGAGTGGGGCTGGCGCCTTGGGGACAACGTGGGTTGTTGCTTGGTGGGGTGGTGAGCTGGTTCAGTCGGGGATCTGCTGGTCGTTCAGTGAGGTGCTGACTGAGACTGCGAAGGCCTGTCCCACTGCGATGGGTGCGCGGAGCGAGCGAGCTAGCTGGCTGGGTTGACATGCCGCCGGCTCCTCGCAGGCCCTTCTCTTTCTGTGTGTGGTATGTGTGCGCGAACAGGGCAATGCCTTCCTGCGGTCGAGCCGGGCAGGCTGGCGCTCTCTGTCAGCACAATATCTGGTCGTACGCCTTCCAAGAAGCAGGAGCCGGCTTTCCGTCTTGTTTGTTCGTAGTATGTGTCCCTCTGATGTTGGGGAAAAAACTTGGGTGCGCAGCAGATTTGTCAGCTTCTGAAAAGATAAGTTCTCGTTTTGGAGTGCAGACCTTTCCGTCAAAACCCTCCACTCGAAACTTTAATCGTTTTTCAGTTGTTGACGGACCTGCAGTGTATTCCAAGTGTCTTCTTTCATATTCCAGATTTTAAAATCTATTACGTGGGGGTGTGGACCTATCCAGCCATTTGTCAAATATTGCATCAGCCGACAATACTGCTGCTACAGACATGTTTAATACTCGATAGACCCAGAAGACTGAAGCATAAGCTGAATAGAAAATTGGGAATTGTCAACTATGTATAACTGTGCAATTCTTAAACACAAATATACCATTAAACAAAATAAATTGTGTAGTTTAATCTAAATCTCAATGCCATTTTTAGGTTACAATACATGTTTGACTGCATATTTTCATATATTTGTTATACCAGTGACATTTTAATGTGAGATGTAGTACTGCTTTGCATTTTCTGAAAGAACATATTCATATGGCAACAGTTCCTTTTTAAGTAACTATATGATTGTTCCATATAGCTTTTTTGTTTACTGTATTTTCACAGGCTGCAGTTGAGTAAGGGCTGTGCTCATTAAACTGTCATTTCAATCTACTTGTATCTAACTCTTGAGGGTTTCATGGAAAAATGTTTTGGTAAACCAATTGGTGTGCTGTCAGATTTCTGAACCCAATATTCCTGCTGCCAGTGCATTTATATAGCACCTTTCACTTTCTCAGGATATTCAAAATTTTTCACAGCTGATAAATTACTTTTACAGTGAATGAATGAATTATTGTTCGATAGAAACATAGAAGATAGGAGCAGGAGTAGGCCATTTGGCCCCTCGAGCCTGCTCTGCCATTCAATGAGATCATGGCTGATCATCCAAACTCAGTACCCTGTACCTGCCTTCTCCCCATATCCCTTGATACCTTTAGCCTTAAGAAATATATCTAACTCATTCTTGAATATATTTAATGACTTGGCCTCAACTACCTTTTGTGGTAGAGAATTCCACAGGTTCACCACTCTCTGGGTGAAGAAATTCTTCTTCATTTCTGTCCTAAATGGCTTACCCCTTATCCTTAGATTATGACCCCTGGTTCTGGACTCTCTGACCATCGGGAACATTCTTCCTGCATCTAGTTTGTCCAGACCTGTCAATTTTATATGTTTCGATGAGATCCCCTCTCATTCTTCTATACTCCAGCGAGTATAAGCCCAATTGACCCAATCTCTCCTCATATGTCATTCCTGCCATCCCAGGTATCAGCCTTGTGAATCTTTGCTGAACTCCTTCCATGGCAAGAACATCCTTCCTCAGATAAGGTGATCAAAACTGCACACAGTACTCAAGGTGTGGTCTCACCAAGGCCCTGTACAACTGCAGCAGGACATCCCTGTTCGATACTCAAACCCTTTCGCTATGAAGGCCAACATACCATTTGCCTTCTTCACCGCCTGCTGCACCTGCATGCTTACCTTCAGCGACTGGTGCACAAGGACACCCAGGTCTCGTTGCACTTCCCCTTCTCCCAATCTATTGCCATTCAGATAATAGTCTGCCTTTCTGTTTTTGACACCAAAGTGGATAACCTCGCATTTATCCACGTTATATTGCATCTGCCACGCTTCTGCCCACTCACCCAACCTGTCCAAATCATCCTGGAGTTTCTCGGTATCCTCCTCGCAGCACACACTCCCACCCAGCTTTGTGTCATCTGCAAACTTGGAGATATTACATTTGGTTCCCTTATCTAGATCATTAATGTATATTGTGAACATTAAAAGAGGAAGAAGCACACATGCAAATTAGAAAACTGGCAAAAGCTGACCAACTGCTTCAGCAAGAATAGCTGCAGTCCCTTCCTCTTCTATAAGCTCCCCCATTAAATCGTCTCTCATTATCATTATAATGTAAACCAGTGAAATGTTTAAGCTTTGTGCAAGTTTCAGAACTTGTGCATTAACTGCTTTCCCAACTTTGTTACCCAACACCCCCCTGCCACATTTAATTCACCTGTGGACCTTAAAAGTTTAAAACCTATCTTGGCTCTGCTTCATTATTGTTATCTTCAGACCTTGGATTGAGGCTTCGTTCTGGAGGTTCTCCTCTGATTGCCATTCTGCTGTTCAGGTTCCTTGCTACTGTATTGCTGGATTTGATCTGCTGGTGCTCTGTTGCTTCTTGGCTGGCCCGAATTCCTCTCTTGCTTCTGCTTCATTTGTGCCTGTGGCTGCTGGCTTTCTGATGCTGTTCTGGCTCTCTCCTGATTCTGAACTCTGCTGCTGCTCGCACCTCTGGATGCTCGTTGTGCTGCGCTTCCAACTCTTTGATTTGCTGCTGTTGGCCTGGCCACTTGAGTGATTGAAGCAGACGCCATTGTTTCTTTTAGAGGAAGAGTAGATAAACATTTAAAGCAAAGGAAGATGCAAGGCAATGGAGAAAGAGCAGGGCAGAGGGATTATTTTTGGATTGCCCTAGCTAAGAATCCTAAGAGACATGATGGCCTCTTTCTGTGCTGTAAACATCTATAGTTCCTTTGACCCTGAATGCCCTCTGCCTTGCTGACCCTACCTACAAAGAGTAAACATACAACTGCCTCCACTTTTCACCCATCTAAGCACTTCTCTGTTTTAGCTGACATCTATTTCTGACCCAAATTCCACCACAGAGCCCCTGGCCAGAAACCCACTGATTGCTGACTGTAGTACCTTGCTCACCTGATATTGTGGATTGCTGTACACCACTGCACTGTCCTCCTGTGCTGCTGATTATCTTGTGCTTAGCACTGCTTCTGATCTTGTGCACTTCAAGCTGCTCCACTGCAAAGTCCTCAATCAATCCTGTTCTTCCATTGGCGCCCTGGTTCTCTGCAGTGATACTCTGTTCTTCTGATTTCTAGGGTAGGCCTGGTTCTTGTTTCCTGGGCTTCACTCCAGTCCTTCACTACATTGCTCTTCGAGTCATAACGGAACAGAAGGAGGCCATTCGGCCCATCGAGTCTGCGACAGCTCTCTGTAGAGCAATCCAGTCAGTCCCACTCCACCGCTCTATCCCCGTAGCCCTGCAAGTTTATTTCCCTCAAGTGCCTATCCAGTCTCCCCTTCAAAACAATGAGTGTCTCCGCTTCCACTACTTCCGTCGGCAGCGAGTTCCAGGTCCTCACCACTCGCTGCGTAATAAAGTTTTTCCTCACAACCCCCCTGTATCTCTTGCCCAAAACCTAAATCTGTGTCCCCTAGTCCTTGTACCATCAACTAGTGGGAACAGCCTTTCCCCGTCTAGCCTATCTAAACCCGTCATAATCTTGTACACCTCTATCAAATCACCCCTCAACCTCCTTTGCTCTAATGAAAACAAATCCAGCTTCTCCAACCTGTCCTTGTAGCTAAGATCCCCCATCCCCGGAACCATTCTGGTAAATCACCTCTGCACCCTCTCAAGGGCCTTCACATCCTTCCTAAAGTGTGGTGACCAGAACTGGACGCAATACTCCAGTTGTGGCCTAACCAGCGCTTTATAAAGATTCAACATAGCTTCTCTACTTTTGTACTCAATACCTCTATTTATGAAGCCCAAGATCCCATATGTTTTGCTAACCACTTTCTCAATATGTCCCGCCACCTTCAGGGACCTATGCACATTAATTCCCAGGTCCCTCTGTCCCTGCACACTCTTTAAAGCTGCCATTAAGTGTATATTGCCTCTCCCTGTTCCTTCTGCCAAAATGCATCACCTCAAACTTCTCTCTATTAAATTCCAAATGCCACTTCTCTGCCCATTCTGCTAGCCTTTCTGTGTCCTGTTTCAGTCGATTGGTATCATCCTCACTGTTTGCCACACCCCCAAGTTTGGTGTCATTGGCAAATTTAGAAATTCTACTTTGTATTCTAATGTCCAGGTCATTTATATATATAAAAAAAAACAGTGGCCCCAGCACTGACCCTTGGGGAACACCACTGTCTACCAGCCTCCAGTCTGAAAAACAGACATTTACCACAACTCGCTGTTTTCTATCCTTAAGCCAATTCCTTATCCAAGCTGCCACTGACCCACCTATTCCATGAGCCTCAATTTTGTTAACCAGCCTTCTATGTGGTACTTTGTCAAACGCCTTCCGAAAATCCATGTAGACAACATCCATTGCATTCCCTTCATCAATCCTCCCTGTTACTTCATTAAAAAATTCAATTAGATTAGTCAAACACGATCTGCCTTTTAGAGATCTGTGTTGGCTCTCCTTAATTAGCTTAAACCTCTCCAAGTGCCCGTTAATTTTTTCCTTGATTATTGTTTCTAAAACTTTACCTACCACTGATGTTAAACTGACTGGCCTGTAGTTACTAGAATTGTCTTTACACCCTTTCTTGAACAATGATGTCACATTTGTCACTTTCCAATCCTCAGGCACCTCCCCCGCATCTAGGGAAGATTGGAAAATTATGGCAAGCCCTTCCGCTATCTCCTCCCCCAATTCCCTTAGCAACTTGGGATGCAAGCCATCTGGACCAGGCGACATATCCACTCTAAGCATACCCAGCCTTTCTAGTATATCCTGTCTATCAATTTTCACTCCTTCCATTGCTTCTACCTTTTCCACTTCTACTGATATTTTGTCAGCATCCACCTCCTTAGTAAACACCGATACAAAGTACTCATTGAGTATTCTAGCCTTGCCCTGCGCCTCTAAGCATATATCACCTTCTTTGTCCCTAATAGGCCCCGCCCTGCCTCTTATTACCTGCTTACTATTTACATGCCGGTAGAAGATTATTGGGTTCCCTTTTATGTTAACCGCCATTCTACTCTCATATTCTCTCTTTGTCAATCTTATTTTCATCTTCATTTCCCTCTCAACTTATTGTATTTGGTCTGGTTCTCCCTTGAAGAATTCACCTGACATGCATCATACACCCTCTTTTTTTGTTTCATCATCTTCTCTATCTCCCTCATCATCCAAGGAGCCCTTGCTTTGGTTCCCTTACCCTTCCCTCTTGGTGGAATGTACTTGGAACATCTCCTCCTTAAAGATCACCCATTGTTCCGTCACAGTTTTTCCTGTCAGTCTTTGGTTCCATTTTACCCTGGCGAGATCTTTTTGCATCCCATTGAAGTAAGCCCTATTCCAGTTTAGAAGTTGCACTCTAGATTGTTCCTTGCTCCTCTCCATTGCTAATCTAAATCTTATGATACGATGATCACTCGTACCCAAGTGTTCTCCCACAGACACTTGGTCGACCTGGCCCACCTCATTCCCCGGCACCAGATCCATCAATGCCTCATTCCTAGTTGGGCCAAGAACATACTGGTCAAGATAATTCTCCTGAACACATTTCAGAAATTCCTCCCCCTCCTTTCCCTTTACCCTAGCATTATCCCAATCGATATTTGGGTAATGAAAGTCCCCCAATATCACCACTCTATAGCTCTTGCATATCTCTGCGATTTCCCTGCTGATTTGCTCCTCGTCCTCCCTCTCACGATTTGGAGGCATATAGAATACCCCCAAATAGCATGATCATACCCTTTTTGCTCCTCAACTCTAACCATATGGATTCTGTCCTTGTCCCCTCAAGAACATCCTCCCTTTCCAACACTACAATGTCTTCCTTAATCAGCACTGCCACCCCACTTCCCTCTTTTCCTTCCCTATCTTTTCTGAACACCTTGTACCCTTGAATATCAAGTGCCCAGTCCATACCGTTTTTAAGCCACATAAGAACATAAGAACATAAGAAATAGGAGCAGGAGCAGGCCAATTGGCCCGTCGAGCCTGCTCCGCCATTCAATAAGATCATGGCTGATCTGATCCTAACCGCCAATCTACTATCACAGAACCATCTCCTGAACCTAACAGAATTGGACACACGAAATAGGAGCAGGATCAGGCTACACAGCTCCTGGGCCCACTACGCTACCCACAGGGCCATGACCGATCCGAACCTAGACTCATGTCCAAATTCCTGCCCGCTCCCCGTAACCTTTAATTCCCTTTACTTCTAGGAAACTGTCTATTTCTGTTTTAAATTTATGTAATGATGTAGCTTCTACAGCTTTTTGGGGCAGCATATTCCATGGACCTACCACCCTCTGAGTGAAGTAGTTCCTTCTCATCTCAGTTTTGAAAGAGCAGCCCCTTATTCTAAGACTATGCCCCCTAGTTCGAGTCTCACCCATCATCGGGAACATCCTCCCCGCATCCACCCGATCCAACCCCTTCACAATCTTATATGTTTCAATAAGATCGCCTCTCATTCTTCTGAACTCCAATGAGTAGAGTCCCAATCTACCCAACCTCTCCTCATATGTCCATCCCCTCATCCCCGGGATTAACCGAGTGAACCTTCTTTGTACTGACTCGAGAGCAAGTATGTCTTTTCTTAAGTATGGACACCAAAACTGTATGCAGTATTCCAGGTGCGGTCTCACCAATACCTTGTACAACTGAAGCAATACCTCCCTATTTTTATATTCTATCCCCCTAGCAATGAAAGCCAACATTCCATTGGCCTTCTTAATCACTTGCTGCACCTGCATACTAACCTTTTGAGTTTCGTGCACCAGGACCCCCAGATCCCTTTGTACTTCAGTACTTTCCAGTTTCTTGCCATTAAGATAATAACTTGCTCTACTATTTTTCCTGCCAAAGTGCATAACCTCACACTTTCCAGTATTGTATTCCATCTGCCAAATCTCTGCCCACTTAGCCTGTCTATGTCCCCTTGCAGATTTTTTATGTCCTCCTCATTCACTACTTTCCCTCCCATCTTAGTATCATCTGCAAACTTTGATATGTTACACTCGGTCCCCTCCTCCAAATCGTTAATATAGATTGTAAAGAGTTGGGGACCCAGCACTGACCCCTGCGGAACACCACTAGTTACTGATTGCCAGTCTGAGAATGAACTATTTATCCCAACTCTCTGCCTTCTGTTAGATAGCCAATCCTCTATCCATGCCAGAATATTACCCCCAATCCCGTGATTTTTTATCTTAAGCAATAATCTTTTGTGTGGCACCTTTGTCAAATGCCTTTTGGAAGTCTAAATACACCACATCCACTGGTTCCCCTTTATCCACCCTGTATGTTACTTCCTCAAAGAACTCCAGCAAATTTGTCAAACATGACTTCCCCTTCATAAAACCATGCTGACTTTGTCCTATTAAATTATGATTATCCAAATGTCCCGTTACTGTCTCCTTAATAATGGACTCCAAAATTTTACCTACCACAGATGTTAGGCTAACCGGTCTATAGTTTCCAGCCTTCTGTCTACTGCCCTTTTTAAATAAGGGTGTTACATTAGCAGTTTTCCAGTCTGCCGAGATCTTTGCTGAATCTAGGGAGTTTTGGAAAATTATTACCAATGCATCCACAATCCCTACCGCCACTTCCCTCAAGACCCTAGGATGTAAGCCATCAGGTCCAGGTGATTTATCCGCCTTGAGTCCCATTATTTTACCGAGTACCACTTCCTTAGTGATTTTGATCGTGTTTAGCTCCTCCCCCCCATAGCCCCCTGTTTTTCCAGTGTTGGGATATTCTTAGTGTCCTCTACTATAAAGACTGATACAAAATATTCATTCAGTGTATTTGCCATCTCCATATTTCCCACCATTAATTTCCCGGTCTCATCCTCTAAGGGACCAACATTTACTTTAGCCACCCTTTTTCTTTTTATATAACTATAAAAACTCTTACTATCTGTTTTTATATTTTTTGCTAATTTACTTTCATAATCGATCTTCCTTTTCTTAATCAATCTTTTTGTTATTTTTTGCTGTCTTTTAAAGTTTTCCCAATCCTCTATCCTCCCACTAGATTTGGCTACCTTAAAAGCCCTTGTTTTTAGTCGAATACTATCCTTAATTTCTTTACTTAGCCACGGATGACTGTCTTTTCTTTTACACCCTTTTCTTCTCAGTGGAATATATATTTTTTGGAAGTTGTAAAATAACTCCTTAAATGTACACCACTGATCATGTATCGTCTTACCCTTTAATCTATTTTCCCAATCCACTCTACTCAATTCTGCTCGCATACCTTCATAGTCTCCTTTATTCAATCTTAGCACGCTTGTTTGAGATCCAACCTTCTCACCCTCTAATTGAATATGGAATTCAACCATGTTATGGTCACTCATTCCAAGGGGATCCTTTACTAGGACATTTTTAATTAATCCTGTCTCGTTACACAGGACCAGATCTAAGGTTGCTTACCCCCTGGTCGGTTCAGTTATATACTGCTCAAGAAACCCATCCCTAATACACTCAATGAACTCATCCTCAAGGCAGCCCTGCCCAATTTGATTTGTCCAATTAATATGATAGTTAAAATTCCCCATAATTATAGATGTTCCCTTATTACAAGCCTCAACTATTTCCTGATTGATACTCCGTCCAACAGAGTTGCAACTATTCGGAGGCCTTTCGACTACACCCACTAGTGTTTTTTTCCCCTTATTATTCTTTATCTCCACCCAAACTGTTTCATTATCCTGATCTTTTGACCCAATATCATTTCTCTCTATTACAGTGATTCCTTCCTTTATTAACATAGCCACCCCACCTCCCCTTCCTTCCTGCCTGTCCTTCCTGATCGTTAAATAACCTGGTATGTTTAATTCCCAGGCATTGTCACCCTGCAGCCATCTTTCTGTAATAGCCACAAGATCATACCCATATGTAGTTATTTGTGCCATTAACTCGTCTATTTTGTTACGAATGCTACGTGCATTCAGATAGAGAACTTTCAAATATGTTTTGTGACACTTAGTTCCTGCTTTTGCCACGTTTCCGTTAGTGCCGCAACATCATATTGCCACACGGCTAATTGTGCTTGTAGCTAACCCACCTTATTCACCACACTTTGTGCATATTTATGCATTCTAAACCCATTTTTGAATTTTTCATAGTCTTTCTTAGTCTGCTCCTATCTAATATGGTACTACTTCCGCCTCTAGTACTACTTTCTTCTCCAGTACTATCCAACACACACACTCTCTTTTATGCACTTTATTCCTCTTTTCTACTTCTATATGCTGGTGCCCATCCCCCTGCCAAGCTAGTTTAAACCCTCCCCAACAGCACTAGCAAACCTCCTCGCGAGAATATTGGTCCCGGCTCTGTTGAGGTGTAACCCGTCCGGCTTCTACAGGTCCCACCTTCACCAGAAACGGTCCCAATGCCTCGGGAATCTAAAGCCCTCCCTCCTGCACCATTTCTCCAGCCACGCATTCATGTGTTCTATCCTCCTATTCCTGGACTCACTAGCACGTGGCACCAGGAGTTATCCGGAGGTTACTACCTTTGAGGTCCTGCTTTTTAATCTCTTTCCTAGCTCCCTATAATCTGCCTGCAGAACCTCATCCCTCTTTCTGCCTATGTCATTGGTACCGATATGGACAACGACCTCTGGCTGTTCTTCTCTGCTGGTTCCCTGGATAATTGACTTCTCTTATCTACATCAACTTCCATTGGAGCCTGGTCAGTTTTCTGCTCCTCCTCCAGCTTTCTAAATTGACTGGACCTTTATAAACCTCTGCTAGTGCATTTACTAGTTCTTGACCCTCTGACAGCTCCTTGACCTACCTCCTTCTCTATAAGCTCAGAACCATGCTTTTCTTCTGAGCCTGGTGGTGGCTGTGCAAACTTTGTTTACTATTTTCTCTTCCGCCCCCCCCCCCCCCCCCCCACCTCCGGCTCCACATTGACATCCTGACTGAGATGTCCCCCTTTCTTTCGCCCCCTCATTCTCTGCACTAAGTGATGACTCATCCTCGGTGATTTCAACCTACACGTCAACTGTTCTAGGCCCCATTCCCCTGACTTCACTGATCTTATGCTCTCCCTCAATCTTGGCTTTCATATAAACTCCTCACCTACATCCTTGGCTGCCTCTTGACCTAGTCATCTTTTATGGGAATAGTGATTTTGATCACTGAGCAGGCAGTCTCTAGCAACTCACCTTGCCACTCACATGTGTTGACCAATGTAGGTCAGCGACCACGGGTGATGGGTGAACGGCACCAGCAGAGTTTTGGATGAGCTTAAGTTTATGGAGGGTGGAAGATGGGAGGCCGGCCAGGAGTGTGTTGGAATAATCAAGTCTAGAGGTAACAAAGGCATGGATGAGGGTTTCAGCAGCAGATGAGCTGAGGCAGTGGCAGAGTCAGGCAATGTTATGGTGATGGAAGTAGGCGGTCTTAGTGATGGCACGGATATGTGGCCGGAAGCTCAACTTGGGGTCAAATAGGACGCCAAGGTTGCAAACAGTCTGTTCAGCCTCAGACAGTTGCCAGGGAGAGGGATGGAGTCAGTGGCTCAGGAACGGAGTTTGTGGCGGGGACCGAAGATGATGGCTTCGGTCTTCCCAATATTCTTCTGACAATTTAGAGACAGTGGAGGGGTCGAGAGAGGTGGTGGTGAGGTAGAGCTGGGTGTCGTCAGCGTACATGTGGAACCTGACGTTGTGTTTTCGGATGATGTCGTCAAGGGGCAGCATGTAGATGAGAAATAGGAGGGGACCAAATATAGAGCCTTGGGAGACTCCAGAGGTAACGGTGCGGGAGCGGGAAGAGAACCCACTGTAGGTGATTCTCTGCTACGACTGGTGATTCTACTCTTATCCTCCCACCATTAGTGGCAGACCATTTGAACTGTTGCAATCCTATTGTTTGGAACTTCTTCCCTAAACCTCTTCAACTTTTTTTAGAAAAAAACTTTTTCAAAGCCCATCTGTTCAACCAAGCTTTTAGTCACCCCTTCTAATCTTTTCCTCTCTGGCTCCGTGTCCATTTTCCTTGCACTTAGTTGTGAAGCCCCTGCTGCTCCTCTGCTGCCTCCCAAGTATTTACACAGGCTTTTTGACTTAATTTATACGTATTGTTGGAGGGGGAAACCTAACTGTGAAATCCTGAAGGGGAAATCCAAATGTTGAAGGCATACAACTATTGGTGCATTTCCTGGGAGTCCGAAGGACCTTTGAATCTTTACATCAAAAATGATGCATTCTGGTTCATTTGAAGAGTTTTTATACTCCACAGCTGGTAGATTTTCAATTTTCAATGAGGTAACACAAAATGATGGCTCCATTTTCATGAGAACAACCAGACCATCACTGTAACTTGCTTGTACTTATTAATTGAATAACTTAAACTAGATAAAATAATCAAACAATAAAACTAAAATATCGATTGAATAAAAGCTTTAACCAATTAATTAATAAATAAAACAGGGTTAGAGATGGCAGGGCAGGCGGTGTGTCGTAACTGCAGCATGTGGGAGTTTGTGGAGAGCATCGCGATCCCGAGTAACCACATCTGCAGTAAATGTCTGCAACTCGAGGAACTTCGGCTCAGAATGGTTGAGCTGGAGTACGAGCTGCAGACATTGCGATGCATCAGGGAGGGGGGGAGTTACCTGGACACTTTGTTCCAGGAGGCAGTCACACCCTTTAGGTTAAGTAGTACTTAAGTTTGTCAGTGGTCAGGGATAGGAGGGTGTGTCCGCGAGTCAGGAAGGTATGGGAACCCAGGATGTAGTGATGGAGGAGCCTCAGCCCTGGACCTTGTCCAACAGGTACGAGGTACTTGCTTCCTGTATGGATGAGGAAAAGGACTGCAGGGAGGATGGGCAAACTGACCACGACACTATGGTACAGGGGGCCATCCAAGTAGGGGGAGAAGGAAGAAATGTGGTAGTAGTAGGGGACAGTATAGTCGGGGATAGATACTGGTCTCTGCAGCCCCAAAAGAGAGTCCCGAAGGCTGTGTTGCCTGCCTGGTGCCAGGGTGAAGGATATCTTCTCGTGGCTGGAGAAGAACTTGGAGTGGGCGGGGGAGGATCCAGTTGTCGTGGTCCGTGTAGGAACCAACAACATAGGTAGAACTAAGAATGAGGTTCTGCTGAGGAGTTTGAGGAGCTAGGGTCTAAACTAATAAGCAGAACCTCAAGAGTAATAATCTCTGGATTACTACCTGAGCCACGCGCTAATTGGCAGATCAGAGGTTTAAATGCGTAGCTCAAAGAGTGGTGTGGGAAGAAGGGGTTTCAATTCATAGAGCACTGGCACCAGTACTGGGGAAAGAGGGAGCTGTTCCATCGGGACGGGCTCCACTAAAACTGGGCTGGGACCAGCGTCCTGGCGAATCGAATAACTAGGGCTGTAGATAGGGCTTTAAACTAAAAAAAAAAGATGGTGGGGAGGGGTCAGGTGAGGGGAAATTTAGAAATCTAAAGAGAAAGGTCAAGGCAATAGAGCAGTGCAGCGATTTGGGTAAAAATAAGCAGAGTGTGACAGGAAGGGACAGAGAGCTTAATGGTAGCAGTGCAGCAGAGAATAAGGTCAAAGCAGGGAATAATGGTAAAAAATTTAAATTAAAGGCTCTTTATCTGAATGCATGAACCATGTGTAACAAGATAGACGAACTAGTGACACAAATAGAGATAAATGGGTTTGATCTAATAGCCATTACAGAGACGTGGTTGCAAGGTGACCAAGGTTGGGAACTAAATGTTCCAGGGTACTTGACGTTTCGAAAAGGAGGGGGAGTAGCCCTGATAATAAAGGATGACATAAGGACAGTAGAGAGAAAGGATCTCCGCTCGGAAGATCAGGAAGTAGAATCAGTATGGGTGGAGATAAGGAATAACAAAGGGCAGAAAACACTGGTGGAAGTAGTATATAGGCCCCCTAGCAGTAGCTATACCGTTGGACAGAATATTAGTCAAGAAATAGTAGGAGCTTGTAACAAAGGTAATGCAATAATCGTGGGGGACTTTAATCTTCATATAGACTGGACAAATCAAATTGGCAAAGGTAGTCTGGAGGACGAGTTCATGGAATGCATTCGGGACAGTTTCCTAGAACAATACGTCATGGAACCAATCAGGGAACAGGCTATTTTAGATCTTGTATTGTGTAATGAGACAGGGTTAATTAGCAATCTCATAGTAAAGGATCCTCTGGGGCAAAGTAATCATAATATGATAGAATTTCACTAAGTTTGAGAGTGACTTGCCTAAGTCCGAAACTAGAGTCTTAAACTTAAATAAAGCCAATTACGTAGGTATGAGGAGCGAGTTGGCTAAGGTAGATTGGAAAAATAGATTAAAAGGTATGGCGGTAGATAAGCAGTTAGCATTTAAAGAAATATTTCATAATTTTCAACAAAAATACATTCCATTGAGGAACAAAAACTCCACGGGAAAAGTGATCCAACCGTGGCTAAATAAAGAAGTTAAGGATAGCATTAGATTGAAAGAAGAAGCTTATAATGTTGCGAAGAATAGTAGTAAGCCTGAGGATTGGGAGAGTTTCAGAAACCAGCAAAGGATGACCAAAAAATTGATAAAAAGGGAAAAAATAGAATGAGAGAAAACTAGCAAGAAATGCAAAAGCAGATTGTAAGAGCTTCTATAAGTATGTAAAAAGGAAGAGAATAGCAAAAGTAAACGTTGGTCCCTTAGAGGTTGAGACAGGAGAAATTATTATGGGGAATAAGGAAATGGCAGAAACGTTAAACAAATATTTTGTATCAGTCTTCACAGTAGAAGACACAAAAAGCATACCAAAAATGGTGGGGAACCAAGGGTCTAATGAGGGTGAGGAACTTAACATAATTAATATAAGTAGAGAAAAAGTACTAGAGAAACTAATGGGACTAAAAGCCGACAAATCCCTTGGACCTGACAGCCTACATCCTAGGGTTTTAAAAGAGGTGGCTGAAGAGATAGTGGATGCAATGGTTTTGATCTTCCAAAATTCTCTAGATTCTAGAATGGTCCCAGCGGATTGGAAGGTCGCAAATGTAACACCGCTATTCAAGGAAGGAGGGAGAGAGAAAACAGGGAACTACAGGCCAGTTAGCCTGACATCAGTCGTTGGGAAAATGCTGGAATCCATTGTTAAGGAAGTGGTATTAGGGCACTTAGATATTCATAACATGATTAGGCAGAGTCAACATGGTTTTATGAAAGGGAAATCGTGTTTGACAAATTTATGAGAGTTTTTTTTGAAGATGTACCTAGCAGGGTAGATAAAGGGGAACCAGTGGATATAGTATATTTAGATTTCCAAAAGGCATTTGATAAGGTGCCACATAAAAGGTTATTACACAAGATTATGGCCCATGGGGTTGGGGAAAATATAATAGCATGGATAGAGGATTGGTTAACGGACAGAAAACAGAGAGTCGGGATAAACAGATCTTTTTCAGGTTGACAAGCTGTAGTTAATGGGGTGCCGCAAGGATCAGTGTTGGGGCCTCGGCTATTTACAATCTATATTAATGACCTAGATGAAGGGACCGAGCGTAATGTATCCAAGTTTGCTGACAATACAAAGATGGGTGGGACAGTAAGCTGTGAGGTGAACTCAAAGAGTCTGCAAAGGGATATAGATAGATTAAGTGAGTGGGCAGTAAGGTGGCAGATGGAGTATAATGTAGAGAAATGTGAGGTTATTCACTTTGGTAGGAAGAATAGAAAAACAAAATATTTTTTAAATGGTGAGAAACTTTCAAATGTTGGTGCTCAGAGAGATTCGAGTGTCCTCGTGCAAGAAACGCAGAAAGCTAGCATGCAGGTACAGCAAGCAATAAGGAAGGCAAATGGCATGTTTTTTTATATTTGTTTATGGGATGTGGGCGTTGCTGGCAAGGCCAGCATTTATTGCCCATCCCTAATTGCCCTTGAGAAGGTGGTGGTGAGCCGCCTTCTTGAACTGCTGCAGTCCGTGTAGCGAAGGTGCTCCCACAGTGCTGTTAGGTAGGGAGTTCCAGGATTTTGACCCAGCGACGATGAAGGATCGGTGATATACTTCTAAGTCAGGATGGTGTGTGACTTGGAGGGGAACTTGGAGGTGTTGGTGTTCCCATGCGCCTGCTGCCCTTGTCCTTCTAGGTGGAAGAGGTTGCGGGTTTGGGAGGTGCTGCCGAAGAAGCCTTGGCAAGTTGCTGCAGTGCATCTTGTAGATGGTATACACTGCAGCCACGGTGCGCCGGTGGTGGAGGGAGTGAATGTTTAAGGTGGTGGATGGGGTGCTAATCAAACGTGCTGCTTTGTCCTGGATGGTGTCGAGCTTCTTGAGTGTTGTTGGAACTGCACTCATCCAGGCAAGTGGAGAGTATTCCATCACACTCCTTACTTGTGCCTTGTAGATGGTGGAAAGTCTTTGGGGAGTCAGGAGGTGAGACACTTGTCGCAGAATACCGAGCCTCTGACCTGCTCTTGTTGCCACAGTATTTATGTAGCTGGTCCAGTTAAGTTTCTGGTCAATGGTGACCCCCAGGATGTTGATGGTGGGGGATTCGGCGATGGTAATGCCGTTGAATGTCAAGGGGCGGTGGTTAGACTCTCGCTTGTTGGAGATAGTCATTGCCTGGCACTTGTGTGGCGTGAATGTTACCTGCCACTTATCAGCCCAAGCCTGAACATCATCCAGGTCTTGTTGCATGCGGGCATGAACTGCTTCATTATCTGAGGAGTTGTGAATGGTACTGAACACTGTGCAGTCATCAGTAAACATCCCCATTTTTGACCTTATGTTGGAGGGAAGGTCATTGATGAAGCAGCTGAAGATGGTTGGGCCTAGGACACTGCCCTGAGGAACTCCTGCAGCGATGTCCTGGGCTGTGATGATTGACCTTCAACCACCACAACCATCTTCCTTTGTGCTAGGTATGACTCCAGCCAGTGGAGAGTTTTGCTAGGGCTCCTTGATGCCACACTCGGTCAAATGCTGCCTTGATGTCTAGGGCAGTTACTCTCAGCTCACCTCTGGAATTCAGCTCCTTTGTCCATGTTTGGACCAAGGCTGTAATGAGGTCGGGAGCCGAGTGGTCTTGGCGGAACCCAAACTGAGCATCAGTAAGCAGGTTATTGGTGAGTAAGTGCCATTTGATAGCACTGTTGATGACACCTTCCATCACTTTGCTGATGATTGAGAGTAGACTGATGGGGCGGTAATTGGCCAGATTGGATTTGTCCTGCTTTTTGTGGACAGGACATACCTGGGCAGTTTTCCACATTGTCGGATAGATGCCAGTGTTGTAGCTGTACTGGAACAGCTTGGCTAGAGGCGCGGCTAGTTCTGGAGCACAAGTCTTCAGTACTATAGCCAGGATGTTGTCGGGGCCCATACCCTTTGCTGTATCCAGTGTGCTCAGCCATTTCTTGATAGCATGTGGAGTGAATCGAATTGGCTGAAGACTGGCTACTGTGATGGTGGGGACCTCGGGAGTAGGCCGATATGAATCATCCACTCGGCACTTCTGGCTGAAGTTGGTTGCAAACGCTTCGGCCTTATCTTTTGCACTCACGTGCTGGGCTCTGCCATCATTGAGGATGGGGATATTCAAGGAGCCTCCTCCTCCCGTTAGTTGTTTAATGGTCCACCACCATTCACGACTGCAGAGCTTTGATCTGATCCGTTGATTGTGGGATCGCTTAGCCCTGTCTATAGCATGCTGCTTCTGCTTTTTAGCATGCATGTAGTCCTGTGTTGCAGCTTCCCCAGGTTGGCACTTTGTTTTTAGGTACGCCTGGTGCTGCTCCTGGCATGCTCCTCTACATTCCTTATTGAACCAGGGTTGGTCCCCTGGCTTGGTGGTAATGGTAGAGTGAGGGATATGCCAGGCCATGAGGTTACAGATGTGGTGGAATACAATTCTGCTGCTGCCGATGGCCCACAGCGCCTCATGGATGCCCAGTTTTGAGCTGCTAGATCTGTTCTGAATCTATCCCATTTAGCACGGTGGTAGTGCCACACAACACGATGGAGGGTGTCCTCAGTGTGAAGATGGGACTTCGTCTCCACAATGACTGTGGTCACTACTGTCATGGTAGATTGGTGAGGACGAGGTCAAGTAGGTTTTTCCCTCGTGCTGGTTCTCTCACCACCTGTCGCAGGCCCAGACTGGCAGCTATGTTCTTCAGGACTCGGCCAGCTCGGTCAGTAGTGGTGCTATTGAGCCACTCTTGGTGCTGGACATTGAAGTCCCCCACCCAGAGTACAATCTGTGCCCTTGCTACTCTCAGTGGTGTTCAACATGGAGGAGTACTGATTCATCAGCTGAGGGAGGGCGGTAGGTGGTAATCAGCAGGAGGTTCCCTTGCTCATGCTTGACCTGAAGCCATGAGACTTCATGGGGTCCAGAGTCAATTGAGGACTCCCAGGGCCACTCCTTCCCGACTGTATACCACTGTGCCGCCACCCCTGGTGGGTCTGTCCTGCCGGTGGGACAGGACATACCCAGGGATGGTGATGGAGGAGTTTGGGACATTGGCTGAAAGGTATGATACTGTGAGTATGACTATGTCCGGCTGTCGCTTGACTAGTCTGTGGGACAGCTCTCCCAATTTTGGCACAAGTCCCCAGATGTTGGTGAGGAGGACTTTGCAGGGTCGACTGGGCTGAGTGTGCGTAGCCGGTGCCGAGGTCGATGCCGGGTGATCCGTCCGGTTTTATTCTTATTATTGTGTTTCATAGCGGTTTGTTGCAACTGAATGGCTTGCTGGGCCATTTCAGAGGGCAGTTAAGAGTCAACCACATTGCTGTGGGTCTGGAGTCACATATAGGCCAGACCGGGTAAAGACGGCAGATTTCCTTCCCTAAAGGACATTAGTGAACCAGATGGGTTTTGTTCATGGTCACCATAGTTTTTTAATTCCAGATTTATTTAATTGAATTTAAATTCCCCAGCTGCTTGTGGTGGGATTTGAACTCATGTCTCCAGATCACTAATCCAAGCCTCTGGATTACTGGTCCAGTAAAATAACCACGATGCTACCGTACCCGCCGTTCTGCTCATTCTAGTAGTGTTTGCGTTTATTTGACTGACTTTCACAGACTTTTTTGCTTTGTCTTGTGCCAAGCTTCGACCTGTTTGGACTACAGTTGTAGCCTGCCAACAAAATGTACGTTGGAAGAAGTTTGTAATTTTAGAAGTATTGAAAAATGAAGAGACTAGTAACTTATTTTTCCCATCTCATGTAAAACTTGAGTTAACTTTGGTAAACCCATTCAGACAATAAATCTGTAGTGTGCTAACAATGCTGAATTGTGTGTTGTTAGCTTGAATCAATGTGTAGATACTTGTCTCTGAATATTTTTCCTATCAACGAAACTGCTTTCCGTTAAATCAGTGGTACAGCTAGGATGAAACAAAGCAGGACACAAACCCACCATTTGGTTTTCTAAACTTTGTTGGAGGGGGAGCATTTAACATTTCATAACAAAAGCATATGCTTTTCTAAACCTGTGTCAGGATTATTGTGAACCTCAGAATATTTGGTTATATTATCACTACCTGAGGGAGTGGGGCTGTACATTTGTACATATTTCGAGACTGATGTTTTCCTAAGGAGCACATGGTACAGGTAAACTGTTGACTCTATATTGTATCTGTCGCTGTGCCATGGCTGGAACTCATGCAGAGTGATAGCACTGCTTGGAGAGCCATGGGACTGCTTTTTATAATGGTTGAGAAAAAAATGCAGCATTTTTAAAAACCTAACCATTATTTCATGTTCCTTTTAATTGGGATTATACTTGCATCGTAAAACTAATTTCCTTTCATACAATTTTTTATGCAAATAATTGAGATAACAGAACTTGTATAGGACTCTGGTCAGACCGCACTTAGAGTACTGTGCACAGTTCTGGTCTCCATACTATAAAAAGGACATAGAAGCACTGGAGAAAGTGCAAAAAAGATTTACAAGGATGGTACCAGAACTGAGAGATTACAGCTATCGGGAAAGATTGAACAGGATTAAAAGGCTTCTCTGTCCTTTTTATAGTATGGAGACCAGAACTGTGCACAGTACTCTAAGTGCGGCATGACCAGGTTCTGTTATCTCAATTTTTTCTTTAGAAAAGAGAAGAATTAGAGGTGACCTGATAGAGGTCTCTAAAATTATGAATGGATTGGACAGGGTAGATGTGGGGAGAACCTTTCCACTTGTGCGAGAATCCAAAACTGGGGCCATAAATACAAGATTATTACTAATAAATCCAATAGGGAAATAAATAGAAATTTCTTTACTCAGGGAGTGGTTAAAATGTGGCACTCGTTACCACAGGAAGTGTTTGAGGCAAAGAGCTTGGATACATTCGAAAGGAAACTAGATGGGTACACGAGACAAAAAGGGAATAGAAAGATATGCTTTAAGGCTGAGATGAGGTAGATAGAATGGGAAGAGACTTGTGTGGAGCATAAAAATCAGCACAGACTAGTTGGGCGGATGGCCTGTTTCTGTGCTGTATATTCTATGTAACTATAAATGCGATTTATGTATGGGGCTGGGGATTTTATATGGCTGAATCTAAAATGATGGCGAATTACAAAGTTAGTGCTTCGTTGGTCCTGTTCTGAGGAGAAAAAAACTCAACCGAGGTTCAATGACTTGCTGCTCGAAGTGGGTGTTGGATAGGACAGGATTGGGCTCAGCCTGTGCTACCTGCAAAGTGAAATCCTCTGCTGTCACTCATGTTCTTAGCTTATCCATGAAGAAAGGCCACTATGGTAAAATACTGGAGAAGAAGGTCAAGGAAGAAAATTGGAGGAAGGGGGCAGAATTGTATTGACAGGGATTGGGAAACCTGAGCAATGTCCTGAACTGTTCAACCTACTTGATGATCATTTCCAACTTCTATTATAACTGTAAAAGATGTGTAATCCTCAATCTGCTCCTTATAACCCTTGTAGAATGAATGAGCTATACTGAAACTTTTATACAAAATGTTTCTGGGCTTTTTCAATTGCAAATTATTGCAATAGTTTGGGAGTCAACCTAATGTGTTCTATGTCGCCACGTGAGCTATTTCTGATAGATGCATGGTTTTGACGAAGATTAGTTAGATTGCAAGACTCATTCTTCATAGGTATTCCTCTCTGGATATTGTATCTCTGGCCATAGTCTCCTTGCTGCTGGATAACTTCACAGCTGTTTGGCTTGAATCCTTCAACCACTTGAGTCTGATTTTAGAATGAGCAGCTTTTCTCGTTTCTTCTAGGGCAAAATGGGCTGCAAATGATCTGGAATCCATTGTGGATTAAAATATGTGACCATTATTATTTTCGACCCATTGATGAGTTGTACCAACTTTCTGAATTGGTAACGAATCACTTTGTCGGCTAAGTTTGAAAGATTACTTCCTTCTCTTTCAAATTCAGATATTGTAAAGAATGGTTCAACCTGTGGCAGAGACCATCAACTTCCCTGCAGGGGAAGAGCAGATACTGACGCTCTGGAAGCAGTTGGATTGTTTTCAGGAATGTCTGAAACAGGCTAAAAACCGGCCCAGGTGAGACATTCTTCAAATTTTTCAATTTCTATTCAATAATTAAAAGCGATCTATATTTTGAATTGATAATGCAGCTTTTCCAAAGCGTTTCTTAGCTGCACTAAACAAAATAAGTACCTGAAAAATGGCATTTTATCACCTTACCGAGTGCATTTTGTGGTAAAATTTGTTCAACCGAGTAGTTTCTTTTCAATTTGCTGAAGTGCAGTATTTGTATGCTTTAAAGCTGCTGTGTTCCGAGGTGGTGAGAGGTATTATTTCTTGTGCACAGCAGCTTTAAAGAGTGCAAATACTGCACTTCCACCGTCACAACAATGTCTGTCTCTGCCTCTACCTCACCCTCATTGTCACTGAAACCTATATCCATGCTTTTTATCACCTCTGTCAATGTGTCGAATGTCCGACTTGCTGTCCTCTTGTCCACCAACCACCATAAATCCACAACTTTTTCAAAACTCAGCTGCTTGTATTCTGCCCCTCAAATTCTTGCTTGTACATTAATCCCATCCTCCATAATCTACACTATGTTCCCCAATGCATTCAATTTAAAATCCTCATCCTTGTTTTCAAATCCGTTCAGGACCTCGCTCCACCCTATCTGTAACATTCTCCAGTCTTACAGCCTTTCCACACTTTTCATTCCTCTGACTCCTGTTTTTTGTGCACTCCAACTCCACCCCCACCTCCGCATCCACACTATTGAGCCTTCAGCCACCTTGGAGTTACATTTTCAAATTCCTTCCATGAACCCACTTCTCTCTCTGTCTTTAAAAACCGTTTTAAAACCCAATTTTTTGATTAAGCTTTCAATCACCTCTCTTAACTCTCTCTCCCAATTCTGGCCTGTTGTCCTTTACTTTATCCCTTTTCATTTTATCCCTTTTCATTTTTTCTCTTTCCTTTCTTAAAAAGGATTTGGCATGTTTTTCCACATTAAAAGTACCATATAATTGCCTTGTTGTATTTTTTTTTGCTGGCTTTGCTGCTCTGTGGAGCTTTACACGATTTAAGCACTTCTGTATCTTCGGTAAGGAATCTAATTCAATGCACAATTACTATTGGACTTGACAGGTACACTTTTTATGATGGACCACCTTTTGCCACTGGTCTTCCACACTATGGCCATATACTTGCTGGGACAATAAAGGATATAGTGACCAGATTTGCTCATCAGAGTGGATTCAGTGTGGAAAGGAGATTTGGATGGGATTGTCACGGCTTACCTGTGGTAGGTTTGGAGAAATGGGTAACGTTTTACTCGATTATGTTGTTCCAATGTGGAATTTTGGGGGAGTAAGAGACCGCTCTTGTGCAAGTCTGACGCATAAATATATTTACATATATGTTTTCTTGATTATACAAATATTAACTGATTCTGGCTCTGCTCAGAACCTCAGCAACAGTTAAAACTGAGAAATTAGCAGAGTAGGAGATTACAGTTTGAGTGCCATCATTCGGAGTTGCCATCAGAATTAAATATTTTTTAAGATTGAATATAAATGTTGCTGTAATAGGTTTTTATTAATAGCTGAAAGGAATTGCACAACATCATTCTTCAAACAGCAAAGCTATGGATATTTTCTTATTTCATATTTTGGTTATTTTAGGAAAGACTGGGAAATGTAGACAAAATTAAAATTTGAGCCTTTTGTCACCAAAATACATCAGTTTTTCAAATTTGAAACTTTGAATAATGTGTGCAGGAATATGAAATTGACAAGACACTGGGAATAAAAGGACCCGAAGATGTAGCAAAAATGGGAATTGCTGAATACAACAGACACTGTCGAAGCATAGTGATGAGATATTCAAATGAATGGGAGGTAAGTACAATTGACTTAATGTGATCATGTATTCAGAGGCAGAGAACGATGGGTCAGAACCATTAAATAGCCTTTGAAATTTTGCGAGCTGATCAGTGTGTTAATTAGCCCTTTCTGTTTCGGAATTTGTTTTACAATTTCTCACATAGGCATGCCTGATGCCTAGCAGGTGTTTGTAATATTTGAAAATGAGGATTGACATGCTTGACTCTGGAGATTATGATTTTGAAGCTTCCTAATTACATTCCATTGAAGTACACGTCTGCGACTTCCTGTGTCATGATGTTATATTACTTTGAATGGGTAATGCTGTAACGCCTGTTAAAATTACAATTATACTTGTCTTTCATTGTCTTTCACCCCTCCCACTACTGGTGGCGCTGTGCTGCGAGTTGCGCAGCTCTGCTCATCGTTTTCTTAGCTTCAGTATTTTGCTGCTCTCCTCATCCCTGAGTTTCCCCTCATTTTCCTCGTGTTTCCTCATGTCAACAAAGTTTAGGGGTTTTGTTTTAAAATGAAGAGTCTCTAAGTTGCTTTTCATACATGAGATGGTGTGGATGAAAAATAGTGACCTGCTCCATTCCTGACCAACTTCACCCCACTGCACAAATAATTGGCTGCTCTCACACTTTCCTTTCATTTTCTGACCATGTCAGCCACTTATTTTCTTTGCTGCCCTGCATTTTAGAAGTTCCAGCCTAATCGCCTCGTGGCTGTTAGATTTTGTTTTTGGCTTGCTCCCCATCCTTCCTCATTCTGTGAATGTGGCAACCTTTGGAGGGGGAGGGGAGATCTTTGTGAAAAGAAATTAACGTGGACATGGATATTGTCGTGCAGAAAGAGGTCGGGGGAAGAGAGACACAAAAAGATACAGGGATAGGGACATATGCACAAAGATGCAATGAGAAGTTGAGGGGGAAAGAGGCGCGGGTGAAAATAGGTTGCGACAGGCATAAGGATAAGGAAAGAAAGAAGACAACAAATGGCAGTAAGAGATTGTCGCGCAGACAGGTGGGCAGAACACATCACAGAGACAACGATGTGGCAGAGAGAGATCAGAATGAAGAAAATGAGATATCAAATGCACAAGAACTTTGGTAGCAGATAGGCTGGATAACTTTAGGGTGCTGCTACTCGGGTGTCGGGCTACATGCTGCTATCCTTTGGTACAGTATGTTGCATCATTCTAAATTGCTTAGTGCCGTAGTCTGCTTAAAGTCAAAAACTTAGCTTTTAAATTCAGTACAATAAATGGCCTTCACTTTGTAATTCCCTCTGGTGGCACCACTAACACGTTCAAGTTTGATAAGATTAAGAACACCCACAATCCTCCTGTTACAGTGTATTCACAGTTGATCAAATACAATCCAACATCTTCTCTGTTGATGTGTACGATCTCTGAAGTAAATTAGTGGGTGCCCCCATCAATACTACTTTTTAAAATAAGTTACAAAGAAATAACTTTAGGATCTATCTTTTTGGTCAGTCTGGCTCCATAACACATTGTGATGCATTTACTCACTGGGGAGCGGAATAGAGGGGAAAAATCAATACATTTAATTAACTTCTTTATTAGGTATTTAAAACTTTTGCCATAATATTTAATAGTATGGTATATTTTGTGAAATTAATTTATTTGATATTCTCCAATATTACAAGATTAAATGTGTTGACATTTTCATCATTTAGCTTTGACTATGATACGAGCATCTTTTTAATATTTATGATGCTTGGTTTTAATCAACAGACCACTGTCACCAGATTGGGACGCTGGATTGATTTTAAGAATGATTATAAGACCCTGTATCCTTCGTTCATGGAATCTGTTTGGTAAGTCTTCAAAAAAATAAACCATAGATCTTTTGTTTTCAACCACAATTGTTGAAATACAGTAAGTGTTGAAAATTAGCAGATGAAGTCAGATTTGGTAGATTTGTCGGTGCTTTAAAATTATACCTTCAAGTTCAGTACTTTTTTAAACATGCCAGAACTTCACCAGGTTGTGTGCTTTTAAAAAATATTTTTTACACAAAGTGAAACTGATGAGCTTGTAGTCTGTGGACTTCAATTTATTTTGAGGTTCCTCTCTTATAAAATGAGAAGTCGCACAACACCAGGTTATAGTCCAACAGATTTATTTAATTTTACAAGCTTTCGGAGCTATCGCTCCTTCATCATGTCTTATAAAATGGCCAGTTGTCAATTTTTTTATATATCCAATTCAATCCTTGTGGAGCAGAGGTGATTCCTTTGGAGTAACAAACGTGGATTAAAGAGAAAAAATCCAATGTGGTAGTTCTCTATTGAGTGACTCAGAACTTTTAGAAGATTTTTGATGAATGTTTCCCCCCAGTGGAAGACTTATGAAATTGCAGTTCAACTGTGCAATTTGCTGAAAATGCTTTCAGGAAACATCCTACTTTGGTAACTGTTCTAAAATAATGACTTTTTACAAGATCAATCTTGTTATAGCTTTTATTAAATTTGAAGCAACTCTTAACCTATTATTATATCATGCAGTAAATATTATTTTTTTCCCCAAAGTATTGAAAAATAACAATTACCAGTATCCCTTCTGTGGACAATAAAACTCATTTTCTGTAACTATCTCTGTCTGTTCCCATCTTCTTTTGGTCTGGATCTCTTTGTATTCTCTCTCTCTTGCTCCCTCTCATCCACTCATTGTGTCCATTGCTCTGTCTGATGCTTTTTTTCATTGTTTTTGCCTCCTTTCAGTCAGTCTCTCCATTGTTTCTGTGTAGCTGTCGCCCATGTTCAGTCTTGGCTCAGTTATAGCACTCTCATCTCTGAGTCAGAAGGTCATGGTCTCAAGTCCCACTCCAGAGACTTGAACACACAATCTAGGCTGACATCTCAGTGCAGTACTGAGGGAGTGCTGCACTTTCAGAGGTGCTGTCTTTCAGATGAGGCATTAAATCGAGGCCCCGTCTGCCCTCTCTGGTGGTTAAGGAGGGAATTCCAGAGCATGGGGCCTAGACTGAGGAATGGAGAGCTTGGGGTTGTAGGGCTTGAGGAGGTTATGGAGATAGGGATGGGCGAGGCCATGGCCAGGAAGGGATTTAAACACAAGGGTGATAATTTTAAATTGGAGATGTTGGACCAGAAGCCATAGTAGATCAGCAAGAACAGGGTGATAGGCGAACAGGACTTGGTGCAGGATAGGATAAAGGCAGCAGAGTTTTGGATGAGTTGAAGTTTATGAAGGGTGGAGGACAGAAGGCTAGCAAGGAGAGCATTGGAATAGTCTTCTCTGGAGGCGACAGAAACATAGATGGGCCGAAGTGGAGGCGGGCAATGTTATGGAGGTGAAAGTAGGAGGTCTTTGTGATGGACAGGATATGGTGTCAGAACAGCATGAGTCAACTTAAGACATTTTGGGTGGGTAGGTGGAATCAAAAACGACGACTTTGTTCTTCCCAATGTTTAGCTGGAGAAACTTACAGCTCATTCAACTCTGGATGTCGGATAAGCAGTCAATGGAGAGATCAAGATGAGTGGTGGAAGGATAGAGTTGGGTATCATCAGCGTACATGTGGAAGCAGACCCCATATCTGCAGATAATATTGCCAGGTGGCAGTGTGTCGATGAGGAATAGAGGGGGGGGGCGCAAGGATAGATCCTTGGAGGATTCCAGAGGCAATGGTGTAAAGACAGGAAGAGAAGCTATTGCTAGAAATGCTGTGACTACGATCAGATCGGTAAGAGTGGAACCAAGCGAGGGCAGTCACACTGAGTTGGACAATGGAGAAGAGACGTTGAGGATCTGGATGGATAATGCACCACAGTCACAGAGGATGTTGTTTATGACTTTGTGGTTAGACCACACTTTGAGTACTGTGCACAGTTCTGGTCTCCAAATTATAAAAAGGATATAAAGGCATTGGAAAAGGAGCAACAAACATTCACAAGGGTGATACCAGAACTGAGAGGATATACTTATCAGGAAGGCGGACCAGGCTGGGGCTCTTTTTTTCTAGAAAAGAAAAGACTGAGGGGTGACCTGATAGAGATCTTTAAGATTATGAAAGAGTTTGATAGGATAGACGCAGAGAAAATGTTTCCATTTGTGGGGGAGTCCAGAGCTAGAGGTCATAAATATAAGATAGTCACTAATAAATCCAATAAGGAATTCAGGAGAAACTTCTTTACCCAAAGAGTGGTGAGAATGTGGAACGCTCTACCAGAAGGAGTAGTTGAGGCAAATAGCAGAGATGCATTTAAGGGGAAGTTACATAAGCACAGGAGGGAAAAAGGACTAGTAGGCTATGCTCATAGGGTTAGATGAAGAGGGGTGGGACGAGGCCTGCTTGGATCAATTTAGTTCGTTTCTTCATAATCTTAAACTTCAGCTCATCTCAAAGTCTACTTTGTTCGAAAGAAAACAAGCCCAACTTAATCTTTCCACACAGTTAAATCACTCAGTAGCTGAGCCTTGCAGACTGGGAACACATAAGAACATAAGAAATAGGAGCAGGAATAGGCCACTTGGCCCCTCGAGCCTGCTCCGCCATTCAATAAGATCATGGCTGATCTTGGGCTTAAAGCCACTTCCCTGCCCGCTCCCCATAACCCTTCACTCCCTTATCTTGCAAAAATCTTGTCTATCTCCACCTTAAATGTATTTAATGACCCAGCCTCCACGGCTCTCTGGGGCAGAGAATTCCACAGATTTACGACCCTCTGAGAGAAGAAATACCTCCTCATCTCAGTTCTAAAATGGCGACCCTTTATTCTAAAACTATGCCCCCGAGTTCTAGATTTCCCCACGAGGGGAAACATCCTCTCTGCATCTACCTTGTCGAGCCCCCTCAGTATCTTATATGTTTCAATAAGATCACCTCTCATTCTTCTAAATTCCAATGAGTATAAGCCCAACCTGCTCAACCTTTCTTCATAAGTCAACCCCCTCATCTCTGGAATTAACCTAGTGAATCGTCTCTGAACTGCCTCCAATGTAAGTATATCCTTCCTTAAATAAGGAGACCAAAACTGTACGCAGTACTCGAGGTGTGGTCTCCCCAATACCCTGTACAGTTGTAGCAGGACTTCCCTGCTTTTATACTCCAACCCCCTTGCAATAAAGGCCAACATTCCATTTGCCTTTTTGATAACTTGCTGTACCTGCATGCTAACCTTTTGTGTTTCATGCACAAGGACCCCCAGGTCCCTCTGAACTGTAGAATTTTGTAATCTCTCTCCATTTAAATAATAATTTGTTTTTTTATTTTTCCTGCCAAAGTGGATAACCTCGCACTTTCCCACATTATATGCCATCTGCCAAATGTTTGCCCACTCACTTAGCCTGTCTATATCCCTTTGCAGATTCTTTGAGTCCTCTGCACAACTTGCTTTCCCATCTTTGTATCATCAGCAAACTTGGCTACATTGCACTTGGTCCCTTCATCCAAGTCATTAATGTAGATTGTAAATAGTTGAGGCCCCAGCACTGATCCCTGTGGCACCCCACTAGTAACCGTTGGCCAACCGGAAAATGACCCATTTATCCCGACTCTCTGCTTTCTGTTAGTTAGCCAATTCTCTATCCATGCTAATATATTACCCCCAACTCCGTGAGCTCTTATCTTATGCAGTAACCTTTTATGTGGCACCTTATCGAATGCCTTCTGGAAATCCAAATACACCACATCCACTGGTTCACCTTTGTCCACCCTGCTCGTTACATCCTCAAAGAACTCCAGCAAATTTGTTAAACATGATTTCCCTTTCATAAAACCATGCTGACTCTGCTTGACTGGATTATGATTTTCCAAATGCCCTGCTACTGCTTCCTTAATGAAGGACTCCAGCATTTTCCCAACAACCGATGTTAGGCTAACTGGTCTATAGTTTCCTGCTTTCTGTCTCCCTCCTTTCTTAAATAGGGGTGTTACATTTGTGGTTTTCCAATCCGCTGGGACCTCTCCAGAGTCCAGGGAATTTTGGTATATTGCAACCAATGCATCCACTACCTCTGCAGACACTTCTTTTAAGACTCTGGGATGCAGGCCTCTGGTCCAGGGGACTTGTCATCTTTTAGTCCCATTATTTTACCAAGTACTTTTTGCTCAGTGATAGTGATTGTCTTTAGTTTCCCCCTCCCTGTGGCCCCTTGATTATCCATTATTGGGATGTTGTTAGTGTCTTCTAGGTCCTAGGTTTGATGCCCAATCCGGGTGTAATTAGTTGTTCTCAATCGGATGGGGTGGTCATAGGGATGTTACAGTTAGTACTTGGGGTTAGCAGATGGAAAACTGGCCAGCTTGTCCTGTTTTTTGATTGCTATCCAGCAGCTGTTGCTAAAAATGCGTTTACATGGACATGCAATGAAGACAGGACGAGGTTCAGCTGTGATGCTTCTTGTAGTCAAATAACCAGCCAATACTCATGGTCTTGGCTATTGTGTGAAGAACTGCCACTTGGTGGAGGTATCAGTGGGCATCTGGCAATTGTGGATCCTTACTTGAGCAAGGAGTCAATCCTTTGAGAGGAGCGGGAAGAAAGGGGCGAAAATGACACAAAGAAACAAACCATACCTTTTCAACTTGTTACTAATACCCAGAATAGTCTTGATGCTCACTTTGAAAGGGCTATAATGGTTGGTTAATTGTGTATAAATCAAATGGCTCGACTGGTTTAAAGTGAGTGCATAAAATGCAAATCAATTTGGTAGTTCTCAGTTGAGTTCAGACTGTCTCATGGAAGTGTACTTTCACAAGAGATCCAGCAGGTGGAGCTATGCATCAAGTAAAACTGAAAACAACATTTTGAAGTTGCGAACTATACTTGATAGGAGTTGATGCCACAAATTATGGTAAAGTCTTAAGCATTTTGGGGGCTACAAGCCACTTCATATTTTATTCAATCACTTTTATGCTAAATAAATTGAATTATTCATTAATTTAAATTCAACAACATAAATAACACAACTTAGTGGCAATTTTGTGCGAACAGATTGAATTAATCAGCTTTGAATTAAGAGGAGTAGACCGTAGTTGGCACTTGGGTATAGTACTGAAGAGGGAATGAGGGGTTGTGAGTAGTTAAGGGGGCAGAGGAAGTAATGGAGTAATGATGTTGGAGTGATGAGGACTTGGGGTGTGCAGTGCAGAACACTTCGATTTGAAGTTGATGAGTGGTGAAAAAGAAGACAGTGGAGAATATGAGTGGGGAGAGCAGTTTGGAAAAAAATCCCCCCAAAAAGACAGCAATAAGCAGGTCTAAAAAAGAAAAGACATTAGGGAATAGGCCTTCCAAAAAAAAAGTGGGTAATGAAAAACAAAATAAGCAATTGAGCTTTTTTTAAGAAAAGGAGCAGGGCAACAAAAAACATGCTTTGTAAATAGGCGTTAAAAAAAACGCACATAGCACAATGGAGCTATTAAAAATACAAAGGGGAAATGAAGGCAGCGTAACTGGGATTACTTTTTTTAAAAGGCAACAGAACAGGGTTTTTTTTTTAAAAAAGCGCAGCACAAATGAACTATTAAACAGTCAGTACAATGGTTGTTGTTTGTAAACAAAATAGGCAGCACACCTGATACAATTTTTGGAAAAAAAAGTCAGTTTGGGCCTCAAATGAGCTGTGCATAAAATGTTTACTCTTTTTTAAAGTATAATTTTTAAAGTGAAATCAGAATACGGCCTGTTGGGTCACACTACTTCACAATAGATTCACTTTGCTAGTCTTGCATTGCCTTACTCTTTGTACAGACTGCACATTACTCTGAGAAGCCATTGTCCTATACATTGATCACTGGCTTTCTGTGTAATTATTAACTGTTTAAATAAACGATCCTTTACTATATCTAGTGGGAGAATAATAACAGATACATGATAAACACACATTTAAGTTACTATGCAGTGCAGCAGTAGTCCATTAGAGAGTAGGTTTGTATTCTGATGTCCTGAATCATAGCGTGGAACGTCACAAACTTATAACTTCCTACGTGGGGAGATTCTGATCTCTGGCAAGTCACCAACATCTAACATCAGTTGCTGAGCAGAGGTGAAGCAAGGAAAAGAAAAATTAGGAGGCAAATTCCCCCCTCCCTCCATCATTGAGAGAATGATGAACTTCAAGATTTACTGCCAAAAATTGTAACAGAGGCTCACAAAAGGTGCCGTAACTGGATACTAAAACGTTAATGAAATTACCTATGAAAATGTAGTTATCCTGTGTATCTTGAAATCTGTTTTCTTCTCAGGTGGGTGTTTAAACAGCTGTATGACAAGGGGCTGGTCTACAGAGGAGTGAAAGTTATGCCGTTTTCTACTGCATGCAACACGCCTCTCTCTAACTTTGAATCACATCAAAATTATAAGGTAACACTTAATTTCCTAATCGCTTTTAAAATTGCCTTGCGTTATTCCAGCAGTGCTACCACAGTAGTGTGGGCTTGAGAAGCTCCTTCTTGAATTTTGCACTTTGAAAGCGGATGCTTCGGGACCATCATTCACGATATTTCTAGCAAGAAGTATAAATCCATTAGGAAGTAGCTCTTAGTGCAACTGTTTAAGTAGGTGAAAAATATGATGATTCAGAAGTAATCTCCAATCTCTGCAATCAAAGCATTTATTTCTGCTCTACAAGGAAGAGGGATCCATTGCAATCCTCTTTGGCTCAATAGTAAATCCAAATTATACAACTCAATTGCCTCAGTTGCTGCAGATAAATTTTTCTCGGCAAAAGCTATTTTGTTGGTTAATCTATCTATTCAGACATGACAGAGCATTTGAGCCCAGTGGCAATGCTACCCTAATTGCTTCAACTCTTCACAGACCAGTGCTGCCCCGGTAGCAAAACTGATGCGATGAAAATCACACAGAGCTCTCTGCAAATCGCTAAAGGGACAATAGACACCATATAAATTTACATATTAATAAAGTTTTTGAAGTTTACATGGTTGGCACTGGGTGAATGCCCACCTTGCATAAATTTACCCTACAGAGTCAAGGAGAAAAGATTTTTTTTTGAAGAAAATGATCCATTTCCCCTTCCCCTCTCCTGGGAGGCGAGGCAGTTGGTTTCAGATAATGTTGGGATTTGTGGGTTCAAACTTGTTTAGGCCAGATGTTTACTCGCGAAATAACTCTTGACTGCATTTTCCCTATTCATTGAAACTTGTAACAAACCCTCTTAAAGGAAAAGTGGTGAAATAAATACGTGGCTAGCTACAAGCTGCCCATGTACACAGGAATCTTGAGGTTAAACTACTGGCACAGTAGAGGAGGTATGGTTATACACAGCAGGTGTGATGTGTCATTAAATTAACTTGTGTTTTGAAAATGAAAGACTGATATTTTTCAAAATGAGTTAGCGTGATACTTCAGAGTGGTATATATTTTGAAAGATTCAGTTTGCTTGGGTGGTTGCAAAGTACAAGTTTTCTATGCAGTCATGGAACTGTAACAGTGGTTCTGATTTCCTTCCTATTCAGTGGGCCCTGGAGCCACATTTGCAGCATAATTAGATATATTTTATGGATTTCACCTCTCAGTGATGTGATCTGGTTTAATTTGTGCTTAAGTCAAATCTCAGATCAAATGAGTAATTTAGTCTTTTTGACATTTTTCTTTAATGCTTTAACCAGAAACAACTTGAATATCATTAGCCATTTGGAACAAGGAATCACGTTTTCTTATTAATCCTAGGGCAAGGCAATTATAAACAACATTTTAAATTAGAACTCAAGAGTTGAACATTTCCAGTAAGCGCATCCAGCTATATGTGCACGTAACAGTTGCACATAAATGTCTAATTGTAAATTTTTGGAAAGATTATACTCTATGTCTTGTCTTATTGCTTGTAGGATGTTCAAGATCCTTCTGTCATTGTGACTTTTCCACTGGAGGAGGATGAAAGTGTTTCCTTGGTTGCTTGGACAACAACACCGTGGACCTTGCCTAGCAACCTTGCTATTTGCGTCAGCCCAGAATATCAATATGTAAAAATCAAAGGTAAAACTTGTTCCAAACCGAATTACAGAAGGTTTGAAGTCTCTGAAATTTACAATATAATTCCAGTTTTCTATTCCACTAGGAAATCCAATTAATATTAACAGATCTGCCATGACATTGCTTACCAGTGAGACAGAGGTTATGCTGTTTTAAAGAGTGGACATGCACATTTGCACTGAAAGGGTTTGGAAAGCAGTTTGTAAGAGATCTTCGAGACAGTGAAGTAAATGTTTGGTTCCTGAAATATAAATAGTTTCCTTCCTGAGCCCCGAACACCAATACAAATTGCCTGACTTACTCGGAAAGTTTGTTCTGAGCCCGGTTATAAACTGGTAAAGGTCAGGAGTGGCATGTGGTGTAATTCAGCAACTCCTCGTGTTCTGTGCCATTTAAAAATCACCAAATTCTCAAGTCCTTTTAGGCGAGTTACTGTTTTTTGCATCCCCCAGAGACTTTTGAAATGGTAGCCCAACGACAAAGAACGGCCCAGAAGAGGAGTTAATGGGGTTCCTGACACTTGCAACTTGCATGACTCCCACAAATGAGAGGTTGAGGTTGGTCTGCTTGTGTGCACTCCTCAGAAACGCAGTCACTGCACGTTTTTTGGCCACGAGTCCTTTCTGTAGCCGACCGGCTCTCTGCACTTTCAACCTCCTCTCCTCCTTTTGTATGCCACCCATTGTGATTGGCTCCCCCATTCCCTGTATTCCATGTTCCCCCGCCACCCCAGTCCCCAGTTGACTTTAATGGCTCTTCCTCGGCACCCCTCTCCCTTGCTGGCTGGATTTCCCATGCCATGAAGACCCTCTACCTCCCCCTGACCTAAATTTCTTCCTCTTCAGCCCCCACCCCACCTCCGCCTTGCTGGCTGGATTCCTGTGCCACAACCACCACTGCCCCAGTTGACTGAATTCTCCCGATCTCGCCCCACCCGGCTATCTAAATCTTACACTTCACCATTTCCTCTCCGGTACTGAGAGGATTTCCCAGTCCGAGACGCAATCCACCGAACAGCACTCTATCTTGTGCCTCTCTCCCTCTCTTTCTTCTTCCTCTAACCCCGCTTAACTGAATACTGCCCTTGGCTTGATTTTCTGTGTGCACTGCCACAGATGATCGACTAATCTCTGTTGTAAAAATTTGCATCCTAAACTGTAAAGGTAAAGAATCGTTCTACCATATTACATGCATAGGACAAGAAATATTTAACACTTGAGAAAAGATTAAACTATTTTGTGTCTTAAATAAACACGTTTACATTCAGGGATTTATCCAGAGCATACCTGCAAACTTGAAAATGGTGTAGTCTTTCCAGAACTAATTGCTGTTTAGATATGATTTTTTTTTCCTGGTTGTTTTTAAGTTTTGAGATGAAAAGAAAGGCAGCTGGTGTAACAGTTTAGAATATGTCACAAAATATAAAGACCCATTCTGAGATGTTCCTTCTTGAGCTCTTTTCCACTTGTTGGTTTTCTCCTCCAGTGTACATATGTTCAGTTGTCTTAATGTACTTGCAAAATGTAGTTGTGGGTGATCAGCTATTAGAAAATATACATTGTTTTATGTTCAAAGGTGCCTCAGAAAATATTGTAGTCCATGGTTTAACTTGTTTTTGATGTTTACACAAAAAAGATATTCCAGCCACTTTCTGGAAATGGCTGTGGTTTTCATCTGCCATAATTTTCCAGATGTGCAGGAGGGCTGGGGCTTAAAAACAAGTCCTGACATACTCTAAGTGGTCAGTCTTGCTGTCGGTCTTAATTTCTGAGCGTTGTAGGCACAAATGCATGCTGGTAGCTGTAGCTTTCTACTTTGTTGAGTCTTTTTAGCTGAGAATGATGGCTCTAGCAACCACTAGATTTTGTTTCAAAGAAGATTTTCAAGGTCAGTGTTTTCCCAAATCAGAAAAAATTATACTACATTGTGTTGTGCTATGGAGCGGTATTGTGTGGCTTTGTCACTGTGGTACTTCATGGATGCCCTGTCCACTGTTTAAACATGCATTTTCTAGCAGGGTCTTGGGACAGCAGGGCCTTGTCAGAAAAGTGCAGGGAGCCACACTGTGCCAACTTACAAATTTGTTCCCAGAGCTCAGTTGCAACTTCTTAAATATAAACAATTGTGGGTATATAAGTGTGACCCAGGTTTAGTATTTCCTTTCGTCTTGCATATTGGTGCCTCGCTACAATGAAGTGATTGAGTTTGGCAACTTGGCAGGAGTGGATTGAATTCCTATCCCACTACTCTGCCACATGTTGATGTTCCAGGTGTTTTCACCAATTTCCACATCGGCTTCCCTGATGCCTTAGCTGCTGAATGCAGACCAGGGAAGACTTGGGTTAAAATCTCTGTTTATGCTGAGTTGGTTGTGTTGGGAAGGGCCACATTTGACAGAGTTCTCCTGCTAGACTTGTGTGTGCGTGTTTTAGGATTGGGTTCAACTGCAATGCATCCATGATTGAATAGCCTCCCAATACTGTTGATAAGACTCACACATAAATAATGGACATCTGGGCAAGGTACAGGAGGCCAACAGGAGCCCATGAATCTGTACTCGAGCAAGGATTTGATGCCTTGAGGGGAAGGAAATAAATAAAACTGATGAGATGGAAAAAAAAAATGCTTAAGTGCTTTGTGCAACTTCACTCCTTTAGGAGTCTGAGAGCAACCTGTAATGATTTTGTCCTTCAGCACCTACATTGCCATAGCAACAATGCCCTACATTTAGTCCTTATTGCAAATACTCTTGCTCACTTTTTTACAGAGAATGAACACTTTATGACACAGGGGTGTTGTATTTTATCAGCTCAGCCATACCTATATTTCATTGCAGCACTGTTTCTGCAGCTGTCGATCGACTCAACCACCTGGTGACCTCCACCTTTGATGCTCGTGTCCCCAGTAAAACCAGTACTCTCTCATCCTGGTCATTCAACAACAATAACTTGCATTTATATAGCACCTTTAACGTAGTAAAATGCCCCAAGGTGCTTCACAGGGGCATTATCAAACAAAATTTGACACCGAGCCACATAAGGAGCTATTGGGACAGGTGCTTGGTCAAAGAGGTAGGTTTTAATGAGCTTCTTGAAGGAAAAGAGGGAGGTAAAGAGGCGGAGAGGTTTAGGGAGGGAATTCCAGAGGATAGGGCCTAAGTAGCCGAAGGCATGGCCGCCAATGGTGGAGTAATGAAAATCGGGGAGCGCAGGAGGCCCGAGTTGGAGGGGTGCAGATATCTCTGAGGTTTGTAAAACTGGAGGAGGTTGCAGAGATAGGGAGGGGTGAGGCCATGAGCAATTTGAAAACAAGGAAAAGAATCTTAAAATCGAGCTGTTGCCGGGCAGTGAGGCACTGTAGGTCAGTGAGCACAGGGATGATGGGTGAACGGAACTTGGTGCGAGTTAGGATACGGACAGCAGAGCTCAAGTTTATGGAGGGTGCAAGGTAGGAGGCCGGCCAGGAAAGCATTGGAATAGTCGAGTCTAGAGGTAACAAAAGCATGAGGGTTTCAGCAGCAGATGAGCTGAGGTAGGGGTGGAGACAGCGATGTTACAGAGATGGTAGTAGGCGGTCATGGTGATGGAAAGGATATTCCCCCTGAATGGTTCCATCTTCACTCCCTCAAATCCAAGGGGTACAGACTTGAGCATATCTGATGCACAATGACATCCAACACCAGATCTGACTGGACCACATCAAGTGCTGCTGGGCTTTTCTGTCCTTTGCCAAAATCAGCCAATACTGCAGAATGATCCTCGAGAGCAGAGATAATACCCGGCTTCTTTTCTCTCCTATGCTCCATCTCCTTAAACCATTGTCCCCTTCCCCCCTCCACCCTCACGTGCCAGGAGCTCATGGACTTCTTTTGTCACCAAAATTGAGACTAGTCATTCAGCTGCCTTTGCTGCTTCCCGTCTCCTTGACCACTAAGCCAAACCTCCTCCCAAACTCCCTCCACCCCATGCCACATCTTTCTTGAGTTTCTCTCCTATGTCCCGTCATGCCCTCTCTGAGCTCATCTTGTCCATGAAGACCCACGTTCTGTTCCATTGACCCCATTCCCACTAAACTGTTGACCACCCAACTTCCCTTCCTAGTTCCTATGCTAGATGACAATGTTAAAATGCTTCCCTCTCGAGTACTCCATTCCTTTCAAAACCACCGTCTTATAACCCTCCCTTTAAAAAAAAAAACTCACCCTCGCCTTCCTCTAGCCTTGCAAACTACCGCTCATCTGCAACCTCCTTTCCTCTCAGGTGCTTGAATATTATCACCCCATGCCCCCAAATCCATACCCTTCTCTCCAATTAGGTTTCCACGATGGACACAGCACTGGAACAGCCCGAATCAAAGTTACAAATGACAGTGGTGCATTTTTCCTCCTTGACCTCTTTGCAGCCTTTTGACATGATGGACCAAAAACCAGACTCCTCGATTTCCTTTCCTCCGATGTCCATCTCGGTGGGAGTGCCCTTCCTTTATTCCACTCTTATTATCCAATCGTAAAACTTCTTTACTCGGAGAGTGATGAGAATGTGGAACTCACTACCACAGGGAGTGGTTGAGGCGGTTAACATAGATGCATTTAAGGGAAGCTGGATCAGTACATGAGGGAGAATCGCATAAAAGGATATGGTGATAGGGTGAGTTGAAGTAAGGTGGAAGGAGGCTCGTGTGGAGCATAAACACCAGCATAGATCCGAATGCCTGTTTGTGTGCTGTAAATTCTATGTAGCCAGACCATCTCCGGCAATGGCTTCTCTTTCTGTCCCTGCTTCATTAACTCCGGAGTCCCCCAGGGATCTATCATTCACCCTTCCTCTCCCTCATCTACATGCGGCCCGTTGACAACATCGACCGCAGAAATGGAGTCAAGTTCCACATGTATGCTAACGACTCCCAGCTGTAACTCTCCACCACCTCTCCCCGGCGACCATCTTAAGCTGTTAACTACTTCGTTGTCCTATTGGACCCAGGCTGTCATTCCAACCCCAGGTCCTCTCCATCGCAAAGACCAACTTCCACTCCATAACATCATCCTCCTCTTTCCCTGCCTCAGCCCATCTGCTGCTGGTACTCTTCATCAGTGACTTTGGTACCAAAGACCATTCTAACGCTTTCCTGGGTGGCCTCCCATCTTCCACCCTTTGTAAGCTTCAGCTCATCGAAAACTCGGCTGCCCTTAACCTCTCATACACCAAGTCCCGCTCGCCCTTCAATCCCGTCCTTCCTAACATACCCAATTGGCTCTCATCCCCCCCACCCACCCTGCAAATACCTCCAAATAAAAATTCTCATCCTCATTTTTAAAATCTCTTCCTGGCCTTACCCCTCTCTATTTCTCAAGCCCTATAAACCACCCTCCAATCTCTTTCCTCTGATTCTGGCCTCTCAACCCTCCCTTAGCCCCACCATTTGCATCTGTGCCTTCAGCAAGCTCTAGAATTAGCTCCCTAAATTCCTCTTCCTCCTCCCCATCTCCCTCTTTGGCCAAGTTTTTGGTCACCTCTTGTAATAACTGCTTCTTTGGCTTGGGGTTCATTCTTGTCTAATTACAGCTGTGTGAAGCACCTTCGAACATTTTTCTTCTTTAACGATGCTATATCAATGCAAGTTGTTGTTGATTTCTGCTGGAAAATGTGGATGTTGATCCTGTCCTCGGATGTGAAGCCCTCTATTGATAGCCTGCGACTCTCACTAATCAGGCTTGTGCATGAAGAATGGCCACTTGAGCAAAGTACCAGAGGTCTGCCAGCACTCTGGAATTTCACATCTGCAAAAGAGTTAGATTTTACAGAATAGGAGAGGAGAGGATACAAATTGGGTAATAATGTGCTGTGCTTTGCAATAGGTGCGGACTTACAGCCATATGATGATATGAATCATATGATGATTCCTGAAATATTGGGATGGTGCTAAGTGGAAGAGAGGGACTTCTCTACATAGAGAGAGGAAAAAATTGTTGCATTAGTTGGTTCATACTCTCAGTGTGCATTTGCTGATAACTGGCTTAGGTGTAGATAAAAATCTGCTATAGTGTGCGTACTCTGGGGCATCTAAATGGCATAATACATTTAAAAAAAAATCTATTTCATGGTTTTTATCTTGATAATTTTCCACTGGTAATCTTGTTGCCGATGGCACCTGATCTAAAGGAGGTGAACTGCATGCCTCCAGAATCTGACCTTTTATGACCTCTGAGAGCTGCAATTGGAGGCCATTTGAAATGCAAGCTTTCATCGTTATCGGGATGCCTATGGCTGGCCCTAATGGCACTTTGGAAGCAAAAATAAAGATCACAGCGCTTGCAGATTATGGATTTCCATTTGAGTGTTGTCCTACCTGCCAACATAAAACAGCACCACTTCTGGGCGTTTAAAATCAATTTATGTGCTGTTCTTGCTGTGCTGAAATGGTTTACTTGCTGCTTTTTCCGCCTAGATTTGCTGACAGTAAAGCAACAGAGGAAGTGTTTGTGAAAAAATATTGTAATTGGGACACTTCAAAATTTGCTACTTATAAAGTATTGCTGGCACAACCCAGATTTGTAGAACCATAGTAATTTAAATAACTATATACAGCCCTCTATGAATTGAAAGCAAGTTGGGCACAGAGTACATTTTGTTCTTGATATATCTGCAACCTCTTAGATCTTGTAATGCTTGTAAAAGGTGGCATCTTTCTGTGTGAGATTGGCATGTAGGTTTAAACCTTTTTCGAACAGTCTGTGTGGCACTGTATTGTAAAACATAAACTCTTAATATATATTCTGTATTCTGATTGTTGCTATGAAGTTATGTCTTAAAATTATATAACTCCAATTACAGTGCACACCCTGACGTCTTGTAAAACTCCTTACTGATTCCATGTTTTATGTTTTTGCAGACAACTCTACTGGAAATGTCTATATAATGATGGAAGCCAGGCTGGTAGCCCTCTATAAATCTGACAGTGAATACAATGTTCTGGACAGGTTAGTGCATGGTGTCATAGTTACCTTCTGTAATGCATTGAATAGTTAAAACATTTGCCCCTTTCCTTCAAACAATAAATTCTGAAATTGACTGTGTGGTTTAATGCTGTATTTTACTGTAAAATAACAAACAAATCAATTGTGAAACAACTCCTTACCAATCAATTGCCCATGACAATGCTAATGGAGAAAAACTTTAATGCTTGTCTCCCACTCTCATCTCTTTTGTCTTTGCGTTTCACTCGCTGCTAATTTGATCTTGTCTCTGGCTCTCGTACATTTATGGAAGGCATTCTGGGAAGAGATAGTTCAGCTACAAACTAGGCATATTCCATTGCAGGCAAATGGTAAAGCATCCAAAGCTAATGCACCCTAGATGACAAAGGAAATAAAAGTTAAAATAAAATAGAAAAAGGAGGCTTCTGACAAATGTCAGGAGCAAGATTCAGTTAATAACCAGGAAGATTATGGAAAGTACAGGAGGGAATTGCAAAAGTTAATATGGGAGGCAAAGAGAGGTTGTGAGAAAAGATTAGCAGGCAACATTAAATTGAACCCTAAAACATTTTATAAACATATAAAGTGTAAGCAATTAGCTAGGGAAATATTTGGGCCTATTTAGGACCCAAAGGGAAATCTTCATGTGGAGGCAGAGGACATGGCTAAAGTATTAAATGAGTACTTTGCATCTGTCTTCACAAAGGAAGTGGATGATGTGAAGGTTACACTAAAAGAGGTAAGGGAAGTTATGGACAGGGTAATAATAGATAGAGAAGACGTACTAAAAAGATTAGTATTACTGAAAGTTGGTAAGCCACCTGGTCCAGGTGGAATGCATCCTAGGTTGCTGAAAGAAGCAAGTGTAGAAATAACAGAGGCATTGGTCACAATCTTTCAATCCCCATTGGATACAGGAGTGGTGCTGGAGGACTGGAGGGTTGCTAATGTTATACCACTATTCAAAAAAGGGGAGAGAGATAAACCAGGAAACTACAGGCCAGTCAGCCAAACATTGGTGGTGGGGAAGTTATTCGAAACCATTATCAGGGACAAAATAAGCTGTCATTTGGTAAGGCATGGGTTAATCAAGGAGAGCCAGCATGGGTTTGTTAAAGGCAAATCCTGTCTGACTAACTTGATTGAATTGTTTGATGAGGTAACAGAGAAGGTTGATCAAGGTAGTGCAGTAGATGTTGCATATCTGGACTTTCGGAAAGTGTTCGACAAAAGTGCCACACAGGAGGCTTGTTAAGAAGATGGAAGCCCGTAGAATTAAGGGGAAAGTGGCAGTATGAATACAAAATAGGCTTAGCAACAAGCATCAAAGGATGGCAGTGGATGGATGTTTTTCTGACTGGGAGGTAGTTTGCAGTGGTTTTCCCCAAGGGTCAGGTTTGGGTCCATTACTCTTACTCTTTTCCGTTTTTATAAGCGACCTAGATTCTGGTGTAGGGAGCAGCATTATAAAGTTTGCAGATGATACGAAACTTGGCAAAGTGGTAGATAGTGATGAGGATAGTTCTAGACTTCAGGATGATATAGACAAATGGAGTTCAATGTGGAGAAGTGTGAAGTGATGCACTTTGGGAGGACTAATATGGAAAGACAGTATACTATAAATGGCACACTTTTGAAAAATGTAGATGAGCAGAGAGATCTTGGTGTCCACGTCCACAAATCCTTAAAAGTAGCAGGGCAGGTTGATAAGATGGATAAAAAAGCACTTGGGTTATTTGGGTTTATAAAAGCAAAGAGATCATGGTAGAACTTTATAAATCACTGGTAGGCTTCAGCTGGAGTATTGTGGACAATTCTGGGCACCACACTTCAGGAAAGATGTAGGGATAATGGCAGGTACTCTAATTGGCAGGATGTGACTAGTGGTGTCCCACAGGGATCTGTGTTGGGTCCTCAACAATTCACTGTATTTATTAAGGTCTTAGATGATGGGCTAGAGAGCCACATAGCAAGTTTAGCCGTTGACACAAAGATGAGCCGCATTGTAAGCAGTGTAGATGGAAGCAGAAAAAGAGATATGAATAGATTAATTGAATCACGTTTAATGAGTTGGTCACACCGCAGTTAAAGGCTGCACAGGCAGGAAGGGAATGGGTGACCGCCAGGCAGGCAGAGTAGTAGGCACAGGCAGGTAGTGCAGGGGTCCCCTGTGGCCATCCCCCTCTCAAACACTTTGGATATTGTTGAGGGGGATGGCTTATCGGGGGAAGGCAGCAGCAACCAACTTCCTGGCACCATGGGTGGTTCTGCTGCACAGGAGGGGAGGAAAAAAAGCAGGAGAGCTATAGTGATAGGGGATTCTATTGTAAGGGGAATAGATAGGCGTTTTTACGGCCGCAAACAAGACTCCAGGATGGTATGATAGCAAAATACTGTGGATGCTGGAAATCTGAAATAACAACAGAAAACGCTGGAAAAACTCAGCAGGCCAGGCAGCATCTGTGGAGAGAGAAACAGTTAACGTTTCAGGTCGAAGACCTTTCGTCAGAACTGGAAATAGCAGGAAATGAAATAGATTTAAGGCAAGGATAAAGCTGGGAAAAGGGGGAGGGGATGAAAGAACAAAAGGAGAGATTAAGAGACATTGAGAGACATTAAGAGATGATCAAGGCAAGAGGAGGTGTTAATGTGACAGGTTGAGGCTAAAAGAAGTGTGAAATGCACTGGCAGAATGAAGGACAGCTGCCAGCTTCTAGGAGTAAAAAAAAGGGGGGGGGCCAAACAAAAGGGTGGATGAAAAAATAAAATATAAATGTGATAAGGGCTAGGTTATGATCTAAAATTGTTGGAATCGATGTTGAGTCCAGAGGGCTGTAGCATGCCTAAACGAAAGATGAGGTGCTGTTCCTCGAGCTTACGCTGAGCTTCCGTGGAACAGTGTAATAGGCCGAGGACGGTGAGGTCAGAGTGGGAGTGGAGCGGAGAATTAAAGTGACAGGCGACCGGGAGCTCGGGGTCCCCCTTACAGACTGAACGGAGGTGTTCCGCAAAGCGGTCACCCAATCTGCGCTTGGTCTCCCCAATGTAGAGGAGACCACATCGTGAGCAGCGAATACAGTATACTAAATTGCAGGAAGTACAAGTAAATCGCTGTTTCACCTGGAAGGGGTGTTTGGGGCCCTGGACAGTGGGAAGAGGGGAGGTATAAGGGATAGGCAATGGCAAACATTTAAAGATCGCATGGATGAACTACAGAATTTGTTCATCCCTGTTTGGCATAAAAATAAAACAAAAAAGGTGACTCAACCGTGGCTAACAAGGGAAATTAGGGATAGCATAAGATCCAAGGAGAGGACATATAAATTGGCCAGAAAAAACAGCAAACCTGAGGATTGGGCGCAGTTTAGGATTCAGCAAAGGAGGACAAAGGGATTAATTAAGAGGGGGAAAATAGAGTATGAGAGTAAGCTTGCAGGGAACATAAAAACTGACTGTAAAAGCTTCTATAAATATGTGAAGAGAAAAAGATTGGTGAAGTCAAGCGTAGGTCCCTTGCAGTCAGAATCAGGGGAATTTATAATGGGGAACAAAGAAATGGAAGACCAATTAAATACATACTTTGGTTCTGTCTTCACAAAGGAGGACACAAATAACCTCCCAGAGATGTCGGGGAACATAGGGTCTAATGAGAGGGAGGAACTGAATGAAATCAGTATTTGTAGGGAAATGGTGTTCGGGAAATTGACGGGATTGAAGGCCGATAAATCCCCAGGGCCTGATAATCTACATCCTAGGGTACTTAAGGAAGTGGCCTTAGAAATAGTAGATGCATTGCTGGTCATCTTCCAAAATTCATCAACTCTGGAACAGTTCCCATGGATTGGAGGGTGGCTAATGTAACCCCACTATTTAAAAAAGGTGGTAGAGAGAAAACGGGGAATTATAGACCGGTAAGCCTGACATCGGTAGTGGGCAAAATGCTAGAGTCCATTATAAAAGATGTAATAGCAGAGCACTTGGAAAACAGTGACAGGATTGGACAAAGTCAACATGGATTTACAAAGGGTAAATCATGCTTGACTAATCTACTGGAATTTTTTGAGGATGTAACTGGTAGAATAGATAAGGGAGAACCAGTGGATGTGGTGTATTTGGACTTTCAGAAGGCTTTCGATAAGGTCCCGCATAAGAGATTGGCGTGTAAAGTTAAAGCACATGGGATTGGGGGTAAGATACTGACTTGGATAGAAAACTGGTTGGCAGACAGGAAGCAAAGAGTTGGAATAGACGGGTCTTTTTCCGAGTGGCAGGCAGTGACTAGTGGGGTACCGCAGGGATCGGTGCTAGGAGCCCAATTATTCACAATATATATTAATGATCTAGACGTGGGAACTAGATGTAATATCTCCAAGTTTGCAGACGACATAAAGCTGGGTGGGCGTGTGTGCTGTGAGGAGGATGCAGAGAAACTCGAGTATGATTTAGACAGGTTGGGTGATTGGGCAGATGCATGGCAGATGCAGTATAATGTGGATAAATGCGAGGTTATCCACTTTGGTGGCAAAAACAGGAAGGCAGATTATTATCTGAATGGCAATAGATTGGGAAAAGGGGAAGTGCAACGCGACCTGGGTGTCCTTGTGCACCAGTCGCTGAAGGTAAGCATGCAGATGCAGCAGGCGGTTAAGAAGGCAAATGGTATGTTGGCCTTCATAGCGAGAGGATTCGAGTACAGGAGCAAGGAGGTCTTGCTGCAGTTGTACAGGGCTTTGGTGAGACCACACCTTGAGTATTGTGTGCAGTTTTGATCGCCTTATCTGAGGAAGGATGTTCTTGCCATGGAGGGAGTGCAGCAAAGATTCACCAGACTGATATCTGGGATGGCAGGAATGACGTATGAAGAGAGATTGGGTCGATTGGGCTTGTATTCGCTAGAGTTTAGAAGAATGAGAGGGGATCTCATTGAAACTTATAAAATTCTAACAGGACTAGACAGACTAGATGCAGGAAGGATGTTCCCGATGACGGGGGAGTCCAGAACCAGGGGTCACAGTCTAAGGATAAGGGGTGAGCCATTTAGGACTGAGATGAGTAGGAATTTCTTCACCCAGAGAGTGGTGAACCTGTGGAATTCTCCACCACAGAAGACAGTTGAGTCCAATTTATTAAATATATTCAAGAAGGAGTTAGATATATTTCTTAAGGATAAGGGGATCAAGGGATATGGGGAGAAAGCAGGGACAGGGGACTGAATTTGGATGATCAGCCATGATCGCATTGAATGGCGGAGCGGGCTCGAGGGGCCGAATGGCTTACTCCTGCTCCTATCTTCTATGTTTCTATGAATGGGCAGTACTGTGGCAAATGGATATCAATGTAGGGAAGTGTGAGGTCATCCACTTTGGACCTAAAAAGGATACATCAGAGTACTTTCTTAATAGTGAAAAGCTAGAAACAGTGGAGGTCCAAAGAGACTTGGGGGATCCATGTACCTTCATCATTAAAATGCCTTGAACAGGTACAGAAAATAATGAAAAAGACTCATGGAATGCTGAGCTTTCTATCTAGAGGACTGGAATACAAGAGGGTAGAAGTTATGCTACAGCTATACATAGCCCTGGTTAGATCACACCTGGAGTACTGTGAGCAGTTCTGGGCACCACACCTTTGGAAGGATATATTGGCCTTGGAGGGAGTGCAGCGTAGATTTACCAGAATGATACCTGGACTTCAAAGGTTAAATTACGAGGAGCGATTGTACAAACGAGGATTGTATTCCCTAGAATTTAGAAGCTTAAGGGGTGATTTGACCGAAGTTTTCAAGCTATTAAGGGGAACTGATAAGATAGATAGAGAGAAACTATTTCTGCTGGTTGGGGAGTCTAAGACTCTGGCGACATAGCCTAAAAATTAGAGCCAGATCTTTCAGGAGTGAAGATGGGGAACAATTCTACATGCAAAGGGTTGTAGAAGTTTGGAACTCTCTAGCGCAAACGGCAGTTGATGCTAGGTCAATTGTTAATTTTAAATCAGAGATTGATAGATTTTTGTTAACAAAAGGTATTAAGGATTATGGGGCAAAGGCGGGTATATGGAATTAGGTCACAGATCAGCCATGATCTCATTGAATGGTGAAACAGGCTCGAGAGGCTAAGTACCCGACTCATGTTCCTATGTAAACACCTTAGAAAGGGTACAGAGGAGGTTTACCAGGATTGAGGGACTTCTGTTATGAAGAGAGATCGGAAAAGTTAGGCCTGTTCTCCTTGAAACAGAGAAGGTTAAGAGGTGACCTAATAGTGGTTCAACAGATGATGAGAGGTTTTGATAAGAGTAGATAGAGAAAAACTATTCCCCCTGGCGAGTGGGTCAATAACCAGAGGTCATAGATTTAAAATCATTAACAAAAGATCTAGAGGGGAGATGAGAAATGTTTTCACTCCAGAGAGTTGTCGGGATCTGGAGCGCTCTACTTGAAAAGATGGTGGAAGCTGATCCATAAATAATAATAAACAGGAGTTGGACAGGTACTTGAGGATGAGGAACTTACAGGGTTACGGACAGAAAGCGGGGATGTGGGACTAAGCTCGACCGCTCTTTCAAAGAGCCAGCACAGGCATGACAGGCCAAATAGCCTCTTGTGCTGTAAGTTTCTATGATTTTCTTCTGTCTGTCTCTATGTATCTTGCTCTTTTTTTCTCTTGCGCTTCCTTCCCTACATGCTTACTCTCTTTTCGACATGCTCACTTTCTCTTTGCACACTTGTGCGTGTTTCTTCTCTCTGTCTTCTACATCTCTCTCTCTGTTCCCCCCCATGCACACTTTTTTCTGTCATCATTCTCGTTCTCTCATTCTTTCTCTCCCCAATGTTGCTCTTTTTCTGGTTCTCTTATTTTTCTCATCACATACTCCCTCTGCTCTTTTTATTTCCCTGTTTAAAAAGACATTTCTGTGCTCTTGAATTTTGTTACCCGTGCTTTCATTTTTTAAACTCACATTTTCTTTATCTTGCGTGTGCTCTCGCTCTTGCCCTCGCTCCCTTTCTTGGACGTACACAACATTAGAGGTAGACTCGAAGCTCCAGGTCTCTGAGATGCAGATAAATTATTTAACATCTCCCTGAGTAAGAAGTCCTGGCTAGTCTCATGGATATCATTGTAATACTGGAGTTTACTTTTGAAGAGTCCAACCAGTACAGAAACCCTTACAAATCATAGATCTGGAGATTGCTCCAAATGCTACCACCATAATTCTCTTCAGGCTGTCCTTGGGACAAATATGATCCAGAATTGGGTGAGTTTATGGTGTGTTGGAGTAGGTATTCCTCTAAGTAAAATAAAACTTTGCCTCCAGAGGGTTGATGAGCAAAATATACCTTCATGTTTTTTTAAACTCTCTCTCTAGCTCCTTGTCAGGTGAGTCAGATCACTACCCGCATGTTTCCTGACTTCTTCTCCGCACCTTTCATCCCACATATGAAACCCCTCTCTCTGTCTTGTTGACGTATGAACTCCACCCCCCCCCATTTCCACGCATTGGTAAGTAGTGTTTTGTGTTGCATTTCATGTAGGAGGGAGTGATGTTCAGCATCTCTTCTCAGCAAATGCAAATGATGTTGGGTCTGCATTGACGTATTATGTAGCACTCAAAAGAGAGTTCCAACCCAGTGTGTGCAGTGCATATTTTTGTTCTCTTTGCAGCCTGCCTCAAGAGTGCCAACTTTCCGGAGGGCATTTAGGTTTAAATCCTCTATCTGACATTGTGTTTTTTTTAAACAACATAATGTTTTTTGTTTTTTTTTAAACCTAAACACTCTTTCTTACATCAATTAAGGTGAAGGGTTGAGACTGCATACATATGTTAAAATATATAATTTTCATAATTTATTCATGTATGTGAATGGGGACTAATTCCTACTCCTCACTCAGTCATCAACAGTGTCTCTTTTGCTGCTTTAAAAATAGTACCTTGAAATGGTTTGACGCTGTGGTGATCTAAACTTCTGTCACTGTGACTTGAGACTGTAAATATATTTTATAATTAACTCTTTGGAAAGGAATCAAAATGGGGGCTGCCTGCTGCAAGTGGCAAGGCACATGCTGCAAAAATAAAATTAATTTACATTTTTCTTCATACTCGGATTGCTTAAAAAAACAGGGACTAGACATTTCCATTAAAACACAATGGGCCGTATATTCCGATGCCTGTGGGTGTGTACGAGCTGTGTACACACCCATAGGGACATCGGAAATGCCGGTTTCAGGCATGCAAAGCGCATGCGCTGAAAACCGGTATTTCCGATCTGTCAAGTAAGGCCTGGTTTTACCAGCATAAGAGTTGAAAAAAAGTTAAAAAAAATAAAAAATTCACTCATTTATCATTTAAAAATACTTTTAAAAAAGGTAAGTTTATTTTTAGCCCCGTAAAAAACTTTAATTATTTTTTTCAAAAAGTTAAATTTTTGTTTAAAATATGTAATTTATTGTAATTTCAACTCATTTTAAAAATGTGATGATTTTTTAAAATTTATTTAATGTTTTACAGTTTTTTTGGGGTGATCACCATTCATATATTTGACAGGTCTATCTGTCAAGTGTATGAAGGGAGATTCCCTTCTCCTATTGGCTCCCCATGGCCCACGTGATCCCAGGGACTCTTGCGAACTGCATGCGCCTCTGGGATACGTGGGCTCTGTGCATTTCGAGTTTGGAGAGGCCCAGGAGCGGAAGTGTCCGGACCTCGGGAGCCCTCAGGTACGTTTGTAGATTTTTTCCAGATCGGAGGCCTCCGCCCGCAGGAAGCCTCCGATCGGAAAATACGGGCCAATAGAATTTGAAAGTGGTGATCAAAATGTGCTAAATATTTCATTGACACACAAGTGTTAAACATCCATAGTTTCCAAACACGTCATCATCCATCACAGTCAGTATTGGATTATTTGGTTTAATCGACGGTGGTTTTATTTTTGAACCAGTTTCTCGATCAGACAATTAGACTACCATTGCACTTCCACTTATACAAAGGCGTGAAAATTATTTAAGTGCACATTGACGTGAGAGTGGCAGTAGAACTTGGGAGTCAGGAGGTCGTCTGACTTTAAAGTACACTGAAGCCAAATGTGTGAGACTGTCTCCAGTATGTGATCTTGCATTGACTGTGCTTCTTACTGAGTGTAGTTATAACTTCAGCCTGGCACAAAGCTATATTTTAAAATGGTCCAACTGGGATTGGGGCTTTCAAACTTGGCCTGAAATTGTTTAATGTTGAGAAAAAGGAGATGCTACCACCTATTTTCTCATAATATTAAAAATTAGCCATCCAGGAGTGTCCAAAATGCAGTTGCAATGCTCACTTGTCGCTGAGATCTGCAGCGGGTTGCAGCTGCCAGTATGTAACTTGAGTTTGTTGGCTGCATCTTGCATTATACAGATACCAGTATAAGGCCATTTTCTGTTCTATAATGGTAACATTAACCCATTATCATTGTTAAATTCACTGTTGGTTTTACATGATATTGCCTGATACACTGCTTCCGAGACTCATGTCCTGGGTACGGACACCAACAATACAGTTTGGGTTAAATTGGTAAAGTTCAGATCAAGATATTTGTTATACGAGTGTAGGGAAATCCTTTCCCACGGATTACAGACCTGCAGCTCGCAAGCAGGATATTAGAAATTTGTGGAAATTTGAATCAAATTTGTTAAAGATTTTGCCCCAAAGTTGTGGAAAACCCTGTGCTGCATTCTGTAGGACATCTGGGAAGTTGGCGACATCATCCGAAAACACAGCGTCAATTTCCACATGTACGCTGACGACACCAGCTCTACCTCTTCTCTCGACCCCTCCATGGTCTCTAAATTGTCAGACTGCTTGTCCGACATACAGTCTGGATGAGCAAAAATTTTCTCCAATTAAATATTGGGAAGACTGAAGCCATTCTTTTCGGTCCCCGCCACAAACTCCGTTCCCTAGCTACTGACTCCATCCCTCTCCCTAACATCTGTCTGAGGCTGAACCACACTGTTCGCAACCTTGGTGTCATATTTGACCCCGAAATGAGCTTCCGACCACATATCCGCAGCATAACAAAGACCGCCTAATTCCACCTTCGTAACATCGCCCGTCTCTGCCCTTGCCTCAGCTCATCCACTGCTGAAACCCTCATCCATGCCTTTGTTACCTCTAGACTTGACTATTCCAACGCACTCCTGACTGGCCTCCCACATTCTACCCTACGTAAACTTGAAGTAATCCAAAACTCAGCTGCCCGTGTCCTAACTCTCACCAAGTCCCGTTCGCCCATCACCCCTGTGCTCGCTGACCTACATTGGCTCCCAGTTAAGCAACGCCTCGATTTCAAAATTCTCATCCTTGTTTTCAAATCCCTCCATGGCCTCGCCCCTTCCTATCTCTGTAATCTCCTTCAGCCCCACAACCCCCCGAGATATCTGCGCTCCTCTAATTCTACCCTCTTGAGCATCCCTGATTATAATTGCTCAACCAGTGGTGGCCGTGCCTTCTGTTGCCTAGGCCCTAAGCACTGGAATTCCCTGCCTAAACCTCTCCGCCTCACTACCTCTCTTTCCTCCTTTAAGACGCTCCTTAAAACCTACCTCTTTGACGAAGCTTTTGGTCACCTGCCCTGATTTATCCTTATGTGGCTCGGTGTCAAATTTTTTTGTCTTATAATACTCCTGTGAAGCACCTTGGGACGTTTTACTACGTTAAAGGCGCTATATAAATACAAGTTGTTGTTGTTGTTTACTCGAGATCACAAGAGAAATCTAGAAGCCGTTCCACCCATCTTAGTTCATCTATCCAGTACTCCCGTGGCATGATTTTCACTTCCACTATTCTACTCATAAGTCTCTTCCATGTATTGATCACCCTTTGTGCGAAGAAGGCCTTCCTGACATCAATTCCTAAACGTGCCTTTTACTGCTAGGGGCCTGTGTCCCCTTGTAATTTAGTTTGGAGAAAAATTCAATTGCCTTTTCCATACCAACTATTATTTTATAGAACTCTAGTATCACTTCATTCAGCTCCTCTTAAGATGCAGTGGTCCACCTTTCTCCGTTCTGTCAACACCACTTGGACCTCTGGCATTAAGGATCAGCCTGATGGATCTTCTGTGAACTTCCTCCAACACTCCGATGTTTCACTGTGTCTTGGTGAGCAGAACTGAACACTGTAGTTAAGCTGTGGTCTGACCAGTGCATTTTGCAGTTTGAGCACGACTTCCTCTGACTTTACTTAGCTGTTTGCTTATGTAGTTCAGCGTTCTGTTTGCATTAGTGGTAGCTGCTCTAAAGTGGTTGGGCATGGTGAGCTTTTGAGTCTGCTCAGATGCCTGGATCTCTTTTAGTTTCATCATTAGCTATTTTGCCACCATTCATGGAGTGTGTATATTGCTCCTTTTTTCTTTCTATCTGCAGTACTTCAGACTTCTCCAGAATAAATTTAATTGGCCATTGTTCAGTACCACTTGTATATTTTGTTCAACTTATTTTGTAGTTCCTGAGCTGCTTCACAGTCAATGTTTGAATTCTGGTTTGGTGCTGACTACATCACACGCTGCCTGGCTGCAGTGGGTCTCTTGATACTCATACTAGGGCTCCTTGCTTTCTTTATGATTCCACTCCCTGAGCTCCAGTGCTCTGTAAGTGTGGTATTGTCTATTATGGACTCTTAGTGAGGTCTTCCAATTTCCTCTCTCCAGCTTCTAGTCTTGCGTCACTGATTCTGTTTGTGGACATTGGTAACACAGGGCAAAGCAGTCATCGTGAGCTGCTGAACTAATGAGAGGTAACGAAGAGTCCAGGAGAGCGAGACCAGGCCAGGGACAAGCGAGTACCTTTGCTGGAGTGAGCTATAATATGATTTTACTGCAGTCACAGAATGCAGTACACCAGGAGGTATCTGGGAGGATTCGGATCAGAGAGGCTGCAATCTGGATTGAAGATTGGAGAAGTGGGGCAGCACATAATTTGTAAATTTTTTTTACTCTGGCCTGCCTTTGTGCAGCATTTGGGGCCAGCTGGCATAAAATTTGAGCACTTTGCGATTCCATATGTTATTCCCTTTTCCAGATGTGTAGTATGTAGGGAAATAGCTGTTTGCCTGATGGTATCTAACCAATTTTTTGTTTTAATCCCTAACTTTATTGCTGAATTCCGCTTCATAATAACCTGGAGTTCTGCCCCAGTAAAGTTGGCTGTGTACAGCATCCTCCATTTATAATGCCACATGATTGGAGAGGAATTGGCAGAATTCTTCTGCTTCAAGTGTCTGTATTCTCAGCAATTTAAGCTTAAATATAGGTAATAAAGGTGAAAGGTATCATAAAAGGAAATAGGCCTAGTTTTACTAACATTTACCATTTATGAGGCAATTTAAAATATATTTTGTCGTTAGCTCTTTTTAAGCTTTTTGACACAAAGGCTTTGAAGAAGTTAATGTTGTACTACACTGCTTATTCTGGGTTAGTTTGTAACTGATACATTTGAAACACACGAATCATTTTCACTCAAAGTTTTCCTTTTTGGCAGTGAAAATGGTTATGGCTAGAAACATAGAGAAATGGAGTATTTCAGTTGATATTGAATTAACTGAAACAAAACGTAATATTGCTGGTTTTGTCCTTCGGATGAGGTTGAACCCAAGCCCAGTCTGCCTGTTCTGGTGTTTCAGATGGATGTCCGGGATCGTACGGCACTATTTGAAGAAGAGCAGGGAGTTCTCTTGGTGATCTTCCCATCATTACTCCCTCAACCAACACCACTGAGAGGGGGGAAAGTAGATTAACTGGTCATTCATCTCATTGCTGTTTGTGGAGCTTACTTATTCACAAAATAGCTGTCTACATAGTGGTCATTGCACTTCAAAGTAATTTGTTGTTTATAAAGTTCTGAGATGTTTAGTAGAGACATAATTAGCTATGAAAATGCAACTGTTTTTTACATCAGTATTTTTATTATGAGAAGTGTTAATGACTTTGCATAGCCAGCCGCCTCTATATTCTTTATAATGTATAGAAATATTGTGTTTTCTTATCTTGGTTTTTTTTTCTGGTAAAGGTGTCTTTGCAGATAGGAATGAATGGACAGTTGGTTCATACTTTAGTATGGCATGATCCAGCCAGAAGTGATAATTGTGATTTATTTTGGCTGATCTCGAAGGCTACTATTACATTCACGCTGAGAACATTCTTCTGTCCTCAGTTAAATTAAGTCAAATTAATGGTGCTTTTTTTTCCTCCAAATGAAGGTTCAAGGGTATTGCTCTCAAAGGCAAGAAGTACAGACCATTGTTTGATTATTTCTTAAAGGTAAGATCGATAGTACTTCCAACTGCAATTGCTATCCCTGCTGAATATTGAAGTGTGGTGCACACAGTACATTGCACCACCTTCTTAGTAAGATTATAGATTGCAAACTCAGCATCAGTAATGGTGTATTTGCAAAAGAAAAATGCCACTCTTGCCCTACTGTGAATCACAGCCAAATGTACTAATTAATATGTGGAGAATTACAGTGCAATAACATAAGCTGCATGAGTGAATATTGGGTTATAGATATTAATCATAAGAATTCTGAGAGATGTCACTGATTTCCTTTTTGGATGAGAGCAGGTTTTGCTAAATCGTTTCATCAATAAAGAATTTTGGAACCATTCTCGCAGCAGTTGATAAAGATGCAAAACGGCCACTGACAAATTGGAATGGAACCGTAGACCTTTGTGTTGTCACTCTGTTTATATAAAGTGCTATCCCCCTTCAACCAAATTATGTACAGATTCTTGGGGATCTCACTTTTATAGTTCTTGTCCAGTACTGTTTTAGTTGAACAACTCTCAAAGGATCAATATCTGAAATATGTAAATTTATCCATGATATTTTAGCTCTATTTACTAAATGTATACAACTTGGACTTCATCATTGAGAAGGATATTTCTATGTAATGGATCAATTTGTAGTAAAAATGTTACGGACATTTTTTTCTCTTGATTAAACTCCAACCTTCCGCACTTGCATGTACAATGCGGGGTGAGAAACAATTGGATTTGTATGGTGTGATTTATGAAATCATCTTTCTGGTGGCGTTTTATATAAATTTCAAGGGGATGAAAGTCTTAACTAATTATGGTAAATAACCTAAGTTAAAGAAAATGTTTAAACTACAAGATGCCCAAACTAGTGCATCAGTACTGTTGTCATTGCACAGATTTTGATATACCAAAAGACATAATATGTAGTGTCATAATTCAATTGATATGAATAAGACAATGGAACTGGCTGTAAGAAGGAGAGGTGCATTCATTCACATTTTACCACTACTTGTGTGATGTGACTGTATTAGTTCAGTGAATTTGTTTTTGAGGTCCAAGCTTAGTACTGAAAGGACTGTTGGCAGTCAATAAATACTAAACTCATGCTAAATGGTATGTTCTGGCTATTAGGAACCAAATATCTGCTGGTAATTAATTATGGTCAATTACTTTAATGTTGCTTTTGTACATCTTGCAAACTGTCTCAATTTTCCTTAATCATAACAAGTTTATTGTATATAGAATTGGTTACTTGTTGTGCTTCGTTGAGTATTTCTAGAAGGAATATATAGGTGGTCTCTAGTAATAATACTGTCTTGCAGTGCAAAGAAACTGGAGCCTTCACTGTGCTAGTGGACAATTACGTTAAAGAGGAAGAGGGTACAGGCGTTGTACACCAGGCTCCATATTTCGGTGCAGTAAGTACATTTTTTCATGGCTAAAATGGGATATTGTATTTAAGTCAACTAGTGGGGATGATGGTCCTGTGCTCGTTCTTCTTCACCTCCTCCGCCAGTGCGTATCATGCAAAAATGTCCGTGGTGATACATCTTCTGTGTCTCCAGTTAATTTTAGGTTTCAGCTGTGTTTTGTTTTGCGGCTCAGAATAAATCACCATGATACGTTTGTCTGCGGATGGGGCAAGGGGAAGACAGCCATGTTGCTTTTCCCAGGTGGAACAGACCTACTGATACTCTTTCCAAGTCCATCTACATGATCACCATTGACCACAGCAGGATTCGGCATCCTTCCCAGTCATAGATGCTAATATTGGCACTGAAATGTAAATGTAACAATTGGGACCAATGTGGCATATGTAGTGTTTTGTGCACTCGTATGCTTTCCAATAGCATGCTCAGCCAGTCCAGCTTCCATTTTGTAGGGTTTTCAGTGGAATTATTTGATGGATCTTGTTGCTGATATCAAGAGTAGCTTCACCTGTGTACGGAGACCTGAAATTATGGATTTCTCGGGAGATAAAATGGACAATTTAAATAAAAATCTCTTCTGAGGTATATTTCTTTGCAATTGTTTCTGTTTGCATAGTTGAAAGTACCTGACTTTTTGTCCCTTGTGTACAAATTGTGATGCCGTTGATTTTTTTTTAAATCCATTCAGTTTTGTAGTCTGCATAAATGACTTAACAGTCCTGTTTGGTTCAATGTTAAGGTTGGTGTCAATCTGCATTTACTTTTGCCATTGTAAATTGTGCTTCCTTTTGTGTTCTTGGGATGGTTGATGTTGAAGTTGAGTGAAATTTAACACCAACATCAGTGGTTATCAGAAAAGTTTGACTGTGGAGATGGGGTTGTTGTCTTGTTTGTGCCACAGCAGAGTTCTGTGTCCTGCTTCTGGACTTGTAATGGGCTGTAAAAATGGTGGAATCGAGTGGCATAAAAATACTTCCACATATATTTATAGAAGTTTTGCTGATATCCTGATTGCAATCTCTTTAGAATAACAAGTTATCTATAATCTTTGTATTTCAGTAGTTTCATGAACAATTGAAGTGAATGTTTGGCATTGTAGGATACAGTATACAACTTCGATTCTGCTATGCTCATCACCTTTAATTACTGAGTAGTGAACATGAGGAAAGAGATGGACACTGAGCAAGAAGAGAAAAACTTTAGGGAGAATAGCAAAGACATGAGTCAAAGTAGGGTTTTTAGGATACTTTTAAAGGCTAAGAAGAAGATCGCAAGGAGGGGCATAGTGGCTGAAGAAACATAGCTGATAGTAGAGCAGAGAGTAACAGTAATCTGGTGTTAAAGTGGATCTTACAATGATTGCAGGGATGTGGCAGGAGGAGATCACTCAGATAGGGTGATATTTTTAAATGAGGGCAAGAATCTTGAAGTCATTTTGCTGAGGCAAAGGACAGTAGTGGAACTTTGCAAGGAAAGGGCTGATTTTCGTTTGGGACACAGATCATATATTGTGGAGTTATGAATAAGTTGGGAGTTTGTGAGCACGGAGTTGATGCTCGAGACCATGAAAACGTGCATTAATGTTTCAGCAGCAGTGAAGGAGAAGTGGGGATTGTTCTAGGGGTGAAAAAAAAGTCTTGGTAATGGACTGGATATAGGGTATGAAGTTCAGCTTGCGTTAAACAGAATGGCAAGGTTCTGCACCTCCAGACTTAGCATGAGGGCACAGTTTGAAGTTTGGAAGGATCATCGACCTGAAACGTTAACTCTGTTTCTCTCTCCACAGATGCTGCCTGATCTGCTGAGTATTTTCAGCATTTTCTGTTTTTATTTCAGATTTCCAGCATCTGCAGTATTTTGCTTTAGTGTTGAAGTTTAGAATGATGGCCAATTAGGTTGCATGGTTGGTTGGGCTTCTGTTGAACTTAATGTTGAACAGACAGTTGGCGGTTGTAATAACCAGCATGATGTTGATGATGAAAGCAGAGAAGCATCGTTGCATGTCTTGGGCATACATGAGAAGGCTGGCCCTGTGCTGGCGAATCACATCACCAACCGCTAGCTTGAAAAAGAAGGGGACCTAGGATGGAGACCTGGGCACATCATAGGTGACGATTAGACGAGATATGGTAATTGCATTGGGTCAGATAGTAATAGAACCATGACAAAATGGTACTGTGAATGAAATGGAATGGCTACCAAAGGGTGCAGAGAGCACAAAGAGGAACAGCCACCGATGAACTTTGGAACAGAGTAGTTTCAGTCCTGTGGTGAATTTATAAATTGTGTGCCTGTTGTATAAACATGCTTAATTTTGGCTGTATTTATTAAGGGAGGAACCTGGGGTATTTTGTTCTAAGAAGATGTGACTTTCCCAAGAAAATATATTGAGAACGGGTTGCAGTAAATTTGTCATTATGTGGAATTATGTGAAGATGTGACATAGCCTTGAAGACAATTGGTGCTTTACCTGCGAAAACAACAACAGTAGGACTGTCTTCATGTTGCAACCGAATCCAAGGTTCGAAAGCAAAAGTGGATTTTATCGTGCTATCTGAATTTATAGTATTAAATAGGGACAGAGATTTTCCTCATAAGGTGTGTGGTCAGGTTAATCCAAATGTAGACGAGAATTTTTGTTTTAGCTTTCCAAATTTGACGTTTTAGATTCTGATTCCTTCATTCTCCAATGTATTTTTGGTCTTTCTTCACAGGAACACCAGTGTAAGTAAAAGCATAGACTTGGATAATAAAATTAAACATATTTGAAAAAAAAAACTGACCAATTTTGCGTTGGTCCAACATAACTCATTTTAGATTCAGAAAACCTTTTTGTCCAACCCACCAGCAAATTCAGAAAATTGTGCTTTCTCCAACTACTACTTTGTGGACTAAAGTTACATTGCAATAGATGCTTCTCAATTAAGAGATTTCGCTTTTTTTAAATCACTAATAATTTTTAGGAGTTCCCCAAGCATTGGTGGAGTAAGTTGAACCAATAAGTATTTCTACGATAGCAAAATACTGCGGATGCTGGAAATCTAAAATAACAACAGAAAAAGCTGGAAAAACTCAGCAGGCCAGGCAGCATCCGTGGAGAGAGAAAGAGAGTTAACGTTTCAGGTCGATGACCTTTCGTCAGAACTGTGAAGAGCCGGAAATCAAATAGATTTAAGGCCAGAGTAAAGCTGGGAAAAGGGGGAGGGGATAAAAGAACAAAAGGGGAGATGAAGAGACATTAAGAGACATTAAGAGATATGCAAGGCTAGAGGTGGTGTTAATGTGACAGATTAAAGCTGAAAGAAGTGTGAAATCCACTGGCAGAATGGAGGACAGCTGCCAGCTTCTAGGAGGAAAAAAAAGGTGGGGGGGGGCAAATAAAAGGATGGAAAAAATAAAATATAAATGTGATTGGAGCTGAGGTTATGATCTAAAATTGTTGAACTCGATATTGAGTCCAGAGGGCTGTAGCGTGCCTAAACGAAAGATGAGGTGCTGTTCCTCGAGCTTACGCTGAGCTTCCGTGGAACAGTGTAATAGGCCGAGGACGGTGAGGTCAGAGTGGGAGTGAAGCGGTGAATTAAAGTGACAGGCCACCGGGAGCTCGGGGTCCCCCTTACGGACTGAACGGAGGTGTTCCGCAAAGCGGTCACCCAATCTGCGTTTGGTCTCCCCAATGTAGAGGAGACCACATCGTGAGCAGCGAATACAGTATACTAAATTGCAGGAAGTACAAGTAAATCGCTGTTTCACCTGGAAGGGGTGTTTGGGGCCCTGGACAGTGGGAAGGGGGGAGGTGTAAGGGCATGTGTTGCATCTCCTGCGCGTGCACGGGAAGGTGCCGGGCGAAGGGGAAGGGGTGCTGGGGGTGGTAGAGGAGTGGACTAGGGTGTCGCGGAGGGAGCGGTCCCTGCGGAATGCTGAAAGGGGAGGTGAGGGGAAGATGTGTTTGGTGGTGGGATCACGCTGGAGGTGGCGGAAATGGCGGAGGATGATCCGTTGAATGTGGAGGCTGGTGGGGTGAAAGGTGAGGACAAGGGGAACCCTATCGTGGTTCCGGGAGGGAGGGGCAGGGGTGAGGGCAGAAGTGCGGGAGATAGAACGGACACGGTCGAGGGCCGTGTCGACCACGGTAGAGGGGAATCCTCGGTTGAGGAAAAAGGAAGACATGTCGGAAGCACTGGTATGGAAGGTGGCATCATCAGAGCAGATGCGGCGGAGACGGAGAAACTGGGAGAATGGAATAGAGTCCTTACAGGAGGCGGGGTGGGAGGAAGTGTAGTCCAGGTAGCTGTGGGAGTCAGTGGGCTTGTAGTGAATGTTAGTCAATAACCTATCCCCAGAGATGGAGATGGAGAAGTCGAGGAAGGGAAGGGAAGAGTCGGAGATGGACCATGTGAAGGTGAGGGAAGGGTGGAAATTGGAAGCATAGTGAATGAAATGTTCTAGTTCAGGGCGAGAGCAGGAGACGGCACCGATACAGTCATCAATGTACCGGAAAAAGAGGTGAGGGAGGGGACCCGAGTAGGACTGGAACAAAGAGTGTTCCACATATCCCACGAAAAGGCAGGCATAGCTAGGACCCATGCGGGTACCCATAGCAACACCTTTAATTTGGAGGAAATGGGTAGAGTCCCCCCCCCCACCTTTTTTTTCCTCCTAGAAGCTGGCAGCTGTCCTCCATTCTGCCAGTGGATTTCACACTTCTTTCAGCTTTAATCTGTCACATTAACACCACCTCTAGCCTTGCATATCTCTTAATGTCTCTTAATGTCTCTTCATCTCCCCTTTTGTTCTTTTATCCCCTCCCCCTTTTCCCAGCTTTACTCTGGCCTTAAATCTATTTGATTTCCGGCTCTTCACAGTTCTGACGAAAGGTCATCGACCTGAAACGTTAACTCTCTTTCTCTCTCCACGGATGCTGCCTGGCCTGCTGAGTTTTTCCAATAAGTATTTCTTATTGACTTGTCAGTCCCAGAGGTAAAAGGAAAATAGTTTTAAGAAATGTAAATGAAATAAAAATTTACTGTGCCAAAAATACTGTCTGTATCTTTGGTGGACCAAGTTTTCCTTCCACCTTTCTCCGAAATCCAGTGTCGGACAGAGCTTAATTCAGTATCTCATCCTGCAGGATGATTTCCGTGTTTGTGTGGATTATGGCATAATCCAGAAAGATTCAACACCAGTGTGCCCTGTGGATGCATCTGGCTGTTTCACAGCTGAAGTGAAGGACTTTGCAGGACAGTATGTGAAGGTTAGTGGATGGTTGTTACATGTTGTAGTTGTAGAAAGATGATTGAACAGATAAGCAGGAAGTGCGTTAAGTGGTAAATCTTTGTAATATTGCTTAGCCATGTAAAAATGTTACCATCCTAAAGATTTGCAGTTAAAACTTAATTGATAATAGCACTTAATACAATGAAAGTTCTGAAGTGGTTTGCCTTCACTTCATTCAGTTTGTTGGAATTATGTAAAATAATTCGTTTTTAAAATTAATTGTACATTTGATGTTAAAGTTCACGTCTAAGAACTAGCCAGATATCTATTGGAATTAAGCCTTGCTGTAAAAAAATCTCTAAATTCTGAGGTTTAACATAAAATAGCAGTCATAGACATATGCAGTTACCTGAACTCTAACCGTATTCTTTTAGGATGCAGACAAGAATATCCTTAAATATCTAAAAGATAAAGGCCGACTGGTTCACAGTGGTACCTACAATCACAATTATCCATTTTGTTGGAGGTAAGAGCCACAGGAAATGTGAGAGGGCTTCAGTGGTGTTATGAGGAAATTATTAAAAATGTTGCATGCCAGAATTCAGTTATATACAAGACATTTATGGGCTATCTTTGATCATGCACACTGATCAGTTCAAAAATGGCTGCTAAGTTATCCAGAAATTTCTAACTTCTTAAGCACCCAATTTGGTGTCTTATTCACTTACATGTAACTACAGTCTGTGGTAAAAGTTTTCACAGGGTGGTTTAATTTGTTTACTACAGAACGTAATTATCGTTTGTTTAACCGAAATCATCTAAGATCAGAATTGATTTTTTGAGTACTTTTTTTGGGTCCAGATTCCATTGATCCAAAGAACAAGTTTTTTTTTTTTGCCTTCCCCCCCCCCCCCCCCCCCCCGCCCCCCACCGTCTAATTTTGTCCTCTAGAGTTTTCCATTTGAAACCCAAAGGTGTGTTGCAGCCAATTGCAGCATTCATATTGTTGCCCCGGCTAAAAGCAGCGAAGTCAACACAGTCGAAGGACTGAACCCAAGAACATGCTCATCTGTACAGCTCTGAGACATAAATGTCAACTTAGAAAAATCTGACCGCTCAAGAACAGCCCTGATTAGAAGTCCATGAGGTGAAATTAAGTCTCCAGATATTCCTGGAGATGTAGGCCATTGTAATGGTGCATCTACGGCGTTGGGCTTAAGTCGCAGTAACTTATGGCCTAAGTTACGCCATTATTTACGCCGCACCGCAGTCTCCTGGGACTTTTGATCCGGTCCACCAACACCCTCACCGAAACCATGAAAAGTTGATTATCATAGCTCTAACCTGCAGTGGAGTCAATGGCTGTTGTGAAATTTCTGGATTTGTGCTAATCTTCTTGTCACAGCCACTTAGACTGAAAAATAATGGCGAAGGTGAATGTATTAAATTCATGAGTAAAATAATTGATTAAAATAAAATCGCTGTTCTTAATTCTTATCTAAAACCGATTGAAACACTTCTTCACCATTGTGTGTTAGATTTAATGTACTTTGCGTGCACAGATTAGACATTCAGAGGTGCCTGCACATACCATTTATGAAGGTGAGAGTGGGGGAGAAATTAGTTTAGGCCTGTTTTTGGGCCCAAAATGGTTGGCATAGTCATAGCGTGCGCCAGAGGCTCATTCGAAATTGGGTACCGGACCTAAATAGGTGATATGTGGGCACCTGTTGGGCCACTGAGGCAGCTCGCCGGTTTCCTCGGGGCCAATTTGGGCTGGCTGCAACAACAACAACTTATATTTATAGACCACTTTTAATGTAGTAAAACATCCCAAGGCGCTTCACAGGAGCGTTCTCAAACAAAATTTGACACCGAACCACATAAGGCGATATTAGGGCAGATGACCAAACGCTTGGTCAAAGAGGTAGATTTTAAGGAGTGTCTTAAAGGAGGAAAGAGAGGTAGAAATGCCGGCAGCCACCCTCAGGTAGGTCCTGGGAGAGAGGGAAGGTGAATGCGACGGGGGTGAGCACAGGCTGGCAGTGACCCACAGCGGTTAAAAAGAAAAATCTTAGCTTTCTCTTGGCAGCTACCAGCCGTCCCTTTAAAGTTAACCTACAAAAGAAACCGAAAAAACTGAGGTGCATGCCCTGCTTAGTTTCTGGCCCATTTCGGAGAGGGTTCCCTAAACAGGCGTTGGGCCCCTTGTATATGCTAAGGAGTGGCCTAACGCCTGTTTAAGGCGGCTGCCAGGGATGCCTGAATATTACCCGAGCCAATATGCCATTGGACATAAAGTCCCTTTTGAGGTGTGGGACAAAGCCTCTGAGATTGGACCTTTTTGCACCTGAGAAACAAACAAAAATTTAACCCCTGATTTTTTTGTAGGTAGCTTAAGTTACTAATGCCATCTCCGAAATGAATGGTTTAAAAAAAATCTGTGTAACTTGGGAATGTTCTTGGAAACAGAAAACCACAGCTGAGTGTGTCCACAACTCAAAAACTATTTTCTGCAAGTGATCAACTTCAGCATAGTGAAAGGACTTGAAATTCAGAATTCTATGACTAGAGGCGTGCCAATATTGAGCTGCTTAATTAGTTAATTGATGTAGATGGGGAAAACCATTGGCTGCGCCGCTTCGGAGGTCCCTGATTTTGCCAATATGCTCGTTGTGGCATATTCAAATTACTTTTCCAGGAAATTTTGGAGTAAGTTTGCACCAGAAAGATCTGGGCATGAAAAGGTGTAATTAATGTACGTCGTCATTCCAGGAAATTCTTGGCCCATGTCGCTTCTGCTGCAGATATATCTGACATTCCTTCACTCATGTTGAAAGAAAAAAAACACACAACTGTAGACTCTATGGGCTGGATTTTGATACTGGGGACGTGATGGAGTCGGGAATCCCACTTTTTGGGTTGTAGACCCGCCTCCATCGACTTGTGGCCAACCCACTGTATTTTCCCTTGATTGACCTTGTTGAGCCCGCCCAGTGAGCTGAGCAGGCCAATTAAGGGCCACCCGGCAACAGGTGACGTCACAGATTGACATTTCATCTGTCAAGAGCTTTTGACAGATGAAATATCAGCATTTGACAGCTCTGTGAAGCTGTCAAACACTGACAATTTGTCTTCTAACTTGAGTCCTTCCTCTTAGGCTGAGTTAGAAATCATTCCAGCACAGAAAACAGAGGCTGAAACTTTTGACAGCACCACGGCCTTTCTGCTTTCTGTGCCGGTGAGATTTCTGACTCCCGAGAACTGAAGGGCTGACACCTGCAGGAGGAAGTTAAGGTAAGTAAAACTTTTTCCCACACTTTGCACTTACCTTACACACTTACCTCTGCACACATGCACCCATCACTCACCTGCCCACTGGACATATCGACCCCTCCAACCCCTGCAGACCCACGGTCCGCCTCGCTAACTTGGCGTGGTTGGCACCTGTCGGGAAGCCCACATTTCACCCATTAAAATAGGGATTGGCAAAAAACTGCCTGTTAACTACCTGTTAACAGGCAGTTTATTGCCGCTAATCCCCTTCCCGCCTCGGGGAGGCGGGTCCCAGCACAGGTCGGGTACCCGCCGCCAGCGAAACTGGCATGGGGGCGGGATGGGGTCGGGACTGCCGAATCTGCAACTTTAACCCCCCACACGCCTCCAAACCCGACTCCACGGGTCAATGAAAATCCAGCCCTATGTAAATCTTTGTAAAAGTCTGAAGGAGAAATCCAAATGTTGAAGGTACAAAATTTATTTTCCCCCCCACTGAAAATTTCGATTTTTGATGTTTTGTGTGCTTTCTAGTATTTGAGAATCTTAAAAAGGTACATTTTATGAATTTTATTGACAGATGAACTCTATTTGCCATTTAGGAATTAGCTATTAATCTTCATATTTTAAAAAGTATTTTTTCTAGTAGCAGCAAGTAATCAAATACTGGGAGATAAAAGTTTGATTTAAAAAAAAATGATTGCTCCATCTTATTGATCGTGGGATTGGTCAGGCCTGTGTGCAGCAAATTTAGAATTGTGCACACTCCTTTCAAAAATACAAGTTCCTCCTCCTACCCCTGAAATTCCTGTTCTCGTGATAGTTCTGCCCGTAGAATGCATCAGCTAGAATTATTTCAGCGAGTGACAGGACTCTAGTAGATCTGCATTGAGGGGAAAGGAGTCCAGTCCACCTTCATTTTTGTCCACATCAAACACAGCATATGTGCTGAGAACTTTCTAAGGAGACCCACCACCACCTGCAGGGCAACTAGGGATGGGAAATAAATGCCGACCTTGCCAGTGACGTCCACATCCCGACAATAAATTAACAAAAAAATCTGGATGATCCTGAGAATATGTTGTGCATGATCAGAGCCTGAGACTTCAGCTCTGAGCTGCCGAGGGCACCCAAATTTTTATTTTTATTTTTCAATCTGTTTAAAGTTAAAGTTAAACATCACCACTCATCAAAATTAAATTACTTTATTAGCACAAAGTATAATTTAGGTACATCCAATTTTTGACATGTTATGTGGCAGACACAGGAAGACAGCATTTTCATTGTCTCATTCAAATGTGTGTTCCTGCAGAAGCAAAGGAAATGGCTGAATTTTATAGATACGGATTTATTTTTTAACTGCAGGGTAGCACTCCTTTGTTGTACGACTCGCACAAATGTGCAACTGATTGCCAACGAGCGAATACTGCTGGAAAAGTACATGATTATGAGAGCTTGGGGTGAAGGTAGATTGGCTGTCATCCTTTACATAATTGAATCACCTGCTGATACCCACTACCTGGGTTCACATATGATAAAATGGTTGCAATAGCAAAATCATGCGGATGCTGGAAATCTGAAATAACAACAGAAAATGCTGGAAACACTCAGCAAGCCAGGCAGCATCTGTGGAGAGAGAAACAGAGTTAAACGAGGGAAAAAACCTACTTGACCTCGTTCTCACCAATCTACCTGTCGCAGATGCATCTGTCCATGACAGCATTGGCAGCAGTGACCACCGCACAGTCATTGTGGAGACGAAGTCCCGTCTTCACACTGAGAACACCCTCCATCGTGTTGTGTGGCACTACCACCGTGCTAAATGGGATAGATTCAGAACAGATCTAGCAGCTCAAAACTGGGCATCCATGAAGCGCTGTGGGCCATCAGCAGCAGCAGAATTGTATTCCACCACAATCTGTAACCTCATGGCCCGGCATATCCCTCACTCTACCATTACCACCAAGCCAGGGGACCAACCCTGGTTCAACAACGAGTGTAGAAGAGCATGCCAGGAGCAGCAGCAGGTGTACCTAACAATGAGGTGCCAACCTGGGGAAGCTGCAACACAGGACTACATGCATGCTAAAAAGCGGAAGCAGCATGCTATAGACAGGGCTAAGCGATCCCACAATCAACGGATCAGATCAAAGCTCTGCAATCCTGCCACATCCAGTCGTGAATGGTGGTGGACCATTAAACAACTAACGGGAGGAGGAGGCTCCAAGAATATCCCCATCCTCAATGATGGTGGAGCCCATCACTTGAGTGCAAAAGACAAGGCTGAAGCGTTTGCAACCAACTTCAACCAGAAGTGCCGAGTGGATGATCCATATCGGCCTACTCCCGAGGTCCCCACCATCACAGAAGCCAGTCTTCAGCCAATTCGATTCACTCCACGTGATATCAAGAAACGGCTGAGCGCACTGGATACAGCAAAGGCTATGGGCCCCGACAACATCCCGGCTATCGTGCTGAAGACTTGTGCTCCAGAACTAGCTGCGCCTCTAGCCAAGCTGTTCCAGTACAGCTACAACACTGGCATCTATCCGATAATGTGGAAAACTGCCCAGGTATGTCCTGTCCACAAAAAGCAGGACAAATCCAACCCGGCCAATTACCGCCCCATCAGTCTACTCTCATTCATCAGCAAAGTGATGGAAGGTGTCATTGACAGTGCTATCAAGCGGTACTTACTCACCAATAACCTGCTCACTGATGCTCAGTTTGGGTTCCGCCAAGACCACTCGGCTCCCGACCTCATTACAGCCTTGGTCCAAACATGGACAAAGGAGTTGAATTCCAGAGGTGAGGTGAGAGTGACTGTCCTTGACATCAAGGCAGCATTTGACCGAGTCTGGCATCAAGGAGCCCTAGTAAAACTGAAGTCAATGGGATTCAGGGGGAAAACTCTCCACTGGCTGGAGTCATACCTAGCACAAAGGAAGATGGTTGTGGTGGTTGAAGGTCAATCATCACAGCCCCAGGACATCGCTGCAGGAGTTCCTCAGGGCAGTGTCCTAGGCCCAACCATCTTCAGCTGCTTCATCAATGACCTTCCCTCCAACATAAGGTCAGAACTGGGGATGTTCGCTGATGACTGCACAGTGCTCAGCGCCATTCGCAACTCCACAGATAATGAAGCAGTCCATGCCCGCATGTAACAAGACCTGGACGACGTTCAGGCTTGGGCTGATAAGTGGCAGGTAACATTCGCGCCACAGAAGTGCCAGGCAATGACTATCTCCAACAAGCGAGAGTCTATCTATCCTTGGCCCCCATCTATTTCTCATCTACATGCTGCCGCTCAGTGACATCATCCACATGTACGCTGACCACACCCAGCTCTACCTCACCACCACTTCTCTCGACCCTTCCACTGTCTCAAAATTGTCAGACTGTTTGTCCGACATCCAGTACTGGTTAAGCAGAAATTTCCTCCAACTAAATACTGGGAAAACCGGAGCCATTGTCTTCGGTCCCGGCCACAATCTCCATTCACTAGCCACTGACTCCATCCCTCCCTAGCATCTGTCTGAGGCTGAATCAGACTGTTCGCAACCTCGATGTCATATTTGACCCTGATACGAACTTCCGACCACATATCCACGCCATAACTAAGACCGCCTATTTCCACCTCCGTAACATTGTCCGGCTCCGTCCCTGCCTTATCTCATCTGCTGCTGAAATGCTCATCCATATCTTTGTTACCTCTAGACTTGACTATTCCCACGCACTCCCGGCTGGCCTCCCACGTTCTACCCTACGTAAGCTTGAGGTCATTCAAAACTCTGCTGCCGTGTCCTAACTCGCATCAAGTCCCGTTCACCCATCACCTCTGTGCTCGGGTGCCAAGGGATGCTGGGTGACGAGACCTAGTGCGAGTTAGGATACGGGCAACAGAGTTTTGGATGAGCTCAAGATTATGGGGGTGCAAGGTGGGAGACTGGCCAGGGGAGCATTAGAATAGTTGAGTCTAGAGGTAACAAAGGTGTGGTTGAGGGTTTCAGCAGCAGATGAGCTGAGGCAGGGGTGGAGTCGGGCGATGTTACAGAGGTGGAAGTAGGCAGTCTTGGTGCTGGAGAGATTATGGGGTTGGAAGCTCAACTCGGGGTCAAATAGGACGCCAAGGTTGCGAACAGTCTGGTGCAGCCTCAAACAGTGCCACGGAGGGCGAAGGAATCGGTGGCTAGGGGATGAAGTTTGTGGCGGGGACAAAAATCTAATGATCTCAGTCTTGAAAATTTTATTTAGCCCAGCATCCACAGTCTTTTTTGGGGGGGAGGAGGAGTTCCATATTTTCACTGCCCTTTGTGCGAAAAAATGCTTCCTGATTTCACTCCTAACTGGCCCAGCTCTAATTTTAGGATTTGTTCCGAATTTATTTTTGACAGCTTTGGTCTTTTTTGGCCTTTGAGTGATGGGGTATTATTATTGAAAGTTTTTTTGGTCCAGATCCAATTATATAAATGTACCGACATTTCTTTAATACATCATTAAGTGTTTGAATCTGGTCCATGTTTTCTATTGGCAAGCAGATCCTTGTCCTTTTAGTAACAAGTATAACCTTTAATGCTCCTTGAGAAGTGACATTGCGTAAGCTCGCTTGGGATTGCCCTGGGAGCTCTTGAAAATTGCCTTTCACTTATTGCTGCAGTGATGAATTGGGCTGGCGCCTTACAGTGGCAGTTTGAGCTTCAGTTATAAAAAAAATAATTTTGGAAGCCAAAAGTGAATTAACAGAAATTTAAAACAAAAGGAAATGCAAAGGATGTGGGGGTTGGAGAAACAGAAACTTTATTTTAAATATTGCATTTTATCATACTCCTGCAGTTTTAGTCTTGTATTCCAAAATATATATAGCTAGTAAACAAATAATCCCCATCAACCAAGGAAATGGAAAGGGGGGAAAAAAAATCATTAAACCGTTAACTATTCTTACTAGTAAGGTTACTGATAAATTTAAATATTAAACTATTGTTAACGTAGTTCTCAAATGTTTTATTAGATCAGCTACCAAGTAGAGTGCTTCATATTGGCAGGGGAGCAATTGCGAGGTGTCATGAGACAGTCACTTAGAGGGATGTAATTTGGTAAAGACTGACCTGGTGCTGGTATGTAGTGAAAATATGATCTGCATATGGTTCACCTAACAAAGTAATCTTTCTTGGGATGAAATAGGAGCAGAACATTTGGATATCTTCAGACTGCTTTTGCTATGCTCGCATATTTTGAAATACAGATTGTATGACTTTTTTAAAGAGCCAGCTGTGGCTCAGTGGGTAGTACTCTTACCTCCGAGTCAGAGGGACTTGAGCACAAAAATCTCGGCTGACTCTCCAGTGCAGTGCTGAGGGAGTGCTGCACTGTCGGAGGTGCCGTCTTTCGGATGAGATGTTAAACGTCTGCTCTCTCAGGTGAACTTAAAAGATCCCTGGTGTCCTGGCCAATATTTATCCCTCAATCAACATAACAAAACAGATTATCTGGTTATCACATTGCTGTTTGTGGGAGCTTGCTGTGCGCAAATTGGCTGTCGCATTTCCTACATTACAACAGTGACTACACTACATTGGTTATAAAGCACTTTGAGATGTCCGGTGATCATGAAAGGCGCTGTATAAATGCAGGTCTTTCTTTTTTAAAATGGGGACTGAATTACATCCAAATGCCCTGCTCCGATTATCCCTCGCCTCTAACACTGTTTCAGCTGAAGACTATACTTAGTCTTCACTCCTCTCATACAATGCCGCGGAAAAGTCAATAAACTAAAAATAATGACTCAAATCTGTGACTTGCGCCTTAAATTACAGTGTTTCGTGCTCCAATCTTCCCTTGTGAACTTACTCCACAATTTATTGGAAAAGTAATTTGAATATGCTGCAGCAAGCATAATGGCGAATCAGGGACCTCAGAAGCACGCAGTCAATGGCATACCCAATCTGCATTAATTAAGCAGATCAATATTGGCGTGACCTGAGACATAGAATTCTGAATTTCAAATCCAGATCCTGAATTTGATCACTTGCAGAAAATTGTTTTGAGTTATGGACACACTTGGGTGTTGCATTCTATGTTATAGATTTATTTAGAAGATAACTTTTGTAATTTAAGCTACCTAAAAAGTCTCAGATTAATCTAATGGGGGCAAAATTGCACCCCGTTTTGCCCAATTCTCGGATGTGAAACGGTGGCGAGAAAGTCCCACTTCCCAAGGGCACCCGAAATACGTTCCATACCATATTGGCTTGGGTAATATTCAGGCATCCCTGGTGGCTGCCTTAAGGAAGGGTTGGGCCCTTTGCATATGGCAATAAGGGGACAAACGCATGTTTAAGGACCCTCTCCAAAATTGGTCAGAAACTGAGTGGAGTTGGCTCCAATCTATCCAGCGTTCTTTGAAGGGACTGTCAGAGGTCACCAACATTAAGTTAAGTTTTTTTTCTTTAACGTAATGTGGAAGGACCTCGTTCGCCTTCCAAGACCTGCCTGAGGGTTGCTGCTGGTGTCACAGCCGGCTCAAATTGGTCTTGAGGAAACCATCGTCTCGACAGATGCCCGCAGCTCACCGGAATTATTCAGATGAGGCCCGGGGACCAGTTTCGAATGAGCCTCCGGACTGTAACTTCTTGTGAACGTGCCAACATTTCGGGCCCAAAAACGGACCTAAATGATTTGCTTCCCCATGATCCCATTCATCAATGACACGTGGAGGCACTTCAGTGCTCTATACCGTGCACGCAGTCGACATTAAACCTAACACACAATTACAAAGTGTTTTGCTGGGTTTCAGCTAAGAATTAAATAGATCAAGAAAGAGCAGAGATATTATTTTACTTTAATCAATTATTTTGAACTGATTAATTTAAATACAGTCATCTGTGCCATTATTTCTCAGTCTAACTGGCTGTGGTGAAAAATCTGGTATAAATCTAGGAAATTTGTGATCATTATTGACTTAACTGGGGGGAAGGCGGAGCTATAATTTATTTTGCACCGTTTTGGTGAGGGTATTAGCGAAGCGGATCAAAAGTCCCAGGAAATTGTGGCACGGTGTGACCAATGACGTAACTTACATAATTTCTTGGGACTTTTACTGTGTAAGACGAACCTTATGACGTAGACGTGCTGTTCCAATGGTGCAAGTCGCCAGGAAATTCTTGCCCACTATTTACCACTGATCTTCTATGTCAGTGGGATAATGCCTGCGGTGTAATTCCTCGAGTAATGCCTGGTTACCTTAATTTTCAAAGTTACAATGGTTATGTACTTATTATTTTTCTTGTGGCGCAGGACTCCCAACATCAATGTAACGTGCTGTTATACTTCTCTCCATCTCCCAACTGACCAGCCTCTGATGCCAACCCCATTCTTCGAAGCATGTTGCTTTACTGTCTTACTCCCAGCCCCTCTATTTTAAATAAAAACAGAAAAAGCTGTTCACAATAACATGATCACACTTGGCCTGAATTTGTAGTTCCGACAGCAGTGGTGGACACCCAATTTTTTTGTGTGCCTGTTATGAGCTGCTGCTGGATTCACTGGCTCCGCTTCTGTCCATTGGAAATATGGGGCCGACTTAGCGTGTTGGGCGTAGTTCCTCAGTCTGTTTGCTTTGTGTTTGGACACATAATGCATGCCGGTCAGATCAACCGTTGTGTCTGTATTGTCCATTCAAAAGTTTTCATGTGAACAGGGAGATGGATCTCGAACAGTGACATAAAAAATTGATAGTTGAAGAGCAAACAAAGTATTTCCTCAGTGTATCAATGGTAGTGCAATAGCATTGGCATTAGAAGTTGTCCAATTAGAGCACTGCAATTGAAATGGAAACCTGTAATGTTGTCATTACTCAATGATGGCATACGTGTGTAGAAAACTGGGTCTCTAAATTCCCAACTAGCCTCCTTTGGAGAATAGTGGCAGGTGAATAATAGAAAAGTGCGAGGGCAGTACCTGGTGTAGCACTGCTTTCCTGAAATTGGACAAAAAAACTCAGCAGTAAGCTATTAGCAGTTTTAAAGGTTGCCGTGCACTAGTGAGGGAAGAGAGAAATTAGGTGGGGAGGAAAGTGTTTCCTTTGACGACTGAACTAGTTAAGGCAGTGAGTAGCAAGATTCCAGGTCCTTTTTCTGGCATGTGCTGAGTTGATTGATCTCACTGAAGTGCTGATCGAGTTGCTAGAACTGGTTTCATAGCCCTGGGTTAGGGAAGGCAAAATCAGTTAGGTTAGCTATCCAATGGCTAGGGCAGTAAAGTATGATTGGTGAGGATAGAATTGGGCTTGCTGCGATGTTCCTCATGATTGAATAGCCTGCTGAAATTCACACCTAAAAGATACCTATTTGGGTGAGGTATTGGAGAATGATGTATGTGGAATTGTAAACCAGCAAGTAGCCAATGCCTTGAGCTTAAAGCCATTGTGCATGGACAACTTTGTACATAAGAACATAAGATATAGGAGCAGGAGTAGGCCATTTGGCCCTTCGAGCCTGCTCTGCCATTCAGTAAGATCATGGCTGATCTTCTACCTCATCTCCACTTTCCTGCACTATCCCCATATCCCTTGATTCCATTATTATTCAAAAATCTATCGATCTCTGTCTTGAATATACTCAATGACTGAGCCTCCACAGTCCTCTGGGGTAGAGAATTCCAAAGATTCACCACCCCATGAGTGAAGAAATTTCTCCTCATCTCAGTCCTAATGGCCGACCCCTTATTCCGAGACTGTGACCCCTGGTTCTAGACTCCCCAGCCAGGGGAAACATCCTTCCTGCATCTACCCTGTCAAGCCCTGTAAGAATTTTGTATGTTTCAATGAGATCACCTCTCATTCTTCTGAACTCGAGAATATAGGCCTAGTCTACTCAATCCCTCCTCATAGGACAATCCCCCCATCCCAGGAACCAATCTGGTGAACCTTCGTTGCATTCCCTCTATGGCAAGTATATCCTTCCTTAGGTAAGGAGACCAAAACTGTATACAATACTCCAGGTGTGGTCTCACCAGGGCCCTATATAATTGTAGTAAGACGTCTTTACTCTTGTACTCAAATCCTCTTGTAATAAAGGCCAACATACCATTTGCTTTCCTAAATGCTTGCTGTACCTGCATGTTAACTTTCAGTGATTCATGTACAAGGACACCCAGGTCCCTCTGAACACCAACATTTCCCAATCTCTCACCATTTCAAAAATACTCTGCCTTTCTATTTTTCCTATTGTTTCTCTTGCTATAAGTGCCTCCAGCAATTTCACATGTTACTGTCTCTCCACAGGTCGGACACCCCACTTATTTACAAAGCTGTTCCAAGTTGGTTTGTGCGAGTGGAGCACATGGTGGATAAGCTACTGGAGAACAATGACAAATGCTACTGGTAATGTATCATCTAACTGAACAGAAATGTGCAGTGTTAAATTGTGACTGACAGCCTATTATTAACTATACTGGTTGGATTCTATAGCATAATACTCCTTGTTTTTATAGAGGTTAATATGTCCTATAAAGAGCACACTAAAAAAAACAAATTCAGAAGTGCCCTTTGCTGTACAGTGCTACATAGAGCTGTGCATTTTACGACCTTATTAGAAATGACTTGTCATTGTTCACTGTGCATATATTCGCCTTACAGTTTCCATGTTTAATTTTTATATGCCAAACTTGACAGCAATGCCAATTTATCTGCAACATTTCCAGAAATCTAACGTTTAAGCATTTTCTGCAAACTAATGTGTTGCATTCTGCTATAACTAATTCAAATTCAGGAAGAATACTGAAAACTAAGTACTATTGGTGAAGATAATACCCACAAATTAGTTGAAGTATTATTCAGATTGTGTAGGTAATACATTCTTCAATTCAGTTAACATTATGGTCACCAGTTTGCCTAAATTTCTTTTATGTCTGAAAACAATTGTTTCCTTTCTCTTCTCAACTGTTGTAATTTTCTGATTGCATCGATTTTGTGTATGTGGATATTCAGACACACTTAAGTGATTCCATGACAATAAATAGCCTATCAGGATGAAAAGGGTACCCATGACTTTCAACCTTAAAAGTGCTCTGAATGGCATTTGAAGTAGCTGTTGGAAACAATGCTATATCAAAGCACTTTAGTATTAATCACTAGCTTTCATGTAAAAATGCATTCAGTTTCAGTCTGAGGTGATTTTTAAAGCATACAGAAGGATTCGGTTAATTTTAATTTACCGACTTGCTACATAGGAACAGGAGTAGGCCATTTAGCCCCTCGAGCCTGTTCTGCCATTCAGTGAGATCATGGCTGATCTGTGACCTAACTCCATATACCCGCCTTTGCCCCATATCCCTTAATACCTTTGGTTAACAGAAATCTATCTATCTCAGATGCAAGAAGGGAAACAGCTATTGCATTTTATTACAGATCAATTCCAGTGATGTAGCTTCCAAAGTGGACAGGTCATTTCCTTATGCAAGTCTGAGATGAGGTTTTTTCAATTCATTTCTAGAATATGGACGTTGTTAGAAAGGCCAGCATTTATTGCCCATCCCTAGTTGCCCTTGAGAAGGTGGCGCTGAGCATCATTCTTGAACCACTTTAGTTCATGTGGTGAAGATACACCCACAGTGCTGTTAGGTGGGGAATCCCAGGATTTTGACCCATCGACGATGAAGGAACGGTGATATATGTCCAAGTTGGGTTGGTGTGTGACTTGGAGGTGATGATGTTCCAATGCATTTGCTACCCTTGTCCTTCTCGGCGGTGGAGGTGGCAGGTTTGGGACCATCTTCGAGTCGCAACAGTAGTGCTGTTGCTGATGTGAATGTTTCCACTTCCTATAACAACTATCCTTACTGCTTTCCCCAGTGATGATATCAGTGGGGTGCCAATTTATGGGTACTTTTGTGCTTTAAGCATGTGCCCAGTGGAACTGGTCTAAGACTGGCCATTTCATATGGGGCCTTTCAGTCTACAGAAAAGGGAGACTCTCATCCCATAATTCTGGACTGAAGTCAATCCCAAGTTTCCAAAAGGAAGAGGCAATATTCTATCCCACTATACCATTCATTCCTCCACTCAAGTAATTTTTGCATTAATATGAAAAACTGAAAGTACAGAGTGGAAGAAATGTTTTTTTCATCATGCACAAACTCAACTTTTAAAAAGGTGTTTAGGCTGGATGGAACAAGCACCAACTAGTTACTACACTAAACAGTGTAAGTATGAAATGAAGCTATTTATAATAACTCTTTTCAGGTCAAGAATGTTCCCAGTAGCCACTTGTCTTCTGTTCCTGCAGTGCAGGTTACAAAATATAGTCATGAAAAGGCAAAGTAGCATTTTGGAATGTGGGCACTGATCTGTATGTACATTGTTCATTAAAAATTCAGACCAGAAATGATGAGTCACAGAATGGAGCTAGGTGAAGTAGAGCAGAACTGGAAACTAAGGCATCTGTGATCCCTGACTGATTTCCAGAGGGTTTTTTTTCCCCGCCTGATTCTGTACTTGCCCATCTCTATGCTTATACTCAATCACACTGTTGTCCTCAGTCTATTTTACCTATACTTCTCAGCTCTATTTTGAATTGGCACACCAATTTACCTCAACAACAAAAACAACAACTTGCATTTACCAATCTCTGTAACTTCCTCCAGTCCTACAACCCTCCAAGATCTCTGCGCTCCACCTATTCTGGCCTCTGTAGCATCCCTGATTTTAATTGCTCCACCATTGGTGGCCGTGTCTTCAGCTGCCAAGGCCCTAAAGCTCTGGAATTCCCTCCCTCAGCCTCTCTACCTCCTTTAAGACGCTCCTTAAAACCTATCTCTTTTGACCTGTCCTAATATCTCATGTGGCTCGGTGTTCGATAACGCTTCTGTGAAGCGCCTTGGGACGTTTTACTATGTTAAAGGTGCTATATATATATATGAAAGTTATTGTTGAGGTGAATGGGTGTGCCGATTCAAATTGGCAGCTGAGAATTATCGGTAAAACAGACAGAGGACAACAATGCAGAGTGAGTATAAGCATAGAGATGGACAAGTACAGAATCAGGTGGGGGGAAAACCTCTGGAAATCAATCGGAGCTCACAGTCGCTGCCTTAGTTTCCATTGTGAAACTTGATCATAATTTTAGATAGATATTTTAAAAAATAGTAACGCTCTGACCTCCACTAGATCAGACAACAACAACAACAACTTGTATTTATATAGCACCTTTTAATGTAGTAAAACGTCCAAGGTGCTTCACAGCAGCGCTATGGAACAAAATTTGACACCAAGCCACATGAGATATTTGGACAGATGACAGTAGGTTTTAAAGAGCGTCTTAAAGGAGGAAAGAGAGTTAGAGAGGTGGAGAGGTTTATGGAGGGAATTCCAGAGCTTCGGGCCTTGGCAGCTGAAGGCACGGCCGCCAATGGTGGAGCGATTGTAATCGGACCCACCAAACAAAAACTGAATCCATACTGTAACTCTTAAAAACATTAATCTGTTGTATTATTAATTAGCTGGCTTTCATTCTCCACTACCAACGGTCTTCTTAAATCCCTCCCCTCTGCCCCCTCCACCCTCACATCCAACAGTGTGCGAGGGACTTGTGGACATCTGTGTCGTAAAATCAAAATCATCCATTCAGCCACCTCTGCTGCTTCCCCCTGCCTTTCCCAACAAAATCCCCTCTGAACCACAGGAATGTTGCAAAAAGAATACAGAGAGCATTGATTAATTTTAATTGATGCTCTCAAAACAACTCATTGTGGAAATAAAAGTGATATATCATAAAAATCATATACTTCACTGGTCTTCATAGCCATATAATTTGTTCCTGGGTCTAATTTCCAGTAATCAGGTTTTGTTTCAAGTTGTGTTGACATGGGAAACCTTTTGCTGCCCAACATATAAGTGCTTGTTTACATGGTGAAATGCCTTTGCCATGCCCAAATAAAATTCACAGTGTAGTTTATTTATAAGAAGTGCTGTCATAAATCTTGAATTATGTTGTATATTTTTTTGGAAATTGAGAAAATGTTGAAGGCACAGAATTGTTAAAGCAGAATTTTTTTTTTTTTTTGCTTATTTAAAAATGGTTTGTTTTTAAGTGGAGACACATGGGTCTCTACCCAAAAACAAAATGTACTTTCTGTACATAATCCAAGTCTCTATTAGTTTTTTGCATACAGCTGTATCCACTTTTTTGATGAGATTCTTGAATTGAACAACAACTTAATTTTAGGGGAGATTTCTCGATCATTTGTTGGCAGAACCATTGCATTTTGAAGTTGCAATATGCCTTCTGATTCTCAATTTCTAGTAAAACTAATTTTCAAATTCTTAAAGGAATACTCTAGGATAATGGTCTTTATCCTTGAAGCATGTCTTAAAATGCATCCCTTTCTTAAATAATTAAACTTAAATTGAAAAACGTGGTAATTGATGGACTTGGAACTGGTTCTTATTCACAGGTGATGGCACCGATATGGGCGGGGGGGGGGGGGGGGCGGCTGTTTTGCGTTTGGAATGTCTGGAAGAACGGGTTTCCCTTGGGTCCTGCTGAATTCAACGGCAGGGCCTGATTAACATTTTTCGTCTCTGTTTCCTGGCCGCAGCCAGCCAGATTGAGTGGATGGCTGGCGACTAGACCTTCGGCACCAGGCCGCAGCAGGAGAGCGGAGAGGAGGGAGGGAGGCATCAGAAGGGGCGGGCAGGAGATCGGTAGGGTGGGTGTGGTGGGCGGGAAAGGGGAGATCGGAAAGGCCGAGAGGGTGGAGTGGGGGGGGGGGCGGGGGAGATCGGAGGCCGCAGCATGGGGAGCGCAGTGGAGGGATGGCGCGATTGGAAAGGCCGGGTTGGTAGGAGATCGTGGCTTGGGGAGGGGTGGAGGTCGGCCGATGGTGGGAGTAGTTTACAGGTAAGCTTGGAGGGGCCGAGGGAAGCACTCCTGCTCCTCTTGGCCCAAAAGCAGTGCTGGAAAGTCATTTACCTGCTGGATCCAGCAGTCCACGCCTCCCTTTAACTGCCAGGTCTCCCGTGGCCCGGGAAACCCGACCGGCCAGGGTTAAAACTAAAATTGAAAAAAAATGTGAGGCACGCAACCTCAGTAAAATATTTAAATGAGCCCACCCACTTCATGGGAGCGGATTGGTTGCCCGCTCCCCGTCCCACCTCCATTAAAACCGGAAGTTGGTGGGTTCAAGGCGGGTTGGGTTTGAGTTTGAGATTGTTAGCATTTTAACATCCCACCCAACCTAAACCCACCAATTTTTGGGGATTAACATTCCCCCAATGTCTCAGTAACTGGCCTTGACTTCCAGTAAGTTCACTTGCTGACATCTATGTATTAATGGAAATTATGAATCATCAGGCAGATTGCAGCTTTACAGCCTTCTTGACACTACCGCTAAAAATGGTTATGCTACACTTGCTTTGTCATAATAAACAGCTACAAATAAGTCATTAATTTGACAGATGCTCATAGCAGTATGGGTTTTAAAGCTGGTTTGAAGGAATACTCCAGGAGAAGATCCTGTTATCCCTTTATCCTGGCTTGATGGTGTGGAAAGAGATGTCCCCTGTCCTGCATCTATTTTTTTAAACCTAATTTCTATTTGTTTGAATTGAACTTTATGCAGTTGATCAGACAACTATTTTTGCAGCATTCTGTATTTAGGTGCAGAAACGTTTCTTTGTTTAACCTTTATTCCCAGTATTTTCCAAATTCTCTGTGGAAAGTGGGTAGGGGCTCCATCTTCTAACAACATACGTATGTTGCAAGTAAACACTAAAATAGTTGGGGTACAATCTATTCTTGAGATGGGGATCCCTTGTGATGGTCAAAATGTCTTTCTCCTTCTATTCCATCCCTCCTCTGTGCTGAAAAAAACGTCCTTACATTGCTGATACCAAACCTTTATGCTTAATGTGACATGCCATGTATATTGCACTTGGATTTTGAAATTGGTATAATGTACCTGCATCTCTACAGAATGATACATTTCTAATTATCTTCCAAATCATAAAATTACATTTCTACTTTATTTTGTACACTTCTATCCTATGTAGTCCCCCTTTCCTTCTCCTTGTCTCTGGGTCATGTAGACTAATGGATGCCGCAGGATTGAAGCTGCAGGTGGGTGGGAGCATAAAACCAGTTTCCTCAGTAACCCACATTCAAAATGGTGAGCTAGATTGGTATCCAGAGTCCTATTCATTTTAAGAAAAAATACTGGCCCGGATTTTCTGGGGCCTATGCGTACGCGGTCATAAGTGCCCCGCAAGTTCCGGGTTTCCGCATGCGATACGCGAAAACCCAGAACTTGCGATCTGTCAAGTTTCAGCTTGACAGATCGTACCCATCCGCAGGAAATGGACATTTGTTGGCAGAGAGTTAGGCCATTTGCCCAACTACTGCCCAGAGAATGCCCACGAAACCCTTACGCCTGGTAAAAGCAGGCATAAGGCCTTCTTTTACCAGCGTAAGAATGTAAATAAATAAAATAACATTTTAAAATGATTTAACCATACAAAACCCTTTAATATAGTTTAGGTTATTTTTGGCCCCTTGAAAAATTTTTAATTTATTTTTCAAAAAATGTAATTTTTGTTTTAAATGTTTAATTAAATTGTATTTTAATTACTTTTGAACATGTGATGATTTATTTTTATTTAAGTGCTGTGAAAGTGTTTTTTAGAGGATCCTATTATGCTTATGGGGCTTCCGTACGTAAATGGAATCCCCAGAAGCATAATGGGAATCCCCCTTTGTGATTGGTTGGTCTGGCCCACGTGATCCCAGGGACGTTTGTGAACCGCATGCACTCCTGGGATACGTGGGCCTTTACACAGGCGTACACCTGCGGCCCAGGAGCATGAGTCTTCGAAGGTACGGAGGCACCAAGTTGGTGTGGCGTTTACTTGCGGTTCGGAAGCATTCGCCCGCGGGAAGCCTCCGACTGCAACTTCCAACCCACAATATTTTTTTAGTTATTTGGTGCTAATATTGCTGCCAGCAATGTCAATTAAGGCAAACAATGACTCTTAAGGATCTGAAGCAGCTTTAATTTTGATTCTTGAAGTTCTTACCAATTTACCAATATTCATGTCCAGTACTAAAAGGCAGAAGAGATTTGAATAATAAGAATCCCATAGTTCTTTTAAAGTAGCATAAAACACTCCATCTTTTTATTCTGTGTGAATAGTCTTTTTCATTTAGACTGGATTGTTAACATTTAACAGTTCCACACAATAGATGGTGGTGTTCATTGTTGTATCTGTGAACAAGGCACATGGAAAGCATTAGTGTTAGCTGTTTTAATTTAGCTGAAGATGATTTTGGACTAGATTTCTTCCTACCTCCAATAATTTTCTCCCCTCCTCTCCTATCAGCTATCATTTTAGCATGGTAACATTAACATGGGCTGGCAGCCTCTCGTACCACACTCAGGTGGTTGTTCATCAGACGAGGCAGCAAGCTGTTGCCAGGCGTATGCCATTGGAGGAGGTAAATCTTGCCTCAACTGTTATCCACATGCTCTTTCCTGCATACATCACTGGATAACAGGAAAGACGACTAGATTTGTTCTTCCAAGTCTGGGAATATGTCGGCCATCAGGGCAGCACTAGACTAGATTCCAATCCACATGTGACTCTTATTAGAAATCATATTAAATGCATTAACTCCAGACATATCTCTACTCTAGTTAGGAGACCAAGCAAGCAGACTTTCATAGCTTCTCACTGACAGTTGTACTTGCATGTAGGGAGCTTGGCATACCACATAATTGAGTAAGTGGATTAAAGTGTTATCCTTTGGTGAAATTTGGGTCTGTTATAACTGAGTGATCTGGGAGATGATGTGGATGAGATTGATTATTTTTGGGTAACGAGCTTTCCTGCAGTTCCTTGCATCTTTGATACCTTCTGGATAGAGTTAGTGCTATTGTTAAAACTATTACTGTTAAACCAGGTGGGAACACAGAACTGAGGTGACTGTTGACCGGGATGGTTAATTGAACTCAGAGAGACAGGCTGGTTTCAGAGGTATTTTGAGAAACCGTAAGGTTTTGGAACAGGTTTTTAAAAATTGTTGTACGATCCAGTTATTAGGAGCCTTTCATTAGAGCTAATTAGATGAATATCAGTTGAGAGTAAGCAATTGGCTGCACTGTTTATTTTATCCATTACAGTTTTGTTGCTTTATTGAAAGCAAAGTTAATATTCCAGTATTTATTAAATACAAAGAACAATAATATGCAGTTACAGTAATAGTACTCATTTCATATCTTATTTTCATACTTTATTTGAAGTGAATGAAATGCATTTCATTACTATTTGTGCATTAATACTGTCGTACTCAAACATCAGATTTTCAAACTTCAGCATTGTGTTTTATTACATTTAATTAGATACAAGGATTGTAAAATACAACGCTGTGCATCAGCACCACCAAATATTCGCTACTATTGTTTTTTTAAAGTGAAGGGAACTTAAAAGAAGGCAGTTTGGCTATCACATTAATTTTAATTTAGATTCATATACTATTTTTCTCCATGTAAAATAGTTTTCCATTGTATTTGACGTATCAGTTGTGGGTTTTTTTTTGCCTGCTATGCTACTGAAATTTTAGCTATAGACTCATACCTCATCTATGGTGAGTGTGCAGCTGTTGCTCTGTTCAGTTGTAGTCTTGTCTGCTGTTTGGCTGCTACCTTCTGTGGGCAAGTTTTTTTTGGTTGGGAATGTCTTGTGGCAGAATGCTGTGTCCCTGGGAAGTTTAAAAAAAACTTAAGGGTGAATGAATACTGCTTTGCAAAACATACCTCTTGTTGACAGACAAAATGACATCATCAGTAACCTCTTGTGTACACTTTCGTTCTTTTGGTTGGGTAAAAACAGTGAAAACGGAGCAGAAACTCGCTTGAATACTCACTTTATTGACCTTGCTATTAAAACTTGTCCGTAGCTCAACATTAATGACACCAAGGCTTCATAAATCAATTAAATGAAACCAAAGCACCAGATAGGTATACCTTCACTGTCTTTTGTGCACGAGTTTGATTGGCAGTACAATTAATTAATCCACTTTACCTTAGGACTCAGAGTTGGTGTTCAAGTACTTTATACAGGTTAGCAGTTTGAATTTACATTTGTCTTTTTGGTTCAATGTCATGTGAATTTATACCACAAGGTGGAACCATTTAATGTTAACAACAACAGAAAATGCTGGAAACACTCAGCAGGTCAGGCAGCATCGAGGAGAGAGAAACAGAGTCAACTTTTCGGATCGAGGACCCTTCGTCAGAACCTCGACCCGAAACATTGACTCTGTTTCTCTCTCCTCGATGCTGCCTGACCTGCTGAGTGTTTCCAGCATTTTCTGTTGTTATTTCAGATTTCCAGCATCCGCAGTATTTTGCTATACCATTTAATGCAATTTGTTCTCAGCTTCATGTAGAAGACAAAAGTGGAGTTTTGAGTGAGCCTTAATTTTAATGGTCCTATGTTAAACGTGTCTAGTACAAACCTCTGATTATGTCTCAACTAAGGGTGTGTTAGTGGAGCCTGATGTAAGTATAGGCCAATGCAAGAAACTGTTGATGTATGTAAAGAAAAGCTGCAAATGTTGGAACTATTTAGTAGAAACAGAAAATGCTGGATGAAAAGAGAAAACTGGAAGTTGGAAGGTAAGCAAGCTCTTTTTTATAGGACTCAACAAGATCGGGGGAAGGAGGAGAAAAATTGGTTCCTATCACAAAGAGGCAGTTAATGGTTTAGTAATCTCCAAAACAGAAGGGTCTGCATTTTAAATGTTAACCCATCTTTTCTCTTGTACAACAGTTCCTTCAGCATTCTAAATCTCCAGAATGTTCTGTTTCTATTGTAAGGAATTTACATGAAATCTATTTCAGTAGAGTCGGCTTAAGTGAGTAAGTACCACTTGATAGCACTTTTGACAACTCCTTCCATCACTTTGCTGATAATTGGGAGTAGGCTGATAGGGCGGTAATTGGCCAGGTTGGATTTGTCCTTCATTTTGTGGAATTAATGCCAGAACAAACTCTCCTCTCCCCCCATCAATTTTATTTCTGGAAAAAAGTACCAAGAAAGTGATCAAAATATAAAATGTTATTAAAATTAAATAATGTATCTTAAAAGAATGACAGTTCTTGTCTTTAACTTGGAATTTGAGAGGTGCGTAATCCCAGTGGAGTACTAGGTAATACAGCTGGTTGGCATTTGGGGATAGCGAAAGATTGAGACTGAATAGAGAAATCTTAAAAAAAGTTTACACTTCAGATGACTGATTTGCTGCCTAAGTTAATTCTACTCATCAGCCACAAGGACTCCTCAAAACACCAATTGGCATGTCGATGGTATCCTGAAAAGAATGCTAACTAAGAAGAATGGCCCAGTTCAGCCACGCATTTATGATTGCATCATGTCTCTGGTCAAGTGTTCCTGGTTTATGCTGTCCGCCTAACAAAGGTTCAACTCTTGTCTGCCAAGGGAACAGTCAACTTTCCATGGCAGACCTGGTAATCTGATCCATAAGCCAGACAGGCCCAGGTACTGTTGATAATTGACTATTCAGTCTGGTTCTCCAAGAAACCTAGAAAGGCAGATATGTCATGAGTAGATGAGATTCTTCCTATAACATCCCGAGATAAAATGTTGCTGTCTGAACAAGCAACAGGTAGCTTACCAGTACTCTGTGGTGGTAAGCTACATGGTTTTTTCTGGTTAAACTCCAGCAGTACGCCTGTACACATTTGGGGGTCCTTAAATCTTGGCTGCTGTTGCCAATCTGCTCCTAAACTCTCTAGACTTGGGTAAGTGGAATGAATCGTTTACAAAGCGAACGTGCGTATCCATTGTAGGCAAACAAAGACTCTTACCTATGTGGATTTTGTAGTACATTAGTTTGGGAGACTCTTAATCATGGTGATGGGTTTCCGACCATTTCGGACATCTGGCTGACCAAAACAAACCCTTGGAGTTAGAACGGGGATTGAGCTTTGAGGAATGAGTAGATAAGATGGGGTTTTTCTGATAAGAGATGCCTGATGGTGATATTCATAAGGTACATTTTGTTGTAGTCCTAAACAATATGATTTCACAACTCAAAATTAAACTTTCTTATTATAAGTATTCACATATGGCTTTAAAACTAGGTCCAAGCATACTCATATTTCAGTAAAGATTCTGTCAGATTCAGATGCAGGCAGACTAAAATCCCAGCTCTGGCTGAAACAACTGTGATTTATGCTGGACAGTAATTTGCCAATTTTGGCCTGATCATCAAATGCATCACTGAGTGGATGCAAGCTGAAGGAAAGGAAAATAGTCAGTGATTGTACTTTTGGTCATATTTTAGTATTGATCCTCAACTTCACTCCACCCACAGAGCAGCATTGGCAGACGCTATAGAGATGTTCGCAGTTGCCTGAGGGGACGTAATGAGTACAACCTGAGGGGATATAATGTATTTAAGAAGGGAAAAAAAAGCAAAAGATAGATGAAAAGTTTCTGTACCAGGAATAAAGGTTTGAAGACTGAAATTTTTCATCGGTGCATTCACATGTCCTTTACATTTTGCTCTAATATCTCACTTTAGAAGATATAATATAAAATGGCTTTTTCTCAGAACTTGAATTGTTCGCAAAGGATCATTGCAGCAGTTAGATGACTGACTTCACCAAGAGCTATAATTAGCTGCATTTGACGTGTGGATGGATAAAAAGGCAAGCAATTGTAAAAGTGCCAAGTTGCTATTTCCCATGCTGATTTATTTTGATGGAACATGAAATCCATATTAGGCCGAATGAAGTTGGTAATTCAACACAAGTTGAGTGTTACCTGTGAGAATTGGATACTGATGACCTCCTCTGTACGTACATTTGTGTTTGACATGGGCAACAGCCAAAGTAACTTACTTAAAGATGCCAAAGATATAAAATGAGTAGAAAAGTTCATATTGAATTTCGGACCGTTACTTAGAACTGACTGATGACACTATACTGTGGGCAAAGTTTAGTAGAGGGGGTGCACATTTAAGCTCTTTGGTGCACTGCAGTATTTACCTACCTTTTTTTATTCGTTCCTGGGATGTGGGCATCGCCGACACTGCCAGTTATTTATTGTCCATCCCTAATTGCACTCGAGAAGGTGGTGGTGAGCTGCCTTCTTCAACTGCTGCAGTCTGTGCGGTCAAGGTACTCCCATAGTACTGTTAGGGAGAGAGTTCCAGGATTTTGACCCAGCGACAATGAAGGAACGACGATATATTTCCAAATCAGGATGGTGTGTGACTTGGAGGTGACGGTGTTCCCATGCAGCTGCTGCCCTTGTCCTTCTAGGTGGTAGACGTCGTGATTTGGGAGGTGCTGCCGAAGAAACCTTGGCGAGTTGCTGCAGTGCATCTTGTAGATGATACACACTGCAGCCACGGTGCGCTGGTGGTGGAGAGAGTGAATGTTTAAGGTGGTGGATGGGGTGCCAATCAAGCGGGCTGCTTTGTCCTGGGTGTTGTCGAGCTTCTTGAGTGTTGTTGGAGCTGCACTCATCCAGGCAAGTGGAGAGTATTCCATCACACTCCTGACTTGTGCCTTGTAGATGGTGGAAAGGCTTTGGGGAGTCAGGAGACTATTAAAAATGAATCTCCAAATAATCTAACACTTGTACAGCTGCATTCAAAATTAATGATTGGTTGATCAAATGGCTTGATATCTGCTTATTATCAATAAAATTTTATTTAAAAAAAGAACTATTGTACAGTTACCTTTTGTAGTAATTTTCTTTTGTCATTATTTGATGGAAGAAATCAAGAGTGGAAATGAAATACTGAAGTCCAAAAGCTGAAGTACTTGCATTTCATACATAAGAACATAAGACTTAGGAGCAGGAGTAGGTCATTTGACCCTCGAGCCTGCTCCAGCATTCAAAAGATCATGGCTGATCTGATCTTGGCCTCAACTCCACTCCCCTGCCCGCTCCCCATAACTCTTGACTCCCTTACCATTCAAAAATCTGTCTATCTCCACCTTAAATATACTCAATGACCCAGCCTCCACAGCCCTCTGGGGAAGAGAATTCCAAAGATTCACGACCCTCTGAGAGAAGAAATTCCTCATTTCCGTTTTAAATGGGTGCCCCCTTATTCTGAAATTATGCCCCCTAGTTCTAGATTCCCCCACGAGGGGAAACATCCTCTCTGCATCTACCTTGTCAAGCCCCTTCAGAATCTTCTATGTTTCAATAAGATCCCCTCTCATTCTTCTAAACTCCAATGAGTATAGGCCCAATCTGCTCAACCTTTCTTCATAAGACAACCCCTTCATCTCCGGAATCAACCTCGTGAACCTTCTCTGAACTGCCTCCAATGCAAGTATATCCTTCCTTAAATAAGGAGACCAAAACTATACACAGTATTCCCGGTATGGTCTCACCAACGCCCTGTACAGTTGTAACAGGACTTCCCTACTTTTATACTTCATTCCCTTTGCAGTAAAGGCCAACATTCCATTTGCCTTCCTAATTACTTGCTGTTCCTGCATGCTAACTTTTTGTGATTCATGTACAAGGACCCCCAGATCCCTCTGTACCTCAGCATTTTGTAATCTCCCCATTTAAATAATAATTTGCTTTTTTATTTTTCTTACCAAAGGGATGTTGTCAGGACCCATAGCCTTTGCTGTATCCAGTGTGCTCAGCCGTTTCTTGATATCACATGGAGTGAATCGAATTGGCTGAAGACTGGCTTCTGTGATGGTGGGGACCTCAGGAGGAGGCAGATACAGCAACGGCACACCCAGCCCAGTCGACCCTGCAAAGTCCTCATCACCAACATCTGGGAACTTGTGCCAAAATTGAGAGAGCTGTCCCACAGACTAGTCAAACCTGACATAGTCATACTCACAGAATCATACCTTTCAGCCAATGTCCCAAACTCCTTCATCACCTTCCCTGGGTGTTGGCACAGTGGTATACAGTCGGGAAGGAATGGCCCTGGGAGTCCTCAACATTGACTCCGAACCCCATGAAGTCTCATGGCTTCAGGTCATGGGCAAGGAAACCTCCTGTTGATTACCACCTACCACCCTCCCTCAGCTGATGAATCAGTACTCCTCCATGTTGAACACCACTTTGAAGAAGCACTGAGAGTAGCAAGGGCACCGAACGTACTCTGGGTACGTACTCTTCCCAACTTACTTTCCCACCTATCTTTGTATCATCAGCAAATTTGGCTACATTACACTCGGTCCCTTCATCCAAGTCATTAATATAGATTGTAAATAGTTGAGGCCCCAGCACTGATCCCTGCGGCACCCCGCAAGTTACCGTTTGCCAACCTGAAAATGACCCAATCATCCCGACTCTCTGTTTTCTGTTAGTTAGCCAATCCTCTATCCATGCTAACATATTAGCCACAACCCCGTGAGCTCTTATCTTGTGCAGTAACCTTTTATGTGGCACCTTATCGAAGAACAATATTTTTGTAGCTGTCCCTTGCCCTTACTTTTCTATTTTAAACTAGGGAAGAACAATTAACTTGGGGGACCTGACTGAAAGCTGGGGCTCTAGAATTACACAGCATAGTTGGCCAACTTCTACAACACGGCAGTAGATTCTGCAGCAAGTCTGTTCAGGATTTGGGAACATCTTGATCTCAATATAATAAATATTTTTATATGCTGTATAAAAATAATGCGAAATTTGTGACTTTTGTTTGGAAAAATGTGCATTTTAAATCCTTCGGAAGCAGTTTACAGTGCTAAGCCAGAGTCCCTATGCCCTCATTAGCTGTTTACAGCAATAGCTGCCATTTAACACTTAGCTACCTCAACTGATTTAGCCAGGTTTAAGTGACAGCTAAATGTTAAATAGTAGGTTACCAGTACCTAGTGTTCTGAATCAGAATGGTATCAATTGACACCAACTTTTTAATTGTTGATTTCCAACTCACTCCATGCACTTGCTAACCTGGACTCTGAGCTCCAGCAAGGCAAATTGATTAAAGAACAGATCATTGGGATTACACAATCCCTCTGCACCTCGTGAATTGTGCAAGGTGTGAAATGCATGTGATTAAGGAGCTGCATATCAATAGAGATTAAAAGATTGGTGCCATTTGACACCACTTCGAATCCGAACAGCAAGCATTCATTTCAACACAGTTAGTGCAGAAAACTAGGAAAGGAAATCATAGCTGGGGAGAAATTTTGCGGTGGGTGCTACTTCAGTGCCTCATGCAGTCTTTGTAATCATGGAGCATGAAGGAACCTGACTAAAAGCATTGAACCAGTAGTATTGTGAATTGAAGAAATTACAGAGATTGAAGGAAAAAAGAACTTGCATTTATATAGCACCTTTCACAGCCTCAGGACTTCACAGCCAATTAAGTATTTTTGAAGTGTGGTCACTGTTTTGTAGGGAAACACAGCAGCCAATATGCACACTGCAAATTCCCAGAAACAGTAATGAGATAAATGTCCAGATAATCTGTTTTGGTGGTGTTGGTTAAGGCATAAATATTGGCCACACTGGGCGAACACCATTCTCTTCTTCGAAAAGTATCATGGAATCTTTTACATCCACCTGAGAGGGCAGACAGGGCCTCAGTGTAACGTATTATCTAAAAAAAAAATGGCACCTCTTGTGCAGCATTCCCTCAGAAGTGCAGCATTCCCTCAGAACTGCACTGAATTGCCAGTCTAGATAGGGCCTGATGGCGCATCTACAGCATATGCCATTAATATGGTGCAGAAATTCTGGTAAATTATGGCGGAAGTGACTTACGCCATTACATACGTCACACCTTATTTTGTTGGGACTTTTGTGCTGCGCCACAGACCCTCACCGAAGCAGTTAAACAGCTAAATATCATAGCCCCTACCCCATTAAAATCAACAGCAAGATCAAGTTTGCTGAATTAATGCCACTTTTATCGCCATAGCCACTTATACCATTGCAGAATGGTGATGGTGGGCTCAGCATGTTTGGTGCAATCACAGGAATCATAGTTTACTGTTTAAATTAAGGAATAATTGTGTTGTTCTCATTAGGTACTTTTTAAAAAGATATTCATTGGTACAATAGCAAAATACTGCGGATGCATTGGTGCAGTTCTGACAGTGTCTTGGGTCACTGATGCAAAGTGGAAAGCAACAGAAATTATACATATCTGCCTTAAACTACCATCCGAATGTGACTTTTTTTGTGTATTTCGAATCATCAATCCTATGCATTGGGAATGTGGTCATCAGTGATCACCGTGTGCCTATTGACACCATATTAAAATCCAAATGGTAAATCAGAAACAGCACTGGGAATACAGACTGCTTGAGCAATTGAAAACTAAAAGCTTCTGGTTTACGTGTTGTTTGTACAGCCTCAATGCGAAGGGGGTAGTCGCTGTTCCATCTAATGAACTAATCAGGCAGTTATTTTTTTTAAGGCCTTAAGGCTTATCAGCTCTCTATAATTTGAATTTGTACTTGTTTCTGCCCATCAGTTCAACCTTCAAACGTCTATTTGAAACATTTTCGTGCCCGAGTAGTATTACTTCAGCCATTGGCCGTGCCGCTCCTGATCCACAGCTATGCTCGGTGCAGCATATTCTAGTTATTTTTCCAGCAAATTGTGGCGTAAATTTGCCACTGGAAGATTGGGAAGCACAGCAGTCTTACTTATGGCGTTCATCACTAATCTCGCCATTGCAGTGAATTCTGGGCCATTATGTGGTCAAGTCTCTGGAGTGGTGCTTGAACCTGTGACCTTCTGACTCAGAGGCAAGGCTATAGAAAATATTGAATATAAGCTGAAATAACACAAAGTAATGTTTTTATTTATCCTAAGTGAATCATTTAATTTGCACTCACAGGGTACCAGAATTCGTCAGAGAAAAGAGATTTGGAAATTGGTTGAAGGATGCACGTGATTGGGCCATTTCTCGGAACAGATACTGGGGAACTCCCATCCCATTATGGGTTAGCGAAGACTTTGAGGAGGTGAGTAATGAAGTGAACTATCTAGATATTGTGCATGAAGAAAAAAAATAAGTAATTCAGTTTCCCAGAGATCTTAAAATGGTTCTAAGATACTTTGTTTAAAGAAAATAAAGTACAAGAGATTGAGATTTTCAAATTTAAAGTTTTTGACCATCATATCAGTTGACTAGACTGAAATACGATTTTGATGGTACTGTGAATTAATGCTGTATACAAGCACCACAGATGGAACAACAGACCAATTTGATTCCATTCTCCTTTCCCCCCCCGACCCCCCAATTGCTAATCTGAGCCAACCTGTGTAACTATGTGGCAACAGGAACTGGACCATCTCCTTTATAAAAGGGAGGGAAGTAGGCAGGGGAGTCCTCGTCATGCGGCTTTCACGTAACCACGTGGCTGCTGATAGTGGTATAGATGACAGGCTGAGTGGAGGTCGCCTGCCTATCCTACTGGAGACAAGAGGTATTTGACATGGCAGTACCAGCACTGAGAATAAAATGGGAATAATTGGGAAAAAGTTCTTTCTTATGTCTAAATATATAATGATTTTAACATGCCTTGCAGTTTATGGCTTTCAATAACTATATTTTAATAAATATTTATGACGTTGGTTTTATTTACTTGTCTGAATTAAACCCTTCACTTGCTTTTCATTCTCCTTGGTTTCCCAGAGTGTGTACAGACTGCAGAAGTAGGGTCGATTTGCTTCTACGCCTCCACCAGTGCCACTGTGAATTGGCTGGTGGGTGGTATGTGAGCATGACTTTAGGATGACATTCTCTCAGTGTCTTTCTACCTTTCTTGTGGAGAGACTTCTGGTCTCTGCTTGGTGCCTTCCCACAACAGTGCACCCAAGATAGAGAACTCAGTGGAATGAATGGATCATACTTGTGTCACATTACTGTGTGCGATTGGGTTGAGGGCTAGGAATGGAGGCATCCATTGGAAGTTGGAGGCTATGAAAAGGTATTGATAAGAAATATACGAAAATGATGGACAGGGAAAGACCAGCTGGGACATCAAGCCTGCCCCATACTCCCGATGGCTGAAGCATCATGACCAGACACGTCCTAATGCGCCCACCCCCTCACTGCAGCCATGTAATCTCCTGGGAGATGCGAAATATTCAGACAGCTTGATGTTGTCTCATTGTAGGCATAACCTATGTAACTCCTTTTCTGATCGGCATATGTCCTGCAGATGTCTCATCTACATTAAAGCATAATCTGTTATGAAGCTGAACTTCCAAACAAATTATTTTGAAAACTTTCTGGCATATTCTACTTCTGTCATGTAATCTAATCCGGAAGTTAAGGTTTGAATCTATTTTAGCATTGAGGCCTGCACAATCTTCTGATGACATAACTAAATGTATGCAACTCGGGGGACAAAATGCTCCTCTTAGGATAAACATCTTTAAACATTCTTATCTAAAAAAAAATCTGTGCACAGGAAACTGGAAGCCATTCTGGTTGTCGGAAAATTCTCCGTTTTTTGAAACATGCCCATTGATGTACATTTTAAGAGGTTCCAGATTTAATTCTGTATATTTTAAAACATCTGTCGTTGTATTATCATTTTACAGCCTGACTCATTCACGAAAGGGCAGTTCTTTTGCTGTGGTAAACTTTGTTTGACCTGAGAATTTAATGTTAGTTGAATTTGTTTTAATTTTGCAAAAAAATGTATGGCATTATATCTTGAAATCCAATGTCGTCCTAAAGGAACACAATTTTCATCTTGGGGAAAGAAAAGAGGTAGAAGAGCCATGTGTCATTTTGTTGCAATGACCATTTGCTCGAAATTATATTGAACAAAAGGATTTGCTGAACAGTTTTAAAAAATTAAGTTTCAGTCTTTTTAAATTCACTTCATGGTTCCCAATGACATTGTCTTTCGAGACCATTTGTAGGAAAAATAATAAGACTGGAATGCCTCCCATTTGTGGTGTGTGCTTTTTTTTTTAAGTATAAACAATGTGGGTTGTCTGCAGAGCACATTCTTCCAGATCTATAATCACTGATGTTCAGTCTGGGACAAAACCAGAATCATCTGCATCAGCAGGCAATATAAATGAGCTAAAAACAGAAAATGCTGGAAATACTCAGCAGGTCAGGCAGCATCTGTGGAGAGAGAAACAGAGTTAACGTTTCAGGTCGATGACCTTTCGTCAGACCGTTCTCCTTGCTCTGTCCAATACACTGTAGTGGTTACACTGTTAAGAACACGAGTGACAGCAGTGTTCGGAGCAGACTTCCCCACAATAAATGAAAGGTGGGTATCGGGAGCTGGCAGTGGCCGAAACAAAACCGAAAGTGGACCGGGTGGACAGCGAGAGGTTTCGTAGTTACATCGGAAATCAGTCGCGTTTAGTATTAGTCGCAGAGTTCCTTTCCTTTCCCTTCCTCTGCTCACCTGCTCCAAAAGATGAAGTAAATGCGCCTGTTCCTGCCTCGTGTGCACGGATCTTGGCCCCTGGCCTCCCACAGCGCCCACACAAGACAAGACCACCAGCGGGTAGAAAGCCAAGCGGACACGAGGAGACAGTCTGACCTCTGGTAACCTTGTTTGGACATTCAAATGAGCAAAATGTGCAAACCAGCGAAGCGATTTCAGCACTGATTGATTGACTCATTCACTATGTGTCGAACTGAATCAATGGGGAGCAGGGAGGAGGAAGAGATAAAACAGCAAAAAGGAGCAGGAAAAATGACAAGGTAGCTGTTTACCCGAATATTACATTAAAAAACGATGTCTACAATAGTTTTCTTCTCTCTGTTGCATGAATTAAAATAGTCTTTTGGACTATAAATCACTCACTCCATAAGTCTTAAACCTGTCTCCTCTGTCCCCTCCACCCTCACCTCCAACAACAAGTGCGAGGAGCTCATGCACTTCTTTGTCATTAAGATTGAGACCATCCATTCAGCTGCCTCTGCAGCTTCCCTCCTTTCCCCAGTGGCTATAAATATACGTGTGTTGTGTTACAGGGGGTCCGTGAAATTTTTTATAACATCAGAAGCAACAAGGTTGAGAACCCCTAGTCTAGGGTGACACCAATGCAGTCCTGAAGAAGTGCTGCATTGTCAAAGGTGCTGTCTTTTTAGTGAGACATTCAACTCGTCTGCCTGTTCAAGTGGACATCAAAGATTCCACGGCACCATTCAAAGAAGAGGAGGGGAGACTTCCCAGTTTTTAATCTCTGTCATCACTAGCAAACAGATTACTTGGTCGTAATTAGGATTTTGTCATGTGCAAATTTGCTGCCACATTTGCCTACATATCAACACTGGCTACACGTTAACTATGAAGCATTTTGGGGAATCCTGAGGATGTGAAAGGCACTATATAAATGTAAGTTCTTTCCTCATCCAGTGGAAACTATAGTAAATTCATAATTGGTAGATTTTGTAAAATTAAGATAATTTCTTTGTTTATACATCAAGGCTACTACTTCTATTTGTGTGGGTGTGTTTTTATAAAATATAAATTTGACTGAAAATCTGAAAATTTTAAATTTGTGCCCCATCAAGAAAATAACATGGGCATAATTACAATTTTTAAGATCATATTACAAAAGCTTAACAAAATTTTAATGAACTAATTTAATACAACATGAATATAAACTACATTGACTTTTTGACACGCTAACATTATTGTGAAATTAATAATAATAATTAAAATCATGGAATTTAGCTCGACTGAACCAGAAAACCCAATGCAATCCTGCCTGTCTTTTGAATAAATAGCCACTCTGTTTACATTCAAAATGCTGCTTTAAATAGTTTTCCTCTTGTATCCTTTTCTTAACTTATATTTTCTTCTGCACCTTCCTTCTCACATGGAAGCACAAACCTTCCACTAATAATCACTGTTCCCTTTAATTTTTTTTGGGTGCGTGGCCCATTCAAAATACCACGCTTTTGCGGTTTTTTCTATTGAAAAGCTGTTGAGCCGGCTGTGCGGGAACTGCAGAGCGCCGTGCGGCCACGCAGCTTAAAGGAAACATTGCTAATAATGCCTCTTGATGGTCTGGCTATGGTCAGCATTGCAATATGATGGAACTGTAGGCATGGATCTGCATCCTTTTACTCTGTGATGCAGTACTTAAGTAATATGCTGTACCACCTCAGCATTACCAAAATTATATAATTAGCATTTCATTTCCATAATTGTCTTGCAGTACATTTGTGATTTACTTCTAGTTTCGTATGAGTGTCCTAACCCACCTTCTGTTTAAAGCTGTTGAGATCTCTGACCCACATTGTACTCATTAAGTCAGTGTAAAAATGCACAGATTGAATGTGATGGTCCAAATTCTGATCAGTTTAATATGATGTTCAACTGTATTAGTCCAACTGAACATCTTTAATCACCTCCCATTAATTATATGCACCTAAATACTTTTGAAAGTCTGTTTTGTACTCCAAATGATAACATTTGGCATATTCTAATGTCAGATATTAAGTAACTGCTTTGTCGTCATTGATCAAAGACTTTTTGTCTGTCAAATGTTACGTCATTAGTTTTATGTACCCTTATAAGAATCTAATTTCATATTTGACAATGACACTGTAGGACTTTTGAATGCCGACACTACTTTTTCAAATTGACTTTTTCTTCGATACTGATTTTCTGTAAATTTACCAAGGCTGCATGTTATGAATTGAAATCTAGAAATGGGAACTAAGTAGCACAGTAGATTAGAATGTTGGTCTTTTACTGCTGAATCTGGGTTGGAATCCAGCCAAGGGTGATGTGATGAAATTCTTTCTGTGACTGTAAAAATCCTAGAAGAAATGTTGGGCAGTCTTATGGTAAATCCCTATAGTCAGAAGTCCACAGCTGAAAAGCTCTTTCATGCTTTTCCCGAAGGGGAAAATTTAAAGGAACTGCTTTGTTGCCATGATAATCCAATTTAGCTGGTGAAACTGTCTCTTGTGATCTTGTTTTCTTTTCCTCCTTTTCCCCTACCCCTCTACCCACACCCAGAAAGGCAAATATCTCAAAATTATGATTGGGCACCAAATCCCAGCTTTAATCAACAGATGGAATGATTAAAGTTACTTGCGTGATGTGTGCTTCATACCTGAGCTTTTTTTTTAATTGCTGAAAAGAGTACTCTTTTGGAGATTAGAATAAAGCATTGATATTTTAAAATTAATTACAGCTGCTGTTCAGCACCCTTAAGTGTCATAATGCAAATGCTTGGCGATGGGAGATTGGAATAAAATCACTCCTTTGTGGCAGACTCAGTAATGTGATACCTGAGCCATGCAAGTCCACAGTACTCCAGGGCACTATTGATGATTGATCACCCATCTGGTTCATTGATGGGACGTGGAGGTGTGTAGCTGTCATTGTGGGCTGGTATTCTTGCCAGTGTGCTATTAAGCTGCATAGTTTTACCGAAATGGTTACATTTCACCAGTACATCAGTGTATATTTGGGTCCTTGAGCATTGGCTGTTGCCAACATGCACTTAAGTTCTATGCTCAAGTCAAGGAATGGAGTGTATCTGCCATAATAAGGCAGACAGAAACTCTACTTGCGTTCATGTTTTATTATTAGATTGGTTTACAGACTCAATTTTGATAATGGTTTCTCGAGTAATGGAAAACAAATTCCTGAACCTTTTTTTTATACCTGACTTTTCACATACTGTATTTTGTATCATATTGCTACATCTTACAATAATATTTACATCTGGATTGTACACCAGCTGAGTTTCACTGCTTGTCGCCTTTCCGTGCCATGTATACTTAATCAGAATTATTTAATTAGAATTACTTCTACTGGTTATTGTCAGGAGGATGGATTGCTCCTGTGTACAGGAATGCTGTATCATGAAAAACATTATTCTGTTGACAGGTGGTATCTGTGGGATCAGTGGCAGAGTTGGAAGTGCTGAGTGGAATCAAAATTGAAGACCTTCATCGAGAAAGGTGAGTCAGATTTTTTGAATGTAAACCTTATGGATGTCCTATTAAAAATTTGAGTGAAGCAGGCTTCTTTTGTTGTTGTCTAACTAGGTGTTTTTTAAATTTGTTTATGTGATGTGGGCGTCGCTGGCAAGGCCAGCATTTATTGCCGATCCCCAATTGCCCTTGAGAAGGAGGTGGTGAGCCACCTTCTTGAACCGCTGCAGTCCATGTGGTGAAGGTACTCCCACAGTGCTGTTAGGTAGGGAGTTCCAGGATTTTGACCCAGTGACGATGAAGGATCGGCGATATACTTCTATGTCAGAATGGATTGTGACTTGGAGGGGAACTTGGAGGTGGTGGTGTTCCCATGCGCCTGCCGCCCTTGTCTTTCTAGGTCGCGGGTTTGGGAGGTGCTGCCGAAGAAGCCTTGGCGAGTTGCTGCAGTGCATCTTGTAGATGGTACACACTGCAGCCACGGTACGCCGGTGGTGGAGGGAGTGAATGTTTAAGGTGGTGGATGGGATGCCAATCAAGCGGGCTGCTTTGTCCTGGATGGTGTCGAGCTTCTTGAGTGTTGTTGGAGCTGCACTCATCCAGGCAAGTGGAGAGTATTCCATCACACTCCTTACTTGTGCCTTGTAGATGGTGGAAAGGCTTTGGGGAGTCAGGAGGTGAGACACTCACCGCAGAATACCTAGCCTCTGACCTGCCATTGTATTTATGTGGCTGCTCCAGTTAAGTTTCTGGTCAATGGTGACCCCCAGGATGTTGATGGTGGGGGATTCGGCGATGGTGATGCCATTGAATATCAAGGGGCGGTGGTTAGACTCTCGTTTGTTAGAGATAGTCATTGCCTGGCACTTCTATGGCGCGAATGTTACCTGCCACTTATCAGCCCAAGCCTGAACGTCGTCCAGGTCTTGTTGCATGCGGGCACAGACTGCTTCATTATCTGTGGAGTTGTGAATGGTGCTGAACACTGTGCAGTCATCAGGGAACATCCCTGTTTCTGACCCTGAAACACAAATCTGTTGAGGTCAACTTTCCACCATCTACAAGACACTCACTTAACCTATTTATATCCCTTTGAAGATTCTTTGTGTCCTCTTCCCAACTTACTTTCCCACCTATCTTTGTATCACCAGCAAATTTGGCTACATTACACTCGGTCCCTTCATCCAAGTCATTAATATAGATTGTAAACAGCTGAGGCCCCAGCACTGATCCCTGTGGCACCCCACTAGTTACAGTTTGCCAACCTGAAAATGACCCATTTATCCCGACTCTCTGTTTCCTGTTAGTTAGCCAATCCTCTCTCCATGCTAATATATTACCCCCAACCCCATGAGCTCTTATCTTGTGCAGTAACCTTTTATGTGGCACCCTATCGAATGCCTTCTGGAAATCCAAATACACTACATCTACTGGTTCCCCTTTATCCACCCTGTTCGTTACATCCTCAAAGAACTCTAGCAAATTTGTCAAACATGATTTCCCTTTCATAAAACCATGCTGACTCTGCTTGACTGTATTATGATTTTCTAAATGTCCTGCTACTACTTCCTTAATAATGGACTCCAGCATTTTCCCAATGACAGATGTTAGGCTAACTGGTCTACAGTTTCCTGCTTTCTGTCGCCCTCCTTTCTTGAATAGGGGTGTTACATTTGCGGTTTTCCAATCCGCTGGGACCTTTCCAGAATCCAGACAAATTTGGTAGATTACAACCAATACAGCCACTATCTCTGCAGCCACTTCTTTTAAGACCCTAGGATGCAGGCCATCAGGTCCAGGGGGCTTGTCCACCTTTAGTCCCATAAGTTTGCCTCGTACTTTTTCTCTAGTGATAGTGATTGTTTTAAGTTCCCGCCTCCCTATAGCCCCTTGATTATCTATTATTATTGGGATGCTTTTAGTGTCTTCTACCGTGAAGACCGATACAAAATATTTGTTCAAAGTCTCTGCCATTTCCGTGTTTCCCATTATTAATTCCCTAGTCTCATCCTCTAAGGGACCAATGTTTACTTTAGTAACTCTCTTCCTTTTTATATACCTGTAGAAGCTCTTACTGTCTGTTTTTATATTTCTTGCTAGTTTACTCTCATAATCTAACTTCTCTCTCTTTATTTTTTTAGTCGTCCTTTGCTATTTTCTAAAAATTTCCCAATCCTCTGGCCTACCACTATTCTTTGCAACATTGTATGCCTTTGTTTTCAATTTGATACCATTCTTAACTTCCTTAGTTAGCCACGGATGGTTCATCCTTCTCTGAGAGTCTTTCTTTCTCACTGGAATAAACCTTTGCTGAGAGTTATGAAATATCTCCTTAAATGTCTGCCACTGCTTATCTGCCGTCTTACCCTTTAATCTATTTTCCCAGTCCACTTTAGCCAACTCTGTCTTCATAACTTTGTAATTGCCTTTATTTAAGTTCAGGACATTAGTTTGAGAACCAAGTTTCTCACCCTCAAACTGAATTTGAAATTCTAACATGCTATGATCAATCATCCCGAGAGGATCCTTTACTATAGATCATTAATTAATCCTATCTCATTACACATTACCAGATCTAAAATAACCTGCTCCCTGGTTGGTTCCACAACGTATTGTTCTAAGAAACCATCCCGAATACGCTCTGTGAACTCTTCCTCAAGGCTACCTTTGCCAATTTGATTTGTCCAATCTATATGAAGATTAAAATCACCCATGATTATTGCAGTACCTTTCTTACAAGCCTCCATTATTTTTTGATTTACACTCTGTCCAACAATGTAACTACTGTTAGGGGGCCTATAGACTACTCCCACCAGTGACTTCTTTCCCTTATTATTTCTTATCTCCACCCGCACTGATTCTGCATCTTCATCTTCTGAGCCAATATCATTTCTCACTACTGCACAGATCTCATCCTTTATTAACAGAGCTACCCCACCTCCTTTTCCTTTCTGCCTATCCTTCCGAAATGTCAAATACCCCTGAATATTCAGTTCCCAGCCTTGGTCACCTTGCAACCACGTCTCTGTAATGGCTATCAGATCATACCCATTTATTTCTATTTGTGCCGTCAACTCATCTATCTTGTTAGGAATGCTGCGTGCATTCAGATAAAGAGCTTTTAATTTTTTCTTTTTACCATTTTTCCCTACTCTGACTCTACTTTCTGATGCACTCTTATGTTTATACACTCTGTTCCTTCCTGTCACACTCTGGTTATCATTACCCCTATCGCTACCCTGCACTATTGCCTTCTCCTTTCTCTTTGACTTTTTAAATTTCCGCTCACCGGAACCCCCCCCCCCCGCCCCCACTATTTAGTTTAAAGCCCTATCTACAGCCTTCTGCCTCATCTCCACTTTCCTGCACTATCCCCATATCCCTTGATTCCCTTAATATTCAAAAATCTATCGCTCTCTGTCTTGAATATACTCTACGACTGAGCCTCTACAGCATCTACTGATATCAGGCTAACTGGTCTGTAGTTCCCCATTTTCTCTCTCCCTGCTTTCTTAAATAGTGGGGTTACATTTGCTACCTTCCAATCCGTGGGAACCGTTCCAGAATCTATGGAATTTTGGAAAATGACAACCAATGCATCCACTATCTCTATAACCACCTCTTTAAAAACCCTAGGATGTAGGCCATCAGGTCCAGGGGATTTATCGGCTTTCAGTCCTATTAATTTCTCCAGTACTATTTTTTTACTAATACTAATTTCTTTCAGTTCCTCGTTCTCGCTAGAGCCTTGGTTTTCCACTATTTCTGGGAAGTTTTTTGTGTCTTCTTCCGTGAAGACAGACACAAAGTATTTGTTTAATTTTTCTGCCATTTCCTTATTCCCCATCATAATTTCTCCTGTCTCAGCCTGTAAGGGACCCACATTTACTTTTGTTAATCTTTTCCTTTTTACATACCTATAGAAGCTTTTACAGTCTGTTTTTATGTCTCGCTAGTTTACTCTCATATTCTATTTTCCCTTTCTTTATCAATTTCTTGGTCCTCCTTTGCTGAATTCTAAAATCCTCCCAATCCTCAGGCCTACTGCTCTTTTTGGCAACATGAAAAGCCTCTTCCTTTGATCTAATACGATCTTTAACTTCTCTTGTTAGCTACGGTTGGACCAATTTTCCTGTGGGTTTTTTGTGCCTTAAAGGAATGTATATTTGTTGTAAATTATGTATTAATTCTTTAAATGCTAGTCATTGCTTGTCTACCATCATACCTTTTTAATATAGTTTCCCAATCTACCATAGCCAACTCACCCCTCATGCCTACATAGTTTGCTTTGTTTAGATTTAAGACCCTAGTTTTCGGATTTAACTGAGTCACTTTCAAACTCAATATAAAATTCTATCATATTATGGTCACTCTTCCCTAAAGGCCCCTTTACTACAAGGTTATTAATTAACCCTTTCTCCTTGAACAATACTTGAGCTAAAATAGCCTGTTCCCTAGTTGGTTCCTCAACATAATAATCTCGAAAACTATCTTGCATACATTCCATGAATTCGTCCTCCACACTATTACTGCAAATTTGGTTTGCCCAGTCTATATGTAGATTAAAGTCCCCCATGATCACTGTATTACCCTTGTTACATGCGCCTCTAATTTCCGGATTTATACTCTGCTCTACATTACAACTACTGTTTGGGGGCCTATAAACAACTCCCACCAATGTCTTCTGCCCCTTGCTGTTTCTTAGCTCCACCCAAACTGATTCTACTTCTTGATTTTCGGAGCTAAGATCCTTTCTCTCTACTGTCTTTATCCCATCCTTTATTTTCAGGGCTACCCCTCCTCCTTTTCCATTTTGCCTATCTCTTCTAAAAGTTAAGTATCCTGGAATATTTAGTTCCCAACCGTGGCCACTTTGCAACCACGTCTCTGTTATGGCTATTAGATCAAACCTGTTAATTTCTATTTGCGCTATTAATTCATCTATTTTGTTGCAAATGCTTCGTGCATTCAGATATAGTGCCTTTAGCTTTGACTTACTTCTATTTTTCCCTGATGTCACCTTAGTCACTGATGCCTATTACCTTTGCTACTCTCTCTGTCGCTTCCTGACCCACTCTGCTTATTTTTACCCAAAACACTACTCTGCTCTAGAGCATTGACATTTCTCCCGCTGCTTTTAAATTTACTCTTTCCTGAATCCTCCCGCCCCCCCTTCATTAGTTTAAAGCCCTGTCTACTGCCCTAGTTATTTGGTTCGCCAGGACACTGGTCCCAGCCCAGTTTAAGTGGAGCCGTCCCAACGGAACAGCTCCCTCTTTCCCTAGTACTGGTGCCAGTGCCCCATGAACTGAAATCCCTTCCTCCCACACCACTCTTTGAGCCACACATTTAAACCTGTAATCTGTTTGGCCCTATGCCAATTTGCGTGTGTCTCAGGTAGCAATCCAGAGATGATTACCTTTGAGGTTCTGCTTTTTAATTTGGATCCTAGCTCCTCAAACTCCCTCAGCAGATCCTCCTACGTGGACCACGACAACTGGATCCTCCCCCTCCCACTCCAAGTTCTTCTCCAGCCGCGAGGAGATGTCTTTAACCCTGGCACCGGGCAGGCAACACAACCTTTGGAACTCTCGGTCACGGCTGCAGAGAACAGTATCTATCCCCCTGACTATACTGTCCCCTACCATAACTACATTCCCTTTCACTCCCCCCACTTGAATGGCCTCTGGTGCCATGGTCAGCTTGCTCATCCATCCTGCAGGCTTTTCCCTCATCCACACAGACAGCAAAAACCTCATACCTGTTGGACATGGGCAAAGGCTGAGGCTCCTCCAGCACTGCACCTGGGGTCCCCTTACCTGCCTGAGTTGCAGTCACTCCCTCCTGTCCCTGACCACTAACCAGACCTGTACCACTACCTAACCGAAGGGATGTGACTGCCTCCTGGATCCAAGTGTCCAGGTATCTCTCCCCATCTCTGATGCCCCGCAATGTCTGCACCTCAGACTCCAGCTCAAAAACTCTGAGCTGAAGTTCCTCAAGATGCAGGCACTCACTGCAAACGTGGTTGTCCGGGATCACAATGCTCTCCACAAACTCCCTCATGCTGCAGTTGCGGCACACCACCTGCACTGCCATCCCTATATGACCTTGTTTTATTTAATTAAATTTGTATTTAGGTAACTTAGTTTACAGTGCAGTTTCTTGACTACTTACTTGATCTAGTTTAAGTTAAGGGTACTGAAATTAAATATCTACCTGTAACACAAAGCACTACAAGTAGTGTAGGCAAAAAGCAACAACTCCTCCCCCCTCTTCTCCAAATTCCCACTCTTTCCAAATTCCCAAATAAAACACTCTGTTCAAGTCCACTCCGTTTAATCCCGCTCTGTGCAGGGAATTAACACTTGTCCACTAATCATTGATATCAACTACTGGCTATCACATGGGATATGCACAATGTGTTCCTTTCTTCCTTAAGAGCAAAAATGCCACACTATTTGACGAACATTTACGAACACTAGTAGATTTATCTGCAGGTCGAATGATACACAGAAGCAGTTAGATGTAGCAAATTACTTAGAGTATAAAGATAGCAACAGTCAAATCAGGGTTTAAAATGCCCTTTTAGAATGCATTTCGCACACAGTTTGAGTGACAGGACTTTCAGATGAAATAATCTTTCACTGATGTTCAGATGCAATGTTGTACATGGATGATGAGAATTTCCAGTTGATCCACAGGAGTTCAGATCTGCCATTGGAACTGAAGATACAATTCCTGATGACTTAATTGATTTGTTTTATGTTACAGACAGACATTTTATCTTTTGTGAGGTGTTAATGTTTAGGTATTATCATCATTTTGCAACCATTTCTCTTCAATGGTTCAGCAATCAGAGAAAATACATTTTTTCAATTCTGGAATTTGCATATGTTAATATTTCAATTGGTTTATTTTGATAGCTGCCTAATTGAAAGTGCAGTCCTGTCTGGGCGGCTGAGGTGTAAATGCTGAACTGAAAAATTGAGCATTATATCAAGGTGGAGTGAAGTGTAACTATTTTATAATCATACTGATAAAGAGGATTCCATGTTCAATACCCAGTCTGGGTTAAATTAGCCAACCTCAGCTAGAGCAGCATTGGAGCATTGCAATAGATCTCAATGCTCCTGGGCTGGGGAGGGGGAAAACCATTGAAGAATCACAATTTTGACCCCTGTTGTGAACATTGAGTAAGGTTAGCATCAGGCTTTGCTGAAGGTTCACTGTCTGTCCATGCTTAAGGAATGGCTACTTTGGCAAAGGTAATAAAGGGCTGTTGGCAATCGTAGAACCATACCTTACCACCTCTCGGTATCTTCAGAAACGGAAAAATTACAGCACAGAAACAGGCCATTCGGCTCACCCAGTCTATGCTGGCGTTTATGCTCCACACGAGCCTCCTTCCGTCTTTCCTCATCTAAATCTGTCAGCATAACCCTCTATTCCCTTCACTCTCTGAATTTAAAAAAAAGAAAGACTTGTATTTATATAGCGCCTTTTATGACCTCAGGACCTTCCAAAGCGCTTTACAGCCAATGAAGTACTTTTGAAGTGCAGTCACTGTTGTAATGTAGGAAATATATGATTTTATGGTCATAAATGCATTTCTTGCAAAGTACAATATATTGCTGATTGTTACTTGCCTTTTCCATCTTTCTGATTGATGCATTGATCATTATATTTTCTTCTCCAGCGTGGATCACATCACTATCCCATCACGCTGTGGAAAGGTGTATTGCGACGAGTTTCTGAGGTCTTTGATTGCTGGTTTGAAAGTGGAAGCATGCCATACGCTCAGGTTCACTATCCCTTTGAAAACCGAAGAGAGTTCGAGGACAGCTTCCCAGCAGACTTCATTGCTGAGGGAATTGACCAAACGAGAGGATGGTAAAGAAGCAATTTCTACTGTAGCAATTTACTTGTCTTATCTCGTGATTAGTTCCATGAACATGTTATGATGCTCATAGTATTTGACAGGAGAACATAGGTATAACAAAGGTTTGAGACCGATGATTCACTGAAGCTGTTATCTCGAATTTAAAACTAAATGCCTTGATGAATTGCGTTTGTCCACAAGTGGGAATAGAACATTTTTGACTCCTTCTGACCAGTTTTTGCACACCACATTTCCAGGTCATGTAAAGCTTGGTTAAGTTCCCCCTATACTACCCCAACAGTATGTTTTCATCGCAGACTCTTATTGCACATATATGATATTTCCATTTATGATATTTCCATTTTTCTCATCAGCTACCTTGCTGGTCTCTGAATGAGATTTCACAAATAATGTGAAACTTTGGTTTGCTTGAGTGCTGTGAACTTAATCCCGCTAGAAAATAAATTGAGACTACCCAAGCTCATTCAGTGTGCAGAACATTAAACAGATATAGTTCCGTAATATAATTGCAGGCTGAATTTGAACAAGAAATGCAATGAATGAGTCCCACATTTTGAGTTCAAAATGCTACAGTTCGGGAAAAAAAATCATTTTTTGTGATTGAGAAAATATGCGTTTTAAATTTTGTTCACAGCCTCTTATTGTCGGATTAGATTCAACAGCTGACTATATTGATTAGTGAAATTGTTTCTGCCTGTGAAGATACTGCAATGTGTAAAGGAAAATATTGGTAGGAAAAATGTTTAATGCGGGATTGAATAAATTTCCTCCATTTATTGAACTGCCATAACTATTCTAAAAAGTAAAAAAAATAAAAACCACTGTCCCCTTATAAAATGTTCACACCCATGTTTTTTGAGCAGATAATCTTCCTCCATACTGTTGTGTAAACTGCACTTAGTTAAATCTTTTCCTCCTCTCAGTAGCAGTGTTGTCTGTGCACACGGTTTAAAAAAAAGTCATTGTTTTTAAGTAAAATTACATACTTCTGTCGGATGTCTGTATATATGTGAATAAATAATTAGTCAATCTCCTGTGGCATTGCACACAGGGAGTCGAGACTAAGTGTAGTCTTAAAGTGAAGCAGGTTTAGAAGGCAGAGATAATCGGACTGGGGTGCGCAGATGTAATTCAGTCCCCAAGTTAAAATCATACATTCTCCCCTTATGTTTCCATTTAAATTTCTATGTGCACATTTATAATGGAAGCAGCCTATATAAGCTTGTTTTACTGTAGTGACATCCTCACGCGAGTGGTGGTGCTGTGGCACTTCCACTGGCAGGAGAATTGGTGACTGAATTGGCTCAATCCTTTAGTCTTCAGACCCAGACCAATTCAAAATTTTGAGGAGAAAACTGTTGCTGCACTTCCTGACCAATCCAGCTTCCTGTTCAGCTGTTTTTTTTCATACCTATCTTGGCTTCTGTTCAGAGACTAGCTGATGAATTGACAGCACAGAAACAAGCCATTCAGCCCAACTGGTCTCTGCCGGTATTTATGCTCCACACGAACCTCCTCCCACCTAACTTTATCTAATCCTATCTGAATATCCTATTCCTTTCTCCCTCACGAACCTATCTCGCTGACCCTTAAATGCATCAATGCTATTTGTCTCAACTGCTCCATGTGGTAGCAAGAGTAACTACTCTGTGGATAAAGAAGTCTCTCCTGAATTCCTTCTTGGATTTATTAGTGACTATCTTATATTTGTGTCCTCTACTTTTGTACTCCTCCACAAGTGGAAACATCTTCCCTACGTCTACCCTATCGAACCCCTTCATAATGCTAAAGACCTATTAGGTCACCCCTCTGTTCTATTTTTATAGAGAAAAGAACCCTAGCCTGTTTTAATCTTTCTTAATAATTATAACCTCTCAGTTCTGGTATCATCCTTGTAAATCTTTTTTGTACCTTCTCCAAATTACCAAAGAAGTGGTAAAATTATTGGAGTAGTAAAATTATTGGAGTGGTATTTGTAGAATTTTTTTCATTTCTTTTGTTTGTCCTTCAGCTTTTGATATTTCTACACCTTATCTCTGCGCTGTGATTAAAGATAGTGGGGGCAAAACATTGGAAATGAGCTAGCTATGGAAGGGCTCAAGCAATGCATTGGGAAGAAAAAGCATCTCTGACAATTGTTTGGTTATCTGCTAAGTAGTGGAAATGGTGAGAGGAGAAGGTATTCCCAAGACAGAAAGAACAGATATAATTAATCTAGCATAATGTTGCATTATAGGATGTGAGTTAGAAAGACATTGAAGTTCTTTGAACAAGAGACTATTAATTTAATAGAAAGAATGCTCCGGTTTTCTAAATATGTGAACTGTTTCCTTAGGTTTTATACCCTACTGGTACTGTCCACAGCTCTATTTGGCAAACCACCTTTCAGGAATGTAATAGTAAATGGCCTAGTACTGGCAAGGTAAGTCAGTCTCTAATATTTCAATAACCATTAAAATTGTGTTTGAATTTTCAGCATTATCAAGACTCATACTATATGCCGGCAGCAGGACAGTTTTGTATAATTAGAAGATTCATTTCTCTGAAGTTTCAGGGTTCAGGTTAATGCTTTGGATTATATACACATTGATCACACATCATCAAATGATCCAACTTTTAGCTTAAGCTCTAATGTAACCTGTATAAACTGTAATTCATTTTCTTCAGATGCTACTGTTGTAGTCTGGGAGCAGTACTACAGAAGTTGAGGATCATTACAAATGTACTCTTTTTCTCCTTCCTTCTCCCTGCTCGGTCAGCTATCTGCATGTTTGGAGGTACCCGTGGGGGTGGGGTGGGTAATCTTAGGTAAAAGGCTGAAACAGCTTGGAGCTTGCCCAGTTCCAAACATAGTCCAAGTATTAACTCTTCAAATATTCTACAGGAACTTTGTACTATTTGTGCCAAGTTAAGGGAAGTATCGGTCTGTTCTGTGCCACAGTAAGAAAATTCAGAGTTGCAAAACTAACTCTAACCTGCATGCTTTTGTGTAGATCCCCAGGATAGCAGGCTAATTGCAATGGAACAGCATTTGGTAATATTGTCAAATTTAGCAACTTCCAGGACACTTATCCAGAATGGCTGGAGGCATGGTAGGACCGAAATATGTGTTAATTGCGCCATTGAGGCCAATGTTCATCTGAGAGGGAAAGAAAGACTTGCATTTATATAGCGCCTTTCATGACCACCGGATGTCCCAAAGCGCTTTACAGCCAATGAAGTACTTTTTGAAGTGTTGTAATGTAGGAAACGCGGGAGCCAATTTGCGCACAGCAAACTCCCACAAACAGCAATGTGATAATGGAAGGATAGAGTCTGTGCAGGGTTGAGTAAATACTGGGCATCATTTTGGACAAGTTCCTCTGCATTCTGCTGTATCTGGAAGTCGAAAGCAAGTGGCTTCAACGCCCACCGCAAATTCATTTCCTGTGATGGAGTGAACTGGATCACATTCTCGGGACTCCCATGAACTTTCTGTTTTCTGAGGACATGGAGGCAAATGTGGTACAGGGAATTAGAAACATAGAAGATAGGAGCAGGAGTAGGCCATTCGGCCCCTCGAGCCTGTTCCGCCATTTAATGAGATCATGGCTGATCATCCAAATTCAGTACCCTGTCCCTGCTTTCTCCCCATATCCCTTGATCCCTTTAGCCTTAAGAAATATATCTAACTCCTTCTTGAATATATTTAATGAATTGGCCTCAACTGCCTTCTGTGGTAGAGAATTCCACAGGTTCACCACTCTCTGGGTGAAGAAATTCCTCCTCATCTCAGTCCTAAATGGCTTACCCCTTATCCTTAGACTGTGACCCCTGGTTCTGGACTCCCCTGCCATCGGGAACATCCTTCCTGCATCTAGTCTGTCTAGTCCTGTTAGAATTTTATAAGTTTCAATGAGATCCCCTCTCATTCTTCTAAACTCTAGTGAATATAAGCCTAATCGACCCAATCTCTCCTCATACGTCATTCCTGCCATCCCAGGTATCAGTCTGGTGAATCTTCGCTGCACTCTCTCCATGGCAAGAACATCCTTCCTCAGATAAGGCGACCAAAACTGCACACAATACTCAAGGTGTGGTCTCACCAAGGCCCTGTACAACTGCAGCAAGACATCCTTGCTCCTGTACTCGAATCCTCTCGCTATGAAGGCCAACATACCATTTGCCTTCTTAACCGCCTGCTGCACCTGCATGCTTACCTTCAGCGACTGGTGCACAAGGACACCCAGGTCTCGTTGCACTTCCCCTTTTCCAAATCTATTGCCGTACAGATAATAATCTGTCTTCCTGTTTTTGCCACCGAAGTGGATAACCTCGCATTTATCCACATTATACTGCATTTGCCATGCATCCGCCCAATCACCCAACCTGTCCAAATCATACTGGAGTTTCTCTGCATCCTCCTCACAGCACACACGCCCACCCAGCTTTGTGTCGTCTGCAAACTTGGAGATATTACATCTAGTTCCCTCATCTAGATCATTTATATATGTTGTGAATAGCTGGGGTCCTAGCACCAATCCCTGCGGTACCCCACTAGTCACTGCCTGCCACTCGGAAAAAGACCCGTTTATTCCAACTCTTTGCTTCCTGTCTGCCAACCAGTTCTCTATTCAAGACAGTACCTTACTCCCAATCCCGTGTGCTTTAACTTTGCACGCTAATCTCTTATGTGGGACCTTATCGAAAGCCTTCTGAAAGTCCAAATACACCACATCCACTGGTGTTCTCCCTTATCTATTCTACCAGTTACATCCTCAAAAAATTCCAGTAGATTAGTCAAGCATGATTTACCTTTTGTAAATCCATGTTGACTTTGTCCGATCCTGTCACTGTTTTCCAAGTGCTCTGCTATTACATCTTTTATAATGGACTCTAGCATTTTCCCCACTACCGATGTCAGGCTTACCGGTCTATAATTCCCCGTTTTCTCTCGACCACCTTTTTTAAATAGTGGGGTTACATTAGCTATCCTCCAATCCATGGGAACTGTTCCAGAGTCTATAGAATTTTGGAAGATGACCAGCAATGCATCTACTATTTCTAGGGCCACTTCCTTAAGTACCCTAGAATGTAGATTATCAGGCTCTGGGGATTTATCGGCCTTCAATCCCGTCAATTTCCCGAACACCATTTCCCTACAAATACTGATTTCATTCAGTTCCTCCCTCTCATTAGACCCTATGTTCCCCGACATCTCTGGGAGGTTATTTGTGTCCTCCTTTGTGAAGACAGAACCAAAGTATGTATTTAATTGGTCTGCCATTTCTTTGTTCCCCATTATAAATTCCCCTGATTCTGACTGCAAGGGACCTACGCTTGACCTCACCATAGAAACAATGGAAGTCTTTCTGCAGAGGGTTTCTTTTAATGTTAGGCATAGATATAGAGTGGTATTTTTTAGTAATTCAAACTCTGGAGGTAAAGATAGATTTAAAGGTAGCAAGAAATCTTAAGCAAGCTGGCATTTGTGGACCAACTCTTGAAATATGAGCTTTTGATTTTACTGGACTTGAAGTCAAGTCAATATAATATTTAAGTCCCAAGGGAGGAATTTTGCCAAAGAAAATTAATTTTACCAAAGATGAAAATAGGATGGGATATTTGATGCTAACAGAGTAGGACGTGGTGAAGTTGAATTCAACATTGATATGATCTCATCAGAATTGGAATTAGGAAGATACAGCTGCCTTAATGAAAATCAATCTGGAAATAAATTAGTTGTTTAATTATAACATTTCTTTATTTTCAGTTCAAAAATGCATGCAATTTTTAATATGTAATCAGTAAACCATATTTCTGTTCTCATCTTCATTTAGTGATGGTCAGAAAATGAGCAAACGTAAAAAGAACTACCCAGATCCGATTCAGATTGTAAATCAGTACGGCGCGGATGCACTGAGGTAAGATGTACATCCTTTTATGGCAGCGTACTTGGTTTTTAAACATCTTTCCAGAAAATGTTGAACTATTAACTTCAGCAAATGAGAGATGCACATTAGTCAGCAACTCCATTATTGTTGTATCATTCAACTACCAGGACATTGGTCTTTTTTCGTCCAGCAATTCCTACGTTCTTATGTACATTGATTCAAGTGATATGAGATGTCGAAGATAAATTGGGTGTGCAAAAAGAAAAACTGGAGTATTCATGAGTTGTTAAGTAACAGTACATCACGTAGGCTAATCAAAGATAATGAGAGAGAATCAAACTCATAGCAGTTTGTCTGTCCAGATAATCTGCTAATAACTTTCACATTTATAACATTTTTATTGTTTCTCCTTGTCCATTAAAGTACGTCAAAATGGCACCCTAAGTTCAAAGATTCCTATACCTTTATCGTATAACATAAGCGTACCTATGTTTTAACAAATTGTGTTTTATATGGAATTTTCCTACCTCTTTTATAGATGTTTAAAATGTTTTCTTCCATTTGGTGTTTTCCCATGGCTGAGATTGATAATATGTAGAACTGTAGACGCTGTTCCACATTCCATCCCTCTATAGTACAGTCGCCTGGTAGTCCAACCTATTTTGCCGCAGTTCACATTATGGTAAAGAACGTCAGGTTATGAAGATGGGCAGAGAGCAAACCTGCAAATTTTGTTTGCGATTTGTTGCAGTCAGTTGATGGACTCCTGGTTGCACCTCGTTTCAAATCAATATGATCAGTTCATATTGACGACACCTGCAAAGTGACTTCTTTGTGTAATATGACTGAATAGCCTGGTTGAATAAGCCACCTTATTTAAATGCTCCTAAAAATCTGACTTGTTACGATGAAAAAGAATAAAATCTCCTCCTGGTCTATTTGAAGCCTGTCATCATCATAATGTGTCTTAAAAACATTTACAAACCTAATTTATAACTTTGGTGGTTTTATCAAATGTATGGTACTTTTTGCCACCTCTGGTTTAAAAAATAATAGCTGATTGGAAACATAATTGTCTGTCGAAAGCTAAATTTCAGCATTTTTCGTATTTAAAACATTAAACTTTCAAAAAATACTGCAAGTTGTGACTAATGCATTTCACATGGATGTATTCTGTCACACCATGTTAAAGTTTGAAGTAACCCAGAAGGTAAAGTCTGTTAAACATGATTAAGCTGAGAATTTGTGATTGAAATCCTAATATAACATGGCATCATGTGCCTAAAAGTAAAATATACTTCTGTGATTGAGTGGTGGTTTTTGTAAAATGGTGAATTCTGTTGCGTAGCCAATAATTTTAGCTTAAGGATTTGTTTTATTGTAATGAGTTACAATAACATTATTTAACTGGACTGTGTTTACCTTAATTGTTTAACAATTTATATTTAATCTAACTTTTTAATGATCTAAAAGTCAATATAATTATTACCAGACTATTTTGTAGTTTGGGCACACATTTGAAGATAGTTAGGCCCAGAAATTAAACATCGATGGTTCCCGCGGGGGTAAGGATTCCCCGCGATATCGCACTCCGCGCCTACCTTTTTGTTTGGGGCCCACACGAACTTTAGTTTCAGAGCCTCTCCCTGTTGCAACCGTGCAGTGCTTGCGTATCCCAGAGGGGCAATTAGTTCGTGCGAGCTCTGGGATCACGTCATTCAGTTCAATGGCAGCACACCATTTTTCATTCATAGTTTTGACAGCAAGGGCTGTCAAAGCTATGAATACTACAAACCCCCAAAAGAACAGCTAAATCTCAATTAAATTTTAAAAAAAAGCCATCACATTAATAAAATAAGTATAGTTAAATAAATTAACCACTTTAAACAAAAAATTTAATTTTTGAAAAAATTTAAAATCTTTTTAAAAGTTATAAAAATAAACTTACCTTTCTTTAAAGTCTCTAAAAAAGATAAACCTGTTGAAAAAATTTTTAAATAACACTTAATGAACTACTTACCTTGTTAAAAGGGGGTGCTACGCCTGCTTTCTTTGTGTGTAAAATCTTCACCACTTACCTGCGCGTTCAAACCTGAAAAAAAAACTAAGTGCATTGCGTGCGCACAACCTGTAGCGCGCACGCGGTTCACTTAGGAACCGCCCCCTTTGCAATTCACGAAGTGCCGGTTTTCCGCGCATGCGCAGTGCATGCAGGAAACCGGCAATTCAGGACCTAATACGCGAGAGTACACAGTGCGTACTCTCGCGTATTAAGTTTAATTTTCGGGCCAATCTGTATTGAGTTTCTCACATATATCTATTTTAACTTGTATGTAGCACTGTTGCAGATTACTACTGTAATTGAATTTGATTTTAGAAGTGAAATATCCTGCAATAGTAATTGCATTTATATTTGAAAATTTTTGAATATTTGCAGTACTTTGCGGCAAATTTAGTATAGATGTTATTTGAATTCAGTGTTTGACTATATATGCCATCCTCCATAAACTATGTAAATATTCTTTTTCAGGCTGTACCTTATTAATTCCCCCGTTGTGAGAGCAGAAAATTTACGGTTTAAAGAGGATGGAGTGAGAGACGTTCTCAAGGATGTTTTCCTGCCTTGGTACAATGCATACAGATTCCTTGTTCAGAATGTTCAGAGATTGCATAAGGTACAGGAGTACGTTTAAGTGAAATTCCACAAATCATATCCATCATAATTCATAATCTCTACATTTTGGTTTGTTTCAGTACACTTACACTGAAGTGTGTAGATTAGAATATTGGCTTAATGTCATAATTTTATATTTTTAAATATAGAAAAATTACAGTGCAATATAAAGTGTACTGACAGTTATTCAATTATTTTTAAATCACTGGTAAATTTCTCATTCCAGGAAACGGGTATACAATTCATTTTCCATGAAAGCATGGCTGAGGACAGTGACAACATCATGGATAAATGGATACTTTCATTTACACAATCCCTCATCCAGTTTTTCAAGGCAGAAATGGAAGGTAATTATAAACGTGAAGACGTAGTAAATAAAATTCTGTGCTAATCTTCCATATTCTTTTTCTGGATATTTTATAGACCCTTGAACTATCACAAAAAGAACAACTTGCATTTATATCGCTCCTTCCATGTAGCCAGACTTCCCAAGGTGCCTCACAGGGAAAATCAAACAAAAATGGATGCCAAGCCAAAGAAGGAAATATTAGGAGAGGTGACCAAAAGCTTAGACAAAGAGGAGGGTCTTAAAGGAGGAGAGGAAGATGCAAGAGGTTGGGGAGGAATTCCAGAGCACGGCGCCTAGATATCTGAATGCACGGCTGCCAATCATGGAGCAAATTGGGGGAGAGAAGCCCATGAGGCCAGAGTTGGGGGAACAGAAAGTTCTGGGGGCGGGTTGTGAGGCTGGAGGAGGTTACAGAGGTAGGGAGAGTTAAGGCTATGAAGGGATTTAAACACAAGGATGAAAATTTTAAATTGGAGGAGCAGGAGTCAATGTAGGTCAGCAAGGATGGGAGTCGTACTTGGTGCAGGATAGTTTGAGTGATCGACACCCATAATTTCTTGATTGGGAATGAAGTGCTGAACTGCTGGAGTTACTTGACCATGTTAGATACTTTTTGAAATTATTTTTAATTTACCTTTTAGTATAAACATTTTGTGTCATAATAGAGAGGCAATTGGTGCAATCCGTTGTAAAGCATTGGTTCAACATTGTCTTACCAATTTTATAGTTCATTTTTTTTCCTGCCATGAACGCACTTATAGGCCCAATGCCCAGTGCCCATAGTTGTTATAACAATGTTTGTGCAAGTTATTAAGTGATGACAAGGAATAAAAGGATGTTCTTTTTCTTAGTTAAAAATAAATCAATAACTAATTAACCCTGTAGTCAATATTTTAGAAATTTATATATATATATATATATATAAAATTCTGTTGCAGTATGCAGCAGAAAGACAAAGCAAAACTCCTGTTATGAACATGCATCACCCCACAATGTGCAGACTTACAAGAGGTATGCTTCTGGTTGGTTATCATAGATCAGGTCAGTGAAGTCCACTGCCAAAGAGTGTTGTGCACTTTTGATTACAACTTGGGTGGCATTAAGTGGTTTTGGCTCAAGAATAAATAATGTGTAAAACTCTTAATTTTAGGGAAGAAAATAAATTAGCATTACACATCTACATAGGTTTGTATCCTAGAGCAACATTTCAGACCTAACTTGAAGAGGAAAACATTATCAAAGGTCATCCAAAGGTTCACAATTTTTTTTTAAATGTCTGCTCAATAATTTTAACATCAGAATGAAGGTGCAAAAATGTTAATTCAGCCCACCCAGCTCACACCATCATCCAAGTCCATTTTCAGGGCCGGATCTACTTAAAAAAAAAGAAAAAATCCTCAACTAAATTCATATCTCTACTCCTTGCTAAATCCTGTGAATTTTCCTTGGTGTTGCTCATTGTAAATTGTTATACTTTGTAATGCACAATGAAGGACGGTATTGACTTCTCGATGGCCGTGTCTGAATAGATTTAAATCAACAGCCTTGAGGAAATCTCTCTGCTGCTCTTGGAGCTGTGTTTAATCTGGCCTGCACCTATTAAGCCACAAAGTCTAACCTTTGAGGCGGTGCTGTAAATCGACCTTCAATCACCCCTCCTCCCCACCAGTTCCTACCTCTTCTTAACTTCAACCCAGTGTTGTGCGCCCTTGGTGTCTTGCTCGATCATGAAATGAGCTTCAATGCTTTTGTCTAGTCCATCACGAAGACTGCCTATTTCCATCTCATAAACATTGCGTGTCTGCACACCTACTTCACCCTATGCTGTTGAAACTCTCATTGTGCTTTTGTTACCGTCAGATTCGACTTCTTTATTGCTTTCCTCATTGGCCTCCTAAGCTCTAGCCTGCATAAACATATCATCCAGAACTTTACTGCCTAAATCCTATCCCACTTAAAGTCATCCCAACCCTCAACACAACAACTTCAAAATTGTCGTCCTCCTTGCACCCCTTCCCAATTCCATAATCTTTTTTAAAACCAACCTCTTAAACAACTTTGACCACTTGCCTGAGACCCTTTTCACCTGCTTGTCTAATTCTGAACCACAAACTGCTTTGGGGCATTATGCAATGTTAATAGCACTGTGTAAACTGTAACTTGTCAATTAGAAGCTAATAGCGTATATTCAGGAAACTTTTAAAAAGAAAATGTTTAAAATGCACATGTTCTTTGGAAGCTTCCCTACCTATTCATTGCAATTTGTAAATATATTTGACCCAATCGGGTGCAAGTGTGACACTTTGAGCCTTGTATTCATATATATATAGATAGTTTTTCAAATATATATAACTTTTTATTTAAAGCATACAGGCTTTACACTGTGGTGCCAAGACTAGTCAAATTTGTGGACATGCTAACCAACTGGTATGTGAGAATGAACCGCAGAAGGTTAAAGGTAGGTAAACTTTTAATTCCCTTGGGTGGAAACCATGGTGCTGGATATTTATCTATCTTAAGTCCCATTATTGTCTATATTACCATAAAAAAAAAATATTGAGTACAATAAGTTGCTCCCCTTAATTTATTTTTAGTTTCTCTTCTATAGGTGTTTGAGACCTGAGCATGAATGAGAGTTTCAGCAGCAATGGGGTCAAGTATAGATAAATTTAGACAATGTTAGTGGTGAGAATTAATAGTAGTGATGATAGACTGGGCATGGGGCTTTATCTTTCCATAAAAATACAATTTAGATGACCTAACTTTGAAAAAGCTACCAGTGTCTAACCATTATTGCTTTCTCGTTTCATAGGGGAGAATTTGCTGGTAATTCTGGTTGCTTTTTCTATTTGATAGGGTGAAAATGGCACTGAAGATTGTCAAAGGGCTTTGGAGACCTTGTTCAGTGTTTTGTTCTGCATGTGCCGGCTGATGGTATGAAACTTTAACAATGTTCTTACATTTATGATGATTGTATCTGAAATTTGCATAACAGCTGTCAAAAAGAACGCTCATTTTGCCTTTTTTTCCCCCTCAAATGAGGTTGCTACTATAATTATTCAAAATTTTATTTTCAGCCCTTTCCACATGTAAAATTACTTTATTTTCTCAATTGGGAAACAGTGCATCAGTTCAAACCAGTTTTAAATAGGTATTTTCTGACTGGCAAAACCATAATAGTTAAGTGACTATAAAATGCTACTGCTGTTGATCCCCTTCTAGTCAGTATATTTCCTACTTAAAATCCTGAGAGATGTTTTCTTACCCTCTTTGTTAGATTTAAGATTTCTAGCTTTTTTTCGTGATTGGATTTATTTTAGGGAACTCTTTGGTATCCGGCACCGACGGGACCGGCGTGGTGCCGGTTGATCGAAAGTTCCGGATAACGGAGAGTTATATCTACCGAGGCTATTTTTAACAAAGAAAAATAAAAAAATCAAGAAATGTGCAGTATACATATTTGGGTACTCACCTACAGAATGTTGTGTTAAATGGATGGTGGAAGATGCTTGATTAAGTATAGTACTGCCAGTTGAGGGTAATCCATAACTCTTTAATTACTTAACAGTAAAACAAAACTTATAAACGACTGTATACAGTACTGTAGTTGACTGTACACTTATTCCGAGTCATCTGGTTCATCAGAAATATCCGTGCCAGCTGGGTCATCAGGATCATGCAGTTCCACAGATGCCACAGATTCTTCAGGCACTTCCGCTGCTGCGACTCTTTTGGAAGCTTTCTTAAACATGTTGCGGATGTCGGTTTGCTTAGTGGACTCTTGCCTTTTCTGTAGAAAGGTGGAATGCAGAATATGGAGTTGCATAACTTCTTGGGCAGAGTAGCAAGTCTGCCTTTCAGCAAATTTGAGGAATGAAGAAAATCCTTCTGCAGCTTTAGCCCAAGAAATCTTCTCTTCTTCAGAAATATCATCCTCTTCACTTTCCATCTCACTTTCCTTTTCTTTCTTTGGATTCAAAACATTCTCAATTATTTCATCATCACTTAGCATATGCACAACACCAATTTCTCTATCTGCAGCAACCCACTGCTCGATATCACTTTCACTGAGGTGATGTAGAGGGTTTGCTGGGCCTGCATTTTTCACCATGCCAGCCATTTCCATTATTGTACTCTTCTTGGGACGAACATTGAACCCATGAAATTCCTCCTCTGAAGAAGAACCTTCAGCAAACATTACAGAAGGCCACAATTTGCGCCAGGCTTGCCTCAGAGTGTGACCTTTCACAAAGTTCCAGGAACATGCAACATTATAGATGGCATCTTTAATATTGTATTCCTTCTGAAATTCTTGAATATTGTCATCTTGGCTTATCAGTTTACGTAGGAAGTCTTTCTTGTAATGACACTTCAGATTTTGGATAACGCCCTGGTCCATGGGTTGGATGAGAGAAGTTACATTTGGTGGCAAATAAATGGTGAAAATATTTCCCGAAACCAACTCGGATTCATGCGGATGGGTTCTACAATTATCAAGCAATAAAATGCATTTGCTATCTTCAGGTTTCCCTATTTTATGGAAATGTTCCCTCACAGATGGAACAAAAATATGATGGAACCAATCGGAGAAGATTTCCTTATCCATCCAAGCATTTTTTTGAGCTTTGTACTCAACAGGTAAGTGCCTCACATTTTTAAATGCACGGGGATTTTTATACTTCCCGATAACAAGAAGTTTAACCCGGTGTGATCCAGCGGCGTTCGCACATGTTAGCACGGTTACACGATCTTTATTTTTCTTGTAACCTGAAGCATTAGCCTCACTAGCCCCAGCAAGCGTTGATTCTGGCAAAAACCTCCAAAACAAGCCAGTTTCATCGGCATTGTATATCTGTGCTGGCGACAAATCATGTTGCTGCACAGTCCGATTGAAATAATCACAGTATTCTTCTGCGGCGTCGTGATCAGCTGATTTCTTCTCCCCGGAAATATCGAGTCGTCGTATCCCGTGCCGTAACTTGAAGCACGTTAGCCATCCCTCGGAGAAAGCACACTTGTCAGTGAGCTCCATCCTTTCGTAGAAATCCTTCGCTTTCTCGATTAGCATGGGTCCGGAAATTGGAACACCCTCTGAACACTTAAGAGAAAACCATTCATAAAGCACGGTATCCAGCTCTTCAAGCTTAGGCTTACGAAGCGTACGCTGTTTCTCTACACTCTTAGATGTCTCCGAGCTTGAATAAAACTTGAGCAGCTTATCCTTCTGCGATTTGATGTCGTAGATTGTTGACGAACCGATTTTGAATTCATTCATAATGTTGATACGCTTCTCTCCCCTTTCTAGTCGTTGGCATATCTCGATTTTCTGTTTTAAAGTTAAGACCACTCTCTTCCTTTTGCTTGGACCAGCTTTTGGGAATTTCATAATGCAAGATGGAGGAGATAATTGCCAATGAAGGTGGAAAGACACACAGAACAATGGTGGATCAGAAGAGACTACCAGCAGCGTGGCAGACACACAGTAAAATGGTGTATCAGAAGAGACTACCAGCAGCGTGGGAGACACATAGTAAAATGGTGGATCAGAAGAGACTACCAGCAGCGTGGGAGACACACAGCAAAATGGCCGATCAGAAGAGCCTCCCGGCAGCGCGGGAGAATCAGACTCCTGTTACTGCAGTGTTCGGACTTCCGACAGCGCCAGGAGGCCGAGTAATGGCACTTTGGAGAACTAGCCCCACTGACTAACTCGGCGTTCGCGGGAGACTCGGACTCGGCAACATTGCCGGTTATTTGAGAGGAGTTTCGGAGTACTCGGCGTTCACAGGAGACTCGGACTCAGACTCGGCAACATTGCCGGTTATTTGAGAGGAGTTTTCGGAGGATGATTTTTGCCGGTTAAGAGAGAATTCCGGATATTTAGGTGCCGGTTAAACAAGAGTTTCCTGTATATAACTGTATATGTGGAGAGGGGTGCAGTTATGTAAGACCATAACTTCTTCAACAGCACCTCCCAAACCCACGACCTCTACCGCCTAGAAGGTCAGGGGCAGCAGGCGCATGTGAACACCATCACCTCCAAATTCCCCTCCCAAGTCACACACCATCCTGACTTAGAAATATATTGCTGTTGCTGGGTCAAAATCCTGGAACTCCCTCGCTTACAACTCTATGGGAGTACCTTCACCACAAGGACTGCAGCGGTTCAGGAAGGCGGCTCACCACCACCTTCTCAAGGGCAATTAGGGATGGGCAATAAATGCTGGCCTTGCCAGCGATGCCCATATCCCAGGAACAATTTAAAAAAAAAAATAGATTCCTAACCATTAGAATTAGAGAATTTCTTCACTCATGTTGCAACAGATCCTCTTGACCAAGGAAAAGTATTTAAATAACAAACTTGTCATAACTTCCAGAAACAATGAAACAGTTATTTATGGGATTTTTCAAACGTGATCTGAGAACAGAAGAAATAGGAGCAGGAGTAGGCCATTTGGCCCTTCGAGCCTGCTCCGTCATTCAGTAAGATCATGGCTGATCTTCTACCTCATCTCGACTTTCCTGCACTATCTCCATATCCCTTGATTCCCTTAATATTCCAAAATCTATCGATCTGAGGGAGGCTAGCTACCAGTAACCCAAGTGTTTTATGAATATTGACTGCAAGTTATGCTTGTACCACCACACTAAATAGGTTATTTGTTCTTGTTCCAGATATGCTGTTGAAATAGTGGCCCTGGCTTTTGTGATGTCTCATTTTAGTCCTTGTTTTTGGATATAGATATAGAGAATGAACCTGTTCTCGAACTTCCAAACTCTTTGGAAAACTGTTTGCGCATGGATAGGGTATTTGAGAGTACAGCTTTCTTCTGTTTTACAATGAATTAGCTGGGCAAACCTGATCATTCACCACCATTAGCAGCTAATTTTAAGTTTTAGAGCCACATAGAATAATGTTCATGTGCTTGCTTTCTGTTTGTCTTTTTTTGGTTGAGCCTTATTATCCTTGGTCTTTCACCTTTACAATTAAGTTCCATAGTTGTGTTCACCGCTTTAGATTATGCCACTTACACAATCCGTATAAGTATGTGCAGAGAATACTTGAAGTACGTAGGGTAGTTACTGGCTAGGAATCTTATTTTTTTCAATTATACCTTCTCTCTACATATGATTCTCATGTATTTTTTATATGTTCTGCAACTTTATGGAAAATTAATGTTGAACTGGTTGCTGTTTACTGTTCTAAGAGTTAAGTATTGATCATGTGTGCACAAACTGTTTGAATTGCTGCTGTGTCTTTTCATTTTTGCCAATTGATAGAAGTGTAGAGAGAAGACTTTAAGAATACATATTGGCCTGGATTTTGCGGTCAGCGGCGAAGGAATGGCGCTCGCCATTCACCTCACTGACAGCTGCTCACAAAGTTTTCGCAGCCTTTTGAGTGGAGACTTGCTCAAATCCGGTGTATGATCCAGCACGGCACCCTCTACAGGGCATCTGTGGGATCTCTGGGGACAAGAAACTGCGAGGCTCTTCAACCAATCAGATTGAAGAATCCTCACTGAGATACGCTGGGCTGGATTTTTCCAACCTCGACGGGTCCGGGGTGGGTGGCGTGTGGGGACCTCGTATCTGTCTCGATCCCGGCCTCCAACAAGATATTCCGATGATGGGCCTTGTTAAGCCCGCCCTGTGACGTTACCGTCCAATCAATAGGTGGAGTCTGATTACGTCATTTGATGACGCGTCATCAGCCGGTTTCCTTAAAGGGGTCATGTCCAAATTGATTTTGACAGTTCTGCTGTCAGTGTTCTGCAGCATTGAGGTGCTGCAAACACTGACAAACACTGCACAAAGGTGCACGGCTGCACCCAGGCTCTCCCATTACACCCTCCATCTGCTTATGGAGGGAGTCACAGCAGGCAGGGAAGTTCTCTTCCCTTCCCATGGGCGGGAAACACCTCCCCAGGACACCAACGCAGCCTGGTTGCATATTGCACAGGAGGACACAAGCAGGGATGTCGTCAGGAGGGCCAGGCGGCAGTGGCACAAACCTTTCAATGATCTCAGTAGATCACGAAACGTTACTGCCATGCCACACTCAACCTCATCCTGCTGTGCCACTCATCACATCCCCATCACTCTGCCTTCCCTATCCTACTCCTGCACATCTTTACTCACACCAACTTACCTTGCCCCTCCATCCAGCCCCCTCTCTCTCTATCTACATTATCACTTCCCCATCTCACTAGCCACCACTCACACTCAACCTCATCCTACTGCAAGCATACCAACTAACAACACACAAGGGTAGGCACTTGGGTGGTTAAGCCAATGTTCATGTGAAGTTTCTGGTAATGTGCTGTCAAACATTGAAATCTTTATTTTCAACACTTTGCGTTCTTGGACAAATTTGTGTGCACCTTTGAAAGTGGCTTAGTGAGTTGCAGTGAATGGTGAGACATAACATTGTCCCCCCCCGCCCGCTCTCCAAATGGTGATGAGTGTGAAAGGAATGGCTTGGACATTGTAGGGATGCTTTATGGTGCTGGTGTGGGGTGGTGCCAACCTGGTGCATCATGTGGCAGCCAGGGTGTACAGTGTTAAGTGAAGCTAATCCGGACATGGTGAGGCCATCGCTGGCGACCCGGGCAGCAATGTGCATGGGTGATGATGCCCTGTGTCCAGTGCAGCATCAGTTAGTTGTGGAGAAGGTTGGTGTGGATGTTGGTGTGCCTGGTGATGCTGGTGTTGAGGCTGATCTTTTTGCGATTATGAGGACCAAGGTGAGATTTTTTCAAGGGCACCGATGCTGATGGAATAGATGGCAGGTGAGGTTGAGATGACAGAAGTAATCTGTCACTGTTGAGATAGGTTGTTCCAAGGAGGTAACAGTGGAGAGAGAGATTACTCCAAACACTTCAAAAGTGCATAAAGCTCAAAAGTGGATTCTAAATGCTGAAGGCTGAAGCTTCTGAGATTGGAAACTGACCAGCTGTAAAATGGCAGGTTTTAAACCACTTTTGCAGCTGTCACCTATTGAAAGAAGTGGAGAGTTGTTCAGAACTCAACATACTTACCTGGCGTGATCCCCGAGTGACGGGAACCTCGTGGAAAACTTGGCAAAATCCTTTGGAACTGGAAAAATGGGGATTTAATTACTTTAAAGCCCCTCCTAACAAGCACAATTGAATGACCCGCCGCGTAGTGCCGTGTCTGCAAAGCGCAGGCAGAGCCGGCACTAGGGAAACTCACAAGGAGGCGGGCTCAGAGCGGGATCTTTTAGATTTTGACAGCGGACCCGCCTCCAAACCCGCCCTCTGAGTGCCGGCAAAATTCAGCCCGCAGAGTCTAAACCAGGAAGTATAAATTAGATTTAAATCATGTACAGAAAGCAAAATAAAGATTGGGAAAGACAGATGGGATTAAGAGAGATAAGAGACGGACAGAAAAAGTATTAAAAAAATTATTTAGATTTTTATTTTCTTTAAAATCTCCAACACTAATGAACTTCTGAAGGAATGAGACTCCACACTTGTAAAATTTAATTTTCAGGGCCAGAGAGGTTGCTTGGCAGTAATTATCACTTATCATGCCGTTAAAAATTCACTTACTACTGAATGCACCAGCCCTAACCTTTTCTAGTGTCCTTAGTGAGGAATTAGTGGGCAAGTACTACAATGTCACACCATTGTATTGATTTCAGTGCCAAATCTCTCAGCGAGGTTCTGTTATAGCGCAGCCTGTGGAGGAGCGGGGTATCTCTGACAGCAACTTCCAGATTTCCGCGTTAAACTGCATATGTGCAGACGCTGGAAGCTGCTGTCCGATTTACTCCGTTATAACGGTGAGCACTGTTAGCATCACCATTTTAATCTATGCAAAATCCAGGCCATTGTTGGTAATCAACCTTTTGTAGTATTTTCTGGTGTACAGATATTCTCTTGAATTAATATCGCAACTCTGACAAATGTATGGGCTATGGGGTGATAACCATTCAGGCAGTGTACACAATGGCAAAGAATTTTGCATTTACAGTGTGTTATGATAAATTGCAGAAAGTCTTGGTGGTAGGAATGATAACTCTAATGAATGCTTTGATTGTATTATCGGTAACTTTTAAATGTTGAAATTGTGATGTCGCAGGCACCCTTCACACCATTCATCACTGAACTGATTTACCAGAACTTAAGGCACTTGATAGACCCATCCTCTGTTCAAGACAAGGATGCACGTAGCATTCACTACCTCATGCTCCCACAAGTAAGGTATGATATTTTCCATGTTGTTTCTCCACAATATATAAATTTTATCAAAATTAAAATTTTTGTCCAGTTCAGCAGAATTTTGAAACAAGATACTGCATAATGTAGCATGAAACTGAATTTGCTAGATTGCACTTGGTTATAATTTTACTGAATAACTGATAAAACTGTCTAAATGTATTTTACATTTGTCTTTGAATAAACATTTTGAGAAATGACCTTCACTAGTCATCATTGGACTGCATGCAAGTATCAATCTCCAAAACATTTAGTGTTCTGGTCTATGTCATTTAATTTTCCAATTTTAATCTAGCATTTCAAAGCAAGATACACTTAAAAACAAGACAGCTTCACTGGCACCATGTAAATAAAAGGATAAATTGTATGGCTTTCAACGCTTTGTGCCTATTTCATATCCAATGACATTTGTTATACAAAACAAGACTTGTAGAGCCTTTATTTATTTTATTTTCAATTTATTGAATCCCCAGAGCATTTACAATCCATTCCACTAATCATATTGAAGGTGGCAGTGATTCAAAATGACTATTATGCTGCAGGATTTCATTGATATTAAACTTAAGTGGCATTGGAAAGAAGCAGTTGACATCTTCCTTTGGGATGGTGATCAATCTCTGTTTGTTAGGTAGGTAACCACTTTCCAGTTTCTCATTCCCATTGGATAATAATCTAAATGGGGTAGAGGAGCAAAAGGATCGAGGGGTACAGCTATACAATTCACTAGAAGTAGTGACGCAGGTTAATAAGGCCAATAAAAAAGCAAATCAAGCACTGGGGTTCATTTCTAGAGGGATAGAATTGAAAAGTAGAGAAGTTATTTAGAACCTTGGTTAGACCACACTTTGAGTACTGTGCACAGTTCTGGTCTCCATATTATGAAAAGGATATAGAGGCATTGGGGAAGGTGATGATACCAGAACTGAGAGGATATACTTATCAGGAAAGATTGAACAGGCTGTGGGGCTCTTTTCTCTAGAAAAGAGAAGGCTTAGGGGGTGACCTGATGGAGGTCTTTTAAGATAATGAATGGGTTTGATAGGGTAGACATAGAGAAAATGTTTCCACTTGTGGGGGAGTCCAAAACTAGAGGTCATAAATATGAGATAGTCACTAATAAATCCAATAAGGAATTCAGGAGAAACTTCTTTACCCAAAGAGTGGTCAGAATGTGGAACACGCTAACACAAGGAATAGTTGAGGCAAATAGCAAAAATGCACATAAGAGGAAGCTAGATAAGCACATGAGGGAGAAATAAATAGCAAGATATGCTGATAGGGTTAGATGAAATGGATGCGAGGAGCCTCGTGTGGAGCAAAAACACCGGCATAGACCTGTTAAGCCAAATAGCCTGTTTCTATGCTGTAGACTCGATGGGCGCGATCTTGCCAGCCCTGGAGAGGCGGGTATGGAGGCGGGACTCCCAAGAAAATGGCAGAATTTGGGGGCGGATGCCCAACCCGCCCCCCAACCCGCCTCCGTGCCATCTTGCGAGGAGGCAGGTAGCCGACCCGCGCCGGGTGCCGTCTCCTTGGAGGTGGGAAGGAGATTACAGCCACTTAACTGCCTGTTAACAGGCAGATAAGAGGATTATCCCCATTTTGCCCACACAAGTGCGGGCTTCCCGAAGGCTCCGAACCCCGCCAGGGTCACCGAGGCGAGTAGTGGGTCTGCGGGGATCGGAGGGGCCCAAAAGTGCGCTGTGAAGGTAAGTGATGGGTGCAAGTGTGGAGAGGTGAGTATGTGAGGTAAGTGGAAAGTGTTGGAAAAAGTTTACTTACCTTTGTTTCTTCCTGCAGGCTTCAAGAGTTGGGTATGCAGAGAGTCTCGCACCTCTGCGGCAGAGCTGACAGATGGTTGTCGCATTCTCCAATGCAACAACCATCTAATTTCTGAAAAAGAAAGAGGTTAGATGAGGTCTTGAATTCAAGAACTCATCAAACTACAGAGAATGTCAGTGTTTGCCAGCTTCACAGAGCTGTCAAACAATGACAATTCATCTGTCAAAAATTTTTGACAGATGAAACGTCATATGCTGACGTTCTCTGTAACCAGCTTTCCCTTAATTGGCCTGCTAAGCCCGCTGGACAGGCTTAACAAGGTCAATCAAGGGAAAATAGCGAGGGTCGGCCAGAAGTTGATGGAGGCGGGACTGAAACCCGACAAGTGGGAGTCCCGCCTCCAAAAGCTCCCCATTGGCAAAATCCAACCCGATGTATCTGTGTAAAATACCTGACGCATATTTCCAGAAAGAGTATCAAATCACAAAATTGTGACCTTTCCTTATATACACCCATTCCAAATTGCACAAGCTGTATGATTCTAAATATTCCTATAGTTTAAAAGGGAATTCAGTCTTGTTCAGAAAAGTAAACTTCAAGAAGAGGCATTGCTTTCATTACATTGGCAGTAATATTTTGCCACTTTTATGCTTTCTGGCCAACTTCATTTATGAGTAGTTTTTAAAGACAACGTCTTCCCAGAAAGAATACATGATTCAGATATGATTTCCAAAGTGCTATTACTGTTAAGTAAATAATCTGTGGCTGTTTTTTATGAGAATTTGTCAGACTAAGAAAAAAATAAGGCAAAACTTTAGTGCATAGTATAAACTTTGCCAGTGTTGTTCTGAGCTAGATTTATGTACAACATAGTCGAACAAAGTTCAGACCACTGGACAGAGGATTGAGTTTGGAAGTAAACTAAGCTTTATATATATATATATATATATTTTTTTTTTTAAAAACACCTTTTAAATAAGGTCAGATAATGAGCCTGGCATTTTTAGATGGCTGAAATGGGAGTATTTAAGTTAAAGAATGCTCGGATTTTCTCCAAAACCTGAACAGAGTGGAGCTTGTTGCTTTGAATTCAAAATTGGTGGTTAGTGTGATATTGTCAACTGTCAAGTGAGAATTGAAACTGTATTATTACTTGGCATGCATTTTAGTGCAGATGATTTGCTTCTAGACCAATTGGCAGATGTCTTTATATGTCTTTGCTGGACATGTTCTGCTGGTATCAGCAAAGCCTCTCGTCACTTTCGTCATTGATGCAATGGATATATTCTGTAAAGATGTATCGGTTTCTCAGGAAATAAGATACTCTTACCTGTTCCAGGTACTTTGTAAGTGAGTAGTGTATCTTCAAAGTATTAATTTATATAGCAACCTCCTTTTTCATTCTAGCAAGAGAACCAAGTTGCAGAGTAATTAACAGTGAGAAAGGCTGAGATGAAAGGTAGCAATCTGATAGAAGGCAATAAAGCTGTGGATTTAGCAACTGAACTGATTTAACAATGAACTTTTTTTCCAAGTATCAAGTACCATACATAAAATGTTAAATTATTTAATACCAAAATATTTTTTATATAGGTCTGTAGTTGTCTGTGTCTGTTTTGTCACCATTTTTGAATATGGGCACCATATTAAGTTGTTTCCAATGTACTGGTAAATCTCTAGTCCTCATTGGCTCTCTCATAATGGTGATCAATGCCTCCCAGAACTCCTCCCTAGTCTTTCATAGCACTCTGGGATAAATACCATATAACCCTGATTGATTTGTTTTAAGCCCTTTCAGCTTGTCCAAAACTTCCATCTGCTTTATAGTGAAGTCCTGAATTTTGCCTTGATATTTGTTTTGTTTGGCAGGGAGAGTATGTGTTCATTACTTCCTTTGTGAATAAGCTTTTTGATTATTCCTCCAGGGAGTCTGTCATTGATCAACGTATTGAGGGTGCAGTTACTCAAATGCAGTCAATTATTGAGCTTGGAAGAGTGATACGAGACAGGAAGACCCTCCCAGTTAAGGTTTGTCATTGCGGATCACGCGCCATCTATGTTTTGCAATAATGCTCCTGCTCTGTTTTTTGATCTTGGGTCTTTATATAAACTAATCTGTCATCTCTCTGTACTCAGTGTTCTTGAGAAACAGGGTGATCACACAATGAACTGATGTAACAGCATTTGACACCATTCATTTCTTCATATCAATTACTTGCATTTTTTTACAAAAATTCAAAAAAGAAATTTTTGAAAGGAATTAACTATAGGTCTGTAATATTTGTAAGAAGGAATACTTTAGCTTTTACTAATTTTTTTTGTACCCATTGCAAATCATATGCTTGCTATTAAGACTTTGAATCAATGGATCCACACGTAAAGATAATTTTGCTCATCTTGCATTTACCAATTTGTGGTCCAGCTGTTCAAGGCCAGTAAACTAAACATATCATCGCATTAATCAAGTGCATAAGAGTAAGCTTAACATTCAAGAACTCTTGATGCTGTTTCACAATATCTAGAACATTGATAATGTGCTAGTCTGCCAATAAAAAGTGTGCTGTACTATGCTGAATGAAATGCTGAAGGTTTTCAGTCCTGTGCTAATTTTCCCTCTTTCTGTTTCTAGTTCAGAGTTCTGGCTTTATGGCCTGTTTTCAAATTTGTTTTTTGTCTTTTTGTTTTCTTAACTGGCTATACTTTTTAATATATAAATGTGACCTGGCAAATGTCGCAACAAAGAGTTAAAGGTTTGTCCAATTAACTTTTTTTTAGTACCCTTTAAAAGAAGTTGTGGTCATTCACCAGGATTCAGAAGCACTGAAAGATATTAGATCCTTGGAGAAATATATTCTAGAGGTAAGTTAATTCATTTGCATGTTTTTTTAAATGATCACGAATGTTGCTTTTTTATATCTACCTTTATGTGAAATTGTTGTGAGATGGCTTGTAATGTCAAGAAAAAAAATTGTGAACAAAACTGATACTTTTACGTGCTGCAATACCATTTTTTCTTTATACATATCAGCTTCACTTTTTGTGTGGTGAATGGTTGGCTGTTTTAGCACTTAAAAAGATAAATGCTAGATCACCTGACCGTAAAAACTGATGTAATTTCATCAGTGGTTAAAACAATATAGCGGGCCAGAATTTGCTGAGAAAGTAACGGTGTGCGAACTGCGTGTTATTAATGTGTAAATTGGCCTGCAACTTTTGGTGAGGAAGCGGTACCCCGTGAACTGCAAATCGCCACAAGTTGCTGGACGATTTGCGCCGCTTCGCCATTAGCTTCTCGAAAACAGCATCTCGCCCTTAACCTCCCCATGAGTTTCATGAACTTGCTGCATTTGCACATTAATTGCCCATTAAATTCGCCACATAAAGTTAAATCTAGTAATTAATAGCGTAAGCCCCTGATACTGAATTGTAGTTCTGATCCCCTTTTGTGTTTACCGAAATGTTTTAAGGAGAATTTTTTTCCCAGTATGTGCTGGCATAATAGTCTGGAAAAATTACTTTGTGGAAAGATTTTGATATGTTACTTTGAGCAAAATTAAAATGCTTTAAGGTTATCAATTATATGTGTGTGTAGTTCAATACAGAAAATGCAGTGTGCCAAATATGGCTGTCTGTTCTGTAGTATTGTACTGTTTAACTTGTTCAACCAATTAATATTCATTTAGTAGGAATTTTCACCTGACTACAGGACTAGAAACCTGCATTCATATGGGTTTGTTTGAGCAAACTATCTGCAATAGTATTCTGCACTCTGCTGTTCCTTACGAGTTTGTTCTGTGTGCCAAGTTTGTGTCTCTTTACACTAATAAGGGGAGGCCGGGGTGAAGAACTACTGCAGCAAAATGCCTAGATCAATTAATTACAGTTTGAAGACTGGTGTTAACATTGAGCAAATAGTTTAAAGGGGAACACCATCACTAAGCCACAGCAGTTGGAAGAGGAAAAGACCATGAAGATGCAGAAGATATCTTCAAAGGCTAATGCCTAGAGTTGTGTCCTGACCATGTTCACTGGGCAGTATTTTAGACATCATCAGTTGCATAGGTAGACTCTCTTGGACATATGGGGACGACTGCAGGTGAGTTTCCAGGACAAGACTACAGTTAAATCAACCTGGCCATTATAAGTTGATGGTACACACTTGGCTAAGTATGCAACTAGTCTTAAGTCTCATGGTGCTGCAGTAACTTTACATGAAATGACCCTTTGTTACTATTAATCTTGCCTTATAGTAGGGAACCCTTTAAAGTTATTAAATTCACACCAATGTTCAAATTATATCATAAGAACATAAGAAATAAGAGCAGGAGTAGGCCATTTGGCCCCTCGAGCCTGCTCCGCCGTTCAATAAGATCATGGCTGATCTTTTACCTCAATTCCACTTTCCTGCACTATCCCCATATCCCTTGATTCCCTTAATATTCAAAAATCTATCGATCTCTGTCTTGAATATACTCAATGACTGAGCCTCCACAGCCCTCTGGGGTAGAGAATTCCAAAGATTCACCACCCTCTGAGTGAAGACATTTCTCCTCATCTCAGTCATAAATGGCCGACCCCTTATTCTGAGACTGTGATCCCTAGTTCTAGACTCCCCAGCCAGGGGAAACCTCCTCCCTGCATCTACCCTGTCAAGCCCTGTAAGAATTTTGTATGTTTCAATGAGATCATCTCTCATTCTTCTAAATTCTAGAGAATATAGGCCTAGTCTACTCAATCTCTCCTCATAGGACAATCCCCCCATCCCAGGAATCAGTCTGGTGAACCTTTGTTGCACTCCCTCTTAAGCAAGTATATCCTTCTTTAGGTAAGGAGACCAAAACTGTACACAATACTCCAGGTGTGATCTCACCAGGGCCCTATATAATTGCAGTAAGACGTCTTTACTCTTATACTCAAATCCTCTTGTAATAAAGGCCAACATACCATTTGCTTTCCTAATTGCTTGCTGTACCTGCATGTTAACTTTCAATGATTTGTGTACAAGGACACCCAGGTCCTTCTGAACACCAACATTTCCCAATCTCTCACCATCTAAAAAATACTCTGCTTTTCTATTTTTCCTACCAAAGTGGATAACTTCACATTTCTCCACATTATATTCCATTTGCCATGTTCTTGCCCACTCACTTAGCTTGTCTATATCCCCTTGAAGCCTCTTTGCATCCTCCTCACAACTTACATTCCCACCCAGCTTTGTATCATCAGCAAACTTAGACATATTACATTTGGTCCCCTCATCCAAATCATTGATATAGATTGTGAATAGCTGAGGCCCAAGCACTGATCCTTGCAGTATCCCACTAGTTACAGCCTGCCAACCTGAAAATGACCCGTTTATTCCTACTCTCTCTTTTCTGTCCATAAGCAATCCTCAATGCATGCCAGTATATTACCCCCAATCCCATGAGCCCTAATTTTGTTTAATAACCTCTTGTGTGGCACCTTATCGAATGCCTTCTGAAATCCAAATACATCACATCCACTGGTTTCCCCCTTATCTATTCTGTTAGTTACAACCTCAAAAAACTCTTGACAGATTTGTCAAACCCGATTTCCCTTTCATAAATCCGTGTTGACTCTGCCCAATCCTATTATTATTTTCTAAGTGCCCTGTTACCATATCCTTAATAATAGATTAAGCATTTTCCCTACTACTGATGTCAGGCTAACTGGTCTGTAGTTCCCTGTTTTCTCTCTCCCTCCTTTCTTAAATAATTAAATATCCCAGGATTTTGAGTCATAAAAAATCTACATGAGGTTTTTATTTGTTTTTGGATGCAGGCATTGCATTTACACACTAAATTTTACAGTGCATTTCACCACCCTTGGAAAAAGTAAGGTTCAGAATTTTATGTAAATAGAGGCGATCTATTTTGCTGATGTAGCTTTGAGGGAAAAGTGGATCTTTTCACTGGACATGTTCAAGAAAATCATCTTGATAGCCCATTCACTGAGATAAAATGGCAGAATTCTGGAACTACTGGTTGATTATTTTGGACAAAGTAGCCATGTGATTCATCTGTATGTATCTGTATATTCTTTTGAAAGTCACAGCACTCTGGAATTGTCTCTGCAAGGCTCCAAACATAAGCCTAGTTCAGGGATTTTCGATGGTTATCATGTAAACTTGACGTGCTACAAATCCCTTAATGAGGAATCTTTATCACTTGTGTGCTTTGCCAGATAATGACAAATAAAATGACAGTATTTCATTTTCACTCTGGCTTCTTAGAAATATAGTGGCCAAGTATTACATTATTTTAAGTGGATCTGACATCTGCAGAATATAAAATGTCACAAGCTGTGTGAAAAGAGACTGAATTATGTTTCGGTTTTTAAAAATGTACTTGTGATGGGTTTTCAGTTTTTCTACATAGATGGACAAAAAATCCTGCAGTTTTCTTGTTACTAAGCGGAATGTAGTTCAGTGTTCTGTGCCTTCGGGAACATATATACGTATTTGCATGAAGCAGTTTAATTTACAAATGGTTTTATCAACATTTACTGCGGGGAGTACGTGCTTAGAAATTAGGAAAGGAAAGTAGAAAATATTAGATATGTCACTACTTGGTTTTAACGTGGAATATAAAATTGACTTAATAATGTTATTTTCACCTGAAGCTTCAAGACATTTAAAATTCAAACTTTTACAGTCCTCCCCGGGCAGCACTGAGCTGTTTGCAAGGGGATCTGGGGCTAGGATACCACTCTTGGGGGGAAAAATTCAGTTGGTTGCGCCTCCCGTTAGCGCCTTAAGAGGGCGCTAATAGGGCGCAAAGCAACTAGCGCCCGGGCGCGGCGATGTTTACGCCGCTCGCGAAATTAACTAGACATTTTGTGGCGGCGCTAAATACTACCGCCACGATCTCCTGCGCCGGCAGACCGTGACATCAGTCGAGTGCGCAATGCCCCGGTAGCGCCCCGGAGTGGATATTGAGTGGCGCCCCCTGCCTTACCGCCTGCCGCTAGCAACGACAGGTCAGGGCAGCGTTTTGCAGTCAGGAAGGGACTGGGGGAGCGCTATTTAAAGGCGACCGCTTCCTGCCTTTTATTGTTGGTGACATTTTTGAACCACGCAGTCTGAGAGAGAGAGACTTCTGGAGAGATTCAACGCTGTGTGAAGGAGTTTTGGGTACTGAGCAGCACTTTGCAGGTTCATTTTGATTTGCCCTTCCTTGTATCGATTTAGAAGAGACTGTGAGGGCTGCACTCTGAGCTCTTTCCCTGGGCCTCTCCATTGTTCTTTCCTGCAGATTTGATGTACAGGTCTCTCCAGGCCGAGATTCAAGGCTGCAATGAGCAGGATGTGGATGGAAAGCAAGATCAACCCTCCCCTTTAAGAACTGGCCGGGGACATTGTGTGTGTGTTCCATTGCTGACTGACATCACACGAGCTTCGCCAGCGCTCTGAGTTAGCGCCTCGCTCCTCGGCCTTTGCGCCTTAAGACAGGTGTGAAGCGCCTGATTTAGCGCCCCAATCACCTCCAGGGGCGATAAAAGTCAAGTTTGCAGTCGGAGGCGATAATTAGCGCCAGGCGCTAATCTTTGCACCCGGCCGATAATTGCGCCCCAAATGGGGCGATACTGAATTTCTCCCCCTTGGTGTCTTGAGAATTTTATATATTTTTGCTGTGTTGGTTCACTCACCAAAAGGCTGTTTACAAATAAAATGTTTTCTACAATTATAGCATTTTTCTTTGGGTAGCTAACACACTTTTTTGGAAGTTAGGACAGGGAGTCTCTGAGAATGAGTCGGTATTTATAGGCATCCCACAATGAAAAGTTTGGGGAAGGTGGAAAACACTGCTTTAGTCCACCTTGTTAATGTTTTGAACTTGTCATAAGATTTGGTTAACCATTTGCAGTTCTTGTTAATTACAGTTCTAAGATATTTTTAATGATGAAAATTGGGAAGTTCCTGTTAAATTTTCCAGGTGTAAATCATGAGAGTGGGGGAAGATAATGAATGTTCCACAGTTTGACTTTCCTGATGCAGATTCTTTCACTTTCTTAGCAGAAAAATGGCATTTCTGAGATCCGCCCTCTCAGGTGGATGTAAAAGATCCTGTAGCACTATTATCCCTCAACCAACATCAGTAAACATATTATCTGACGAAAGGTCTTCGACCTGAAACGTTAACTCTGTTTCTCTCTCCACGGATGCTGCCTGACCTGCTGAGTTTTTCCAGCGTTTTCTGTTGTTATTTAGGGGGATTCCTATGATGCTTATGGGGATTCCATTTACGTACGGAATCCCCATAAGCATAATAGAAATTCCCAAATAAATAAAATTTCACACTGCTTAAATAAAATTAAATGATCACATGTTCAAAATTAATTTAAAAGACCCTTTACTTAGCATTTAAAATAAAAATGTAATTTTTTTGAAAAATAAATTTAAACATTTTAAAACGGGCCAAAATTTACCTAACCAATTTTAAATGTATGTGCATGTTTAAATAATTAAAAAATGTTTATTTTAACCCTTACGCTGGTAAAAGAAGGCCGTACGCCTGCTTTTACCAGGCGTAAGGGTTTCGTGGGCATTCGCTGGGCAGTAGTTGGACAAATAGCCCAACCTGCTGTGCGTATGCTGTCGGAAGCACCGTAATGTCAGGCCCATTATCTGTTCATTTATATCATTGCTGCTTGTGGAACCTTGCTGTATGCAAACTGGCTGCCACGTTTCCCTACATTACAACAGTGACTACACTTCAAATTTTACTTCCCAGTTTTTTTGTTCTGGTTACTAGCATTCTTTTCACCTATTTTTGGACTTGCTCTGGCTATACTTAAAGTTTCTTCTTTGAGGCATTCACTCTATCTGGCCTTGTTCACTTCATCATATCATCACAGACTACCCAATTTCACTGCCAACAGGCAGGTCAGGACAGTAGCTTGCCAAATTGTAGTGCATCACCTAATATCAGCTGAAACACCCTTGTGCATCTGACTTGTGATTAGATGGACTTCTCCACTGTTAAAGATTGGTTTATATCATTTGACATTGACTGATGATTGAGGGAAAGAGGGGCTCAAAATACTGGTGTAAAATACTTTCAAAGACAAGTTTTTATTCCAGTTTGACTGTACTGAGCCACTGGGAAGGGACTCATTCATTCAGTAGTGCCTGAGCTTTGTGTTTTCCAGGTCAATCTACATAGGTATGTTTGATGAGGCTCAGGTGCTCGCCTCTATTAGTAAGAATCACTACAGCAGGGTGTTAGAAACAATGATTGAATGAATCAATCCTTTCCCCCTCTCATTTTCTCCTCTGTAGAGGCTGACTCATGCTGCCATACAGTTCCATTCTTACCAGCAGGCCACCAGTACTGTGTCCAACTTGGCCCATTTTGTAACAGTCTAAGTATTTTGCTGATAGGATCTCATTGACGATAATCTTCACCTTTGGCGATAAACTGGCGGAGCGGATCGCCTGCCCATTATAGAACCCACCTGATTCTCATTTTCATTGATCTATTTAGTGAGTCTTGTAGCTTTTTTAAAATTTTGTTTTGTTCAATGAATCATAGAAACATAGAATGGTTACAGCACGGAAGAAGGCCATTTGGCCCGTCGAGCCTGTGCCGGCTCTCTGCAAGAGCACCTCAGCTAGTCCCACTCCCCCACCCTTTCCCCGTAGCCCTGCAAATATTTTTCTTTCAGGTACCTATCCAACTCCCTTTTGAAAGCCGTGATCGAGTCTGCCTCCACCATCCTTTCAGGCAGTGCATTCCAGATATTAACCACTCGCTGAGTAAATTTTTTTTTCCACATGTCGCCTTTGGTTCTTTTGCCAATCACCTTAAATCTGTGTCCTCTGGCTCTCGACCCTTCTGCCAATGGGAACAATTTCTCTCTATCTACTCTGTCCAGACCCCTCATGATTTGGAACACCTTGATCAAATCTCCTTTCAATCTTCTCTGATCTAAGGAGAACAACCCCCAGCTTCTCCAGTCTAGCCACATAACTGAAGTCCCTCATCCCTGGAATCATTCTCGTAAATCTTTTCTGCACCCTCTCTAAGGCCTTCACATCCTTCCTAAAGTGCGGTGTCCAGAATTGGACACAATACTCCAGTTGAGGCCGAACCAATGTTTATAAAGGTTCATCAGAACTTCCTTGCTTTTGTACTCTATACCTCTATTCATGAAGCCCAGGATCCCATAAGCTTTTTTAACTGCGTTCTCAACCTGCCCTGTCACTTTCAACAATTTGTGCACATATACCCCCGAGGCTTCTCTGTTCATGCACCCCCTTTAGGATTCTACACTTTAGTTTATATTTCCTCTCCTCATTCTTTCTAGCAAAATGTATCACTTCACACTTTTCTGCATTAAATTTCATTTGCCACGTGTCCGCCCATTTCACCAGCCTATCTGTGTCCTCTTGAAGTCTATCACTATCCTCCTCACTGTTCACTATACTTCCAAGTTTTGTGTCATCTGAAAATTTTGAAATTGTGCCCTGTACACCCACATCCAAGTCATTAATATATATCAAGAAAAGCAGTGGTCCTAGTACCGAAGTAATGATGTAAAATGCAGCCCAGCCAAGTTTAAAGTTGAATTACTGCCTCCAATTTTCTTGTGACATACCCACAGATTTTGAACCACTTAATAAATAATGGGCCTGATATGACTTTGTTGGGACACACTATTGGAATTTTAACAAGCTTTTTGGATTCTGAAATGTAATTTTGCTTCTCCAAACTATTAGTTCTGAATACAGTAATTTTCTCCCTGTTGTTCATCAGGCTAAGTGCTGTCCTTGAATAATGAAGCCAGCACAGATGTTTTAGTGCACTGTTTTACTCTTAATATTGAATAGAGAATTAGTTGCAGTTAAGGATGCCAAAAAGCACTTTGTCATTTAGGTAAAAATGTTTTTGAAGTGTTGGTGGAAAGAAGGAAACTGCATTAATTCAGTTTGGACTGCAGATAGGATCAGAATTTATGCTGGCTCAGTTCTTGATTTTAACAGTGGTGGCATGTAACTTCAATTTTGCAGTCTACTTCTCTTATTTGCTGACAGTGTTCTCTATTATTTTCAGATTGGAAATTTAGAAGAGACTGGATTTAGAATTGTCAAAAGTTCTTGTTTTTCCTGTAGCCAGTGGAGATGTTGCCACTTGTCCAAGTTCATAATTTGTCGGTTTACTCAAAGCCATGGTTACAGAACACTTATTAAAGTTTAAAGATTTTTTTATGAACTAGATGTTTTCCTACTTGCTGGAGGAAAGATTGTGGATTCTTCCTCTTTTTATTTTAACTTCCAAATTTGGAAATTCCATCATCCCACAAAGGGGAGAGTTATCAAGAGACACTACAAGTTTTTATATATATATATATTCACAAGATTTCACTGCCAGTTTGGTCAGGTGATCTTTCATATTCTTCTCTAAAAAACCTAATTATGAACCATACCCATAAATCTTTTTGTCTTCTCATTGTCAACAGTCATAACTATTTACATCAGAAAGTATTTGTATTTTTTATGGCACATCTGTGTGGTTTTATTTAAACAGTCCTGACAATATTTTAGGAAGTTTTGCTTCATGATATGTCTTCAGCTAAAGCTTCACTTACTCTTCATCATAGATACCATTTTACTCTGATATTTGCCATGCCTCAGCGTAGACCAATTATGTCTGCCTTGATAATTTGTTCCCATGAATTCATCATCCTTGTGTTCTAGTTGATGCCAGCTCTTGATTTTAAAAACCTTGGGTAAACTGCTGTATATCCTTTCCAGTGAATGAAAGACAATTAAAATCTTTGTTTGAAACAGTTGTCTTTGTTCTGGCAACGGTTTTAACCCGATAGTAATATGGTGTCTCCCTGAACTGTGCAATAAGTCACTAGTGGAAGTCAGATGTGCTTCATCATTGCCTGAATGTGTTACCCCAAAAGGCGTTTGGTTTGAGCTACATGTGAAGTATCATTTAATTTAAAAGTTGAATAAAAATGAAGGAAGGAAAGATTACATTCTCCAAGAGCTTCTGCAGGCACTGAACCCCAGGATTTCCATGCTACTGATTCTGCTTGTGTTTTTTTATTGAGCAATTTAAGCCTATTGTTTTCTATGATCCGAGTTTCAACTACTTTCCTTTTTTAGCATAAAGGATTAGCGACTGTGTGGGTTGGTGGAAGGCTGACAGTATCTTCTTTGTCACTCAGTTGGGGTAGTTCTTGGACCTCATCAATATTTTCTTGTCAGAAGCTCTATCTTAGTCCATTTGTCTCGAGATTATACTTTTATCCAGAACTGTGTATTTCTGCGTAGATAGATTCAAAGATTTAGATGTTTGTTTGCATATGTAATTGGCTACAATGATGGAGGTGGGATGAAATGAAGAATATGTTTGAGCAATTGCTTCATAAGTTTGTATTTATGCACCATAATGTTGGTCATAGAGTCATAACGGCACAGAAGGAGGCCATTCGGCCCATCGAGTCTGTGCCGGCTCTCTGTAGAGCAATCCAGTCAGTCCCAATCCCCCGCTCTATCCCCGTAGCCCTGCAAGTTTACTTCCCTCAAGTGCCTATCCAGTCTCCCTTTGAAAACATTGAGTGTCTCCGCCTCCACCACTTCCGTCGGCAGCGAGTTCCAGGTCCTCACCACTCGCTGCGTAAAAAGTTTTTCCTCATAGCCCCCCTGTATCTCTTGCCCAAAACCTTAAATCTGTGTCCCCTAGTCCTTGCACCATCAACTAGTAGGAACAACCTTTCCCCGTCTAGCCTATCCAAACCCATCATAATCTTGTACACCTCTATCAAATCACCCCTCAACCTCCTTTGCTCTAATGAAAACAAATCCTGCTTCTCCAGCCTGTCCTTGTAGCTAAGCTCCCCCATGCCCAGAACCATTCTGGTAAATCTCCTCTGCACCCTCTCAAGTGCCTTCACATCCTTCCTAAAGTGTGGTGACCAGAACTGGATGTAATATTCCTTTATAAAGGTTCAGCATAACTTCTCTACTTTCGTACTCAATACCTCTATTTATGAAACCCAAGATCCCATATGCTTTGCAAACCACTCTCAATATGTCCCGCCACCTTCAGGGACCTATGCACATTAACTCCCAGGTCCCTCTGTCCCTGCACACTCTTTAAAACTGTGCCATTAAGTGTATATTGCCTCTCCCTGTTACTTCTGCCAAAATGCATCACCTCACACTTCTCTGTATTAAATTCCATCTGCCACTTGTCTGCCCATTCGGTTAGCCTTCCTATGTCCTGTTGCAGTCGATTGGTATCATCCTCACTGTTTGCCACACCCCCAAGTTTGGTGTCATTGGCAAATTTAGTAATTCTACTCTGTATTCCAATATCCAGGTCATTTTTCAAAAAAAGCAGTGGCCCTTGGGGAACACCACTATCTACCATCCTCCAGTCTGAAAAACAGCCATTTACCACAACTCACTGTTTTCTGTCCTTAAACCAATTCCTTATCCAAGCTGCCACTGACCCAACTATTCCATGAGCCTCAATTTTGTTAACCAGCCTTCTATGTGATACTTTGTCAAATGCCTTCCTAAAATCCATGTAGACAATATCCATTGCATTCCCTTCATCAATCCTCCCTGTTACTTGATGAAAAAAATAAATTAGATTAGTCAAACACGATCTGCCTTTTACAAATCCGTGTTGGCTCACCTTAATTAGCTTAAACCTCTCCAAGTGCCTGTTAATTTTTTCCTTTATTATTGTTTCTAAAACTTTACCCACCACTGATGTTAAACTGACCAGCTTGTAGTTACTAGGATTGTCCTTACACTCTTTCTTGAACAATGGTGTCACATTTGCCACTTTCCAATCCTCAGGCACCTCCCCTGCATCTAGGGAAGATTGGAAAATTATGGCAAGCCCTTCCGCTATCTCCTCCCCCACTTCCCTTAGCAACCTGGGATGCAAGCCATCTGGACCAGGCAACTTATCCACTCTAAGCATACCCAGCCTTTCTAGTACATCCTGTCTATCAATTTTCACCCCCTTCCATTGCTTCTACCTTTTCCACTTCTACTGATATTTTGTCAGCATCCACCTCCTTAGTAAACACCGATACAAAGTACTCATTGAGTATTCTAGCCTTGCCTGATGCCTCTAAGCATATATCACCTTCTTTGTCTCTAATAGGCCCCACCCCACCTCTTACTACCCGCTTACTGATTACATGCCAGTAGAAGATTTTTGGGTTCCCTTTTATGTTAACCGCCATTCTACTCTCATATTCTCTCTTTGCCAATCTTATTTTCATCCCCTCTCAACTTATTGTATTTGGTCTAGTTCTCCCTTGAAGAATTCACCTGACATTCATCATACACCTTCATTTTTTGTGTCATCATCTTCTCTATCTCCCTCATCATCCAAGGAGCCCTTGCCCTTCCCTCCTGTTGGAATGTACCTAGCCTGTACTTGGAACATCTCTTCCTTAAAGATCACCCATTGTTCCGTTACAGTTTTTCCTGTCAGTCTTTGCTTCCATTTTACCCTGGCTAGATCCTTTCACATCCCATTAAAGTTAGCCCTATTCCAGTTTAAAAGTTCCACTCTAGATTGTTCCTTGCTCCTCCCCATTGCTAATCTAAATCTTATGATACGATGATCACTCGTACCCAAGTGTTCTCCCACAGACACTTGGTCGACCTGGCCCACCTCATTCCCCGGCACCAGATCCAGCAATGCCTCCTTCCTAGTTGGGCCAAGAACATACTGGTCAAGAAAAATCTCCTGAACACATTTCAGAAATTCCTCCCCCTCCTTTCCCTTTACCCTAGCATTATCCCAATCGATATTTGGGTAATTAAAGTCCCCCAATATCACCACTCTATAGCTCTTGCATATCTCTGCGATTTCCCTGCAGATTTGCTCCTCTACCTCCCTCTCACTATTTGGAGGCCTGTAGAATACCCCCAATAGCGTGATCATACCCTTTTTGCTCCTCAACTCTAACCAAATGGATTCTGTCCTTGTTCCCTCAAGAACATCCTCCCTTTCCAACACTACAATGTCGTCCTTAATCAGCACTGCCACCCCACCTCCCTTTTTTCCTTGCCTATCTTTTCTGAACATCTTGTACCCTTGAATATTAAGTGCCCAGTCCTCACCATTTTTAAGCCACGTTTCTGGTATTGCCACAACATCATATTGCCACATGGCTAATTGTGCTTGTAGCTCACCAACCTTATTCACCACACTTTGTGATCCATGACAACTGATGCAAAGGTGTTCTTCATAGACTTAAGATTGATACCAAAGTGGTCAGTCATCAGCTTTTAATTCTAGTCACATGTAAACATAAGCTAGTAAACCAGTACCAATACTTTAACACTAACTTTTATCTGTGGCTATTTTGTTTCCATCACTTTTGATCACCTGTATGTCTTTATTCTGTGAGGATATGCCAAGGACATGTACAAATATAGAGAAAACTGTGGCAAGTTTCAAGCATATGTATTTATAAAACGGATTAGTACCTTGTTAAAATAGTGTTGGTCAGATCTCTGGAAACTCACAAAAGGATATTGATCCAAGCACATCACTTAGCTCCAAGCTGACTTATAAGGAGGTAAACTCTCAAAATTTCATCATGAGGAATTATCTCTTTAAATAAAATGTATTTCGTGTTTCTGTTCCAAAAAGAATGCAATATCAAGATTGCTCAATTTATTCACAGAATGCAGCCTCAAAACATTCTATTATGTACCTAAAACCTTAACACTCTGTCTACTGTATCTATAAAATGTGAAACCTCTGGGTCCAGGTCTTGCTTAATGTTCTTACAAATAATGTAACTCTTTCAAATTAAACAATTTATGCATTGGCTAGCAAGTTTTAAATGTAATCCTCAAAAGGTTAATTGAGCAATAGGCCTGGGATTCCCAAGTGTATGAGGGAATGACTTACATAGTGAAAGTACAGAGTGCCCTTGTACAGGAGAGATTTTTGTTCCTTGGTATATTCTAGGACTCCTAATCTCTCATACCACACAGAAAATAAAAAATACAGCAAGCTACTAATGTGTTGTTTTCTGGAAGCGTGGCAGTTTTTTCGTTAAATCCCAGGAATCGTAATTTAGCTTAACCAATCAAAAAACACCTGATGTTTTCATATTAATTTATTCATTATAGAATTAGATTTAGAATTAAAATAATTCAGGATTCATTGGGGCACAACGGGCAACCAGTTGACTTATTTAATTTTTTTTATTTGAAGAGATCTGTTTCAGATTGATTGTCAATATTCCGTAATGCAAAATCAGTGATATCTACTGCCTGTCTTTTGACTGACATAGTATTCTAACAACACAGCTTGGTGGTGGAATTGAATTAATACACTTCGTATACAAGGATAGCAATTAGAAGATCTGTATTCTTTGAACTTGTGTAAAATTGTATCTTGACCCTAATTAACTTACATATTCCAAAACCCAATAGCTAAAAGCAGCAAAACTGAACTACTTCTTAAATTTAGATTCAGACTGAGAGCCAGTTATCAGCTCTAACGGGAAGGAGAGGTTAGGGAATGGATGTTCTTATAAGTTTATAGGGTTCAAAGACATTTCTTGGCTTTCATAGGAATTAAGTATACAATGATGACTACTGTTAATAATAATTACACATAGACTTAACACACTTACAGTGCAAGTTACCGGAGAATTCACACATTACAGTTCTTGAATTCGATGGTTTAACGGCTGATCAGGCCGTGTCGAATTCTGAAGAATCTGTTCTAAGCTCCCCTGTGCATATTTTTTTTCTCTAGTGCCAATATTTATGTTATCAAAGGATTACCTCATCCCGTTATTCACTTACTGAATTTCAATTTTAACAAGAAGGCTTCCGATGGACCTTATCAAGGCTTTATCTTGACTGAGTTGTCAATCAAATTGTTCAACTGGATACAGTTACCGAGGCCCAATACTTCAGTTATCCCTTGACCATATTCTTCATAAATGTTCTTTGAGGAGTTGGTCATCCTAGTTACAATTTCTCAAATGCATGGCACCATTAATCTTGTCAACTATTTCACAACTACATGACCTATGGCGGTCGATGCAGCCATCCAACAAAGAAAGTCTGTTTTTGCCTCTGCTGAACTATTATCAGCTACATGTCCCTGTCCTTGCTTTTCATTTCACTGGAAACAAGACTGAAACGGACATTTCGAGCCTACTAACAGAAACTCACTTAGCAGGCAAAAGCCAGAAATTAATGTAAAATAAGTCATTAGTAACCCATTTCTTACGGCGAGTTATCCTGTAGCAGTGATGGAGCTGCAGGTTTGAGAAGGACGGGCAGTTAGAGCAAAATGGACTCAATGCCCAGTGACAATTGTCCTTGTTGATAGATTACTCAGATCAGTGGCGAGATGAGGAAACAATTTCATTCACTCTGCCTCATGAGACTCTGCAGCTGAGGAGGAGTTGGTTTCTGTGAATTCTCTGCTGTCCTGATGATGAATTGGTAGGGGGAGGAAGGGACTGAGCTTTTAAACTAGCTCTTGAGTCATTTAAACATCCTCACTCTAAGGTTTCATTCTGTATTTTAGTCATGAGCTAAAACTGTGAACTACATTTCCCTGACTTCAGTTGCTTTAGTGAGCTACTATCTAACTTTACTGATGAGTTTAAAGTAATTGATTTGTTTACTGTCCTCATTACGTAATAGTGTCTATGTCAACAAGAATTCTGCTTAAAATGTCCACAATAATTTTTTTTCGAGAGATTATCAGCATTCAATGTGATGTCTACATGAATGAAGAGATTCTGTGCATAAAATAATGATCATTGAAGTGAGCCCATTTAAGTACTACAAATGATTTTGAATCTTGTATAGCAGTTACGCAAAGGATTAAATTTTGGACTAGAAAGGAGTTGATGGTTCAACCTTGTAAGTTTACTGTGTTTTAGATCCCTTACAATATTCCTGTTTTCGACAGATGTAAAAGGGATTTGCAACTTGAAAAATATCAACATATAATTTCCATACAACAAACTTCTGTTTAGTTGCCTGTAACTAGATTTGTATAGAATAGAATAGCAAAATACTGCGGATGCTGGAAATCTGAAATAACAACAGAAAATGCTGGAAACACTCAGCAGGTCAGGCAGCATCCGTGGAGAGAGGAACAGAGTTAATGTTTCAGGTCTGTGACCCCCAAGACCCAATTCAGGACTTGAGTGCATAATCTAGGCTGATACTTCAGCACTAGGGGATGCAGGGAGGGGGTGTTGCATTGTTGGAGGTGCCTCTTTGCATGAGACTTTAAACTGTAGTCCCACCTGTATGTTCAGGTGGGTGTTAAAAGTTATTGCAGCACTATTCAAAGAATAGCAGGATGTTATCCCGGTGTTGTGGCAATATTCCCCCTCCCCAACCAACAGCATCAAAAAGCAGATTAATTTATCTCAGTACTGATTGTGGAATCTTCCTGTGCACAAAATTGCTGTTGCATTTGCACCTTTTATTATTAGAAAATGATGTGCAAAGTAGAATTGTAGCTATGTGGTTTCAGCTATTGTATGTAGAAATATAGAATAGAATCATAGAAAGCGAAGCGCAGAATTTAGCCCATCCAGTTTCTGCCTGTGTGTTTCTCCACCTGAGCCACCTGGTCTAATTTTATTCTCCTACTCATTCCCCATACCCTTCAATATTGCTCATTTTCAAGTACAGTCCCCACCACTTACACCATCCCCGCTTATCTATCCTCTGTTATTTCTTCAGAGAATTTGAGGTTGCTCAAGTGTGAGCTGCCTTTTAGAAATCCATGTCGCCTGGGCCCGATTAACTCTGACTTCTAAATGTGCTTCATAATTTAATCCACTGTTATAGTCTCGAATAACTTACCAACAACTGAAGTAAGATTAACTGATCTATAATGTTCTGGATCATCCTTTTTAAAGAGTGGAGTCACATTTACCGCCCTCCAGTCTTCTGGCACAGTTTTCTTTCCACAGAACTTTGGAAAATTTTAGCGGGAGTGTCCACTATTTCTATCTTACCTCCCTTTGGCTCCTTGGATGTGAACCATCAGTGATTTGTCTACTTGAAGTTTTGGTGGGTTCTTTAGTACTGTCTTTGTTTTAATAATCTCCACTAACTCTTCTATATCCACCTCTGGTGGTTCTACAATCTCAATCTACCTCTCCTGAAAACTATGGCATAGTGCTTATTTAATATCGCTGCCATTCCCTCACTCTCCACTGCAAGTTTAGTGTACCTAGCACTTATTGAACTGGTATAAAAGAATAATTGGAGAATAAAATTGGATTGGGGCACATAGTGAGTGGCTGGCTGAATGGCCTCCCCATGTGCAGTAATTTTGATGATTCTGTAAGTCTACATAAACCATTGCATGTTTAAGGGCTGAGCTCCTCTTGCTTCAGTTAGTAATTCAATTTTTTAATGCTGTGACGGTCTTGCATTAATTGTTTTGTACATTTTATGCGCTTGATGCATACCAACAGCTTCAGTGATGTTTTGATTAGACCAGGAGAGGTTATTATTACATAGCCTTCAAGATATTATGGCTGTACTATTTGAAAGCAGCCAAGAACAACACTTGGATTGATGATGGGTCAGAGTTTTAGATTTTAAGAAATCCTGACTGAATATCAAACCAGAGCTATGGTCATTGTTGGTACCAGATTTTTGAAATGGGCATCTATCCATATGATCATATTATCTGGCCCTCTCATTCTTTAGATTTGTTTTGACTTTTTCAGAAGGTTAAAAGTATTTACTGTCATCTGAATTCAATGTAAATGATGCAGTATTTTTGGAAATATAACGGGTAAAAATAGTCAAGTTTTTGTTAAGGCTTTGATAATGACGCCTTTTGAAATCTACTTTAGAGCTGTCAAGTGCTGGTTGTCACTTGCAGTGTCTTAAGGCCACATTTTAAACAATCTGTTGTCTGAAAAGTGATGCATCTGCCATTTAGGAGTACTAAGTAACATAATAGCATAGATTATTGAAGACAGCCTGGTGTTTTTGCTCAGATATTTTGAGAATGATGAAAAAACAAAAGACGTTGCATTGCTATAGCGCCTTTCATGTCCTCAGGACGTCCCACAGCGCTTCACAGCCAATGAAGTAATTTTGAAGTGTGATCATTGTGGTAATGTAGGGAAACACGGCAGCCAATTTTTGTACAGCAAGGTCCCACAAACAGCAATGAAATAAATGACCAAATAATCTGTTTTTTTACTGATGTTGGTTGAGGGATAAATATTGGCCAGGATACCAGGCTGAATCCCTTGCTTCTCTTCGAATTGTGCCACGAGGACCTTTGCGTCCACACACTCAGTGCACTGGAGTATCAACCCAGATTATGTACTGAAATCTCGGGCATAGTGCTTGAATCCACAACCGTCTGACTCAGAGATGAGAGTGCTACCATTGAGCCAAGGCTGATGAGAAAGATCAGATACATTTTCAGTGGGTAACATAATCATAAAAGCTGTAACATCTTGTAGGATAATGTCATAAATAAAACTTACTTAATTTAATATCAGTTAAATTGCCATCTTTACTGGGAAGCAAGTGTCAACTTGGCTCAGTGGTAGTACTCTTGCTTCAGTCAGTAGGTCTTGGGTTCAAGCCTAAGAACATAAGAAATAGGAGCAGGAGTAGGCCATTCAGCCCTTCGAGCCTGCTCCACCATTCAATGAGATCATGGCTGATCTTCTGCCTCAATTCCATTCTCTGGCCTTATCACCATATCCCTTGATGCCTATCGACTTCTGTTTTGAATATACCCAATGACTGAGCCTCCACAGCCCTCTGGGGTAGAGAATTCCAAAGACTCACCACCCTCTGTGTGAAGAAATTTCTTCTCATCTCAGTCCTGAATGGCCTACACTTTATCCTGAGGCTGTGGCCCCTGGTTCTAGACTCCCCAGCCAAGGGAAACATTCACCCAGCATCCACCCTATCAAGCCCTGTAATAATTTTGTATGCTTCAATGAGATCCCCTCTCATTCTTCTGAATTCAAGAGAATACAGGCCTAGTTTACTGAATCTCTTCTCATACGACAGCCCCGCCATCCCAGGAATCAATCTCGTGAACCTTCGTTGCACTCCCTCTATGGCAAGTATATCCTTCCTTAGGTAAGGAGACCAAAATTGTACACAGTACTCCAGGTGTGGTCTCACCAAGGCCCTATATAATTGGAGTAAGACTTCTTTACTCCTGTACTCAAATCCTCTTGTAATGAGGCCAGCATACCATTTGCCTTCCTAATGGCTTGCTGCACCTGCACATTCACTTTCAGTGACTCATGTACAAGGACACCCAGGTCCCTTTGAGCATCTGCATTCCCCAATCTTTCACCATTTAGGAAATACTCTGCCTTTCTGTTTTTTCTACTAAAGTGGATAACTTCACATTTATCCACATTATAATCCATCTGCCATGTTCTCGCCCACTCACTGAGCCTGTCGAGATCCCCTTGAAGCCTTTTCACATCCTCTTGCCACCTAGCTTTGTGTCATCAGCAAATTTGGAAATGTTACATTTAGTCCCCTCATCCAAATCATTGATATAGATTGTGAATAGCTGGGGCCCAAGCACCGATCCTCGCTGCACCCCACTAGTCACAGCCTGCCATCCTGAAAAAGACCCGTTTATCCCTACTCTTTGTTTTCTGTCTGTTAACCAATTCTCAATCCATGCTAGTATATTACCCCCAATTCCATGTGCCCTAATTTTGTTCACCAACCTCTTGTGTGGGACCTTATCGAAGCCTTCTGAAAATCCAAATACACTACATCTACCGGTTCCCCTTTGTCTACTCCACTAGTTACATCCTCAAAGAACTCCAATAGGTTTGTCAAACAGGACTTCCCTTTCATAAATCCATGTTGACTCTGCCCAATCTTACTATTAGTTTCTAAATGCCCAGTTATTGCATCCTTTATAATAGATTCCAGCATTTTCCCAACTACTGATGTGAGGCTAAAAGGTCTGTAGTTCCCCGTTTTCTCTCTCCCTCCTTTCTTAAATAGCGGGGTTACATTTACTATCCTCCAATCTGCAGGAACCGTTCCAGAATCTATAGAATTTTGGAAGATGACAACCAATGCGTCCACTGTCCTAATGGTCACTCTTTCAAAACCCTAGGTCATCCGGTCCTTGAGATTTATCGACTTTTAGTCCCGTTAATTTTGCTAGTACTGTTTTTTTACTAATAATTTCTTTAAGTTCCTCATTCTCGCCACACCCTTGGCTTTCTCGTATTTCTGGGAGGTTTTTGTGTCTTCCTCCGTGAAGACAGAAACAAAGTATTTATTTAATTTCTCTGCCATTTCCTCATTCCCCATTATAAATTCTGCCGTCTCTGACTGTAAAGGACCTACATTTACCTTCGCCAGTCTTTTCCTTTTCACATTCCTATAGAAGCTTTTACAATCCGTTTTTATATTTTCGCTAGTTTGTGCTCATATTCCATTTTCCTTTTCTTTATCAATTTCTTGGTCCCCCTTTGCTGATTTCTAACAAGATCCCAATCCTCAGGCTGACCGCTTTTTCTGGCAACTTTATAAGCTTCCTCCTTTAACTTAATACTAGCTTTAATTTCTTTTGTTAGCCATGGTTGGATCACTTTTCCTTTTGGGTTTTTATGCCCTAGAGGAATATATGTTTGTTGCAAATTATGCATTATTTCCTTGAATGTTAGCCATTGTATGTCCACCATCATACCTTTTAGTGTAGTCTCCCAATCTACCATGGCCAACTTGTCCCTCATACCCTTGTAGTTTCCTCTGTTTAGATTGAAGACCTTAGTTTCAGATTGGACTACATCACTCTCAAACTTAATATAAAATTCAATCATATTATGGTCACTTGTCCCTAAAGGCCCCTTTACCACAAGATTATTGATTAGCCCTTTCTCATTACACAGTACCAGATCCAGAATAGCCTGTTCCCTGGTTGGTACCTCCACATACTGATCCAGGAAACCATCTCGCATGCATTCCAAGAATTCGTTCTCTACACCATTTGTGGTAATTTGATTTGCCCAGTCAATATGTAGATTAAAGTCCCCCATGATTACCTACTACATGATACCCTACTGCATGACTTGAGCACATTACCTTGACTGACACTTCATTGTTGTAATGTGGTAGTGCTGCATTGTTGGAGGAGCCATCTTTCAGAAAAATCCCATGGCACTATTCGAAGAGCAGGGGCAATCATCATGTATCTTGGCCAACATTTATCCCTCATAGAAGACCTCCAAATCAGGTTAACTGTTTTTTAAAATCGCATTGCTGTTTGTGGGACTTTGCTGTGCACGTGTCCCCACAAAACAACAGTGACTACACTTTAAAAATAATTAATTGACTGTAAGACACTTTTGGGCATTCTGTGATTGGGAAATGTGCTATATAAATGCAAATTCTTTCTTTGTGTACTTGTTTCATTTTTTCTATTTTATAAATTTATCATTGCATTGAGCCATGCTAAGTATGCATATATGAACTTTTTCCTGTCATTGTTTATAAAGGTTTCATCTGTTCCAATCAGGGTTTAATAAACCTTACTTCAGCAAGAAGAGAAAGTGGGAATCAACATTATCTTGCCACCTGTGGCACCTGCGTTTGAATCTGATGCAGACTGAAGGGATAAAATTGCTTACTGTCTGAAGATTCTCTGGGAGTAATTTTAACCTAACCTGCTGGACAGGAAATGGGTGGGATGCACGTTTTATACCCCATTCAATTTTACTCTCCATTGACTTCAAGTGTAAAATCAGGCAGGGTGTAAATCACCCAGTGGGTTGGGTTAAAATTATCCTGTTATAAGTTAAATGAGTCTAGGGAATCCTAAATAAGTTCCTGGGGAACATGAGTGGAGTCCAAAACTATCCGCAGTTCTTCAGAAAATAGCAGGTATAGCTAATGAGAGTAGACATGTTATTTGCAGCAGGAGATATTCTTCTGACATTGGTGTTAAAACAGATGATTTAGAGTGCAGAGAGAAAGCTTTATCCTGCATCTAGCCTTGTTCTACTTATCTGGGGTTGGGTGTCAACATAGGAACAGGAGTAGGCCATTCAGCCTCTTGAACCTGTTCCGCCATTCAATTAGATCATGGCTGATCTGTATCTTAAGTCCATCTTAAGGTTCCATGGCCCTTAATATCCTTGCCTAACAAAAATCTATTCATTTCAGTTTTGAAATTTTCTGTTAACCGAGCCTCCACACCATTTTGGGGGAGAGAGTTCCAGATTTTCCACTGCCCTTTGTGTGAAGAAGTGCTTCCTGATATCAACCTTGAACTGTCTAGCTCTAATTTTATGGTTATGTCCTTTTGTTCTGTACATCCCCACCAGAGGAAATAGTTTCTCTCCACCTACCCTATCAAATCCTTTAATCGTCTTAAACACCTCCGTTAGATCACCCCTTAATTTTCTGTACTCAAGGGAATACAAGCCTAGTCCATGCATCCTGGCCTCATAATTTAACCCTTTTAGCCCCGGTATCACTCTGGTGAATTTGCACTGCACCCTCTCCAAGGCCAGTATATCCTTCCTGAGGTGAGGTGTCCAGAGCTGAACACAGTAGTCCAGATGGGGTTTAATCAGAGCTTTATGTAACTAAGTAGAAAGGTTTTCTGTTTCCCAGCACTAACGCCTTGATCAGCAGAAAATTGTACCTTAACCCCTCTTTTCTCCTACCCCCGCAAAATTAATTTGTTGCGTACTAGTAGTATGGGAAATCAATATATATAAAGTGAATTGTGTAAACTTTTCAGATCTATACTCGCAAAAAAATGGACCAAGATATCTAGCTATTCATCGCACCAAACTCATTCTGTGTAATAAGTCAGTATTGCAAATGACTCCTGCATTGTCATTTTGTTCCAAATGATTTTCTCTCAGATCCTACATTATCTTGTACTGTGTTTCTAAAAGGTTAAATTCGTGGATCTCAAGCTCACAACAGGGAACCATGCTTGAAGGGAGGGTAGATTAGAAGCAGAGCAACAGCACTTGAGGCCCAGTTATCCAGTCTACACTCCCTTTGAGTATGGCTTCCTGCTGAGAGTGTGGCACCGGGGAGTGTTAGTGCCAGGATGCAAATCTGAATTGATTTTGAATAGAGTTGCTCTGTATGTTCTCCTGGTTTAGAGCAGGGCAGCTGCACCAGTGTAATTTTTTTGTTACATATGCATGCTGTTTCTGTGTACACATACAATTCAAAACTACACATCACCCATTAATGCTACTCTAAATTAGATGCACAAGAAAAAATCCTAACAAAATCATGTGAATTTTTTTAATTGATTTATTCACGGGATGTGGGCGTCACTGGCAAAGCCAGCATTTATTGCCCATCTCTAATTGCCCCTGAGAAGGTGGTGGTGAGCCGCCTTCCTGAACCACTGTAGTTCATGTGGTGAAGCTAATCCCACAGTGCTGTTAGGTAGGGAGTTCCAGGATTTTGACCCAGTGCTAATGAAGGAACGGCGATATATTTCTAAGTCAGGATGGTGTGTGAGTTGGAGGGGAACTTGAAGGTAGTGGTGTTCCCATGCGCCTGCTGCCCTTGTCCTTCTAGGTGGAAGAGGTTTGGGAAGTGCTGTCAAAGAAGCTTTGGCGAGTTGCTGCAGTGCATCTTGTAGATGGTACACACTGCAGCCACGGTGCGCCGGTGGTGGAGGGAGTGAATGTTTAAGGTGGTGGATGGGGTGCCAATCAAGCGGGCTGCTTTGTCCTGGCTGGTGTTGAGCTTCTTGAATGTTATTGGAGTTGCACTCATCCTGGCAAGTGGAGAGTATTCCATCACACTCCTTACTTGTGCCTTGTAGATGGTGGAAAGACCTTGGAGAGTCAGGAGGTGAGTTACTTGCCGCAGAATACCCAGCCTCTGACCTGCTCTTGTAGCCACAGTATTTATGTGGTTGGTCCAGTTAAGCTTCTGGTCAATGGTGACCGCCCCAGCATGTTGATGGTAATCCCATTGAATATCAAGGGAAGGTGGTTAGCCTTTCTCGTGTTGGTGATGTTGAGTGCCTGGCATTATCTTAAGAGTTGCGAATGGAACTTAGTGAACCTGTCCATTTTTGACCTTATGATAGAGGGAAGGTCATTGATGAAGCAGCTGAAGATGGTTGGGCCGAGGACACTGCCCAGAGGAGCTCCTGCATCATTGTCCTGGAGCTGAGATGATTGCCCTCCAACAACCTCAACCATCTTCCTTTGTTCTAGGTGTGACTCCAGCCACTGGAGAGTTTTGCCCCCGATTCCCATTTTGGACAATGTGAGATGTGACCCAGTCCCAGGTGTACTTAGCAGATCAATAGGATTTGGTCACCTGCCTAACATTGGCCAGGGATCGATGCAGGATATTTTTATTACATGAATATAAATTAAATTTAAGTAACCTGTCCAGATTAATTGTATTGAGTTGTGAAGTGATTGATTTTTCTGTAACTGTAATGCTGAATAATGAAGTAAAATCCACTCATAACATTCTCTTAATCAATTCACATTTTAATACCAAAAAAGCATATTTTCTGTCTAAGTAGGCCTTGCCTTTTCTGTCCAAGTTGCTGGCCAGATAATAATGTACTGAAATGAAGTGGCTTCGCTGTGTGCCGGAATGGTCGTTGTATGGCATTTTAGCTGAACACACTCTGTTTTGGAACTATTTCAACTTATTTTTTTTTTAATTATCTGGTCAGCAATGTTCCCCCTGTTTTTATTTGGGTGCGCGGTCCCTTTAACGGGCTGCGTGGCCCATGCAAAATTTCACATTTGGAAAGCCGGGCTGCGCGGGACCAACAGACAGATGCGCGGCTGCACAGCTTAGAAGGAACGTTGTTGGTCGGGATCGGGAACATTCTACCTGAAAAGTTGGTCGAAGCTGAATCCATAAATAATTTTAAAGCAGAGTTGGACAGGTACTTGAGGATGAGCAACATACCGGGTTACGGACAAAAAGCGGAGATGTGGGACTAAGCTCGAAGATAAGCAGTGTTATAGTGACTTTTGCATTATGTAAGCAAACTCGACTGCTCTTTCAAAGAGGCACGACGGGCCGAATGGCCTCCTTCTGTGATGTAAGTTTCTATGAATCTATGGTTATTCAGTAAAGGCTTCTAGTTTTCTCCATGCTATTGTGTTAATGTCGAGCTAAAATGTGATGTGTCTGTTGAGAACAGTGGTATCACAATGTCAGTAGTGTTTTCCTTCAAATAAAAAAAAATGCAACTGGTGCAATTTGATCTTTCACCATATAACCTGCTTAAACTATGCCTGGAAAAAGCAAAATACCGCAAATGCTGGAAATTGAAATAAAAACAGAAAATGCTAGAAGCAGGTCAGGCAGCTTCTGTGGAGAGAGGAAGCTGGGGTTAACATTTCAGGTCAAGGACCTTTTGTCAGAAACGGGAGATGTTCTAGATGTAAACTTTGCTTGCGTCAGCCTCTTCCTTCCCTCTAACTTTTTTTTCCATGTCCGGTGAACATGCTTTAAGTGTGTCTGCTCTCCTTCCCCACTCTGACGGTCAGCGTTGTCTCTGCAAAGTGTTGCAGACTATTTAAAAGTGACAACAATTTGAAAAGATTTTTTTATGAGCAAAGTAGTGCTGTAAGTATCGGTCTGATGTATGAAAATGTATTTTGTTTCAGTAGGGATGAGGTGCATATGGAGCTGGATGTTCTAATGTTGTCCTTGGCATTTGACATCAGAAAATGTGTGGGAAAAACATTGTGTGCACATTTCTCAATAATGGATATATTTACAGGAGCAGATTTTAACTGAGATGCAAGTGCTCACTGTAAATTAGAATTGCAAGTAATGGGCCGAAAATTGATCCCGGGACGCGAGAGTACGCACTGCGTACTCTCGTGTATTCCCACTCCAATTGCCGGTTTTCTGCATGCCCTGCGCATGCGCTGAAAACCGGCAATTGCTCTTCTGAAAAGGGGGCGGGTCCTCGGTGCATCGCGTGCGCGCTACAGGCTGCGCGCACGCTGTGCACTTCATGCTTTGGACGCGCAGGTAAGTACGGAAGATTTTGGAAATGTAAAAAGGAGGAGTAAGACCCACTTTTAAGAAGGTAAGTAGTGAATTAAGTATTTTTTTGATTTTTTTTTAACAGGTATATCTTTTTTAGAGACTTTAAAGACAGGTAAGTTTATTTTTATAACTTTTTAAAAGATTTTAAATTTTTTCAAAAATTTAATTTTTTATTTAAAATGGTTAATTTAATTAACTATACTTATTTTATTAATGTGATGGGTTTTTTTTTTAATTTAATTGAGGTTTAGCTGTTATTTTGGGGGGGTGTAAGATTCATAGATTTCACAGCCGTGCTGTGAAACTTATGAATGGAAGATGGTGTGCTGCCATTGGCTCTAACTGAGTCACGTGATCCCACAGCTCGCACGAATTCACTACGCCGCTGGGATACGCAAGCACTGCCCAGCTGATGTCTAGAACATCAAGTTCGTGCGAGCTGGATCTGAAAAAGCACAAGCGAGGTGAGAGATCGCGGGGAAGCCTTACCCCCGCGGGAACAGAGCGAGATCAATTTCTGGGCCATTATTGCCCATCAACACACTAACAAATCCCAACCGACTCATATTGTTGCGTATATGAATTTTCTGATCAGGAATAATTGTCTTTTCTGTTAAGTAACAATGAAATGAGATAGCTGCTTCAAAGATTAGTAATTAGTTCATGAAAAGAAAGTGCTTAGCCTCATACCTGAGCGAACTGAACTGCAAATTTGTCTCACTTTTCTCCAGTTAGAAAAGGAATATTGGATTACCATGATGTAACCTAACTCTTCTCTGTTAGAAACAGTGCTACTTCATTTATGCCAGACTATATAAAAGTTTGCATGAGTTTCAAAAATGAACTGCACATTTCTGCTTTGTAATTGTTTGTGTCTTCAAGCTACAGTTTAATTAATTCCTGCAGGTTTCACTTCAGGAGTTAATTCAGTTGTAACCAAAATGCTTTATTGGACTGTTGTGTAGAATAAACACTTCGGTATTACTCATGCCTTTTGAATGCTTTGATTTTATGGTTGCACAGATTTATTTTCTCTCTTTGCCACTGCTGTCTCCTGGTTGAAGGGGGGGTGGGGGAGAGGAACAAGAAAAATATTCTTGTCTTTTTTGTATCAAAAAATAGCAACTGTAATCATTCTCCTTGACAGTGTGCTCACTGATATCCCCATTGTGTCATCTGTTTGTGACTTAATGGTTATACATTGAACTGTAGTGAAAATAAACTATATATATATATATATTTATATATAGAATAATGGATTGATGACCAGGGGATGAATTACAGACTTGTTAGGGCCCTAACTTCATTTTGAGTTCCTACATCAATAAGTGGCCACATAACATACTAATCCAGAATGCACAAAGCATATGTAGGATGCCTCACAGATGTGGGAACCGTTATATCGAAGATGCTCAGTCATAATGGGTACTGATATGAAATGTATAAATTTATAGGAAATGCTAAATGTGAAAAGAGAGCACATTGGAATATAATTTTCCAAAAAAAAGCTATAGCTAAAATGCCTATGCTCTGATGGTCATACTAACTGAAGATGTCTTTAATTATGCATTAAGTATTTTTTTGTTTTCTACAATTCCCAATAGGAACTAAATGTCCGTCAGCTGACATTATCCACAGACAAAGACAAGTACGGCATTCGGCTAAGGGCAGAACCAGATCACATGGTGCTCGGAAAACGCCTGAAGGGAGCATTCAAATCTGTTACAGCAGCTATCAAGGGACTCCAGAGTATACAGTTGGAGGAGTTCCAAAAGACAGGTGAGTGTTAGGAAACTACTTCCTACTTGCAGTGGAAATAGCAGTCATTTCTTGTTCAAAATATTGACAGCATAATTAGGCTTACCTTCTAGTACATGGCTGAATGTTACCTTTGTGTCAAATTGAAATCAGTTAAGTTAAATGTGAAGTGTAAATAAACCCTAACATCTAGAAAGTTGCAAAATAGTTTCCAGACTCCGGCCCTTAATCTTTTCAATATAATCTTCAACAAAAGGACCACCTGTTTTCTATAATAAATGGTAATGATAAACATCTTTGTAATTGCTTACAAATGCAATTATTGTTTAACTGGCAGTGCAGCACCCCTTGCTTCACTTAATCTGACGAAGGAATATGATTAGAATTTAAGAAGAGTTAATTTTCCCTAACTTTTTTTTTCAATTTATCAAAGATTTGAGTCAGCTGGGGGGAAAGTTGCAATATGAGGTTTTCGGGCAGTATGTATTTAGTAAAGAAAGAAATAACTTGCATTTATATGACGCCTCCATGACCTCAGGGCATCTCAAAGTACTTCACGGCCAATGAAGTACTTTTGAAGTGTTGTCACTGTTGTAACATAGAGAAAAAAAAAATCAACTCTTGAAGGTTCTCATGCCAGCATACTGAAATTAAATGTTCTAGCCCTCTACTGATTAAATTTGGGTAATGCTGCACATTGGAAGATACGAGCATCTAGTCCAAGTACAGTTCGACATTTTTTTAACCTCAGCTGTAATTGGGAGAATTTACATTGCCCCTATCTTTCTTTTTAAAAAAAAAACCCAAAATCTTCCACTGCAATATTTTTTTTTTACATTAAAGTTGAAGCTTAGGCAAGGTTTGCACTGAAGATAAGCAGTGTTATAGTGACTTTTGCATTATGTAAGCAAACTTATGAAAATAGATTTTGCTTAAACATGGCCAATTTTTCTAATTGTTCCATTCTATTTGAAATTGTTCTTTTGTTTCGTTGGATTTTCTTCACACCAAAACCAGATAAAGTTATTCCTGCAGTGGTACTTTACAGAGTTTCAAGTCCTGGCAACAAAATCAATTGTTCCCAAAAGCATCACTTTGCGGTGCAAGGGAAAAGAATCCAGTGATACTAATAGTTTCCCCGTGGAAGTCAGTACATGGAGAAAGTAATCAAGACTTCAACGTTTTGCTTGAATAAGCTTAATTCTTGTCACAAATCAGTGGAGATATTGGTGTGATCCTACATATCCAATGTTCTATCAACAGGCACTATAATTGTCGAAGGACATGAACTCCATGAGGAAGACTTGCGTCTTATGTATGCATTTGATCCAAGTACAGGAACAAGTGCTCAGTATGAAGCCCATTCTGATGCTCAAGTAAGTGATTTTTTAATTAAATGCACAGGGGAATTATTTATATACAGTTGCAGAAGGAAAATATTTGCAGCTTTTAATTAGATGTACAGTAAAACTACAGTCAATATATTAGCGACTTTGTATTCATGTAGAAGTGTTAAAAATCAACATAGAAAACGGTTTCGCTTGGCTCAGTTAGCTTTCCACTTAAGCTTGTTTTAGAAATAAATGCTCAAGTACTATAAACCAGAGGTTACCAAACTTTTTTTTTGGAGATTCATGTTCAATTCATACCCCCCTTTTTAAGAAATTATGGGGGGAGAATTCAGTTGGTTGCGCCTCCCGTTAGCGCCTTAAGAGGGTGCTAATGGGGCGCAAAGCATCTAGCGCCCGGGCGCGGCAATGTTTGTGCCGCTCGCGAAATTAACTAGACATTTTGCGGCGGCGCTAAATACTACCGCCACAATCTCCTGCGCCGGCAGATCGTGACGTCAGTCAAGTGCGCAACGCCCCGGTATCGCCCCGGAGCGGATATTGAGTGGCGCCCCCTGCCTTACCGCCTGCCGCTAGCAACGACAGGTTGAGGGGAGCATTTTGCAGTCAGGAAGGGACTGGGGGAGCGCTATTTAAAGGCGACTGCTTCCTGCCTTTTATTGTTGGTGACATTTTTGAACCACGCATTCTGAGAGAGAGAGAGAGAGAGACTTCTGGAGAGATTCAACGCTGTGTGAAGGAGTTTTGGGTACTGAGCAGCACTTTGCAGGTTCATTTTGATTTGCCCTTGTATCGATTTAGAAGAGACTATGGGGGGTGCACTCTGAGCTCTTTCCCTGGTACTCTCCATTGTTCTTTCCAGCAGATTTGATGTGCAGGTCTCTCCAGGCCGAGATTCAAGGCTGCAATGAGCAGGATGTGGATGGAAAGCAAGATCAACCCTCCCCTTTAAGAACTGGCCCGCGCCATTGTGTGTGTGTTCCAATGCTGACTGACATCAAATGAGCTTCGCCAGTGCTCTGAGGTAGCGCCTCGCTCCTCGGCCTTTGCGCCTTAAGACAGGTGTGAAGCGCCTGATTTAGCGCTCCAATCACCTCCAGGGGCAATAAAAGTAAAGTTTGCAGTCGGTGGCGATAATTAGCGCCAGGCGCTAATCTTTGCGCCCGGCCGATAATTGCGCCCCAAATGGGGCGATACTGAATTTCTCCCCCTATATTTTTGCATAATTAATATTAGTGTAAATATAGCTGGTAACCCAGAATACTTCAGTTTTGTCACTTCAGCTGTTTTAATTCTGTTGCCTTACACTTTTAGGTTTTAATATGAAATCCAATCATATGATTAGAACTCACTGGCTGGGAAATTCCTTGGAACTGCTTCCGCTTCACCAGGTTTCCGCCACACTTCTGGTGAAGTGACGCCGGCAAAGCAGGAGCAGATCCAAGGAATTTCCCAGCCACTATGATAGTGTAAGCAAGTTCACTGAAAGGATAGCTGCGGGCCACTTCTCTCTTTTGAGTTCAGGATGAATGATCCTCCTCTGACGGAACTTGAATGGGTCTGTGGTCAGTTGTTTGTGGGTGGAATAGGCAGTAAGTAAAAGATACGTTTTTTTTTGTGCAATCTTCAAGGACCCATGAGTGCGGTTGGAATTATTAATATATTTCTCAATTTAAGAAGACGCCAAGCAACCGGCAACACTAACTCCAAAGCAAAGCAAAATAAATTTTCCAGAAAGGTGCAGAACACTGAGCAATTAAGTAATTTTTGAAGCAGTGACAAGTTTTTAAAGAAGGGCTATTTATTTATTATTAATTATCTATTCCATCTAAACATCAGGGGGACCCGAAGGCACATGAGAACTTTCCTGCAGGGTCAAAAAAAATGACACTGCAGAACTTGGGGCAAAGAAGCTTTTAACAGATTTTGAAGCAGGGGTAGAGGGGTACCACCAACTCGCTGCTATTTATTTATTTTTCGATGGCAGTGGGAACCCCAGGGCTCATGACCACTTCTAAAAAGAAACTTGCGCTGCACAAAGGTACAGATCAGAAGCAAACAACTTTTTTTTTTACTGTATGGAACACATTTAAACTGAGCAGTGTAATTGTCTGTAAGCTGGAACTTTGGCGGGGGCTGCCCAAATTTTGGAGTGCTGAGTCGGCAATCAGTCTGAGTTGAACAGAGTGCCACCAATGGAGAAAATACATATTGCAGGCATTAACCGTTAGTGTGTTACAGTGCTACCTTTAAAAGCAATGCAAAGAAGCATTACTGAAGCATTATTATTTTTACAGAAGTGTTACTAAGTCATGACAAAGAGGAAAACTCAAGCATTTTAATATATTGTAGTTTATTAGATATACAGGAAACTCTTTATTAACCGGCACCGACGGGACCAGCGTGGTGCCGGTTAATCAAAAAGTCCGGATAATGGAGAGTTATATCTCCCAAAGTTCGAGAGCCCCATACACATTGACATGCGCCTGCATTCGGAGCTCCGTCTCCCCGGGGACCGCCAGCTGACCATCTGTCGTGTCCGCTGCCTACCTGGGCTGCACATTCCCCTCCCAATCTACACGCTCCGATACAAGGCAAATGCCTCGGGGTTTTTTTTAAAGTTAATTTTAAACGAGAGATGAAGGAAAACCCCGGTTACCTACTCAAGAATTTTGCCGGTTAAGAGAGATTTCCGGATATTTGGGTGCCGGTTAATAAAGAGTTTCCTGTACTAACACTGGCGTCCTCCTCATGCCCACCCCCCTAATTTGGGAACCAATAATAATTCCATTTATATGATGCCTTTCATGTCACAGTCTGAGTGCTTCACACAATGCATTGCTTTTTGAAATGCAGCGGCTGCTTTTATGTAGCCAAATATTATATTTTTACGTCATGTTTTAGTATGGCTTCCTGAAACTAGGAATGCGAATGAAGATAAAGAATTTAAGAAATTGAGGAAACATTAATCCCGACCTCAATAAATAGAATAAGTAAGCTTTTCTGCAAATAAAATGGGCCACTTAAATTGGCATAAAAGACACCATCTTCCTGAAATTTTTTGTCAAACCTTTTGTTATTTGTTTCCAATCATATACAAAATGTGCTCAACAGATTATCATGTAACTGGCATGTGAAGTTGCTCTTTTGGTACCTTTCCTTAACAAAAGTGATTTTCAAGTTCATTGATATTTATCCAAGAATATGATGTATCTGACTCTTATGATACAAATATTGTTCTTTACATGCTTGTTCTAATAGTTGCAGAGTCCCTATTTATTGAATAGTTGCCCTTGTGTGTAGTCTTTGTTATCTTACTAAAAGGTTTTGTTTTCTTTTAGGCTTTGGTTCTTTTAGATGTCACACCTGACCAGTCAATGGTGGATGAAGGAGTTGCACGAGAGGTTATAAATCGTATCCAAAAGCTACGAAAGAAGGCAAGTTCGTCTTTAAAAGAATTATCTTTTTTTCTACCAAATTGTCTCCCCTTTCTTCTGCTTTCCTGCCATTTTGTGTAGTTATTTTCCCCAAAATAATTCTATTCAATTGGTGAATGCTGACTTGTTGATTTTTAACAGTTCATAAAACTAGATTGCAAAGTTAGCAAATTAGCATTCTTGATGTTATTATCTTAAAAGAAAATTTTCTAGCTTTATTTTAATAGGTTTTAACTGTATTTTTTTTTAATGGCCTTTTGTTAAGAGTGAAAACTGCAGAAGTCAATAGCCTGCCAGAATCAGCTTGTATTCAGTGGATATTTTCTGTCAGCTCATTTTTATTTTTCCTGGAGGGCAGAAAATGATTTGTGCCTAAGCTGATTAAAGTAACTTCCATTTGCTTATACGTGTCAAAATTTGAGCCAGGTGGCACATTCTGTGAAAACCCCAGGTGGTTTGGTCATCATGAAGCCATAGTTTTTTTTTTAAGTGGATTACTCAATCATACATATTGCTGCATATTGAATGCTATAATTATATGGATTTGATCACTTATGTCCTACTTGCTGGTTTTTGGCAGCTCTACTTTTGGAGTCCACTAAATTAAATAGTTTATTTATTTTCAAAGTCAATACCTTTGTATTTCATATCGCAGTAATGATTATTGACATTTGCTCACCATATGCCACAATGGAATTATTCTGGTTTTCCTTGCAGTTGGACTTTTGTTAAATGATCCGTACCTATTAGCTAGTCAGAATACAAAAAATAATTTTCTAACTGGGGAAAGGTAGAGTTTCCAAAGAATTCTAAATTTTGAGATTTTTTCTGTCTTGGTTTTATCCAGATAAACCCGATCATTTTTACGTTGTGGTTTTCAAAATACCCAGTTGCTGCATTAAATGAATGTGGAAAGTACAATGCTTCCTGAAGCTTAATCAGTGTTTTTAATGCTTCAAAATGATTTTATTGTTGATAATGTGCCAGATATGGGTTTTATTGATCTGAAGTGATCGGTTTTCACCTGAAGTGAGAACAAGTGAAGACTTTTGTCATCATACAATTCTCATGATGTCCTGATTATTTTTTTTGCTAATAAATTGTTTTTTTTTAAATTGTGTAGTGTCATCTCTTGTTGCTACTCAATATTCTGTTTATAAGAATGCAAGTCCCGATTGATTGTTTGGTGTACAATTCTGTCCTGTTTAAAATTGATATTTAGATGAAGGTGGTAAATTTCTATCCATTCTTTTCAATGCACAAGTATACTGTGTCTTTATTATATTTCAGGATCTCTATTTATTAAGTCCCCCTTTTATTTTTAAAAAAAAAGTAATTTCCCCATGGTGCACACCATTTGCTAATTTAAAGGACAAGCAGTCGATGTGCTTCATGCCTTCCAGCACTCTGCGATTGGGAACTTTTAGATGCTTAGCAGCCGACCGTCACTCCATGGTGCAGCACATTGGTAGTCAATCTGTCCCATCTTGTCAATGCTCTCAGTAACAAACTGATCCAGGAACCATTACAAGAAATGACATAGGATTTTATAAAAATTTATACTTGCAGGCCCATCTGGTGCCCTCGGATGAGATCACTGTTTATTACAGCTCCCAGCCAACAGGAGAGTATTTGGACAACGTTATTAAGAATCACACTGATTTTATCTTGGGAACTGTAAAAGTCTGTTTAAAGCCCTACCCAGTACCAATTTCCGCTGGAGTGATTATACAGGAAGAAACACAGGTAAAGCCTCCAAACTTTATTCCTGTCTTGGACAGTATTAGTCTGGGGTTCACAATAGTTTCAAATGTATATGGTTATACTTGATATGAGGAAGAGATGCATGCTAAACTCAGTATTGCAAATCTCTTCTGGCTTTTACCTCAGTGAGGTTAGGCTGACCAATTTTCTTGAAGACCAATTTGTGCATATCCTATGTATAAAATGAAGCCTTTGTTCTGTTAATGGAAGATTTCTTTGTAATTTTTGATTATAGTGTATTTATAGTTTTTAGTAAGGTGTAATACAGTTAATTTTAAGAGTCTGTAGGAGATGAGAGGTGGTCCTTCCTGCAAGTGAGCCTCGTTGCATGATTGACCAAGGAGCCAATTCTACCCAGCCAATGAGAATGACATAATGCAGGGCATTAACTGTTGATGGTAGGATGGGAAAACTGAAGCATTTTTTTTATATGGCATAATGTGAATTTTATTTGTTAGAAACCATGAAGAAAGAAAATTAGAAATATGTCAGGTCACCCTGCCTTCAGGCCGTTCTAATGAAGTCACTGAAAGGGAAACATCTAGTGCTTTATGGAACAGCTCATTTGTTTTATCAAGGACTGCAACCTTGAACCAGCCTGGGTGGCGATGTGGAGCTGCCTGATATACACTAGCAGCTGGTTCCTGTTACTGAAAAAGGGATTAAAGCCCTTTTTGTTTTTTTTGTTTGTAGCAAACATTTTTCATAATTGGAAATTGGCTTGTAACAATCTTCCTTTTTAAAAGGAAGTGCTAATGATTGTTGGGGAAAGTTGAAAGCTGAAAATTGTGCTGGAAGTCAAAATAAGAATTATAACCTTTTTTCTTCTCTGTTGTTGTTAGTTGAAGGGTTCAAATCTGGATTTGACTCTTGTGAAAGGAACCTCAACTGTTGGTGCTCCACCTTTGGGCCTTTCCTGTGCATATGTCAATCTCAAGATTTCTGTAGATGGAAAAAAGCAAGGTAAGAACAAGCAACATTGTATTTTTGTAATCAATATACTATATATTTCTATAAAGATACCCTACAATTTGCATAATTGTTTAAACTTGTGTGTAAGATTCAAACCATTCTCCTTCATGGTTTGGAACTCCTAAGCAGGCATTACAAGGATTTCCTTTTGCCGATGAGCAAGATTCAGCACCAAGCTGTAAAGTGGTTTTGTGACAAAAAGGGGAAACTGTTGTCGGGAGGGTGGGCTTCAACTTAGAATGAATTGTTTCTGATCAGCCTAGAGTGGGAGTCAATCATATGGCAGGCCTTTTGCCAAAGTTCCTTGCCTGAGGATCTGCAATAAGCAATTGGTGATGAGTAAGCCTGGTGTGTGTGATAGTGAACTTGGACATATGGAATATCAAGCTAGCTGAGATGTTGCAAGGTGTCTTGCATAGCTTCTACTGAGGGTAGATGTTTACCAAACACCTGATGACAAAATTCTGAATGTTGGGATTAAAGCTGCTGGAAGCTGTTACAAGGAGGCCAGATATTTGATAGGTACTGCAGGTGTCAATCCACTTGCATATGTTTTGGCGAGTTGTGTTCAATATGCTGCTGAGTGGTTTGTAGTTCCTGCATGCCTAGCTAAAGCTGAAACACACATTTGTCAGTTGTTTAAAAATTAGTAACTATCCTGAGGCAGGCTAAGAAAAGCAAGCTCTCTTTTGGTTTGAGTTGACTTCAAAGATTGGAACAGAGTTGATCCTGTAAAGCAAAATCAATAATCTGATGCCTTAGCCAGGCAGGACCACAGTATTTCAAGGCACTTTTGGTTTTGACCAGGCAGCCTGATTTAACAATTACACTTGCAGGAGTAGACCTGACTGTGGGTACTGAGATTCTTCCTACTCGTCTCAAGGTAATCCTGCAAGCCAATGCTGTAATGGAGAGGACAAAGAGTGGGAAGCTCACCAGTGCATGGACTTTGTCAGTTAAATTCCATGAATACCCATGAATGCATTTAGGATCCCGAAAGCTTTGACCCTTGCCAACCTGCACCTAAATTGTGTCGACTTAAATAAGTGGGATGCGTCCATGTGGGGCAAGAGTGTGGACTCCATATCAAGTAAATAGAATATCAGGTATACAAAAATTTTACCTCTGGATTTCTCACAAGTTTGGTTTGGAAACTCAAAATGATGGGTTTCTGCAAGTGTCAGAAACTGCTGACCATGAAAAAAGTTGAGTCAATGACAATCTATTTTAAAGAGAAAGGATTATTTTAATTGGATTGTTGTATCTGCATGTGTTTCCATGTAGCTTGAATAACCACCCAGAAAATGTTTGCTAATTTAGACCAGTAGTCCTTGCAACAATTCCAGTCCTGACTCCTAATACACAATTAGACCCAATACAAAATGGCACATGCCATATGCAAAAATTATAATAGACTTTGTTCCGAGGCAGAGTTATATAATCGAAACTGTGAAATACCATTGCATTTCTCATTATTAAAAAACATTCTTGATTTACATTTCAGATGGTGTGATACTACTGGAAAATCCAAAGGGAGATAACATTCTCGACTTTGTCAAGCTGAAAAATGTGATCTGCAACATATTTAGGCTGCAGACAACAAAGCTGGCTATCTATCATGATAAAATTGGTAAATATGTACTTAGTTTTGGAAATTTTATATTGTGTGATGCTCCACTAGTTCCTCTTGAGATATTGACCCAAATCTTGCTAGAAAAATAGCGGCGACTTCACGACGCACGCAGTTATTAATGCACAAATCGGCCAGCAAATTCAGGCGAAGAAGAGATACAGCGTGAGTTACGAATCACCATAGCTTACTGGTCGATTTATGCCTCTTCGTCGTTTGCCTTGCATAAATGGCAGCTCGCCTTCAACCTCCCCATTATTTTTAAGAACTTGCTGGATTTGCACATTAAACTCGACTTAAACTCGCCGCAGAAAGTTAGGGCTGGTACTTAACTGCGCAAGTACCCTTTTAACGATATGATAATTGTTAATGCAATGCCAATCAATCTCTCCAGCTCTGAAAGGGAACTATTTAAACTGTTGAGTCTCATTCTTGCATGTAGTAAATTCTTAAAGATTTAAAAATATTTCAAGTTTAAAAAAAAAGTATTTTCCTTTCTGTCCCTTTTTTTCTCTCTCTCTTAATCCAATCTTTCTTTTCCTCTCATTATTTCTCTTTCTGTACCTGATTTGACTCCACTCCACTCTAGTTCTCACCCTCCTTCTCCATTGTTCCTCTGTTTCTTTCTCAATCCTTAAATTTCATTGATTAAGGAAATAGATTGTTGGTCCCGTCGTTAAGTCCCAGATGCCCCGTTACCCTCACTGCATCGTTATCAGCTCGCACCTCCAGCAACTTATAAGGCAAAATATTTTAGAGCTGAAGGGTGCAGGAAAAGGACTAACTAATGGTGTACACCGCAAGATGCCCCGCTCCAGCAAAATTTGGGCCATTAGCTTTGTGGTTTTACTGTTTCAGTTTCTGATTTTATCAGAATTCTTAGACTGCGTTGCAGATGCTCCGAGCTATCTGTTTTAAATACCTGAGCTACGAGGTTTCTTATGAATTTGGTTTCTGGGAAACGATATCTGTAGTAAGTTTAAATTGGTAAATTTAGAATAAGATTAAGGCCATTGCAGAATATTTGATACAAAAAGTAGGAAACCAGTCAGAAGGTACAGTCTGATCTGCCTGAGAGATTTTTTTTAAAAATTTAGAATACATTTAATTTTTTTAAAACTTGTTCTTTTGTTTAAATGGTGGCCAGCATTATGTCATAGCTGTTCTTCTTCTAATTACATTCATATACACAGATGCAGTATTATTGATTAATAGGCATCAGCAAAATTGGATTAACAAAAAAGATTATACTCAGCAAAGCTAATAAATGCAGTGTGCATGTTATTGAAGTTAATACCTGTAACCTTCTTGTGTTAGAATGGGGCAAATTTAAAAGTATTATAATGGGCTAGAAATTGCGGTCAGAGGCGTACCTCCAGAGTACGCCTCCGACCCACGAAACCTTTACGAACCGACCTCCAGGCGCCCAGGCTGCGGCGAGTTCGGGTCTCGGGCCTCCAGGCGTACGGCTGCGTAAAGGCCCACGGATCCCAGGGACGCAGGCAGTTCGGAAGCCTCCCTGGGATCACGTGGGCCCGGTCCTCCAATCACAAAGGAGGATTCAATGCAATCATTTACGAAGGGAATCCCCAAATAATTATACAATGTACAGAATTCTAATAAATAAAGATGTACAGAATTGCAATTTTATTCATAAGTCCCTTCATTGCACCAACCTCAATAAAAATTTGATTTTTTGATAAATAATTTTAAACATCTTACTCCGGGCCAATATTTGCAAAACTCATTTAACGTGTATGTGCATAATTTTTGGTAAATGTTTAATTTAAGGCTTATATATACCCTTACGCTGATGAAAGCAGGCCCAACTCTGCACCAGCATTACTGAGTTTCCATGCAGTTCGGATGATCTGTCAAGGCATACCTTGACAGATCGCAAGTTCCAGATTTCATGCATGCGCAAGTGTATGTGGAAACCCAGAAGTTGCGGGGCCTTTCAAATGGATTACGATGGCGTACTGTGATTAATTTTATTCAGTGTTCTCTGGGCATGTTGGCTAAGGTAGCCTGTATGATCACAAGGACCTCAATAGGAAGGTACATTGTGGGCACTTAGTAGGATGCTGTGTCAGTGCTTCCTAACACGGGAAAGGGTCTTACATGGTGGAAGCTATTGGGTGGAATGCATATGGTGTTGTGCAGGATGAGACGGTTAGTCGTATGTGATTCCTTAATCAGTCCAAGTTTTCTAATGTGAGAGATTGATTCAGATAATATTGGTTTTTTTTTTAAAAAAGGAAGGAAATTTGCTTTGTAGCTTTTCTGCCCACCAGGAGGGCCCGTGGAAATACACGCCACTTGGAATGAGAATTGGTAAGATCATTTGGAAAGGTGAATGTAAATGTTAGTAAAGCAGAGAGATTTAATTTAGGAACAGTTTGTTTTAAAGGTAAAACAAAATTGCAGTACTGCCTAATGAAATTATGTGGAAATGCTGCATTATATTTCAACGGCTAATCTTTTCATAACAAACCCTGTCATAAGATTTGAAATATGGCAGCCTAGAAACCAATAATAAATTACATCATATATGGCAGCATCTTGCATTTTACGAGTGAATTGCTTTGCTGGTGAACAGAATTTTCTGGGCGAGTACACTTGTTAGCTAATTGCTACGTGGACAGTGATTTGTCTCTCGATTTTCCAGAAGTCCTGCATTTATTGATCAAGGGTATCACACTGGTCAACTTACATGTTTCTTTTTGAATAGCAGTGAAAGTAAGTTTCAAAACAATATTATTTTCAGCTTTTATTTTGTTGCCATCATTGCAGAACCATTTTTATTGAGTCTGGATGTTCAAGATAGCACCAAGGTTCATTGCGTGGGGCAGAAGGAATATTTTGGCAAGACGATCGAAGAACGTTGACACTTAATGTACTAAATGTTCAAGATGGTAGCAGCTAGAAACAACACCAAAGCTCAGACAATATACCCAGTTAACCTGTTTCGAAGACCTGCAAACTCACTTGTTTCCTATTGTGGATCCTCTGTATAAAATTTCAAGAGTTGATGGACAGAGCCAATCTTTCCAACGGCTTGTCTCCCTGGACCATGAGGCCCAGTTGAGATTCTGATTTTGTGGATGTGAATCTGTGTTGGAGCTGATTCTTTCTGTCACTGACAGGTTATTCACAGTTCAAGATTAACTATCGCAATGGAACGGTAGCATAGTGGTAATGTCACTGCGCTAGTAATCCAGGGCACTAATGATCCAGAGATGTCAGTTCAAATCCCACCATGACAGCTGGGGAATTTAAATTCAGTTAATTAAATAAATCTAGAATAATTACTAGTATCAGTAATGGTAACCATGAAACTATCGGATTGTCGTAAAAACCCATCTGGTTTACGAATGTCCTTTAGGGAAGGAAATCTGCTGTACTTACTTGGTCTGGCCTATATGTGACTCCAGACCCACAGCAATGTGGTTGACTCATAACTGTCCTCTGAAATGGCCTAGCAAGCCACTCAGTTGTACCAAACCGCTATGTCAAAAAATAAAATGATCGAAACCGGACGGACCACCCGGCATCAACCTTGGCACCGGCTATGGACACATAGGAGCAGGAGTAGGTCATTTGGCCCCTTGAGCCTGCTCCGCCATTCAATAAGATCATGGCTGATCTGATCTTGGCCTCAACTCCACTTCCCTGCCCGCTCCCCATCTCCCTTATCGTTCAAAAATCTGTCTATCTCCACCTTAAATATATTCAATGACACAACCTCCACAGAATTCCAAAGATTCACGACCCTCTGAGAGAAGAAATTCCTCCTCATTTCCGATTTAAAAATGTATTCTGAAATTATGCCCCCTAGTTCTAGATTCCCCCACGAGGGGAAACATCCTCTCTGCATCTATCCTGTCAAGCCCCTTCAGAATCTTATATGTTTCAATAAGATCCCCTCTCATTCTTCTAAATTCCAATGAGTATAGGCCCAACCTGCTCAACCTTTCTTCATAAGACAACCCCTTCATCTCCGAATCAACCTCGTGAACCTTCTCTGAACTGCCTCCAATGCAAGTATATCCTTCCTTAAATAAGGAGACCAAAACTGTACGCAGTACTCCAGGTGTGGTCTCACCAATGCCCTGTACAGTTGTAACAGGACTTCCCTACTTTTATACTCCATTCCCTTTGCAATAAAGGCCAACATTCCATTTGCCTTCCTAATTACTTGCTGTACCTGCATGCTAAATTTTTGTGATTCATGTACAAGGACCCCCAGATCCCTCTGTACCTCAACATTTTGTAATCTCCCCATTTAAATAATAATTTGCTTTTTTATTTTTCTTACCAAAGGGATGTTGTCAGGACCCATAGCCTTTGCTGTATCCAGTGTGCTCAGCCGTTTCTTGATATCACATGGAGTGAATCGAATTGGTTGAAGACTGGCTTCTGTGATGGTGGGGACCTCAGGAGGAGGCAGATACAGCAACGGCACACCCAGCCCAGTCGACCCTGCAAAGTCCTCCTCACCAACATCTGGGAACTTGTGCCAAAATTGAGAGAGCTGTCCCACAGACTAGTCAAACCTGACATAGTCATACTCACAGAATCATACCTTTCAGCCAATGTCCCAAACTCCTTCATCACCTTCCCTGGGTGGTGGCACAGTGGTATACAGTCGGGAAGGAATGGCCCTGGGAGTCCTCAACATTGACTCCGAACCCCATGAAGTCTCATGGCTTCAGGTCATGGGCAAGGAAACCTCCTGTTGATTACCACCTACCGCCCTCCCTCAGCTGATGAATCAGTACTCCTCCATGTTGAACACCACTTTGAAGAAGCACTGAGAGTAGCAAGGGCACTTCAATGTCCATCACCAAGAGTGGCTCGGTAGCACCAGCACTGACCGAGCTGGCCGAGTCCTGAAGGACATAACTGCCAGTCTGGGCCACTGCGACAGGTGGTGAGAGAACCAACACGAGGGAAAAACCTACTTGACCTCGTCCTCGCCAATCTACCTGTCGCAGATGCATCTGTCCATGACAGTATTGGTAGCAGTGACCACCACACAGTCATTTGGAGACGAAGTCCCGTCTTCACACTGAGGACACCCTCCATCGTGTTGTGTGGCACGACCACCGTGCTAAATGGGATAGATTCAGAACAGATCTAGCAGCTCAAAACTGGACATCCATGAGGCGCTGTGGGCCTTAAGCAGCAGCAGAATTGTATTCCACCACAATCTGTAACCTCATGGCCCGGCATATCCCTCACTCTACCATTGCCATCAAGCCAGGGGACTAGCCCTGGTTCAATAAGGAGTGTAGAAGAGCATGCCAGGAGCAGCACCAGGCGTACCTAAAAATGAGGTGCCAGTCTGGGGAAGCTGCAACACAGGACTACATGCATGCTAAAAAGCGGAAGCAGCACGCTACAGACAGGGCTAAGAGATCCCACACTCAACGGATCAGATCAAAGCTCTGCAGTCCTGCCACATCCAGTCGTGAATGGTGGTGGACCATTAAACAACTAACGGAAGGAGGAGGCTCCATGAATATCCCCATCCTCAATGATGGTGGAGCCCAGCATGTGAGTGCAAAAGACAAGGCTGAAGCGTTTGCAACCATCTTCAGCCAGAAGTGCCGAGTAGATGATCCATATCGGCCTACTAAAACAAGCGCTCTACTCAGAGCTCCGGCACGGCAAGAGAGCCCCAGGTGGGCAGAGGAAACGCTTCAAGGACACCCTCAAAGCCTCCTTGAAAAAGTGTAACATCCCTACCGACACCTGGGAATCCCTGGCCCAAGACCGCACAAAGTGGAGGAGAAGCATCTGGGAAGGCGCCGAACACCTCGAGTCTCTTCGCCGGGAGCAAGCGGAAGCCAAGCGCAAGGAGCGCACATCAACCCAAGCACCCCACCCACCCGCCCCTTCAACCACCGTCTGCCCCACCTGTGATAGAGACTGTAGGTCCCGCATTGGACTCATCAGTCACCTGCGAACTCCTTTTTAATGTGGAAGCAAGTCATCCTCAGTTCCGAGGGACTGCCTAAGAAGAAGGAAGAAGACTACTGAGGTCCCCACCATCACAGAAGCCAGTCTTCAGCCAATTCAATTCACTCCACGTGATATCAAGAAATGGCTGAGCGCACTGGATACAGCAAACGCTATGGGCCCCGATAACATCCCGGCTATCGTGCTGAAGACTTGTACTCCAGAACTAGCCGCGCCTCTAGCCAAGCTGTTCCAGTACAGCTACAATACTGGCATCTATCCGACGATGTGGAAAACTACCCAGGTATATCCTGTCCACAAAAAGCAGGACAAATCCAACCCGGCCAATTACCACCCCATCAGTCTACTCTCAATCATCAGTAAAGTAATGGAAGGTGTCGTCGACAGTGCTATCAAGCGGCACTTACTCACCAATAACCTGTTCACAGATGCCCAGTTTGGGTTCTGCCAAGACCACTCGGCTCCCGACCTCATTACAGCCTTGGTCCAAACATGGACAAAGGAGCTGAATTCCAGAGGTGAGGTGAGAGTGACTGTCCTTGACATCAAGGCAGCATTTGACTGAGTGTGGCATCAAGGAGCCCTAGTAAAACTGAAGTCAATGGGAATCAGGGGGAAAATGCTCCACTGGCTGGAGTCATACCTAGCACAAAGGAAGATGGTTGTGGTGGTTGAAGGTCAATCATCACAGCCCCAGGACATCACTGCAGGAGTTCCTCAGGGCAGTGTCCTAGGCCCAACCATGCTTCATCAATGACCTTCCCTCCATCATAAGGTCAGAAATGGGGATGTTCGCTGATGACTGCACAGTGTTCAGCGCCATTCACAACTCCTCAGATAATGAAGCAATCCGTGCCCGCACGCAACAAGACGTGGACGACGTTCAGGCTTGGGCTGATAAGTGGCAGGTAACATTCACGCCACAGAAGTGCCAGGCAATGACTATCTCCAACAAATGTGAGAAGTCGCACAACACCTGGTTATAGTCCAACAGCTTTATTTGAAATCACAAGCTTTCGGAGCGCTGCTCCTTCGTCAGGTGAAGGACCAGCGCTCCGAAAGCTTGTGATTTCAAATAAAGCTGTTGGACTATAACCTGGTGTTGTGTGACTTCTCACATTTGTCCACCCCAGTCCAACACCGGCATCTCCACATCATATCTCCAACAAGCGAGAGTCTAACCACCGCCCCTTGACATTCAATGGTATTGCCATCGCCAAATCCCCCACCATCAACATCCTGGGGGGTCACCATTGACCAGAAACTTAACTGGATCAGCCACATAAATACTGTGGCAACAAGAGCAGGTCAGAGGCTAGGTATTCTGCGGCGAGTGTCTCCCCATCTGACTCCCCAAAGCCTTTCCACCATCTACAAGGCACAAGTAAGGAGTGTGATGGAATACTCTCCAGTTGCCTGGATGAATGCAGCTCCAACAACACTCAAGATGCTCGACTCCATCCAGGACAAAGCAGCCCGCTTGATTGGCACCCCATCCACTACCTTAAACATTCACTCCCTCCACCACCGGCGTACTGTGGCTGCAGTGTGTACCATCTACAAGATTCCCTGCAGCAACTCGCCAAGGCTTCTCCGGCAGCACCTCCCAAACCCGCGACCTCTTCCACCTAGAAGGACAAGGGCAGCAGGCGCATGGGAACACCACCACCTCCAAGTTCCCCTCCAAGTCACACACCATCCTGACTTAGAAGTATATCGCCGATGCTTCATTGTCGCTGGGTCAAAATCCTGGAACTCCCTACCTAACAGCACTGTGGGAGTACGATCACCACACAGACTGCAGCGGTTCAAGAAGGCGGCTCACCACCACCTTCTCAAGGGCAACTAGGGATGGCCAATAAATGCTGGCCTTGCCAGCGACGCCCACATCCCATATACGAATTTTAAAAAAAGGCTATGCCTTACCCAAGGTGATATGTTTGACCTATGGATGAATGTTTGGGGTTCACTGGGTAGCCAACAAATGTTGTGATTTTTATATTTTGGAATTGCTTTCACAATATGCAAGGGCTGCTTGTGCTGTGATGTTTTGTGTGATTACATTGAGAGGTGAATTTCAGAAGTTCACCAGAACCACTGAAGTAAAAGTCTTTATTCTGTATTTCTGACTGTGGACCTTTCTCCGTGTCAGTGGGTATCCATTTCACCAGAAATATTTAGCAACACCTTGCTTATAATATAGCACTCCCATCAGAGTTCGGGCAATCACCTGTCATAGCAAAAGTATAAGAGCAGCATAAGACCCTGACCCAAGACTCATGTCTCTGAGACGCAGGTCTTAATCCAGAGTGACGAATGACAATAAGTACGACATTATATGCTTGCAAGAGTATGATCATGCACGTTCATTGTAACACCCATCCCCTCCCAAGTTGTCCACCAATTCACACACCATCCTGGCCTGGATATATATTGGCTTTCCTTCGCTAAGTCAAAACTGGAATTCACTACCTACCAGCGTTGTGGGAGTGCCATCACCATAACGACTGCAGCAGTTCAAGATCCAGTAATAATACTCCACCACCAGAGCTGCTACCTCAGGGTAACTGGAGATTGGCAATAAAAATGCACCTTTGCCAGTGTTACCCACAACCCAAGAACAGATACATTTTAAAAATCCATTGGTGGGCAATTTTAGTTCTGATACTAGACTGAGAATGTGAAGAATATAGTCCGTTAACATTTGAAGTATCAAAGTTGAGGATCCCAACATTTGCTCTGATCTGTCCTATATATGAATTAAGAATAGTTCATATTGTGACTAAATGAAGGTGTTAAATTGTACCAATCTCAGTTTCTGGTACTGCAACAGTAAGTATAAAGGAAGGCATAAAAAAAGTAGAGATATAATTTTCTGTTGTCCTCTAAGCATTGTTACCTTTTGTGGTAGAGAACACCCATTAAACTGGACAGCTGCACTATGCTTTATGGGTTGACTTTTCTGCAATTAATGCTTTGGGTTGACATTGCCCATGCAGCACTTGGCAGAGCAGCTTTACATTTGGTGGACCGTGAACATTGATTGCTTAACTCATTTGTTGCTGGAGATTGCAATTGACATTGCAACAGCTGAAGAACTTTGATTTTTACCAAGAGTTCTTTTATAGTTCATCTGACCTTGAGCATACACTTTTGGCAACTTGAACTTTAGATTAGTCAATATAATGTATAATACAATGTATTGGCCCGGATTTTGTGGTAAGTATAACGGTGAGACTATCAGCGTCAGAGTTATTAAAGAGTAAATCAGACAGCAGCCACACCTGCGCAGTTAAACGTGGAATCATGAAGTTGCTGTTCGAGTCGGCCTGCTTCTCCAGAAGCTTCGCTATAACAGTATCCTGCCGAGAGATGCGGCATTCAAATACATGGAAGGGCCTGAATTTGTGGTACTTACCCACTAGATACCCACTAAACACATCAGAAAAAGCTAGGGCTTCTCCATTCAAATGTAAGTGAATTTTAACGGCGTGGTAAGTCTCAATTACTTCCAAACAACCTCTCTGACACTGAAAATTTACTTTTAAAAGTGCGGAGTCTCATTCCTTCAGGTTTTCATTATTGTTAGATATTTAAAAAAATGTAAAAAAATTTTGCTTTGTCTTTCTGTCTCTTTTATCTCTCTTAATCCCATCTTTCTTTCCCTCTTTATGTTGCTTTCTGTACATGATTGTACATTGAATTAAATATTCTAATTTATACTTCCTGGTTTAGACTCTGTGGCCAAAATTTTCCGGGGTGTCAGTGGGCGGGATCAGTGGCGGGTCGGGTGGGAAAGTGTTTTATTTGACCGGGTCGGGAACCTGCCGCAACGGGCCTTTCCCAATGTCTGGTCTGTCAGCACTGAGCAGACCCGACGGGCAGCGGTGGGCAACCCAATTAAACTAATTATAATGTACTTACCAGTCCCTTAACAGTCTTTTTTACCTTAATTTTTAACTTTAACTTCATGGCTGCGGGAACCACACCGTTCGGTGACCGCATCTGCCAATCTGAGGCAGGAGTTCAGTGGCCATTGCCCCAGCTGATTACTTGACAGCTTCAAATGTACAGTAAAAGCTCACACCTGACATCACTTTCCTCATCCACAAGCTGTTCCTCACTGCATTTCCAGAACAGAATCAGTAGGCTGCAAGTCTTTCCACAAGTTTCCATCCAGTCTCACCTCATTACCTCCCTCACCATTGGCAGATCGCTTCTGTCATCTGTACTTCACCTGCTATCTATTCCATCACGATGGCTGCCATTTATGCTGTCTCACGTTGGTCCTCAGAATCGGACCACGATGAGCCCCAACACCAGCAGCACCAGGCACACCAGCAGCACCAACAACAACACCAACCTTCTCTGCAATCACCTGATGCTGCACAGGACAGAGGGCATCAGCACCCGAGCACATTGCTGCCTGGGAGGCCAGGGATGGCCTCACCATGGCCAGATTTACTTCACTTGACGCTGTACACCCTGGCTGCCACATGATGCGCCAGGTTGGCACCACCCCACACCAACACCATAAAGCATCCCTACAATGACCAAGTCATTCCTTTCACACTCATCACCATTGCGAAAGGTACCATTATGTCTCATCATTCACTGCAAATCACTTAGCCACTTCCAAGGGTGCACACAAATCTGAGATTTCAATGTTTGACAGCACATTAATAGAAACTTTACATAAACATTGGATAAAACACCTAAGTGGCTACCCTTGTGTGTTAATTGATATGATTGGACTAGGATGAGGGTGAGTGTGAGGGGTGGCTGGTGAGATGGGAATGTGATAATGTAGACAGAGAGGACTGGGTGGAGGTGCAAGGTATGTTGGTGTGAGTAAAGATGTGCAGGAGTAGGGTAGGGAAGGCACAGTGATGCGGATGTGATGAGTGGCACAGCAGGATGAGGTTGAGTGTGGCTTTGTACCAACGTTTTGTGATCTAATGAGATCATTGAAACGTTTGCGCCACTGCACCCAGGCCCTCCTGACCACATCCCTGCTTGTGCTCTCCTGTGCAATGTGCAACCAGGCTGTTTTGGTCTCCTGGGGAGCAGCATATGGAGGGAGTCATGGGAGAACCTGGATGCCTCTGTGTAGTCATTGTCAGTGTTTGCAGCACTTCAGTGCTGTAGAACACTGGCAGCAGAAATGGCAGAAGAAAGTTGGCCATGGTCCCTTTAAGGAAACCGGCTGCTGATGCGTCATGAATGACGTCACCAGACCTGCTTCCTCTAATTGGCCTGGGAAACTCGCTGTGCGGGCTTAACAAGCCCTATCAACGTAAATTCATTTTAGACAGCAGGATGGAGCCAGCTACGGGGCCCCAACCCGCCACCAGCATCACCTATCCCCTGGACCCGCTGAGGTAAGGAAAATCTCGGCCTGTGTCTCAATAAGGATTCTTCAATCTGATTGGTTGAAGAGACACACTGCTATTTGGGCCTGTTCATACAGGTCCCAGATCCCCTGTAGAGGGCGCTGTGTTGTTTTGGCTCTCTCTAATTACCACAAATCGCAGTGCAAAAGCCCACAGGAAGTCTGTGGGCAAGTGTAAGTGTAATGAATGGCGAGCGCTGTTCATTCGCCGCTGACCGCAAAGTCCGGGCCATAATTTCCAACGAACATTTTTAAATTAGATACGTTATTCTGGAAAATGCTCCTAAAAATAAACAAACTCACTTTGTTTTCCTCAGAGGTTTCCCAGTGAATGTTAGCCATATAAACATTTGCCACTGGCAAATTTTGTAGAAGCAGTGGGTGTTTATTGCTTGATTAAACTTTCTTCACTGATAGATATATACAGACTCTCAGTCAAAAAGATCTCTTGCTATTATGATTTCACTTAGTTGTCGTATTGGCCTCAATATTGACATCCTTTTTAGCAACAGCCAGCATAAGACATACATCTATGCAGCCTTTCATTGTTCAGAATAATTGGTCCCTACATAGCTTTTCTGTTTCAGAAGGAGGTGCTGGTATACTGTGATTTACACTGCTGTGCACTGTTACAATTCCCATCAGTCACAGAAGGCCATTTCTTGGTTGGAGTACAATAATAGCAAAACTTTGCAATCTTACTGCAGTAGCAGATGCTAAGTGATTATTGCAGGGCAAACCTTGCAGAAAATGGAAATGCAATCGAGATTATATAATATATATTTATAATCAAGGTGTTTGAATCCAGTTTTTCTGTTCTTGCTTGCACCTCTGCTTGTTTTTACATTTTTTCTCTGTCCTTCATAGCCAGTCAGCTTTGTGACAAGGTGAGTGGAAAATAGGTTGTAATGCCTTCAGATGGTTGCGTTGCTGTGTAGATTGGTCCATCAGAAATTCGAATAATTTGATTTACATAGAAAGATGTGAAGATTATTTATTTGGCGTATCAAGCTTTTGCCTGTTTGTTGTGGGTATTCCGTTAAATAATGCCCTATAACAAGCTGACCTGAAAAAAGGTTTGCATCCATCTCTTAAATATCTACCAACACTATATATCATAACTTGCTGATAACTTCATTTAAATATTCTTAAATGTTAATGTCCCTTACTGCAGTTTAAATGTAAGCCTTTAACCTACTTCGCCACCATGAAAAATGAATAAAAATACCAAACCTTTTATAATTTTGTATTTTTATTCCTTCATAGTGACACTGATCCTTCAGACTCCGTTATATTTTCATTGAACTGCAACTTAAGTTTCCTGAATCTCTGTTGCAGAGATTTCATTGTTCCATTATCGGTAGCAGTCATCTTAAATCTACAAAAGTCTTGTAATTAAGTTATCATTAAATCTATCAAATAAGTAACCACCATATGCAGTTTACTGTAGAATGCCCCTTTGTGTCTTTTAAATTGCTTTAAAAGTAATTGAGCACCATTTACGACATTTGGTTAAATCTTGTTTTTTCAGGTTGTATTTGTCGGCGTTTCTTGTCACACGAATGGTTTTTCTGTAGTTATTTCCATTCCTCCAGATGTAATCCACACTTTTTTTCAAAAAACTATATATTTTTTTCAATCCAGTTTTAAAAGAAAGTTTCTTTTTTTCCCTCCCCACAGTTTTTAGCAACTTATTTCTTTCCCTTTCCTTGGGTCATACATCACTCTTCAGTTGAGAGAACACGCACGTGCCCATTCCCAAGTTGGTGCCCACGTACGCCACCTGTACTCCAACTCCAAAAACCATGCAAGGTCAAATGCAAGACTTGCTGAAGTTATGCCTTTTGAAGGAGTGATGCAAGTTTGTCCACTGTCACTCATCCTATTTGATATCTTCATCATTTATATATTGAATGGCATCATGAGGGACAGGCCTGAGTGTCTGTTTTAGGCATTTCTAAAAGAATTCTGGTGCTCCCTTTCACAGATATTATGCTGTTGGTGGACTATCTTGAGTATCAAGTCTACTCTATTTGCCAGCTTGAATAATGGGCTAACCTGTGGGATATGGCCGTGGGTGCCCCCAAATTCAGTATTACTGATTTGCATAGCTCAAAAGGGATCTCAAAGGTATTGAATGGAGCATGCAAGGGCCATCTTTCCAAGTTGTTGATTCATATCACCACATGAAGGTTTTGGTGGATGCAAGTTTAACTTGGACGCCTCTTGGCACAACATTGAGAAGGGATAAATGGCACTTTGGTCTTTAACAATGGCATTTTCCAATACAGGTGATGTATTGAACATGTCCAAACATTTCTTCATGGTTCAGATCTTCCAAGTATGCAATTGAAACATTTCCTTCAGCCCACCTGTGAAGTTCAGGCCCAATCTATGGGGGCTGCGTTTGTGGGAAAAAAGGCAGTGTGTGAAAGAATGAGTGAGAAAAATGATTAACTGTACTCATTGTGCACCTGTTCTAGCTTTTGTTTCATGTTCTGTAAACTTCATGAAGCATATTAAGCTGAGAGAGGTTGTCTTTCCTCATCCAGCTGGAATTCATGTTTCAAAAAAACACGAGTTGAATTTTGAAGCAAAGAAAGCCTCTTTGAGGGAATTGGGTAGATGGGGAGGCGGTGGGAAACAGGCTGAGAGTTTATGGCCTCCAACCACCTGCCCTTGGGAGCGAGTGGGAATGAGGGGGGAGTAGGTGGACGATTAACGATGAAGTGTGTGACAGCAGTGAAGTGGAGGGAGAATACAGGGGTTGAGTGGGTCATTCCAAAGGGGAGGTAAGGATAGTGATAGGAGTAGAGGTAATGATGGGAGTGAGGCAGGAAAGGAGAAGAAGAAGGGATAGGAACATGATGCGAGTGAGGGGTAGAAGAAGCAAAGTGATTGGTTGAGGAAGATGGAAAGAGAGCCATTGAGGACGATGTGTACATTCCTCCTGCAACCCTCACTGGAAAATGCTGCCTGGAGCCCGCTGGGCTCCTGTCCACTGCTACACCACACAGTGCCATTTACTATCTCTCACCCAAGAGGAAAGAAGAAAAAGACACAAGTAGATGGGGGCAGAGAGAGGAGCAAAAAGAGTTATGGAGAGAGATACACACAAGGGGAAAAGAGATAGAAGTAGAAGAGAAAGCGAGAGAGAGAGAGAAACAGCAACATGAATACAACAGAAAGAGCTGAGAGAAACCATATTCTGTGACTTACCATGTGCAACACCACAGGAGATCCATTTGTTTTATGGTATGTTTGTTGCTTACCATAACACTCGTGAGATAATGCTTGCATCACTTCTCCTCCTAGCCAGAGCTGAAACCCATGCTTAACAGTTGTCCAGTTACTAACTATCCTGCTGGGGGAGTAAACTATGCCAGGTTGGTTCCAAGGTGACATGGTAGGCAGTTTAGGTTTGGAACAGTCCATCCTCCTGGTATGGCTTGGTAATCCAACATCTGAACCACCTGAAAAATGAGTATTTCTGGCACAGTGTTGGGCTGTTTGCCTAACAACTGCCCAGCAATTGCCCACGCAACTCTTACGGCTGGTAAAAGCAGACGTAGGGCCTGCTTGCACCAGTGTAAGGATATATATAAGGCTTAAATAAAACATTTTAAAATCCCAAATTATGCACATACACTTTAAATGAGTTTATGCAAATATTGACCCGGATTAGATTTTTTAAATTATTTATCAAAAGATTAAATTTTTATTGCGGTTGGTGCGATGAGGAACTTAACGAATAAATTTGCACTTCAGTACATTGTTTAATTATTAAAATTCTGTACATTGTATGATTATTTGGGGATTCCATTGCATATTATTAGGGGATTCTCTTTGTAAATGATTGCAATGAAATCCTCCTTTGTGATTGGAGGACCGGGCCCACAACTCTTCGCACCCTGGGCGCCAGGAGCTACTTTTGGAATTGTTTTGCGGTTCAGAGGCGTACTCTGGAGGTAGGCCTCCGACTGCAATTTCTAGGCCAAGGTGTCAGAAGGGGAAAGAGAGGGTGAGAGAGAAGCAAACATGCTAGGATCAGAGGGGGAATGGTATGTGAGAAAGGCTTAGATCAAAGGGGAGAGAGAGACTGTCTTGTTTCAATTTTACTTCAATTTAAAAAAAATTCTTTTTGAATATTGAAGCCAACTATTTATCTCACCAGTGCGAAAGCAAAATACCGCAACTGCTGGAAATCTGAAATAAAACAGGAAATGCTGGAATCCAGCATTTTCTGTTTTTATTTTATTATTTATTTTCTCACCTGTGTTTTGTTAGAAAAGGTCAGTACTAATCACTTACACGTGCGAGGCAGTGGTTCTAATTTCTTGCCACCTATGAGACAAACTGGGAGAGAGAGACAAAGAAACACAATAGAAAGAAAGACAGTTTGTACCCTCATTCTGAATTGATTTGTTCTGATTGAACAGGGCAGGCACATAAGAACATAAGAAATAGGAGCAGGAGTAGGCCATTCGGCCCCTCGAGCCTGCCCTACCATTCAGTAAGATCATGGCTGATCTGATCTTGGCCTCAACGCCACTTTCCCGCCCGCTCCCCATAACCCTTCACTCCCCTGTAGCTCAAATATATGTCTATCTCTGCCTTGAATACATTCAATGATTCCGCCTTAACAGCTCTCTGGGGTAGAGAATTCCAAAGATTCACAACCCTCTGAGAAAAGAAATTCCTCCTCATCTCCCTTTCAAATGGGCGACCCCTTATCCTGAAATTGTGACCCCTAGTTCTAGATTCCCCCACGAGGGGAAACATCCTCCCTGCATCTACCCTGTCAAGCCCCCTCAGAATCTTATATGTTTCAATTGGATCATAAGAACATAAGAACATAAGAAATAGGAGCAGGAGTAGGCCAATCGGCCCCTCGAGCCTGCTCCGCCATTCAATAAGATCATGGCTGATCTGATCCTAACCGCCAATCTACTATCTATCACAGAACCATCTCCTGCATCTAACAGAATTGCACACACGAAATAGGAGCAGAATCAGGCTACACAGTCCCTGGGCCCGCTCCACTACCCACAGGGCCATGACCGATCCGAACCTAGACTCATGTCCAAATTCCTGCCCGCTCCCCGTAACCCTTAATGCCCTTTACTTCTAGGAAACTGTCTATTTCTGTTTTAAATTTAATTAATGTTGTAGCTTCTACAGCTTTTTGTGGCAGCATATTCCATGGACCTACCACCCTCTGAGTGAAGTAGTTCCTCCTCATCTCAGTTTTGAAAGAGCAGCCCCTTATTCTAAGACTATGTCCCCTAGTTCTCGTCTCACCCGTCATCGGGAACATCCTCCCCGCATCCACCCGATCCAACCCCTTCACAATCTTATATGTTTCAATAAGATCGCCTCTCATTCTTCTGAACTCCAATGAGTAGAGTCCCAATCTACCCAACCTCTCCTCATATGACCACCCCCTCATCCCCGGGATTAACCGAGTGAACCTTTTTTGCACTGCCTCGAGAGCAAGGATGTCTTTCCTTAAGTAAGGACACCAAAACTGTATGCAGTATTCCAGGTGCGGTCTCACCAATACCTTGTACAACTGAAGCAATACCTCCCTATTTTTATATTCTATCCCCCTAGCAATGAAAGCCAACATTCCATTTGCCTTCTTAATCACTTGCTGCACCTGCATACTAACCTTTTGAGTTTCGTGCACCAGGACCCCCAGATCCCTTTGCACTTCAGTACTCTCCAGTTTCTTGCCATTAAGATAATAAATTGCTCTAGGATTTTTCCTGCCAAAGTGCATCACCTCACACTTTCCAGTGTTGTATTCCATCTGCCAAATCTCTGCCCACTTACTTAGCCTGTCTATGTCCCCTTGCAGGTTTTTTATGTCCTCCTCACTCACTACTTTCCCTCCCATCTTTGTATCATCTGCAAATTTTGATATGTTACACTTGGTCCCTTCCTCCAAATCGTTAATATAGATTGTGAAGAGTTGGGGACCCAGCACTGACCCCTGTGGAACACCACTAGTTACTGATTGCCAGTCTGAGAATGAACCATTTATCCCAACTCTTTGCTTTCTGTTAGATAGCCAATCCTCTATCCATGCCAGAATATTACCCCCAATCCCGTGATTTTTTACCTTAAGCAATAATCTTTTGTGTGGCACCTTGTCAAATGCCTTTTGGAAGTCTAAATACACTACGTCCACTGGTTCCCCTTTATCCACTCTATATGTTACTTCCTCAAAGAACTCCAGCAAATTTGTCAAACATGACTTCCCCTTCGTAAAACCATGCTGACTTTGTCCTATTAAATTATGATTATCCAAATGTCCTGTTACTGTTTCCTTAATAATGGACTCCAAAATTTTACCTACCACAGATGTTAGGCTAACCGGTCTATAGTTACCAGCCTTCTGTCTACTGCCCTTTTTAAATAAGGGTGTTACATTAGCAGTTTTCCAGTCTGCCGGGACCTTAGCGGAATCCAGGGAGTTTTGAAAAATTATTACCAATGCATCTACAATCCCTACCGCCACTTCCTTCAAGACTCTAGGATGTAAGCCATCAGGTCCAGGTGATTTATCCGCCTTGAGTCCCATTATTTTACCGAGTACCACTTCCTTAGTGATTTTGATCGTGTTTAGCTCCTCTCCCCCTATAGCCCCCTGTTTGTCCAGTGTTGGGATATTCTTAGTGTCCTCTACTGTAAAGACTGATACAAAATATTCATTCAGTGTTTTTGCCATCTCCATATTTCCCACCATTAATTTCCCGGTCTCATCCTCTAAGGGACCAACATTTACTTTAGCCACCCTTTTTCTTTTTATATAACTATAAAAACTCTTACTATCTGTTTTTATATTTTTTGCTAATTTACTTTCATAATCTATCTTCCCTTTCTTAATCAATCTTTTTGTTATTTTTTGCTGCCTTTTAAAGTTTTCCCAATCCTCTGTCCTCCCACTAGATTTCGCTACCTTATATGCCCTTGTTTTTAGTCGAATACTATCCTTAATTTCTTTACTTAGCCACGGATGACTGTCCTTTCTTTTACACCCTTTTCTTTTCAGTGGAATATATTTTTTTTGGAAGTTGTAAAATAACTCCTTGAATGTACACCACTGATCATGTGTCGTCTTACCCTTTAATCTATTTTCCCAATCCACTCTACTCAATTCCGCTCGCATACCTTCATAGTCTCCTTTATTCAAGCTTAGCACGCTTGTTTGAGATCCAACCTTCTCACCCTCTAATTGAATATGGAATTCAACCATGTTATGGTCACTCATTCCAAGGGGATCCTTTACTAGGACATTTTTAATTAATCCTGTCTCGTTACACAGGACCAGATCTAAGGTTGCTTGCCCCCTGGTCGGTTCAGTTACATACTGCTCAAGAAACCCATCCCTAATACACTCAATGAACTCATCCTCAAGGCAGCCCTGCCCCATTTGATTTGTCCAATTAATATGATAGTTAAAATCCCCCATAATTATAGATGTTCCCTTATTACATGCCTCAACTATTTCCTGATTGATACTCCGTCCAATAGAGTTGCAACTGTTCGGAGGCCTATAGACTACGCCCACTAATGTTTTTTTCCCCTTATTATTCCTTATCTCCACCCAAACTGTTTCATTATCATGATTTTTTGACCCAATATCATTACTCTGTATTACAGTGATTCCTTCCTTTATTAACATAGCCACCCCACCTCCCCTTCCTTCCTGCCTGTCCTTCCTGATCGTTAAATAACCTGGTATGTTTAATTCCCAGGCATTGTCACCCTGCAGCCATGTTTCTGTAATGGCCACAATATCATAACCATATGTAGTTATTTGTGCCATTAACTCGTCTATTTTGTTACGAATGCTACGTGCATTCAGATAGAGAACTTTCAAATATGCTTTGTGGCACTTAGTTCCTGCTTTTTCACTTTTTACCAGTTTACCTTTTACTCCACACACTCTGTCCCTTCCTGCCACGCTCTGATTTGTGATTCCCCTACTGCTACCTATGTCTATGACCCTCTCTGTTGTCATTTTTATTTTTTGCTCTCTTGAAACCTCCCCCCCACTAATTAGTTTAAAGCCCTCTCCACAGCCCTAGTTATTCGATTCGCCAGGACACTAGTCCCAGCACTGGCCAAGTGAAGTCCGTCCCAACGGAACAGCTCTCTCCTGCCCCAGTACTGGTGCCAGTGTCCCAAGAAGCAAAACCCATTTTTCCCACACCAGTCTTTGAGCCACGCATTCAACTCCCTGATTTTATTTACCCTAGCCAAATTTGCTCGTGGCTCAGGTAGTAATCCAGAGATTATTACCCTCGAGGTTCTGCTTTTTAATTTGGCCCCTAGCTGCTCAAACTCCCTCAGCAGAACCTCTTTCCTTGTCCTATCTATGTCATTGGTACCATAGGATCACCTCTCATTTTTCTAAACTCCAATGAGTAGAGGCCCAACCTGCTCAACCTTTCTTCATAAGACAACCCCTTCATCTCAGGAATTAACCTAGTGAATCTTCTCTGAACTGCCTCCAATGCAAGTATATCCCTCCTTAAATAAGGAGACCAAAACTGCACGCAGTACTCCTGGTGTGGTCTCACCAGCGCCCTGTACAGTTGTAGCAAGACTTCCCTACTTTTATACTCCATCCCCCTTGCAAGAAAGGCCAACAATCCATTTGCCTTCCTAATCACTCGCTGTTCCTGCATGCTAACTTTTAGTGTTTCATGTACGAGGACCCCCAGATCCCTCTGTACCGCAGCATTATGTAGTCTCTCTCTATTTAAATAATAATTTGCTTTTTCATTCTTCCTTCCAAAGTGGATAACCTCACATTTTCCCACATTATACTCCATCTGCCAAATTTTTGCCCACTCACTTAACCTATCTATATCCCTTTGCAGACTCTTTGTGTCCTCCTCACAACTTGCTAACCCACCTATCTTTGCATCATCAGCAAATTTGGCTACAGTACACTCGGTCCCGTCATCCAAGTCATTAATATAGATTGTAAATAGTTGAGGCCCCAGCACTGATCCCTGTGGCACCCCACTAGTTACAGTTTGCCAACCGGAAAATGACCCATTTATCCCGACTCATTGGGGGCGATTTTCTCACTGGAGGCGGGTTTCAGTTTGGGTGGGTTTGAAACCCGCCTCGTCTGATAGTTTTCAAAAATTTGCGATTTTCCCATGATTGGCCACTTGATTTCAGAGGTGTGGGACGCCCTTGGTCAATTAGTGTTTTGGGACTGAAACTGCTGACCTCACTTTTCCAGTCTGATTTTATGGTTTCTTGCTGCCTTGGCTCCTTCCACAGCATTTCTGCCTATGCTGCACCACCTGCAACATATTCTGAGAAACCACTATGTCCAATTCCAAGCCAAGGGCCTCCCCGAGCCTCACGGATGAGGCACTACAAATGTTGTTTGAGGGGGTGACAGCTAGCATGGAGGTGCTCTTCCACTCATCTGGGAGGAAGAGGCCTGCCAAAGAAACCAAGGCTGTGTGGGTACAGCTGGCAAGGGATATAACCTCCAGATCTGTGTGCAGATTGGGAGAATGTTTCTGTGTATTGATGAAATGCCATCCCTGTTGGAAAGCATTAAAATGATTTGATGCCAAAATGTTGGCATTATGGCATCTGTTCTTTCGCCTTAGGCAGCTCCACATTGCGGGCTCCGCCACACTTGCGTTGTCAGGTTGGTGGCCTGAGTGAAAGGAGGCCAGACAGTCATGTCCATTGTCAATGATGTCTTAGGATGAAGCCAAGGACATGTGCCAACTTGGACAACCTATGCAAATCTGTCCATGATAAGTTCATCCCTTGCATCCCGGGTAGCCATGTGCTCACGTGCTGCCGCTGGTCTATACACCGGCGCTCTGACCTCCTCCTGCTCCTCAGCCTGCTCCTCCTCCTCCTCCTCTATCTTGTTACCAATGCTGCGTGCATTCAGATAAAGAGCTTTTAATTTTTTCTTTATACCATTTTTACCTACTCTGAAACTATTTGCTGGTGCACGCTTATGTTCGTACGCTCTGTCTCCTCCTGTCACACTCTGGTTATCATTACTTCTATTGCTACCCTGCACTATTGCCTTCTCCTTTCTTTTTGACTTTCTAAATTCCCCTTCACCTGAACCCTCCCCCCCACTATCTAGTTTAAAGCCCTATCTACCGCCCTAGTTATTCAATTCGCCAGGACACTGGTTCCAACATGGTTCAGGTGAAGCCCGTCCCAACGGAACAGCTCCCTCTTTCCCCAGTACTGGTGCCAGTGCCCTATGAATCGAAACCCAATTCTCCCACACCAGTCTTTGAGCCACGCATTCATCTCTCTGATCTTATTGACCCTATGCCAATTTGTTCGTGACTCAGGTAGTAATCCAGAGATTATTACCTTTGTGGTTCTGCTTTTTAATTTGGCCCCTAGCTGCTCACGCTCCCTCAGCAGAACCTCTTTCTTTGTCCTACCTATGTCGTTGGTACCTATGTGGACCACGACAACTGGATCCTTCCCCTTCCACTCCAAGTTCCTCTCCAGCCCCGAGGAGATGTCCTTAACCCTGGCACCGGGGCAGGCAACACAGCCTTCGGGACTGACGCTCTCGGCTGCAGAGAACAGTATCTATCCCCCGAACTATACTGTCCCCTACCACTACTATATTCCTTTTTACTCCCCCAACTTGAATGGCCCCCTGTATCACAATGCTGTGGTCAGTTTGCTCATTCTCCCTGCAGTCCCTGCTCTCGTCCACACAGGCTGCAAGAACCTCGTACCTGTTGGACAAGTGCAAGGGCTGAGGCTCCTCCAATGCTAACTCCTGGATCCCCATACCTGCCTCACTTGCAGTCACACCCTCCTGTCCCTGACCACAGACCAGATTTGAAATATTTAACCTACGGGGTCTGACTGCCTCCTGGAACAAAGTATCCAGGTAACTTTCTCCCTCCCTGATGTATCGCAGTGTCTGAAGCTCCAGCTCATCAACTCTGAGCCAAAGTTCCTCGAGCTGCAGACACTTACTGCAGATGTGGTCGCTGTGGATCACACTGGTGTCCACCAGCTCCCACATGCTACAGCTGCAACACATCGCCCGCCCTGCCATCTCTATTATATTTTATTTAACTCATTAGGTTTTCAAGGTTTGGAATATCAGTCAATTGTCTACAGTTTATAATCTATAATCACGGCTCTTAATTTAAGCCAATGCCCAAGTTTAGAGAAAAAGAGAAAAGGAGAAGGAGAAATACTCTGTTTACTCAGTGAATCTCCCGCTCTGTTTACTCAGTGAATCTCCCGCTCCGTTTACTCACAGAATCTCCAGCTCTTTATACTCACAGAATCTCCAGCTCTTTATACTCACAGAATCTCCAGCTCCGTTTACTCACAGAATCTCCCGCTCTTTATACTCACAGAATCTCCCGCTCTGTTTACTCACAGAATCTCCCGCTCTGTTTACTCACAGAATCTCCCGCTCTGTGTACTCACAGAATCTCCCGCACAAAGAATTAGGACTATTGCTCGCATGGAGGATAAATGCTAACACTGACTAGTTGGGCCAAACAGCCTCTTTCTGTGTTGTAATATCTAATACCCATGAGAATTTTCTAAAGGAGTCGAGTGTCTGATGAAACGAATTTGCTTCTATAAAGTTGGTTGAAATCAAATGTCGTTATTTATGGATGCGACAGTATAAATGAGTGTTTTCAGAGGAATCCTTTTTTTGGTTTGTTTAAAACCTGATGGTGTGCTTTTAAGTTCCTGTTTCAAAATTTTAACATTCCTGTAAGTTGTGTCTAAGGACTAATAAATTCTTACAAGCTGTCTTTGATGGCCCTGTTTATTTACTTGTATGTGATGTTTTTATGATCTGTCTCCACTTCCTAATGCTACAGTTGCCAGATCCTTTCAGTGATTAATATATTAATGCGAGGACATCGGTATTTTGAAGTTGAAAATTGTGATGACTTCCTTTTCCAATCTATCTATCACACTTTTAGCAGTTATTTTTCTGGATTTAAACCGATTTGTAGTGGGAAATTCTGTGCGCTTGCAAGAACTATGTCACCACTACAGGTCTGAGATGTTTGTAAAAATGTCTTTTGCTAAAGCTCAGTGAAGCACAAAATTAGTGTAACAGACTGAGACAGAGTTTTAGGACATGGGTTGAAATGCATGATTCCCCACTTGAACTCCCACCCTCAGTTGTGCTGCTAGGGGACTTAGCAAATGGAGCAGAGTGTTTTCCCAAAGAATGTCTCTCTGATTCTATCAGATACCAAGTTATTCTGGACTGCATTCATGCATTTCCGATCTTGTACCGCCAGTGACACAGTTACCAGCCCAGTCTTTTCCTTACACAATAATATATAGCACAGAGAATTATATAATTGTACAATTGATTGACAATTTGAGGCTGTTCACCACGAAGATTAAGATCTTTGTTTCAGAAATGTGTTTTTCACCCATTTTGTTTTGTTCCCCAATCTCACTCCTGTGAATACATTGTCACAAATTTCTCTTTGGAAAAAAATTGTTTCTGCAATACGTTATAACTTCAATTTGCAATTGAGATACAACATGAGTAATTGCCACGATTGATGGAAGTAACATGTGGCAAAATTCTTTATATTTTGGGAACAATTTTTGTCTTGGGTGATGAAAAATTCAGGTACAGGCTACTGGAAAATGATTCTTTAATTCTAATTTTCCCAAATATGACGAATATTTTTTTTTAATTGTGCCAAAATGATGTAATAGATCTTCAGACCTCAGTTGATAGCAAGTGCTCACCTTGTCTACATGCTGAAATGTCACTGGTCAGCTGCATTCGAGTGAGCTGCAGGATGGAACAGAACGTAGTTCTTCTGAAAGCTGCCATTTTCGAGATGAAGACTAGTGTAAATGCATCTCGGGTCACTAACTGTGTTTGTCTCTCCAGAGCTGACAAATGGGACTGACCTGATGAGTCTCAATAGAAAGACTCTCTACGTGACATCTGGGGTTACGCCAGCAGAGACTGTTACAAAGACTGATATCCTGCTCTGCCAGTATGCCAACTTACAGCTGGTGAATGCCAAGCCTCAAGGTATACCTAGATAGAGCAATACAATTGTTCTTTTTAAAATTGTTTTAAATATTTCACTTTAAATGTAATGAGCATTTGATCAACACTGCATAGGATTTTATTGGAGAGTTGGGTTGGACGGATTAAACCTTTTGTAAATTTTGTATTTTTATGTGTATTATGTTTCAACACTTATTTCCAGTTGAGTGGAGGAACCAAGATGGCGGCCAAAAGAATTTTCAAAAATATTTAAAATGATTTCATTTGCTCTAATTTCTTTTATTAGTAGATTTTGTTGATTGGTCTTAGCTTGCTTTGCTGTTACATTTCCTTAGTTCTTCATTGGTAGTTTTTCTCAGTTCCTCGCTTTCTAGTCATATGTTCCCTACCTCGTCATTTATAATTTATTGCTCTTTGGCTGAAATTGTGTGGTTAAGAGAGTCCAAGTGTCATACAGAAATTAGTATATATACAGGTGTGACAGATGAATGTATGCTAGTTCAACATTTTATATGTATTAAATATTTTACATGATGCGCTTATTGTGCACACCTCCAGGAAGTGTTGCATTTGATTCCTATCACACTTTTTCCATCACAATTTTCTATCACTTTGTTGTAAGCCTAAAAGTCCTTGGGCTGAATTTTGCCGACGCTCAGAGGGCGTGTTCAGAGGCGGGTCAGCTGTCAAAATAGCAAAGATTGACAGCGGGTAGGGAACCCGCTGTCAACCCGCCTCCACGTGAGTCTCCCAGGTGTCGGGTCTGCCGGCACTGAGCAGACCCGACACTAAGCGGCGAGGGAGGCAATTGACATCATTAAATGGGTTGTTAACATCCAAATAACTGTTATTTTAAGCCTACATTTCAATTTTACATGCTCCCCCACGGGTTACCTGCTGCTCGGGGAACACATCAGCTCAGCATGTCGTGAGTGAATTCAGCATTGAATTATCACATGACCTGACAGCTGCCAAAGTTGTATAAAAGATCCCATGTTACAGCTGTTCACTTTCAAAGCTCAGAAACTGTTGGTTACTGCATTTGGAAGACATATTGAGCTCGTCACCATTGCGGGGGGTGGGGGTGTGTACGGGCACCCTTATGTCTCACCATTCACTACAACTCACTAAGCCTTTTCCAAAGGTGCACACAAATCTGTCCAAGAACGCAAAGTGCTGAAAATAAAGGTTTCAATGTTTGACAGCACATTACCAGAAACTTCACACGAACATTGGCTAAAACACCCAAGTGCCGACCCTTGTGTGTTGTTAGTTGGTATGCTTGCAGTAGGATGAGGGTGACTGTGAGGGGTGGCTAGTGAAATGGGGAAGTGATAATGTAGATAGAGAGGGATGGGTGAAGGTGCAAGGTAAGTTGGTGTGAGTAATGATGTGCAGGAGTAGGGTAGGGAAGGCAGAGTGATGTGGATGTGATGAGTGGCACAGCAGGATGAGGTTGAGTGTGGCTTGGTAGTAACGTTTCATGATCTACTGAGATTATTGAAAGGCTTGCGCCACTGCAGCCTGGTCCTCCTGACGACATCCCTGCTATCCCTGTTTGGCATAAAAATAAAACAAAAAAGGTGACTCAACCGTGGCTGACAAGGGAAATTAGGGATAGCATAAGATCCAAGGAGAGGACATATAAATTGGCCAGAAAAAGCAGCAAACCTGAGGATTGGGAGCAGTTTAGGATTCAGCAAAGGAGGACAAAGGGATTAATTAAGAGGGGGAAAATAGAATATGAGAGTAAGCTTTCAGGGAACATAAAAACTGACTGTAAAAGCTTCTATAGATATGTGAAGAGAAAAAGATTGGTGAAGTCAAGCATAGGTCCCTTGCAGTCAGAATCAGGGGAATTTATAATGGGGAACAAAGAAATGGCAGACCAATTAAATACATTGGTTCTGTCTTCACAAAGGAGGACACAAATAACGTCCCAGAGATGTCTGGGAACATAGGGTCTAATGAGAGGGAGGAATTGAATGAAATCAGTATTTGTAGGGAAATGGTGTTAGGGAAATTGACGGGATTGAAGGTCGATAAATCCCCAGAGCCTGATAATCTACATCCTAGGGTACTGAAGGAAGTGGCCCTAGAAATAGTAGATGCATTGCTGGTCATCTTCCAAAATTCTATGGACTCTGGAACAGTTCCCATGGATTGGAGGGTAGCTAATGTAACCCCACTATTTAAAAAAGGTGGTAGAGAGAAAACGGGGAATTATAGACCGCTAAGCCTGACATCGGTAGTGGGCAAAATGCTAGAGTCCATTATAAAAGATGTAATAGCAGAGCACTTGGAAAACAGTGACAGGATCGGACAAAGTCAACATGGATTTACAAAAGGTAAATCATGCTTGACTAATCTACTGGAATTTTTTGAGGATGTAACTGGTAGAATAGATAAGGGAGAACCAGTGGATGTGGTGTATTTGGACTTTCAGAAGGCTTTCGATAAGGTCCCGCATAAGAGATTAGCATGCAAAGTTAAAGCACATGAGATTGGGGGTAAGGTACTGACTTGGATAGAGAACTGTTTGGCAGACAGGAAGCAAAGAGTAGGAATAAACGGGTCTTTTTCCGAGTGGCAGGCAGTGACTAGTGGGGTACCGCAGGGATCGGTGCTAGGACCCCAGCTATTCACAATATATATAAATGATCTAGACGAGGGAACTAGATGTAATATCTCCAAGTTTGCAGATGACACAAAGCTGGGTGGGCGTGTGTGCTGTGAGGAGGATGCAGAGAAACTCCAGTATGATTTGGACAGGTTGGGTGAATGGGCAGATGCATGGCTGATGCAGTATAATGTGGATAAATGCGAGATGGCAAAAACAGGAAGACAGATTATTATCTGAACGGTTAAGATTGGGAAAAGGGGAAGTGCAACGAGACCTGGGTGTCCTTGTGCACCAGTCGCTGAAGGTAAACATGCAGGTGCAGCAGGCGGTTAAGAAGGCAAATGGTATGTCGGCCTTCATAGCGAGAGGATTCGAGTACAGGAGCAAGGATGTCTTGCTGCAGTTGTACAGGGCCTTGGTGAGACCACACCTTGAGTATTGTGTGCAGTTTTGATCGCCTTATCTGAGGAAGGATGTTCTTGCCATGGAGGGAGTGCAGCGAAGATTTACCAGACTGATACCTGGGATGGCAGGAATGACGTATGAAGAGAGATTGGGCCGATTAGGCTTATATTCGCTAGAGTTTAGAAGAATGAGAGGGGATCTCATTGAAACTTAAAAATTCTAACAGAACTAGACAGACTAGATGCAGGAAGGATGTTCCCGATGGCCGGAGAGTCCAGAACCAGGGGTCACAGTCTAAGGATAAGGGGTAAGCCATTTAGGACTGAGATGAGGAGGAATTTCTTCACCCAGAGAGTGGTGAACCTGTGGAATTCTCTACCACAGAAGGCAGTTGAGGCCAATTCATTAAATATATTCAAGAAGGAGATAGATATATTTCTTAAGGCTAAAGGGATCAAGGGATATGGGGAGAAAGCAGGGACAGGGTACTGAATTTGGATGATCAGCCATGATCTCATTAAATGGCGGAACAGGCTCGAGGGGCCGAATGGCCTACTCCTGCTCCTATCTTCTATGTTTCTATGTTTCTGCCCTCCTGTGCAATGTGCAACCAGGCTGAGTTGATCTCCTGGGGAGGTCTCTTCCGCCCATGGGAAGGGAAGAGAACCTCCCTGCGTGCTGTGACTCTCTCCTTAAGCATATGGAGGGAGTCATGGGAGAGCCTGGGTGCAGCCGTGCATCTTTGTGCAGTGCTTGTCAGTGTTTGCAGCACCTCAATGCTGTAGAACACTGACAGCAGAACTGTTAAGATCAATTTGGTGCCCTGTTACCACGTCCTTAATAATAGATTCTAGCATTTTCCCAACGACTCATGTCAGGCTAACTGGTCTGTAGTTCCCCATTTTCTCTCTCCTTACTATGTTAATGGTGCTATATAAATGCAAGTTGTTGTTACTATGGAAACCCAGCACCAGTTGCACATCCTGCTATGGGCTACATGTGAGCAACTAAAATATATTGCCGCTGCTTTGTTGCTGATTTTATAAAGAGAAATTTAGCTAAAAGAAGTGACAATCTTTCCATTTCCCCAAAAAGCAGAAGTTGAACCAATTAAATCACTCGATGCTTTGTCCAAATCCTTTTAGCGGCAATGAGAACTAAGAAAATAAAGGCAAATCCAACAAAAACAGGAACAGAACCAAGTAAATAACTCAAAACACTTGCAAGTTTTTTCATCTTACTATTTTTAACCAGAGTCTGTCAATTATAGACTCAAAATAGGTTTTCTGACATAATAAAAGCATCAAAAATCCCTTTTGCATCAACTCAATTTAACTTGCGTTTAGATTTGTCTTTTGTATCTTTTGAATACCTTTTAAAGGTTTTTAATTGAAGGCCTCAGCCTTTTTTAAAAGTCTGTGGTTGCAATTGATATTTTTCTCAGAACCACAGCTCTGTGCCAGGATGCTGCAGGCACATGTGCAAAATTTCCCTACATATATCACTATAACTTTGTCAAAGCTATTGGTAAATTTTCAGCGTGTAATATATGCTAATATAATACTTCCATGCATATTAAAAGAAATTCCATGCATATTAAAAGAAGTTAGTGAAGAGATAGCAGAGGCACTATTACATTTATATAAAAATTCATTAGAAAAGGGAATAGTGCCAGAGGACTGGCGGACAGCTAATGTGACTCCTATATATAAAGAGGGAGATAGACACTCCAGGGAACTATAGACCAATTAGCTTAACGTTGATGGTAGGAAAGATAATGGAATCCTTAATCAAAGATGTAATAGAAAAGCATCTAGAAACTGAAAATATAATAAAGAGTAGTCAGCACGGATTCCAAAAGGGAAATTCATGCTTGACTATCTGAGGCTGAACCAGACTGTTCGCAACCTTGGTGACGTATTTGTCCCCGAGATGAGCATCCGACCACATATCTGCACCATCAGTAAGACCACCTATTTCCACCTCTGTAACATCGCCCGACTCATCTGCTGCTGAAACCCTCATCAATGCCTTTGTTACCTCTAGACTTGACTATTTCAATGCACTCCTGGCCGGCCTCCCATCTTCTACCCTCCGTAAACTTAAGCTCATCCAAATCTCTGCTGTCCGTGTCCTAACTCACACCAGATCCCGTTCACCCATCACCCCTGTGCTCACTGACCGACGTTGGCTCCCGGTTAAGCAACGCCTCGATTTTAAAATTCTCATCCTTGTTTTCAAATTCTTTCATGGCCTAGCCCCTCCCTATCACTGTAACTTCCTCCAGCCTCACAACCCCCCCGAGATATCTGCATTCATCTAATTCTGGCCCCTTGCGCATCCCCGATTTTAATTTATAGCGTAGACGTAGAGAAGATGTTTCCACTTGTGGGTGAGACCAGAACTAGGGGCCATTAATATAAGATAGTTACTAAGAAATCTGGTAAAGAATTCCAGAGAAACTTCTTTACCCAGAGAGTGGTTAGAATGTGGAAGTTGCCGCCACAAGGAGTAGTTGAGGCGAATAGCATTGATGCATTCAAGGGGAAGCTAGATAATCACATGAGGGAGAAAGGAATAGGAGGATATGTTGATGGGGTTAGATGAAAAGGGGTGGGAGGAGGCTTGTGTGGAGCATAAACAACGGCATGGACCTGTTGGGTCAAACTGCCTGTTTCTGTGCTGTAAATACTTTGTAATACTTTGTAATAATCTTTACATGATCTACTCTAATTACTGGTCTTAAATACATATATTGTGTCCAGTTCCCCACCAAAATGGAAAAAGACATGCTTGTTTCCTGTCAGGGTTATTTGTATGAGTAACAATTTGAAATTTTTCAGTATGTCATTACATGGACATTACACAACGGAACCCAGTAGTACACCAAGGGAAAAATCTAACTGAGCACAAGGTATGCATGAGCAAGCCACAGATGGAAATAGCTGGAAAAATATGCCAACTCCTGCCATTTGTGCCACACATTTGTTGATGTTCTTTAAGGGATATTCAATCCTTCGGAGCTGGGAGCCGGATACATGTTGAAACCAATGAGCGGGCTGCATATGATTACACAAAAATGTGAGCCTTTCCCCCCAATACACACAAAGCAAGACCCCCTCGTGCACAAAAAGCCCTCCAAACATCCCCATTCACTATCATTTGTGTTCTCCATCTTTCTCTCCCCCCATCCTTCCCCATACTCTCTTACGCAATCCCCCATTCACCCCCAAACTTGAAAAATTGGAAGCTTCAGCTCTTTAAAGCTTCCTGGCGTGGATGACTGATCAAGACATGTTCCTGATCAGTAAAAAAAAAAGACCAAAACAGCATCCTTTTGCAGGCTTTTAGGCCCAAGAGCTTTGAAGAGCTGAAGTCAAAAAAGAAAGGTCACTCATGATCTCATTGAATAGCGGAACAGGCTCCAGGGGCTGAATTGGCCTACTCCTGTTCCAATGAAATAACAAGGGTTTTGAGGAAGGATCAAAGGAGCTCACGGCCGTGGGGCCACAGCTTGAACACTCTCACTTTTTTAAGGTACTTACAAGTTGTTGAGGCAGAACAATTTGCAAATTTGCTATCATGGGAGACTCCAAACTTGCAATAGAGCAATTGCAACCATGTGACAGGTTGTTGAGTGCTGAAACACAATAACCAAAACTTTCTTTATTTTTATATTTAATTTCGCCCCCCCCCCCCAAAGAAATGAAATGTAGCGAAGATGGAACAATTATAATTAGTAGATGATGCAAGGAAGAATAATTTCGAAGGTTGCTCTCCTTGAGTATGCACATGGTATCTGCCACGTGATGTATTATGCAGTTTTTGGATTGAAGTGCAGACTTTAGAAGTAATCCATTGATACTCAGTAAAAGTTGTTAGAAGAGTAATTTATTTATAGTTTTTCGAAAAAATAAACGGGAGGTTAAAAAGATAACCAAGAGCACTTGGAGGAAAATATATGAAAACTGATATGATGGAGTCCCTAATTAAGTTTTGGGTATAGGTACTACTGAAGGGCTAATCTTCCACATCTGTTTTTGCGGGAGGAGGATAATGTATGGAGCTATACTCAAATTCTGTAACTTAAAAATGATGTATGATTCAAAAATGAGTTTTAATATACTATTTCCTAATTCTCTGAAGTACTCAAAGAATGCATAAATTGGTGTGATGTGATTAGTGTGTCAAACACTAAACCTATGCTTGTGAACTAGGTACAACAAATAGCTTTGTTTTGAAAAAGATTTGGCTGTATGGAGCTCTGAAGTGCCATTGAGATTGTTACCACTACACATTTTTTGCTAGTAGTGAAAACTTCTTGTTTAAAACTTTTTTTCTTAGACCTGGGTTGCAAATGAAATGGATCCTGGGCATCTCAGCCGAGTCTACAATTTATACACTGATGTTTCGACGGACATAATCTCGACAAGGCTGAATTTATTAGTAGAGGCCTCACAGAAGGTTCCTTGCAATGTTCCCTGCAATGCTTCTGTGCGTGGGCCCTTTAACTGGCTGCACGGCCCATTCAAATCTTCGCACGTGCGCGGTTATTCCCATTGAAATGCCGGTGAGCGGCCTGTGCGGCACCTCCAGACCGCCACGCAGCTTAACAGGAACATCGGTTCCTTGCCTTCCATCTGGTCTGCTTGTCATGTGGGAGACCTGAAGAAGAGAATGGAAAATGTAAAATAACTTAACAAAAGCAAAAAATGTCCCCAAGGAATGCTGTAAAATGAAATCTGCTCAAATTAGAAGTCTGTGCCACCAAATAGAAAGATGTGGGTGTGAGGGACACAGGGATCTGCTCTGTTTCAGGTTACAGTATATATATTTTATCTGCTTTCATTTAAATCCTAGCAAGGTCAGGACTCTTGGGATTGGCTTATTTAAATGGCAGCTATGGGCTGAGATTTTCTGTTAAGTTTTCTTTTGTGCTTTTAGTGTGAACTCCTGTAGGCAACTCCATTGTACAACAGAAAATTATTTGTTCCTTTAAGTTTATCTATTCAAAGGAGATATGATCTGAAGTTTTACAGAGCAGTTAAATGTTGCAGTAAATGAATCTCCGCATTGTTTTCAATCACAGTTAAAATGAGGTATTGGTTATGTGTGACAGAAACCTTAATGTGCATTATATTAATTGAAGTTAAAATTTGCCTTTGCATGCAAAATGAATTGGATGTGAACACACTTCAATACCAGATTGCTTACAAAGAAACTAATTTTTATGAATACACTTAAGCTGACAAAATATAATTGTATGCATTATCTGAACATATAATCAATGGGTTATTTACTTTGTATAATGTACTGATTTAAACTAAAATGTACTTTATTAAATTACTGTATATTTGTAAACCCAACGGTCTATTACTCAGAAGTTGGATTTCTTTGCATCATTCTGAATTTACATATTTTTAAAAATGGTGCTGCAATAAGTAAGTACAATTGGCATCAACTGGTCAGGTATTTTTCTGTCATAACTACATTAAAGCAAAGTGCTGTTCATTTAAATAAAATGCTTTATACTTCATCTGATGGCTATTAATTAAGAGGTCAGAATTAGCAGTCTCCACTAATCAGTGCACTTGTTCACAATATAAGAATTACTCATTTGGTAACTATATTAAAAAAAAAAGTTACATTTTTTCCCCTGAACTTGGTGTTGAGGCTGTATTATCAAGATGCTGGTAAGAATCTTTGGTGTTTCAAACTCTCACTAGTTGGCAAGTAACAACATTTTCCGTTCTCTGGCACTTTTAATTACAACTCAAGGAACACTTATTTGACCCTAGTTGGTTTTTATATCTCCAGTTTTCTTTGCCCTACTGAATTTGCTGTCTTGTAGTCGTAAACAGCTCCAAGGATGTTGGATATCATCTTGGAACACATCCAGATGGCTATTCTTAATGTGTCAGCCTGCAGTGATTGTTAGGAGATGGCCCAATCCTATCTTCACCCAACATCCACATATTGTTTTCATGGGTGACTGGATTGCAAAATTTGATACTAATTGTAGTATATTTGCTGACATCCTGGATGAGATTAGCATCCATTGTGTTGCTTAAGAAAATTATACTTTAGTATAAAAAAAAATATTTCAGTTTTTAGTACTCAGAGGTGATGCTTATACTCAATGCAGTGAAATGTTGTGCTCCATGTTCATACAACCTATGTGGATGTCTGATAAATTTACAGATAAAAAATCAGTCTATTTTCATTAATGTTTTCATCATTTTATTCAGAATTTAGTTTTAGTTTTATTAATTACAGAACAAAAGTGGAAATAAATACTCACTGTTGTACTGTGGAATACAGGATTTCGTCCACTATGATAAAGAAATTCAACTTTGTAACTTTTGTCATTTGTGAGTGATGTCCTCCACACTCTTGATATAAATATAGGAATAATTGATGTCTGGTAATAAATTGAAAAGCATGAATTCAAATGAACAGTTTCGACAGTGTAACCTATGAGAGACAAATCCAAGAAGTTTGAGTGTTAGCACATCTGCTCAATTGAATTTGTATCATGAACTTACTTTTTAAAATGAATAAATAGGAGTAAACTTGCAGTTTAGGGTTCCTGGATCAGAGTTTCATGCAATAGGCGTGTATATCAGGAATTTAAACGCAGAGGTTAGCATTCCTGATTTGCAGCTCACACTAATTTCTGTCCACACCTGAATTTCCGATATGCACGCCCCTCTCTCAAAGCTTTGCAATGGGAATGCTAAACTTTAAAATTTAACTCATAGTGCCTGTTAGTTTATTCAACTTTCCTTATTACGCTGTGTTATGTAGGGTACTGAATTTGGATGATCAGCCATGATCTCATTGAATGGCGGAGCAGGCTCGAGGGGCTGAATGGCCTACTCCTGCTCCTATCTTCTATGTTTCTAGAAAGACTCCGATGTAGTTGAGATGGTTATAAAGCTTATGGCATTTGTATATCTACAGACCTGACAATTAGTGATTAGAATTGTAGTTTGAACTTCCTGACAGTTGATTTATTGGGGAATAAACTGCAGAGTATATCTTACTGTGTACTGGAACATTCCTCAAGTATTCTTTGTACCATATATATTGTGTAATCTATAGACCCACCCCGCCCCAGGCTAATGAACTATTGCAAAAACTCAGAACAATAGTAGTGGTCCTGTGTTGCAACATACCTTTAAATTATATAATTGTTCACTTTAACACCCATTTGTCTGTTCTGCTGAATGTTAACAAGATAATTGTAAAGTTTAAAAAAAAACTTTAAAGAAAAAATGTTTAAATACATTCATATATTTTTAAGGATGAGCATCTGGAAATAACTATAAGGGGTTATTTGAATTCCATTCTACTGACTTTATTTTCAAGGGTTATGATTTCATCTGTAACACTTAATGAAACCACTGGTTTGTAACTCACTGGAAGTTATGTATTTACCTATTAGTGGTTACGTGTATACTGGTTTTATCGGGGGTCGGACAGGGGGGTCACTGACACTTTATTTTAAAACTTTGTAGCCTTTCATGAGAAGCTTTGCTGATTTGACTTTGTTCCAGCCAATTTTACCAAGCTCCTCATAAAACCAATTATAGTCACATCATTAATCCTAACTTGCCTATTGAAAATATTGTACTGTCACTTCTGAAAAATGTATGACGCAGGTACAAACATTTAATGTATAAGATAACCTACTGTTCTGGAAACTATGGAACATCTCAAGTTTATGCTCGATGCTCCAATATTAAATTATCCATTATTTTATTGTGCAGTTCTTATATTTGGTTAAGTGCTCACCACTTCTAAGTGTGCTGCATTTTAAAAGCCATTGTAACTATAAAACAATCTTAGTTTTGGTGCCTAATGCACTTTTATATTTTACAGTTTTAAGTATATACTAATGATTGAAGTGAATTCACTGTATTCTGATGTATTCTAGTAGTCTGTTAAGTTATGCTACTCACAAGGTGGTCTCTAATGCCAAGCTTTCCATAGTCCCGTGGACTGGTATAATTTAAATGTTTTTAATGAAAAATGCAGTTTCTAGTTCTGTCCTGCTCTATTACTGTCTTTTGTGCATGGTTTACCTTTTACATTTTAAAAGGAATGAAGTTGAGAGGAGAATTTTACAAATTTTGACAGTTAAATCTAGTAAGGTTTTCCTATGAGGCAAGTATGATGTAGGTTTCCACAGTGAACTGAATGAATTCATACACTGACTCCAGCGTACAGTTTCCATAACTGTTGCTCTAGTTTTCCAAACACTGCTTGCTATAAGGTCCTTTAAGCACAGGTCTCTTAACTGTGAAAGCCTTACTGGAGGATGCTCTGCTAATTACCATTACAAAGGAATTATAAGAAAATGTTAAATTCCAATAAATATATCTCATACTATATTTTGCAATCTATTCATGGTGGATGTGATTTAAAAACAAAAAGACTCATTCTGTCGAGGATAAAGTGTTACATTTCCCCCACCCCCACCCCCAAGAAGCCTGACTCAGATCAGGAAATCTTTGTAGGAAATCATGGGGACATCGAAACATATAAGTACGATCAAGGTATCCTTTGTTTTTAAAACAATTAATTGTATTTTTTCTCTGGTGTTAAGGCAATATTATGCCTGCTATAGAACTGTTAAGTACTGAAACAACTTTAGACAGTAAAATATTATATAGGTTGACAAATCGTGTTCTTTAGTTTGGATCAGATCCAAAAAAGCAATTTGTTCGGCAAAGAAGTAAGTTGCTCCTGACACACAAACTGTCGATGGAAAATGTAGTCTTTTGTTTTTGGCCTGCCGGTATTTGTTTTCTGTCAACTGATTCTCTCTCCTCTTCAACTTTTGTGATTTGGGTTTAGTCAAATTTGTGCTTTGCATAAAATAATTTTTCCCAATAATATCACAGCTGTGGTAATTATAATTTCTAGGGGCAGAATTTCTCTTTCGCTTTGCAAGGAAACCAAATTCCTCTGCTCCAACCTACATACCAGTCCAGGGCTTTTCATAATTTGTGATCTGATTGCTTCAATACATCACCTGAACTAAGAAGTGCAAATCAGGAGGTGAATACTTGCATTTGTAACTAAAGCAAGATCAATTTAGATTCAACACAAATGCAATCCTACTGATCTGTTGAGCTTGTGATTGTTTTATGCCTGCGTATCGAATAGAAGTCTGAATTATCATTTAGCAACAACAAAAATGAGCCACAGACTGAAACTGAAAATACTGGTTTTCCTCAGTACTTTGCTTATAAGTTCTGTTGTTCTATTACAGAATGCCTCAAAGGAACAGTTGGGGCTCTCTTGTTGGAAAACCCAGTTGGTCAGAATGGGCTGACATACCCTGGACTTCTTCATGAGACAGCCAAAGTATTTGGCCTCAGAAGCAGGAAACTAATATTGTGCCTAGATGATACCAAAGGAGAAGGTATGTCTTGCTGATGATGTAAGCACTGGCTGGGAGAACTGCATCCCAACTGGTAATTTTGAGGGTTCAGTGCACCCAGAGTATAATGATCTGTGGGCCAGAACGGTTGGTTATGGCAGTGCAGTCCTTCAACTATAGTATCCACTGATCAAGTTCTTGTTAATATATGTATTGCAAATATGCTTTCTTTCCCCCTAAGGGCCATTTACATTTTTGTGATGCCTGCTGAATACTGGAAGATGTAATTTGAGCACATTGAATCTTTTAGTATATCTGCAACATGTGTGCGACAGTCTCAGCCCATTCCCACTGCCAGATGCTGCTATTGTAAGCTTTCATTAGGCACCGCAAGTCTCGATTAGCATTACCTGCACGCTGAGTTTTTGTGGTGTTCTGGCCTAGCACCCTCACTTACAAATCAACGCTGCAATATTGAGCTCAACGCTGTGCTAGGAATTTATATTAACACAAAGAGTGACACTTGTCACTCGTGTCTGAGAGCGTCTCAGCCCTGATTCCCCAAAGTTCGATACAAATAGTGCCGACGACTGATGGTGATTTAAAAAAGTTATTTAATTCAGTGTTTCCCCCTTCAGTGAGTTACCAATGTCAACCAGGACATTAGGAGAAGGCAGCAAGCAGAGGCCAGCCAATTCCCCACAAGTGGAGAGAGGAAAGTTGGCAGATCGGTCTGGGCAGCATTGTGCTGCAGTATTCTGGCGTACTGCACCACAGAATAGTTCGGTGTGGGTTTGTGTCAACTGTTCGTTCACATGATGACCTCCTGATCTTAACTGTGTTGGTTTTGGGAGACACACCAGTCCTGAGACAGGGAAGGAGACAGACAAAAGAATATGGAAAAAATGGTCAACTTGGGCAGTTCTTGCCCATATTATAATGCCTAGTTACAGAGCAGTACTGAATGTATATCTCATCCTATAACTGTATTGATGGTAGCCTCAGAGAAGTTTGACATCCAGGTTGTTCCAACTGTGTGGCAGTGGAAGAATGTTCTTGCACAGTTGTTTATCCTCCAGAATCTGTTTTCTCCTGTGGGTCAGTTCTTAAAAGCGACAAACAATACGACCGTGGAGACTGATTCTTAATAATTACATAAAAGTTGTCCCGGCTCATTTACGAAAAATCCTCTCTGCTCCCATTCAATCTTTTAAGCTTGCTCTAATATTTGTTTGGAACGACTGTTTGTGCGATTGTTAAGTACAGCAAGAGTGTTCGATCTAAGTCAGCTGATCCCATATAAACCAGAGCACAGAAACGTGCAGCATATGTACTTTATCCAAATAATACACAACTTAGTTGTGATATTTTTAAAAATGACTCAGAAAAATTATGTTCTTAAATAATTTAATATCCGCAATAATTAACATTTTCTGAAGCTGACACAAAAATGCATAATTTTTGATCTTTTGATGTTGACTTCAGTTTTAAAACTTTATCAGTGATTTGCAACAAAAAAATTAACTCATCTGTTGGTTCCTGTGTAGACTAGGGGTGAAGAAAATATGTGATGCAAACTCCTGTATATATTTTAAATGTAAACCAAGTGATTACATTCAACTGAACAAAACAAAGGAATAAAGATTGTTTTTACACTGAGGTACTTGCACCTCTCATTGATGATTAGAGATGCTACTATAATGCATTTCCCATTTGGTGTAGAAATCGCACTTTTCCTCTCCAGTTGGAAAAACTGTGTCATTTAGAATGTAATTTTAATAGTGTGGATCACTGGCCAAATCATGTTAATACTTAAAATGATTAAAATAATAGAATGGTACGCTAGTGAACAAAAAAGCACAAAATATATTCATGTTTAACATGTGCTGAAACATCAATTAGAAGCCTGTAAAGGAGAAGGAATCTTCAGTATCATTACTCTTAATGCTTCCTAAATAATGGAGACCTGTATTACATTGTTGCACGTCATTCTTTAAATGAGAGTCCAGTGTCAATTATAATTATTTTAAGACATTGTCATAATACAGCAGTATAATTTAAACAAAATGTCATATCAACTGAAATGTTTACTAATTCCCATCTGTTATATAGTTACAAGTGCCACAAGAAGCCCATTGCTGTTTGTGATACAATGCCTTGTTAGTTACTATACTGGCAGTGATGCTGTTCTGATTTGCACTAATGGAATGACTTTTGATCCGCTTATGTTTATGAAAAGATATGAAGCTCTGGAATGTTTTCTGTGCTAATGTAAAGAGTTGAGAGGTGACAACGCTGCAAAATGGAAATCTATTTTCTCCTGTGTCCCAGCAATCACATTCAAGTGTTGATTGCAGCTTACAGCTCCTCCAGTGCTGCCCTGATTAAGGCTTCTTCCATTCTTAGACTAGCATCCTCTTATTATGCCTGTTTGACATTTTAACTTTCCTCACCCAGCCACAATGACAGTCTTTGTGAGTGAAATATCTCAGTTAATAGATCTGTGAATGCTCCAGGGTTTAGCACTGGCAGTGTCCCAACTCTTAAGTGCTACCACTAAAAAGTAGAGAAATAAAGTCAATTCTTATTTCATTCTGACTCAGTGGTATCAAAAAACTAAGTGCAAGAAATGTCTTGAATGGTGTCTCTTCATGCTTTCTTTTCAATTTCTGTGAATGTCAGAGTGCCGTGTACACATCACTGTAGCTTTAAAGTAAGTAGTGCAATATTTGAATTTTATTTCTGGTACAACTCCATTTGGGCAGCATATGCTCAATCTGAATTAATCTTTGACCTGCGATGTGCAGATGAATTTTCAAATGCAGTGTAGGTAGGCCAATAAAATGGGCTACTGCGTCTGTGCAGCTTTTTTTTTAACTTTAAAATAGGTCATGGTCTATTGTAGGATCCTCATGAGGATAGACACAATTTAGAAAAGAATAGAAATCGGTATGAAAAAATGTTATTCATTGGATTCATTTTGTTCCCTTTAGCTTATCGACAGTTTTTAATATAGCGTGAGCAGTGAAGACATGGTATAGTACAGAGTGAGCAGTGAAGACATGGTATAGTACAGAGTGAGCAGTGAAGACATGGTATAGTGCAGAGTGAGCAGTGAAGACATGGTATAGTGCAGAGTGAGCAGTGAAGACATGGTATAGTGCAGAGTGAGCAGTGAAGACATGGTATAGTGCAGAGTGAGCAGTGAAGACATGGTATAGTACAGAGTGAGCAGTGAAGACATGGTATAGTACAGAGTGAGCAGTGAAGACATGGTATAGTACAGAGTGAGCAGTGAAGACATGGTATAGTACAGAGTGAGCAGTGAAGACATGGTATAGTGCAGAGTGAGCAGTGAAGGCATGGTATAGTGCAGAGTGAGCAGTGGCAACGTAAGACAGGATAAGCAGTGGTGATGTATGATGCAGTCTTTTCAGTGAAGCTTTATTTGAGAGTCACTTTGTAAAATAGGAAGTGAATGAAAGATGACATGAAGTATGTTTCACTCCCTTACAAAATGCAATAATGCCTAAAATTTTGATTGGTCAGATTTCTGATGCAGATTGAATGTTTGGCTCAGCTCATTTAAAAAAAAAAAATCAAAGATCTGCAAAAGACTTGACAATGTTTTGTAGAACAGCGTTAGTTTCAAAGACTTGTAACCTAAATTGTCTGTAAAGATTGAAGTTGGCACAGCGCTATAAATAAACCAACCAATGAAAGGCTACCTTCCTGCATACATTTATATAAATATTTTTCTCCTCATTTCTTCGAAGAGTCCTCTTGTCCAGATTTCTGGTTAACATTATCTTGCAAAAGTTTGTTTTTAAAATGATTTGCACGCATTGCAATAATATTTGAATTGATATTGAATATTTATAATGTGGGGGATAACTTCATGTAATGCTTACGGCAGGATGTGGCTTTGTGGTTTCAACTTTCTTGTGCCTTTGCTCCTACATGGAAAACTATCTAGATGAACATTTACAGGGAAGTTACAGATGTGTTTGGTCCTTATATATAAATCAAACTACATATTCCAGAGTTCTGCACTGGATGGAATTAATTTGCCAAAGCATTGTACAGTACAAAGAAATTAGGGTGGTTTAACTTTGAGATGATGTAATCCAGTTTCGAACCTTTAGGCACCCCATTTTGGATCGGGGATAGTAAGTAAATCACTGATATTTGGGAAGGTTATTTGGAATTTAGTCTTCCTTTCTGGGCTTTGGGCTTTATTTACATTCTATTCAATTTTAGTTCAGATGTCGGATTGTTTCCATGATCAACAATTGTATGTCATTCTGGTAGTTTAAAAACAAACCTCAGTACGGATGTATGACTTAAACCTGCAATAAAGGTGTTTTTTATAAGAAAGGTGCTAATACCATTTATCTTTTTTCAGAAATTACAAATGACTCTTCTATGAAAATGTTGAACACGAAGACCATTTACGTTCATGTTCTGCTGACAACAGCTGAATCCTAAGATCTGTACAGATATTTTAGCTTTTCTGAATGCTGCATTGCAACCATGTTCTGGTGTTAATGGAATATCTGTACTTGGATTGAATTTCAAAAATGTGAAAATATTATTTGATTATACACTTGGCATATTACTGAACTTACTGAAGGTGTTTGAATGCTATTTCATAAAATTACTGAACACATATTTCACCCATTTTAGTTGATGTCTTACAAATATTGGATTATTTTTCCTTTTAAGCATAGGTCATGGTTGGGGATACAATACATTGTGGGGGAGTGGGGTTGCTTGGAATAGGCTCATTCATTCAATCATTTGAGTTCCTGATCTCCACCATGTTGTTGTAGTGAGGTGCTGACCAGAGGCCAGGCACAATCCCATAGAGGGAGGGGAAATCATTCCTGGGCTGTTAATGCATACTCTTTCTAGCCGAATCAGAAATGACACTGGTGGAGACCTGGAAGTTACCCTCTGCCCCAGGTGGTTTATGACTTTTGGAGTTGGGGGGCAAAGGACAAAATATAGAGACTGAAATCCTCACCAACACAACAATATGCAGTAGGGTAGATAAAAATGTACACCTAGAGCAAGGAAGATCTAACTCTGAAGCAACAAAGTTCTGACAATCTTACTCACCTTTTCTACAATCCCCATTGCGTGTGCTGTTTATGCCACAAAATTAAGGAGAAGCACAAAATTATATTTATTCCCAAGTCTTTACAACAACAGCTTACATTTATCGAGCGCCTGTAATGGAAATATGTCCCCAAGCACTTCAGATTTATTCACCAATTCTACTGTTTGGGGTTTTCCCCCACAACACAAAAAGTCACTTAATGGTATTCTCTTCCTGGCAGAAGTACCAATTTCCAACGGTTCAATTGAGAATGCATGTTTTTTCTGATGCCACCAGATAGTTTTGTGACATTGTATAAAGAAAATGTTATCCTACTGATTGTTCAGTTTATTTCAATGGCCCAAAAAATATCATGGTTCAAATCTCTGACCTGTTGAAGAATACTTATTGGATGCAATGTTTGGCACACAGATCCGTGGGTAGCTGTGTAAATGGAACATTAACGAGTTTTTCTGCCCTCCACTGCATATAGTTTTCAAAACGCAAACATTGCCAGTATGAAAATATAATTAACTTTAGACTGTAAATTTATTGTGAAAAGCAGATGCATTGGACACTCACCCAACGTAATTGTCAAATAAGCAGTTTAGATATCATCATACACTTGCAGTTTTTGACCCCTTGTGCATTATTTGGTCAGAGTCTCTTTTTAGATTCATATTGTATTAACCCCAACGTGCATCCCATGAATTTTGAGATCATACCTGTAGTAATAACTTTTCACCCTGACACTTTCAAAATGGCATTGTAGGAATAAAAATGTTGCATGTAATTGTATTTCAGTAATTTCCTAAGAGCCATGGGAAAAATGTCTTGTCGTCTTTAACCGTGAAACTATGCAATGCAATTCCTCACAAATGACCAAGAAAAGGTTTGGATCACTGACAACTTGCAACCGATAAAGTGCATTTTGGAAATACTTGTTTGTTTTATTATACAGTTCCACATGTGCCTAGGAATTTTATTTTTGAGATCTCTAAAATCTTCCTGTTGCTTCTTTAATAATAAATGTGTTACTCCTAATAACCCATTGGGAATGCAAGTGAATTTGGGCTCACATTCGGCTCTGCAATTCTGGTTGAAGTTGTTTGTTTCTCAATACATGGTGAACCAACTTTAAATAAAGGTAATGGTGTGATGTAGTGACAACTGTAATGGCATACTTTGTTTTATTTTTAATGTAACCTCTTTATCGATGCTTATTGTAACCAGAAGCCATGTTGGTTTGTGGTCCATCTAACATTGTTGTAGATAACATCTATCTCAAAACATCATCAACACAATTTTTTAAAAGTGTACCGAGGAAGAGGACTTTGCCAAAGCTATGGTAAACGAGATGGTTGCCAGGATACTGGATGAGATAAAAATAAAGAGGAGGTACTAGGAAGGCTGGCAGTACTTAAAGTAGATAAGTCACCCAGTCGGATGGGATGCATCCTAGGTTGCTGAGGGAAATAAGGGTAGAAATTGCAGAGGTGCTGGCCACGCTCTTCCAATCCTCCTTAGATACAGGGGTGGTGCCAAAGGACTGGAGGATTGCAAATGTTACACACTTGTTCAAAAAAGGGGAGAAGGATAAACCTGGCAATTACAGGCCAGTCAGTTTAATGTCGGTGGTGGGGAAGCTTTTGGAAACAATAATCCAGGAGAAAATTAACAGCCACTTGGACAACATGGACGAATAAAGGAGATCCAGCACGGATTTGTTAAGGGCAAGTCGTGTTTGACTAACTTGATTGGTGAGTTTTTAGATGGGGTAATAGAGAGGGTGAATGAGGACAGTGCAGTTGATACTGTGTATACGGACATTCAAAAGGCATTTAATAAAGTACCACATATTAGGCTTGTTAGCAAAATTGAAGCCCATGGGATAAAGGCGGCAGGAGCAGCATGGATACAAAATTGGCTAAGGAATAGTAAAAAGTTGCGGTGAATGGCTGTTTTTCGGAGTGGAGGGAGGTATACAGAGGAGTTCCCCAAGGTTCAGTACTAGGGCCACTACTGTTTTTGATATACATTAATGACTTGGACCTGGGGGTGCAGGGCACAATTTTGAAATTTGCAGATGACATGAAACTTGGAAGTGTAGTAAAGACTGAGGAAGATAGTATACTCCAAGAGGACATAGACAGGCTGGTGGAATGGTCAGACACACGACATGAAATTCAACGCAGAAAAGTGTGAGGTGATACATTTTGGTAGGAAGAATGAGGAGAGACAATACACACTAAATGGTACAATTTTAAAGGGGATGCAAGAACAGAGAGACCTGGGGGTGTTTGTGCACAAATCTTTGAAGGTGGCAGGACAGGTTAACAAAGCAGTTACTAAAGCATATGGGATCCTGGGCTTTATAAATAGAGAGGTCGCACAACACCAGGTTATAGTCCAACAGTTTTATTTGAAATCACAAGCTTTCGGAACTATCGCTCCTTCCTCAGGTGAAGTAAATTGGATACAGAATCGTCAGAGCATATATAGATGGAAAAAAAAGCATGTGTACTTTACAATTGCAGACCAATAAATTAAATCATCCTGACTATCTGCCGAGGTGTGATAAAGTTAATTAAGTCAGCCAGGAAGGTACCACATCAAAAGAGGCATAGAGTACAAAAGCCAGGAAGTTATGCTAAACCTATATAAAACACTAGTTCAGCCCCAGCTGAAGTATTTGTCCAATTCTGGGCACCACACTTTAGGAAGGACGTGAAGGCTTTAGAGCAGGTACAGAAGAGATTTACTAGAATGGTTCCAGGGATGAGGAATTACAGTTACGTGAATAGACTGGAGAAGCTGGGGTTGTTCGCCTTGGAGCAGAGAAGGCTAAGAGGAGATTTGATAGAGGTGTTTAAAATCATGATGGGTTTAGATAGAGTAAATAAAGAGAAACCAATGGCTGAAGGGTCGATAACGAGAGGGCACAGATTAAAGGTGATTGGCAAAAGAACCAGAGGCGACATGAGGAAAAACTTTTTTATGCAACAAATGGTTAGGATTTGGAATGCACTGCCTGATTAGGTGGTGGATACAGATTCAATAGTAATAGTAAAAGGGAATTGGATAAATACTTGAAGGAGAAAAAATTGCAGGGATATGGAGAAAGAGCGGGGGATTAACTGGATTGCTCTTCAAAAGAGTCGGCGCAGACTCGATGGGCTGAATGGCTGCCTTCTGTGCTGTACTATTCTATGACTCTGATTCTACAGGTTTGCTTTTTTTCAGGTAACTCAGCTGAGTTCCATTTCCATCTCCACATTTGTCCAGGGAGTACGTCACATTTTAGCACATTGATAGTAGAGTGATGCATGCTTCAACTCCACAAACAGGCATCAGTGTTCACAAACATTCAGATTTCTTTTTATTCTCTGATGATTTTTTTTTTGCTTAAGTTTTTTGTGGAAGGCCATACACCACATCTTGGTCAAGACAACAAGCCCAGGAAGGCATCCTACTTCCAAACTTTGTTATTGATGCTACTGATCTAGTTTCAAGAAGTGACATGAGCAGCCAAGGCTGATGGCTGTTAGGGTTTATCTCCATGAGGCCTCTGCATTTTGCCTGCTGACTGCCTTGTTATGAGTTGGAACACATTGGGGGAGAAATTGGTTTTGCGCTGGTTGGGTGGCATGTTGAGAACACACACCTGAAGGCAGGCCCGAGGCTTGCTCCAAATTGATCCTCAGGCCTCACCTTCATAATACCGGTAAGCTGTGGACATCAATTGAGCCTCTGGATACACCTCACGAGTCGGGCCTTCCAAAAATTGGCCGGCCTGGACGTCGAGCTGGTCTGCGGGTAAGTCCTGGAGGGGGCTGAGGCGAACAGCTGGGGGTAAGCACGGGCAGGCAGCAGCCCGCAGTATTGCTGTGGAGCCAGGAGAGCAATCTGACTCAACATTAAGGTAAGTGAAAAAGAAAAACTTGCCTGTTCTTCAGTCCCTTTAAGGGCCACTGGTTAGGCCACCGTAGACCTGGAAAAACTGTTTGGCATCAGGGTCCTGAAACAGGCTCAGCTCGCATCAGTATATTCGAGGGGTCAAATGTTTGTCATAGACGGACACCCTGGGCACTCGATGCATTTCCAGGATTGATTGGGCACGGGAGATCACACACACAAATTGCCGCCCCCCCACATTTCATGCCCAGAAAACAGATGCGACATGAACCAGTTTCTCGCCCACTGTGTTGCGGATCATCCTAGCTTGTGTTACTCCATGTTCCGTTGCATTGGAAGTCAAATGTGATGTTTTGTTTGTCTCTGTTGTGATAGGGAATTTGCAGATTTTCCCTAATATTAAAACTCAGGTTTCAGTTTTGAAATGTTTTCTGGGGTCATGTGTCCAGCTGTAGTTGTTAAGTGCTGTTTGCCATTGATTTGCTGGCGTGTGATTTGATTTGTTTAGTGGTTTGTGCAACAGCAATGGGAAATGTTGCAGAGCAACTGAAACCACCATCGTAACTTGAGACACCAGCCACATCAATAACCATAAGACAAAAAAAATACACGGTTCATGAACTACAAAATTATTATTACGGCAAGAAAGAAATCATTGAATACTGATCATAGGAAATGCGTAACATCCACAAACTCACAAGCCTATTAACAAAGACCAGTTATCAATAGGCAGATCAACACTTTCATTGAAGAAATCACTCCTAGTTACAGAATGCAGCTTTTGTCTAGAGGCGAGAGTGCTACCGCTGAGCCAAGGCTGGCACTTCATAATTCACCAGCAAGATGAAATATTAAAAACACAGATGTCAAGGATGAGGTAGGACTATTCACCCTAATAACACTCCCTGCATGTACCCCAATATTCTCATCTTGTCATCAGGGACTTTTTGAATGTTCCCTACAGTTTTTATCTTTACGAACCTGCATGCAGATTTAGAAGAACTTGCATTTATATAGGGCCTTTAACGTAGTAAAACGTCCCAAGGCTCTTCACAAGCATTATCAAACAAGATTTGACACTGAGCCACATCAGATATCAGGATAGAAAGCTTGGTCAAAGAAGTAGGTTTTAAGGAGCGTCTTAAAGGAGGAAAGAGAGATGGAGAGGTTTAGGGAGGGAATTACAGAGCTTAGGGCCCAGGCAGCTGAAGGCATAGCCGCCAATGGTGTAGCGATTGAAATCAGGGATGCGCAAGAGGTCAGAATTGGAGGAGCAGAGAGATCGCAAAGGCTTATAGGGCTGGAGGAGGTTACAGAGATGGGGAGAGGCAAGGTCATGGAGGGATTTGAAAACAAGAATGAGAATTTTTAAATAGAGACATTGCCAAAACGGGTGCCAATGTAGGTCAGCGAGCACAGGGGTGAACAGGACTTGGTGCGTGTTAGGATACAGGCAGCAGAGTTTTGGAGAAGCTCCAGTTTATGGAGGGTGGAAGATGGGAGGCCGGCCAGGACAGCATTGGAATAGTCAAGTCTAGAGGTAACAAAGGCATGGATGAGGGTTTCAGCAACAGATGAGCTGAGACAGGAGTGGAGTTGGGCGATGTTATGGAGGTGGTGGAAAGCAGTCCTGATGATGAAGTGGATATGTGGTCGGAAGCTCATCTCGGTGTCAAATACAAACGGTCTGGTTCAGTCTCAGACAGTTGCCAGAGAGAGGGGTGGAGTCAGTGGCTAGGGAACAGAGTTTGTGGTGGGGATTGAAGACAATGGCTCCAGTCTTCCCAATATTTAGTTGGAGAAAATTTCCGCTCATCCAGTACTGGATGTCGCACAAAACAGTGTGACGAATGAGAGATAGTGGAGGGGTCGAGAGGTAGAGCTGAGTGTTATCAGCGTACATGTGGAACTTGACGTGTTTTCGGATGATATCACCGACAGTAATGTAGATGAGTAATAGGAGGGGGCCAAGGATAGATCCTTGGGGGACTCCAGAGGTCATTAATTCCAAACATTCATCAATTTTGAGTAAAACTGTTCTTCCCAATATCAGTTTTAAATTTATTGCACACTAATTTAAATTTAAGTCAAATTTAAATTTGTCCTCTGGCCCAACTTTTCTATCTTACTTTGTAAAAATATTCTAGGTTTAACTCACTTACCCTATTTCATATTTTCTATACCTGAATGAACTGCACGGCATAGCTTGAATTTCTCCAATGTTTCTTTGTAAACTCATCTCCCTTGCCAACACTTGAAAATCATTCCCCTAGGTCCACTTTGTACACATTCTAGTGCCTGCACAATTTTTGTTGTTGTAGGTGACCAAGGCTGAACAGAACTGCAAGTCTGGCCTACCCAGTGAATTGTAGGGCCTTAGTAAACTTTACTGCTTTGTTTATATATTCCAATTGCTTCATCATATTGATCAAAAATGAAGTATCGCGTGTCCTATTGATCCCAGGTCTGTTTCTGTGGCCGGAATTTTCTGGGGTCCATGTGGGCGCGTTTGGAGGCGGGTCGGGTGGGAAATTTGAAATAAGTTGCAGCGGGTCGGGAACCCGCCATCATCCCGCCCCCACACACCTTTCCCTCGGGCGTTTGCTGGTGCGGCAGCAACCCGACCGGCAGAGGCGGGCGACCTAATTCAAATCATTAACAGGAAGCTGTCAGACCCTTAAGAGCGTTTTTCAGCCTACCTTTCGAATTTCCCGAGCTGCCCACGGGATTCACGGAGCTCAGGAGCCACATCTGTCAGCCGAATGCGGGAGTTGATTGGCCATTGCTCCAGCTGATTAGACGACAGCATGAAATGTACGATAAAACCTCCCACCTCACAGCTGATCACTTTCCTCAGGCAGAAGCTGTTGCTGACTGCATTCCCAGCACACATTTAGCTTTCTACAGGCTGCAAGCGCTTCCAGCAAAGTTGCCATCCAGTCTCACCTCATTGTTACAACCTGTTACACCATTGACAGCTTGCTCCTCTGATCTCTACTTGACCTGCCATCTATTACATCAGCATGGGTGCCATTTAGACTGTGCCACCTTGGTCCTCAGAATCGGACCACGATGAGCACCAACACCAGCAGCACCAACAACAACACCACCAACCTTCTCCTCAACCATCTGAACCTTCTCCTCAACCACCTGATGCTGCACAGGACAGAGGGCATCAGCGCAGGACTGCACCACACCGGAGGCGATACCCACAACACACGGTATACAGGCAGAGGATGAGCTTCCTCAACATGATTGAACAGCAGTGCCAAAGGAGGCTCAGGCTATCGCACCAGGTCGTCGCAGACATTTGCACATTGCTCGAGCAAGACCTGCAGCCCAGAGGAGCGGGTGGACATGCCTTACCAGTGGCTGTCAAAGTTACCAGCGCCCGCAACTTCTTTGCCTCAGGCTCCTTCCAGGGATCTGCATTAGACATTTGTGGCATCTCACAGTCGGCCAGCCAGAGATGCATCACACAGGTCATCAATGCCCTCTTTGACAAGTCAGCCAATTATATCAACTTTGCCACTGATGAAGCCAGTGTTACTGAGCGGGTGCTCAGCTTTGCCACTCTGGCTGGCTTCCCACGGGTGCAGGGTGTCATTGACTGCACACATGTGGCCATCAGGGCACCCAATCATAACCCAGGAGTCTTTGTCAACTGCAAGAGCTTCCACTCCCTCAATGTGCAGCTGGTCTGCAACCATAGGAAGATCATCATGCATGTGTGCGCCAAATTCCCTGGCAGCTGCCATGACTCTTTCGTCCATTGTCAGTCCACCCTCCCTCAGCTCTTTGCTCCTCCAAACAGACTTTCCGGCTGACTGCTTGGAGACAAGGGCTATCCACTGAAGGCATGGTTCATGACACCCTTGAGGAGGCCAAGTACTGAGGCACAGGAGAGATACAATGAAAGCCAAGTTTACACCAGATATGTCATAGAGCAGACAATAGGCATGCTCAAAATGCGCTTCAGATGCCTTGACAGATCTGGAGAAGCCCTTCAGTACGCACCAGCCAAGGTCTCCAGAATTGTTGTGGTCTGCTGCGCACTGCACAACACAGCTCAGCAGCAAGGATTAGTGCTGCATGAGGAGCAAGGCACTGAGCGCACAGCCTCTTCAGAGGAGGAAGAGCAGGTGGAGGAGGAGGAGCATCAGCTGGAAGATGAGCAGGAGCTGGAGGAACCTGTGGGCCAGATCCCACCAGTACCAGAGCACATTGCTGCCTGGGAGGCCAGGGATGGCCTCATCATGTCCAGATTTACTTAACTTTACGCAGTACACCCATATGGCTGCCACATGTTGCGCCAGGTTGGCACGACCCCACTGCAACACAATAAAGGATCCCTACAATGACCAAGCCATTCCTTTCACACTGACCACGATTGCTGGAGGTACTGTTATGTCTCACCATTCACTGCAACTCACGAAGCCAATTCCAAAGGTGCACACAAATGTGTCCAAAATGGGAAAGTGATGAAAATAAAGATTTTTATGGTTGACAATACATTAACGGAAACTTGACATTAACATTGACTAAAACACCCAAGTGGCTACCCTTGTGAATCTACTTGTGTGTCATCTTTCTCTTCTGCGTGCTTCAACGAGATGCTACCCTGTAGCTTCAGCAGAGGAAGAGGCAGCCTGCTCACTTCCCTGCTGCGACTGCTTAGACACTCTTGGCGGACGTCCTCTGGGTTTTGGAGCCTGTGATGGTCCCACCAAAGTCTGCTCCTCCTGCGACTGTGCAGGGGCAGACTCGGCCATCGCTGTCTGGGGAGCCATCTGGGGCTCTGACTGAGGAGGTGGCAATGGAGGAGAAGTGTAAGCTCTTTGATAGGAGCCCCCATTTCCATGTCCCCTCTCAACATCATCCCTTGAAGGAATAATGACAAGTCCTAGCCCTTTTCGGGCTACCCCAGATCAGGCGTATTCCCCAGACGTTCACCTTCAACTAAAGTTAGCGGTAGCTGAATCCTATAAGATGCTTAATTGGGTCTAAAGGTCAGACTACCTCTCCCTAAAGGAAAGAAATGGCCTGAAGATGTTACCGTCCTCCGGATAGCACTTTTAATAAGTTTAACTAGACTGTAACCTTCCGAATATTATGAGGGTCCAGAAACGCCCCCCCCCCCCCCAGAATTCTGCAACTCCTCACAAAAGAGTGTACAGAAATTGAGTTCGTGAGTTGATACAGAAATACTCTGTGAGATAATTTTAAAAATATATAGATTTATTAAAGAACCGACATTTAGTTAACAGCTGGTATGGCAATCACAACTTTAACCATTCAAAATACAAATAGCTTACATTTCTTATCAGAGATCCTTATTCTCAAATCTTAACTTCCACACTTCTACTTATTTCTTAATCCAGAATATCCACCAAAATCAAATACCTTGATTACCCGAGACTCAGAGTTGTAGGCCTACAGAGTGGTTCTGAAGGCGAGAATCGCTTGCCTTTCCAGCGACTTCTGACTCTCTATCTGAAAAGCTCTATTTTTATACCTTTTTTTAGTGGTTTATCCTTTGAAGTTTTCTGCTGATGTAAGCTAATTATCTCTAGTGATTCTCTATTGACTTTTTTCTATTCTTCCTGTCAGTTCAGCTGTTAGCTTTCAGAATCGTGTCTGCTGTATAGGTGTTTCAAAAACTTATCATAAAATGGCTACAACAGATTTATCTCTTTGATGCCATTCTTATCGAAGGTCTTCAATTCAATTCTTAATATTGGCTTAACTGTTTATAATCAGACATTGTGACTCCTATGTGTTCCAAATTCAACACAAACACAATGTGATTGCTTGGTGTCATCTATTGAAGTCATATTTTCAAAGTGTCCCTGAAGGTACTTTTTACAATATGTAAATCAAAACCACTTCAACCAGGGTGTTTACTTGTTTTCTTAGCTACTTTAATCGTGTTTCCTGTCTTATTTGATGTTACTTTTACTTTTACTAAGGCACATGGTTTTTTAATATTCTGTGTTCCTGTTCGAAGTGTTGGTTTCCAACACTTTACTTGGACATTGCTATTGTGTTGGTTCCAAACTGTAGACATCTCGGAAGCAAGCCTTTGCTTTTTCAATAGGGCCTTTGTCTTTGTATTTACAAACCAATTCCCATTTCAAAGCTTGTTTGGTGTTTACAGCTTTTGTTATCAACTGTTCTTATCTCAAAAGTCTGTATTGTGTTTGCAGCCTGTGTCGCCAAGGCTTTCCAGACTTTTAAACCCAGTATGTCATGTATTAATAATATCAGAAATCTGTTCATAGGATGGAGTATCTATCTGAAATATGGCTATTCCATTACACCCTCTCATGGGTCACCGCTAGCAAAGAGCTGGAGAGCACCTTGCTGCACGTAAGTTGGGGCCATGAGGACCCATGTCTATGCTGATATCCCTCCTAGACAGGAGGTCTATGAGCCTCTGCTATCTATGCTCCATAGATAGCCATCTATTCTCCATAGAGACCATGTGCTCCCGTGAGTTTTTTTAAATTCGTTCCAGGATGTGGGCGCCGCTGGCAAGGCCAGCATTTATTGCCCATCCCTAGTTGCCTTGAGAAGGAGGTGGTGTGCCACCTTCTTGAACCGCTGCAGTCCTTGTGGTGAAGGTACTCCACAGTGCTGTTACGGAGGAAGTTCCAGGATTTTGACCCAGTGATGATGAAGGATCAGCGATATACTTCAAAGTCAGGATGGTGTGTGCCTTGGAGGAGAACTTGCAGGTTATGGTCTTCCCACGCGCCTGCTGCCCTTGTCCTTCTGGTGGTAGAGGTCGTGGGTTTGGGAGGTGCTGCCGAAGATGCCTTGGCGAATTGCTGCAGTACACTGCACCCACGGTGAGCCGGTGGTGGAGGGAGTGAATGTTTAAGATGGTGGATGGGGTGCCAATCAAGCGGGCTGCTTTGTCCTGGATGGTGTCGAGCTTCTTGAGTGTTGTTGGAGCTGCGCTCATCCAGGCAAGTGGAGAGTATTCATCACACTCCTGACTTGTGCCTTGTAGATGGTGGAAAGGCTTTCAGGAGTCAGGAGGTGAGAGACTCACCGCAGAATACCCAGCCTCTGACCTGCTCTTGTAGCCAGAGTATTTATGTGACTGGTCCAGTTAAGTTTCTGGTCAATGGTAACCCCCAGGATGTTGATGTTGGGGGATTTGGCGATGGTAATGCCATTGAATGTCAAGGGGCAGTGGTTAGACTCTCACTTGTTGGAGATAGTCATTGCCTGGCACTTGTGTGACACAAATGTTACCTGCCACTTATCAGCCCAAGTCTGAATGTCGTCCAGATCTTGCTGCATGCGGGCATGGACTGCTTCATTTTCTGAAGTGTTGCAAATGGAACTGAACACTGTGCAATCATCAGCGAACATCCCCACTTCTGACCTTATGATGGAGGGAAGGTCATTGATGAAGCAGCTGAAGATGGTTGGGCCTAGGACACTGCCCTGAGGAACTCCTGCAGCGATGTCCTGGGGCTGAGATTATTGACCTCCAACAACCACAACCATCTTCCTTTGTGAAGGTATGACTCCAGCCAGTGGAGAGTGTTCCCCCTGATTCCCATTGTCTTCAGTTTTACGAGGGCTCCTTGATGCCACACTCAGTGAAATACTGCCTTGATGTCAAGGGCAGTCACTCTCACTTCTCCTCTGGAATTCAGCTCTTTTGTCCATGTTTGGACCAAGGCTGTAATGTGGTCTGGAGCCGAGTGGTCCTGGCGGAACCCAAACTGAGCATCGGTGAGCAAGTGCTGCTTGATAGCACTGTCGATGACACCTTCCATCACTTTGCTGATGATTGAAAGTAGTCTGATGGGGCGGTAATTGGCCGGATTGGATTTGTCCTGCTTTTTGTGGACAGGACATACCTGGGCAGTTTTCCACATTGTCGGGTAGATGCCAGTGTTGTAGATGTACTGGAACAGCTTGGCTAGAGGCACGGCTCGTTCTGGAGCAGAAGTCATCAGCATGACAGCCAGGATGTTGTCGGGGCCCATTGCCTGCTGTACCAGTGCTCTCAGCCGTTTCTTGATATCTCGTGGAGTGAATCGAATTGGCTGAAGACTGGCTTCTATGATGGTGGGGACCTCGGGAGGAGGCCGATATGGATCATTCACTTGGCACTTCTGGCTGAAGCTGGTTGCAAATGCTTCCGCCTTGTCTTTTGCACTCACATGCTGGGCTCCACCATCATTGAGGATGGGGATTTTCATTGAGCCTCTTCCTCCCGTTAGTTGTTTAATTGTCCACCACCATTCACGACTGGATGTGGCAGGACTGCAGAACTTTAATCTGATCCGTTGATTGTGGAATCGCTTAGCTCTGTCTATAGCATGCTGCTTCTGTTGATTAGCATGCATGTAGTCCTGTGTTGCAGCTTCCCCAGGTTAGCACCTCATTTTTAGGTACGCATGGTGCTCTTCTACACTCCTCTTTGAACAGGGTTGGTCCCCTGGCTTGATGGTAATGGTAGAGTGAGGGATATGCCAGGCCATGAGGTTACAGATTGTGGTGGAATACAATTCTGCTGCTGCCCCACAGCGCCTCATGGATGCCCAGTTTTGAGCTGCTAGATCTATCCCATCTAGCATGGTGGTAGTGCCACACAACACGATGGAGGGTGTTCTCAGTGTGAAGACGGGACTTTGTCTCCACAAGGATTGTACGGTGGTCACTGCTACCATGGACAGATGCATCTGCGACAGGTAGATTGGGGAGGACGAGGTCAAGTAGGATTTTCCTTTGTGTTGGTTCTCTCAAAACCTGCAACAGGACAAGTCTGGCAGTTATGTCTTTCAGGACTCGGCTAGCTAGGTCAGTAGTGGTGCTACCGAACCACTCTTGGTGATGGACATTGAAGTCCCCTACCCAGAGTACATTCTGTGCCCTTGTTACTCTCAGTGCTTCTCAAGATGGAGGAGTACTGATTCATCAGCTGAGGGAGGGCAGTAGGTGTTAATCAGCAGGAGGTTTCTTTGCCCATGCTTGACCTGAAGCCATGAGACTTCATGGGGTCCAGAGTCAATGTTGAGGACTCCCAGGGCCACTCCCTCCCAACTGTATACCACTGTGCCGCCACCTCTGGTGGGTCTGGATATCTAATTTACTTCACCTGAGGAAGGAGCAAATCGATAGCTCCGAAAGCTTGTGATTTCAAATAAAACTGTTGGACTATAACCTGGTGTTGTGCGACCTCTCAATTTGGTCTGGATATACCCAGGGATGGTGATGGAGGAGTCTGGAACATATGATTCTGACTATGTCAGGCTTGACTCGTCTGTGGGACAGCTCTCCCAATTTTGGCACAAGTCTCCAGCTGTTAGTGAGGAGGACCTTGCAGGGTCGACTGGGCTGGGTGTGCCAGTTGTGTCCAAAGCCGGTGGCAAAGTCAATGCCGGGTCGTCTGTCCAGTTTTATTATTATTATTTCTCGTAGCGGTTTGTTACAAGTGAGTGGCTTGCTCGGCCATTTCAAAGAGCAGTTAAGAGTCAACCACATTGCTGTGGGTTTGGAGTCACATATAGGCCAGACCAGGTAAGGACAGCAGGTTTTTACAACAATTCGATAGTTTCACAGTCACCATTACTGATACTAGCTTTTTATTTCAACTTTATTTAGTTAACTGAATTTAAATTCCTCAGCTACCCTGGTCGGATTTGAACTCATATCTCCAGATCATTCATCCAGGCGTCTGGATTATTAGCCTAGTAACATAACCACTATGCTACCGTTCCCAGCGCATTAGCTGCTTCATGCAGGTGGTCATCCTATCCATGGAAAAGCCTACAGTCACCATCGCCTGCGAGACAGTGGTGCTCATGTTGGAGATGGACTCCTCCATTCTATGAATATTTGCAGACATCGTGGTCACAAAACCTGTCAGAGCCCCCTGCACTTCTTCCTGCACCTCCAGGATCACCCTCTTTCTTGATGGCCCCTAGGGACTCAGCGTCTGCATGCAGCTGAGCAGAGCTGGGAGCGTCCTGAGCCCTCCGGCCAGGAGTCTCCACTGCTGTCCCTGTCTCCAGCAACTGCTCTTGCTCACTTGTGACTTGTGACGGACCCAGTGACAACATTGCTCTATCTCGCGTGGGACCCACCGAGGTGTGCGTCTCTGTGCTGGTGCTGGGTGCGCTCATGTCTGGTGATGCTGCGCCTTCAGAGGCTGGAGGCTCCTCTGAGGAGTCGTCTTCCTCTTCCTCCCGGACCGTGGGGGCGGCTCTTGATGGACCTGTGGGGGAGTAAAGTGATGAGTTAGATATGCCATATGAAGAATGGGTACACATACCATTATAGACATGATGACCATTCAGTGGCTGATGTATGCCATGTAGCTGTATGATATGTAATTCTGTCACCAGGTTGCTGAGATGTCCCCCTCTCTCCGTCTCCCACCTCCAGCTGCTCGGCCACTCCCGATACTTCCAACGCCGCCTCCTCTGCTGCTGTGAGGGTGGCCAATGATGGAGGCCCACCTCCAGTTTTCTCCCTCTCCCTCTTATTGTGCACTCTCTTCTCCTGCAAGGAGGGAAAGATGAGAAGGTTAAGTGAGAGTGATGGAATGAGTGTAAGGACTGGATGGGTTACATCTTTAGAGGGAGACTATGATGGAGTGGGGTGGCAATGCCAAGTGGCCTCCTTGCATGTTGTGAGTTGGTATGATTGCTTTAGGATGAGGGTGAGTGTGAGGGGTGGCTAGTAAGATGGGGATGTGATAATGTAAATTGAGAGAGAGGGATGGGTGGACGTGCAAGGTATATTGGTGTGAGTAAGGATGTGCAGCAGCAGGGTTGGGAAGGCAGAGTGATGGGGATGTGATGAGAGTCACAGCAGGATGAAGTTGAGTGTGGTTTTGTACTCACCTTTCCTGATCTAATGAGATAATTGAAACGTTTCCGGCACTGCACCCAGGTCCTCCTGAACACATCCCTGTTGTTGACCTCCTCTGCTATTTGGAGCCAGGCTCTTTTAGTCTCCTGGGGAGGTCTCTTCCACCCATTGGAAGGGAAGAGGACCTCCCTGCGTGCTCTGACTCCCTCCACAAGCATATGGAGGGAGTCATCGGAGAACCTGGGTGCAGCCCTCTGCCTCTGTGCAGCCATCTCTCCAACTGTTTGGAGCAATGAAAACCTCCAGTGTGCTGCCTGCACACTCCTAGATGAACCTTCAAATGCAATGTGGCCATGGCCCCTTTAAATATCCCGGCTGAAAACGCGTCATGGATGACGTCATCAGACCCGCACCATTTAATCGGGCCGGGTAACGCGCAGGGCGGGCTTAAAAAGACCCATTAGCGCAAAGTCGATTTCTGCAGCGGGATGGAAGCAACAACGGGGTCGCGACCCGCCACGGCGACCACCCGCACCCGACCCGCCCAGGTACAGAAAATTCCGGCCTATGTCTCTGTTAGCTAATTGAATTCCATTTATCGTGTACTTGTGATGCATATATTTTAAATGCCATGCCTCAGTATTACATTTTATTACTCATTTGTCTGTTTTGTTCTGGTAGGGCGTACCATATCCTAACCACCCTCAGCATCGATTAATTTCTCTAACCCCAACCTTCATTCTTTTGATGATGATTTTAATCCATACCCTCTACTTACTGACTCACCAACCAGCATTTCTGGATGGTCAAGAACATGATACCCATTGCTCTTATTTTCGGAGTGTTGTGCCGCTTGAAAATGGGGACTGCCAGCCAGGTCCATTATCCTTTCAGTAGAGCTAAAATTTGACGAATAAAAGAAGCTTGTGCATTTTTTGAGGTTTAAAATAACCCCTATTATCATTGCTGTAAAGTTTACGTGCACTTTTTTTTAGCAAATCATGAAAGCAAAATTCAGGAGTTCTGCTTGTCCCATTGCTGGCGATCAAGCAACTTATAGTGGCAAGTGGGATCAAATTGTATATTAACTGGCTCCGCTTTCAACAATAAATAGGGTTATTAGAACTCATACTAGATTATCCTGACAACAAATTTGACATTTTATCAGTATTTCCCCTATCTTTCTATAGGCTTATCTGGTTAATTTTGAGGATATGGCATTCTTCCTAGGCTAATTTTAGACCATATCCTTTTACTTCCATTTGTAATAACTCCTATTTATTTTTAAACTGCATTGGCAAAGTTGCAAACTGTTTGAATTTCCTTGCATTCTTTCCCGAATAATTGCGGTTGATTATGCACGTGTTTAGCTGCTCACTCATGCTACTAACATCATGGAGTACTATGGACAAACCAGATTATTAATGCAGTCAGGCACCTGCTCAGACTTTCTTTAGCGGCTTGCTGGAGTCTCCACACTAATTGTCCTTTGACAGCAGCTAAACTTAAATTGTTCATACAACGTGCAGAGGTTGAGTTTTTACAAGATCTAAGAGAAAATTAATTTCTAGAAGAAGCAGACAATGCCCAGGGACTGAGCAGACTGTCTTATCTTATTTGCGTGGCATATTTTACTTCAAGCAATAGAAGGGAAATTTTGCTACAGCTGATGTTGAATGTAAGTTAGAAGATGAGCAACATGAATGATTTATGCAATGGTAAGAGACCAGTTGAGAGAAGGACGGAAAGGACTTGCATCTATATGTGGAAGCTTGTTTAAAGTGGTGAGAAGCAATTTAATAAGCTACAGCAGAGAATTGGTTAAAAGAAGCTCAAGCAAGTCCAGAAATGCAGCATGTTGAAATGGCAGAGAAATGCCCTTGGTATTCGAGCAGCTTTGTATATGAGGTGCAAGCAATAGCGAATATTTGGTAACCTTGCAGTAACTGGTATAAAATAAGATCCACACGCCTTAAAATGGAGGGACTGTTATCATTTAATGACAAGAGTAGATGTATTTTTAGACACTTAACAAAATAACCTTCACTTGGCCTACTTACCAGAAGTCATATCACTTGAAAGAGCATAGGCATGTACACGTGAGATCTTTCCGAAAGTCTTAACTTCATTTTTTAATTGATGGCACAAAGAAGGCAATGTGACATCCTCCCTATAGAGTTCAACCCAGGTGTCTCCAGTTGAAAATTCACATTGATGTCCTGGCTATTCATAATACCAGAACTTTCCTACATCTTTTTAGTCGAGTAGGTCATTCTAATTTTGTGCCTTTGTATCATTAATGAAACGAATAGATTGTGGACAACATATCCGGTAACATCAATATTATTAGGCATATTAATAGAATTTCTCACCACCAGCATCAGAACATATCCCCAAATCAAACGGGGTAAGGATATAACAATACTACAAGTATTGTTACATACATATATAGCTAAGCATTGTGTTACTTGCTAATGTATAAATATAGCACCCAGCATGTGTTGACCTGGATAGATTAATTTATACCCTTTCATAATGCAAGATAAATTAGCGAAAGTCTGAGGACATGGAAGTTGTTTCCCCTTTACAGTCCTCTGTTGTATTTCATTGGCCAATAGGGAAATGAATGAGGTGATGACCAGCTACCTTAATTTAAAAGTAAAGTTGATGTAGTGTTCACAATTTCCATTCCATTCAGAAGGGTAGCTCGGAATTAACTATTAATGATTCCAAAGAATAATTATTTCTTTGTAATGACTCCTAGTTACAGCAACTAATTTGATAAAATGTCATCACTTTTGGGATATCAGGTAACTACTTAATGTAACTACTTTCCTGCTGTGAAAATCTAGGTCAGTTAGCAGTTTGTCCTATAATTTTTAATACATTGCATGTGAACACTTTCCGAATATTTCTCTCCCTTCCACTTATTTTGGTATTTAAATACTTATGGCAACAACTTTGAAATCGAACTCTTTATGATGAAGACAACCATCAAACTACATTTCACAAAACTTCAGTTTATTAGACCTTGTGATTTATTTTCTTTTTAAATTGTGAATAAATCGGCGCATAAAGTTGTGAGAATTTAGTGTTGGTAAAATTTAATAATTATGGCATTAAAGATTCCCAGGTCAGGTGTAAAAAGGTAAGGCATAAGGGAAAAGCTCCCTTTACATTACCTCAACAATGAGACTTAACACTGATTTTCTAAGAATGCTTCAGACAACACCAGCACGTCTTTTCCATTTTCTAATCCAGATATCTTTATGATCATTGGAAAGGATTTATGCTTTAATGCCCCTGAAACTGGCTGAACTCATTTCATTGCTTGTGGCCAAGAGAGGAGACTTTTGATCAGGATTTGAACCTTAGTCTAAAAGATGAAAGAAAAGTGTTGCAATCCACTGTGCTGCCCAATTCCTTTTATAAACTTTTAAGATTTGTATCTGAGCCTGGTCAAGGTTAAATCGGCAATATCAGCCATTCTTGTGAAAGAGTGATCCAATAAACTGGAATACAGTCTGACAGCTGTGAGGAGGACGCAAAGAGGCTGCAGAGAGATATAGACGGGTTTGCTGAGTGGGCAAGAACATGGCAAATGGAATACAATGCGGGGAAGTGTGAAGTTATCCACTTTGGTCGGAAAAACAAAAAAGCAGAATATTTTTTGAATGGTGAGAGACTGGGAAATGTTTCCATTCAGAGGGACCTGGGTGTCCTTGTACATGAATCACAGAAAGTTAACCTGCAGGTGCAGCAAGCAATTAGGAAAGCAAATGGTATGTTAGCTTTTGTTACAAAGGGATTAGAGTATAAAAGTAAAGATGTCTTACTACAATTATACAGGGCATTGGTGAGGCCACACCTGGAGTACTGTGTACAGTTCTGGTCTCCTTACCTAAGGAAAGACCAACCAGCATTACCGATGTAAAGATCAGCTATTACATAAGAATTTAAGAATATAAGAAATAGGAGCTGGAGTAGGCTATTTGGCCCTTCAAGCCTGCTCCACCATTCAACAAGATCATGGCCGGTCTTCTACCTCAACTCCACCTTCCCGCACTATCTCCATATCCCTTAATTCCCTTAGTTCCCAAAAATTTATCGACCTCTGTCTTGAATATACTCAACGACTGAGCATCCACAGCTCTCTGGGGTAGAGAATTCCAAAGATTCGCAACCCTTTGAGGGAGTGCAACGAAGTTTCACTAGACTGGTTCCTGGGATGAGGGGATTGCCCTATGAGGAGAGATTGAGTAGACTAGGCTTATATTCCCCAGAGTTTAGAAGAATGAGAGGTGGTCTAATTGAAACATATAAAATTCTTAAGGTGCTTGACAGGGTTAATGCTGAGAAAATGTTTCCCCTGGCTGGGGAGTCTAGAACACGGGGTCACAGTCTCAGAATAAGGGGTCAGCCATTTAGGACTGAGATGAGGAGAAATTTCTTCACTCAAAGGGTTGCGAATCTTTGGAATTCTCTACCCCAGAGAGCTGTGGATGCTCAGTTGTTGAGTATATTCAAGACAGAGGGAAGTTAAGATGGAAATCGCGGAGATACTAGCCTTAATCTTCCAATCCTCCTTAGATACAGGAGTGGTACCAGAGGACCAGAGAATTGCAAATGTTACACCTAGTTCAAAAAAGGGTGTAGGGATAAACGCAGCAACCACAGGCCAGTCAGTTTAAGCTTCGTAGTGGGGAAGCTTTTAGAAACAATAATCAGGGACAAAATTAACAATCACTTGGGCAAGTGTGGATTAAATAAGGAAAGCCAGATCGGATTTGTTAAAGGCAAACCGTGTTTAACTAACTTGATTGAGTTTTTTGATGAGGTAACAGAGAGGGTTGATGAGGGCAATGCGGGTGATGTGGTGTACATGGACAAACATGGAAGGTGTTCCCCAGGGATCGGTACTAGGACAACTGCTTTTCTTGATATATATTAATGACTTGGACTTGGGTGTACAGGGCAAAATTCCAAATTTGCAGGTGACACAAAACTTTGAAGTATAGCGAACAGTGAGGAGGATAGTGATAGACTTCAAGAAGACATAGACAGGCTGGTGAAATGGGCGGACACGTGGCAGATGAAATTTAACACAGAAAAGTGCCAAGTGATACATTTTGGTAAGAAGAACGAGGAGAGGCAATATATCCTAAAGGGGGTGCATGAACAGAGAGACCTGGGGTATATGTGCACAAATCGTTGAAGGTGGCAGGGCAGGTTGTGAAAGCGGTTAAAAAAGCATATGGAATACTGGGCTTTATAAATAGAGGCATAGAGTACAAAAGCAAGGAAGTTATGATGAACCTTTATGAAACATTGGTTTGGCCTCAACTGGAGTATTGTGACCAATTCTGGGCACTATACTTTAGGAAGGATGTGAAGGCCTTAGAGAGGGTGCAGAAAAGATTTACAAGAATGATTCCAGGGATGAGGGACTTCAGTTACGTGGATAGACTAGAGAAGCTGGGGTTGTTCTCCTTGGAGCAGAGAAGTTTGAGAGGAGGTATGATAGAGGTATACAAAATCATGAGGGGTCTAGACAGAGTAGACAGAGAGAAACTGTTCCCATTGGCGGAAGGGTCGAGAACCAGAGGACACAGATTTAAGGTGATTGGCAAAAGAACCAAAGGCGACATGAGGAAAAACATTTTTACTCAGCGAGTGGTTAGGATCTGGAATGCACTGCCTGACAGGTTGGTGAGGGAGATTCAATTGTGGCTTTCAAAAGGGAATTGGATAAGTACCTGAAGGAAAAAAATGTGCATGGCTATGGGGAAAGGGCGGGGGAGTGGGACTAGCTGAAGTGCTCTTGCAGAGAGCCGGCATGGGCGTGACGGGCCAAATGGCCCCCTTCTGTGCTGTAACCATTCTATGATTCTATGATCTGTGAAATAATTAATTAAAATATACATGTATAGTGTTTCAGAAGTAATTAATCACAAAAGGTAGTATCTGTTCCCAGCCTGATCCGAGACTCTCGGTCCCACTACCACCCTGTTCCCAGCTCTGCCTCTCCTCCACCTCTCTTGAACCCTCCACCATCTCTATACTATCAGACTGCTTGTCCGACATCCAGCACTGGATGAGTAGAAATTTCCTCCAATGAAATATCGGGAAGACCGAAGCTATTATCTTCGGTTCACAAACTCCATTCCCTTTCCACTGATTTGATCCCTCTCCCCGGCAACTGTCTGTTCGCAACCTTGGTGTCAATTTGATCACGAATTGAGCTTCCTACCTCATATCTGTTCTATCACTAAGACCGCCCATTTCCACCTTTGACCATCTCCGCCCTTACCTCAACTTATCTGCCTAGACCTCTGTGCTCCTCCCATTTTGGCCTTTTGAACATCCCCGATTTTAAATGCTCCACCATTGGCGGTCGTGCCTTCAGCTGCCTAGGTCCTAAGCTCTGAAATTCCCTCCCTAAATCTCCCCTCCTCTCCACTTCTCTTTCCTCCTTTAAGACGCTCCTTAAAACCTACCACTTCTGCCCTAACATCTCCTTATATGGCTCGGTGTCAAATGTTGTTTGTTTTTTGATAACACTCCTGTAAAGCGCCTTGGGACATTTTATTACGTTAATGCTGCAATATAAATATAAGTTGTTGTTGTTGTTGTTGATCCGAGCCTCTCGGCCCCACCACCACCCTGGTTCACTTTCTAGCAATTTGAAGTGTTCTGTGATTCAACATTTGGACCCCAAAGAAATTATACTGCAGTGGTTTTATATAAGTATATTTAATTGAAATAAAACGATTGACAATTGACTTGACTCAGTCTTATGTACTTGCAGGGGTCGTAGCTAATTGAGGTAACGTGAATAACAAAGGTTTTAATAGGGCTACTTATAACAATACTTTATTGAAATAGATGTAAATAATGGAACATTTTCAATGCAAAATAGATTAATGTAAAGAACATCATAACCTGTTTTCCTATAGGTCTTCTCAGGTGTAGGGAGATCATTGCACTATACATTAAGGAGAACAATTAGTTAATATTGTGTGTCACCGGAGCATCAAATCAATGTTTAAACATTTTTAACTGTCAGTCTATCCTCAATACTAGAACAGATAAACAGGTTTGACAAATATTTACTGATAATCCTCCGGAATGCACTGACTGAAAGGTTAGTGGAAGCAGGTGCAATAATAACTTTCAAAAGGGAATTGGATAAATACTTGAAAAGGAGAAAATTGCAGGGCTACGGGGAAAGAGCAGAAGAGTGGGACTAATTGGATAGTTCTTTCAAAGAGCCGACACAGGTACAATAATGGGCTGAATGGCCTCCTTCTGTGCTGTATCATTCTATGATTCTATGATCCCCAAAGTGTTTGTTATAACTGGAAAAAATTCACACATGCCACATTGTCATACCCATTTTGAATTGTTAAATGTTCATATATTTTGCATTCCCCATTCTTCCAGTCATGCTATATGTGTTTTCGTGGTTAATTGCTCTTGTACCTAAAATGTTTGTCCTGAGGGCGCTAAAACTAAATTTCCATAATTTGCTAAATATTCCTGGTATAAACGATACACGTTTAGGTGGATCGAACATTTTTCTGATACAGACATTTGTTTTAAACCTGAAAGAAGCTCATTGAAGTTCGATAATTAACTCTGAGATGCCAATACAAATAAGTCTCAGCGTGATTTCTACTCTAGATCTTCACAATAATTCCGTTGAGGAGCAGCTGTAAATCCCATCAGAACCATTCCACAAAATAATGGAAAATATCCTTAACAAAATCAGGCCTGTCAGCAGAGCTTCTGAAATGCAGAGCTGGTTGGAGCCAAATTGTAGAAAGGATCATCAGCTTCACAAAGCTTTGCCTAATAAGTAGTGTTTTTAGCCTTAGGCTACCCCTAAGACTTTTAAACGTTATAGTTCTGCAGTGGTTTTAAATTCTCTCAATTATTGTGTACTGCTTCATGTGTTTTGTTAAAGGGGCAAACACATTTATCATTAAATGTAATATAACATAAAATTACACTTAAACTTGTGTAGTGTAGAATTCGCAATATATCGCGATTTTATTAATGAGGAGAAAACACATAGTTTCGTTCAAACAGCTTTTATTTCAGCAGAATGCTGTCAGGTTTCAAAGTGGACACAGGCAGCTTGTAAAATGGCCGTCGCACCTCGTGGCAGAACATTCTGGACTTTTCGACAGGCAGACAAGATGGCGTTCCAATAAACATTTGTGCAAGATCGATTAAGATTCAGCACATTGAAGATAATACACGAGACATCATGGGTTTACAGTATACACATAGATACTGAAATCGGTCTCCCAGGTACGAATAAAGGCTATTGTACCCAGTAATCAAGAACCCATCCAAAGACATTAATATGTAAAATCCCAACGACTCTACGATGAGAGAGCCGTTAGCGGGTAGTTACAGAAAACACTTGGAGGCCCCAAAACCCCTCCAGGGAGAACACCGACCGATTAAACAATGGGAGAAATATTAACAGGTACTCAGACATTTACGAGTAGCCCCGAAACCCATTAAAAACGGAGATCACCTATACAAGACATTTGAGCGCCAAACCCAAACAAAAGAAAAGACATTAAGGTTGGGCGGGAAACGGAAGATTTTGCACTATAATTGCAAGCCCCAAACCGTCCATCTTTCTCTTATCCTCTTATCTTGCTGGTGTTCATCCTCGTGGCTGCTCCTGTGTTCTTGACTCACCGTCTTGTTCCTGTTTGCCTGGTGTCTCTTTTAAAAGACTGTTGAACTTTGTGATCCGTTCGGATCTACCTCGTGTCGTGTCACGAAGACCTGTGTTGGTAACCGGCATCGGAACCAAAGGCCCGAGAAGAGGTGAGATGAGATGAGAAGAGACGAAGACCATACTTATCGCCACGGTCAGTAAGCCCCGACCGCGCCTGTAGGTCGAATAGACATTTCTCCTTGCCAGGAAGACTTCTTTGAACTTTAAAGAACGGACCCCGGAAGATTCTTCTTTGAGATATTGACTGATCTGTGAAACCCATCAGGGCAGATCCTCATGACGGACACCGAGAGATTATTCTCTTAAGTGTTGACTGGTACGTGAAACCAACCAACACAGATCTTCATAACAACAGACGTTCCAGCCTGCTAGCCGGAGCAGAAGCAAGTAAACAAGTGGGGCCAGGAGACCCCCTGATCGATACGTGGGTGCTGCGGTGAAAACATCCGATCAGCTATTCGGAATTTCTCCGAGTTATCACGAGTGGTGAGCATGAGTCTCGAATCCTACGAATCTAGCTAGGACAGATATTGATAGGGGAGGGTTTAAGTATTAAGGATACTTGTAATGTGTGCCCCCATTTACGGTGTGTCGTTCGTTCCTCGTTTCCCTAGAATTAGCTACATAACTGCGTGTAAGATTGTACTGTCATTAATCTGTGCTTATGACATGTATTTCGTAATCTTAAATATTATGCAATAAAGATTTTTCCATTTCGTACCATTCAACCGAGTCTACATGAGTTTCATCTCCATTACTGCTCTCGCATCTAAGTCCAGTGTCTAGAACCGTAAGGGCGAGTGATTCGAACCACTCACAGGTGTGTCTAGTGTTCCCAGACTGGCTGGAGACCAGAACAGGCAACAAGGCCTAAACCCGCACTGACATACAGGCTGCACAGAGCCGCGCGAATCTCACAGGCTGAGAGACACGCACGCAAACCCTTACAGTAGTTTGGTTCATTCATTACAAGCCAAAATAATCAGAGCAAAATAAATTAAGTATCACTGAGGATAATCAAAACGCAGAACAAATTTTGCTAAATTGTTTGGTTTTGCTTAAGTAAACTAGTGTCTCAGGACACAGCTTATGAAATGGCTTCTAAAGGTATGTTCTCATTTTTAAATCTAATTGCTGGAACTCCCGTTGAGAAAAATTGGGGCAAGAAAGAGTGAAAATTGTCTTATTGCCCCGATGGCTCAGTTGGTGCATACACCATACGGACTGGCACTGAGCCATACAGACCAACGCACAGCCTGCCAACATTTGCTATCCACGCTCACATATGAGCAATTTGCCACTTGGGCAAGCTACCAGAGAATGGCCAGCACCCATGGAACTGTACCCCAGCAAGGAGTCAACGCATGCAAGGAGACGGCAGGGAGGAAAATTGGAGAAGGGGAAGAAAAAGAAGGAAAAAAGGCACATTTTCTGCAAAGAAAATGTTCTATCTCAGTTTAACTAGGTGTTAAAGGGAAGAGACTTTGATCCCAATTAGAAGCTGCGTTTGAACCTTGATTCTGGGGTGAATGGATGTTTTTTTCAGCTTCACTTAATGTCCCAGTACATTTCTGTTGCAACTAGAAAAGAATTGGTTGGACCAAACTGACAGCTTTTGACAGGTAAAATACCATGTGTAATGGTATCAGGTGCTAGCTGGAAACACAACTTGCTGTCAGGTTTTTCCCACCCAAAGAAAAAGCCTCGAAACTTCATAACATTTTCCATGCCTTTTTGATAAATTTACAGAATGAAGGTGACCTAAAACTATTCTGGGTGACATTTGTTCCAAGACGATGAACAATTTGTTCTGCTGTATTCATTCTCACTTATATGTGTGCTGTGGTTTGGAAGATAATGAGGAATCTTGGGTTCATAGTAATTATGGAAAATATAGAAAAAGTTAGTACGTGCATTGTAAACACTTACGCGCCCATTCTTAACTGGAATATGGCTATTGTCCATCAATGGTTAACTGGTCACTCACTGAATTGCAACTATTCAAGCTTGCATGTACAAACTTTAGACCTTAGTCTGCTGTGTAGAATCACTAACTTGAATTTTATTTAATAAAATGCGGGGGGGAAAGCTTGTTAATGGAATAAGCAGGATGGATCCACGGATTATATGAATTTTACACAAGAATGGGCCTACGACTGATACTATCTCATACCAGTGCTTTCCATTTATACTGGCAGAAAAAAAACCCTACTCTTTCACCTTTCTAATGATGAATCTGGAATCACATCTTAACTCGTGCCTGCATCAGTTTTGTTGTCACACTAAATTTGAAGTTCAGCTCTGATTCATGATTGACCATGAAGTTCCCAGTATTTCATGATTCAGTTATACTTTGCTAACAAGTTATGGATCTATCACATATATAAGACTTATTGTAACCCTCCTCCCAGATGAAATCACTGAGGTCAAGGTCAGTGCACTAACACTGCACTTTTTTTCTCCTTGTGGTCCAATTGCACCAGCTCTGCAAGCAGTATCACTGAGACACAAGAGATATTTTGACCTGGTTCTGTAGATTTAAAAGATTCCCTTTTCACTTTCGTTCTCTTAAGTGATTTGTTAAGAGCAGAAGAACATGCAGAAGGATTATTCTGCACAAATTTGGTCCTGAATTAAAAATTATGTTTACAGGCAATATTCTGGGGAATTACTTCAATAGTAGTGATGAGATTAATATTTTTCCTTTCACAGTAAGCCAGGAATATGATTTCTTTAAAGTTTGGTCCCTTGTGCCACATTTACCAAAATAAATGAGAGTTAATTAAACCTCCAGATATTCCAAGTGGCCAAATAGGTTGTTAAATGAAATATTACTCATTTTAGTTGAAAGCAGATTGCCAACACTTGATTTACCTAGCTTGGGAATGTAAAGGCACACCAAGTGAAAGAGCAGGCATAATGTTGATGACATAAGAATACCTTACATCAGTTGTCATAGTTTCCAATGGCTGTTTTGAGACACAGGCACATACTCCTCTCACACACAGCAACAATCAGTGATTACAGAAGACACTTTTGGATCTTTCTTTGATGAAAGCCAAAGCCTCTTCAACCGAACAAGTATCTCTAAAGCTGAACTATTACTCTGTTCAGCATCTTTGATGATTGTTTTTATAGAGCCACCAGCTGTCATGGTATAAACAGAAAAATACTTCAGGGTCTCATTTGCTGCAATATTTATCTTACAGACTAAACATTCTTGCAACTTACCATCTGTGTAATTTGGTCTATTCACACTTGGGATAAATAGGTTACGAAAACCCTTCTCCCCCAATGGACATAGCAGCAAAGTCATGGTAGGTTCACTTGTTTAAGTATCATAGACACATCGGTAGGTGAATAGATACATGCATGAAGATGCATGTTATTCCTGTTGTGGCTTTTTCATCACACTTTTTCGATCACACTATATCCATCATGGTTGTCTGTCTGCTTTAATAACAATATTAAAATTATCCTACTTACTTTACGTACCTCTGATTGAGTCTTCCCTGATGGCTTCTAAGGTAGGTGATGTTGCTATTCACTAACCGGTGAGACCTCCAAGGTCAATGGCATTACATTCTACTCAGGAAGCCCTTATAAGAAATTTCACCAGGATCGGGCCCTCCCCGCCTGCCTTGCCAAAAATTGAACCCCCTTAGCTGAGCATGCTTTCCTTTCCTCCTCTCTCCCCATCCCCACTCCCTCTTACTGCTTCTCAACACCTATACCCCACACTCATGCATTTATGCCTGCCCCAATAAATCCTATATCACCGATGCTCTCACACCTCCGCCATTCCACCCCCTCATCAGTGTTACACTTATCATTGCCCCTGTTGTCCCAACCCCCACCCCACCCCACCCCTCCTCCACTGCTCTCACACTCCAGAACTGCCTCATTGCCGACATGCCAATATCCTTTTCCTACTCCTACCAGACCCTAAAAATCCCTTCTCAGTGTTCCAAAACACACTAATTGCCCCTCCCCATGCATCCTGATCCTACAACCTCCTCCTGGTTCTTCTAGACCCTCGCAACCTCTCAGCAGTACTTTCACACACCATGCCAAAACCCAGGACCATACTTCCAACACTACCAACACACATAGCCTCCCAACTCCCCACTCTGCTACAACCTATTTCCTACCTGCCTACAACCTGCAGCATCTTCCCAGCATTGTATTCTGTATCCTGGACTTTAGAAAAAGGGAAGGATTAAAATTAACAGCATAAACTATCTGTTAACAGTAATCAAGGCCACTGATTTACACTTTCAATGCAAATATACAATTAATTTATGGAATTCCATCCCAAAAATATCACAACCTCTCGAATACTCAAAACACAATTTAATTTATTCAATCACTGTAAATCAGTCACCCTGAAAATATATTTTGCATTGCATTACATTATTGTGTATTGAAATAAGAAGCCTTCTGTAATCTAAGAATATAAAATTCAATTTCAATAGCAATAGGGAATTGCAACAGTGACAGGGCATTCCAATAGTGATGGGGGGTTCAATAGTTAGGGGAACAGACAGGCGTTTCTGCAGCCGCAGACGTGATTCCAGGATGGTATGTTGCCTCCCTGGTGCCAGGGTCAAGGATGTCACTGAGCGGCTGCAGGACATTCTGAGGGGAACGGTGAACAGCCAGAGGTCGTGGTCCATATCGGTACCAACGACATAGGACCTCAAAGATAGTATTTTCTGAATTACTCCTGGTGCCACGAGCTAGTGAGTATAGAAATAGGAGGATAGAGCAGATGAATGCATGGCTGGAGATGGTGCAGGAGGGAGACCTTCAGATTCCTGGGACATTGGGACCGGTTCTGGGGGAGATGGGACCTGTGCAGGCCGGACGGGCTGCACCTCAACAGGCCAATATCCTCGCGGTGGTGGGGGTGGGGGGGGGGGGGGTGGTGGGGGGCGGTTTGCTAGTGCTGTTGGGGAGGGTTTAAACTAATTTGGCAGGGGGATGGACACCAGGATGTACCATTAGAAAGGAGAAACAAGGTGCATAAAGGATTGGGAGAGACAGATAGCACTAGAGTAAGAGATAGTACAGTATTCGGTGGAGTCAGACTAAGAGAGAATACAAGCAGGTCTAAGAGAGGTTTACAGTGTATGTGTGTAAATGTATGAAGCATGGTAAATAAGGTTGGTGAGCTGCAGGTGCAAATAGCCACATGGGAATATGATGTTGTGGTGATAATGAAGACCAGGCTCAAAAAAGGGCAGGTTTGGGTACTAAATATTCCTGGATATAACGTGTTCAGGAAAGATAGGGAAGGAAAGAAAGGAGGTGGGGTGGCAGTATTGATTAAAGAGAATATTACAGTGCTGGAGAGAGAGGATATCCTAGTGGGGTCAAGGACAGAATCTATTTGGTTCGAGTTAAGAAATAATAGAGGTGCCATTACACTACTAGATGTATTCTATAGGCCACCAACTAGTGGGAAGGATATAGAGGAGCAAATTTGCAGGGAAATTACAGAGAGGTTCAAGAACTAACTATAAGGTGCATGGGGGGAGATATAGAAGGGATGTCCGAGGTAGATTCTTTACTCAGAGAGTGGTTGGGGTGTGGAATGGACTGCCTGCTGTGATAGTGGAGTCGGACACTTTAGGAACTTTCAAGCGGTTATTGGATAAGCACATGGAGCACACCAGAATGATAGGGAGTGGGATAGCTTGATCTTGGTTTCGGACAATGCTCGGCACAACATCGAGGGCCGAAGGGCCTGTACTGTGCTGTACTGTTCTATGTTCTATGTTCTATTTAACTATAGTGTAGTGATAATGAGGGACTTCAACTATCCTAATATAGACTGGGATAGTAATAAAGGGCAGAGAGGGGGAAGAATTTCTGAAGTGTGTTCAGGAGAACTTTCTTGATCAGTACGTTTCTGGCCCAACGAAGAAGGAGGCATTGCTGGATCTGGTTCTGGGGAATGAGATGGGTTAAGTGGAGCCAGTGTCAATGGGGGAACATTTAGGGAACAGTGTTCATAGTATCATAAGGTTTAGATTAGCTATGGAAAAGAACAGGGAGCAATCTAGAATAAAAATACTTAATTGGAGAAAGGCCAATTTCAGTGGGTTCAGAACGGATTTGGCCCGGTTAAATTGAATTCAAAGATTGGCAGGTAAAACAGTAATCGAACAATGGGCTGCCTTTAAAGAGGAGATGGTTCAGGTACAGTCGAGGTACATTCCCATGAGGGGGAAAGGTAGGGCAACCAAAGTCAGAGCTCCCTGGATGATGAAAGAAATAGAGAGTAAGATGAAGCAGAAAAAGGGGGCGTATGACAGATGTCAGGTTGAGAATACAAGTGAGAATCAGGGCTATGGGGAAAGGGCAGGGGAGTGGGACTATCTGAGGTGCTCTTGCAGAGAGCCGGCATCGGCTAGATGGGCTGAATGGCCTTCTTCTGTGCTGTAACCATTCTATGATTCTCTGATTCTAAGTTATTTTTTAGCCCCGTGGTCTAATTATTTCGATCTTTGTTTATTGACCAGTGAGATAATGATTATGTTTATTGTGAACCTTATATTGGGTTTTGAAATACCAATGTATATTTTGGCATGAAGTTAAAATTTCAACAAGTTTACATTTTCACAAATTACAATTATTTTTGTTATACCTCGGGCTTGATTGGAGCGTACTGGCCTTTCTTGTGCTAAAAATTTTCCAATGGTGACTAAGAAGGTCCTTTAACTGATGACTAAGTCCATGCAGTGGCACATTACACAAATGATTCAAAGTGATGAGCTGTTGTTTTTTGATTTGATACTCAAGTGATTATGGTCACACTCCATGTTGAGGGAAAATTTGTGGGATAATTATCTTGGTCCACTTTTTTGATTCATAGTTGGGATGTGGGCTTTGCTCGCAAGGCCCGCATTTATTGCCCATCCCTAGTTGCTCTGAGAAGGTGGTGGTGAGCCGCCTTCTTGAACTGCCACACTCCGTGTGCTGAAGGTACTCCCTCAGTGCTGTTAGGGAGGGAGTTCCAAGATTTTGACCCAGTGACAATAAAGGAACGGCAATATATGTCCAAGTCAGGATGAGGTGTGACTTGGAGGGGAACTTGAAGGTGATGGTGTTCAAAGGCGCCTGCTGCCCTTGTCCTTCTAGGTGGTAGAGGTCGCGGGTTTGGGAGGTGCTGCCGAAGAAGCCTTGGCAAGTTGCTGCAGTGCATCTTGTAGATAGTACACACTGCAGCCATGTTGTGCCGATGGTGGAGGAAGTGAATGTTTAAGGCGGTGGATGGGCTGCCGATCAAGCAGACTGCTGTGTCTTGGATGGTGTCGAGCTTCTTGAGTGTTGTTGGAGCTGCATCCATCCAGGCAACTGGAGAGTATTCCATCACACTCCTGACTTGTGCCTTGTAGGTGTTGGAGGCTTTGGGGATTCAGGAGGTGAGTCACTTGCCACGGAATACCCAGCCTCTGAACTGCTCCAGTAGCCATGGCATTTATGTGGCTGGTCCAGTTGAGTTTCTGGTTAAAGGTAACCCCCAGGATGCTGATGGTGATGGTAATGCCATTAAATGTCATGAGGAGGTGGTTAGACTCTTTCTTGTTGGAGATGGTCATTGCCTGGCACTTGTATGGCATGAATGTTACTTGTCACTTATCAGCCCAAGCCTGGATGTTGTCCAGGTCTTGCTGCATGCTGGCACGGACTGCTTCATTATCTGAGGAATTGCATATAGAACTGAATTCTTCTTTAAACTTCCCAATATCTGTATAGGGAAATGTCTGGGAATAGTGGAGGGATTTTGAAAGACAAAGGAGTAAATAATGAAAAGGAGAAAAATGGGAGGTGGGAGAAGTATCTTTCTGTTCACGTCCTTAAACTTTTTGACCTGACAGCAGCATGTTTAAAGAACAATTGAAGATTCTGATGTTCATTGAAATAAAGTGCCCAAGGTATTCTCAGCTAATTGATGCTACGCTTAATCTTGCTTAACATGAATCATCACATGCCTTTCAAAGAATTGCAGTGTTTTCCATCACGCAGTATCTTTCCAACACTAATTAGAGTAGTAAAAATAGTCTTGTACTGCTCTTGTGAAACTCTGTAGATCGATGGGTCATTTTGTAATAATCAAAGTTCACAGTAGGTGGCGGGGGGAGGTGGGGGGGAGGAGTAGTGCTGCTTGAACCATACTGCCTTCTTTCCATTGGACTTTGACTCGACATCACAGATTAATGTAGATGCAGATGGTATTTCCGTTCTCAGGATTTTAGAAATGATATAGTTCACTAAATCTAATTGGCAATGCCTTACGAGAGGCCGAGCAAAATTAGAACACTTCAGATGTCCATTGATTGGGAGGTTTGTGTGGCTAAGCCATTTCTTCCATGTTGGCTGGGCACTTTATCTGCTCATGATCTAGGCACAATTAACTGTTTCTGAATAATTTGGAATTTAATTTGAGCTAACCCTGTGTTCGATTATACCCTATTGGAAATAAGCCTGCTTCATTTTTCTCACTAATATGTTTTTCAAGCAATTCTGTAAGCTTTCAAATCACATTAAACTGTGCTGAATGCACAGCGTGTCCTATTCATCATTGCTGAATGTGGCTGAAGATGTTTGGCTGGGAATAATATTTTGGCTAGAAATGCACAGATAAGACAACCTGGAATAAATTCCCAGTGGGTTTACTTCCATAGCACAGAATTGAATTTTTGTAAATATAGATAAACCCACTTAAAACAAAGAAGATAATATGATTAACATTGCATCTTAAAATAAAAAGGATAAACAAGATTAGTCACAAAGCTATATGGGCAATTTGTTTCAAAGTTTATGCCTACTAAACAATACAAATAAACTAATAATAAGTGATTAATACAGTAACCAGTTACCGTAAATCATAAATAAATGTAAATTTTATTTATTACTTTGCACCAAAGTGGATGGATTCTGTTAACTGATGCAAGCAAAATGCTATTCAGTAGATATTATTAATTTCTGTGTCAATATTATTGCTCAGAACAGGTTTATTATGGTCATAAAAAATGTAAACAAGAATAATTTAGAATCATAAATTATCAACTAGGAGAATAAAGTTTGTATTTCTTCTGAGGTATGGAACAACTTTTTTGTTTGTTTGTTTAATGTTTAAAAATCCTACTTGTTGGGAAGAAATTTGAGGGTTTGAAAATGGTAGTGGAGGGAATGGGTACTTTTCTCTCACTGGGGTGGGCTGGAAAAGCAAGAAGGGAGAGTGAGAGCTGGAAACCAGATGCTAAATAGTGAAAGATTAAGTTCTGCATTTATAGTCCAAGTTAGATAGGCTGAATACATCTGCATTATTAATACTTCTCAACATTTTAAACACTTGGATTATGATCCCTCTCAATGAAAACTAGTACAGTTCTCATAAAGGAAGTTGAATTCTATCAGAGTACAAGAAGCGCTCATGGTGAAGAAGACAAAAATGCACATGAGCAGAAGTATTGAATTTTATTCCAGAAAGCTCTTATGGTAAGTAAGAAATACATCTCTACTGTAAACTGATTGAAGTTGCATTCACCACATAACTTTTTACTCTGAAAAACACAGATACCTCAAGTTTCAATTCTGGTGCCTTGACAATACAAACCAGTCAAAGTACATAGAATCAATGTTGTCTGCTGTGTGACCTTGCTATTAAGAAAGAGCTTCACTTCAAAATGATGGTGGGCTAAGAGGACGACGGACTCCAACTGTTTGCACAATCAGAAGATGAGGTAGTATTGGAACAGGAGGGTAGAGACAGTCGAATTGGCATCTGTTGCAGTTAAGGCAATCTCCAGTGCCATGGTGAGAAGCTTAATAAACACATATGGACATATTGTACCAACTTGCACCTACCTGAAACATTACACAGACCAGTATATAATTTATTGTAGCAATTGTTATCTGCCACAGTAATTTTTTTTCTTTCTCCTTTTGTTACACCAGAAACAATTCTCATAACTTTAACTTGCTGGCTGTCATTTGCTGCCTAGTCAGAATTATATGCAAGAAATTAGTCAAAAGAAAGATGATATATTAATCAATTTATCAAATTGCTTTTGTACAACGATTGATACTTCAGTGACTGGTAAATAGGCTATTCTTGATGACCTCTGACCCATAGATATGAAAAATGGATTTTCCAATTGGGCCTCCAATTGTAGGTAGTTGGACACTGCACCATTAGTTGGTGTGCTGACCCTGCCTAAGCTTACAGGATCAGTTTGATTTTCATCGTGTCTGTGGGGTTCCAACACATACTGGCTCTGGCTTTGGGAGCTCCTCAAAAGTGAGCAGAAAATCACATACTTGCAGCCCTTAAAGAGCTGCTTACAAGTGTTGATGAGGAAACTTAAAGGAATGAAGTCATTTAAAGATGAGTGGCCACATATGCAGACAAAATTATAAGTTGCTCTTACAAAGGCTTCTATTACTTTTAATGTATACTTAATCCTTTGCAAAGATTGTTTTATAACAAATATGCCTAGCTGAACCCGATGGCCTGCACAATAGATGTGGAGATAGGAAACAGTTTCTTGGTCAAGTGATGGAGCGCACAAAACTCCAACCTAATGTTTGATGGCTGTCAAGTGAGATAAGTCCAAGGCTTCATGGCAACACCCTCGCTCCAAGCACTGGCATCTGCTGGACTACGTCATCGTCCGAGCGAGGGACTGCAAGGACGTCCGCATCACCCGCGCCATGACAGGAGCTGACGACTGCTGGACAGGCCACCGCCTAATCCGCTCTGTCATCTCCATCAACGTAGCCCCAAAACAGCGACGGCAACAGAAGCAATTTCGCAGGAAAATCAACGCTGGAGCACTCAAAGACCCTGCTAAGAATGTCCTATTCAGCCTGTGCCTCACAACCAACCTGACGACTTCCAGTGATTCAGAGACACAGAGGGCTGGATTTTCTCAGCCCCGAGGAGGCGGGTATGGAGGCGGGACTGCCAGGAAAGTTGCAGAATTTGGGGGCGGGTGGCAAACCCGCCTCCAACCCACCTCCGTGCCCTCTTGCCAGGAGGCGGGAAGACATTCGGCCCGGGTCCCGTCTCCTTGGAGGCGGGAAGGGATTAAAGCCTATTAACTGCCTGTTAACAGATAGTTAACAGGCAGAAAATAGGATTATCCCCATTTTTAGTGCTGAAGTGCGGGCTTCCAGACCTGGGGGAACCCTGCCGGCGTGTAGGAGGTGAGTAGGAGGTCTGCGGGGGTCGGAGGGGTCTGAAAGTGCGATGTAGAGGTGAGTGATGGGTGCAAGTGTGGAGTGGTAAGTATGTGAGGTGAGTGTAAAGTGTTAGAAAATGTTAACTTACCTTTGTTTCTACCTACAGTCTTCAGCTGCTGTGGAGCTGGAGTCCCCGACATCGCCATTGTAGAGATCACAGACTGGCTGTTGAATCCTCTGATCCAACAGCCAGCTGATTTCTGCAAAGTAGAAAGGTTTGATGAGTCCTGAACACAAAGGCTCATCAAACTACACAGATAGTCAGTGTTTGACAGCTTCACAGAGCTGTCAAACGATGACATTTCTTCTTTCAAAAGTTCTTGATAGATGACACGTCATACGTTGACGTGCTCTGTCACTGACTTCCCCCTAATTGGCCTGCTGAGCCTGCCGGGCGGGCTTAACAAGGTCAATCAGGGGAAATTCCCGCTGGTTGGCCAGAAGCTGATGGAGGCAGGATTGAAACCTGGCCAACAGCAGTCCCACCTCCAAAAGCTTCCCATTCAGAAAATCCAGCCCAGAGTGTCCACAGCTCCTGGTCTGCACTCAAGGCCTTCATAATCAGCACCTGTGAAGAGACGCTCGGTCACTCGACCAGGAAACACCAAGACTGGTTCGACGAGAATGACCAGGAGATCCAGGAGCTAATAAGCCGCAAGTGCAAGGCATTCCTGATCTGGAAACAGCAACAGAACTCGAGAGCAAGAAAGCAGCTCTGCAGACGCCTGAAGGCCGAGGTCCAACAAAAAACTTGAGACCTAAAGAACAGATGGTGGGTGGAGAAAGAGCAGGAGATCCAGCAGCTAGCCAACAACCATGACCTGCGTGGATTCTTTAGCGCAGTCAAGACCACCCACGGCCCAAGCACCCAAGGTCCTACCCCACTGCGGGCCAAGAACGGAGAGGTACTCATCAAGGACAGAGAGGCAGTCAGTGCCCGCTGAAAGGAGCACTTCGAAGATCTCCTTAACCGAGACTCTGTCTTCGATGCCAGTGTCCTCAACTCCATTCTGCAGCATGCTACCCGCCACCACCTCAGCACAACCCCAGCCTGGCATGAGGTTGAAAATGCCATCCGACAACTGAAGAACACCAAGGCCTCAGGAGCAGATGGAATCCCCGCCGAGGTGCTAAAACATGGCGGAGAAGCACTATTGGCGCGAATACATGAACTAATTTCTCTTATTTGGAAGGAGGAGAGCATGCCAGGGGATCTGAGAGATGCCATAATCATGACCATCTTCAAGAAAGGTGACAAGTCCGATTGTGGTAATTACAGAGGAATCTCCCTGCTGTCTGCCACAGGGAAAGTCATCACAAGAAGCCTCCTCAATTGCCTTCTCCCAGTGGCTGAAGAGCTCCTCCAAGAGTCGCAATGTGAATTCCGCCCACTAAGGGGCACAATGGACATGATCTTCACCGCGCATCAACTACAAGAGAAATGCAGGGAACAGCACCAACCACTGTACATGGCCTTCTTTGTCCTCACAAAGGCCTTCGACACCATCAACAGTGAGGGATTATGGAGTGTCCTCCTCAAATTCGGCTGCCCTCAAAAGTTTGTCACCATCCTCTGCCTGCTTCACGACAACATGCAAGCCATGATCCTGACCAACAGATCCACCACAGACCCAATTCACGTATGGACCGGGATCAAGCAAGGCTGTGTCATCGCACCAACGCTCTTATCGATCTTCCTGGCTGCAATGCTCCATCTCACCCTCAGTAAGCTCCCCGCTGGAGTGGAGGTAATCTACAGAACAAACAAGCTTCTTTGCAGAGGCCAGTGTCGGGAGCGAAGAGAGCAGCAGCACAGTGAGTAGTTAAACTCACTTTCGCGGGCTTTTTTTGCAGAGGCCAGTGTCGGGAGCGGAGAGAGCAGCAGCACAGTGAGTAGTTAAACTCACTTTCGCGGACTTTTTTTCAGAGGCCAGTGTCGGGAGCAAAGAGAGCAGCAGCACAGTGAATAGTTAAACTCACTTTCGCGGGCTTTTTTTCAGAGGCTTACCAATCTCACAGACCGGCGGCGGCGTTCCAGAGCCATGTCACAATTCAAAAAGTGACGTGGACAAGAGGAAGCAGCTGATTGGGTGAGTACGGCCAGGTGAGTATTTATACTACTCTGTAGTTTGACAGTTAAGGTTAATAGTTTATAAAGTTTAGTAGGTCCTAATTTTTGTGGTTATAGTTTCTAAGGTCTCTGTTGTATAGCAGGGAGTGCTAGTATACAAGGGCCCTTGAGTATATCATTTAATTGTAGTGTAATTTGTGGTATTGATTTGAGTTAATTTAAATTAATTAAAGGATAAGTCATGGCAGCACAGCTCAGCCCCGTGGCATGCTCCTCCTGCACTATGTGGGAAATCAGGGACACTTCCTGTGTCCCTGTTGACCATGTGTGCGGGAAGTGTATCCAGCTGCAGCTACTGGCAGACCGTATTGCGGCACTGGAGCTGCGAATGGGTGCATACTGGAGCATTCGCGATGCTGAGGACATCGTGGATAGTATGTTTAGGGAGTTGGTCACACCGCAGGTAAAGGCTGCACAGGCAGGAAGGGAATGGGTGACCACCAGGCAGAGTAATAGGCGCAGGCAGGTAGTGCAGGGGTCCCCTGTGGACATCCCCCTCTCAAACAGATATACCACTTTGGATATTGTTGAGGGAGATGGCTTATCGGGGGAAGGCAGCAGCAACCAACTTCCTGGCACCATGGGTGGTTCTGCTGCACAGGACGGGAGGAAAAACAGCGGGAGAGCTATAGTGATAGGGGATTCTATTGTAAGGGGAATAGATAGGCGTTTCTGCGGCCGCAAATGAGACTCCAGGATGGTATGTTGCCTCCCTGGTGCAAGGGTCAAGGATGTCTCGGAGCGGCTGCAGGGCATTCTGGAGGGGGAGGGTGAACAGCCAGTTGTCGTGGTGCATATAGGTACCAACGATATAGGTAAAAAATGGGATGAGGTCCTAAAAGCTGAATATAGGGAGTTAGGAGGTAAATTAAAAAATAGGACCTCAAAGGTAGTAATCTCAGGACTGCTACCAGTGCCACGTACTAGTCAGAGTAGAAATAGAAGGATATTTCAGATGAATACGTGGCTAGAGGAATGGTGCAAGGGGGAAGGATTCAAATTCCTGGGACATTGGAACCGGTTCTGGGGGAGGTGGGACCAGTACAAACTGGACGGTTTGCACCTGGGCAGGAACGGGACCGATGTCCTCGGGGGAGTGTTTGCTAGTGCTGTTGGGGAGGGTTTAAACTAAAATGGCAGGGGGTGGGAACCTGTGCAGGGAAACAGAGGAAAGGGAAACAAGGATAGAAGCAAAAGACAGGAAGGAGAAAAGCAAAAGTGGAAGGCAGAGAAATCAAGTGTGTAAATCAAACAGGGCTACAGTAAATAAGAATTCTAAAAGGACTAAGAGTGTTAAAAAAACAAGCCTGAAGGCTTTGTGTCTTAATGCGAGGAGCATTCGTATTAAGGTGGATGAATTAGCTGCGCAAATAGATGTAAACAGATATGATATAATTGGGATTACGGAGACATGGCTCCAGGGTGACCAAGGCTGGGAATTCAACATCCAGGGGTATTCAATATTCAGGAAGGACAGACAAAAAGGAAAAGAAGGTGGGGTAGCATTGCTGGTTAAAGAGGAGATTAACACAATAGTAAGGAAGGATATTAGCTCTGATGATGTGGAATCTGTATGGGTAGAGCTGAGAAATACCAAGGGGCAGAAAACATTAGTGGGAGTTGTATACAGACCCCCAAACAGTAATGCTGAGGTTGGGGATGTCATTAAGCGGGAAATTAGAGATGCGTGCAATAAGAGCACAGCAGTTATCATGGGTGACTTTAATCTACATATAGATTGGGCTAACCAAATTAGTAACAATACTGCGGAGGAGGAATTCCTGGAGTGTATACGGGATGGTTTCCTGGACCAATATGTTGAGGAACCAACTAGAGATCAGGCCATCTTAGACTGGGTATTATGTAATGAGAAAGGATTAATTAGCAATCTTGTTGTGCGAGGCCCCTTGGGGAGGAGCGATCATAATATGATAGAATTATTCATTAAGATGGAGAGTGAAGTAGTTGACTCAGAGTCTAGGGTCCTGAATTTAAATAAAGGAAACTACGATGGTATGAGGCGCGAGTTGGCTAGGGTGGATTGGGGAGTATTACTTAAAGGGTTGACGGTGGATAGGCAATGGCAAACATTTAAATATCACATGGATGAACTACAGAATTTGTTCATCCCTGTTTGGCATAAAAATAAAACAAAAAAGGTGACTCAACCGTGGCTAACAAGGGAAATTAGGGATAGCATAAGATCCAAGGAGAGGACATATAAATTGGCCAGAAAAAGCAGCAAACCTGAGGATTGGGAGCAGTTTAGGATTCAGCAAAGGAGGACAAAGGGATTAATTAAGAGGGGGAAAATAGAATATGAGAGTAAGCTTTCAGGGAACATAAAAACTGACTGTAAAAGCTTCTATAGATATGTGAAGAGAAAAAGATTGGTGAAGTCAAGCGTAGGTCCCTTGCAGTCAGAATCAGGGGAATTTATAATGGGGAACAAAGAAATGGCTGACGAATTAAATACATACTTTGGTTCTGTCTTCACAAAAGAGGACACAAATAAACTCCCAGAGATGTCGGGGAACATAGAGTCTAATGAGAGGGAGGAATTGAATGAAATCAGTATTTGTAGGGAAATGGTGTTCGGGAAATTGACGGGATTGAAGGCCGATAAATCCCCAGGGCCTGATAATCTACATCCTAGGGTACTTAAGGAAGTGGCCCTAGAAATAGTAGATGCATTGCTGGTCATCTTTCAAAATTCTATAGACTCTGGAACAGTTCCCATGGATTGGAGGGTAGCTAATGTAACCCCACTATTTAAAAAAGGTGGTAAAGAAAAAACGGGGAATTATAGACCGGTAAGCCTGACATCGGTAGTGGGCAAAATGCTAGAGTCCATTATAAAAGATGTAATAGCAGAGCACTTGGAAAACAGTGACAGGATCGGACAAAGTCAACATGGATTTACAAAAGGGAAATCATGCCTGATTAATCTATTGGAATTTTTTGAGGATGTAACTGGTAGAATAGATAAGGGAGAAACAGTGGATATGGTGTATTTGGACTTTCAGAAGGCTTTCGATAAGGTCCCGCATAAGAGATTAGCGTGCAAAGTTAAAGCACAAGTGATTGGGGGTGAGGTACTGATTTGGATAGAGAACTGGTTGGCAGACAGGAAGCAAAGAGTTGGAATAAATGGGTCTTTTTCCGAGTGGCAGGCTGTGACTAGTGGGGTACCACAGGGATCGATGCTAGGACCCCAGCTATTCACAATATATATTAATGATCTAGACGAGGGAACTAGATGTAATATCTCTAAGTTTGCAGACGACACAAAGCTGGGTGGGCGTGTGTGCTGTGAGGAGGATGCAGAGAAACTCCAGTATGATTTGGACAGGTTGGGTGATTGGGCAGATGCATGGCAGATGCAGTATAATGTGGATAAATGCGAGGTTATCCACTTTGGTGGCAAAAACAGGAAGACAGATTATTATCTGAACGGCAATAGATTGGGAAAAGGGGAAGTGCAATGAGATCTGGGAGTCCTTGTGCACCAGTCGCTGAAGGTAAGCATGCAGGTGCAGCAGGCGGTTAAGAAGGCAAATGGTATGTTGGCCTTCATAGCAAGAGGATTCAAGTACAGGAGCAAGGATGTCTTGCTGCAGTTGTACAAGGGCTTGGTGAGACCACACCTTGAGTATTGTGTGCAGTTTTGGTCGCCTTATCTGAGGAAGGATGTTCTTACCATGGAGGGACTGCAGCGAAGATTTACCAGACTGATACCTGGGATGGCAGGAATGACGTATGAAGAGAGATTGGGTCGATTAGGCTTATATTCGCTAGAGTTTAGAAGAATGAGAGGGGATCTCATTGAAACTTATAAAATTCTCACAGGTCTAGACAGACTAGATGCAGGAAGGATGTTCCCGATGGCGGGGGAGTCCAGAACCAGAGGTCACAGTCTAAGGATAAGGGGTAAGCCATTTAGGACTGAGATGAGGAGGAATTTCTTCACCCAGAGATTGGTGAACCTGTGGAATTCTCTACCACAGAAGGCAGTTGAGGCCAATTCATTAAATATATTCAAGAAGGAGATAGATATATTTCTTAAGGCTAAAGGGATCAAGGGATATGGGGAGAAAGCAGGGACAGGGTACTGAATTTGGATGATCAGCCATGATCTCATTAAATGGCGGAGCAGGCTCGAGGGGCCGAATGGCCTACTCCTGCTCCTATCTTCTATGCTTCTAAACGGGAAACTGTTCAACCTCTGTCGCCTCCAGTCCAGATCCAAGGTCGTCCCATCCTCTGTCATCGAATTACAGTATGCAGACGACGCTTGCGTCTGCGCACACTCTGTGCCGAACTCCAAACCATCGTCAACGCCTTCACCAAAGCGTACGAGAGCATGGGCCTTACACTAAACATCCGTAAGACAAAAGTCCTCTACCAACCTGCCCTGGCCACACAGTACTGCTCCCCGATTATCAAAATTCATGACGAGGCCTTGGACAACGTGGACCACTTTCCATACCTCGGGAGCCTACTGTCAACAAGGGCAGACGTCGATGACAAAGGCCAACACCGCCTTCAGTGTGCCAGCGCAGTCTTCGGTCGCCTGAGGAAAAGAGAGTTTGAAGACCAGGACCTCAAACCTAGAACCAAGCTCATGGTCTACAGAGCAGTAGTGATACCCGCCCTCCTGTATGCTTCAGAGACATGGACCATGTACAGCAGGCACCTCAAAGCACTGAAGAGGTACCACCAATGCTGCCTCCGCAAGATCCTGCAAATCTATTGGCAGGATAGGCGCACCAACATCAGTGTTCTCGTTCAGGCCAACATCCCCAGCATCGAAGCTTTGACTACGCTCGATCAGCTCCGATGGACGGGCCACATCGTCCGCATGCCCGATACGAGACTCCCAAAACAAGCACTCTACTCGGAGCTCCGACACGGCAAGAGAGCCCCAGGTGGGCAGAGGAAACACTTCAAGGACACCCTCAAAGCCTCCTTGAAAAAGTGCAACATCCCCACCGACACCTGGGAATCCCTGGCCCAAGACCGCACAAAGTGGAGGAGAAGCATCCGGGAAGGCGCCGAACACCTCGAGTCTCTTCGCCGGGAGCAAGCAGAAGCCAAGCGCAAACAACGGAAGGAGCGCATGTCAACCCAAGCACCCCACCCACCCGCCCCTTCAACCACCATCTGCCCCACCTGTGACAGAGACTGCAGGTCCCACATTGGACTCATCAGTCACCTGAGAACTAATTTTTAGTGTGGAAGCAAGTCATCCTCAGTTCCGAGGGACTGCCTAAGAAGAAGAGTCAGAATTATATGCAAGAAATGCGTCAAAAGAAAGATGATATATTAATCAATTTATCAAATTGCTTTTGTACAATGATTGCTACTTCAGTGACTGGTAAATAGGCTATTCTTGATGACCTCTGACCCATAGATATGAAAAATGGATTTTCCAATTGGGCCTCCAATTGTAGGTAGTTGGACACTGCACCATTAGTTGGTGTGCTGACCCTGCCTAAGCTTACAGGATCAGTTTGATTTTCATCGTGTCTGTGGGGTTCCAACACATACTGGCTCTGGCTTTGGGAGCTCCTCAAAAGTGAGCAGAAAATCACATACTTGCAGCCCTTAAAGAGCTGCTTACAAGTGTTGATGAGGAAACTTAAAGGAATGAAGTCATTAAAAGATAAGTGGCCACATATGCAGACAAAATTATAAGTTGCTCTTACAAAGGCTTCTATTACTTTTAATGTATACTTAAACCTTTTCAAAGATTGTTTTATAACAAATATGCCTAGCTGAACCCAATGGCCTGCACAATAGATGTGGAGATAGGAAACAGTTTCTTGGTCAAGTGATGGAGCGCACAAAACTCCAACCTAATGTTTGATGGCTGTCAAGTGGAAATGATGCAGAATACAGTGGTAGTAAGAAGGGTGGCCCTAAGGCAATAACATGTCTGGAAGGAGGTGAAGGAAGAAAACATGAGGGCACAGCTGACTATTACTACCACTGGCAGTGCCAGCCCCATGTTGCATGTTAGCAGCAGCTGTCCATCCCTAATTGCCCTTGAGAAAGTGGTGGTGAGCTGCCTTCTTGAATAGCTGCAGTCCATGTGGTGAAGGTACTACCACAGTGCTGTTAAGTAGGGAGTTCCAGGATTTTTACACAGCGACGATGAAAGAACGGCGATATATTTCCAAGTCTGGATCGTGTGTGACTTGGAGGCGAACTTGGAGGTGGTGGAGTTCCCATGCGTCTGCCTTGTCATTCCAGTTGGTAGAGGTCGCTGGTTTGGGAGGTGCTGTCGAAGAAGCCTTGGCGAGTTGCTGCAGTGCATCATGTAGATGGTACACACTGCAGCCATGGTGTGCTGGTGGTGGATGGGGTGCCGATCAAACGTGCTGCTTTGTCCTGGATGGTGTCGCGCTTCTTTAGTGTTGTTGGAGCTGCACTCATCCAGGCAAGTGGAGAGTATTCCATCACACTTCTTATTTGTGCCTTGTAGATGGTGGAATGGCTTTGGGGAGTTAGGAGGGGAGTCACTTGCCACGGAATATGCAGCCTCTGTCCTGCTCTTGTTGCCACAGTATTGATGTGGCTGGTCCAGTTAAGTTTCTGGTCAACGGTGACCCCCAGGATAGTGATGGTGGGGGATTCGGCGATGGTAATGCCATTGAATGTCAAGGGGCAGTGTATAGACTCTCGCTTGATGGAGATAGTCATTGCCTGACACTTCTGTGGCGCGAATATTACCTGCCACTAATCAGCCCAAGCCTGAAAGTTGTTCAGGTCTTGTTGCATACTGGCATGGACTGCTTCATTATCTGAGGAGTTGTGAATGGCACTGAACACTGTGCAGTCATCAGCAAACATCCCCATTTCTGACCTTATGTTGGAGGGAAGGTCATTGATGAAGCAGCTGAAGATGGTTGGGCTTAGGACACTGCCCTGAGGAACTCCTGCAGCGATGTCCTGGGGCTGTGATGATTGATCTTCAACCACCACAACCATCTTCCTTTGTGCTAGGTATGACTCCAGCCAGTGGAGAGTTTCCCCCCCCAATTCCCATTGACTTCAATTTTACTGGGGCTCCTTCATGCCACACTCGGTCAAATGCTGCCTTCATGTCAAGGGCAGTCACTCTCACTTCTCCTCTGGAATTCAGCTCCTTTGTCCATGTTTGAACTAAGGCTGTAATGAGGTCACGAGCCGAGTGGTCTTGGCGGAACCCAAACTGGGCATCAGTGAGCAGGTTATTGGTAAGTGCTGCTTGATAGCACTGTCGATGACACCTTCCATCTCTTTCCTGATGATTGAGAGTAGACTGATGGGGCGGTAATTGGCTGGGTTGGATTTGTCCTGCTTTTTGTGGACAGGACATACCTGGGCAGTTTTCCACATTGTCGGGTAGATGCCAGTGTTGCAGCTGTACTGGAACCGCTTGGCTTGAGGCGCGGCTAGTTCTGGAGCACAAGTCTTCAGCACTATAGCCGGGATGTTGTCAGGGCCCATAGCCTTTGCTGTATCCAGTGTACTCAGCCGTTTCTTGATATTACATGGAGTGAATCGAATTGGCTGAAGACTGGCTTCAGTGATGGTGGGGACCTCAAGAGGAGACCGATATGGATCATCCACTCAGCACTTCTGGCTGAAGATGGTTGCAAACGCTTCAGCCTTGTCTTTTGCACTCACGTGCTGGGCTTCACTATCATTGACGATGGGAATATTCATGGAGCCTCCTCCCATTAGTTGTTTAATGGACCACCACCATTCACGACTGGATGTGGCAGGACTGCAGAGCTTTGATCTGACCCGTTGATTGTGGGATCGTTTAGTTCTGTCTATAGCATGCTGCTTCTGCTTTTTAGCATGCATGTAGTCCTGTGTTGCAGCTTCCCCAGGTTGGCACCTGATTTTTAGGTACGCCTGGTGCTGCTCCTGACATGCTCTTCTACACTCCTTATTGAACCAGGGTTGGTCTGCTGGCTTGATGGTAATGGTAAAGTGAGGGATATGCTGGGCCATGCGGTTACAGATTGTGGTGGAATACAATTCTGCTGCTGCCGATGGCCCACAGCGCCTCATGGATGCCCAGTTTTGAGCTGCTAGATCTGTTCTGAATCTATCCCATTTAGCACGGTGGTAGTGCCACACAACACGATGGAGGGTGTCCTCAGTGTGAAGACGGGACTTCGTCTCCACCATGACTGTGCGGTGGTCACTGCTACCAATACTGTCATGGACAGATGCATCTGCGACAGGTAGATTGGTGAGGACGAGGTCAAGTCGATTTTTCCATCGTGCTGGTTCCCTCACCACCTGTCGCAGGCCCAGACTGGCAGCTCAGTCCTTCAGGACTCGGCCAGCTCGGTCAGTAGTGGTGCTACCGAGCCACTCTTGGTGATGGACATTGAAGTCCCCCACCCAGAGTACATTCTGTGCCCTTACTACTTTCAGTGCTTCTTCCAAGTGGTGTTCAACATGGCGGAGTACTGATTCATCAGCTGAGGGAGGGCGGTAGGTGGTAATCAACAGGAGGTTTCCTTGCCCATGCTTAACCTGAAGCCATGAGACTTCATGGGGTCCGGAATCAATGTTGAGGACTCCCAGGGCCACTCCTTCCCGACTGTATACCACTGTGCCACCACCCCGGTGGGTCTGTCCTGCCGGTAGGACAGGACATACCCAGGGATGGTGATGGAGGAGTTTGGGACATTGGCTGAAAGGTATGATTCTGTGAGTGTGACTATGTCAGGCTGTTGCTTGACTAGTCTGTGGGACAGCTCTCCCAATTTTGGCACAAGTCCCCAGATGTTGGTGAGGAGGACTTTGCAGGGTTAACTGGGTGGGTGTGCCGTTGCCGTGTCCGTAGACGGTGCCTAGGTCGATGCCAGGTGGTCCATCCGGTTTCATTTTTATTATTTTGTTTCGTAGTGGTTTGTTACAACTGAATGGCTGGCTAGGCCATTTCAGAGGGCAGTTAAGAGTCAACCGCATTGCTGTGGGTCTGGAATCACATATAGGCCAGACCAGGTAAGGACGGCAGATTTCCTTCCCTAAAGGACATTAGTGAACCAGATGGGTTTTTACGACAATCCGATAGTTTCATGGTTACCATTTCTGATACTAGCCTTTTATTCCAGATTTATTTAATTAACTGAATTTAAATTCCCCAGCTGCCATGGTGGGAAATAACATGTTCAGGAAAGATAGGGAAGGAAAGAAATGAGGTGGGGTGGCAGTTTTGGTTAAGGAGAATGTTACAGTGCTGGAGGGGTCAAAGACAGACTCTATTTGGTTAGAGTAAAGAACTAATAAAGGTGCCATTACACTACTTCGATAAGTGGCAGGTAACATTCGCGCCACACAAGTGCCAGACAATGACTATCTCCAACAAGCGAGAGTCTAACCACCGCCCCTTGACATTCAACATCATTACCATCAACGAATCCCCCACCATCAACATCCTGGGGGGTCACCATTGACCAGAAACTTAACTGGACCAGCCATATAAATACTGTGGCAACAAGAGTAGGTCAGAGGCTAGGTATTCTGTGGTGAGTGTCTCACCTCCTGACTCCCCAAAGCCTTTCTACCATCTACAAGGCACAAGTAAGGAATGTGATGGAATACTCTCCACTTGCCTGGATGAGTGCAGCTCCAACAACACTCAAGAAGCTCCACACCATCCAGGACAAAGCAGCCCGCTTGATTGGCACCCCATCTACCACCTTAAACATTCACTCCCTCCACCACCGACGTACCATGGCTGCAGTGTGTACCATCTACAAGATGCACTGCAGCAACTCGCCAAGGCTTCTTCAGCAGCAAATCCCAAACCCGCAACCTCTTCCACCTAGAAGGACAAGGGCAGCAAACACATGGGAACACCACCACCTGCATGTTTCCCTCCAAGTCACACACCATCCTGACTTAGAACTATATCGCCGATCCTTCATCGTCGCTGGGTCAAAATCCTGGAACTCCCTACCTAATAGCACTGTGGCGGTACCTTCACCACATGGACTGCAGCGGTTCAAGAAGGCTGCTCACCACTACCTTCTCAAGGGCAATTAGGGATGGGCAATAAATGCTGGCATTGCCAGCGACGCCCACATCCCATAAATGAATTTGAAAAAACTACGTGTATTCTATAGGTCGCCAATGAGTGGGAAAGATATAGAGGAGCAAATTTGCAGGGAAATTAGAGGTGCAAGAACTATAGAGTAGTGATAATGGGGGATTTCAACTATCCTAATATAGGCTGGGATAGTAATAGTGCAAAGGGCAGATAGGCGGAAGAATTTCTGAAGTGTGTTCAGGAGAACTTACTTGATCAGTACATTTCAGGCCCAACAAGGAAGGAGGCATTGCTGGATCTGGTTCTGGGGAATGATGTGGGTCAAGTGGAGCCTGTGTCAGTAGGGGAACATTTAGGGAACAGTGATCATAGTATCTTTATATTAGCTATGGAAAAGGACAGGGAGCAATCTAGAGTAAAAAAATACTTAATTGGAGAAAGGCAAATTTCAGTGGATTGAGAACAGATCTGGCCCGGGCAAACTGGAATCAAAGATTGGCAGGCAAAACTGTAATCGAACAATGGGCTGCCTTTAAAGAGGAGATGCTTCGGGTACAATTGAGGTACATTCCCATGAGGGGGAAGGTAAGGCAACTAAAGCCAGAGCTCCCTGGATGACGAAAGAGATAGAGAATCAGATGAAGCAGAAATAGAGCACGTGTGACAGATGTCAGGTTGAGAATCTGTCTGAATATAGAAAGTTCAGAAGGGAATTGAAAAAGAAAATAAGAGGGCAAAGATAGATTATGAGAATAGATTGGCAGCTAACATAAAAGGGAATTCAAAAGTCTTCTGTCGGCATATAAATAATAAACGGGTCATAAGAGGGGTGGGGCCAATTAGGGACCAAAAAGGCAACCTACGCATGGAGGCAGAGGGCATGGCTGAGGTACTAAATGAGCACTTTGTTTCTGTCTTCACCAAGGAAGAATATGCTGCCAAAGTCATAGTGAAAGAGGAGGTAATGGAGATACAGGATGGGATAAAAATTAATAAAGAGGAGGTACTAGAAAGCCTGTCTGAACTTAAAGTTGATAAGTCACCAGAACCGGATGGGATACATCCAAGGATGCTGAGGGAGGTTAAGGAGGAAATCGCGGAGGTACTGGCCATAATCGGCCAATCCTCCTTAGATACGGGGGTGGCGCCGGAGGACAGGAGAATTGTAAATATTACAGCCTTGTTCAAAAAAGGGTGTAAGGATAAACCCAGCAACTACAGGCTAGTCAGTTTAACCTCGGTAGTGTGGAAGCTTTTAGAAACGATAATCAGGGACAAAGTTAACAGTCACTTGGACAAGTGTGGATTAATTAAGGAAAGCCAGCACGAATTTGTTAAAGGCAAATCATGTTTAACTAACTTGATCGAGTTTTTTGATGAGGTAACAGAGAGGGTTGATGAGGGCAATGCGGTTGACATGGTGTATATGGATTTCCAAAAGGCGTTTGATAAAGTGCCACATACGAGGGCAACACGGTGGCATAGTGGTTAGCACTGGTGCCTCACAGCGTCAGGGACCCGGGTTCGAATCTGACCTCGGGTGACTGTCTGTGTGGAGTTTGCACATTCTCCCCGTGTCTGCGTGGGTTTCCTCCGGGTGCTCCGGTTTCCTCCCACAGTCCAAAAATATGCGGGTTCGGTTGATTTGGCTATGATAAATTGACCCTTAGTGTTAGGGGGGGATTAAATATGTAGGGTTATGGGGATAGGATGGGATATGTTAGGGGGAATTAAATACGTGGGGTTACGGGGGTAGGGTGGGATATGTGTACTGTGGGGATTAAAGCAGGGACAGGGTACTGGATTTGGATGATCAGCCATGATCGTATTGAATGGTGGAGCAGGCTCGATGGGCCGAATGGCCTACTCCTGCTCCTAGATTCTATGTTTCTATAACAGGCTTACCAACAAAGTTGAAGCCCATGGAATAAAAGGGACAGTGGCAGCATGGATACAAAATTGGCGAAGTGACAGGAAACAGAGAGTAGTTGTGAACGGTTGTTTTTCGGACTGGAGGAAGGTATACAGTGGTGTTCCCCAGGGGTCGGTACTTGGACCACTGCTTTTCTTGATATATATTAATGACTTGGACTTGGGAGTACAGGATAAAATTTCAAAATTTGCAGATGACACAAAACTTGGAAGTATAGTAAACAGTGAGGAGGATAGTGATAGACTTCAAGAAGACATAGACAGGCTGGTGAAATGGGCGGACACGTGGCAGATGAAATTTAATGCAGAAAAGTGAGAAGTGATACATTTTGGTAGGAAGAATGAGGAGAGGCAGTATAAACTAAAGGGTACAATCCTAAAGTGGGTGCATGAACAGAGAGACCTGGGGGTGTATGTGCACAAATCGTTGAAGGTGGCAGAGCAGGTTGAGAAAGCGGTTAAAAAAGCATACGGGATACTGGGCTTCATAAATAGAGGCATAGAGTACAAAAGCAAGGAAGTTATGATGAACCTTTATAAAACACTGGTTCGGCCTCAACTGGAGTATTGTGTCTAATTGACAAGAATGTTTTCAGGGATGAGGGACTTCAGTTACTAGAGAAGCTGGGGTTGTTCTCCTTAGAGCAGAGAAGGTTGAGAGGAGATTTGATAGAGGTATTCAAAATCATGAGGGGTCTAGACAGAGTAGATAGAGAGAAGCTTTTCCCATTGGCGGAGGGGTCGAGAACCAAAGGACATAAATTTAAGGTGATTGGCAAAAGAACCAAAGGCGACATGAGGAAAAACATTTTTACGCAGTGAGTGGTTAGGATCTGGAAAGGGTGGTGGAGGCAGACTCAATTGTGGCTTTCAAAAGGGAACTGGATAAGTACCTGAAGGAAAAACATTTGCAGGGCTATGGGGAAAGGGCGGGGTAGTGGGACTAGCTGAAGTGCTCTTGCAGAGAGCCGGCACGGGCTCGACGGGCCAAATGGCCTCCTTCTGTGCTGTAACCATTCTATGATTCTAAAAAAACTCCTGATTACAATAGTTTACTGATAAGAGAAGTTATCACACTTGGAGCTGATGGTTGCACTCTGATATGAAAATTTTACCTTTAATGGACTCTCATTTTAAGGATTTACTGTACATGCCCAAAAATGATATTGCAATCTTTTACAAAGTAATTACCATTATAATTATTCCCTACTCTGCTGCCTTCCCCAAGTTTGCCCTTACATATCTACAGTTGGAAGAGCGGGGTGATTCTGCCCCACTGCTGGTCCTTAGTTGCGTACAAAAAGTTGGTGAGATGTTAGGTGATATGTCTCATGGCCACTGTGGTCTCCTGGAACTTGTTTCAATCTCTTCTGGAGAGAGGGGAGTTGGAGAAGAATTATGCAGAATTCTTTATTTCCCTCTGCAAGTTGCTGAGGTTTTTTTTAAAATCTGTTTTTTGCCTCTCCAAGGAGATTACATGGCTGCTGATGGGTGGGAGCATTGGGGATCATGATGCTTAATTATTAAATGACTGTGTGGGAAAAGCTGGATGGACCAGCTGGTCTTTTCCTGCCTATCATTTTTGTTCATTCGTATGATTTACCATGAAGTGCACATGAATGGTAAGAAAATCATTCATCAAAAAATAATCTAACCACCTTTTGAATACTTCAATTTAATCATTGCATATTCCAATTGGAAGCAACCTATTCACAAAAAGTTATTTCTTAGGCTAAGTTTAGCTTATGGTTTACTTAACTTACAACTCTGCACTGTAATATTCCTTCCTATTCTGGTTTTGTAGATATCTTTCTGAATCAACACTATTGATTTCCCACATCATTTTAAAAACTTGTATATATCCCCTTAATCTGCTTTATACCAAAAATAATCAATTTAGCTTTTGTAGTCCATCTTCATAGCTTAGTGATCTAAAACCTGAAATCTTTTTGTTGCCCATTTCAGAAACCTTTTGATACCTCTAACACAACTGGACCAAATACTCCATGTACCATTTTACTGAAGCTTTATAAAATGGTAATATTGATTCTTTAAACTTGTGTTCTCTGGGTCTACTTATACATCCCAACAGTTTATTTTCCTTCACAACACTGGTCAGCTATTATACTTGGATCAGCTTTGGCTAGATGAATGTTTCTCTAAAAAGCATACAGTACATGGATATGATGAGTACATTTCAGGACATGGATGCAACACTGGTTGTGATATTTGTACTACTTTTAGTGGTAACAATGAACAAGGAGAAAACTTTCAGAATTAAACCAGTCAGTGTTAATAACATGGAATAACAAGGATACTATTGTTTTTGTTAATAAGTAGAACAATCTGAAGAGGCAGACATAGTGTGTAGGAAGGATAGGATTACATTGGATTACAAAGGATGTACAGCACAGAAACAGGCCATTCAGCCCAACCAGTCTATGCCGGTGTTTATGCTCCACTCGAGCCTCCTCCCGTCTTTCCTCATCTAACCCTATCAGCATAACCCTCTATTCCCTTCTCCCTCATATGCTTATCTAACCGCCCCTTAAATGCATCTATATTATTCGCTTCAACCACTCACTGTGGTAGCGAGTTCCACATTCTCACCACTCTATGGGTAAAGAAGTTTCTTCTGAATTCCCTATTTGATTTCTTGGTGACTATCTTATATTGATGGTCTCTAGTTTTGCTCTTCCCCACAAGTGGAAACACTCTTTCTGTATCTACTCTATCAAAACCTTTCATGATTTTAAAGACCTCTATTAGGTCACCCCTTAGCCTTCTCTTTTCAAGAGAAAAGAGACCCAGCCTGTTCATCTTTTCCTGATAGGTGTACCCTAGTATTTGTGGTATCATCCTTGTAAATCTTCTCTGCACCCTCTCCAGTGGCTTTATATCCTTTTTATAATATGGCGACTAGAATTGCACACAGTAGTGTGGTCTAACCAAGGTTCGATACAAGTTTAGCATAACTTCACTACTTTTCAATTCTATCCCTCTAGAAATAAACCCTAGTGCTTGGTTTGCTTTTTTACGGCCTTGTTAACCTGTGTCGATACTTTTAGTAATTTGTGTATTTGTACTCCGAGATCCCGTTGCTCCTCTACCCCATTTAGCTTCTTATTTTCCAAGTAATATGTGACCTCCCTATTTTTCTTACCAAAATGTAATACCTCACATTTATCTGTGTTGAATTTCATTTGGCAATTATATGCCCATTCTGCAAGTTTATTAATGTCTTCCTGTAATTTGTTGCAGTCCTCCTCAGTATTGCCTATGCCCCCCAATTTGGTGTTGTCCGCAAATTTAGAAATTGTGCTTTTCTTTTCAAAGTCTAAATCATTAATATAAATTGTGAACAACAGTGGTCCCAGCACTGATCCTTGTGGAACACCACTTGCCACCTTCTGCCACTCTGAATAGCTACCCTTTACCTCTACTCTCTGCTTTCTGCCTTGAAGCCAGCTAGCTATTCATTATTCTACTTGTCCCCTGACTCCGCATTCTCTGACCTTATTCATTAGTCTATTATGTGGTACCTTATCGAAGGCCTTTTGAAAATCTAGATAAATTACATCTACTGCATTACCCTTGTCTACTCTCTCTATTACGTCATCAAAAAATTCAATGAGGTTGGTCAAGCAAGACTTTCCCTTTTGAAATCCATGCTGACTATTTATTATTATATTTTTGGTTTCTAGGTGTTCTTCTATTTTCTCCTTTATTCGGGATTCCATTATTTTTCCTACCACCGATGTTAAGCTGACTGGCCTTTCGTTCCCTGGACATGTTTGATCTCCCTTCTTAAATATAGGTATTGCATTAGCTATCCGTCAGTCCTCTAGCACTACACCTTTTTCTCATAAATTACTAATTATGTGGACCCCCTGGGACACATCGCATTGTCTTGGCTGTGCTCTTTGTTGTAGGGAATAATGTGAATAGATTTTGTCTGGGTTTAAATTGTGAATTCTGGGAGATTCTCTCATTGCTAACTTACCTGACGAAGGAGCAAACTGCTTCGAAAGCTTGTAAAATTAAATAAATCTGTTGGACTATAACCTGGTGTTGTGCGACTTCTCATAATTATGTGTAGTAATGCCTCTGCTATTTCTTCCCTAGATTCTTTTAAAATGCACGTATGTAATCTGTCCAGACCAGGGCTTTAATCCTCTTTGAGTTTCATTAGTTTATTTTGTATGTCTCCTCGTTCTATTTTAAATGCAGTTAACTCATTACTAATCTCATCATCCGATGTCATGTCCAACTGTTCTATCTCCCTGGTAAATACTGAAGCAAAGTAATTATTTAATATCTCTGCCATCTCTCCATTGCTGCCTGTGGTATTATCCTGTCCATCCCTTAGTGGCCTTATTCCCATCCCGACCTTTCTTTTTTTATTTATGTGTCTGTAAAATATTTTACTGTTTTGTTTTATGTTCCTTGATAATTTAATTTCATAGTTCCTCTTTGCCTTCTCTCCTAATCCCTTCATATTCTCCTGTATCATGCTATCCCCTGCTGCCCATGTACTTGATGTATGCCTCTTTCGTTACCCTCAATTTTTCCCTTTGGCTTTATTCATCCATGGTGTCTCATTAGTGTTTAGCTTGTTCTTGTTTATTAGCAGAATAATTTTTTCCTGGACTCTATTGAACACCATTTTAAATGTTTCCCATTGCTGTTCTACATCATTGTTTGCCAATACTGTTGTCCATTTTATTTTCCCCAAGTGCTATTCTAAGCCCCTCAAAATCAGCTTTTCTCCAATCTATTACCCTGGTCTTTGTGATACCTATGTCCTTCTCAATTATTATCTTAAAGCGTATTATATTATGGTCACTATTGCCTAGATATTCCCCTACTTTTACTTCTTTTATCTGCTCTAGTTCATTCCCCATTACTAGATCCAATAGTGAATCCTCCCTTGTTGGGCTCTTTACATACTGGGTTAGAAAGGATTCCTGTACACATTGTAGGAACTCCATTCCCTTATCCCCTTTACCTACCTCTTCTGTCCAATTAATATCTGGGCTTCATTTGGGGCTACCTTATTGGCAACAAAGATGAAATTTGATCCATTTAAACTAGACATAGAGAAGAGAGAAGATAAAAAAACAAGTTGTGAATTGGAAATAGCAAGGCATGAGATGATGTAAATAAATACTAAGGGAAGAAAGAAAGATGATAACTTTTGAGGAAAGCAACAAAATGAACAATGGAAAAGATAGAAAAATTAAAGTGCATTTTTACTAATGTAGGGCGCGAGAGGATTGAGATGATAAAGTGGACACTTATTGAGTCAATGGAGGTTTAAATATAACTGACATTACTGAAATGTGTTTTTAACCAGAAAGTGGAAACAATATACAATTAGGAGGGTGGAGAATATTCAGAAAGGACAGGCTGTGTAAGATTGGAAAAAATAATGTTGTATTCACAGATATTTTGGCAGAATCAATGTGAGCAAAATAGATTTGGTAAGAGAGGAAAGTTATTAATAACAAGTTTTTTAGGCTGACGTGGAAATGCTTAAAATTTTAAAATTCTCATTCTTGTTTTCAAATCCCTCCATGGCCTTGCTGCTCCCTATCTCTGTAACCTCCTTGAGCCCTACAACCCTCCGAGATCTCTGCGCTCCTCCAATTCTGGCCTCTTGCACATCCCTGATTTTAATCGCTCCACCATTTGCGGCTGTGCCTTCAGCTGCCTAGGCTCGAAGCTTTGGAATTCTTAAACCTCTCCAACTCTTTCTCCTCCTTTAAGACGCTACTTAAAACCTACCTCTCATCTGTCTTAATATCTCTTTAGGTGGCTCGGTGTCAATTTATTTCAGATAACGCTCCTGTGAAGCGCCTTGGGACATTTTACTGTGTTAAAGGCGCTATATAAATGCAAGTTATTGTTGCTTAGGCAGATAAAAGAAGCTGCTGGGAAAAATAGGAGTGTGATCATAGATGATTTCAGTTACCCAGCTATTCTTTTTCTTTTTCTTCCACATTGGGTGGAAAGAGGCAAACCGTTTCACTGCTTTTTACATCCAGTGGGTCGTGCCCTGGGTTGTTTCCATAACAAAGACCTAGATTGTTAGCCTGACTCACAACACCCTACCGGTAGGGTTGGCTAGATGAGATAGGGAGTTGCCACTCCGCTCCCATCGGACGTGAGTATCCCACTGGATGTCAACCGGAGACCGAAATTTCTTCTCCACTCATCAAAGCTGTCTGGAATGGAGCTCAAATCCATAACCTTCCGACACAGAGGTGGGAATCAGAGGTGGGAATGCTATAAGTGATCCAAAGCTCACTCCCTTACCCAGCTATTAAATGGACAAACATGGACTTCCTCAAAGAAATGGAAATCAATTAATTGAGGTAACTAAAGACTATTTCTTAACAAAACATGTGAGGCAGGGCACTGGATGAATTATTCAGCAATGACCAAGCACTGATAAGTAACTTAGTACTGAGAGAATTACTTAGGCTCCAGTAATCATAAAGTAGTTAGATTTTACATTATGAGGGCAAGTGTCAGAAGTAACAAGTAGGGGTTATGGACTTTAGAAGTGGAACTAGGAAAGATAAGTTGAGAAATTTATCAACAGAAAAAACAACTAAGACTAATTACTTTTCCTTACAAGAATTATTGAGGACTTGAAGTTATTCTCGTGAGACACAATAGATTAATACTTAAACTATTCTGCAGGTTTGCTTGATTATGCGAAGGGTTATTGGAGAATGGACTGCTTTGTCACAGAAAATGATTGAGGCAGAGACTATTACATCTTTTAAGAGAAAATTGGATAAATATTTGAAGCAGAGGAAGACACAGGGCTATGTGGAGAGCAAATAATGGGATTAGTTTTGGATTGCCCTTCAAAGAGTAGGCATAGACGTGATAGGCCGAATGTCCTCCTTCGGTGCTGTTAACTTTGATGGCTCCATCTTCTAAGATCTGGGAGCATTTGTGCAGAGTGTTTCATCTGAAAATAGATAGGCGCAGTAGTGCCCATGATAGGGTAGATTGTATATATCTGGAAGCAGCAGGCTGGATGCCTTCTTCCATTCCATGTTTTCTATGCTCTTATGTCAAGCCCAAGCAAATTACACTAACTCTATATAAGTCACTGGCATTTCTTCTTTCATTACCTCCTTTCATATTAGGACAGATTCAGTTAATGCAATATGGCATGATTAAAAATGGCTGATTCACTTAAGATGATATGAAGGAAAGCAACTATGGTGATTTCAGGACTCAAAATGTGTTATAAAGCTAAACCTTTGGAATTTACCTTATGCATGTCGCAGGAAAGACATTTAAGGGGTGACTAGATTCAGATCTATAAGGTAATTTGGGAGTTAATGATACAGAGATTAGCCAATTCTCTCAATTAAATATTTGGAAAGGGAGCAGAGGTAATGGGTTCAAAGTAAACCGCCAAAAGCCAAGCTGTTTTTAAAGAGTGCATTAATCTAATCCAGTTAATGCTGTTTCAGTGGTTTCCTTCACAACAACCTCAACATTTTTGGTATGTGAAACTATAGGGAGATATAAATTAACCATAGTACAGAAAAATAGACTGGATGAAAAGTAGGTTTCATTTCTGAGTGTTGGGGACGAATGGAGACTTTGGTTATTGCTATTATCAAATGGACAGGAAATGTTTGATGGACCCAATGGTCTTTCCTTATTAGCAAATTTATATCCATGTCTCATGTTTCAGCAGATAATTGCAACTTGTTACTAGATCTTAATTTGCTTAAAATGAGTATTTGCTCCTTTTCTGTCACGCATTGACTGAATATTGTGTAAATTGAATTTGCTGATCTTTTGCTCGTGTTGCTGGGATGTGGTGGTGAGTTCATGTGCTGGAGTTGTTGGTGGCCCTCCGCTGAGTAAGGTAACATTAAGTGGAATTCAGGAAAGTATCTGTCTTAGTGAAAACCAGCGTGATTGAAATTGACACATGGTTATTCTCGACTTCTGGTGAAAAGAGTCTTAGGATTATAATTTTTTTTTAAAGATTTTTGTTGCTATATTAAGCCATGTTATTTAATAGGCTACCTTGCTGCAAAAGCTCAGGATATCTCACTCTTGAAAACTTGATTAAAATGATCCTCTCGATCATCTGAATTCTATGTTGAAAACTAATTTGTGGTTCGAGTCGGCCAAACTGGGATGGCAAACAATTGTTTCCTTTTACAGGGAAAGTCAAGATTAGGCTGTATTTGGCAGAAAAGGAGATCGAGAGGTAGGTTATTTTTAAAACTTTGTAATTGGCTCGATAATCTGCAGTGATCTCTTTCAATCCTGCGGTCTTATACATTCCTACTTTCCTAAATACAGGGATAATTTCACAAACATTTTAAGAAACAGGTCTGTACTGGGCATCAGATGAAATATGTACTGCAACCCATGCTATATAGTAATTTTTGTCTTTTTGCCATGGCTCAGTTGCTAGCGCTCTTGCCTCTGAGTCAGAAGGTTGTGGGTTCAAGTCCCACTCCAGAGACTTGAGCATAACAATCTAGGCTGAGGGAGTGCTGCACTGTCAGAGGTGCCGTCTTTCGGATTAGACGTTAAACCGAGGCCCCTTCTGCCCTCTCAGATGAACATAACAGATCCCAGTGCACTATTTCAAGGAAGAGCAGGGGAGTTATCCCCGGTGTCCTGGCCAATATTTATCCCTCAATCAACATCACAAAAACAGATGATCTGGTCATTATCACATTGCTGTTTGTGGGAGCTTGCTGTGCGCAAATTGGCTGCCACGTTTCCTACATTACAACAGTTACTACACTTCAAAAGTACTTAATTGGCTGTAAAGCACTTTGGGACATCCTGAGGTTGTGAAAGGTGCTATATAAATGCAAGTCTTTTTTTATTAAAAGGTTAAGCATTTTTAGCAGAAACAATCAATTGCACAGTAATATCACTGCATCCTGATCAAGTTATCGTGTCCATTAAAAAAAAACCTGAAAGAGTATTAAAAGAATTTTACTAAGTGGGTGACGTCCCTTTCTGCCATATACACACATATATATATACACACATACATATATACATATATACATATATACATACATACATACATACATACATATACACACATATATATATATATATATATATACACACACACATGCAGAGAAAGAGACGTCCAGGTGAAGGCCAATGCTGACAAAGCAAGATAAACTAAGTGAAGAAGTAATAGTGAGGGGATATCAGCCTTGGGTTTTAAAATCCTGCAGACTTTAGTAGAAGATTGAAGGATGTAATGGGCTCCAGACCTTTAGGATCATGTAGGTCATCAGCTGGAGTAGGAGATATTGTAATGTGTTTGATTTTAATATACTGAGGATGCAGGGAGGAGGAGGTGTGTGTAGGGCCACATATTTGGAGTTTAGGAAGGGCAAGAGAAGAAAGTTCAGAGGAACAATGACCATAGTATTATTAATTTTGAAAGAGAAAAGGTTAGAGGCTAAAGATGACAGAATGATCATTTAACTGATAACCAGCATTTTCTTGAATCCTACTCAGAAGTGCGAGAGGTATAAGAAGAGCCAATCTGGATGAGAGCAGCTCGAACAACACTCAAGAAGCTCGGCACCATCCAGGACAAAGCAGCCCGCTTGATTGTAGCAACTCGCCAAGACTTCTTTGACGGCATCTCCCAAACCCGCGACCTAGAAAGACAAGGGCAGTAGGCGTATAGGGACTCCACCACCTACAAGTCACACACCATCCGGACTTGGAAATATATCGCCGTTCCTTCATCGTCGCTGGGAACTCTCTCCCTCACAGCATTGTGGGAGTACCTTCACCACATGGACTGCTGCTGTTCCAGAAGGCAGCTCACCACCACCTTCTCAAGGGCAACTGGGGATGGGCAATAAATCCTGGCCTTGCCAGCGACACCCACGTCCTATGAACGAATAAAAGAAAAATCCAGATAAAGGAACCATATTCAAGTCTTTCAGATTTGGGTTTCGTAGGCAGTTAATAACTGTTGAGGGGAAAAAGCAGTGTTCCTTTACCAGCTCTATCAAAGCTAGAAATCAACATTGTTATTTCCACAATTATACAAGTTTTCCATGAATCATACAAAAGGTAACTTTACACAATGATTTAATTAACCATACATATATTTGGAAAAATGATCCACATTATTTGATGCAACATTCTTCCTTCATTCATTGCAAAGAAATAAGTTTCACACCCCAAAACATAAGTGATAATCTCAAAAGAAACTGAAACGAAAGATGAAAGGGGGTAACCGATGAATGAACAAGTATTTATATTTCTGGAAACTTTCAAGCAATGACGACTGCCGCTCTTATCGCATGTGCACTGCACCACTGTCACGCCGATTTCTCCTCACTTCGATCACAATGGAAATGGATATCACGTACTTTGTAATACAAATTCGACCAGTTTTCATAGACAAACAATGCAATGTAACTCAGCCGCTGCTCTGTGAATGAAAACCAGATTGTTTTTAAACCCCAGCCTCTCTGGGTACGTAATGGAAAAATCTCAGTCACTTTCACAGCAACTTGACCCTCTCCCACAGACTACTTTCTACTTGTTAACAGTCTCCGTGTTTTCCGCACTTAACAAACGTGAAAAGGATGAACATGAGACAAATAGGCTCACCGATCAAACCGTACGCAGTAAACACATTAACCACTGGAGGCAAAGCCAGAAACGACGCAGATGGGGATTAAATGATATGAAATATAGATTTCCAGCAAAAAAAAAAGTTGGTTTTAAAAGAAAAAAAATCCATTTGCAAAGGAGTGCATGATACACAACGTTCGTGTTTAACGCTCTATGAGGCATTTTAAGATAACGGATCCCCAGCTGAACCCTGTAGGTAAGCTCTTTTTTTTTATTTTGGTAAGTGTAAATAGGACTTTCCAGGTGGTGGGTGTGCAGGAGCGCGAGCCCGAACCCCTGGAGCGCGAGCCCGGCACTGCCGCGAGCTGCAGCCTCATCAATTCTCCAATAACTCAACTTTTTCACGTTGAACTATTCCTCCTGGTGATGTGAGCGCCTGACGGCGAGTCCCGCCAATCGGCGCTCCGCTGGCGCATCACGTGCCGCGGAGTGTGGAGGTTGAGGAGCATCCCTCGACCATTATTTGCGAACTGTAATTAAACCTTCCCAATCATTGGAAGTAAATGACACCTCATTCCATACCTCCCTCCTTTTTCTTTTAATCACAGCAACGCTTATTAATGTTCCCAGTTGTTTGGCTGCAAACTCTCGCGTTTTAAAAAAAAAATATATATATATATATGCATATTTCTTGTCAAATGGGTGGTTAGTTGAAGCGCCATTGTGGGTGAGAGTGTTTTTTAAATGGTTTTTTTTTGGTGCATTTTTCAGTCAGTCAGTGCTGGGGAGCTGTGGTGACAGCAGCACTCAGTCACACACTCACACACCCCCACACACAACACACTCACAAGGAACCAGCCGGCACCGTCTTAACACACACTGAACAGGTAGGAGCAAGAACGTTATTCTTTCTGTAGGTACCTCATTTTGAACGTGTTAATATTATTTTGTGGAAACACCGCTGCTCGTTTTTTTTTCCCCCTTGCAGCTTTATTTTATTTGTTCTCTGACCTTGAGGTGGTGGTGATGTACTATAGCAGTATCTAATGCAACGCTGTTCCCATTTCAGCATGTACAGATTTTTGTTAGCTGGGAAGAGTGAGTGTGGCTAGTTTGCAGCAATGAAACCACGCTAATGAATTGCACTGTACTATAAATCATTTTATTCCTAACCTTTTTGTTATTTTCATGTTGAATGTTACAGCTGATTGTCCATTCTGTGCATCGATAGCGGGAACGTTTGTATGCAATTATGTTTTTAATCATTTTGTTACTTGTTAATTTTGATACAATATAAGCTGCCTATAAGTTATTTCAGTTGCTATCTCAGTGCTCGACCACATAATGTAGATGTTGCTTTATCAAAGCTAAATATACTTTGAATTTACTGTGTGTCTGAATATATATGTACTTTATAGTAAACCTTACAATTGATCTAGATAAAGTTTTGATAGTATCTGACGGTGCTGATCCATATAATGTTAGATATAAATAAGGCATTCTATTAGTACCAACCGGTTATAGAATTTGCAAGTAATCTGTAATCCGTATAGGCAAAAACTTTGCATCTGTCAAATTTATATGCAGCTAGTGTTTCTACATTGTTTAGTTCCTCTCTAATTAAAGATCAGTAATGTTTTCCATAAAAAAGCCTTTTTTCTTATGAGTGGATTATTTTACAATTGAGTGGAAGACAGTGGAAATATGCAGTATTTACTATGCCGAGTTTACCTGAAAGACTGCAGGTAAAGAGTTAGATAATTTTATATATATTCACCTGTATGGAGCTCCTATTGTAGTTCAGTACCTTAGGAGAGACATTTAAATGTTACAGTAAACTTACATAGTTTTCTGTAGTTTTAACCTCATTGGGCCATTGATGGGGGTATACGAGAGTTAAATAAGTAACCAGCATTTCACACTATCTCTTATCAACTTGCTACAAGGGTTAATAATTAACTCCTTATTTTCTGCTTTTCCCTCCTTTCATCAAGATACGCCTTTGCTGATCTGGTTTGTTTCGTTATATTATTTTGTTCAAGTGTATCTCATCTACTTATGTGTAGTTCCTGCATTTACTTTCTGGATTGGTGATTTGGAATTATTTGTTTCTTAACAGGCACTGACAGAATGTTACCTGTTTAGTTACTGTGTTATTTTTCTGACATTGCTTGTGTGTGTCTCAGAAAATTCACTACATGAGCCCTGGCTCAGTTGGAGAATTATAGCTACTTAAATATCTGTTCCATGTTTCATAGTGATGTTTGATTTTTCTTTGACACAGCCACTCAGTTGCAGCTATATTTGGCAAACCGTTCATCCTATGAAATAACTGTACAGCTTCATTCACAGCAACATTCACAGCATAGATGTTAAAACAATGTATCTTCCTGATAGTCTGTGAAGAAAGACAGTAAGCGATCACGAGCACAAGGATTTCAAATATCATTAAACTATCGCCCCGATTTAAAATAATGACGCTGATGATGTTGAGAAGGAGTTTTCTTTTTGCCTTGATATGAATTTGAGTCTTTACTGGATTAAATTGTGTGGCTTATAGATCAGTTCTGGCTCTTCAAATATGTGTTCAGTGGGGAGTAGTCAAACGGAAAGACCTGTACTCTGTGTGATAGACAACATTTGGGAGCATGTTATATTATGACAAAAGGTGCAAAACACAACTTTGTCTTCGGTTGCGTTATGCCCATGGTAAAAACAAAATATTTTTAACATTTTTATGGTGTGGTCCATTTGTTCCCCACAAAAATGTTTTCTCTTTGCAAATAACTATAGATGTGATACTGGAGTTTAATGTGCTATTTCCATTTGTGAATGATGCAAAAATAGCTCTTACTGTGCAAATAACATTTTGTAGTATTTGCATTTCGAAAGGAAAAGCAATTTTGACAAAAGCATAATGACATCTTAACATGAATAAGGAGACTGGATTTTAACATCCTTCAGATATGTGGTCTAGCAGAATATCAATCTAGAATGCAAGGAAATTCATATTTTCAAGATTGATCATTTTCTTAATGAGAATACCATGGCAGGGTCTAGCTCTTTTATGAGTTGCTGAATAGATCATTATTATAATGTAGATTTCCACAATTACTGCAATGTTATCGGTTTCACACTTGGGCCACTTGGCTTAATTTTTGCAGATCTGCTGTCAAATAGTAACATAATTATTTAAAGAAATTCAAGTGACATTTGGATTAGGCTGGACTGAAGTCTAATTTTCTCCTGTTGATACTGGTGTGACCTCCGATGACTCAGACTCGATTTCAAAATAAGAATATAAAACAAATTTCTCTTGCATTTAATTTTGTATTTATTAAATATGTACACTTTAAAACTCAACAATCCTCTTCTACAGACTTGATTATCAGATATCTCGGGCTTCTTTATACTGATGGTGTTTTTTTTTTGTTAATTTTGGAGGGGTATCTGCCAAACTTAAACGTATTGTAGAAATGAAGAAATGCAATGGAAAACGTAGAATAAAATAGTCACTATTTGTATGAAATTAATTTAATACTGGAGATCATGTGTACAAACTGGCTCACAATTCATATCTTTTTTGAGTTGTGTCCCAAAATGTAGCAGCTTTGCATGATTAAATTAATTCTACAACCTTTACAGATAAGGTCACACAGGAGTAAATCTTCCCACACATTCCTACTTTCATTTGCAAAAATTGACATTTAGCAAAAAATGATTGACATTGAGATCCCTGGCATCTAAATTGTCTATGGATTATCATCAGAAGTTTTGAGTAATTCTGCTGAGGCCAAGTAACTGCATCTTTCTTCAATGCCAGAAATACGTATTGCCTTAACGTGGAAGATTCTCTCATTAAGCTAGTCTGAGGTATTATAAAGTAAGGAACCTGTTTTACACTCTACATACAATTGGTTTGAAGAGACAAAGCATCTGTTCCTTAAAGTTTACTGCCAATCTCTACCTGTGTTTTAATAGAAAACTAGTAGAGTTGATTCTTCACTTTACAACAGCATAAAGCTAAACATTGTTGCCAATTATGGCTAGTATCTTTATTTGTTCTCAAATGTATTTTTCATTTTGATGTAATGAAGCATTTTAATGGATATTTTATTGACAATTGACTGCTATGATGGGGAGTGACTAGCTTTTTCGGGATGAATTCACAACTGGCCTTCCTCATCAATGCAACATATCCATCCTACTGAATGTTGTTTTCTGAAGGGTTCAAGCTTGTGAAATCTCTCTCCTTTTTGGTCAAAAATGTGTTTCAGTAAGTCTCAAACAGAATTTGATTAAAAAGTTTGCAACCTGTCAAAGTTTTTTTTTTTGCTTGTAAAATCCAATTTCTGTAATCCTGTGTTTCTAGAAAAATTCCTAACTGTAGGTTCTATTTTTTTATATACAAAATTGCTAATATTTCACTCAATATAAAATCTGATAATGGAATATTCCAACAATTAAAATGATAAATTACTGACCAGAATTTAGTTCGTTTGTCCTTGCTGCCAACCTTTGCTCATACAACTTTGTTTTCAAAGCCCAATCACCAAACTTATTTGATAATTTATAAAGTACTGTTCAACCTCCGCCCCCTCCCCGCCCCCCCGTGCCTCTAAGTAAGGTGGCAGTTATATTACCATTTTCACATCAATGCAAATGGTTTTGATATGCACACTAGTGCAAAAGTGGCAGCATAACTCTTTGAATCAGGTCCCAATTTGACTCTGGAGTATGCCAAACTCAAGTCCTGCAAGTTCCCTCTGGAAAGCCACCTCACATGCACTGGATGGAGTATAACTTCAGTGTGGGGAGAAACCCGGTTTAAAAAGTGCTCAAGCACCTGGGCACTTTACAGAGGGATTGTTTTTTTTTTAAATGATCAAAATAAGTGTGGTGATTGGGCCAAATCTTTGCCCATCTTCCTGGAACTCCATGTTTGAATCACTCCAATCAGGTTTCCGCCCCTGCCACAGTACCGAAACGGCTTTGATCAAAATCACAAATGATGTCCTATGTGATTGTGACAAAGGTTAAACTATCCCTCCTCGTCCTTCTCGACCTGTCTGCAGCCTTTGACACGGTTGACCACTCCATCCTCCTCTCCAGTCATCCAGCTGGGTGGGACTGCAATCGCCTGGTTCCATTCTTATCTATCTAATCATAGCCAGAGAATCACCTGCAATGGCTTATCTTCCTACTCCCGCATCGTTACCGCTGGTATACCCCAAGAATCTATCCTTGGCCCCCTCCTATTTCTCATCTGCATGCTTCCCCCTCGGCAACAGTTTCCACAGGTATGCTGATGACACCCAGCTCTACCTCACCACCACTTCTCTCGACCCCTCCACTATCTCTAAATTGTCAGACTGCTTGTCCGACATCCAGTACTGTATGAGCAGAAATTTCCTCCAGCTAAATATTGGAAAGACCGAAGCCATTGTCTTCAGTACCCGCCATAAACACAGTTCCCTAGCCACCAACTCCCTCCCTCTCCCAAGCATCTGTCTGATGCTGAACCACACTGTTCGCAACCTTGGTGTCATATTTGACCCTGAAATGAGCCACCGACCATGTATCCATGCCATAACTAAGACCGCCTATTTCCACCTCCATAACATTGCCCGATTCCACCCCTGCCTCAGCTCATCTGCTGCTGGAACACTCATCCATTCCTTTGTTACCTCTTGACTTGACTATTCCAATGCACTCCTGGCTGGCCTCCCAAGTTCTACCCTATGTAAACTTGAGGTTATCCAAAACTCTGCTGCACGTGCCCTAACTTGCACCAAGTCCCATTCACCCATCAGCCCTGTGCCCACTGACCTACACTAGCTCCTGGTTAAGCAACGCCTTGATTTTAAAATTCTCATCCGGGTTTTCAAATCCCTCCATGGCCTTGCCCCTCACTATCTCTGTAATCTCCTCCAGCCCCACAACCCCTCCAGCCCCACAACGCCCCCCCCCCCCCCGCAAATATTTGTGCTCCTCTAATTCTGGCTTCTTGAGCATCCCTGATTTTAATCGCTCAACCATTGGTGGCCGTGCCTTCAGCTGCCAAGGTCCTAAGCTCTGGAATTCCCTCCCTAAACCTCTCCGCCTCGCTACCTCTCTTTCCTCTTTTAAGACGCTCCTTCAAACCTACCTCTTTAACCAAGCTTTTGGTCATCTGCCCTAATTTCTCCTTATGTGGCTCAGTGTCAAATTTTGTTTTATAACACTCCTGTGAAGTGCCTTGGGACGTTTTACTACATTAAAGGTGCTATATAAATTGTTGTTGTTGTTGTTGTTGTTGGGCTTGGAAAACAAAGCTGTGAGCAAAGGTTGGCAGCAAGGACAAACCAATTAAATGAATTGCAGAAATGTTTTAATCTTTAGAGCAATCAGATGGGATGCTGATACCAGCTCTCCTAACATAAAACAATAGACACCAGTAGAGTGAAGCTCTGTGCATGCACAAAACTCTCGTTAAGGCCAGGTTATGTTTCTGCAGGAGATACAATCCAAGGTAGGTCTTGGGTGCATTTTGCACTCTGCAGCTACTAGTCTGATGGAGTATACGGCTACATGCATCACCTGGTGTAACATTAAGCCATGTAGACCAGGACTAGATTTGATCTTTACCCTATGCTGAGTTAGCTGATTCCAGTTGTCCTGATGGAAAGTGACTGACTATGTGTGGATGTTGCATGAGGGGCAGGTGTAATGTTACCTGCAGAACCACCCTACAGTTGAAAAACCTATCAACGCTAATTCTCAAGGCTCACCTATAAAAGAATGGCTATTTGGGCAAGGCACAAGAGGTTTGCTGCTGATGTGGAAACTGTACCCCGACATGAGTCACTGCCTTGAGGTTGACTGTAGGTGAGAGAACCAAGCCAACAAATATGGTTTTAAGTCCAGATAGATGATTTCAAGGCACTTTCTCTTTGGCAACATAGCATTAGAATTGAAATGAGTTTGGACAGAGTCAATGCTGTTAGAAGTTTGCCAGACACCTCCACTGTAAAGTTCCTTGTCTTTGACACATAATTCCATTGACTTCATAATCACTTACTGAGAAGCTTTAAAGTTACAATGGTTGGAAATGGAAATATTACAAGTGGCATTATGAAGCTGGGGCTGAGGTGCAATAGAACAATTTTTTTTACATCAAACTCACCTAGTCCTGCATGTGATTGATATTACTGAATGAAAATTGGATAAATTATTTAATTCCTACTGTAGTTGGGGTCCCCTTATGCTGATAAAAAATGGAGTGCCAATACAGAACCTTTTTGACAGTTAACTGTAGGCTAAAGGCCTCCGACCTTGCAGATGCTTCCCCCTTTTTGCCATAAATTCACCTCTCGGCATGATTCTGGATCTTGCACATGGGCCAGAGGATGCCCTGCTGTTGCATGTTGAGCAGTTCTGAATCATGCAAAAGGACATCTAAGCCACAAACTTAATGTGCATTGGAGCTATGCTGTCATTGACAAAAGACAGTAGCCCGGATTTTGCTGTAATAATAATGGCGAAGGCCATTGGCATTCGCTGTTATTACAGGGTAAATCTGACAGCAATCTCTGGTATCCGCAGTTAAATGCAGAAATTCAAAAGTTGCTCCTCCAGAGGGTGTGCTGTTGCAGTCCTCGCCAATAGTTTCTGAAATCACTGTGATGGCGTGAGCTTGGGGTACATGCCCACTAGTTCCGCACTAAAAATGGCTGAAAAAGCTAGGGCTGGTGATTTAGGAGTAAGTGAGTTTTAATGGTGTAATAAATGCTAATTACTACTGAACAACCTCTTACAAGTGTGGAGTCTCATTTCCTTCAGAAGAAAATTAATGTTGCAGATCTTATTTAAAAATTAAAATTAAAGTACTTTTATTACTTTTTCTGTTGGTCTCTTATCTCTCTCCCTTAATCCCATCTGTATGTCCCAATCTTTATTTTGCTTCCTGTACATTATTTAAATATAATTTATATTTCCTGTTCTTTACTTCCTGGTTTCAATTCTGCGTGGCTCAGTGAGGATTCTTCAATCTGATTGGTTGAAGAGCCTCACTGTTGCTTTTCCTGTTCAGACACCACAGATCCCCTGTAGAGGGCGCCGCACTGAAACAGATGCCGGATGACTGGCAGTCTCCGCTGACAAGCCTGCAAAAAGTCTGTGGGCAATGGTATGCGAGGTGAACGGCAAAAGCCGTTCCTTCGCCGCTGAGAGCAAAATCCGGGCAAATGTGACCTTCACCTGTTTCAGTACAGTCCCGAATGACTGTGTGCAAGCCGAAGGCAGCATCCATCAAGTTCATCTCTTACAATATCATCCAACAAATGAAGACATTGAATAGGAGTGGTGATAATAGACAACTGTGCTTCACTCCTCCTTGGTTGGGGGGGATGTAGTGAATCTTCAATCTGCTCTTGCATGCATATTGGATCTGGAGTATATAATAAAAATTAAGCCACATAATAGCTTCTAGCTTCTTCATGAGGATTGCATGAGTCACTAAATCAAAAACATTTTGCAAATTGATCAAAGCAATATAAGTGGATTCTCCTGAGCTTTACAACTCTCTGTAATGTTGAATGGAGGAACAACCTGTCCTAAGCATTGCTCGCAAGATCACATTCTAACCTGTTCCTTTCTGATTGCCTCACAGGCTTCCAGCATATTTAATATGAATCCTGTGACAACTCAAAGAACCCCCTTAAGGGTACTGATGATATAGGTGTCAGCTGTGGCCCAGCTGGTAGCACACTTAGGAGTAGGCCATTGAGCCCCTCGAGCCTGTTCCGCCATTCAATGAGATCATGGCTGATCTACGGCCAAACTCCATATAGTCGCCTTTGGCCCAGATCCCTTAATACCTTTGGTTAACAAAAAGCTATCAATCTCCAATTTAAAATTAACAATTGATCTAGCATCAATTACTGTTTGCGGAAGAGAGTTCCAAACTTCTACCACCCTTTTTTGTGTAGAAGTGTTTCCTAATTTCACTCCTGAAAGGTCTGGCTGTAATTTTTAGACTATGCCCCCTAGTCCTAGAATCACCAACCAGCAGAAATAGTTTTTCTCTACCCTATCTGTTCCCCTTAATATCTTGAAAACTTCGATCAGATCACCCCTTAATCTTCTAAATTCAAGGGAATACAACCCTAATTTATGTAATCTCTCCTCGTAATTTAACCCTTGGAGTCTGGGTATCATTCTCTTACACCTATGCTGCACTCCCTCCAAGGCCAATATATCCTTCCTAAGGTGTGGTGCCCAGAACTGCTCACAGTGCTCCAGGTGTGGTCTAACCAGGGTTTTTTTTTATAGCAGCAGCATAACTTCTACCCCTTTTGTATTCTAGTCCTCTAGATATAAAGGCCAGCATCACTTTAGCCTTTTTGATTATTTTCTGTACCTGTTCATGATATTTTAATGATCTATGTACCTGGAACCCCAAGTCCCTTTGGACCTCCACTGTTTTTAGCTTTTCACCATTTAGAATGTACCCTGTTCTATCCTTTTTAGGTCCAAAGTGGATGACCCCACATTTGCCTACATTGAAATCCATTTGCGACAGTTTTGCCCATTCACTTAATCTGCCGATCCCTTTGTAATTTTATGCTTTCATCTACAATGCCGCCTATCTTTGTGTCGGCGGCAAATTTGGATACATGACGTTCTATGCCATCATCTAAGTCGTTAGTAAATACTGTGAATAGTTGAGGTCTCAACACAGATCTCTGCGGGACACCACTAGTCACATTTCTGCCAATTTGAGTACCTACCCATTATCCCTACTGCCTGTCTCCTGCCGCTCAGCCAATTTCCTAATCAGGTCAATAATTTTCCCTCCATTCCGTGGGCTTCTACCTTAGTTAACAGTCTCTTATGTGGGACTTTATCAAATGCCTTCTGGAAGTCCATATAAATGACATCCATAGACATTTCCCTGTCTACTACTTTAGTCACCTCTTCAAAAAATGCACTCAGGCATGACCTACCTTTCACAAATCCATGCTGGCTGTCTCTGATAAACTGAAAGTTTTCGAGGTGTTAAGTCACTCATCCTTAATTATAGACTCTAGCATTTCCCGACAACAGATGCAAGGCTAACTGGTCTATAATTCCCTGGTTTCCCTCTCTCGCCATTCTTAAATGCGTAATTTTCCAATCTAAAGGAAAGGTTCCTGAATCGAGAGAACTTTGTAAGATTATAGTTAGAGCATCTGCAATGTGCTCACTTAGTTCCTTTAAAACCCTGGGATGGAAACCATCTGATCCTGGGGATTTGTCACTCTTTAGTGCCATTATTTTCTTCATTACTGTTATTTTACTTGCGTTAATTTTATTGAGTCCCTGTCCCTGATTCAATATTAGTTTCCTTGGAATTTCTAGCATGCTATCCTCTTCCTCTACTGTAAATACTGACGCAAAGTAATTATTCAACATTTCCTTATTATCATTGACAATATTACTGCTTTCAGTTAAGGGGCCAACATGGCTCCTGAGACCTTTTTCCTAACGTAATTGTAAAAAATCTTTGTGTTGATTTTGATATCTTTTACAAGTTTCTTTTCATACTCCCTATTTGTAGCTCTTACTGTCTGTTTTGTGACCCTTTGCTGTTCTTTGTATCTTTCCCATTCGCCAGAATCGGTGCCATTTTTTGCATTTTTGTATGCTTTTTCTTTTAGTTTTATGCTGTCCCCTGACCTCTTCAGTGGCTTTTTTTTTGGCAAGTAGAGCTCTTGCCCCTCATGGTGATACAGAACCAGTTTATACCCTTGAATTATTTTTTTGAACATCTCCCACTGATCTTCTGTCTGTCATTTTACCCATTAACAGATTTGCCCAGTTTACTGTGGACAGTCTCTGTCTGATCTCGTTGAAGTCAGCCTTACCCAGATCTAGAATCTTAATAGCTGTTGTGCGTTTCTCCCTTTTGAATGCTACGTTGAACTCGATTATGTTATGTTACACTTGCCTCCTAAGTGAGAAGGTTGTGGGTTCCAGTCACACTTGAGCACAAAATCTATGCTGACACTGCAGTGGAGAACTTCCTCAGTACTGCACTGTCCAAGGTGCTGTCTTTCAGATGAGACATCAAACTAAGGTCCCGTCTGCCCTCCCCAGGGGAGTTCTCCCTGGGATCCTGGTCAATATTTATCTCTCAACCAACACCCAAAAACAGATTATCTGTCTATCACATTGTTGTTTGTGGGACCTTGCTTTGTGCAAATTGGCTGCCATGTGTCCTACAATACAGCAGTGACTACACTTCAAAAGTACGTCATTGGCTGTAAAGCGCCTTGGGATGTCACAAGGGCGTGAAGGGCGCTATATAAACACACCTTTTTTTCTTTTAATGCTCCTTGGTATGTTTCAGATCACAAGAATGGCATTTTGTCTTGTTAGAAACCGCAACTGTGCTCTGGAATACCAAGGGCATACATGCCTCAAACAGAATCTCTTTCTGTAACCTCAGAAGGGTAGCTCTAAGGTGATTTAGTGGTTGCTGGCACTGTTCCCCAAGATCATTGCCATTTTCCCCACCCCCTTTTGGTATAGTAGCTTTTAGAAATTTAGCATGAACATCATTTACACTTGCTGTCCTGCCATTAGTTAGACAGCACGGTGCAGAGTCCACTTTTTCCCATTTATCAAGGTCTTCTTTCTGCAGCACACTCCCATCACTTTTTCCAACATCCATGCAAATTGGTCCTTGCTGTCACCTGTTGGGTCAAATGCCAACTCAGTATAGTGTACTTTGCAGACTTTTGGTTGCAGGTTTTTTGGTCTTGAGTCATTGGCACTACTCCAGAGCAATCCTTTTGATGCTCCATCTAAACTGACCAGTTAGATTTGGAATATTGAGTGCATGTTGAGAGATGTAGCCCCAAATGATTTCTTTCTTTCTTTTCCTCTGATCAGATAGCTCCTCTTTCAGCAGCACTGAGCTTGGTGACCTGTCTGGGGGAAGCCCTGTAATATTTCCCTGTTTTTAACAATAGAGAAGTATAATGTTTAACAACAGAAAATGCTGGAAACACTCAGCAGGTCAGGCAGCATCATGGAGAGAGAAGCAGAGATAATGTTTCAGGTTGATGACCCTTCATCAGAACTGGAAAAAGTTGGAGAAGTAACTGATTTTTAAGCCCCACGGCAGGGAAAGGGAGGAGGGGAAGAAAGAACAAAGGGAAGGTCTGTGATAGGATGGAAGGCAGGAGATATTAAAAGACAAAAGGGATGATGGTGCAAGGCAAAAGGAGGTGGTAATGGGACAAGTTAAGAAACAAAAGATGACTCGAGATGAGGTGTAAATGGCAATGGCAGAATCATCAACAGCTGCCATGTGGGAGAAAAAAGAAAGCATAGCGGTCGAGGTTCTAGTCTGAAATTGTTGAACTCGATGTTGAGTCCAAAAGGCTGTAAAGTGCCTAATCGAATGATGAGGTGCTGTTCCTCAAGCTTATGTTGAGCTCCATTGGAACAGTGCAAGAGACCGAGGACAGAGAGATCAGAGTGGGAGTGGAGCGGAGAATTAAAGTGACGGGCGACTGGAAGCTCGGGATCACACTTACGGACTGAACGGAGGTGTTCCGCAAAGCGGTCACCCAATCTGCATTTGGTCTCCCCAGTGTTGAGGAGACTGCATCGTGAGCAGCGAATACAGTATACTAAATTGCAAGAAGTACAAGTAAATCGCTGTTTCACCTGGAAGGAGTGTTTGGGGCCCTTGACAGTGGGAAGGGAGGAGGTAAAAGGGCCGGTGTTGCATCTCCTGCGCCTGCTCAGGAAGGTGCCGTGGGAAGGGGAAGGGGTGTTGGGAGTGATAGACGAGTGGACCAGGGAGTTGCAGAGGGAGCAGTCCCTTCGGAATGCTGAAAGGGGGGGAGGGGAAGATGTGTTTGGTGGTGGGATCACGCTGGAGGTGGTGGAAATGGTGGAGGATGATCCGTTGAATGTGGAGGCTGGTGGGGTGAAAGGTGAGGACAAGGAACCCTATCGTGGTTCTGGGAGGGAGGGGAAGGGGTGAGAGCAGAAGTGCGGGAAATGGAACGGACACGGTCGAGGGCCATGTCAACCACGGTAGAGGGGAATCCTCGGTTGAGGAAAAAGGAAGAGATATCGGAAACATTAGTAGAAGGTGGTATCGTCAGAACAGATGCGGCGGAGTGGAGAAACTGGGAGAATGGAATAGAGTCCTTACAGGAAGCGGGGTGGGAGGAAGTGTAGTTCAGGTAGCTGTGGGAGTTAGTGGGCTTATAGTGGATGTTTGTCGATCGTCTATCCCCAGAAATGGAGACAGAGAAGTCGAGGAAGGGAAGAGTCGGAGATGGACTATGTGAATGTGAGGGAAGGGTGGAAGTTGGAAGCAAAGTGAATTAAATATTTGAGTTCAGGGCGAGAGCAGGAAACTGCACCAATGTACCGGAAAAAGGAGTGAGGGAGGGGACCTGAGTAGGACTAGAACAAAGAATGTTCCACATATCCCCCAAAAAGGCAGGCATAGCTAGGGCCCATGCAGGTTCCCATAGCAACACCTTTAATTTGGAGGAAATGAGTGGAGTTAGAGGAGAAGTTGTTCAATGTGAGAACAAGTTCAGCCAGGCGGAGGAGGTGGTGGTGGATGGGGACTGGTTGGGTCTCTGTTCAAGGAAGAAGCCGTCTGGTGGGGGATGGAGGTGTAGAGGGATTGGATGTCCATAGTGAAAAGGAGACGGTTGGGGCCAGGAAACTGTAAACTGTTAAGTAGCGGAGGGCGTCTGAAGAGTCGCGAATGCAGGTGGGAAGAGACTGGACAAGGGGGGAAAAGAATAGTCGAGATAGGAAGAAATCAGTTCTGTGGGGCAAGAACAAGCTGATACGATGGGTCTACCAGGGCAGTCCTGTTTGTGGATCTTGGGAAGGAGGTAGAAGTGGGCTGTGCGGGGTTGGGGGACTATGAGGTTGACAGCCATGGAGGGAAGATCTCCACAGGAGATGAGGTCAGTGACAGTCTTGGATACAATGGCTTGATGTTTTGTAGTGGGGTCATGGTCCAGGGGGAGGTAGGAGGAGGTGTCAGAGAGTTGGCATCCAGCCTCTGCATGGTAGAGGTTGGTTCGCCAAACAACAACAGCACCACCCTTGTCAGCAGGTTTAATGACAGTTTTATGGTTGGATTAGAGAGAATGGAGTGCTGCAAGTTCAGAGGGAAGTAGGTTGGAGTGAGTGAGGGGAGCAGAGAAATTGAGATGGCTGATGTCACACCGGGAGTTAGCAATGAAAAGATCGAGAGAGGGTAAGAGGCCAGAGAGAGGAGTCCAGGTAGAACGAGAATTCTGAAAGCGGGAGAAAGGGTCCACTGTGCGGAGGGGGAGGAGGGGGGGGGGGGGCGGGGGGAAGACTCCTGGCCAAAGAAGTGGGCACGGAGGCGAAGGCGGTGGAAAGAGTTCTACATCGTACCGAGCTCGAAATTCATTGAGATGGGGGCATAAGGGGATGAAGCTCAGGCCTTTGCTGAGGACTGATCATTCGGGGTCAGAGAGGGGAAGGTCAAAATGGGATAGTGAAAACACTGCAAGGGGTGAGATTGGAAGAAGGGATGGGGTCGGAGGAAAGTGAAGGGGAAGAAGGTTCTGGAGGGGTGTTGGTGTCCAAGAGTTGTTGAAGCTTGCGATCCTTGACATCTGAAAGGAAGAAAAAAAGTTTTTTGTTGAAGCGTCGGATGAGGCGAAGGATGAAATGGAACTGTGGACCAGGACAGCTTTGAGATAGAGTGCGTCGGTGCTGCTGAAGAGAGATGTCGAGAGTGTTCATGTGGCGACGCATGGCATTGAGCGTGGATCTCAGGATGCGGCGAGAGCAGTAGTTCAAGGAACACTGAATACCTTGGAGATATCGGTAATCCTGGGTGGATCCGAAAAACAAAGGGTGGAATTTCAGTTGGAATCCACGTGAAATAAGTCGGAACCGGAGACAGTTGCTGAGGAAAAAGATGTGGCTGTGAAAACAAGTCTTGGCAGATACCTGATCAAACACGAGAAGGGAAACGGAAAGCAATGAAGTATAATGTTTAACTTGACAATGTGCTGTTGGGAATTTCACATGTTGCTGAAATCAACTTCTGACAGCTGAGACTTTGACAAAATTAGTAGATTGACATAATGGCTTGTGAGCCTTGTTCTTAACTCTGATAAGTAGTGTGATGGTTGGGATAATTAATAATCTGGTTCATCACACTGATGAATCAATCATACCAATTAATGTGACAACTTTACATGTGGGTATGGAGGTTTTTAAAATAGTGCATACCCCATGACTTTTATTTGCTAATAAGAAAACTTTATTATACTATTTCAATAAAGATTAAACTTTTGCCGCTGTCTTTTTTACTATCTCCCATTCTTCCTTTGTTTTCTTCCCATTTGTTCAGGCTCTCTTAGCCTCACATCACTCCCAGTATAACAATATATGATGTTCGGTGTTCTGCTGCTAAGGTCTACCAGGCTAGTCTTGAGTTGGGGAAGTGTGTATAAAAGTGGCTGGCCATGTTGAGTGATTGGCCTGCTTAAAAAGGGAAAATAATTGTCCCTTCACTTATGGGGAAGCACTTTGTTCTGCTGGGTGCCTTCTGTTGAGGCCAGACACTAATTTGTGATTTGGAACTTGCCATGTGTTGAATCATGGATCTGAGATTGTCTTACTATCTAATGCTGCAGCCGACACTTCGAAAGTACGTAATTGGCTATAATATATATATATTTTTTTTTGTTTTTTTTCTCTCTCTCTAAATATCTGGAATACCGAAGCCATTGTTTTTGACCTCGGCCATAAACTCTACTCCTTTGTTGCTGACTCCTTCTCAGTTCCTGGTCACGCGCTCAGGCTGAATCAGACCATACAAAAGCTTGCTGTCCTATTCGTCCCAGAACTGAACTTAAAATAAATCTACATCTTGTCTATCACCAAGATGACTTATTTCCATCTCTGCAGCATTGCCTACCTTAGTCCTTCTGTTGCTGAAACCCTTATCTATGTTGCCACCTCTAGACTTGATGATTATTCCATTGCCTTCCATCCTTCACCCTTCAACAACTCTAACTTGTCCAAGACTCAGTGCCTGGTGCACACTAAGTCCTACTTACCCGTCCCCCACCCTAAATCCGCTGATCTAGATTGGTTCCCTGTCCCTCAACATATTAAATTTAAGATCCTTGTCTGTCTTCAAGTACATCCATTGCCATCTTGTCTCTGCAACCATCTCTAGCTTTATAGTCACTCTGCACTCTTTGGTCCTCTGACTTTGGCTTTTTGTGCATTTCCTTCCCCTCCCCTCCCCATCCCGTTACTCAACACCCTTCCCCTCCCCTCCCCTCACCATTCCTCAACACCCTTCCCTTCCCAAACTCCTATGCCTCTCCACTTCTCTTTTTTTTTACTTTATATAAAAAACCTTTGCAAAACCTATTTTTTCTAAGCTTTTGATCACAACTTCTAATCTCTCCCTCCATGGTTTTGCATCTGTTCTCCTATCTCTTTCCATTTCTGAAGTGCCGCTCAACATTTTTACATTAAAGGAACTTTATAAATGCAAGTTATTATTGTATGAATGTTCATCGATTTAGCAATTTGCTTATTTCCTCTAGCTTTTTCCTTGCATAGTTGTGTAGCTCAAAGTCACCACTAACAAACCTAAGTGCATTATAGTCTGTTTTGACTTGATGCCTTGTAGCATATCCTAAAGGTCAAAAATATTTCAGTCAAAGCTGCATCTAATATGCAGCCCAAGGTCCCTTTTAGTATTCCAAAGCAATTCACTTTATATGTTCCACAGTCTACAGTTAACCCTCATAATTTATTAATGTTAGAATAAAGCAAACTGTAATCTTGAGTAGTGAGTGGGACCAGCATAAATACAGAAACCCCAAGCAGCAAGTGTCAGGATGCAGGAATCCTGTGCAGAGAGCTTCAGCTCAACTCCTAAACTTAGTTGTCAGTGAAGATTGCTATCCCTCATTTAGGTGAGTTTTGCCAGTTCTAGGACATGCTGTTTGAAGGAATGCTGCATGGTAGCAGAATGTCTGTCTCTAAGGGTTGGGGGTGGGGGGAGTGCATTTCCTGTGGGGTGATATATAGGGTTGCATTGACACCAGCTGGGTGGAAATGTACAACCAGATTGCCCTACTCTTTCTATTAAACGAGGGAACATGACTAATTTAAGGATGTAATAGGAGAGTGAAATGGAAAACAACAGGGGAAAAAAAGTAAACCTATTTCGTGAAAGCTGTAAATTAATTAACTTTAACTTGATCCAGATGTGTTGTTGCTCACCTGCAATGTTTGCATAGTTTTATGCTGTTGCCTTTCACTGAAAATAAACACTATTAACTATAGACAATTATAAGTGCAAAAATAGAATGAGGTCTTTGTTACAAATACCATATATTTGTATTTGTAGCTTATTTGAATAAAGCTACTTTTGAATGAGTAGTATGTTTTAGTTGGTATATCACCCCCACAGCGTGCTTTCATTATCTGTTTTTCAATTAACTGGAGAAGATAGCAATCATTGTTTGTCTCCTGTCAACTTTAGCTTCGTGCTGCATTTATTACACTGCAGGAAGATACCCTGAACACCACTGATGCCCCACTTAAAGGGGCAAGTAAACACCATGCAGTTCCTTTCTCAGTGAGAAGCTGCAGATTGATGGTGTAAGGACTCAAAATAGGGGGCGACGAGGCAGCTCGTCATACGATGCCAGTGAGGCACTGCCTCACACAGTCCTGTGTATGCATGCATGCAGCAACTTGCATTTGTATAGTGCTTTTAATGTTGTAAAACGTCCCAAGGTGCTTCACAGGAGCGTTTTAAAACACAATTTGACACCGAGCCACTAAAGAGCGATTAGGACAGGTGATCAAAAGCTTGTTAAAAGAGGTAGGTTTTAAGGAGCGTCTTAAAGGAGGAGGGAGAGGTTTAGGGAGGAAATTCCACCTCTTGGGGCCTAGGCAGTTGAAGGTACAGCCATCAACGGTGGAGTGATGAAAACCGGGGATGCGCAAGAGGCCAGAATTGAAGGAGATCTCGGAGGTTTGTGCATCTGGAGGAGGTTACAGAGGGGCGAGGCCTTGGAGTGATTTGAATATAAGAATGAGAATTTTAAAGTAGAGTTGTTGCCGTACTGGGAGCCAATGCAGGTCAGCGAGCACAGGGTTGATAGATGAACGGGACTTGGTGTGAGTTAGGATACTGCAGTGATATTGTGTGAAGTCCGTGTCGCTTTCGACAGCAGCCAAAATCATTAAATATGCAATAAAGACTGTGCTTTACAAATCAAACAGGAGTATAGTCGTTACAGTTTAAACATCAGCTCGAGTCTTTTAAAATTTTAAAGAAGCAAGTTTCTTGTCCTTTTACCCCAAAAACTGACTTATGGTTGGACACATGGAGCCTATCTCCTGAGCTGAGATGTGAGGGGAAGATAATGATGGCAGTGATTTCTAGCTCCAGGACAGGCTGTCCCACGGAGCTGGACAACAGAGGAGAGTTGTTGGAGGAGCATAGTGTGGTTGACCACGTCAAAGGGTGCAGAGGTCGAGGAGGATGACTAAGAATAATGTACCACAATCTTAGTCGTATTCACGGTTTAGTATTAAATGTCTGACCTCAGGTTCTGTTTTTGCAGTCAAAATGAAGTGAGCTATTTACTATCAATACCTCTCAATATTTTAAAGATCTAGATTACAACCCCTCTCAGGGCTCTAAGTCTTTTCTTCTGACTTAGAGCCCTAAATCTTAGAATAATACTTGTTTTCTTCTTCAAGCCTCTCCGTGCATCAATATCCTTTTGAAAGTGGGCTGTCCAAAATTGCACATAATATTCTAAATGTAGACACACCAGTGGTCTATACAAAGTTATGATAACCTCTAAGTATTTTGTTAGCTTTAATGGCTTGACTTGAAATTTTCACTGAAAGATCAATCTTTACACCCAAATCCTTTGCCATCTTTGTTTATGGTGCCCCTTCACTATGCAAACTGATTGTTGTTTCCTGTTCTAATGTGCAAAAATAACACATTTAATTAAATTGAAATCCATTTACCATTCCTTAGCTCAGCTACTGAATTGGTCCAGATTTCCTGAATACTATTTATCCTCTTATATTTGTCACCTGGCCACGTAGGTTGGTGTCATCAGCAAATGTTAATATTACTAGAAGTACTTACCTTCAAATAGGTTATTAATAGTGTGTTCAGCAGGGACCAGGGCCATTCCAGTTGAGATACTGGAACCTTTTAGGATTAGGGTCTCTGAATCGCTCTTTGAATTAATCTCTGGGTTGATGCAATTTTAAGTTGAGTTGACTATTTTCTTCACTTCAACTTGCAATTTCTTTTTCATCAACTCTTGGTAAAACTCTTGGCTAATTCTTGATTTGTAAATTTTTGTCTGAGAGTTTCACCATAATTCTGTAAGGAGTTCCCTTATCATTTAATACTCTGTTCAGGTGTCGGCTGTTGACAAATTTTGATGACCGATATTAAAAACCTGACAACCTGAGGATCTTCAGGGAGGTTTACTAAAAATGAAAAATTATATAATTTCTGTATTCTTCCTGTCTTTAGTGCTGAGTTTGATTGCTTTGAAAATTCTTGATCCATTATCTTAATGAGTTGGAGCAGATGGATTAAAATCCTGTACAGAAAGTTTAATTCTCCTGAAATAGTCAAGTTCAGCAATACTGAAGAAAAGAAAGCTATAGAGTCTCCAGTGTATAAAGGAATCACCTTATGCTGCGTAATATTGTCATGAAGTACAACACGGTCACATTATTGACTTTTTCTGGGAATCTATGACCTTGTTGTTTCTGCACAATGCAGTCTTGGTTGTAAGTCCCCATACAAGTCAATAACTTATCATTTATTTCTAAGATTCTACTAGAAGTCTTGGGGATATGCCAAACTCTGATATGAATGATGTTCAGTGAGCTGAATAATTATTATTTAATCTGAACTGCCAAATGTTTGAGATTGAACCACATTTTAGCAGTATGTCAGCAAGTTCAAAATAGTATGCCCAGTGAATGCTGATTTGCCTTTTGAGTGAAGTTTCTTGTATTTGTGTGCTTTCTAAATATTCATCAAATTAGCGGTAAGGTCAGAGAAAACTTTACCTTCAATTCTCTGCCAAAGGGGAGAATTCAGAATGTCAAAGCACAACAGCACAGTGCCTACTTTGATTCAATTTATTGAAAACCCATAGTAAAATGGTAGTTACTATTATTTTTGCTGTATAAACACCTCACCGTGGAGTGTAATAGGAAAATTATTGTGCAGCAGAAGAATACAACTACTCATTTCTGTTATCAGCAATTTAGAAGCAGTAAGAAAGGAAATATGATGTTTAACTTGTCTGACCGAAATCTTCTTATTTCCCAGCATGTATTTTTCTCTTCATAAAGACTATAAAAAGCATATAATTATAAAAGTGGAGTCACTTGTTGTTAGTCAATCCAAAAATAACTTTTAAGAGAAATAGTTCAAGCTTTACAATGCAACACACTCATGTGAGTCAGTGAGGAATATTGGTTTACAGAGCAAGTTAGCAGGCAGTAATTAAATAAGCATTTGTCTCCTTTTCCCCCCCACCACCAACAGGACTGCATTTTAATTGGACACATTTAAACTGCAAGTCTTTCTAAGTTACATCTTTGCGCATGCTTGAAATGCTCAACTTTCATGGCATGACGTAATGATGCATATGCTATTATAGCTCATATAGAAATTCAGAATTGAGATCAAAATACTTCAATGCCAGATAGTATTTCCATTTGTAATTCTGAAAGACTACAAATTGTATATCAGTCAACTGAAGGAAGCCATTTTATTTGCTTAGAAAAGCAAAATACTGCGGATGCTGGAAGTCTGAAACTAAAACAGAAAATGCTGGAAATACTCAGCAGGTCAGGCAGCATCTGTGGAGAGAGAAACGGAGTTAACGTTTCAGCTCGATGACCTTTTGTCAGAACTTCTGATGAAAGATCTCTCTCCACAGATGTTGCCTGGCCTGGTGAGTATTTCCAGCATTGTCAATTTTATTTGCCTGTTGGCTACCAGGCTAGTTAGATTCTTACTTACGTTAAATTGAGGCCAAAACCCTTGCCATTTAGAATATGAACTGTAAAAATGTATTTAAAGTTTCCAGTATGCCCTGAACAAAAAGTGGAACTTTGGAACTGTTAGATCATTTGTATGACAATGAGCATGCAATTGCCTAAAGTATCAAGAAATAGGAGACTGTTATGAAAGGCCACTTGAACCAGCAAGATTTTTTTTCTCACTTCTTAAAAATATTTCCCACTGTGGCAAATTGGATTTTGCCTCGCTGCCCAAGCAGGATTTTTTTTTTACCCCAATAATGTTTCTGTAATACATTTTTCTCGCCAATAAGTCAGTTCATTTAGGCTCGCAATGGGGTTTGAAATGCTAATTCGTTTTGAAAAATTCATTTATGGGATGTGGGAGTCACTGGCAAGGCCAGCATTTATTGCCCATCCCTAATTGCCATTGAGAAGGTGGTGGTGAGCCGCCGCCTTGAACCGCTGCAGTCCGTGTGGTGAAGGTGCTCCCACAGTGCTGTGAGGTAGGGAGTTCCAGCGATGATGAAGGATCGGCGATATACTTCTAAGTCAGGATGGTGTGTGACTTGGAGGGAAACTTGGAAGTGGTGATGTTCCCATGCGCCTGCTGCCCTTGTCCTTCTAGGTGGAAGAGGTCGTGGGTTTGGGAGGTGCTGCCAAAAAAGCCTTGGTGAGTTGTTGCAGTGCATCTTGTAGATGGTACACAATGCAGCCACGGTACGCCGGTGGTGGAGGGAGTGAAAGTTTAAGGTGGTGGATGGGGTGCCAATCAAGCGGGCTGCTTTGTCCTGGATGGTGTCGAGCTTCTTGAATGTTGTTGGAGCTGCACTCATCCAGATAAGTGGAGAGTATTCCATCACACTCCTTACTTGTGCCTTGTAGATGGTGGAAAGGCTTTGGGGAGTCAGGAGGTGAGACACTTGCTGCAGAATACCTAGCCTCTGACCTGCTCTTGTTGCCACAGTATTTATGTGACTGGTCCAGTTAAGTTTCTGGTCAATGGTGATTCCCAGGATGTTGATGGTGGGGGATTCGGTGATGGTAATGACGTTGAATGTCAAGGGGAGGTGGTTAGACTCTCTCTACAGAGGTAGAGTCGGGGGGGTGGGGGGACAATTTTCAACATCTGTCTGCATTGGGTGGGTGGTGGACAGAGCAACACCTGCCTGATTCCAGCAGCGTGAGGCCTAAACAATGTTGAAGTTTGGGCCATGATAGAAAAGCTTAGATGTCATTCGTGAAGGTGCCTATTAGCTAGAGGATATTGCCCTCTACCTGAAGAAGGTCTGGAGTTGAGATCATATCCCAGCTGAATCATTAAATAATGGGAGTCCACTGTTGTTTTGTAGTTAGGAAGCAACATAGGAACAGGAATAAAAACAGAAAATGCTGGCAAAAAGGAACAGGAGCCACTGTTCCGCCATTCAATTAGGTTATGACTGATCTATAGGCTTTTAGGTTTGCTAATCTGGTTGTTATAATACTCTCTTTGTAAAATTCACATGTCTTTTTATGATTTTGATATAATAGGATAACAATGGGAAACAATGAGTAAAAATTCTAACATTATGCTTCAAGTATTCTGGAAGTCAGAATCTGTGAAGTCTTTGTGCTTCTATTGATCTAACATGTCACTAAGTTTGATTTGTGATATTGGTCTTTTATGAACTGTAAATAAAATGCCATGGTGCATGGATAAGCTTTCCCTAAAGAAATCAAATCAAGTCAGGTTTAAGACCATCTTTTTTAAAAGATGTAATGGCTTTGTTTGCTGTCCAGTGGAGTTATTAAGTAAAAATCAGAAATAACTGATGTCTTATGTCACAGTGAATATTTTAGTCTTTCTTTCTTAGGGAAATTTTTCTGGAAAGTTTCCATGTATTCTTTCCATATTTATTTTTCTGTCTTTCTTTCGTGACACTGATACCTGAGCATAGCACCCACACCCAGGCTATTGCCCATATAATTGGCCTTGAGGAGATGGCAGAGGGCATCATACTTGACTCTTTCCACCTGGCCCCCCTCTCTGAGAAACATCACAACCTTTACTCGGTGCTTACCTGCTTGATATGGCTCCGATCTGGAACTGAGTGCAGTGGGGCTGCCACGCCATCCTAAAGTGGATGAATTTGCATGTAAATTTCTTTACAGCAAAAAATTGATCTTTTAATATTTTCATTTAAAAACTTATGTACAATATTTCAGAAAATAGTTGTCTTTGTACATTCTTCATCTGCACATTTCAATCATTTTCTGGTATTCCTTATGTATTTCATGGACCTTTTTTAAAAGGAAATTGCCCATTTAATTTAGAATTACTTTTTTATAGTGGCTATTAATTTTAGGCTGCAGTTATGCTGTCATATTTGTGGCCGTGACATAAAAGTGATAATGTAAATCTGGAGTCAGATTATTTAACGGACTCTGATATTTCTGACTGCTGCTTAATGATTACTCTGGACAGCGCACAAAGGAAAACCTTTTAAAATGTACTCCTAGTTGGTGCCTTGAAGCAATTTTTAACTTTGTTTGTCAGATCAGGGCTTTGATTCCATAATGCGTTTGAGTAACAGAAATTAAGTCCCTGGAGGCTAGCAGTTTCAAACCTGAAGTCCAATTTGCAGTATAACTCCAAATTCTCAGAGTTTGGTTGCACAGTAGGCCAGTTATTGAATGTGCTGCATCACCATGTGATTATTTCACAACACCAGGACCACTAGAAGCACCAACCAGTAGGATACAGTTGATTATTTCACACCACATATACTACACAGTGTCAGCTGTGGCTCAGTTGGCAGCACTCTCGCCTCTGAGTCAGAAGGTTGCAGGTTCATTCATTGTAGTCCCACTCCAGGGACTTGAGCACAGAAATCTAGGCTGACACTCCAGTGCAGTACTGCACTGTCAGTGGTGCCGTCTTTCGGATGAGACATTAAGTCGAGGACCTGTCTGCCCTCTCCGGTGGATGTAAGAGATTCCATGGCACTATTTCAAAGAAGAGCCAGGGGAGTTCTTGGTCAATATTTATCCCTCAACCAACATCACCAAAAAACAGATTATCACATTGTTTTTTGTGGGAGCTGGCTGTGCGCAAATTGGCTGCTGCGTTTCCTACATTACAACATTGGCTACACTTCAAAAGTACTTAATTGGCTGTAAAGCTCTTTGGGACGACCTGAGGTCATGAAAGGTGCTATATAAATGCAAGTCTTTCTATGTGCTCATCTGTGGGCATGGAACCTACTTCACAATCTCCAAAAATACCCTGAAAATAGCAGAGCACCAATACAACTTGAAGATTAATTGCTCTCATCATTATGTGCAGCACCACTTCGCTCTTAAACATGGTGAGAATATATTGTCTTGATTTAAATCGTCACCTTTCAGACCCCTCAAAATGAATTGCAGATGCAATCTTCACTTTTCTTGTAATTTTGAGCACATTGGCAACTTTTTTCTGTCTTGTTATGTGATACATTATTAATGTCTGTGCAAATTACATGTAAATCTCATTAGACAGGATGGCCTCTGCAACATGATCAACATTCATGAAGGGTTTTAGTAGATGCTGTGCAGAATGGCAAGGTCTGCGTTACTTAGTTTGGTAACCTAACCAATTAAAAATGTTTGTGCAATAATATTCTCCAGCTGGCTTTGACCAGCACCATAACTTTGTGAAGACCAAGAACATTTCTCCCTGTTGGATTCCTGACCAAAAATACCAAACGTTCGTCTGTCTTTCCTTCTAAACCATGCTTCAGGACAGGTGACGTGTGAAAAGCTGAATGTAGGGGTATTGATATCTTGCCCAGACTCTGGGTAAGGCTTCCCCGCGATATCTCACTGCGCGCCTACCTTTTCCCTCCGAGCTCACACGAACTTTAGTTTCAAGGCTGCAGCTGTGCACTGTGTATGTATCCCAGAGACGGAGTTAGTTCGTGCGAGCTCTGGGATCACGTGATTCAGTTAGAGCCAATGGCAGCACACCATCTTTCATTCATAGTTTTGACAGCAAGGGCTGTCAAAGCTATGAATCTATACCCCCCCCAAAAGAACAGCTAAACCTCAATTAAATTAAAAAAAAAGCCATCACATTAATAAAATAAGTATAGTTAAATAAATTAACCACTTTAAACAAAAAATTAAATTTTTGAAAAAATTTAAAATCTTTTTAAAAGTTATAAAAATAAACTTACCTTCATTTGAAGTCTCTAAAAAAGATAAACCTGTTGAAAATTTTTAAAAATAATACTTAATTAACTACTTACCTTGTTAAAAGAGGGTCTTACGTCTCCTTTCTTTATGTGCAAAATCTTCCATGCTTACCTGCGCGTTCAAAGCACTAAGTGCACTGCGTGCGCGCAGCCTGTAGCGCGCACGCGGTTCACTTAGGAACCGCCCCCTTTTGAGTTCACGAAGTGCCGCTTTCCCGCGCATGCGCAGTGCATGCTGGAAACCGGCAATTGGAGACCTAAAACGCGAGAGTACACAGTGCGTACTCTCGCGTATTAGGTCTAATTTTTGGGCCATTATCTCTTTCTGATGTGGGGGCATTCTCCTGCAGAAAACTGTGATTTTAGGTGCTTTAGATTGTGCATTTTTGAGCACATATTTTCATATAAAGTAATGTTCCTATATAAAGTATATATGTGTTTTGAAAAAAAAAAACACTCTATACAATTAAAACATACAAAAGTGTGGTCCCCTTTTGTTTCTGATTTTATTGCTGAGCCATACAGACCAGGAAGGGTAGCCAACCCACCAGGCTGCAGTCAGCAACCACCAGAAGCCACCCCATACAGGACCACTGGCCAGCTATCTGAAACCACTGGCCCGCCGTCACCGCCAGCCACCACCAGTAGCCAGCCAGCCACGAGAAGAGGCTTAACCATCAGATGCAGCCAACCAAACCTCAGCTCGTCAACCATCTACCACCAGTAGCCAACCAACAGGCAGCCACCAACAGCTAGCCATCAGTTCTCAGTAAACCATTACGCAGCGAGTCCACTGCCGCTCATCAGCAGCCAGCCTCCAATAGCCAACCAGTAAGTAGCTTCCAGGATAGAGCTGAAGAACTGGGACAAAGGCCGGGAGCTGGCGGCCTGGAGAGAAAGGTTAGAAACTGGAGAATTGGGGGAGAGTTCAGGATCCTAAGCTGTGGAAGAAGTTGAAAATGAGTTTCAAAACGTGAACTACTGATATTGCAGCTTTCTGGGGAGTGCAGAAAACAGTGCGACGTCTGAGTGGACCATCCAAAGATGTGACATCAAATAAATGTAGCTCACGAAGCCAGAAAAATGTTATTTCAAAGCAAGACTGAAGGGCAAATAAGGCACCTTTTGCATCCACCCAAGTCCTTGCTGGCATTCTGTTCCCTCCCCCAGTTCTGTTCCGAGATTTTCCCCTCACCACACCATAGTCCCGACTCCTACCCGAGTCATGCCTTACCACGCCCCTACTTGAATCCTATTTTGTTCCTGTCACAGTTGAAATGATTGCATGTGGGTGCATATTGGTAGAAATTCCTGATCTTGCAAGAATTCCTACCCACAAGTGTGCAAATGCATTCAATCACTTTTGCTGCAGCAGGAACAAGACTCTGGTAGGAAATGCAGCATTAGCCAGTCCGAGGTCCATTTGACAAATGTATGCCACCATTTCTTGTTCCCGAGAAGTGAGCATGCAGTTGTAAACAAACTTAAAAAGGGTATATGCCATATATCCGCATTTATCCTCCACTATGCTCCTGATATAACCATACCTGCTCCAGGTAACTGCCCAGTATAGTATCCACACACTGTTTACTAAATACATTAGTTGCACCATCCTGCTCATCCATATACCGGTATTAATCCCAAATGGAGTCATTCCATGGTGACTGTTATCATTTGGTTATAGATATACTGGAGTAGATGATACATGCATGAAATTTGAATTAAGGTACCTTGTGAAGCTCGCAAGCATGCATAAAACAAGTTCTCCAGACTTGGATTCAAAAACAACATTTAGTACAAAGTAAAATGGAATCGTTCAATGATTCCTTTTATCTGAGCATGCTACTTTGTATTGTTACGCAGATAACATCTCAAAAACACTAGACTTCCACCCACGCAGCATTCCGCAATGTGAAGGAGAGGCTCCAATCCAACTGCAGTTACAAAACTTGGCCTCCATTTAAAGACGAAGCATACAATACATTCTGCACCTCTAAAATAAAAGTTATTGTATAATAAGTGGATCTAGCATGATCTTGAATTTGGCTGCAGTACTGTCTTTTTGAATCTGTGGAGCAAGTTGATTGAAGTGTGACAGAGTTCTGAAGTTCTTGCTCTAGCAGACACAAGTTAGGTTGCAGTCATGCTGTGCTACTGGTCTTGACAAGTAGCTACAGAATCGATTTGCAGCTGGCAGCGCCTAGCTTGGATCACACTCTTGTAAAATACACAGATATGGTTTCTGGCTGTAAATTGTGAATGTTTTGATGTCCGCTTTCTCAACACATGATAAAGAACATTGCCCTGATTTTAACTTTTTTTTCTCCCGCCTCCCCCACCCCCTGGGCCTGGTGGAAACTAGGTCTGATTTATATTGAAAAGCATTGCAAATGCATAGCCTTTTGTGGGAACTGCAATAAAAAGGACTTCATATCTCTTCTTCTTAGGTGGAACCGAGGATGACTTGCTTCCACATTAAAAATTAGTTCTCAGGTGACTGATGAGTCCAATGCAGGACCTACAGTCTCTGTCACAGGTAGGGCAGACGGTGGTTGAAGGGGCGGGTGGCTGGGGTGCTTGGGTTGACGTGTGCTGCTTACGCTTGGCATCCGCTTGCTCCCGGCGAAGAGACTCTAGGTGTTCGGCGCCTTCCCAGGTGCTTCTCCTCCACTTTGTGCGGTCTTGAGCCAGGGATTCCTGGGTGTCAGTGGGGATGTTGCACTTTTTCAAGGAGGCTTTGAGGGTGTCCAAGTGTGCAATTGATTCTTACTCTAGTTATAACGCAGGTTGAAAACAACGGTTGGGCCTCTCATTCTCAACTTTACTGGACTTGTGTGGGGCCAATTTTGGTTTCTGCGCAGATCGGGTGGGCGGTGGGTAGGGCGCCTGCTCTGTTTGCCCAATGACATAGGTGTGAGGCCCGATCCATACTTATGGTCGGGCCTCATTTAAATGTAATCAGTGAGCTGCTAATTGCACTCCCCATAGGCAAGTTGCTGATTGAGAAGGTGGGATATTCAGCAGGACTGCTGCTAGTTGAAGGCAGACCGCACCTCTTGAAGGAGTGGTGCACTTTTCCATCCTGGTTAGTGGCAGTCGATTTTTCTGAACCTGTTGGCAAAATGATTTTGTCCAGGGGCGCCAGGAGTCCAAGCAAATTTGTCAACAACAAGGAGAGCAGTGGCAGAGCACGTCAATGCCAGCTGCAGCACGCATTGTCGTGGAGAACCGTTGCAAAGATGTACTGCCACTCGGTCTCACACTTCGAAGCACCAGCACAGAAATCCACATCCTGCAGGCTATAGGTAGTGAGTTAGAGGGGTCTGCAGTGGGTGATTCACTAAGCACAAGTGAGCAGGAGCAAGTGCAGGTGAAAAGGACGTCCTAGGAAACAGCTCACTGGAGGGCAAGCTCACATCCTAGCTCTGCTGAAGAGGACAGAGACACAGACTTCAGGGCCCCCACCTTTTAAAAGAGGGATGCTTTATGTCTAACACCAATTGCTCAGTGCATTGGACTGCCTGCCAGAGAGCTTCTGCAGCATGTCAAGAGTTTGAAGTAATCCACTGCCAGCTTGTGTGGTTCTTGTGCAATGTATTGACACTCTGAGTTGACCACATGCTCCAATGATGACTGCAGTGAACATTGCATTTGAGCCCTCCAAGCAGGAGTCACTGGCGTCACCAATAGCATCTTTCAGGGTTGCTCATACTGGGTCTTGCAGGCTTTGGGCTCCACCATCTCCTCCCGCTTGGATAGGGGCTCCAGTTGGATTACAGATCTCCTACAGTCTGCTTTCTCCCAGGTGAATAGGAGAGCTGATCTACAGTTCATAGTAGAGGTAGCCGTGCAATGAGAAGGGAACACATTGGCATCTCTCAGGTTGACAGCATGTCTGGGCCCTTGCCATCTTCTTAACCAATGCCAACCCTGGTGCTAGAAAGCCAGCTGGGCCAAAATGTCATTGCATTAGTGGGCAGCCTGGCTTTTTCAGGCACCTAGAGGTCGCTGACGAAGAGCATTTCGGGAGTCCTTGATTGCAGCATGGGAGGTGCAAGGCTGCAGTGGCTCAGCCACTGGGAAAGCACCTAAAAAGAAACACTAGGGCAGGTAAGAGACCACTTAAGACAGACACTAGGGGAACTCCCTAGGGTGTTAATTAGTATTCAGAATTGCTATTCACCATGACCATTATAATCATTTTTGAAATCTTTGTGCAGAGAGTGTTCTTGCAGTAGCGGGCGGCCCTGCGGTGTTAATTGACACGTATAACAATGTTGGTCTTTGTACGGATGCTGTTTAATTGAGGGTGGAACGACATCGAGAGAGTTTGGACAAGACCTAATGCAGTGGAGCAGGCATTGTTCAGCAGCAACGCTCTTCAGTGAGCTACTGCCAAAGAAATCTGGCTGCAGGCAACTGTTGGAGTCCTCTGCTTCCTTGTCATCCTCTATGTCATCAGTGTTCTCTCACTCATCATGCCCCTGCATATTCCCCACTATGCAGACTGAGTTTTTTTTGCCCAGTGAAAACTAACCAAGGGACAGAAGAACAAGGAGAATGGTTTTGTATCCCCAGACTGCACTTTGACCAAAAATGTCAGGGCTGATTTTTTTTTAACCCGGCCCACCTGGCAGGAATGGGATTAAAATCACATCTGGGGGGCTTCTCCTCCCCCCCACACCCTCCCCAATTATAACATCGGATTCTGGCTGTGTCAAGTGCCCACCCCAGGCAAGAAAGATCCTAAGTAAAAGGTCAAAGTTGCACTCCGAGAACATCATACCCACCCCTAATGCATTTTAATTCCAAATTGTGGATGTCCTGCCCGATCTTGCACCTGCCTGAAAAACCTAGCGGGATTGATGTCTGACAGCTCCTGAAGCTCACTGTAATCCTTTGCTGTCTGGTTTTCCAGGAGAGTGCCCAGCTTCCAGATTGCTACTTCTATACCTTTGTTTTTGCCTTACAACCCTTTAGCCAGCTATCTCTTACTTCTGGGTGCCATTGTTGTATCTTTCTTCTTTCTATCAATGTACAGCTAGTGAGCTTCCTGTTTGTATGCCCAATAGAGCACCTCTAGCAGCATCTGATATCCACCCTCTTGGTAATGTAGGCCACCAGGAAATCTTGGCACTGTAATGTTTCGCTGAGCACTTTGATAAGCCCATATTGTTTCCAGTCAGTGCCAGGAGAGGAAGACTATCCCTAATTAAATTTGTAATTGTTTAAAACTGACCTCAAACCTTTTCTAAAACAAATTCTTAATGAAGTACATCTTTTTGGTCAAGATGATCTAATCAGTAGGGTAGGCTGAAGCTGCAGGAGGTCACAAAGGTTCAGATGAAGTGTGGGGGGGGAAAAAAAAAATAAAGGTCTGATAATGGAGGAATAAACCTATTAATGTTCAAAAATAATTATTTCCAACTCTGGATTCAACGGGTCCTAAATTCGTAATCAGACAAAAACGGGGTTGAAATGGTCAGCCCGTTCTGATCATGTGCCTGTCCACGTGGGCTCAGGGACCACACTATGTTGGTCTCCATGCCTGCTTAGCATGAAATAAGCGAGCTGCCAGCTCTACTCGTGCTCTTCATTGGCAGCTTGCCTAACTGGAGGAGCAGAAAACCGGACCTCGCTGGCGTTGGTTTAAGGCAGTCCGTACCTCTTAAAGGGGAGGTGCTCTGTGGCTACAATCAGCTTCATTGTGAACACTACTGAAATGGCTCAAGAGATACAGCAAGGACTGACCACTTTTCAGAAGCTGCTTTTGAAGGTGCTGGTGGAGCAGCTGGGCAGGAGGAGAGACTTCCTCTTTCCACCCAGCGGCAAGAAGATATCCCGGCAACAGCGGGCAGAGGTGGCAGAACAGATCGGCACCAGAAGTATTGCTCCAAGGACCTGGCTGCAATGCAGAAAAAAGTTCAATCACCTGACAAGGATTACTAAGGTAAGACTCTTAAATCGTATCTCTCATTACTCTCTCTGCTTGAAGCTACAGGTAATGCAAAGTTAACACTCACAACCCTTAACTCCCACTGTGCCATCTTCCACACACCAGCAACAGTATTCTACCCTGACCGACACATCCTCAAACTATCTCGCCACACTAACCCTAACACACTCCCTTCTTTCGTGCAGGAGAAGCCGCTGCGTAATCACAGGGAGCAGGCAGCTACAGGAGGTGGCCAAGCATCCATAAACATCCTACCCCCTTCTGAAAGAGACTGTCATACAGATTGTGGGCAGGGGTGCCTCAAGAGTGTGGCTTCTGGAGAGGCTGGAGGAGAAGTCCTGCAGGACATTCAGCCATTTCAGCCTCTTTCCCTTCTTGTTGAAATCTTACCCTCGCACACTGTGGATGACAAAAAGGCCACTGCTTTCAACAGTCACTTATCTATCTCCGATTACCCTTGCAACTAACTGCTAACTCTTGTCCCTTTCTTCCTTTTCAGATCCTGAAACTCTAGAGGGCATAGCGGAAATGGAAGAGGAGGATATCCCTCCAGAAGATTCAGCATCACTCCACTTTACCCAAGCGAGCACCAGCTCCGCGATAAACACTCTTAGATTAATTTAGAGTAGCTAGAGTAGAGGTGTCTGCACTGGGCAATTCACCGAGCACCGGAGCAAGAGGAGGCGGATAGGATGGCCCAGGGAGCATGTTACCAGAGTGGGAGCTTGCATCCTAGCCCTGCTGCAGAGGGAGGAGATGAAGACCTCAAGGACCCAGCCGAAAGAAGGGAACTGTTAGCTATACAGCAGGAACTTCTAAGTGCCTTAGCCAGCCTGCCAGCGAGCTTGCGCACAATGGCAGAAAACATGGAGGAATCCAGGTGGCAGTATTGGTTAAGGGGAATGTTAGTGCTGGGGAGAGTGGATGTCCTGGAGAGGATAGTAATAGTGTAAAGGGCAGAGAGGGGGAAGAATTTCTGAAGTGTGTTCAGGAGTACTTTCTTGATCAGTACGTTTCCGGCCCAACGAGGAAGGATGCATATCTGGTTCTGGGGAATGAGGTGGTTCAAGTGGAGCAAGCTTCAGTAGGGGAACATTTAGGGAGCAGTGATCATAGTATCATAAGGTTTAGATTAGCTATGGAAAAGGACAGGGAGCAACCTAGAGTAAGAAAATACTTAATTGGAGGGAGGCCAATTTCAGTGGGTTGAGAATGGATCTGGCCCGTGTAAATTGGATTCAAAGATTGGCAGGCAAAACTGTAATCGAACAACGGGCTGCCTTTAAAGAATAGATGCTTCGGGTACAATTGAGGTACGTTCCCACGAGGGGGAAAGGTATGGCAACTAAAGCCAGAGCTCCCTGGATGACGAAAGAGAGAGAGAGTCAGATGAAGCAGGAAAAAGGGGCGTATGACCGATATCAGGTTGAGAATACAAGTGAGTATCAGGCTGAATATAGAAAGTTCAGAGGGGGAAGTGAAAAAGAAAATAAGAGGGGCAAAGAGAGAGTCTGAGAATAGATTGGCAGCTAACATAAAACTGAATTCAAAAGTCTTCCATAGGCATATAAATAATAAATGGGTCGTAAGAGGAGGGGTGGGGCCTATAAGGAGACCTATGCATGGAGGCAGAGGTACTGAATGAGTACTTTGCATCTGTCTTCACCAAGGAAGTAGATGCTGCGAAAGTCGTAGTGGAGATACTGGATGAGATAAAAATTGATAGAGGAGGTACTAGAAAGCTTGTCTGTACTTAAAGTTGATAAGTCACCAGGACCGGATGGGATGCATCCTGGGATGCTGAGGGAGGTTAGGGAGGAAATCGCGGAGGTACTGGCCATAATCTTCCAATCCTCCTTAGATACGGGGGTGGTACCAGAGGACTGGAGAATTGCAAATGTTACACCCTTGTTCAAAAAAGGACGTAAGGATAAACCCAACAACTACAGGCCAGTCAGTTTAACCTCGGTAGTGGGGAAGCTTTTGGAAACGATAATGAGGGACAAGGTTAACAGTCACTTGGACAAGTGTGGATTAATTAAGGAAAGCCAGCACAGATTTGTTAAAGGCAAATCGTGCTTAACTAACTTGACCAAGTTTTTTGATGAGATAACAGAGAGGGTTGATGAGGGCAATGCGGTTGATGTGGTGTATATGGATTTCCAAAAGGCATTTGATAAAGTGCCACACAATAGGCTTGCCAACAAAGTTGAAGCCCATGGAGTAAAAGGGACAGTGACCGCATGGATATGAAATTGGCTAAGTGACAGGAAACAGAGTAGTGGTAAACGGTTGTTTTTCGGACTGGAGGCAGGTATACAGTGGTATTGCCCAGGGGTCGGAACTAGGACTACTGCTTTTCTTGATATATATTAATGACTTGGACTTGGGAGTACAGGGCACAATTTCAAAATTTGCAGAGGTCACAACTCTGAAGGATAGTGATAGACTTCAAGAGGACATAGACAGGCTGGTGAAATGGGCGGACATGTGGCAGATGAAATTTAATGCAGAAAAGTGCAAAGTGACACTTTTTGGTAGGAAGAACGAGGAGAAGCAATATAAACTAAAGGGTACAATCCTAAAAGGAGTGCATGACAGAGAGACCTGGGGGTATATGTGCACAAATTGTTGAAGGTGGCAGGGCAGGTTGAGAAAGCGGTTAAAAAAGCATACAGGTTCCTGGGCTTCATAAATAGAGGTCATGATGCGGAGATGCCGGTGTTGGACTGGGGTGGACAAAATTGAGAGGTCGCACAACACCAGGTTATAGTCCAACAGTTTTATTTGAAATCACAAGCTTTCGGAGCTATCGATTTGCTCCTTCCTCAGGTGAGACACAACCAACAGGGTACCCTACGTCGTCCAGTACTTCCCCGGAGCGGAGAAACTACGCCATGTTCTTCGCAGCCTTCATGTCATCGATGACGACAAACACCTCGCTAAGGCCATCCCCACGCCTCCACTACTTGCCTTCAAACAGCCGCCTAACCTCAGAAGTACCATCGTTCGCAGCAAATTACCCAGCTTTCAGGATAACAGCGACCACGACACCACACAACCCTGCCATGGCAAACTCTGCAAGACATGCCAGATCATCAACACAGATACCACCATCACACGTGAGGACACTACCCACCAGGTACATGGTACATACTCATGTGACTCGGCCAACGTTGTCTACCTCATACGTTGCAGGAAAGAATGCACCGCGGCATGGTACATCGGCGAGACCATGCAGACACTGAGACAACGTATGAACGAGCACCGCGCAACAATCGCCAGGCAGGATTGTTACCTCCCAGTCGGGGAACACTTCAGCAGTCAAGGACATTCCGCCTCGGATCTGCGGGTAAGCGTTCTCCAAGGCAACCTTAGAAACACACGACAACGCAAAATCATCGAGCAGAAACTGATAGCCAAGTTCCGCACTCATGAAGACGGTCTCAATCGGGATCTTGGGTTTATGTCACGATACATGACGTGATCCGGACTCGAGTCGTCGTTAGCTTGTTCACAGATGTGATTCCCAGTAAAAAAGTAAAAATTTTCCCAGTAAAAAAGTAAAAAAATGTTAAAGCTTTTCGTTTTACATACAGACGGCAGCTTTTGACACGTTAGAACCCCTGCGACTACACCTCATTGTCTCAGTTGTATCTTGCTATGTCTTTGATGTGGTACCTTCCTGGCTGACTTAATTAACTTTATCACACCTCGGCAGATAGTCAGGATGATTTAATTTATTGGTCTGCAATTGTAAAGTACACATGCTCTGTTTTCCATCTATATATGCTTTGGAGATTCTGTATCTAATTTACTTCACCTGAGGAAGGAGCAAATCGATAGCTCCGAAAGCTTTTGATTTCAAATAAAACTGTTGGACTATAACCTGGTGTTGTGCGACCTCTCAATTTCATAAATAGAGGCATAGAGTACAAAAGCAAGGATGTTATGATGAACCTTTATAAAACTCTGGTTTGTCCTCAACTGGAGTATTGTGTCCACTTTAGGAAGGATGTGAAGGCCTTGGAGAGGTTGCAGAAAAGATTTACGAGAATGATTCCAGGAATGAGGGACTTCAGTTACGTGGATAGACTGGAGAAGCTGGGGTTGTTCTCCTTCAGAGCAGAGACGGTTGAGAGGAGATTTTATAGAGGTATTCAAAATCACGATGGGTCTAGACAGAGTAGATAGAGAAACTGTTCCCATTGGCGGAAGGGTCGAGAACCAGTGGACTCAGATTTAAGGTAATTGGCAAAAGAACCAAAGGCGACATGAGGAAAAACTTTTTTACGCAGCGAGTGGTTAGGATCTGGAATGTACTGCCTGAAAGGGTGGTGGAGGCAGACTCAATTGTGGCTTTTAAAAGGGAACTGGACAAGTATCTGAAGGAAAACATTTTGCAGGGCTACAGGGAAAGGGTGGGGGTGGGACTAGCTGAAGTGCTCTTGCAGAGAGCCGGCACGGGCCGAATGGCCACCTTCTGTGCTGTAACCATTCTATGATTCTAACTTGTGCGGGGTCTTCACACACAGATTGTTGACTATGCAGTCAATCATGAAGCAAGTGGTCTATCAACACTCCATTGGGACCCAAAACGATGAAGCCCCTTGGGGCAGCTCTGATCGCGTTGACAGAAGCTCGGACTGCTGTCAGCTTGGCTCTGGGCGCCAGCATATCCTCTGCTTGCAAGGCTTGAAGGATAGCCTTAATTGGGGCTTTGAGAGTGTTTCATCACTCCTGTACTCTGTTCTCGCGCAGAGCAGTTTGAGTGCTGAGGTGCAGCCCCATCAGAGTAGCACTGGCTCCCTGGGAGAGGCAGATGACAGCGTGCCTGTTTCCCTGCCACACTTTTAGCGAGTGCCCTTGTTACCTCCCTGCCTTTCCCCCTTCTAGCAGCCTGTGCAGCCCTCTGCTGCCTTCCTCGCTGCTGCTGCCACCCCTGCTCCTCATGTTGCAACCCTAAAGGCAGACCAAACCGAATACCCATGTTACAACAACTTTGTGTAGGCAATCCTTTGACAGAGTGCAGGATCTCCCAAAAATCACTGCCCAAGTTTAGCTCAGTGAAACAATAGAGAAAAATACTGTCAAAATAATAAATAAATAAAACTTGCATTTATATAGCGCCTTTCACAACCACCGGACATCTCAAGCGCTTTACAGCCCATGAAGTACTTTTTGAAGTGGAGTTACTGTTGTAATGTGGGAAACGCGGCAACAAATTTGCACACAGCAAGCTCCCACAATAATGACCAGATAATCTGTTTTTGTTATGTTGGTTGAGGGATAAATATTGGCCAGGACACCGGGGATAACGCCCCTGCTCATAGTCATAACGGCACAGAAGGAGGTCATTTGGCCCATTGAGTCCATGCTGGCTCTCTAGAGCAATCCAGTCAGTCCCAATCCCCTGCTCTATCCCCGTAGCCCTGCAAGTTTATTTCCCTCAAGTGCCTATCCAGTCTCCCCTTGAAAACAGTGAGTGTGTCCGCTTCCACCACTTCCATCGGCAGCGAGTTCCAGGTCCTCACCACTCGCTGCGTAAAAAAGTTTTTCCTCACGTCCCCCCTGTATCTCTTACCCAAAACCTTAAATCTGTGTCCCCTAGTCCTTGCACCATCAACTAGTGGGAACAGCCTTTCCCCATCTCGCCTATCCAAACCCATCATAATCTTGTACATCTCTATCAAATCACCCCTCAACCTCCTTTGCTCTAATGAAAACAAATCCAGCTTCTCCAACCTGTCCTTGTAGCTAAGATCCCCCATCCCCGGAACCATTCTGGTAAATCTCCCCTGCACCCACTCAAGTGCCTTCTTTGAAATCGTGCCATGGGATCTTTTACGTCCACCTGAGAGAGCAGACGGGGCCTCGGTTTAACGTCTCATCCGAAAGACAGCACCTCCGACTGTGCAGCACTCCCTCAGCACTGCACTGGAGTGTCAGCCTAGCTTTATGTGCTGCAAGTCCCTGGAGTGGGACTTGAACCCACAACCTTCTGACTCAGAGGCGAGTGTGCTACCCACTGAGCCACAGCTGGCACTAGTCAAGTCAGCAAAACACTCTGTTTGGACTTGATAGACTACTGGAGAGACTTGGCTTAATGGAGGTGAGTATCCTTTAAATAATTCTCCAGCAGCATGCTTCCCGACTGTTAAGGCAGTGACTTCCTGGTGAAGGTTAAGACCCAGCAAATTCACAGCAGCCACACACAAATTTAGCAAACGGGTCCTTATTCAGGTGCAGGGCCCTCAGTTTAATATTTAAATCAGTGCTGCTCTTTTTTTGACTTTTGACCTCCCCACAATTCGCTACGTTTTGCGTGCTTCTGTCGTTGCTATTCAGCATCTGTTGTTAGGAAGTATTGGTCTTTGCTGATTTTTCTCTCCCTTCTTGCTGAGGAGTTGTTCTACATTTTCCTACACTCCATAATGACTTAGCCAAGATCAGGAACTGGCTAAGTGGGGAACTGCAAGCTCAAATCAGTATCTAACCACTCTGTGTAATACAACTCTTCCCTTTCAATATATTTATCAAAATTTTAATTGATTTTGAGTTGTTTGTGTTTTCACTATGATAGGTGTGATCTAAATACTATGATGTATACAACCCTAAGATAAACGTTTTACATTGTTTGCTCCTAATGTGTGAGCCTAGATGGCGAGAGCTGGCACATCTTTCAACCATGGAAGCATCTTAGCTGACGTGGTCCTTCCCTTACCTGAAGTTCTTGCATGCATATTTTCCAGCAGGGAGAGTGGGGTGGGGTGGTGCGGGGGCGGTCTCTGGATAGCGATTGGGAGCAAGAAGGAATGTTGCAGTCTCCTTCCCCACTACTCCCACCCCACCTTTGGTAAAACTGGTACTAAAAATGTACTTGCCTCTTCTATGCATTTTTAACTGAGGAAACTACTTGATATGTGTTAGTATCTGATCACTTGCAGGTGATATTCTAGGGTGCATTTCTATTATTGATCATCGATTAAATATTCACCACAGCTACAAGATAGCTAGTAAATATTTAACGCTAGTTCCTGCCAAGAAGCAGTGTTAGAAATAGAACTGTGAAACTATGAATGGTTTGAAGCACATGCCGCATTAACATTGCATTGAAAGGCTATTCTGTTGAAATGACAGCCATGTATATCAATCATTTGAGATCTTTCTCGGTTTGAGAACTCATCAGCCTTTGTTGTGGGAGTGGGGTGGTCAACTTCTCCGCTTGTCTAATTGTAGCCTTGGTTTAAGTTCTCAATATCACATCCTGTTTGTTGCTGCTATTCCTGTCCGTTACAACAAATCATCATTCCAGACAGGGCATTGAAGAAACTTAAATCATTTGTGAAATGTGCTTTCTGTTTATCCAATTTTTTTGGTGTTGCCTTTTTAGCAGTCTAACTGCATCACCATTTGGAGGATATATTTGGTAAAACAGAACAAACATTTGAGACTTTTGTAGGGGATAAGAATACAAATTTCAAACCGACAGATCTTATTTTCTAAACATTTTTCAAGATATTAAGTATGAAAATCTGATCAAAAATATCATTTTGCAGGAAGTAAATTTTTGCCTTCTATAATTAGTTAAGTGGTTGACTAAAAGTATACATTTAGTCCTGTAACTTGTGATGTAAATGTACAGAAACAAATATGTGCTGGGTTGGATTAAAAAGAAAATCTATTGCAGGCACTTGTAGTCACCTAAAATAAGTATAAAAATGTATCAATTTATCCTTTTCTTTCAGAATGTCAAAGGGATTTAAAAAAAAAAAAACCCTTCTTGGAAGCTTAAAATGGCTTTTCTATTATAATGTAAGTTGGCCAGCTACTGTACTTGGATTGTTCAAATATCAGTATGTATTAGTACAATATAGATGTATGTAGACATAATTGTAAGATGGATAAATCTTGCTTTTAATAGAATCAGCGCCAGTGCCATTGTTTTTGAGTTAAGTTAAGATATGTGCACTTTCTACCCCATCAGTTGAAAGGAATATTGGCCAAGTGGGAAATTCATCCCTAGCATGAATATTTCATACTGTTTCTGCTATGCCCACGATTGACTGACTGTTCCATGCTTACACTGGGTCTCCAGTGGATTCAGCCTGTCATTCTTGGAAGTACAGCATCCGTCAGCCTTATCATAAACACCCCGTCTGTTCATGCTACATTTTAGAGGAAATGTGAAGTGATCTCCCAACTGCTGTCACAGTTGTCTAGATTATCCATACCAGTGCTCAATTTCATTTACCCATTATAAATAGTGTGTCACCGTGAATAAAACAATCTGATATAATGCTAGGTGGGATTAGTTTGCCACAAGAAGCTTGACACATGGGGATGTGCAACTGCGTGATGGGGCAAAGATTTGTCTTTCACTCTGCTGAGTTCTTGATCTTAGCTGCTTAACTGTGGGGAAAGTCCACATGAGGCCAGGCACTTCCCAAAGGGAAGGGAAAATTTGGCAGAGAGCCAGGTTGCTCTCGTATAACTCACCAGCAACCAGCTCAGAATGCTGTTAGTGGAAGCCTGTGTACAGGTTGAGGTACTCTAAATTTCTTATTTTGAGATCAATGATCATTTGTGTTATGAAATGCAAATAGAAGCCTTGAGACGGCCCATTGGGGAAAAAAAAAAGTCTATCAATCTCTGTGGTACATCTTGTTTTCTTTGTGAAATATTCTGCATTGTGATATTAGGAAGGCTTCAAACATTTTGGGGCTGAATTTTAACACCCAGAAAGGACGGGTTGGGGTCTGGTCAGATGTTAAAATATTAAAAATCTCAACCCCCCCCCCCCGCCCCCGACTCCAGCCCGCCCTCTTCCGGGTTTAACGGAGGCGGGACAAGGGGTAGGCAGCCAGCCTGCTCCCAGGAGGTGGGTTGGCAATGTAAATATTTTAATGAAGCTGGCAGCCTCTGATTAAACCTACTTTGTAGGTTTAACAGTGACCGGCTGGGTTTACCAGGCCTCTGGGAAACCCGGCAGCTGAAGGGATTGGACCCACCTCGTCCTGTGGCCTGCTCCGGAGTCCTCCCCGCCCGACTGGCAGCCAAGCCTGCCAATCAGGTAGGGAACTTGTCAAGGAGAATAGACTTGTGGGTTTCCCGTACGAAACTCCGCCCCTCCACTTATGTAACCCGCCCCATTAATATCCAGATTCGAATCTGAGTTTTGCCCTGATTGCTCCAAGTATAGTTGTATTATAAACACATTTAAGTCTTTGGGGAATTATATTTTTAATAAGAGTTTCCAAATAGTGCCTCATTTGTCAAACCAGCAGGTGGTTTGACACGTTGGACCCCCTGGGACACATCTCATTGTCTTGGCTGTGCTCTTTGTTGTAGCGAATAATGTGAATAGATTTTGTCTGGGTTTAAATTGTGAATTCTGGGAGATTCTCTCATTGCTAACTTACCTGACGAAGGAGCGACAGCTCCGAAAGCTTGTAAAATTAAATAAATCTGTTGGACTATAACCTGGTGTTGTGCGACTTCTCATTTGTTTAAGATAGCAATTTTGTTGTTTGTGGTGGGTCCTTTACTTTGGCTAATGGAATAATGAATTTCTGCCCTTCACTTACTTTTCACCTTCTGTGCATACATTTCAGTTACATTATTTAGGTGGGGAAAACAGTTGTCAAAGGTTTTTGCCATAATTCTGCAATTTTTTGAAACAGTTACAGATTTTTCTTTCATCTGGCTTCATTGTATCCTTAAAAAAAAAACTGCTGAAGCTGTAGGCGATATTTGAGATTCCTTTATCCGAAGAGCACTTTTTGCACTCAAAAAAATATGTTGTGAGTTGAATAACCCCCAAAGGCTTCTCCTGATTCTGTACTTTTGTCTGTATTCTCCTTGCTCAGTACTTTATTGAATTGGTGCATTGAAAGCTGGGCACTTCACAACACTCATCCACAAAATTGTCAGCAGTACGTGAACTCTATTATTGTGGCTTTAAATAATGGCATTTTTCAGTAATGGTCTCTGCTGCACTGGTAGGAATGCTGTCAGTGTACAGAAACCACACCCGTCACCAAATCATCTCTTTCTTGGCATTGGTTTATTAGATGCAATTAGATATGTTTTTTCCATCTTACTGTATTGTGAAGTTAACAAAAAACCTGTCGTTACTGCTTCATTTATTTGCCAAGCAGTTAAAAGAAGTGCATGGATGATTTATGCTGTGGGAATGTGTGATTCTTAAATCAACCTCTCAGTAATATTTTGTTTTTAAAGAGTGTTTTGGGAAATGGTTCCAGCTGTTTAAGCTAGTTAGGGCCACAGCTTATCCTTATGGCTCAGATTATGAAAGGATAATTGTGAATATAACAATTTTGTTTTATCCACTTAATGAAGCACTATATTACTTGCAGCTTTCTATATAACAGTCATTGTACTCCAAAAGTAATTCACTGCGTGAAGTGCTTTCAGACATTCCAACAATGAGATAAGGTGTTCCAATGAATAAAAGTTTAAACATTTTTTTGCCCAGTTATATATTCCTCTAATTTAGTTTTCTCAGTAATTTGTCACAGTATATTCATTCTATTACTCTTAACAAGCTTTCATTTCCGAATTCGAAAGACCCAAAATAACGATTAGGAACATTGCCCTGATGCTTAGATCTTTGTTTTTTAATTTTCAGACAAGTACAAGATTTTATTCTCCACAAAATTCTGCCCACTGTACTAAGAGCTATACTATACTGCGATTTCAAAGAAGAGTGAGATAATAAAGGTTACATAATATCTGTATATTATGGTAATGTCATGTGACAGCTATTGCAGACATAATCTTTGTCTTTTCAAGGACATATTAAAAGAACAAAATCAAAATACTGCAGATGCTGGAAATCTGAAATAAAAACAGAAAATGCTGGAAATACGCAGCAGGTCAGGCAGCACCTGTGGAGTGAGAAACAGTTAACGTTTCAGGTCAATGACCTTTCATCAGAACTGGAAAAGTTATAGATGTAACAGATTTTAAGCAAGTGCAGGGACAGTGAAAAGGGGGAGAGGAAAGAACAAAAGGGAAGGTTTGTTTCAGTCCTACTCGGGTCACCACTTTTTCCAGTGCTTTGATGACTGTATCGGTGACGTTTCCTGCTCCCGCCCTGAACTAGAACATTTCATTCACTTTGCTTCCAATTTCCGCCCTTCCCTCACCTTCACATGGGCCATCTCCGACTCTTCCTTTTCTCGACTTCCCTGCCTCCATTTCTGGGGATAGGCTATCGACAAACATCCATTATAAGCCCACTGACTCCCACAGCTACCTGGACTACACTTCTTCCGACCTCGCTTCCTGTAAGGACTCTATTCCATTCTCCCAGTTTCTCCGTCTCTGTTGCATCTGTTCTGACGATGCCACCTTCCATACTAGAGCTTCCGATATGTCTTCCTTTTTCCTCAACCGAGGATTCCCCTCTACCGTGGTTGACATGGCCCTCGACTGTGTCCGTTCCATTTCCCTCACTTCTGCTCTCACCCCTTCCCCTCCCTCCCAGAACCACGATAGGGTTCCCCTTGTCCTCACCTTTCACCCCACCAGCCTCCACATTCAACGGAACATCTTCCACCACCTCCAGCATGATCCCACCACCACACACATTTTCCCCTCCCCTTTCAGCATTCCGAAGGAACCGCTCCCTCCGCGACACCCTGGTCCATTCCTCAATCACCCCCTCCCCTTCCCACGGCACCTTCCCGTGCAAGCACAGGAGATGCAACACCTGTCCTTTTACCTCCTCCCTTCCCACTGTCCAGGGCCTCAAACGCCCCTTCCAGGTGAAACAGCGATTTACTTGTACTTCTTGCAATTTAGTATACTGTATTCGCTGCTCACGATGCGGTCTCCTCTACATTGGGGAGGCCAAATGCAGATTGGGTGACCGCTTTGCGGAACACCCCCATTCAGTCCGTAAGCGTGACCCCGAGCTTCCGGTCGCCAGTCACTTTAATTCTCCACTTCACTCCCTCTTTGACCTTGGCCTCTTCCACTGTTCCAACGAAGCTCAATGTAAGCTCGAGGAACAGCACCTCATCTTTCGATTAGGCACTTTATAGCCTTCTGGACTCCGCATCGAGTTCAACAATTTCTGACCATAACCTCTACCTCCATTTTTTTCACATGACAGCTGTTGATGATTCTGCCATTCCCATTTAAACCTCATCTAGACTCATCTTTTGTTTCTTTACTTGTCCCATTACCATCTCCTTTTGCTTTGTACTATCATAGAAACATAGAAAAAATCATACCTTTTGTCATTTAATCACTCCTGCCTTCCACCCTATCGCAGACCTTCCCTTTTGTTCTTTCCTCCTCCTCCCCCTTTTCCCTGCCCCTGCACTTGCTTAAAATCTGTTACATCTCTAACTTTTTCCAGTTCTGACAACAGGTCATCAACCTGAAACGTTAACTCTGTTTCTCTCTCCATAGATGCTGCCTGCCCTGATCAGTATTTCAATCATTTTCTGTTTTTATTATATATTAAGGGAAATCTGTTTTGCCAATGTGATCATTTAACTGGGGTTTAACTATCTATGCCCCCCTCCCAATAGTTTCCAGATCACATTCAGTAGAATAAACATAGATGTAGGTTCCTGAGGTGTGTGTCTGCACAGAAATCCTATTCGGTGTTACTGATGAGACAATTTGAAATGAATTCTTTATGCATTTTGACAGCAAAGTCGTGGCTACTAAACAAATTAAGGCTACCTAGCAGTTAACAGTCTACTCTGCAATAGATGACTTTTTTTTTTCATTCTTCCAAATCCATCATGGCAATGACTGGGCTCCAATGTAGACATTAGCCCATTTATCTAAAACATTTTCTTTCTTTGTTTTTTTGCAGTGTACAATTTGATGGTTTCCATCAAATCTAAACAGTAAATATTGAATGTTCACAGTTACCTGGAGATATAGTTGAGCACAGAGATGTTACCATTCCTATTCTTGGATATTTCAAGTTGGATGTATGCATTGCTGATGCATATTAGTTCACAAGGTTTTTCCAGTGGGACAAAAGAATTGTGCAAATGAAAGTCTGAAAGTTGATGTGCAAAACATTGCAGATATTAATTTTCTTTTTAAACTCCCTCTGTAATGTCTAAAAATATGAAGTAAGTTCTCCTATGGATAACCATTTATTACTTTTTGAAATGCTGACAATTGTGGAAAAGTGTAGTAGAGTGCGCATTAATTTATTTGACTATTTTAAAATGATGGTAACAGCAAAGGGGAAAATAGGCCAGGGTTGCTGCTCCTGATTGCTATCAGGATTGGGGTTGGTTGTGATACTTGTTCTCTCCCTTCCCTGTGCTTAAATAGACTTCACCTGAGGAAGGAGCAAATCGATAGCTCCGAAAGCTTGTGATTTCAAATAAAACTGTTGGACTATAACCTGGTGTTGTGCGACCTCTTAAATAGACTGCCAATGTTGACTGTCACACGTCAATAATGACCACTTGGGTAAAGAATCAGAAGGAGCCCATTGAATCTTACGTCAGCAAAGAGTCTACACCTTCAGGAGAGGGGAGAAAATTGGCAAGTAAATGGAGCCAAAAAAATCAGCGCAATCTCTTCACAGTCCAGTTATACTGATATCTTAATGAAGCATAAAGAATTATCAGAAGGAAAGATGAACAGTTTGGTGATGCTTGATTTATTATGGAATGTCAAGCACACTATGATTATAGGTTGTGAAGGGGTTTAGTTTGGACTTTGACTTTCAAAATTGGATCACTTGAAGGAGGAATGACATTCCACTCCTAATCAAGAGAGTAAAACAACAATGTGCAAGAGGAAAGAGTCGCTTATAGTCCATGAAGCTGAATACATCCTTCACTCACGAGTCTATCAGGAAAATGTAATACATTTCTTGTATTATCTGCCAGTCTGATAGTAAGGCAAAAGGAAGAAAAGTAAAAGCTGAGTTACTCCCCTCCAGCAAACAGCAAGCTATTCGAGGAGAGAAATACTTGCTGCAACTTGGAAAACAACACTGCATTTATACAGCAATGACCAAAAATTATAAATTACATCTATATGCATGCAAGGCAAAAAAAAAAAATTGTGATTTACTTTTGTTAAGGGGACATATTCATAAACTGGGCCAATATTCAGATTTTAACAGGTGCCTCATTTTTCTTCCTCCTTTGATTCCCCCCCCCCCCCCAACTGTCAGTGGGAAAAGTAATAATAAAAAAATAATAAAATAACTAATTCCGCGCATCTTCCAGCTGGTCATTAGGACAAGCAGGAGAGTGGCCAGAGTTGATGTGCCCTCCAGTTTTCCTTGCCTTATTGTGGGAAGCACCAAACTTCACCCTTGTACCTGGTTCTCATACCATGCTGGAGGTGAAGAATCCACTTGGTAGGGAAGTCATATGGATGAACCCATACCCTACTGCTTCATGACCTAGCATGTTGGAACTTCTGTGTGGTGTGCTGCTTCTGATTTGGTACTGATGAGAGGGAGGAATTGAATGAAATCAGTATTTGTAGGAAAATGGTGTTGGGGAAATTGACGGGATTGAAGGCCGATAAATCCCCAGGGACTGATGATCTACATCCTAGGGTACTTAAGGAAGTGGCCCTAGAAATAGTAGATGCATTGCTGGTCATCTTCCAAAATTCTATGGACTCTGGAACAGTTCCCATGGACTGGAGGATAGCTAATGTAACCCCACTATTTAAAAAAGGTGGTAGAGAGAAAACGGGGAATTATAGACCGGTAAGCCTGACATCGGTAGTGGGCAAAATGCTAGAGTCCATTATAAAAGATGTAATAGCAGAGCACTTGGAAAACAGTGACAGGATCGGACAAAGTCAACATGGATTTACAAAAGGTAAATCATGCTTGACTAATCTACTAGAATTTTTTGAGGATGTAACTGGTAGAATAGATAAGGGAGAACCAGTAGATGTGGTGTATTTGGACTTTCAGAAGGCTTTCGATAAGGTCCCGCATAAGAGATTAGCGTGCAAAGTTAAAGCACATGGGATTGGGGGTAAGGTACTGATTTGGATAGAGAACTGGTTGGCAGACAGGAAGCAAAGAGTTGGAATAAACGGGTCTTTTTCCGAGTGGCAGGCAGTGACTAGTGGGCTACCGCAGGGATCGGTGCTAGGACCCCAGCTATTGACAATATATATAAATGATCTAGACGAGAGAACTAGATGTAATATCTCCAAGTTTGCAGACGACACAAAGCTGGGTGGGCGTGTGTGCTGTGAGGAGGATGCAGAGAAACTCCAGTATGATTTGGACAGGTTGGGTGATTGGGCAGATGCATGGCAGATGCAGTATAATGTGGATAAATGCGAGGTTATCCACTTTGGTGGCAAAAACAGGAAGTCAGATTATTATCTGAACGGCAATAGATTGGGAAAAGGGGAAGTGCAACGAGACCTGGGTGTCCTTGTGCACCAGTCGCTGAAGGTAAGCATTGCAGGTGCAGCAGGCGGTTAAGAAGGCAAATGGTATGTTGGCCTTCATAGCAAGAGGATTCGAGTACAGGAGCAAGGATGTCTTGCTGCAGTTGTACAAGGCCTTGGTGAGACCACACCTTGAGTATTGTGTGCAGTTTTGGTCGCCTTATCTGAGGAAGGATGTTCTTGCCATGGAGGGAGTGCAGCGAAGATTTACCAGACTGATGCCTGGATGGCAGGAATGACGTATGAGGAGAGATTGGGTCGATTAGGCTTATATTCGCTAGAGTTTAGAAGAATGAGGGGATCTCATTGAAACTTATAAAATTCTAACAGGACTAGACAGACTAGATGCAGGAAGGATGTTCCCGATGGCGGGGGAGTCCAGAACCAGAGGTCACAGTCTAAGGATAAGGGGTAAGCCATTTAGGACTGAGATGAGGAGGAATTTCTTCACCCAGAGAGTGGTGAACCTGTGGAATTCTCTACCACAGAAGGCAGTTGAGGCCAATTCATTAAATATATTCAAGGAGATAGATATATTTCTTAAGGCTAAAGGGATATGGGGAGAAAGCAGGGACAGGGTACTGAATTTGGATGATCAGCCATGATCTCATTAAATGGCGGAGCAGGCTCGAGGGGCCGAATGGCCTACTCCTGCTCTTATCTTCTATGCTTGCCATGGTTCGTAGAGTAGCTGAAACTGAGCAACAAACCTGTAATTGAGAGTATATGTCATTGCTGACCTATATTGCCATTTGTTGTTGTATAGTGCGAAATTCAGCTAAAACAGTACCGTCTCTTAGGACCAGATTGTAACATCTTTCTCCACACCATTTCATTCCCTCGTGGACTGCTGGCAGAATTGCTGACTTGTGGAAAAAGTGAGGCTAGTAATTCCAATGCCTTGCCTTGATTACCCTTTCTCACCCCTTTTGGTATGGTAACTGATTACAGCCAGTACTAATGCCAGTGGGCAAACTGTTTCACTTGGCAGCAAATGTTACTGCAAGGTTAAACAACAATAAATAAAACTCAATAATCAAGCAGTAACCTTGCTGCCAAGAGAAAAGACTGAGCCAAATCATTAGATACAACAAACCTTAGAATTATTGAATTTACTGTCAAGTCTGCCACTTCAGAGCAAGTAAAACTAAACTGTAATGCAAATCAGATGAGATACAAATGGCATTAAGACTATTACAGTCACTAAAAGGGCAAGGTAATGTATTCATAGAGCAGTTATACTAATTAACACACATCAGCACCTTCCGTGCTGAAATTATGGTTATTCTGATCTGTACTAATATAATCTATTAATTTCACAAGATGCCTATCCATTAATCTAAGGTAAATCTGAAATCACCTGGACAAGGTATGCAAATACTAAAATATGCTTGCAGTTGAAACTAACTGAAGAGCTTTAACCCAAGAAGCAGTCTTGATAAATAACCCAAGTCTTGATTAAAAGAATGTATTATAAATGAATATGAAGTGGCTGTCTCTTACTTTAGACGGTTAACCATTATTATTTACTGTATCACCATCTTCCAAAATTCTATAGATTCTGGAACGGTTTCGATAGATTGGAGGATAGCAAATGTAACCCCGCTATTTAAGAAAGGAGGGAGAGAGAAAACAGGGAATTACAGACCTGTTGGCCTCATCAGTAGTTGGGGAAAATGTTGGAATCTATTGTAAAGGATGCAATAACTGGGCACTGAGAAACTAATAGTAAGATTGGGCAGAGTCAACATGGATTTATGAAAGGGAAATTCTGTTTGACAAACCTGTTGGAGTTCTTTGAGGATGTAACTGGTGGAGTAGACAAAGGGGAACCGGTAGATGTGGTGTATCTGGATTTTCAGAAGGTCTTCGATAAGGTCCCACATAAGAGGTTGGTGAACAAAATTAGGGCACATGGAATTGGGGGTAATATACTAGCATGGATTGAGAAACAGACAGAAAACAAAGAGTAGGGATAAACGGGTCTTTTTCAGGATGGCAGGCTGTGACTAGTGGGGTACCGCAAGGATCGGTGCTTGGGCCCCAGCTATTCACAATCTTATATCAATGATTTGGATGAGGGGACTAAATGTAACATTTCCAAATTTGCTGATGATACAAAGCTAGGTGGCAGTGTCAGTTGCGAAGAGGATGTGAAGAGGCTTCAAGGGGATCTCGACAGGCTCAGTGAGTGGGCGAGAACATGGCAGATGGAATATAATGTGGATAAATGTGAAGTTATCCACTTTGGTAGAAAAAACAAAGGCAGAGTATTTCCTAAATGGTGAAAGATTGGGGAATGCAGATGCTCAAAGGGACCTGGAAGGCAAATGGTATGCTGACCTTCATTACAAGAGGATTTGAGTACAAGAGTAAAGAAGTCTTACTCCAATTATATAGGGCCTTGGTGAGACCACACCTGGAGTACTGTGTACAATTTTGGTCTCCCTACCTAAGGAAGGATATACTTGCCATAGAGGGAGTGCAACGAAGGTTCACGAGATTGATTCCTGGGATGGCGGGACTGTCGTATGAGAAGAGATTGAGTAAACTCGGCCTGTATTCTCTTGAATTCAGAAGAATGAGAGGGGATCTCATTGAAGCATACAAAATTATTACAGGGCTTGATAGGGTGGATGCTGGGAGAATGTTTCCCTTGACTGGGGAGTCCAGAACCAGGGGCCACAGCCTCAAGATAAAGGGTAGGCCATTCAGGACTGAGATGAGAAGAAATTTCTTCACATAGAGGGTGGTGAATCTTTGGAATTCTGTACCCCAGAGGGTTGTGGAGGCGCAGTCATTGGGTATATTCAAAACCGAAGTCGATAGATTTCTTACTAGTAAGGGCATCAAGGGATATGGCGATAAGGCCGGTGAATGGAGTTGAGGCAGAAGGTCAGCCATGATCTCATTGAATGGCGGAGTAGGCTGTAAGGGCCGAATGGCCTACTCCTGCTCCTATTTCTTATGTTCTTAAGCTACTTTTCTCGTATTCTTGTGGCAGAAAGAAGAATGGCACGAGTGGAACATCTGTTGTTAAGTGCCAGCCGGGAATTTTTTTTTAATAGGCACCTGAATGCCATTTAAACACATGGCTGAAAGTTAGATCCACTGAGGGGAAGGGATGTGACCATTTTAATTAATACCTTTGGCCATTCATTGTTGAGGATAACTGCTGTTCAATCTCAAAAATGAAAAATGTAGCTGCAGGTCAGCAATTCGGCCAGCTTGGTTGTACAGTGTGCGAGCCAGTGAGAAAGTACTGATGGAGACAATTGTTGCCGATAAAACAGTAGCATAATCAAAGCAATAAATATTTGACCCACTGGTTAATTCTTCAGTTGCCCTTTCAGAAATTCTGTGCTGCAAAACAGAATATTACACAACAATGATAATGAGTGGACTGCAGTGTTTCTGTGTGCCATGTACATCTAACTTTTATTTTACTGCCATTTCTGAGTCTTTGAAAACCTCATAAGTCAGGGGTGCACAAATGGTGGACATCAATCCAAATCTGGGCCTCTCTAACGCTTTTTACCTGCATTGTCTCATTTTATAAAATCCTTTAGTTTCATATTTTAAATTTGCTGGTAAGTGCCATTTTACCATGCACCAACTCAAACATAGAAACATAGAATGGTTACAGCATGGAAGAAGGCCATTCAGCCCGTCGAGCCCGTGCCGACCCTCAGCTAGTCCCACTCCCCTTCACTTTCCCTGTAGCCCTGCAAATTTTTTGCCTCAGATATTTATCCAACTCCCTGTTGAAAGATAAGATTGAGTCTGCCTCCACCACCCTTTTCAGGCAGTGCATTCCATATCTTAACCACTCGCTGCGTAAAAAAGTTTTTTTCTTACGTCGCCTTTGGTTCTTTTGCCAATCATCTTAAATCTATGTCCTCTAGTTCTCGACCCTTCTGCCAATGGGAACAGTTTCTCTCTCTCTACTCTGTCTAGACCCCTCATGATTTTGAACACCTCTATCAAATCTCCTCTGCTCCAAGGAGAACAATCCCAGCTTCTCCAGTCTATCAATGTAACTGAAGTCCCTCATTCCTGGAATCATTCTCAAATCTTTTCTGCATCTTCTCGAAGGCCTTCACATCCTTCCGAAAGTGTAGTGTCCAGAATTGGACACAGTACTCCAGTTGGGGCCGAACCAGTGATTTATACAGGTGGTTCATAATTTCTACACTTTTGTACTCTACACCTCTATTTATGAAGCCCAGGATCCCATAAGCCTTTTTAACTGCTTTCTCAACCTGCCCTGCCACCTTCAATGATTTGTGCACATATACCCCCAGGTCTCTCTGTTCTTGCACCCCCTTTAGGATTGTACCATTTAGTTTATATGTCCTCTCCTCATTCTTTCTACCAAGATGTATCACTTCACACTTTTCTGCGTTAAATTTCATCTGCCACGTGTCCGCCCATTTCACCAGCCTGTTTGTCTTCCTGAAGTCTATCACTCTCCTCCTCACTGTTCACTATACTTCCAAGTTTTGTGTCATCTGCAAATTTTGTAATTGTGCCCTGTACACCCACGTTCAAGTCATTAATATATATCAAGAAAAGCAGTGGTCCTAGTAGCGACCCCTGGGGAACACCTCCAGTCCGAAAAACAACCGTTCACCACTACTCTCTGTTTCCTGTCACTTAGCCAATTTCGTATCCATGCTGCCACAGTCCCTTTTATTCCGCGGGCTTCAGCTTTGCTGGTGAGTCTATTATGTGGCACCTTGTCGAATGCCTTTTGGAAACCCATGTACACTGTCAACCGTATTACCCTCATCAACCCTTTCTGTTACCTCATCAAAAACTCGATTGGTTAAACACGATTTGCCTTTAACAAGTCCGTGCTGGCTTTCCTTAATTAATCCACACTTGTCCAAGTGACAACTTTGTTCCTGATTACTGTTTCTAAAAGCTTCCCCGCTACTGAGGTTAAACTGACTGGCCTGTAGTTGTTGGGTTTATCTTTACACCCTTTTTTGAACAAGGGTGTAACATTTGCAATTCTCCAGTCCTCTGGCACCACCCCTGTATCTATGGAGGATTGAAATATTATGGCCAATACCTCTGCGATTTCTGCCCTCAATTCCCTCAGCATCCTAGGATGCATCCCATCTGCTCCTGGTGATTTATCTACTTTAAGTACAGCCAGCCTTTCTAATACCTCTTCATCAATTTTTACACTATCAAGTGTCTCCACTACCTCCTCTTTCACTATGTCTATGGCAACATCCTCTTCCTTGGTGAACACAGATGCAAAGTACTAATTTAGTACCTCAGCCATACCCTCTGCCTCCATGCATCGGTCTCCTTTTTGGTCCCTACCCCTTCTCTTACTACCTGTTTACTATTTATATGCCTATAGATGACTTTTGGATTACCTTTTATGTTGGCTGCTATTCTATTCTCATACCCTCTTTTTGCCCCTCTTATTTTCTTTTTCACTTCTCTGACCTTTCTATATATAACCTGATTCTCAGGTGTATTTGCAACCTGACATCTGTCATACGGGCTCTTTTTCTGCTTCTTCATGTTGACTATCTGTTTCGTCATCCAGGGAGCTCTGACTTTAGTTGCCCAACCTTTCCCCCTCGTGGGAATGTACCTTGACTGTATCCGAACTATTTCCTCTTTAAAGGCAGCCCATTGTTCCATTACAGGTTTGCCTGCCAATCTTTGATTCCAATTTACCTGGCCAGATCTGTTCTCATCCCACTGAAATTGGTCTTCCCCCAGTTAAACATTCTTACTCTAGATTGCTCCCTGTCCTTTTCCATAGCTAATCTAAACCTTATGATACTATGATCACTGTTCCCTAAATGTTCACCTACTGACACTTGCTCCACTTGACCTATCTCATTCCCCACAACCAGATCCAGCAATGCCTCCTCCCTCGTGGGGCCGGAAACATACTGATTAAGAAAGTTCTCCTGAACACACTTCAGAAATTCTTCCTTCTCTGCCCTTTACACTATTACAGACACACAGACATATGAATTGTTTCAAAAGAAGTCTGTCTATATTGTTGAACAGAACATTACGTCAATTTATAAGACTTCAGCTCCAGATGTCTGATGTTGCTAGACAGGACTTTTATGAAGCTCAGATACATTACCACATAGCCTAGTGACCCAACATAGCTCTCACCAAGTGCACCCCTATTCTACATGAAGTTCATTCAATGCTTTGCCCAGGACTGCAAATTTTGAAATGATCTGACTCAGAAGCTCAAGGCATCTACAAGTTTAAGAGTTTAATGAAGCTCAGTTATAACATTATCTGTGAACTGCATTTATTCCCCAAATTAACCTTCGTATTAGCTATGTTACAAGGAGCAGCTTGTACGAACTTGCTTATTCATTTTTAAGCCCTACTATTACTGGATGCATAAATGTTACAGTTGCTCTTCCACCACAAAATATTTATAGGTTTTTAGCACTTCATCTGTATTGAGAAAGCCTTTTCACACATTTCTAAACACAATTAATCATTTTATTGCTTTTCTGTGCCTCAGTTTATGCTCCATGGCAGTGCGTTCTAAGTGCCATCTGTTCACACCTCTGTTTATTTTTTTGGATTTTCGACCCTCTACTTTGTAACAAAAAAACCAATATACAGTATGCTTTGTACAAGTACTATATATTTACTGAATATACACCCTCTATTGTAATAGTACAAGTTTCAAAAAATTGAATCATTAAATGTGTTTTAGGTTAAATTTACTTGTCTTTCTTAATACTCACAATGCCGTATCTAGAAAGAAGTGCCATTTGAAGAAAATCCCATTTATAATTTTTTTCAAGCTTAAATTTTGTGAATTTTTTTTCTTAAGGAAATTAATATTTCTCTCCCTTTTTTGGATCGCACTCTTCTCCCGTGAGCGCGGGTTCGCTGCTCTTGTGGACATGTTTTCCGCCAGTCACTGATGAAGATGAATGAGAAGGTTGGTCTGTTTATACTCTCAGCAACTTCTCTGCTTAGAATCACGACCAGTACAAAAGATACCAATTTAATTTGGTTACTGGGTGGTGAACAAGTGTGGCCTTGTTCTCCTGACTTTAATATTTGTTCTTCCACGTGAAGAATTGCCTGTCACCTTTTTTGCTTCATTGAATAACTCATCATGTGGGGATATTGTGAGCTGAGACCCATGTCCAGCCACTCTATAGTGCACCTGTAAGAACATTGGGTGTAATATTACCCTAACTCACCAAGCGGGAAACCCACGAGATTTGGTGGAACGGCAGTTTTACACCCGTTCAATATTACTCTCCATGTGACTTCAGTGGAGAGTAAAATCGGGAGGGGTGTAAAACTGGAATTCCACCCGAACCTATGGGTTAAGTTAGAATTGGCTCTATTGTTTTAATGCAGAAAATAGCATTTTCTTAAAACAGGCTTCACTGTGTAAATAATTCTGAAATATATCCATTCTATTTTTTTTTTACAATTCTCTGTGTAATAGACGAAGTTATTGGCAACCATATGAACCACGGCCTGGAGTTTCTGCACGTTTGCGCTGTTTTTTTTATCGGCTAAATTCACCCAAGAGCGGCGTAACCGGCACAAAAGGTCACAACTCGGGTTTTCACAATCTTTTGCGGTCGTTTTAAAAACATCGTGTAGAAGCAGGCCCCGCCCACAAAACTGGCTATGCCCCCAGGGTGAATTATTGACCATTGGGAGTCTCCGCTAATTGCGCTCGTTTGCAGGCCTTCGAGGAGGCTTCAAAAATTAAGCTGGATTTTTTTTTTAGGCGCAGAGACAGTAATAGATAGGTTTTGAATGGAATTTTTTTTTTAAGGTTTACTAAGGAACGGACTATTGTACCCCAATCTAACAGAAAATAATACTGTATTTTTTTTAGAAGTCACTTTCAGTCATTTAAAATCAGGTTCCTCACAGGTGGTGGATTGACACTGATTGTGATAACCCCATTTTTTCAGCTGTGTTGATCAAATTTTACCAAGTTATCACTCTTAAAATTATCACGAATATTTTTTAAAGCAAAATTATTTTTTTAATTACATTCTAAAACGCTGTCCGATTGCACTGGTTCATGGCAGATTTTGCGTTCAGTGATATGCAAATGAGTTTGAGCGGAAACTCTGCGAGGGGGAAGTGTGCGCAATTTGCGCCAGGATTGCGGATTTTGTTCAAAGCGGAAACTCTACCCCCATGTGTCTGTCTTGAGTGTGTGATTTTTGCTAACATCCGGAAGAAGGTTTTTACCACTGAGGATTTATAAGAACAAGACCACTGGTTTGCAATTTTCAGTGACAAATGGATGGCATTGCAGCATGCAATACCTGAAACATTAGTAACAATCTTGGAATCTCATATAAGAGTGGGATTTATACTATAAAGCAATGACCCTGATAATGTCCAATGAAAGCTTTTGGCTACAGAGAACAAATGACATTATAATTGACCCATTTAAAGTGCAAGCTCTTCATTGAGGTAATTGGTATAACTCACAGGTATACCACTTCTGCCCTCTTTAACTAATCTGCAACTTAATTTAAAAAAATCTTTTCGATAGAAATGGCCAAAACTCTGCATTGAATTGTAACTCTTAGGCAAAATTACTAATTTAATGTCAATTAGTGCTGAACCCAGGTGCCGGGGATGAAAGTACATTGGTTTTGTTTGGTCTTCAAACTGACTTAATATAAATAGCGTAAGGGTGAGTAGGCACATAGCCGCTGTCCTTTCACCGCTGAGACTTGGGTTCAAATCCACTGCAGGCTGATTGCACTAAAGTTTCCTCCCTCTACTGGTTATAGGGGTACGATATTAAATGCAGCATTAATCCAATTCCCAGTAGGCGTAGACCACAGCAATAAAAAGCTCACAAATTAGCATTAAGACCGACTGTGAGGCTGCCTGAAATGGAGAATTAAATAATCCCCAGTGGCATAATATAAGGTACTTTTCTGAGATCAAAGTTCAGTCACTCATTGGACAGAGTGGACATCCATAGTCTAATGAGTGTAAATGAACCTTCCCTTCCAAAAAAGTGAAGTATTATTCATATAAGGAAGTTTGTGAATTGTGATGTTACAGTAAACTCTTGTTTAAACGGCACTTAATCATCCGGAATACTTTAATAACCGGCAAAATAGATAACCTGTAATCTTGCCGAATCCGTCCAGCACTCGTTTTGCCAAGTCCGAGTCTCCCGTGGTGGCCGAGTTAGTCAGTGGTTTTTATTTTTGTTTGTGTTAAAAATTGCCTTGGTAGGTATACCTCTGTTATCCAGAATTTTTTATCAACCGGCACCATCCTGGTCCCATTGGTGCCGGATAAGAAAGAGTTTACTGTATTTAACTATTTGAGTTGGGTAATAAATAATTCCAGTTCTAACTTGATACTGATACTGTCTCAAATCTGGATGGCACTGCCTGAAAGGGTGGTGGAAGCAGATTCAATAATAACTTTCAAAAGGGAATTGGTAAATACTTGAAGTGGAAAACTTTGCAGGGCTATGGGGGAAAGAGCAGGGAATTGGATAGCTCTTTCAAAGAGCTGGTACAGGTACGATGGGCCGAATGGCCTCCTTCTGTATCATTCTATGAAATAAAGGAAAGATGAGAGTACCACAAGTAAATAAAGTTATGTTTTACTTCATAGTGTTGACGAGTTGTATAATGATGAGGTTTTAATCATGGTGATTTCTCATGTCACGTGTGAACATTTCAGAGAATTACTTTGAGAGTATTGTATTTCCTACAGGGATGTCTAACAAAAATTCCCGGTCTAATTTTAGTTTTAAGTCACACACACTACATCCTGTTACTGTAATACTCTTTAGTATAGCTCATATGGAATGCACAACAACCATCTGGCTTGAATCTGGGACCTGAATCTTCGAAGAGAATTTGGCCAAATGGTTCAGTGGTGAATGAGTTAGGAAAAATAGTCATAACTTGCTTTAATGAGGTGATTAGAAATTGTCTCCTTTTTCAGCCAAGAGCAGAAAATATTCCTCAGGAAATGTGTAGTTGAATGAAATGTGTTCCTTTTGAAACAATACTTTCATTTTGTTGCTAATTTGAAATTAATTGGAAGAAGTAAGTGACTTGCTATCTTGTTCCGGAATATGTACAGACAGCAAAGGGAGCAATATTTAATTCACAGATTTGTTGAAGCATTCAGCATTGGTGTTGGACAAGTGCAGCACTAATAACACTGTGCATGACAGAGTGTTGGCTTTCAGCCCACCCTCACCTCACACATCTCAGGAGCCAGACTCTGCTTGTTGTTTGGTGAAATTAGTGCAGCAGGCAGTGCCACTAAACGATGACATTATGCAATCATGACCAGTTCCTTTTTAATTGATTAAACAGTGCATCGAATGAACAGAAACTGAGAATTGTGCCCCGTGAACAGTAAGAGTCGGAACATTGTTCCAGAATTCTGTAACTGCTTTGTGTCTTCCTCCTAACATATTTTGCCATTTAAATATCAGTGGATGAGATTGAAAGATTATGAAACTTGCATTTGTATTCTGATGGAAATTGCCATTGAGAAATAAAATGTAAAAGGGCCAATGAGTTTGCCCCATGGATGCAGAAATGCCTACTAGCACGTTCTAAATGTGTATATTGTAACATTGCACAAGCAAGTATTCTTTTTAACCCTGACAATAGATTCTTTTATTACTATTGAAAGAAAAACTGCATTTAATAGCTTCCTGGATATGACTATCCCCTCAAGGATATTTCAGTACATCGCAAGACAATTTTATTGAAGATTTACATCTAAGTATAATAGTATTGGCTATGTTGCATCATTTGCAACTCCGCATTCCTCTTTTATCAAATAACTAATTTGTAATGAATGAATTATTATCAATCACAGGAACAAGTAACTTTGAAATATGTGCTTCCTGGAAATGTGATTTTTGTTAATGGCAGTGAACAGCTATCGGCCAGCCACAATGCACCTGTTGGAGTGATCCTTTACTGCTTCTCGAGCTAAGAAGTTATCTAACTGCTGTAATGTCAAGGTTTGTTAAACCAGATCTGAAGTGCACAATTTTGTTGAAAGTGGCTGAATGCTAGTGACCAGGGTTAATTTATTGACGAGCCCCTGTGCATTGTGTTAACCGTCTAATATTGAGAAGCCCAAACAAAGCTCTGGTAAGGGTGGACAGCCCCAAAATATGCAAAGGAAGTGCCGAGTGTGTCAAATATGTCACTGAAAGTGTTAACATGGTCTCAAATACTCCTGAAGACAGAGGTACAAAAATACTGACTTACAAGTTTTACTGCTTAAAATAATTGTGAAAACAAAGCAAACTTTGGAAAATGAAATTGAAGCTAACCTAATTTAAACTTTAAGAAAAAAAAATTCATTGGGTGCTGCTTGTGTGTATTTTGTATTTTGTTCTTGTGATGTTGGGAGGTCCACGTTTATTGCCCACCTCCAGCTGCCCTGACATGCTGGTGATGGGCTTTCTCCTTGAACCGCTGCACTCCTTGTGGCGATGTTGCTCCCACAATGGTGCTAAGCAGGAAATTTCAGGACTTTAACTCACTGATGATGAAGGAACAAACCAGTAAATGTTCAAGTCAGGATGGTGTGATTTGGGAGTGAAGGTCATCCCACAACATTGCTGCTCTTGTCCTTTATCTGTGGTAGAGGTTTCAAGGGCTGGGAGGCAATGCACAAGTAAGCCTGGTGAGTTGCTGTTGTGCATTCTGTAAATAGTACATCCTGAAGCCACAGTAAGCCAGTGGTGGAAAGGCTGGATTTTTAGTTCAGTGGCAGGAGCACCAATTAAGCAGACTGCTTTATCTTGTATGGTGTCAAGCTTCTTGAGTGTTATGAATTTGCCTATTCAGGTGAGTGGCGAGCATTCCCATACTGATGCCTATCATTCTGAAATGGAGTCAACATGGGTGTTGAAGCTGCAGGAGCTCTACTCACATCTGCCCAAACTGTTATTAAATGTAATTTGTGATATTGCATGTAATAAATGAGATGGGCTTATTATACTTTACCCTGGGTAGCATAGAAGCTGACTGTCTCAACCATTTGGTAACCGTGCACTGATCATAAGGATAAAAATTAGGTTATTTTCAGGTGAGCTTTAAATTTTGTATATAATGCGCTGAAATCAATTGCTAAAGCTTCAGAAAGCATGCCTAGTGTGCCTCGTTGCTGGATTTTACTTCTGTATTTTTAGGGATATCCTTGGGCACATTCCAATGATTGGTTCTTGGTGTAGTATATATTAAAAATGCTGCTATTGAGCTAAACTTGGCTCTCTAGGGGTTAAATTCATAGGCCAGCAGGGCTGGGAGATGTAGATTAGGATTTAGACAGAACACGTTTATTCACTTGAACTCAGCAGGGGCCACTGCCAAGTTAAGCTTGTGAATTTCACTCTTGGGTGGGAGGAGTTGGCAGTTTGACCAAAGGCTGATACTAGAGTCAGACTTTTAAACCGAGGGCAGTCAGCTTTTGTTAAAAGGAAAAGCTGTAATGCCTTCGCTTAAGCAAAGAGGTTGGAAATGCTGGAGGACAGTTAGAAGACATCTTGCTTAAGTCAAGTAAGATGACCCACTATTTGTGAAAGCATGTTTATTTTGCATCATTACACGAAGATAAGTTATACTTAATGAACTAAGTGAATCTAATTATAAGTTTCTCTGTATATTCACTCCCTGTGAAGGAAAGCAATTTAAAGAATCGTATGAAGCTTCACCACAAGAAGTGTTTGGTCAGTTCATCTTCAGAGAGTTCGAAAAAGCACTTGTGCAAGAGACATGAATATCTGGTTCAAGTCTCAATGTGATATTGTTACACCCACAAGGTTACAAGTCGGTATAGGACAGTGCAAGTCAACTCTCTCAAAAAGCAAGATGCTCAGGCCACTTAGGGCAGTGACTAATCCAACTGAACCCGAGAAAGTATAGCAAACGTGAACAGTATCATTCATGGTCATATAGATGGTGGCCATTTCTACTTATAATTGTGCCCTGTAGAATAATTGTGACTTTGAGATGGGAAGTTTAGAAACTTCCTAAGGTTTGTTTTGACAGTTCAGATTTGTTTTCAGTTGCTGTGAGTGTTGTGTTCTAATCAAGTTAAAAAACCTGGGGCAAAAATTTCACCAGTTAACAATTTGAGCAAAAAAAGTTGTCACGAGTACAAATTGAATTTGTCATTTCGTACACAAAGACATTCTCTGTAAAATTATCCATCGGAGGAATTTCATCTGCCAGGAAGATAGCGTCATCAGATATTATCCTGACAGGTGGACAGATAAATTTATTATAAGGAGAAGCGTGATGAATAGGCGATTCGAATTTATATTTAGAGAAATAGGCTTATCTTGTAAATGTTTCTGTAAATATTCTGGAACCACCTGTTTCTCCACCGTATAAATTCAAATGACCTTTCTGAAATGTGTAAGCCAACACGCTCTCATAGTGACTTTGAGCAAATTGATATTCTGCTGTATGGTGAGATAGCAGTTGAATTTGTTCAATTAAATTGTGCTTCCTGACCAACAGGCAGTGAGTGGCTGGGATATCAGAAATGCTCTGACCGATTTGGTCATACACATTACAAATAGTATGCATCTAACGTGGAAGTGTCAGTCTGTGGTGCATTAATCATGACTTTAACCACAATTGTTGTCTCGAGACCCTAATTGCAGGAGGTCTAGACATGTAGGGGTACATCTATTAGATTTAGGAGATTTTGGGAGTGAAGTTTCTTTTTTTAACTCTGAGCATGAGAGTGCCTTTTTTTCAGTGTAATTAATGACCTAACTAAATTGCAGGAACTCGTGTATTTGAAGGCTGATTTTGTTAGAGTCCTCAATTAAAGAGAAAAGCAGACCTATTCCCATTTCATTAAAAGCAAAACTTCACTTCCTTTGTTTATCCAAAATCTTGATTTTTGTTTCTGGTGTTTTAATAATATTTTGGCACCTGAAGATTTGTTTTCCCAGTCAGGATCCTAATAAACTGACATTTTGAGAATATAGAGGCTTAAGTCAAAGCTAGGGAATGCACTGCATAAATATATCTGCCCATAATCTTGACTATTCCAGGTGTCCATTATTTTCTTTGAAATGCTTGGTCCTCAAGATTTAGCTCTGTTTTACTCTGACATTTTTCAGGATACATATTTACTCCAGGATTATAGATTTGCACTGCAGAATGGCACCTGTGTTCAGACATTGGACACATGAATATGTTATACTAGGTCTAATTCACATTGTTGAACAATCTCAACCCAGTCATATTATTGCAGCTCAAAATCACTTCCATGCTGTTTTGAACCTGCCTGAAGTTGGTACATTATGTATTATACCTCCTGGAGTGCTATACATTGTAGACATAAATGCATTGAAGAAGCAAAATACTTCTGTATACTTTGGTGGATTGTTGTTGCATCCATGACATTAGCTTCTGGCCTTAGGAATAGATGCTGGAGCAATCATAGAATTTGATGGTAATACAGACAGGCACTGCACAAATAAAATCTTGGGTTTCTACATTGGTGATGCATCAGTTTTTCACGTGATTCCAGTTTTCCAACTATCCTGTATGCCATTTACACACTCATTTTAAACCCGTAAAGCAGATACAGTACTGCCTTGAAGTGACATCAATATTTGGTAAGTGCAGTAAGAAACTAATTCAGCAGAGTTTACTTCTGCCTATACTTTTTTAGGCTCCAATTAAGGTTGATTGTGCACTGTGTTAAAGCCTGTTGCCAGAGGTTACTGTTTGTGTTAATGAGTAACATTTTCTCAAAATGTATTTAATTTTTAACATTATTCTTAAATTTTTCATTTGCTTCCCTAGTCCACCTGCTCTATAGACTAGTGATTGTAGGAGAAATTGGGTTTATGGAAAACCTGACCATTTACCAGTACTAGTCAATCTTTGTTGGTCCTTCACAGGTGCAGGAAGGAATGTACAACTTGTTCCACGATGCATTTGTTTCTTTCGCCCCTCTGTCTCCCAAATATTCTTGGTTGACAACTGATCCTTTAAAAATTTTGGGCTGTTGAATTTTGGACGTCATTTTGTTTCTCAGAAAGAGATGTATTTTTGTGACTTAAACTCTAGCCTGACTTCTGTAATCAGAAAACTGAAGGTGAATCGTTACGTGTTGCTCCTGCGCTTCCCACTAGCTGGTTAGCGTAGCATAGAAAGGAAGCTGGGAGCAGCTTTCCTGTCTATTCTTTGTCTGAGCCTGGAAATGGTGAGTGCACAAGTAGATCTCATGGGGAAAATTTCTTCGCAAACATAGAGGGAGGATTTTTTTTTTCAAAGTACAAATCACACCTGCTCTTCAGATCTGCTCCATAGAAATGCATCACTATAAGCAACTGTGAGTGGGGTCACATACAAAAAAGGAGGTTACAAACCTGCGTGCTCCCATTATTATCTTTTGTAACCATGCACTACTAGCTGAGGAGATCAGTATAGATTAGTGAAGGTGTTCATTCTCAACTTGACAGGTATATTGACCTGAAGTTAACAGCTTCGGTAACGTAAATTGTGATATGAATGGTGCAATGTCTTCTATAAATACTGTGCCCCAGGTCAAATTTAAATTTGCAACCTGTTCGAATGGTACTACCAACCTGTTTCCGTGGTGTGTTTCAATCAAAATAAAAGCTTAATTGATATTGAATCCAAATTTTTTCTTAAACGGACATTTACAATTTGGTAAACATGTTACAACCCACACCATGAATTGCAGTGTTTTTCAGCATTTTACTATAAAAAAATCTTTACAGAAATAGCTGTCTTCCAGCAATTATACTGCTTATCAGACAATTTTCTTTGACATTAAAAGTTACATTTTAGTGACATTAAGTGGAATTTAATTGCAGGCTTTCTCCGAACCATTTTCGTTTGAGTTCATGACAGTATAAAATTAAGCAGTAAAGTGTGAAGTTGTCACGCTCAGCTCCGAGCTAATCTAGATCTAGTTTAATAACTTTATCAGACAGTAAAAGGATCTAAATCTGATAAACTCTTATCAGTAACAGAACAGGATAATACTTAAAGTTTTAGTTCATGAACAGCTAAAGGATAATAATGGCTATTTTAGAAGCCAGATTGTTGCTCTCGTCTCTGCCACCACCATAATTATTTTTGGAACATTTTGCTTTTTGTACATAAGTATTGTTCATTCTTTGTAAAAAGCAAAACAGTACTGATGTGCTAATACAAAATCAAAATACTGCGGATGCTGGAAATCTGAAATAGAAACAGAAAATGCTGGAAATACTCAGCAGGTCAGGCAGCATCTGTGGAGAGAGAAACAGAGTTAATGTTTCAAGTCAATGAAGAAATGTTAACACTGATGTGCTAATGTTGTCTGACTAATTGACAACGATAATAGGAGAAGTCAGATATAATTGTCTAAAGAATAAGAATCTTTATTAATGCTTGTCACAGGTGGTCTCTTCACTAATGGGCTCCCACACATGCCACATGATAATCTGAATGCAATTGGAAACTGCTCAAAACTATATAACCAGCGATATGGGACCATGTACACCAGGGCTGTCTATCCTGGGCCCCCTTATCTAGTGTGCTTTCCGCCTGCAGCAATGACTAGAACAAACAGCAGCTCCAGCTTGACCTTTTTATAATCATATGTGGCAGTGAATCATTGTTACATTCTGCTTTCTGTGCCTGGGCTTCCAGTTGATCCATGAGATCCAACTGACCAGTGTAAAACCCCAGCAGATAGCCCTTGACTCCCAGGCTTTTAATAATTTTGCAGCCAGGAACTCTTGCTGCCTCGCATGGGAGGCTGGGATGTCCAAGATCGCACCTGTGTCCTCCTGAGCTCCTCAGCACCACTTTTGGGTTTCAACTTGCCTCTGCCCTCAGCCAATGCACACCTGATCCGGTTTGGTAGCTTTCTGGTTCCCTGGGTTTGTGTGTTACCTGCCGGCCTTCAGTTTATATTTTTATGGAGAGGGAAGAAGGACCCAACAGGCAGCGGGTGACCTCTCGGGATTGCGATAGTGGATTGAATCATGTACCTGCTGGGGCCTGTTGGGTAAGTACCGAATTGCTTACTTAAGCCTGCCATAGAAGTGTAATTTTAACAAGAAGTATGAAATTAAATCAGACTGAGGAACAATTTTGTTTACACTTATCCATATTTTTCTTTTGTCATGCACCATTCATAGAAACATAGAAGATAGGAGCAGGAGTAGGCCATTCGGCCCCTCGAGCCTGCTCCGCCATTCGATGAGATCATGGCTGATCATCTAAACTCAGTACCCTGTACCTGCCTTCTCCCCATATCCCTTGATACCTTTAGCTTTAAGAAATATATCTAACTCATCCTTGAATATATTTAATGACTTGGCCTCAACTACCTTCTGTGGTAGAGAATTCCACATGTTCACCACTCTCTGGGTGAAGAAATTCTTCCTCATTTCTGTCCTAAATGGTTTACCCGTTATCCGTAGATTATGACCCCTGGTTCTGGACTCTCCGACCATCGGGAACATTCTTCCTGCATCTAGTTTGTCCAGACCTGTCAGAATTTTATATGATTCGATGAGATCCCCTCTCATTCTTCTATGCTCCAGTGAGTATAAGCCCAATCGACCCAATCTCTCCTCGTATGTCATTCCTGCCATCCCAGGTATCAGCCTTGTGAATCCCTGATCAACAAGGCAGACAGGGAATGCCATAGCTCTGCCAATACTGTCCTTGGGCTTGCCACTGTAAGTTGCATGAGAGAAAGGCAACAGTGTGTCTTGACTCAACTCGCCTCTCCATTTTCCTTCCACCTGCCGAGAAGTGTCTGATTGTTATACTTTTAACCCCTCCTCCAGGATTCCCTCACTTTGAGACTGAAAACTTGATGTGCAACCAGCAGAAGATTTTAAATGGGGAAATGGTACTTAAAAGTGATAGACTGACTGGTAGAGATACCAGAATTGTCCTGATGCGGATGCTCCATATAATGATTGTGAGCCTGTACTGGCAGCATAGGAATCATAAATATAGGTACAGTTTCAAACCGTTGTGACACTGATGTGGAAGTGTCATGTGGAAGTGTCAATCAACTGTTACTGTATTTCTCATTTTGCATTCATTGGTCAATAATGTAACCGTGCTGAGCTGCTGCATGTGGAATGAAAAACAAGAGAATATATTTTGCTCTGTGTGTTAAAGTCAAAGAAAAATGATTTTCACTAAGCTGTCATTATAAACCATGAGAGTTCAGTGTTTAGCTTTGTACAAAATATACCCTAAGATTATACAAATCAATTGGATAGGTCGATGCCTTTATATAAATTCTGATTACTTCCTGTCTATTTTAAAAGCTGCTTTTCATGACCGGTTTCATATCAAAAGTACTATTTTATACAATTGTGTGGCACAATTAAACCCCAGTATGACACAGTATGAGCCAATCAATACGTATTGTAAATCCAGTCTTTTTTTAACCTTCTTTGTTCCAGTGAAAAGGGCACTGGTTTCTCTAGTCTCTCCTCATAACTAAAGCCTCTCATTCTGACTGTGATCTTTGTAAATCTCTTCTTTACCCTCTCATTGGCCTTGGCATCCTTCCTAATGACGTCCGAGGCTTTTGATAAAGTTCCACGTGGAAAGCTAGGGATAGGCAACGATGAGGCCTCATTAGAAGGGTTATGCCCGGAGTGGGGGGGAAGCACTTAGTGGGTGTCTCAAGGCACAGTACTCGGATCACTATCATTTCAAATTTACAGAAATCACCACCTGGATTCAGAAACTCAATGCAAAGTGGTAAAATTTGTAGATGATGCCAAACTAGGAGAGGCAGTGGAATTAGAGGAGGCAGCTCAGAAATTGCAGAATGAGTTGAACAAAATATGTTAGTGGGGAGAACAATGGCAGATGAAATTTAATGCAGATAAACTGTAAAATGCCACACTAGGGAAGAAAAATAGATGACACTTCATGATTGGTGTTGAAATAGCTAAGGAAGTGTTAAACGTCCAACCAGTGCAGAGTAGCAATCAAGAAACCCAATAGGATGTTGGAATACATAACTAAAACAGTCAGAAGAGGTAATGATCAAATTTATCGGCCTAGAAATTGTGTCGGATAGCACCCTGCTTCTCCTAGCCCACAAGGTAACCTAAAATTACATTTTAAAACTTACCTGCATGAGCCTCTTCTGGCCCACGATCCACCTCCCAATAGGTCTGACCTGACTGGGAAGCCATCACTGCTTTTCTGCTCAGGCCTCCAAATAATATTGCACTCAGGTCCTGATGATGTCATCGCGACCCGACATGCATATTTAAAGAATGACCCCGCTGCCTTCCTACGAGTGTCCTGCTCGCCTGTTCAAAGGAGCAGGTTAACATTGGGACACGGCAGGAAAGCAGCAGGATCAGAGAGGGTAAGTAACCGTCCGCGCGCCCGGTTTCTGCCAGGCAGGGGGAGTTAAAATTGGTGCCATGATCTTATAGAGGCATATAAGCTTGTTAAAGGTATAGAAAAAAAGTTAACCCAGTATATTACTTCACGTGAAACTGCAAGTAGAACCAGGAGATGTGTTCAAACTGGAAGCGGGTAATTTTAGGACTGATATCAGGAAATTCTTTTTATTTTAATTCATTCATGGGGTGTGGACGTCGCTGGAAAGGCCAGCATTTATTGCCCATCCCTAATTGCCCTTGAAGGTGGGGTAGAGCCACCTTCTTGAACTGCTGCAGTCTGTGTGGTGAAGGTACTCCCACAGTGCTGTTAGGGAGGGAGTTCCAGATGTTTGACCCAGTGATGAAGGAACGGCAATATATTTCCAAGTCAGGATTGTGTGTGACTTGGAGGGGAACTTGGAGGTGGTAGTGTTCCCATGCGTCTGCTGCCCTTATCCTTCTAAGTGGTAGAGTTTGCGGGTTTGGGAGGTGTTGTCGAAGAAGCATTGGTGAGTTGCTGTAGTGCATCTTGTAGATGGTACACACTGCAGCCATGGTGTGTGGGTGGTGGAGGGAGTGAATGTTTAAGGTGATTGATGGGGTGCCAATCAAGCGGGCTGTTTTGTGCTGGATGGTGTCGAGCTTCTTGAGTGTTGTTGGAGCTGCACTCATCCAGGCAAGTGGAGAGTATTCCATCACACTCCTTACTTGTGCCTTGTAGATGGCGGAAAGGCTTTGGGGAGCCAGGAGTTGAGTCACTCGCCACAGAATACCCAGCCTCTGACCTGCTCTTGTAGCCACAGTATTTATGTGGCCTGGTCAATGGTGACCCCCAGGATGTTGATGGTGGGGGATTCGGTGATGGTAATGCCATTGACTGTCAAGGGGAGGTGGTTAGACTCTCTCTTGCTGGAGATGGTCATTGCCTGGCACTTGTGTGGTGCAAATGTTACTTATCTGCCCAAGCCTGAATGTTGTCCAAGTCTTGTTGCAAGTGGGTACGGACTGCTTCATTATCTGTGAATGGAATTGAACACTGTGCAATCAGCAGTGAACATCCCCACTTCTAACCTTATGATGGAGGGAAGGTCATTGATGAAGCACAGAAAAAATGATTAATGTGTGGAATAAACTTCCAGATAGAGCATTCAAGACAAGCACCCTGAAATCATTTAAGAAACAATTGGATGCTACAATGGGGGCATTTAGGATTTCTCTGGAACGCTGAATTAAGATTGGCCGAATGGTCTTCCTAATCTGTAATTATCTTGTAGAATAGAGCACCAAAAATAGTATTCTAACTGTGGCTTAACTAATGCTTTGTGTGAGTTAAGCACCTTTGCTTTTGTACTCGATTCTTTTACTTATAAAGCCTACAATCCTATATGCTTTTTAACAACTTGTCCTCCCACTTTTTTTAAAAATTATGTACCCGAACCCTTAATTCTCTCAGCTCTTCTACTCCTTTTTAAAACTGTTCATGTGAGAATCTGTCTGCCTACGTGGCCAGTGAATGATGCATGCTGTTAGGAGATCTAAACAGGGAAAACATCTTTGAAACTCTTTTTCAACCAGCCGGACTCCTGCCAGTTCTCTGCTGCTGACCAATCTGCATAAGCACAATGATGAAAAGATGGCAAGAGCCAGTAGGATTGACAAACCTGTCTGAAGTTACGGCCGTTGCCGAACACAATGTAGTGCCAGTGCATTTTGCTGCAGTTTATGGCTTTCAGGACATTAGGAAAAGCTTTGGTGCTTTAAAAAAAAGACCCTCCTGTCCTGTCTTCAGTAGCAGCTGACAGACTCGGAGAAGGAAATGAGCTGACCCACTTTGCACCTTAAAATCAAGGGACTGACTGCAGTGCATTAGCAGGGGTTTGAAAAGCGCCAGTGGCATAAACATCAAGTCCTACTGTCACCTTTAGTAGCAGCCCTGTGTAAAATTCCTACTTGCCTGACACTGCAACACGAAGGAGTATTTGCTTGAATCTGAAGCACTGAAAAATCGATGTCATTTGGACCAGGTTCGAAAAACCACCGCACCATCCACATTGTAGAGCAAACTCTTCCTTGCAGTCTTTTGTGTCTTGTAGTAAGGTAGTCTTTAGCCATTTTCAAGCAAGACTCACCAGTACAAATTAGTATGTGTATTAGTATTAAACCACAATGATTATAGCAAGATCACAAGTTTGCTAACTAGTATTCCATTAATTGATGTGAACAGTAATGAAAATGGTTATGCAATTTTTTTCAGTATCCCATTAGAAAATTGTTTACTGCAACTTTGCGATAACAAAGTCTGCCAGATGAATTTCATCACAGCTGTTGTTGTACCTCATCATTCTGTCTTGCGACAGAACTTCTGTTCTCATCTGGAGAAAACAGAAGATAGCCATGGAACCATGGCAAACTATTATATTGTGATGGAATTCACAGCACATACAATTTGGAGCTCATTTGTAGAAAGTTATGGACTGGAAAATATGGTGGGTCAATGTTGTTTAGAAACCACATGAACTTCCCTTGTATGGACTGATGTCACCGGAATCCACACAAGCTGGACAGCAGTGATGTGGAGATATAGGGGCTGATTTTTGTGTCATGATGTAAGTGAGTTCCAAGTGGTTAAGAAGTGGTACAAATCTCGCTGGAAAGCTAATGCGCGAATAGCACTCGTGTATTTTGTGGATCAGACTATTTGCATAATTATTCCCCATTCTAGCTGTGATTTGGATGGGTACAGGGGGTGGGAAATTACTGGTCCGTGAAACCTTGAAGGGATGTGGACAGTTGCCCAGCACCCCATCCTCACTGACCTACATTGGCTCCCAGTTCTCCAACACCTCACATTTAAAAATTCTCATCCTTTTCTTTAAATCCATCCATGGCTTGGCCCCTTCATATCTCTGTGTAACCTGCCCCACACCTCCTTAAGCTCTCCATTCCTGTGCCACCAGCCTTTTGTGCAACTCCCCTTTGTCTCATCATTGATAGCTGTGCCTTCAGCCACCTAGGCCCCCACACTCTGGAATGTGTCTGCGACTCTGTCCTCCTTCAAGACCTGACCCTCCTTAAAATCTACACTTTGACCAAGCATTTTGACATCCAACCTACTATCTCCTTCTTTGGCTCGGCATCCATTTTGTTTTCTTGTGCTTCTATTAAGTGCTTGGGGACATTTTTCTGTATTAAAGATGTTAAATAAATGCTAGTAGCAGTCACAGTGGTAACAACTATCTTGTGATGTCTGAGCTGGCCACAGGATGTATGCACGAGCAGCTCTTGTGAAGCATCTGCCAATTATTCCTTATGGGGAAATGCCAAGTCTTCGATACACTGCTGACATTGGAGACTTGCCATGCGGGGAATATATCTGGATAGATAACATAACAGGTGTTGGGGAAGGGTTTAAAGATTGTGATGCTGTCTTCAGAGTGGAATACAAGTGTATAAAGTGTTGTCTGGGTTGACAATGTCATCAAAATCTTTTGATTTAACAACTATTTCTTAACTTCTTTTGAAGTTAGCAGGAAGGGCACATAAGCACTGTATTGACAACTAGTTTGCCATAAAGCATAGCTGAGTGTTTAAACGAAGGCATTATAGAAAGCAGTGCATATATTGAGGTTAATTCTTACTATAGCGTACTACATTCAACACAGTTTTAATGAAAGAAAATCAATAAGTGATGTAAGGCTGCAGTTGTGAGTTCTATCTGTGGGTGTCAATTGTCCCTGATGATGAGGTTAGGTTATGTTATTTATCTGTAGGTAAATGATTTTTCTTTTTCAAAAGGAGAGAAAGAATAAAGATCTTTATGAAAAGTTCTGACAAAAGGTCATCAACCTGAAACTCTGTTTCTCTCTTCACAGATGCTGCCTGACCTGCTGAGTATTTCCAGCATTTTCCATTTTAATTTAATAAAAGTCTTTACTTGGGTAGAAACTGAAATCCGTTTTATTTTCTTTCAGCTTGATTTTAACTCATGCATTTTCATGAGTTGACCTTCATTTTGTCAACTATTCACAATTGTCGTTTTGAAATTCTTCTTACATTTTAACTATATACCTACCACAATTACATTTTTTACTCATTATATGTAAATAAAAGAAACACTAATTCCTATGTTTTTTTTCATTCATGGGATGTGGGCGTCGTTGGCAAGGCCAGTATTTATTGCCCATCCCTAGTTGCCCTTGAGAAGGTGGTGGTGAGCTGCCTTCTTGATCCGCTGCAGTCTGTGTGGTGAAGGTACTCCCACAGTGCTGTTAGGGACGGAGTTTCAGGATTTTGATCTAGCGACTGTGAAGGAACAGCAATATACAGCTGGTTTGGGAGGTGCTGCCGAAGAAGCCTTGGCGAGTTGCTGCAGTGCATCTTGTTGTTGGTACACACTAATACATATTACATTACAGCACAGAAACAGGTCCATGCTGGTGTTTATGCTCCACACGAGCCTCCTCCTAAATGTTCTTCATCTCACCCCAACAACAAATCCTTCTATTCCTTTCTCCCTCTGCAGCCTCAGTGCGCTGGTGGTGGAGGGAGTGAATGTTGAAGGTGGTGGATGGGGTGCCAATCAAGCTGGCTGCTTTGTCCTGGATGGTGTCGAGCTTCTTGAGTGTTGTTGGAGCTGCACTCATCCAGGCAAGTGGAGATATTCCATCACACTCCTGACTTGCGCCTTGTAGATGGTGGGAAGGCTTTGGGGAGTCAGGTGAGACACTCACCACAGAATACCCAGCCTCTGACCTGCTCTTGTTGCCACAGTATTGATGTGGCTGCTCTAGTTATGGTTCTGGTCAATGGTGACCCCCAGGATGTTGATAGTGGGGGATTCTGTGATGGTAATGCCGTTGAATGTCAAGGGGCGGTGGTTAGACGCTTGTTTGTTGGAGATGGTCATTGCCTGGCACTTGTGTGGCGTACATGTTACCTGCCATTTATCAGCCCAAGCCTGAATATCATCCAGGTCTTGTTGCATGCAGGCATGGACTGCTTCTTTATCTGAGGAGTTGCAAATGGCACTGAACACTGCAGTCATCAGTGAACATCCCCACTTCTGACCTTCTGTTGGAGGGAAGGTCATTGATGAAGCAGCTGAAGATGGGTGGGGCTAGGACACTGCCCTGAGGAACTCCTGCAGCGATGCCCTGGGGCTGTGACGATTGACCTCCAACCACCACAACCATCTTCTTTTGTGCTAGATATGACTCCAGCCAGTGGACAGTCCCCCCCCCCCCCCCCCCCCCCCCCACCAATTCCCATTGACTTCAGTTTTACTACGGCTCCTTGATGCCCCATTCGGTCAAATGCTGCCATGATGTCAAGGGCCGTCACTCTCCTCTCACCTCTGGAATTCAGCCCTTTTTTCCATGTTCGGACCAAGGCTGTTGTGAGGTCTGGAGCCGAGTGGTCCTGGCGGAACCCAAACTGGGCATCAGTGAGCAGGTTATTGGTGAGTAAGTGATGCTTGTTAGCACTGTCGATGACACCTTCCATCACTTTTCTGATGATTGAGAGTAGACTGATGGGGCGGTATTTGGCCGGATTGCATTTGTCTTTTTTGTGGACAGGACATACCTGGGCAGTTTTCCACATTGTCGGATAGATGCCAGTGTTATGGCTGAACTGGAACAGCTTGGCTGGAGGCGTGGCTAGTTCTGGAGCGCAAGTCTTCAGCACGACAGCCGGGATGTTGTCGGGGCCCACAGCCTTTGCTGTATCCAGTGCGCTCAGCTGTTTCTTGATATCACGTGGAGTGAATCAAATTGGCTGAACACTGGCTTCTGTGACGGTGGGGACCTCAGGAGGAGGCCTAATGTCTTTGAGGCATCCTCAAAGACATCATTTAAGTACTTACTAGGTTCTCATCGTGCTATTCTGCTTCGAAATACGAGAAGTGTGATAGCATAGCAACTACCATCAGCAGTACTTTACTCCATTTCAGAACAGTTTTAAAGTTATGGACCCTATCTTGCTCTTCTTCATTTCAGTTCCATTATGCTTCACTTAATAAAACGTTATGTCTCTATCACAGGGATATGAAAACCGAAGTGCCGGAATATGTGATGAGATCCATAAAAAGCAAAATGGTTGTACATTCTTTCTCCACTTATTAGGCTGTATTTGAAAACATTTATAACTGTAGTGCAGGGACCGTACTGTTCTTAGCATATTTTAGTCTTTGAAACGTTTCCTTTTTTTTCAGGAAATATATTGAAATGCCCCAAAGGTCCTATAAGAAATGGCAGTTTCATATTATCTTCTTGACCCATTTTTCTGTTGCATTGGACTCTATTAGAAAGCTATTACGCGTCTGGTCAGATGTTGGGCAGCATGTATTTTAATCCCTTTAAAATTCAGTCCTTGTGAAGCAACTAAATTGGTTCAAAATTGAGAGCAAATGTAGCTGGAGTTGAAAAGTCAGTGCTCAATGGGAAGTTTATGCAAATTAGATAGTTTTAAATTGTGAAAAACTAGTCAAAGGAGAAGGATTGAGATAAGAATAGCTAGCTTATCTTACCGTAAAACTTTTACAAATAAAAATAAGGTTTATTTTGTGAGCATGTGGTTTTAACAGCTGAATATACAAACAGATTTTCTGCAGCTTTGAAGTAACATTCAATCCAAGCTTCCTTGAAGAAAAGTGGGACAGAAAATTAAAAATTAGAAAAATATTTAGTGGTATCACTACAAGAATGCACAACAACTTAAATTCATATAATGCTGTTGATGTATTGAAATATTCCAGGGTGCTTTTCCAGGAGGTATGGTGGATATTAAGGAAGTAGGAGAGATATTTAGGGAAGGTGACCAAAGGCACAGTCAAAGAGCTAAATTTTGATGAGGTTTTTGGAAGTGAAGATAAGAGTATCAAGAAGAATAGGTTTAGGAAGAGAGCTTCAGAGTGCAAGGGCTTGATGACTGAAGGCTTTGAGGAAGTAACATATAGAGTGGATAAAGGGGAACCAGTGGACGTAGTGTATTTAGACTTCCAAAAGGCATTTGACAAGGTGCCACACAAAAGATTATTGCTTAAGGTAAAAAATCACGGGATTGGGGGTAATATTCTGGCATGGATAGAGGATTGGCTATCTAACAGAAAGCAAAGAGTTGGGATAAATGGTTCATTCTCAGACTGGCAATCAGTAACTAGTGGTGTTCCACAGGGGTCAGTGCTGGGTCCCCAACTCTTCACAATCTATATTAATGATTTGGAGGAAGGGACCAAGTGTAACATATCAAAATTTGCAGATGATACAAAGATGGGAGGGAAAGTAGTGAGTGAGGAGGACATAAAAAACCTGCAAGGGGACATAGACAGGCTAAGTAAGTGGGCAGAGATTTGGCAGATGGAATACAACACTGGAAAGTGTGAGGTGATGCACTTTGGCAGGAAAAATCCTAGAGCAATTTATTATCTTAATGGCAAGAAACTGGAGAGTACTGAAGTGCAAAGGGATCTGGGGGTCCTGGTGCACGAAACTCAAAAGGTTAGTATGCAGGTGCAGCAAGTGATTAAGAAGGCAAATGGAATGTTGGCTTTCATTGCTAGGGGGATAGAATATAAAAATAGGGAGGTATTGCTTCAGTTGTACAAGGTATTGGTGAGACCGCACCTGGAATACTGCATACAGTTTTGGTGTCCTTACTTAAGGAAAGACATCCTTGCTCTCGAGGCAGTGCAAAAAAGGTTCACTCGGTTAATCCCGGGGATGAGGGGGTGGTCATATGAGGAGAGGTTGGGTAGATTGGGACTCTACTCATTGGAGTTCAGAAGAATGAGAGGCGATCTTATTGAAACATATAAGATTGTGAAGGGGTTGGATCGGGTGGATGCGGGGAGGATGTTCCCGATGACGGGTGAGACGAGAACTAGGGGACATAGTCTTAGAATAAGGGGCTGCTCTTTCAAAACTGAGATGAGGAGGAACTACTTCACTCAGAGGGTGGTAGGTCCATGGAATATGCTGCCACAAAAAGCTGTAGAAGCTACAACATTAATTAAATTTAAAACAGAAATAGACAGTTTCCTAGAAGTAAAGGGCATTAAGGGTTACGGGGAGCGGGCAGGAATTTGGACATGAGTCTAGGTTCGGATCGGTCATGGCCCTGTGGGTAGTGGAGCGGGCCCAGGGACTGTGTAGCCTGATTCTGCTCCTATTTCGTGTGTGCAATTCTGTTAGATGCAGGAGATGGTTCTGTGATAGATAGTAGATTGGCGGTTAGGATCAGATCAGCCATGATCTTATTGAATGGCGGAGCAGGCTCGAGGGGCCGATTGGCCTACTCCTGCTCCTATTTCTTATGTTCTTATGTTCTTATGTAAGGCTCTGCCACCAATGGTAGAGCATGGAGGCGGGAATAAGTCAGACGAGTGGAGGGTGCATACTGGGACATTGTGGAGATAAGGTTCACAGAGAGACTTGAGGATGAGAATATGGAGGTTAAGGGACCAGTGGAGATGGGAATGATGAGTAGAGGTGGTGCAGGGTGAATCTGGGAGGCCAAGAAGAAGGGCATTGTAGAAATTGAGCCTTGAGGTGACAAAGGTATGGATGAAGGTTTCAGTGGTGGTGGAATGAGATAGGGCTACAAGCAGGGATATTCTGAAAGTATAAATAAAAAATAGTCTTGGCAGTGGAATGGTTTGACATTTGAAGCTCGCCAGTGTGTACCTGAAGTGCAAAGCTTTTGGCAAGAGCTGAACAGTTTGGTTTTGGTCTTGCTGATCCTGAGCCGAAAAAAGTTCTGGTTCTGGCCATTGAATCCTATAATCCATAAACTTCAGTGGATGGAAAATCGTGGCGTGTGCACCCACAATTTCCTGATTTTATATGGTTCCGGCAGGCTCCACACTGCTCCAGGAGCATAGTTCATAACATTAGCCTTTATTTATTTTGTGACTTTCCATGAACTCATCAAAAAAGAGTTCCTCTGTTGAGATCGGATCTCTCTTATACGATTCCTTCCAAATCCTTTAAGAAAGTGCGCCCTCTCCCTCTCTTCCACACCATGGCACTTGCACTTCCTTGCAACAGTACAGCTTCCAACTTTCTGTTAGCAATGCCACTAGACAGCAACTTATGTAGTAAATAAATAAATGTTTCCATTTGACTGTACTAACTTTCACTTTATAGCACAGGGTTAAATAATTTATTTTTATATTATGGTGACTGTACTGAGGGTATCAGCATCAAACAGCTCAAGTAAATGCTGAACTGAGTGGATGTTTCTCTGGACTGAACAAGTTTACTTAAAATGGGTAGTTCTTCATAACAGCCACTACAATCTGGGGCAGACGCTAAAGTGAATTGATATCCCAGTATACTGTGCCATGAAGTAGTAAGATACAACTTAGTATTCACTTTTTGAAATGTAGTGGCCTAGAAATTGGATTGTGTTCGAATTGGGGCGTGATCCTGGTGCGGTGCATGCTGCATGCGTCTAATGAGGCGGCCGCTGGACCCCGGCAAAATGGTCTGCCAGCCTCGTGCTCATTACCAGTGCGCTGCAGGCACCAGTCATGGCCCCAGAGGCACCTCGCCTGGGTGGGGGTGGGGGGGGGCGGGGGGCAGCAGCAAGATTGGCTCTCTCCGACACTGGCCAAGGTCATTCGGTGAGTCCAGGGGGAAAGTAGGGAAGAGAATCAATCGAGAGGGGTGAACGGTATCCCGTGGTTTTAATGTGGAGCCGGGAGGAGAATTCATGCTCTTGGCTCCACAAGAAGATAAGTAAAACAGCTGAAATGTACCTTTCCAGGACCACTGATTTTTGCTGCCATTCGCCAGAAGAAACTGACCTCAACAAGCATCATTTCCTCGCTCCTCCCTATCTCTGTAACTTCCTCCAGCCCTACAACCCTCGTAGAGCTCGTCGTTCCTCCAGGCTGGCCTCTTGTGAGCTCCCCTCCTTTCATCCCACCATAGGCAGCTGTATCTTCAGCTATCTGGGTCCTATGCTCTGGAAATCTCTCCCTAAACCTCTTCTCCTCTCTACTTCCCTCCCTTCCAAAGGACCATCCTTAAAAGCCCTCCTAATATTGCCTCCTTTAGCTCGGTGTCCATTTTTGTTTGATTATGCTTCTGTGTAGTGCCTTGCAATGTTTTTTCTATGTTAAATACAAATGCAAGTTGTTGCGGCTTCAGTCACTGCCACTCTAGGTGGTGCCCAGCGTGTTACTTTTGAGCAATGTCCCACCACGTGATTACTTGTACCACCAATAAATGAAAATTAATGGTTTGCAGTCACTATTATCAAGTAGCATTACCAAGCTATATTTCAAATGTAGCATGTTGAAGGAATATTCATAAAAACGTGTTTAAGAAACAATATTTTGTTTGGTGAGGGCGAAGTGACTGAAGAGCTGTAAAAATGTCATGTGCCTGTGATTTAAATTATGCATTTAATGTCAAAGTTGAAGTTATTGGAACCTGTCTAGGGAGACTTCCTCTTGTAATGTTGACATTATTTCCACTTTTCCATCGAAATTCAAATAGTTCACAAAATGGTAATGAGGGTAATAATCTCTGAATTATTGCCCGAGCTACGTGCAAATTGGCATAGAAGCAATCAGATCCGGAGAATTAACACGTGGCTAAAGAGCTGGTGGTGGGAAAGAGGGTTCCTTTTCATGGGACACTGGCACCAGTACCGGGACAGGAAGGAGCTGTACCGATGGGACCTAGCGGAAAGGGTAAATAGGGAGGTGGCAAAGGCTTTTTAAACTAGTAAGATGGGGTTGGGGGGGGAGGGTTCTACAGAAATGAAACCAGCTTAAATATAAACAAAACCGGAAAGGAGAGCACAGGAAAGAATAAAGTAAGGGAGGACATCAATGGCCAGGGAATAAATAGAGTTATAGAACAGGAGTTTAAAAAGATGGTTAAAAATAAAGTGAGAGGAACTTCTATTTAAAAATGAGTTAAACTATCTGTACAGCAATGCACACAGTGTCCGTCATAAAACAGGGGAGCTGGAGGCAATCATCTATTGCGAGGAACCAGACATTGTAGGGATTGCTGAGACATGGCTACAGAAAAATCAGGACTGGAATTTAAACATTGCAGGGTATAACATATATTTAGAAAAGATAGAGGGGAAAAAGAGGAGGTGGAGTAGCTGTACTTATTAGGGATAACATAATGGCAGTAGAAAACAGTGACGCAGCTATCAGCAAGACAAAAATAGAATCCATGTGAATAGAGATAAAAGATAATAAAGGTTGAAACACACTAATAGGGATAATCTACAGACCACCTAATAATGGAAGGGAGGTGGAGGAAGAAATATGCAGACAAATTAGGAAAATGAGTAAAAAGCATAGAATAATAATCATGGGGGATTACAACTTCCCCAATATTAATTGGACAGAAGAGGTAGGTAAAGGGGATAAGGGAATGGAGTTCCTACAATGTGTACAGGACTCCATTCTAACCCAATATGTAAAAAGCCCAACAAGGGAGCATTTGCTATTGGATCTAGTGATGGGGAATGAACCAGAGCAGATAAGAGAAGTAAAAGTTGGGGAACATCCAGGCAATAGTGACCGTAACCCAATATGCTTTAAGATAATAATTGAGAAGGACATAAGTATGACGAAGATCAGGGTAATAGATTGATGATAAAGCTGATTTTGAGGGGCTGAAAATAGAACTTGGGGAAAATAAAATGGACAACAATATTGGCAAACAGTGACGTAGAACAGCAATGGTAAACATTTAAAACGGTGTTCAACAGAGTCCAGGAAAAAAATATTCCGCTAAAAAACAAGAAAAAGCTAAACACTAATGAGACACCATGGATGAATAAAGCCATAAGAGAAAAATTGAGGGCAAGGAAAGAGGCATACGTTAAGTACATGGACAGCAGGGGAGAACATGATAAGGGAGAATATGAAAAGATTAGGAGAGACGTCAAAACAATTCGGAAGGCTAACAGGAACTATGAAATTAAATTATCAAGGAACATAAAACAAAATAGTAAAATATTTTACAGGTACATGAATAAAAAATGGAAGGTCAGGATGGGAATAGGGCCACTAAGGGATGGACAGGATAATAACACAGGCGGCGATAGAGAGATGGCAAAAATATTAAATAATTACTATGCTTCAGTATTTACCAGGGAGACAGAACAGGTGGACATGACATCGGATGATGAGATTAGTAATGAGTTAACTGCATTAAAATAAAAAGAGATAAATTAAATAACCTAATCAAACTTGAAGAGGATAAAACCCCTGGTCCAGACGGATTACATCCGCTCATTTTGAAAGAATCTAGGGAAGAGATAGCAGAGGCATTACTACACATTTAATAATTCGTTAGAAAAAGGTGTAGTACCAGAGAACTGGTGGATAGCTAATGTAATATTTATATTTAAGAAGGGAGATAGAATATGTCCAGGGAACTATAGACCAGTCAGCTTAACATTGGTGGTAGGAAAAATAATAGAATCCCTTCTAAAGGAGAAAATAGAAGAACATCTAGATACCAAAAATATAATAATGAATAGTCACCATTGATTTAAAAAGGGAAAGTCTTGCTTGACCAACCTCATTGAATTTTTTGACTAGGTAACGGAGAGTAGACGAGGGTAATGCAGCAGATGTAATTTATCTAGATTTTCAAAAGGCCTTTGATAAGGTACCACATAATAGACTAATGAATAAGGTCAGAGAATGCAGAGTCAGGGGACAATTAGCTGAATGGATAGCTAGCTGGCTTCAAGACAGAAAGTAGAGAGTAGGGGTAAAGGGTAGCTATTCACAGTGGCAGAAGGTGGGAATTGGTGCTGGGACCACTGTTGTTCACAATTTATTTTAACGATTTAGACTTTGGAATCAAAAACACAATTTCTAAATTTGCGGACAACACCAAATTACAGGTAGACATTAATAAACTTGCAGAATGGGCATATAATTGGCAAATCAATTTCAACACCGATAAATGTGAGGTATTACATTTTGGTAGGAAGAATAGGGAAGTCACATTACTTGGAGGGTGCGAGTCTGGGAGGGGTAGAGGAGCAAAGGGATCTCTGAGTACAAATCACTAAAAGTAGCGACACAGGTTAACAAGGCTATAAAAAAGCAAACCAAGCACTCGGGTTTATTTCTAGAGGGATAGAATTGAAAAGTAGTGAAGTTATGCTAAACCTGTATCGAACCTTGGTTAGACCACACTTGGAATACTGCGTACATATTATAAAAAGGATATAGAGGCACTGCAGAGAAGATTTACAAGGATGATACCAGAAATGCGAGGGTATACCTATCGGGAAAGGATGAACAGGTTGCGTCTCTTTTTTTTTCTCTTTTGAAAAGAGAGGGCTGAGGGGTGACCTAATGGAGGTCTTTAAAATTATGAAAGGTTTTGATAGAGTGGATACAGAGAGAGTGTTTCCAGTGTGGGGAAGAGCAAAACTAGAGGCCATCAATATAAGATGGTCACCAAGAAATAAAATAGGGAATTCAGTAGAAACTTCTTTACCCAAAGAGTGGTGAGAATGTGGAACTCGCTACCACAGGGAGTGGTTGAAGTGAATAGTATAGATGCATTTAAGGGTAGGTTAGATAAGCATATGAGGGAGAGGGGAATAGAGGGTTATGCTGATAGTTAGATGAAAGACAGGAGGAGGCTCGAGTGGAGCATAAAAGCCTGCATGGACTGGTTGGGCTGAATGGCCTGTTTCTGTGCTGCATATCCTATGTAATTTGCTGGTATGAGTTCCAATTCGTCACTGAATAAACATGCATGAGGTTTCCATGCATTTCTGCAATACTTTATCATAGGGAGTCATTTCCTTTTTGGAAGGACTAATGTGGGCACATTAAAATAAATGCAGTAATGATGAGGACAAAGTAATTCATATAGGAACGGGAGTAGACCATTTAGCCCCTCGAGCCTGTTCCGCCATTCAAGGAGATCATGGCTGACCTGTGACCTAATTCCAGATACCCGCCTTTGCCCATATCCCTTAATACTTTTGGTTAACAAAAATTTATCAATCTCCGATTTAAAATTAACAATTGATCTAGCATCAATTTCCGTTTGCGGAAGAGAGTTCCAAACTTATACCACCCTTTGTGTGTAGAAGTGTTTCCTAATTTCACTTCTGAAAGGTCTGGCTCTAATTTTTAGACTATGCCCCCAAGTCTGAGAATCCCCAACCAGCGGAAATAGTTTCTCTCTATCTACCCTATCTGTTCCCCTTAATATCTTGAAAACTTCGATCAGATCACCCCTTAATCTTCTAAATTCCAGGGAATACAAACCTAGTTTGTGTAATCTCTCCTCGTAATTTAACCCTTAGAGTCATTCTGGTAAATCTACGCTGCACTCCCTCCAAGGCCAATATATCCTTCCTAAGGTGTGGTGCCCAGAACTGCTCACAGTACTTTAGGTGTGGTCTAACCAGGGCTTTGTATAGCTGCAGCATAACTTCTATCCCCTTGTATTCTTGTCCTCTAGCTATAAAGACCAGCATTCCATTAGCCTTTTTGATTATTTTCTGTACCTGTCCATGACATTTTAATTATCTATGTACATCAACCCTCCCCCACCAAGTCTTTTTGGACCTCCACGGTTTCTAGCGTTTCATCATTTAGAAAGTACTCTGTTCTATCCTTTTTAGGTCCCAAGTGGATGACCTCACATTTGCCTATATTGAAATCCATTTGCCACAGTTTTGCCGATTCACTTAAAATTGCAAAGAGTTATCAATAGATTATGCTCTCCCATTCTTCTAAACTCCAGAGGATACTCCATTCTACTAAATCTCTCCTCACAGGACAGCCCTCTCATCCCAGGAATCAATCTAGTGAACCTTTGTTGCACCCCCTCTAAGGCAAGTATATCCTTCCTTAGGTAAGGATACCAAAACTGTACACAGTACTCCAGGTGTGGTCTCACCAAAGCCCTATATAATTACAGCAAGACTTCCTTAGTCTTGTGCTCCAACCCCCTTGCAATAAAGGCTAACGTACCATTTGCCTTCCTAATTGCTTGCTGTACCTGAATGTTAACTTTCTGTGATTTGTGTACAAGGACACCTAAATCCTTCTGAATACCAACAATTACTAGTCTCTCACATTTAAAAACAATATTCTGCTTTTCCATTCTTCCTAACAAAGTGGATAATTTCACACTTCCCCACATTGGGCAAGAAGGTGGTAGATGGAGTACAATCACTTAATTGGTCTATATCCCTTTGCAACCTCTTTGCGTCATCCTCATGGCTTACTTTCCCACTTAGCTTTGTATTGTTAGCAAACTTAAGAACATAACATAAGAATTAGGAGCGGGAGTAGGCCATACAGCTCCTCGAGCCTGCTCTGCCATTCAATAAGATCATGGCTGATCTTGGAGCTGAACCCCACTTTCACACATGATCCCCATATCCCTTAATTCCTCTGGAGTCCAAAAATATCTCTCTCAGCCTTGAATATACTCAATGACTCAGCATCCACAGCACTTTAGAGCAGAGAATTCCAAAGATTCACAACCCTATGAGTGAAGAAATTCCTTCTCATCTCATCTCAGTCTTAAAAGGCCAGCCCCTTATCCTGAGACTATGCCCCCAAGTTCTAGACTCTCCAGCCAGGGGAAACAATCTCTCAGTATCTACCCTGTCAATCCCCTCAGAATCTTATATGTTTCAATGAGATCACCTCTCATTCTTCTAAACTCCAGAGAGTATAGGCCCAATCTACTCAATCTCTTCTCATCGGACAATCCTCTCATACCAGGAATCAACCTAGTGAACCTTTGTCACACCGCCTCTAAGGCAAGTATATCCTTCCTTAAATAAGGAGACCAAAACTGTGCACATTACTCCAGGTGTGATCTCACCAGAGCCCTGTACAATTCTAGCAAGACTTCCTTACTCTTGTACTCCAACCCTCTAGCAGTAAAGGCCAACATGCCATTTGCCTTCCTAATTGCTTGCTGTACCTGCATGCTAACTCTGTTTCTTGTAGTAGGACACCCAAATCTCTCTCAACACCAACATTTAATAGTTTCTCACCATTTAAAGAAAGACTTGCATTTATATAGCGCCTTTCACTACCACCGGACATCTCAAAGCGCTTTACAGCCAATTAAGTACTTTTGAAGTGTAGTCATTGTCGTAACGTGGGAAACGCAGCAGCCAATTTGCACACAGCAAGGTCCCACAAACAGCAATGTGATAATGACCAGATAATCTGTTTTTTAGTGATGTTGATTGAGAGATAAGTATTGGCCAGGACACCAGGGATAACTCCCCTGCTCTTCTTCAAAATAGTGCCATGGGATCTTTTACGTCCACCTGAGAGAGCAGACGGGACCTTGGTTTAACATCTCATCCGAAAGACAGCACCTCCAACAGTGCAGCACTCCCTCAGTACTGCACTGGAGTGTCAGCCTAGCTTTATGTGTTCAAGTTCCTGGAGTGGAAATTGAACCCACAACCTTCTGACTCAGAGGCGAGTGTGCTACCAACTGAGCCACAGCTGACAGCACATTTAAAAAATATTCTGTTTTTCTATTCTTCCTACCAAAGTGAATAACCTCACATTTCCCCACATTATACTTCATCTGCCACCTTATTGCCCACTCACTTAACCTGTCTATATCCCTTTGCAGGCTCTTTGCATCCTCCTCACAGCTTACTTTTCCACCTAGCTTTGTATTGTCAGCAAACTTGGATACATTGCACTCGATCCCTTCATCTAAGTTATTAATATAGATTGTAAATAGCAGAGATCACTGATCCTTGCGGCACCCCACTAGTTACAGCCTGCCAATCTGAAAATGACCCGTTTATCCCTACTCTCTGGTTTCTGTCTATTAACCAATCCTTTATTCATGCTAATACCTTACCTCCAACCCCATGTGCCCTTATCTTGCTTAACAACCTTTTATGTGGCACGTTATTGAATGCCTTTTGGAAATCCAAATATACTACATCCACTGGTCCCTTTTATCTACCCTGCCAGTTATATCCTTAAAAAAACTCTAATAAATTTGTCAAACACGATTTACCTTTCATAAAACCATGTTGACTCTGCCTAATCATATCATATCATATTATGATTTTCTAAGTACCTTGTTACCACTTCCTTAATAATGAATTCCAGCACTTTCCCAACGACTGATGTCAGACTAAGTGGCCTGTAGTTCCCGGTTTTCTCTCTCCCTCCTTTCTTGAATTGCGGGGTTATATTTGCTACCTTCCAATCCGCTGGGACCTTTCCTGAATCTAGAGAATTTTGGAAGATCACACTATCTCTGCAGCCACCTGTTTTAGAACCCTAGAATATAGGCCATCAGGTCCAGGGGATTTGTCGGCTTTTAGTCCCATTAGTTTCTCAAGTACTTTTTCTCTACTGATATTAATTACTTTAAGTTCCTCACTCGCATTAGCCCCTCAGTTCCCTTGGATATACTACAAATAAAACCAGAAAATGCTGGAAATACTCTGGTCAGGCAGCATCTGTGGAGAGAGAAACAGAGTTAATGTTTCAGGTCGATGACCTTTTGTCAGAACCATCAGAACTGACGTACCTTGCTTTTAAATATATTACACTCGGCCCCCTCATATAATTAATTGATATAGATTTTAAATAGCTGAGGCCCAAGCACTGATCCAGGTGGCACTCCACTAATTACATCCTGCCATCCTGAAAATGACCCGTTTATTGCTACTCCTGTTTTCTGTCCATGAACCAATCCCTAATCCATGCCCTAATCGTGTGTGAAAACCTTTTGTGTGGCACCTTATCGAATGCCTTCTGAAAATCCACTTATACTATATCCACTGCTTCCCCCTTCTCTACCCTGCTAGTTACACCCTCAAAAAAACCCTCTAATAGATTTGTCAAACACTATTTTCTTTTCATAAAACCTTGTTGACTCTGCCTAATCATATTGTGATTTTCCAAGTGCCCTGTTATCCTGTCCTTAACAATATATTGTAGCATTTTCCCGACTACTGGTGTCGGGCTAACTGGCCTATAGTTCCCTGATTTTTCTCTCTCCCTCCTTTCTTGAACAGCGGGGGTTACATTTGCTACCTTCCAAGCCTCTGGGAATATTTTAGAATCTAGGGAATTCTGGAAGATCAAAACCAACATCCCTATTTAGCCATTTATTTCTTCACTTTACCTTTGCTGGGGATATACAAGGCTTTCCTTGTCCTTCAGCATGAATTTAAAAATAATCAACTTTTCTTCTGGAGCACCATTTTTGTTGTTACTCAACAACATATCCCAATGTGCCTTCCCCAAATCTTCCACCTTGAGACAAAATTCACCCCTTCTGAAATTAGGCAATGATATTAATTTATCAATAGTATTAAGTCACCTCATTAACTGAAATCTAACAAGACAATTATCACGATTCCCTCGAGACTCCCCCCATATGGTATCACTCCAAAGTACTAAATCTAATAAATTGTTCCCTCTAGAGTACTTTCTAACATGTTGTGTAAAGAAACAGTCATTAAGAGCGTCAACAAATGATCCACTCTCGCCTCCCTCAGCACTTGGCTGCCCTACTTCAGACCACTTAATAGATAAAATCCCTCATGATAACAACTCTGTACTGCTGCTTTTCTAATTTGCTCGCAGAATTCCCAGTTCTGCTCTATCTGGTGTTCTGGACTTGCTCCCGCTGCAGCTCTGTCTTGTTGACCAATATTCTGTCTAACATAGTTGGGGAACATAGGTACAAGAGTAGACAATTCGGCCCCTCGAGCCTGTTCCGCTATCCCCTTTCACAATTCAAGCTACACCCACTCCTTTATGAGCCAACGATTGGAAATTGACGAGGAATACATTGCATACAGCGAGGGAGGAATTTGCACTCGCCTTTCTCCTTTGTCTTGCTGACCTTCGTTGGCTCCACATCCACAACATATTAATTTGAAAACCCTCATCCTCATTTATAAATCATGCTGTGGCCTCACCTGCAATCTGTGAACTCCTCCAATCCCAAGTCCCAGCTTGTAACCCCTGCCCCTCTGACTCCAGCCTACTGTGTATTCCCTCCTTCCACTCCACCATTAGTGGTAGATTCTTCAACTCTCACGTTCCTGCATTCTAGAATTCTGTTTCCAAACCCTGCTCTGCCTTGAAAAAGCTCCTCAAAACCTATTTCATACCACGGCTCGGTTACTTCCACTAACTCTTAACTCTTGCTTGGTGCTCATTTATCCCCTCCCCCTTTTCTGAAGCGCCTTTGGATATTTCGCTACATTAAGGCGCTATTTAAGTTCATGTTACTGCTGCTGATGATCACCAAAAGTTTTTCCTGTAATTTATACCAGCTCTGACACTTGAAGAAATTACCTATTTGGAAGCCAGCAATAGCTATTGTTTTAATATTGATTACTCTGAAGTGTCCTGTACTCAGTTCCAATATAATGTGTTACATGATCCTTTATTATCTATCTTTGATTTGTGTTCCTGAGCATCCACAGGTTTTAATAGTCTTTTGTGTTTAGCTAACTGAGGTACTTCCCTCTAGCTTGTGACATTAGGGATGTTGAAGACATTTTTTTTAATTAATATTTTAGGAAATTTGTTCTCTGTCATTGTCTTACAGTTTTTCTTGATCTTTTAACAAAAAGGGAAATACATCACTCCAGATTCGAAAACCTAAGATTAAAAGCCATTTAGTTTTACGTCGAGGCACTGAAAAGTGATTCGTTGCAGAGAAAAAAAAGTCAAAGTTTATCAAAACTTTTTTCAGTGCAAAAAGTCTACTTTTGTAATGAAAGGGGAAGTATGAAATACTGCTTAAAAATGTAGACATTTAAATTTGTCTTTTTTTATTTTGCCCTGAATTTCTGAGCGAGTTGAGGTATCCGTGCTGAAGAAGGGAGGATTTTCTATTTTGTGTTGGCACTCCCAGGTGAAATGTAGCACAAGTAGCTGCAGTGTGAACTTCCTGTACTCTTCCCCAAAAATGTGCCTAACCTCAGAATGGCATCCCCTACTTTGGTTTTTACATATTTTATGGCTTAAATTAAAAGCTTACGTTTGAGTTCTTTGATTAAATAATTTTCCAATTATGGGCAATAGAATATTCAAAGTCTGATGCCAAACACATCTACACTGACAGAGCATTTTGATTTTTATGAATCTGGAGAGAAGGGAAAAATGTCTAAGTAGCTCCACAAAATTCATAATCTGCAATGTGAATTGAACTATGCTCACGTGGAGGGTAAACACTGACCTGGACTGAATGACCGATTTCCTTGTGACTTCTATGTATCACTACCTTGGCAATAAAGAGTGCCCTGTTATCAGCTAGTTGTTGTGTCTTGGTGTATTAGATACTCTAAAAGGCTTCTTTACTGTCCTCCAATGCATCATTTACTGGTGTATAGCCCTGAAGTACTGTCAGTTTTTAGTGATCAGCAATGAGCCATGCTATTAGAATTTCAATTACACTGCTGTAGTCCACTAGACTCTTGGCTGCTTCCTTTGACACTATGGTACACATTGCAATCTTCTGTTTATCTCTGTGCCCTTTGTATGCGCTGCTTTTTGTCTGAATCACTTCATTGTCTGTCTCTTTACCTATTGTAATCTCAGCCACTCTAATTGATGCTTAGCAGATGTTTTCACATTACAGTTTTTACTTATTTGGTTAAGATTTGCTACAAGATTACCCTGTGCCACTCCAGGCTTTCTCTACCATCCACAGCCTATTGTTGACTATCCTGTTTTCCACACTTAGAATGGAACATGGTGGGGTGTGAGAGGAAGGTAGGGGAGAAACATGGTGGGGTGTGAGAGGAAGGTAGGGGAGAAACATGGTGGGGTGTGAGAGGAAGGTAGGGGAGAAACATGGTGGGGTGTGAGAGGAAGGTAGGGGAGAAACATGGTGGGGTGTGAGAGGAAGGTAGGGGAGAAACATGGGGTGTGAGGAAGATAGGGGAGAAACATGGTGGGGTGTGAGAGGAAGGTAGGGAAGAAGCATGGTGGAGGAAGGTAGGGGAGAAACATGGTGGGGTGTGAGAGGAAGGTAGGGGAGAAACATGGTGGGGTGTGAGGAAGGTAGGGGAGAAACATGGGGTGTGAGGAAGATGGGGAGAAACATGGTGGGGTGCGAGAGGAAGGTAGTGGAGAAACATGGTGGGGTGTGAGAGGAAGGTAGGAGAGAACATGGTGGGTGTGAGAGGAAGGTAGTGGAGAAACATGGTGGGGTGTGAGAGGAAGGTAGGGGAGAAACATGGTGGGGTGTGAGAGGAAGGTAGTGGAGAAACATGGTGGGGTGTGAGAGGAAGGTAGGAGAGAAACATGGTGGGGTGAGAGAAGGTAGGGAGAAACATGGTGGGGTGTGAGAGGAAGCATGGTGGGGTGTGAGAGGAAGGTAGGGAAGAAGCATGGTGGGGTGTGAGAAGGTAGGGGTGGTGGTGTGAGAGTAGTGGGAAGCATGGTGGGTGTGAGAGGAAGGTAGGGAGAAGCATGGTGGGGTGTGAGAGGAAGGTAGGGGAGAAGCATGGTGGGGTGTGAGAGGAAGGTAGGGGAGAAACATGGTGGGGTGTGAGAGGAAGGTAGGAGAGAAACATGGTGGGGTGTGAGAGGAAGGTAGGGGAGAAACATGGTGGGGTGTGAGAGGAAGGTAGGGGAGAAACATGGTGGGGTGTGAGAGGAAGGTAGGAGAGAAACATGGTGGGGTGTGAGAGGAAGGTAGGGGAGAAACATGGTGGGGTGTGAGAGGAAGGTAGGGGAGAAACATGGTGGGGTCCACAAATGGAACAATTTTTTTAATGTAGAGAAGCCTAGGTGGAGGGTCATGACCTATGGTTCAGACTTAACACCAAGGTTGAAAAGTATAGAAAAGAAGATGCATTTATTAAGATAAATAAGTAGTGGTGGTTAGGTAATGCCACACTTAGATTTTGAAAACCTGTAGATGGAAGCTATTTCAACTATACACAGTTCCTAGGGTTTTGCCAGAACAAACACACGCTCATAGCTAAACTTAGAGTAAAGAATATATAATAAATAGGAAATCAAGAGTATTTGTGGGAGGTCTAATGTCAAACTGAGGAGAGGTCTTGAGTGGAGTTGCACAAGACCGAGTGCCTCAAACCCTATTGTTTCATAACATAAGAAATAAGAGCAGGAGTAGGCCATATGGCCTCTCGAGCCATTCAACAAGACCATGGCTGATCATCGACCTCAACTCCACTTTCCCGCTCGATCTCCATATCCCTTGATTCCCCCATAGAGCCCAAAAATCTATCGATCTCAGCCATGAATATACTCAAAGGCTCTGCATTCACAACCCTCTGGGGCAGAGAATTCCAAAGATTCACAACCCTCTGAGTGAAGAAATTCCTCCTCATCTCAGTCTTAAATGGTCTACCCCTTATCCTGAGACTATGCCCTCTAGTTCAAGACACTCTAGCCAGGGAAAACAACCTCTCAGCATCTACCCTGTCACTTCCCTTCAGAATCTTGTATGTTTCAATGAGATCACCTCTCATTCTTCTAAACTACAGATAGTATAGGCCCATTCTACACAATCTCTCATCATAGGACAGCCCTCTCATCCCAGGATGATAATCATAGAATGGTTACAGCACAGAAGAAGGCCTTTCGGCCTGTCGAGCCTGTGCCAGCTTTCTGCAAAAGCACTTCAGCTAGTCCCACTCCCCTGCCCTTTCCCCATAGCCCTGCAATTTCCCCCCCCTCAGGTACTTGTCCAATTACCTTTTGAAAGCCATGATTGAGTCTGCCTCACCACCCTTTCAGGCATTGCATTCCAGATTCTAACAACTCGCTGCATAAAAAGGTTTTCCCTTATGTCGCCTTTGGTTCTTCTGCCAATCACCTTACATCTGTGTCCTCTGGTTCTCGACCCTTCCGCCAATGGGAACAGTTTCTCTCTCTCTCTACTCTGTCTAGACCCCTCGTGATTTTGAATACCTCTATCAAATCTCCTCTCAACCTTCTCTGCTCTTAGGAAAACAACCCCAGCTTCTCTAGTCTGTCCACGTAACTGAAGTCCCTCATCCTTGGAATCATTCTCGTAAATCTTTTCTGCATCCTCTCCAAGGCCTTCACATCCTTCCTAAAGTGTGGTGCCCAGAATGGACACAATACTCAGTTGAGGTCGAACCAGTGTTTTATAAAGGTTCATCATAACTTGCTTTTGTACTCTGTGCCTCTATTTATGAAGCCCGGTATCCTGTATGCTTTTTTAACCGCTTTCTCAACCTGCCCTGCCACCTTCAATGATTTATGCACATATATCCCCAGGTCTCTCTGTTCATGCACCCCCTTTAGGAATGTACCCTTTAGTTTATATTGCCTCTCCTCGTTCTTTCTACCATAATGTATCACTTTGCACTTTTTTGTGTTAAATTTCATCTGGTCCAAGTACCGACCCCTGGGGAACATAACTGTATACCTTCCTCCAGTCCGAAAAACAACCGTTCACCACTACTCCCTGTTTCCTGTCACTTGGCCAATTTCATATCCACGCTGCCACTGTCCCTTTTATTCCATGGGCTTCAATTTTGCTGGCGATCCTATTATGTGGCACTTTATCAAATGTCTTTTGGAAGTCCATATACATCACATCAAATGCATTGCCCTCATCAACCCTCTCCTGTTAACTCATCAAAAAACTCGATGAAGTTAGTTAAACATGATTTGCCTTTAACAAATCCGTGCTGGCTTTCCTTAATTAATCCACACTTGTCCAAGTGACTGTTAACCTTGTCCCGGATTATCGTTTCTAAAAGCTTCCCCACTAGTGAGGTTAAACTGACTGGCCTGTAGTTGCTGGGTTTATCCTTACACCCTTTTTTTGAACAAGGGTGTAACATTTACAATTCTCCAATCCTCTGGCACCACCCCAGTAGCTAAGGAGGATTGGAAGATTATGGCCAGTACCTCCTGCGATTTCCTCCTTAACCTCCCTCAGCATCCTAGGATGCATTCCATCCAGTCCTGGTGACTTATCAACTTTAAGTTCAGACAGCCTTTCTAGTACCACCTCCTTATTAATTTTTATCTCATCCAGTAACTCCACTGTGGAATCTGTGGAAATGACCTGGATATCAAATTGTCAGGTAGTCACATTTACTGATGACACAAAAGTAGTAAGAATAGTTGACAGCGGGAGGTAAAGCTCAATTATGCAGTTAAGGAGACACATACAAGTAAAAATTGTTAATCTAAAGTATTACACACAGGTAAAATTGTGGAGCATTTTATTTGGGAATTAATTAACACAGGGAGACTTCGAAAAGATCCTGGCAGTCATAGTAGACTCATTGGTTTCAGAAAATGGGATAATATAATTTAAAAAAAGTAAGATTTCAAGGATAATTTTGCAAGGTGCGCTAGACAGGCTGGTTGGAAATAAGACTGTGACATTGTAGCACTGATTCTCTCATCCACGCTCCCTGCTCGCAAGGCTCTGTGTTAGAAGTGGAGACTTGCAAAATTACCCCTTTAACTATGGCCAGAATAATAACACAAATCTACAGAAATTATGCTGAGTCTCCACACCAGAAAACCAACATACAGGAAACTCTTTATTAACTGGCACCGACGGGACCGGCGTGGTGCCGGTTAATCAAAAAGTCCGGATAATGGAGAGTTATATCTCCCAACGTACGAGAGCCCCGTACACATTGACATGCGCCTGCATTCAGAGCTCCGTCTCCCCGGGGACCGCCAACTGACCAGCCTACCCGGGCTGCACATTCCCCTCCCAATCTACACGCTCTGATACAAGGCAAATGCCTCGGGGTTTTTTTTAAAGTTAATTTTAAACGAGAGATGAAGGAAAACCCCGGTTACCTACTCAAGAATTTTGCCGGTTAAGAGAGATTTCCGGATATTTGGGTGCCGGTTAATAAAGAGTTTCCTGTATTTACATTAGAAGGTATGGAATAGAGCAGTAAGTCTGATTCCGAGTGTAAAGGCTATGAAGAAAAACTAAAGTAGCTTCAGTCCTGCAGTTGAGAAAGAAAGGAACGAAAGAGGGACAATGTCACGTATATAAAATGTTGAATTATAATAGATTGGATAAACTCAGATTGTGACTTCAAGGTAAACAAAGGAAGTAGGATCAGAGGGCTTAAATGGAAATGAAAGTAAATTTGGAACAAATATCGGTCAAACTTCTTCATTCAGTGATAACCAAGCAATACAATAGAGGGAAAAAGTATCAATTAGTTGCCAGAATGGGAGCGTCGACGTACTAGATGGATGGACTTCTTCAGGATAAATAGCCTTTCTAATTTTATTTTCTAAATTAGGATCAATTTTCATTGAGCTGTTTGCACAAATTGTCTGACCTCCACACCTGGTTGAATGAACTTTCTGCAATATGCATCGATTAAGCAGCTTGTCAGCTGCTTGAGAAATGTTAAGAATCATTGCAGGCACATTATAATTGATTGACTTTTTTTTGCTTCCACTCAATCATTGTACAAAATTGCACATGTCTCAACCATGGGACCCCATGATTTTGTTAGTAGGTTACAAATAAATAAAAATGAGGTTTTCTTTTTTTTTTAAAACAAAACAAAATGTGACCCAATTTTTGAGACTATCGAAACTCCTTTGTGTGTAAAACTTCAAAGCCACCAGTGAAAGGTGACTTTTTAAATCCATCAGCGTCCCAGTTTTGAATTGGATGATCAGGCAACTCTGCCGATACTACTTTGTTCTCCACTCTCTCTAATTTAATGCTTCAAATTTGAATGACCCTTTTAGTTCATATTCTTAGTGTTTTTGTAATTGCAGAATGGTTGGAAAATTTTATCCTGAACTGCAGTCGTCACTGTCTTTTCAGCAATCTTCCCTCCTCCCAGAATTTTAGTTCTCTACACTTGCTCCATCATACACACCATGTACTGTTTCCTAACCAAGAGTGTGGGTCAGTGAACTGTTCAGAATGTCAACTTCTTAGCTGCCCACTGGTCAGTGTGAGAGTGTGAGCCAATACTGCTGATTCATTATAAACCAATATGAAGAGTATTTGGTTTGAGTTAAATACGAGCTCTAAATAATTGAATAGAATCATAGAATAGTGCAGCACAGAAGGAGGCCATTCGGCCCATCGAGTCTACAGGTGTTTGTTGAACAAGTATAGTCATGACACTCAGGGTGACCAATGATTGACATTTTTTCTGTCCTCCGAGAGGAAAATATCCTGCCTGTCATGAAGCACTCCATCTAGAGGTTTTGAAACGTGTTCCCGATGAGGCCAGGTGGGCTGAGATGACTGGCAGTCCTGGCAATTGAACTTGTGAACTCTTTATAGCTGGGAACAGGTTTTGTATTGTTTGTGCCATTGCTGTGTCTCCTTGCATTTTTATAAATGTTGGAATGCTGAAAGTTGAAGAATCTAGCTGTTGGCTTGAACGGCACAAAATCACACATCTGACTTGATTATTTAAGAAAACCTGTAAATGTGGATTTGTTCAATAATGGGGAATGTTTTTGTAAAATGAAAATCCGTGCTACATTTGGCCTCCATTACTTCGGGCTACAGAGGGTCCAAATCAGTAAGAGTTCTAGCTCCTGATTACTACTCAGTGACCCATGCTAGAAAGTGCACGTGTAGATGTCACATCGGAACAGAAGCAAAATATTGCGGATGCTGGAAATCTGAAATATAGGAACAGAATTGGATTTGGCTTTGCTATCTTCCCCCCCCCCCCCCCCCCCCACCCCCCCTCTGCCAGGGGTTGAATAGCAGACCAGCATTTGTTGGTTACACTGACAGGTGAAGATTGGCCACTTGTGCAAGATTCCAGAGGGTTGCTGGTGCCAACTGAACCATACCCTTGTGTGAGTCACTGCCTTCAGGAGAAAATTGGGCGATGGAGGGAGGAAATCAGCAGTATGCATGTAGAAGCTTGAAAAGTACTTCAGCACCACAAATATAGTGGTAGCAATTCTGTAACAAAATGAAAACTGTAAAATATTATATTTTTAACATTTTATTCAGAGTAGCACATATGTTATATATATATATATTAGTTTGCATTTAGAAATATACACAAAGCCACTATTGCAGATGAAGTGCAAACATTTTCATTTGCATATTTTCAAAGCTGTAAACGATGTTTCTTGCTGACAGGGTTTAATGTATTCTGAATCCATGAAGGCAGCTAGATTATAAAGAAGGGCAGAATTTTATTTATATCGCTAAATAGCATTAGTGCTACAGCACTCAGCGCTAATGCTATTTAACAGCATGCAAACAAAGCAGAATTTTAAATTATTATTTCTCCCCGGTCTCTTCATGCTGCCTAGCTTCCATCGGTATTCACGATAGTACACCTTTTAAAAAATCAAACCTTACCTGAGAATTTATGTGTTACGTCTCCTAAATGCAACCATTCACGTTATTTGTGATATATTCCTGCATCACTATTTCCTGAATATATCAGAAACATTAGCCTCAATTTTAATCTATCTCGCCCGGTGGGAATGGTTGGGTTTGGGTTGGCGCCTGTTTTACCGGATGTTTACCTCGTCCGATTTTATTTTCCGTGGGCGGATTAGGTTAAAATCGGGGCTGATAATTCTGGGGTAGGGGTGCATAATATATTAATACATGATTGAGGGCTTTGGACTATATTTTCATGTACTTTACGATATACTTGTACAGTTGGTTGGGTTTAATGTCATGATTAAATTGGTTGAAATATCCTAAATAGGCCACTGTTTTGGAAGCAGTACATTCTCTCTCAAAATTCAACAGACTTTGCCATCCAATCACATTTGCCAAATGTATTTTTATAATCTCTCATATCATCAAATTGGTGAAAAACCTGAAAGCCGACATGTCTGTTTATTAGGGTAGAAACTTTGATGCAAGTAAACTGGAAAAAATGGAGAAAGAAATAATGAAATGACAAACATTAATACATTTATATTCAACAATGTTATCTAAGTAGCCAGATTATAATTTTGAATAGGAGTGCTTTGGCGGCCTGAGCAGTGTCATCCATTGACTCTGTTTCTTTTCAGTCCAAATAATTCCATCAAGGAAAAGAACATGAAACGGTTTTAGTTAATGAGTCAGATAACATTTCATAATTTTCCCATGTTTTTCTATCAAATAGAGGCTAAAACATTTTTAAATAATAACAAATGTATTTAGACGATAATGCTCCTTGGCACTCATCAGTGTTTCAGTGGAGTGAGTGACACGACAGAAGAGATGTTCAGAGGTCAATAAATAGGCGGCTAACTTAATTTTCCTCTCTCGCCACTCTTACGAGTAGACTGTTTTAAGAGGAGCATGGACAGAGGGCTGGAAGTAGGTACTCTCTCCAGTTGGGAATGGTCGATGGTGAATGGTAGACTTAAAGAAGGAGGGAAAAGGGGAAAATAATTTAAAAATGAAGGAGGGGAAGGGGAAAAAAAAACTCCAGACAATATACCAAACAACTCTTTTATTTGAAATGTTTCATCTTAAAAGGGAAACATGCAAACTTAGAGTTCAGACTATGAGACACAAAAAAGGTTTCTATTTTATGCAGTCAGGAATACTGTGGTGGATGGAGCTGCTACAATTTACAAATAAATGTGTATTTTATAAATAATTGAATTCTTTTATTTATTTTCACTCATGTATCAAACTGTGGTGAAATTACATTTAAAAAAAAAAGAAATGGTGGCAGTTGTAAGGCATTGTTAAACAAAAATATTTGACGCATAATACCAAATTATTAAATACATTTCTAGCTACTTCTGTCCCTGCTCATTGAATTCTAACCTGTGTATACTTTATTGTGTTGTAGTTCTCTCTTGTTTTTACCAGCCCTTTTTTAATTCTGCCTTTAGCCTCTTATCTTGTTTTGTTCTGGTTGTCTAATCACTTTACTGGCTGTTTGATTTGTATCTCTGGTCTCCTGCTGGATTCTTGATCTCTGCTCTGGTCGCATCCCATTCTGTCCCAGTTCACTGATCATTTTTTAAATTCGTTCCTGGGATGTGGGCGTCGCTGGCAGGGCCAGCATTTATTGCCCATCCCTAATTGCCCTCGAGAAGGTGGTGGTGAGTCGCCTTCTGGAACCGCTGCAGTCCATGTGGTGAATGTACTCCCACAGTGCTGTTAGGGAGGGAGTTACAGGATTCTGACCCAGCGACTATGAAAGAACGGTGATATACTTCCAAGTCAGGATGGTGTGTGACTTAGAGGGGAACTTGGAGGTGATGGTGTTCCCATGCGCCTGCTGCCCTTGTCCTTCTCGGTGATAGAGGTCGTGGATTTGGGAGGTGTTGTCGAAGAAGCCTTGGCGAGTTGCTGCAGTGCATCTTGTAGATGGTACACGGTACGCCGGTGGTGGAGGGAGTGAATGTTTAAGGTGGTGGATCAAGTGGGCTGCTTTGTCCTGGATGGTGTCAAGCTTCTCGAGTGTTGTTGGAGCTGCACTCATCCAGTCCAGTGGAGAGTATTCCATCACACTCCTGACTTGTGCCTTGTAGATGGTGGAAAGGCTTTGGGGAGTCAGGAGGTGAGACACTCGCCGCAGAATACCCAGCCTCTGACCTGCTCTTGTTGCCACAGTATTTATGTGGCTGGTCCAGTTAAGTTTTGGTCAATGGTGACCCCCAGGATGTTGATGGTGGGGGATTCAGCGATGGTAATGGTGTTGAATGTCAAGGGGCGGTGGTTAGACTCTCGCTTGTTGGAGATGGTCATTGCCTGGCACTTCTGTGCCGCGAATGTTACCTGCCACTTATTAGCCCAAGCCTGAACATCTTCCAGGTCTTGTTGCATGCGGGCATCGACTGCTTCATTATCTGAGGAGTTGTGAATGGCACTGAGCACTGTGCAGTCATCAGCGAACATCCCCATTTCTGATCTTATGTTGGAGGGAAGGTCATTGATGGAGCAGCTGAAGATGGTTGGGCCTAGGACACTGCCCTGAGGAACTCCTGCAGCGATGTCCTGGGGCTGTGATGATTGACCTCCAACCATCTTCCTTTGTGCTAGGTATGAGTTCTCCCCCCCCCCCCCCCCCCCCGCCCCCCCGATTCCCATTGACTTCAGTTTTACTAGGGCTCCTTGATGCCACACTTGGTCAAATGCTGCCTTGATGTCAAGGGCAGTCATTCTCACCTCACCTCTGGAATTCACCTCACCTCTGGAATTCAGCTCCTTTGTCCATGTTTGGACCAAGGCTGTAATGAGGTCATGAGCCGAGTGAGCAGGTTATTGGTGAGTAAGTGCCACTTGATAGCACTGTTGATGACACCTTCCATCACTTTGCTGATGATTGAGAGTAGACTGATGGGGCGGTAATTGGCTGGATTGGATTTGTCCTGCTTTTTGTGGACAGGACATACCTGGGCAGTTTTCCACATTGTCTGACAGATGCCAGTGTTGTATCTGTACTGGAACAGCTTGGCTAGAGGCGCGGCTAGTTCTGGAGCACAAGTCTTCAGCATGACAGCCAGGATGTTGTCAGGGCCCATAGGGATTGGGGGTAATGTACTGACTTGGCTAGAGAACTGGTTGGCAGACAGGAAGCAAAGAGTTGGAATAAACGGGTCTTTTTTCCGAGTGGCAGGCAGTGACTAGTGGGGTACCGCAGGGATCGGTGCTAGGACCCCAGCTATTCACAATATATATTAATAATCTAGACGAGGGAACTAGATGTAATATCTCCAAGTTTGCAGATGACACAAAGCTGGGTGGGCGTGTGTGCTGTGAGGAGGATGCAGAGAAACTCCAGTATGATTTGGACAGGTTGGGTGATTGGGCAGATGCAGTATAATGTGGATAAATGTGAGGTTATCCACTTTGGTGGCAAAAACAGGAAGGCAGATTATTATCTGAATGGCAATAGATTGGGAAAAGGGGAAGTGCAACAAGACCTGGGAGTCCTTGTGCACCAGTCGTTGAAGGTAAGCATGCAGGTGCAGCAGGCGGTTAAGAAGGCAAATGGTATGTTGGCCTTCATAGCGAGAGGATTCGAGTACCGGAGCAAGGAGGTCTTGCTGCAGTTGTACAGGGCCTTGGTGAGACCACACCTTGAGTATTGTGTGCAGTTTTGGTCGCCTTATCTGAGGAAGGATGTTCTTGCCATGGAGGGAGTGCAGCGAAGATTCACCAGACTGATACCTGGGATGGCAGGAATGACGTATGAAGAGAGATTGGGACGATTGGGCTTGTATTCGCTGGAGTTTAGAAGAATGAGAGGGGATCTCATTGAAACTTATAAAATTCTAACAGGACTAGACAGACTAGATGCAGGAAGGATGTTCCCGATGATGGGTGAGCCCAGAACCAGGGGTCACAGTCTAAGGATAAGGGGTAAGCCATTTAGGACTGAGATGAGGAGGAATTTCTTCACCCAGAGATTGGTGAACCTGTGGAATTCTCTACCACTGAAGGCAGTTGAGGCCAATCATTAAATATATTCAAGAAGGAGTTAGATATATTTCTTAAGGCTAAAGGGATCAAGGGATATGGGGAGAAAGCAGGGACAGGGTACTGAATTTGGATGATCAGCCATGATCTCATTAAATGGCGGAGCAGGCTCGAGGGGCCGAATGGCCTACTCCTGCTCCTATCTTCTATGTTTCTATGCATGTAGTCCTGTGTTGCAGCTTCCCCAGGTTGGCACCTCATTTTTAGGTACACCTGGTGCTGCTCCTGGCATGCTCTTCTACACTCCTTATTGAACCAGGGTTGGTCCCCTGGCTTGATGGTAATGGTAGAGTGAGGCATATGCCGGGCCATGAGGTTACAGATTGTGGTGGAATACAATTCTGCTGGTGCTGATGGTCCACAGCGCCTCATGGATGCCAATTTTGAGCTGCTAGATCTGTTCTGAATCTATCCCGTTTAGCACGGCGGTAGTGCCACACAACACGATGGAGGGTGTCCTCAGTGTGAAGACGGGACTTGCTAAAATTCAAATACATCCCTCAGAATTTATAGAAATTGCATTAATTTTATTAATCTGGCACCCATTGTTTACATAAAGTTAATAATTAAATTGACCTGTGTGATGAGGTCAAAAAAGATGAGTTGGGCTGCTAGACCTACCAGTTTTGCTTTAGTGCTATCATTAAAGATGATTATTGTGGTTACCTTCTGTGCCTTTAGAACATTTCAGTCAGTCAGCAATATCAACGTAATTTATTCAAGTCATTACTGCTTTACTCAAGAAGACACATCACAGCATGAATTCCAACACTCGTGCCGCAGTAACTGAACTGAAATTGCACAGATCTACATTAGTGGGAAACACATTCCATCAATGGGGGTATATTTTCCAGTTGGTGGGATTGGCACATGGTAATTGCGCCAAGTGCAATTTTCTGTCCATTTGAAAAGTTTGTGCTGTGAGCTTCTGCTCATCGGAAGTGGGGGAAAACCAGGAAAGCTCATGGCTCTGTGGCTCCACAGTTAGTACTGCAATGAACAGCCACTTCTTTGACATTTATATGTTGAAAAAAATTATATTGTGCAACTTTAAGTGAAATTCTATCGATAATCAAATTAATAAATACATTGGGCCAGAATATACTATAAAAATAAAGGTGAGGTTAATGGTGCTCACCGTTATTTTGCGCAGATCGGACTGCAACTTCAGGCGAGGGAAGATGTGTGGTTAAACACAAAAATCCGGAAGCTTTTACCAAGCGTAAGAATTTCATGGGCATTCGCTGGGCAGAAGTTGGGCAAATAGCCCAACTCTCCGCCTGCGGATGCCCTTTTCCCGGGGATGTGGATGATCTGTCAAGAAGGTTCTTGACAGATCACAAGTTCTGGGTTTTAGTCTATGTGCTTCGCATGCCTAAACCCGGAACTTGTGCGTAAGCACCCGTAGGGGCCGCAAATTACGGCCCAATATCTACACTATGTGATTACATTGTGGTCTTTACTTCTCAACTATTTATTGAACGTAACCAATTGTGTTTGCGTTTAATTAATTTGTAGTGCCAGTATTGATTGAAAACATCAAAACTAGGGCTGCAAATTAGACAAGTGTTATGATACAAAACAAAAACCAGTTCCAAACCTTGCAACTTGGACAGGCAACATGGTGCAGCATCACATGACATATACTCGGATGTCACAAAGTTAAAGCCTCACAAGAATTCCTCATTACCTCGCACAAGACACTTATTCTTCTCATAACGGAGGGGCCAACTGAACAGCTGGATGCCAAGTACCACTGGAGTTTCAAGTCATTAGACTCAGTACTTCCCCAGGCAATTTGTCCACAAACAACAGATGCTGCTGCTGTTGCGCTATGTTGGCAAGTGTCCAATGCAGCACAGCACTTCAGCCTTCTTTCCCCACAACCACGCTGAAGCACACTCCATTAGATCATTTGCAGCCTTCACTGCTGCCTCTTCCAACCTCCCAATAATCTCAATAACCACAAAGTTCAGCAGGCAATGTAACCTCGGCATAAAGCTTCAAATATATCCACCCACTCCTGCCACTCCAACTTCCAAGCCAGTAAATGCAGAGCTATGTTTTGAAGTAAGCCATATTGTCCATATTATTAGTATGGTATCAGGAAATGTAAAGTGCTTTAAGATAATCTAGGACATTATCAATCCTAAGAGTTAATTAGATAAAATGGATTAATCGTTAATAAGTGTGTTCCTCTGCCTTTTTTTCCCCTATTGGGAATCTTAATTAACCAAGCATAGCATTAACTTATGTGTTATTAATAAAACAACATTTTGATTTTATTTATTGAATGTTCGTTCTTTGGCTTTCCTGGCCATTTACTCTGCTTTTCTAAGCACATGACTAATTATAAGTCCTGCTAACCTATATTGTTATAAAAATTCCGCTATCCCTGCCACAGCCCATAATGCTGGAAGGTGACCTGACCTCTTATGTTCTGCCAACTATAACTTTATTTATAGTTCTGTCCTCACAAAACAATTTTGCAAAATCTGTCAAACCTATCAATTTAACTTTGATTAGGTCCAACCTAATTGAAATTTAATTAGTCCATATAGTTTCCATAACACCACGTCGAAAATCAGTGCTGCTCGTGCAGAAACATCTTGTCACTTAAGTATGTATTTATTCAGGCCCTCTGTTAGGATAATGATGTATTCCAGTAACACTGTCCCTTTTAGAATACCAAATGTAGTAATAACATCAGTAACAAGACAGTCCCCCAATTTCTGCTGACAAGCTACTTTTCTACCTGACTTCTATCCAAGGGGTTCCTTTTATAATGAGTGATGAGATGGATGCGCATTGCATTCCCTCCATTAAGTCCCATTGTTGCCACCCTATCGAGCTCTGCAATGGTTGTCAATGATTAAGGAATTATTTCTATGCTTGTTTTCCACTATTTAATTTATGCCCTAAAATTAACAAAACAGTTCCCATCTTCTGATTTGAATAATCAGCATTTTTAATTCTCATGAAATCCACACTATTTTCCATATTGCACTGAATATGTTAAGTGTGAGGCTTTCATTGTATTTGTGAAATAAATCTAATTGGATCAACTCATTAAGCACAAGAGACAGATACATTTAATTAAAATATTTTAAAATTTAATGGCAATACTTTTAACAGCCTTGTTACAAAAAAAGTAGAGGTGGTTGGTAGTGGGGGTGGGGGGGGGGGGGGGGAAGAGAAAAATGCAGTGCCTCCCTTCTCACAGGTAAGAACCAGAGAGCAAGTTACTCCAGGGCACTCAGTTATACCTGGTTACAACGTGGCATCAAAAGAACCCCCAGGGGTAGACTATCCAACCATTCTGTTGCATAGTAAACGAACAGATTATCTGGTCATTATCACATTACTGTTTGTAGGGTCTTGCTGTACGCAAATTGATGCCGCATTTTGCTACATTACAACAGTGACTCCACTTCAAAAGTACTTCATCGGCTTTGGGACGTCCTGAGGTCGTGAAAGGCACTGTATAAATGCTAAGTTCTTTCTAGTAACATGCGCCGGTCTTTTTTTCTTAATAAATATTGGGACAATCTGACGAAGGGAAGAAAAAAAAATCAAACCTTAATTTATTTGAAAGAAAATAGCACTTACATTTTTTATTCTCCTCGTGAGTGATGACATTGCTGGATGGAACACTTCACTACTTTTGGCATCCAGTGTCAGTGTCAAGCACTCCAAGGTGAAGTCACAGTTTGCATGCAGGGTAAAGCTTGCTCCATTCTGCCCTGACCATTAATTTTTAGGTACGAAACTTTGTGTTTATAATTGAGAAGAAAAGATGCAGAAGTTATAGAATCACTGATAAGAACAGTGATCTAGTAGCTCTTGGGGAAAAATTCAATTGCAGGATAGAGACACAAAGGAGATTTAGACTCTGCAGTGGGAGCATGGACTGAGATCTGGAGAGATCGTTGCTACAATGTTGGAGGAGCAGAGCATGCTCCCATCAGCTGTTCGAGAATAAGGGGTTCAAATCCCAGGATCTCTGTTGCTGATAATCTGCCACCTGCAATTTGACTGATTTTTTTTATCAGTTCTTTGCTGGGCCTTTAACAGTTCCTTGCAAAGGGGGGAAATAAAGATGAAGACAACTGGAGGAGCCAAGTGGAGCATGTTCATGTCTTCCTGTTACCTGTTGCTCCACTCCTCCAGTACTATGATATTTAAATGGTGACGCTCCCCCCCTGACTTCAGTCCAGGCCTCCACTGCTGATTTCAAATTGGAGACAGGGCGAGCAGAGGGAACCAGTGCTGAAGTTGGGAGGGAGAGTTACTATTTAAGTATCATAAGAAGGAGACTTGAAGAACAGCTGACAGCAGATGTTAGGAATGTGGTAGCTGAAATGAGAAATGTATTTGTTGACACTGTAGCTAGGCGGAAGTTTTGCAATGTTAACTCTCACCTTGTATGAGCTTCATGGATTTTTTTGGGTGGAACTTCGGGGGGTGTCTTGTATGTAGATTGCATTATGAGTGAGTATATACAGTACAATTACAATGCATCAACAGCTATACTATATAGTATCCTACCCATGTTCTTGGGTGGAAAATAGTATGTGGTCTGAGTAGAACTTAAGAGATGGACAAATATAAATTGTGTTACAAAACTGGGGGTATAGTAAGATCTTTTAAATGGATTAAGGGTTTATTCTGTTATGTTCTATAACTATCAAAGTTGTATGTGCAAAAATGATATCAAAAGTTCTGTGAACAGTAATTTCCTACAAGGGTGCAATAATACTATTTTCTTCAGAAAAGCTGCACACATGTAGCTGGTGGCCCCCTCCACATGAGCCACCATCGCAAACATGCAGCTTGGCATGGTCTCCCGATGACTGCAGCATTCTTCAAAAAAAAATCCCACATTGTACAGATCTCTGGGCCCATCAACTGAAGTAGGATGCAAGATGGCTCTCTGGACTGCAGGCTCCTCCTCCTCCTTTGCCAATGCTACATTTAATGCTCGGATCCTACCTTATGCTAATTAGGCTGACCTTGGAAATACATGGAGGGATCAGTGCACCAAAGGTCAAGTGGGCACTCTTCTACAACACCTGACCACCAAATCCACATTATCTTGGTTGTGACAACAGTCAGATGTTTATCCAGATGCCAGAAGAGGGAGGGAGAACCAGTTGGGTTGCCCCATGTAGACTTAGCTGCAGGTTGCATTTCCCTTTTTCAGTTGGGGAATGGCCCGTAGTGCTGGGGAGGTGCTGAATGCTGAAGAGAAAACAAAAAAATGTGGAAAATGGCTGACATTTTAATAAAGGACATTCTCTTGGTCTTGTACATATAGAACTGCTATTCTTAACTAAGGTATAGCATCAAAGCAATGCTACTGAATCTCCTGAGCAATATAAAACATGTCATGCTTTTAAAAAAAATGAAAAATAATTGTATGTTAAGGATCAATAATGGTAAGTAAGAAGTCCATACTGTAATTATGTTGACATTTTCTCTATGAAAATAAGATGAATTAGCAAATTCAGTGCCTGAATTACTTCAAAGCATTTTATCACAAGATCAATGTGACAACTGTTTGGGGAATCATTTTTCCTGGTTAACTTGCATGGCAGGTCATGGTCTGCAATATGTCAAAACAGTAAAGTCCAGCTTTTTGGATTCAAAGAATTAATCCTTAGACAAGTATAAAATGCTGACTTGTTTAACCTTTTCCAGTTTACTGATGAGACCATATTTAGATCATTGTATAGATCAACCCAAGAACCCCACCCACTTGCCCCTTCAACCACCGTCCGCCCCACCTGTGACAGAGACTGTAGGTCCCGCATTGGACTCATCAGTCACCTGAGAACTAATTTTTAGTGTGGAAGCAAGTCATCCTCGGTTCCGAGGGACTACCTAAGAAGATGCTGATTTAGATCATTCTATATAATTTTTGGTACCCATGTCACAAAATGATTCTAAGAAGAGCAATCATACCTCAGTCAAGATCCTATAAGTGCATCCAGCTGCTGTAAGCAGGAAAATTTCACAGGTTCTTAATGTTATAATAAAAACATATTTTCTGTTTATAAATTCATGAATTAGTGTAGCATTCTTCTGCTGTCAGCATTAAATTAGATTTGAAATGTATTGCAGCTACTTCTGGACTAAGATATGTGGTCAGAACTTGCTGATAACATCAATTTTATTCAAAACAAGTATAGCTTGGATAGTATTAATGTTGCCTTCGTCATGCTAGCATTTAACCAGCTGTCTGGAGAAAAAACAGAAATTTAACTATAGGATAATTGTGGTCACTAAAAGGATCATTGGTTGTTGAGTTGATGTGGTTACTCAGACATTTAGATTGTGTCCAATTTTGGGCATCATACGTTAGGAAGGATGCAGAAGAGATTCACTAAGATGATACAAAAGCAAAATACTGTGGATTCTGTTCTGATGAAAGGTCATCGACCTGAAACGTTAACTCTGTTTCTCTCTCTACAGATGCTGCCTGACCTGCTGAGTATTTCCAGCATTTTCTGTTTCTGTTTCAGTTTTCCAGCATCTGCAGTATTTTGATTTAGGAGAGGGGTGTTTGGGGAGAAGAATGAAGAAAAGATTGGAGGATACATTTTTTTAAAATCCGTTTTTACTAAGTGAATAATCTTATTTTATTTGGTCATATTTATGATCAGATTGCACTGATTTGGTTGATTGATGGGTAGTCTTATTTTCAATTGAGATTCAATGAGAACACGTGTCCTCACAAGACCTGCAATGGTAATGGTCCCACTGCCAGTATATCTAAGATTAATAATCTATTACACAAAGAAAAAAAATGTTTTACAAAAATGCTCCTCTTGAATAAACAGGGCAGTCCAGTTTGTCTGGGATCCAAGTTTCTACTCAGTCAGGATAAAAGTCTTCTCTCGAGAGATGTGATTGGTCCCAAGCAAAATGAGTTTGGGACCTATCTTCCCTCAGTTCTTGTGGGTAGAAATCCACAATGGAAAACTGCCCACAAGCTCGGCATTAAATTTACAGTTTCACTCCGAGAGGCATGGCTGATACGGGAAGTAGAAAAATTCACATCGACGCAATGTAGTAAGACAGCTTCTGAGTTTGAATTAAAACATGTTGATGAAGGCAGGTTGATGAAGGCAGAATAGAAGGAATAAAAAACAGTGGAAAATATGTCATTCCCAGTACCTTCAGCAGCTCCTTTCCCACATCCTGATAAGCATTTTAAAAAACAAATAAATGTAAAAAAAAAAAATGCTTTTCTTATCAAAGGTTTAAGCTATCTCTTGAACAAATTTTCTTTTCTTTAGTATGCTACACTGATCTATTTTGAAAGGGTTTTTGAATTAATAAATTGAACTTCTATCTCCATTTCATAGTTGAAGTTCAACCACTTAAAACAAAAATACAAATTACCAGCAATAATAAAGCTGTACCTGTACAACTGATTGTAAATGGGGATTGGCTGCAATGATTGAAACCTTGCTAAGATTGAAAAGTGACTAATTACAGCAAAATGAGCAAAGATTATAGATTATAGCTTGCAATTAAATATCACCAAATTGATGCGTTATTCATCCAAGCTTCAGCCTGTTTTAATTGAAATGAAATTTCCAGTATTTTCTGTTTTTATTTCACCAAGATGATGTCCGGGGTGAGAGACTTTAATTATAAGTAGACAAGTGACACAGTGGACCTTTTCATTGGAACAAGGAAGGCCAATAGGACACAGAATTGAAGTGTTCAAAATTTTGAGGTTTTGTGAAGGTAAAACTATTTTCACTAGTTGATGAGTCAGCAACGAGAGTACATACATTTAAGATCAGAAGCAAATGAAGGGAGAGGTTAGTGGATTTTTTTTTTTTTACACAGAGGGTTGTTAAGCCATGGAATGCACTGCCAGAAGCAATGGTCAAAAATGAGACTGCTAACTTACCTGACGAAGGAGCGAACTGTTCCGAAAGCTTGTAAAATTAAATAAATCTGTTGGACTATAACCTGGTGTTGTGCGACTTCTCATTTTTGTCCACCCCAGTCCAACGCCGGCATCTCCACATCAGAAGCAATGGTAGAAGCAGAATCCATAATCCTGCAGCCTATAATATTATTACACCTCAAGACTACACTTGGTGTACCTGTGTGTAATGCCACAGGATATAGACTAATAACATATCAAAAATCTTGCGTCTACGCACATTTCCTGTTAACTGTTTCCATTATAAATTCCTATATCCCCATTATAATGGAAACTTCTTGTATCATGTTGGACTTAAAGCTTCCCTCTAGGGGAACTGGTGTTTGTGCTGAGCCCAGAGGGGAAGAGTTATGAAATGCTTAGTTGCGGAACTCAGCACTGTAGTCAGAGTTGGTCAGTCAGACCCAGAGCCCAGTGAATGACAAACTGTTCAAGTTGCTGATTATTGGTTACTGACCACTGGGACAAACCTCCCCTGGTGCATGTTACATCATGGAATTACATACACCAATGACCTCTTCAGCAAGAACGACAAATTCACCATGGAAAGGGGAGAAAAAGTATTTTTTAGAATCATAAAAAAGAAGGAAGATTTGGCAACAATTAATTTGAAATAAAAACAGAAAATGCTGGAAATGCAGAGCAGCTATCCGCATCCGAAAAGATAGATTAGTGTTTTATGTACAGACCCTTCATTCCTTTTATCTTTTCTGTTTGTCGGTTATAGAAAAGGTATCTCCATTGGTTTCCTTGTTACTGAAGTCTGTAAGTGTTGAGGTGTGTAGTTAGGGACTATTGTATTCATGTTTTAATAATGTTTCACACCGTTATCTCATTTTTAAAATGCTTTTTATTTGATTGTTGGCCCTGGTTTGTATTTGAGAAAATATTTGAACTATTAATTACATTGAATTATGTTTTCGCTTTGCCACATAACAGGCCTAATTGTAAAGCTGATGCAGGAAAGTTCCATCTATGCAGACAGTGACTTACTAGATGAACAGTATCACCTTAAATCAAATTCTTAGATGAACAGACAAGATTTAAGGTTGTCAAGCAAATATACATTTGTTGTTCTATTGCTATAAAAAGAACAATTTTCTATAATTATTGCTCCACAGTTTCATGCCAACTGTTGCAGTTCATGCTATGAATTGAACAGGTTATACGGGGAACATTGTGAAGGGCCAGCCATGTTCTCAGTTGAAATTAAGGGCAGCAACTTAAATTTGGCGATAAATGTTCAAGGTACATACCCTGTACTTGACCTTTTCTGGATAAATTCAAATTTGGAAGGTTCTAGTATTTGTAAGTATGTTAAAAATTAGCATTTAGTAGTTTATGGTAAAACTTGTACCAGTCTCTAACGAGTTACATGTTTACAATTGTTTATTGTAATAGAACTGTGATTTCTGTGAGAGTTCTATATGGCTCTTTTTTTCTGTTATAACGAGCCTCCAGACATTTGGAGAACATTTAATATGGTAGATGTATGAAATGAAAAAATGTATTGTTTAAAAGCTTAGAAAATGTTATAGTGAAGATTGAAACGAGCCACTCGAGTTTAATGGACCTACTTAAAGCAGTTTCAGTGCCACGCTACATGGCTGACTCTTAACAGTCGCTATAAAGCAAGAAGATGGACCACCACCTTCTTAGGGTAACTAAGGATGGGCAATAAATGTGGCTTTGTCAATATCACCTGCATTCCAGGAGCAAACTAAAAAACCACTTTGGCTGCATAAATACTTGTTGGTTTCACGAGTCTTATGTTTGCATTGACGCTAACCCTAAAGCAGTCAACTAGTGAAAACTGAACAGTCGATGTAGAACCATGTACGGTGCTCCACTTGAGTTCATTTATTATTGCAAAAAGAACAAGAGAAGTGTATTGTAATTATCTTGCCCTTTATTTAGCATATTCCACACTAATAATCTATCTACAAGTCAAAAGTTGGTAACAATTATCCATTATCAGAATCTTTCACAAAATGTCAAACCACTTGTGGCTTGAGACAAAATTGTGAGGGAGTTGTTTAGTTCTGGTCTGTGTTGTTTTACAGGTAGCCTTGATGTATTATACTTGTAATTCATGTTCAAAATGTGATTTTTTTTAAACATTTATTTAATTTCCTTATATTTTAAGTAAGAAAAATAAACCTCTCTGTTCCAAGACCACACATGTGATATATTTATACTGGCAACTGTGGGGATATTTTTCAAACCACCATTCATGTGATGTTCTGGAAACAGAACTTGGCTTAGAAGTACTCTTTTCAACATGTCCCGATCACTAATAAAATGCAGTAACTATTTTGACTCTCCATATCAGTCATCACTCATTTGTGATTAGGTGTTTGAGCGTTATCTAAACAAATTATGAATATACGAACATACTAAAAGACGGATAGAAAAACACCAGCTAGTCCATCGAGACAGCCCCATTCTGCCATGGTGCAAGTAAGCAACATGACCCCTCAATGCTCCCCACCCACCAATAGCCAGTCTCCTGGGATGAGCAAAACAAAACCCTAGACCAATTCATGGGGGGGAAAAAAGTTTTCTGGGCAGTTTCTCTCCTCTCTGACCACTGAAGGCGATCAAAAACGGGTTCTAAAAGATAACCGTGACCACGAGATGCATCATCCAACATACAACCTACTTTTGTACGCAGTGATATCCGCCTCCACCAGGAACTCATCCAGCACCTTTTTGAATTTTTGCAGTGAATCTGCACCTACCACACAAGCCAACAACCTATTCCAAATGTCAATGTCCTTCATTGATATTAAAAACCCCCGAGATCTAACCTAGTTCAAAGCTTACACAGCTTATACACGTGTCCCTTTGTTCTCCCTAATTTATCAAATAATCTGTCCACATGTACACATAGTTTGGTCCCTTCATCATTTTAACTACTTGAATCAAGACTACCCAAAGCCTACACTTCTCTAGAGTAAAGTGACCTAGCTCACTAAAGCCTATTGTGATAACTAAAAGGTGGTCCGTTTCTGAACCTTTTCCAGGGCCTCTTTATCTCCCACCATGTGAGGGGACCAGAACTGGACACAGTATTCTCGACGGGGTCTAACCAGGGTCTTGTACAAGGACACTATATGGTGCTTTTTGTTTTACAGCTCAGTGCTGGCTACAAATACATTTTGACTGAACATATATTTTCTCTTAATGGTTTTTTGGACCACAGTAGCATGTTTGTAATAAGGTTACGATATACTGTCCAAATGTTTGGTATATTTTTCTATTCCTCCTGTAGAATCTGCAGCATTCCTGACATACAGAAAAGTATGTGGATTTGTTCATTGCGAATTGAAAAAGGCTTCTGCTCAAAGAAGTCCATAGACACAAAAGTAATTAAAAATAAAGTAAATCCTGAGTGCACCTTATCAGAGCTTGAGTAGTAACTAACTAAATGGAAGCAGTTTGAAAAGGAATGCTAGAAATACTGCCGATCAAATGATCTCTAACGCACCTCTAACATTCCTATCATCTCTTAAGATCCTTGGCCATGTTGTCACCTCTCTGCTCCTGTGTCATTGTGCTATATGATACAGCAGGGGATGATGGTGGACTTTTTTTTTTCTCTTGAAAGCTACTCAAAAATCTTCCCTTAGTGTTTTTCCACCTACAACATAGAGGATCCTTTCTCTTTGACACTGCATGTCGCCAGTTTCTTCTGGAAGATTTGCTGTATTAGTTTCTTCTTTAGATTATGGTATTGACATTATTTTCCATCCGGTCAGTTTTAGTTCCTGTTTGCAATGTGTGTACGCTGGGCCTGTGAGTTGGATTAATGGCATGCAGAAGGCTAATTTACCAGAGACACTTCCTAGGAATATTCAGAGTTTAGGTGGATCCAATACATTTCTGTATAGCTGTGCTTTGTGTTGCACAAAGACTTCAGTTATCTTCTTAGCTCAGATATTAATTCAGTTGATAATATAGTGAGTGAATGTAAAACTCCCAAATTCTGATATTTATATGGATCAGTGATGGAGGAGTAGAGTTCACAATACTGTATCCCATCTCAAATGCTGTAGATTTTCTGAGAAAGAGACTTCCCATCTCAAATGGTGCAGAATTGAGTTGCCAACATGTGAAAAACAGATACAAAAAGAGGACCGAGGACTGTTATATCATTCAGATATTCAGTAAACAAGACCAGCAGTAAGATACTGATTTTCGGTTTCAGTTGAGATGTGCCAAACATTTGGGATTTATTTGGAAAGAAAAGGCTTCCCTTTTTGAAGCTCCCTTTTGATATTAGAATTCTATGTACCGTACCACCCACTAGAACTGTGGGAGGCTGACTGCACATCTGAAATTTGAGGCCAGTGAGCTCTACTAAAAAAAATCTTTTTAAATTGGGAATGGAAGAACCTCAAACATCAGAAGGAAATGTGCTTTGGGGCTCAAATTTAAGCTAGCATATCATTAACCTATTTACAAGTGCAGTAATCCATTGAAATCTCACCAGAACAAGTGTTCTCACTGGATGTGGCTGTCTCTCCATTAAATCGGGAGAAGAGCTTGAAGCTGAATCCTGGCAGTAAGAGCCTGTGTCCCATATGCTGAGTTTGTACTCCTGAAACTTAGTTGTAATTATGTTTACTTGAGAGCGCACCTTATTAAAAAGCCTGAGAGTACTTCGAAAGCCAATATGTATATTTTATGACTCTACTTTAGCGGCTAGATTGTACAGACGACAGGGAAGATTAATTCTACAATGATTTTTATAACTGAGACAAATAATAACATGCAAATAAAATCATGTTTTGTAGCATTGGATAGGATAATTGTTTGTTTTGACTTGTCTCTTTACATTCCACTTGACTCGAATATGTCTCTGTTGTTGAGCTGGTTGTCTTTGTTGGGACAGTAATATCATCAGACATAAACTTCTGAATAGCATCACATACATTTGACCTGGAGCAATAGTACTGAATATTCTGACAGATATCTGACTTACTGGCAAAATGACAGCCAATGGTCACACAACACTTTACACAGTTAACTCCTTGCTGGGACCTGTCTTCTCTAAAGGGCCCCTTTTATCGTGTTCCTTCCATACAAATGAGATTAATGAAGGAAATTTTGAAAACTATCCTTCAGAAACAATTTTTAGTTAATTTGAGATTAATTTATGCAATTGATTTGTGATTCTGATGAATGTTGACATTGGGAAATCTTCCCATCAGGGTCATCAAAAAAAAAATCAGTTACAGACATTTCATGTCTATTTCATTCGGCTTTTTGAATATTTTAGTTGGAACAGGGATCACTGATGTCGTGGGGTTACTTTATTTGTAAGGATTTCTGTGTCTGACAGTATGACAGAGCTGAATTAATGAGCACGGTTGATGCTGAATCATCTTTGGGTTTATGACTGTCTTGAATGATATTTCAGCTCCCTTGCACAGCCTTGCTCTTTCCTTCAAGCCAGTACCTCTGGTAGTGACATAAGCATTTGTTGTTATAACAAACATATATTTTCATAAAATAAAAACAGAAAATGCTGGAGACACTCAGCAGGTCAGGCAGCATCTGTGAAGAGAGAAACGGAGTTAACGTTTCAGGTCGATGGAGTTCTGACGAAAGGTCATTGACCTGAAACATTAACTCTGTTTCTCTCTTCACAGGTGCTGTCTGACCTGCTGAGTGTCTCCAGCATTTTCTGTTTTTATTTCAGATTTCCAGCATCTGCAGTATTTTCTCTTTATATATTTTCATAAGACTGTAACAGACAAAAAGATAATAATGTTAATCATAATTATTTAATTTGATTTTTAAGAAGCCCTGATGGTGAGATTCTGAGGACTTTCATTTATTGGTATCATTGCTGTTTTCCATGGTTCACATATAAGCAGAATTAAGTGGAGTTTGAGATAAGCATGCTATGTTAGTGTCTGTTTAGCATATGCGGAGGCTTCGAAGTTAGCAGAGTGATATTATTCACAACTGGTACAATTATATATTTTACCTTTTTAGTTCTAACCAGCACACTAGGTTACAACAGCAAGAAAAACGGTCATGAAATGTCTTAAAGTTGAAAAACAATGGCCCGGAATTTGTGGTGGGTGAGGACGGTGAATTGTCAGCATTCTCCGTCATTACCCCTCTGAAACTGACCGCAACTTCAGGATGTAGCGCATGCACATCTAAACGCGGAATCCTGAAGTTGTGGACAGTAATTCACTGCTCCGACACAGGCTGTGCTGTGGCAATCCCACCCCCATAGCCGGCAATTGGTGAAATCAGTACTGTAATACTGACGAAAACTTGTTTTTTTTCCGCGCTAATATTGCTGTTAAATACTGCATTAAATGTTGAGCCTTGTTGGATTAGGTGTAAGTGGGGTTTTAACCATGTATTAACTGCTAAACAAATGTTCTGGCCCTGAAAAACTAATTTTTATATTTGTGGAATGTCAGATTTCTCCATTATGATAAAAATTACATTTTTTTAAAAAACATTAAACATTTTTTAAAGTTTTTTCATGATTTTTCAGTTTCTACCTTATCCCCACGTGAAAGTCACAATCTTGATTTCGCTCTCTCTAATATTTTTTAAAAGTCCAGATAAAAGCAGCTTCTCCTTTCCTGGTTCCGGTCTGTGAGAATTCTTCAATGTGATTGGCTGCTTAGACAGCTCGTTGACGTCACAGCAGCTCTTTGCTGGGAATCCCCATGACAGAGCGCTGCAATCAATTGAACGTCGAAAAAGGCAAACTTCTCGCCACAGAGTTCGCGAGATCTCTGTGGGCAACTTTTTTCGTGGCGAGCGTCTTTTCTTCTCCGTTGACTGCAAATTACAAGCCATTGTAAGGGAAGATGACTCGGTGTTCGGCACACATGACCCATCAGGAAATTGCTTGGGCATCTGATGTGTTCCATTGCAACTTCATTAAAGTATTCAAATTAAATTCTCACCAATTTCAGGTAGGAGTTTTCTGCATCAATCAAATACCCCACTGGAAATGCAATGATGTGCAAGTTGGGTGGAAATCTAACATGATAGATCTTTGTCCCATTTTCCAATCGGTAATGCCCATTTTGCACTCAATAATTGGAAATTACCATCAAAACATACAGGTTAATGCATTATTCTGCTGCTAAAGTCAAATTATGCCCTTTTAAGGACACAAAGTCTTAATTGTTAAGTAAACGGAGGCTCCGATCATTCAACATTTAATTGTTGCTCGGTTCGGAAACTTTGCTAATTAGATCTGCTCGTCAGTTTAAACCTGCAGGTTAAAAGAACCAAACATTTTAAGACTGTTTTGCTTTGTGACAAAGTGTTACATCTGGAATTTGCTATTTGGACATGCCAGATACACAATTTTTATTATATTAAAAAAATAGATTTAGAAGGTTATTTGCATGCTATGTGGTATTTTCCAAAAGAGGTTTTATCAGTTTGTATTTACTCACCATTTATTCATTGAATTATCACATTGAATTTTCTCAGTAAATTCTGACAAAGTTCAGCATTAAATGAACTGGATTATCTGATTCAGTAGGGCTATATATGGCTTCAGTAGCTTCTTGCATTCTTTTCTTGATGTTGGGTGCTGTCAGAGCAACATGATGCCACCCTAACTTTGCTGCCAGTTGATTAGAACATGCCTTTACAGGTGCAGGCCATCTCCAGCAAGTGTGCAGATGATGTTGTTTTGAGGATTTGGGACAGGGTCTGCACCTTGTTGGACTGGCAGCCAGGAATTCCTGCACTCTGTCACATTTCCAGCAGTGGAGCAGGGCGAAAACCTTTGAGCATAATTTTGGAGCATGCAATATGGCAGTAAGTCTGCTGTAAAGTCCACCAGGATATTTTTGAAGATGTGATCTTGATTCTGCAGTAAGTAACGCGCCTGAAATTGCGGTCGGAAGCATCCTGCGGGTGAATGCCTCTGATCCGCAAGAGAAGTACGCACCTACCTGGTGCCTCCGTATCTTCGGACTCTTGCAGTCCTGGGCCTGCGTAAAGGCCCACGTATCCCAGGTCGCATGCGGTTCGCAAGAGTCCCTGGGATCACATGGGCCGGCCCAACCATTCAGAAAGGGGGATTCCAATTATGCTTCTGGGGATTCCATTTGCGTACGGAATCCACATAAGCATATTAGGAATGACATAAAAAACACTTTCACACAACCTAAATAAAAAGAAATCACCACATGTTTAAAATTAATAAAAAATACTATTTAATTAAACATTTAAAACACAAATTTAATTTTTTGAAAAGTAAATTTAAACATTTTTATAGGGGCCAAAAATAACCTAAACTAATTTGAAAGATTTTTGAATGTTTAAATGATTTTTAAAATTTTATTTTAATATTTATTTTCACCCTTACACTGGTAAAAGAAGGCCCTATACCTGCTTTTACCAGGCGTAAGGGTTTTGTGGGCATTCGCTGGACAGTAGATGGGTAAATAGCCCCACACTCCGCCAGCGAATGTCCATTTCCTGCGCATGCGGAAGATCAGTCAAGCTGAAACTTGACAGATTGCAAGTTCCGGGTTTTCGTGCATGCGCAGCACATGGGGAAACCCAGAACTTGCGGGGCGCTTACGATCAGTGTACGCGGTTGTAGGCCCTGTAAAATCCGGGCCAAAATGCAAAAAATGTGGACATGTGGAATTCACCTTTTGCAAGCTAACACGTCCCAATTAAGGGATTCATAAAGCTGGAGACACCAAAACATTGACTGAGATCATATGGGATTAGTCTTGGCAGATGTAGACCTTCATATAAATATGTGATCTGTCCAGCACCAGTTTACCACTAGATTTGACAATGAAGAGATTATCATCAACCCAGATTGCTAAATTTATCTGAGATTATTTGATTGGAACACTTCCTGAAGTATGATTTCAATTATGATCAACTCAGTCAGTGAGATGGAATATACATCAAATTGCTCAGTGTAAAATTAGATTATAAGAGGAAGATCAGGGTCTGTGCAGTGTATAACCAACTTGGTGCACTTTTAAGGTGGCGATAAAGGCAATATATTGGAAGTCTGCTTTGAAATGGAGAAGAGGGTTGCGGGAGGTCAGTTCACATTTCTGCAGTCTCTTCAACCTAATTTGACGTCGTTGAGGTTTAAAGTTGCTACGTTGTATAGGATGGATGCAGGATTGGGGGCGATAAGAGTTCATGAACTGATTTTGGCAAGCGTGTTCATATCTGTAGCATTGACGTCTTGCAGACAGATCCCTTTCCTTATGTGGATTTGACAAAAGATTGACGGCAGCTGTTCATCAGATTTTATGAGAACTTGCATTCAAAGTTATCTCATCTCTTCTTTTGGCTATGGAAATAAGAAGCGTGTGGGAAAGCAGTGCTGAGAAAGAAGAATTACTTCTGATTTTCCCAATTTAAATTTCCCTGTTTAAGTTTCCTAAAATATCAGTTAGTTTGAAGGGTGGGAAGAGTATCTTATCAAATGAAGCTAAGATAATCAACATAGAAAAATGCTGTGCCAGTATGCCTTATCTCCGTACTACAATTGCTGTAAATATAGATCAGCCATTAATGCCAAACTAGAAAACTAAAATGCTTTAAAAAGGCTTACACAGCCCCGAAAAGCAGACCACTCAAAAATGCCCTGAATACAACCTTATGACACATGAAAACAGTAATTACACTGAAAGTATAGTGGGACGCAGGCTTCTAATTTAATTGCATACCCAGCATACTTTCATATGTGCGGGAGGAAACAAAACATTGTGAAAGCCTGAGTGGGGTGGAGGGCGGATATTAGTGTAGAAAGCACAAGGTTTATTTTCTGGAGAGGAAAAGGGTATTCCCACAGCCCAGAAAATTTTAATTTTCGATCCTTTTATTTGCTAGTACTTTAGAATTCCAATGAAGATAGTCATTGCATTTTCTTTGGTCTAAAAAGGAAGGAACATTTGCTCAATTTTATGGAAAACGATGTTCTATTTATCTTTTTATTTTATATAATTTTGCTGGTTCCTGGTCTACCAAATGTCATCTGTGGAAGCAATCTGTTGCTATACTGTAACCTAAAGAGTTTGAATTTTTTTTGACCTCCCTGTTGATCCCTTTTTGCATTTGGTGGTATAGCTGTGATGCAAAGCTTATTCATGAATCCTCGTTTAAAGTAGTAAGTTTGTAATGGTTTATGAAAATGCACTTTATATTTCATAATGGGCTTTCTGTACTTTAGTACATACACTATAGCCATAATCTTACTAAACTGGAATCCATTTAATGTGAACAGCTTTGTCATCAGGAAAATATTTTAGTCAATTATTCTTACAAAGCAAATACCGTACAATATGAAGATAATTAATTCATGCCTGATGAAATCTTTTCATTAAATCAATGTTTACATCAGCAGGAGCCCCATAAATGTTTATGTGCTGTTATCTCCTAGGAGAAGTTGAAAACTGGTTTACATTGGCAGATGCTCTTACCGATAATTTTTTGTGGTAACTAATGCCCTTAAACTCATCCTTGTTTTCCAATCCCTCCATGGCCTTGCCCCCCCCTATCTCTGTGACCTCCTCCAGCCATACAACCCTCCGAGATCTTTCTGCTCCTCCAATTCTGGCCCTCTTGCGCATTCACGATTTTAATTGCTCCACCATTGATGGCTGTCTGTACAACTGCCTGGGCTCTAAGCTCTGGAATTTCCTCCCTAATTCTCTCTGCCTCGCTACCTCCCTCTCTCCTTTTAAGATGCTCCTTAAAACCTACCTCTTTGATCAAGCTTTTGGTCACCTGTCCTAATATCTCATTTGGTGTCAAATTTTGTTTTATAACACTCGTGTGAAGCGCCTTGGGACGTTTTACTGCGTTAAAGGTGCTATATAAATACACGTTGTTGTTGTAGTAAAACTCATTTCAGTACTAGTGGCGTGATTTTTTCCAGTCATCTGCTTTGTACTCTGTATTCTGACTCCTTCAGTACTCTGATATTAGCCTGTTTCCTATTCTGTGGTTTGCTTCAAATCATTGGGGGCGATTTTGTCAGCCTTGGGGAGGCGGGTATGGAGGCGGGACTGCCGGGGAAATGACAAAATTTGGGGGCGGGTGCCCAACCCGCCTCCATGCCATCTTCCAAGGAGGCGGGTAGCCGTCCCACGCCGGGTCCCGTCTCCTTGGAGGCGGGAAGGGATTAAAGCCTATTAACTGCCCGTTAACAGGCAGAAAATAGCATTATCCCCTTTATGCCCTCAAGTGCGGTGCTTCCCGAAGGTTCCGAAACCCACCAGCTCAGCGAGGCGAGTAGAGGGTCGGTGGGGGTGCAAAAGTGTGCTGTGAAGGTAAGTGATGGATGCAAGAGTGGAGAGGTGAGTATCTGAGGTAAGTGCAAAGTGTTAGTAAAAGTGTACTTACCTTTTTCTTCCTGCAGGTTTCAGTCAGTTTCGATACGGAGAGTCTCGGACCTCCGTGTTGCAGATGACAGATAGCCGTTGCATTCTCCGATGCAACAACCATCTCGTTTCTGTAAAAGAAAAAAGTTTGATGAGGTCTTGAATTCAAGACCTCATCAAATTACAGAGAATGTCAGTGTTTGACAGCTTCACAGAGCTGTCAAACGATGACAATTCATCTGTCAAAAATTTTTGACAGATGAAACGTCATACGTTGACATTCTCTGCAACCGGCTTGCCCTTAATTGGCCTGCTAAGCCCACTGGGCGGGCTTAACAAGGTCAATCAAGGGAAAATAGCGTGGGTTGGCCAGAAGTTGATGGAGGCGGGACTGAAACCCGACAAGTGGGAGTCCCGCCTCCAAAAGCTCCCCATTGAGAAAATCACCCCCCATTGTCTTTTTTACATTCATGGTTTTTTAGTTGCCTCCTTCTGGGGGAATGCCACTTCTAGACCCGTTTGCTTGTGGAATAAATGACACGGTGTCATCTCCCCTGCATTCTGATTGAGCCAATGAAGTAGGTTATTAAAAAATAAACCATGCGACCTGGGCGTTGAAACTGTTGTTTGGCATCCTTGATTGGCCAGTCTATGAAGAGTAGAATGAGTTATCAACACTGATGACCTAGAGAGAAGTTCAGATTAGCTTTTATTCAAGCTTGTTTTACTGGAAAAGACATAGTGTACTGTTCAGAGTTCATAAAATAATTAAAAACAATTATGGAATTTTCACATGCCGGTCACATGGATTGTAATTGCCCCAGACTGGATAGTATAGTACAAATTACTACACAATATTAAGTTGGAATGTGTGTTGAACCTGATTTGTGACCCAAATTACATTATTTTTGGTTTATTTGTGAAACCTCAGCTTGGCACAGTTCAGGATAAGTTGTGCCCACGACCTTTCTCAAAAATAAAGTACTCGAGGGAGGTGTCATGTCAGTCTGAGAGTACAGCAGGGGTCAGTGACTGCATAAATAAATCTGGATAAAGAAAGCAATTGTACGTATTTAAAATTTGCATTGCAGCTGGACAGTAGGGACAGTAGTAAAAGCAGAGAATGCCAAGCACTTGTGTGTTACTATTTTTGATGCCCTGTTAGTTTTTAGTTTCCCACCATCAGAGTTTGTGCTGGTTTTGTTTTTGTTGCTTTTAATCTTTGGTTATCTCACCATTGTTATTTATTTGGTCCTTGATGATTTAACGGTGTTAAGACAGTATGGGCCTGAAATTTAAGTTGTGTAGTAATGGGCGAATGCTTAACATGTTTACTTGAAATTCCCTTTACTGCTATTTTAGTGGAGGCATTAAACCATTTGTTTTAAACTGATTAATGCTCTGCTTAAAAAGCAGAGAGAGCAATTTCAGATAAACATGTTAAGTATTTGTCCACTACTATCTTCTGGTGGAATTTCAGGCCTTGTGTATCCAACCCCAGCTGGTAGGCTTCAGCTTCAGGTATAATGGAGACCTTTTTGGAAACTCTAATACACCCAAATATTCACTCCTGGTATAAAAGGCATTTTCAGAAACCTCTATGGGATTTATAGTTAAATTAATCTCTGCACCATTTTAACAAGTCAATTGTTCTTGAAAGCGGGGAAAGATGATGATGTTTCTCTGTGACAGATTACCTGCTTAGCATTGTAGCAATAGAGAAATGGAATATTTCAAGGCAGAAATTAGTTTTAACCATAGAATTTCTAAGATTTCCTTTATATTTAGGTATTGGTTAGATCTGGAAAATGTTACAAAATGCACATTAAATTTTCCTAACCTTCTAACCTGGTGATTTGTAATGTTAAAGAGTGGAAAAAAAATCCTCTTGGCACACTGGTACAGACATTGTTCTAACTGCTCTTTGTAATTACTCTTTGGGTGTACATTATCCTTGTGCAATAATTTGTACTGGGCCAAATTTCTTACTTTTTTATGCTAGGATAAATAGCACCATTAAGCATTATAGAAATCACGGAGACTAGTGACTGGGGACAATTGAGCTACACAGGATATTTTCCATTCAATATTCTATTGGCCATTCATGAAACCAAGTTTAATTTGGTCTGATTATAGTTACACTACATTCAGAAGGTTCTATCCTTAGCTTGAGAGAATACCTTTATGGTGGCAGGTCGATCTTCTGTTTGTAACAAGTTTGCGAAGATATTGAGTTAGTAAGTGAATCTATGTCATCTAAGCTGCTCGCCACTTGGTGCTGTTCCAGATTCTTGCATATTGTGGACTTCCCCATCTACAGAGAATGCTAAATTGTTCAAATGTTGCAACCATAGTATCCCATTTACTCTGTCTGTCTGAGTGTGTGTGTTAAGTGACTGGTATTAGAAACACCAGATCAGAGGGAAAGATTAGAGCTTTATGTCGTGGTGAAAACATGTAGAATTACAGATCAGTATTAGCATCAGGCATGTGCAAAATGTAATAAAATCAGGTGTAATTGTAGATAATTGTCTTTTTTACAGCAGAAAGATTGAAGAAACAAGTTGGTGGGTGATGGGATTACTGCTCCACTGTTTAAATTGGTGGTAATGGCTACCAAAAGGTCCAAGTAGGGTCATCAGTGTAGGGTGGCAGAATTACAAACTTTCTCCTACTTCCTGACTATCAGCAGTGGTCGCAAAAACTGACACACATGGACAGACAGGCCAGCATGCAGACATTTACACAATCTAATCTGGCCATTCTCATAAGTGGCAGAAGAGGGAAAATTTTTGGAACTACACAGGGAGGCAGATATACTATGAGGCAACCTACGAGCACTGCCGGCGCAAAATCTAAGCCAGTGTTTTGGCGCGTTTTACTTGAACTCAGACGTACACTGTGTAGCGTCAAAAACCCTGATGAGGCACAGAGCTAACAAAAGTTGGACTTAAAAAGGAATTCTGAACCAATTTCATGCATTGTTCAAATTAAAGTTTGTCCAAATATGCAGCTCAGATATTTACTGTTAGAACTGTTGAATCTTAAGGCTGCTTTACAATAAGCACCTTTAATTCTGCAGCTGTTAACTAATTTACCACTGATAGCAGTAAAATGTTAACGAGTAAAATGGATACCTCATTAATGTTAATGTTACTTTTACTGCTGGTGTGTATGTCAACACTTTCAATTTATTATTTCTTCTCATTTTAGGGACTTCGCTAACAGAGTGGTTGTGTTCACATTCCACCTCAAGATTCCAATCTCAAGCCCTGCACTTCAATGGTAATGTTTTCCACTCCTGTTTTAATATCTCTGTCTTGATTAATTACATATATCTTTGTAGTCTAATAGGTTTCAGTTCCTGCCCAAATAAGGCCAAGTACTGTTTCACTAATTTAATGGGCAAGGTAATATCTGCCCATGAAGTTTGTATAAAACTGTTCTGGAAGCATGCCCAGCAGCCTTTTTCCATGATGATTTTAGACAGCCACAGCTGTATTTCTTGTACTTTCAGTACAAGTATCAACAAATGCCGTTGCATGTAAAACAAAGCAAGTGCAGATTTAGCTCAAGCACATAAATAGCTGTGCAACAACAGGACTGGTTTACTTCTTGTAAGATTGCTATCAGTTTTGTTGCTACTGCTTTGATCTTAAAGTCCAAATTTATCCCAAGCCATATTAAGGTCAGTTAGTGCTTTAACTCTTTCAATACTAAGCTACTTATTGAGTTATTTTCTAATTTATATAATTTAGCACGTACTGATTGATCTGTGGTTATTAAACTTGATGGACTTGAAGCAGCAGATTGAAATTAGTAATTACAATTCATTCACTTTAACCACTAACCGCTGACCTTTTCCCTAATACAGCATTTGTTGTGAAAGCATGATTATTGACCTGGAGGCTAGCATGGGTTTACATACTCTTTCCTATATATAGTGTGTGAGTTTAAAAAAAACACTTGGGGCTTGAAATTTGTCTCGGGTGGTGGCACAAAAAGGGCGGTATTGGATCGACCGCCCGTTATACACAGTGTCGGATATTCAGTTCCACCGCAGCCAATGCAACTGAATATCAGGCGCTGAGTGTAACGGGAGGCCGATCCGATACCGCCCGTTTTGCGCCACCGCCCGAGACCAATTTCTAAGCCAGATGCTGGAATATTTTACAAGGCAGTTATACTGTGAGGGATTGAGATGATGTTGGAAACAATGAATGGCTTATTAACATCTTCTAAATGCAAAACGTTTTACATCCTTGAACCAGCTTCCAGCCTATCGCTCTACCTATCGCTCTACCTATCGCTCTAACCTAATATACTAGCAGATCGCCTATGATGTTGCTCATGGTGAGTCAGATGATATGCTCAGTAATACAGAATGTATTTACATAATACCGGGGTGGCAATTACTCAGTGGCTTCTCCCCCTCCCTTGAACAGATAAAGGTCAATAGCTATTTGCTGATACCCCTTTTAAGAAGGACCACATTCAACCGCTGCTTGCCAGCTACCCCCTTGGGTAAGATTGGAGCGACTATTGCTCATCTCCTCCCCTTCTCATTGGGTGATGTAGAAAAGGATTGTTTGTGCGTATGAAGTCATGTAACTAGGGTTGCTAACTTTGGTTGAACATGTTCCTGGAGGTTTCATCACATGACCAACTGCCCCACTCCCACTATTGGTCGCTGGACATGTCCATCTTCCTGGTGCACCGCCTTCCTAAGGCAATCAGAAAGTGATTAGACTCTTCATTCATCGATTGGATGATTCTTCACTGCCGGTCAACAACCTTTTTTCCCCCCATGTCTGATATTTTTATAGCTAACAGATAAAGGTGTTTAAAGAAAATTAAAAAAAAATTATTGCCTCAATGATTTTTCTCCTGGGTTGAACGCAGCAGTGTCCTGGAGATTAGTCTAATTCCTGGAGATTCCAGAGCAATCCAAGAGGGTTGGCAACCCTACACCTAAGCCTTTACTAAAATTGTACTAGCTGCACCGGGCACTTCAGAAAGTCCATAGCAGCAAACCCATCCTCTTCTCAGGACAATAATAAAAATATTATCAAAATAATTACCAAACAATCTTGAAAATGGTACCTAATGTAAAACCTGTATCTTCTAGCCATCTGTGAAGACTGATTCCTAATAAAGTGATTTTTTTCAGGACTTGTAGCTCAATGAACTCTACATCCCATAATGCCCTGCATGTGCATGCCCAACAATGTCCCATACGTGTAGTACCACACGTGTTAATATCAAACTGGAACAGAATGAGTGACACCACTGAGGAGGGGGTTTAAAACTAGAGATTTTTTACAGTTCATTAAGTTAAAAGTTACTCAACAACAATATTAGTGAGCAAAATATATTTGTCAGGAATAGAAACAATCTGATTAAAAGTTTTTATTGATCTATTTAAAAAAAAAAATGGTGGAACCTGAGGTCCCTACAAGAGGGGCAGGCCTCTGTGGGTAACAATTGTTCGAGGCGTTTTTAAGACTGTGGAGGCAGGTATATGGAGAAGTCTAATTATTTTCAGAACAATTACATCTTTTATGTGTTTATTAGAGTATAGAATGTAACTTCAGGGATGTTTAAAGGGCTGCATCGCAAAAGCAAGAGAGTTATTGAAAGGAGTTTGAAAAGTTTATTTGAGCAGTTTGGTTGGTTTTGTGTTGGTTGCCAGCTGTTAAATTGGCTGCATTTTAGTGAATGGAAAATTCTTATAAAAAGATAAAGTAAAAGATTTTGTTTTAAGTAGTGGGACATTTGAGCTGATCAAGATTTTTTTGTGCTGTGGAGATCTTTGAGGCTGGTGCCTTATGGTTCTGGGCTAGGTGCAACACTTTTAATTGTATAAATAGATTCCAGTGCAAGTCATATTTTATTATGTTTGTGTGATGTTTTTGAACTGGTTCTGTATGACATGGTGAATGGCAATGGATGGCAGATGATAATATCATGTAATTTGAAGTGAAATGTTATTACCTTTTGTGATTTGAATGGCGGTGATGTTGGGTTTTTAATTTCACTGCATATTATAAGGGACATTCCATCCATTGTTTTGCTTGTAACACCCAAGTGGACTTTCACACATTCGGCGTGAAGATCCTTTTTAAAAAAAAAATGTTTGCTTTCTTGCTTTTATAAACACACCTTTAAAACGTATTTGCAAATGATTACAGTTTCCCCCAATTTTTTTGTTGAGGAATTTCACCCCATTATTTTGAAACTGTAACTGAAATTTGAAGTTCATTTAAAATTAATTGCATTACAGACTGGCTTCCATCTCAATGTTACCCCTAATAGCATAATGGTCAAATGCATTGTTTTATGTGGCACTGAGCCATCTCGACCAGGAAGGTGCTAGGTTCAATTCACGATCTCTGATTGATTACTGGTTTCAGCTCAGCCAATGGTGTGAGTAATACAATTGGTTGCAGTGTCCCGATTGAGGGTGAGGACTATCAGCGAGAGTTCCTGCTCTTGATTGTTATCCAACCACCCTTATTAGAAGTGCAGTTGTGTGGATATGAAATGAGAACTGGATCAAACTTGACTGTGATGGCCCTGATGGATGAAAAGTCCATTGATACTCCATGCCTTGACTCGCACAAGAAGAATGACCGCTTGGTCAAGGTACGAGACGGCAGCTGCAATCCATGTTTTAATTGCTGCTTTCAAGGAGGAAGGGTACGGGGAGAAACTTTGTCGAGAAACTGGATTAACATTCACAGATAGAGCTGTCTTAAACTCCAAACACAACTCAAATTAGGAGTGAGTCATAGAAGCAGTAAGAATTTTCAGCTCAGTGACTCATCTCTGCTTTAAATAACCAGAATTAAGTGTTCAGATTTACCACGAAATATCAAAAAAACTTTTCTTTCCTTTTAGTTCTGTACATGTTGCAAGTGCAGAAATATTGTTTGTTAGCCTGGCAATCATGTCAAAAGGGTGGAATTATGAAAAATTATTCCACACTTAAGAGTCCACTTGAGCATTATAAATAGAAATGTGCGCTTCAATTTGTTTGCAGTGTGATTTTTGCCTGAACTCTGTACTTTGAGCACTTAGCTTGTAATTTTCATAATTTGATTGTATACAGTTCCTGAGTACACCATTAAATTAGCCAAATAATAATCATTGTCCTGACCTGTGCAAAGATTATAGATTCCTTCTGTAAATTATCATGGTTACAGCTCTGTTAAAATCCTGACAAGATAATGCATTTAAATTATGGGCTGGATTTTGAGGAGGGCAGGTTGGGGGCGGGGTTGCTCAGAGGCTGGGTTTCCCGCAGGACCTGCCGACCGTAACTGCAGGGCCTGATTTGCATGCGAGGCCTCTGTTTCCCGCCTGTATCCAGCCAGATTGCGAGGCTGGCTGGCACCAGGCGGGTAGGCCTGCGGCATTAGGCTGCACAGGGGAGGGAGGGAGGGATCGTGGGGGAGCTCCGGGGTCGGCTGGAGGAGGATGGCTGGGCCGGGACCAGCACGGGGGCCAAGGGGTTACTAAGAAAATCGGGTGGCAGCCAGTGAAGGTTCGGGTGGCAGCCACGCGGTAGATCGGGGGCTGGGTGGTGGCCGGCGAAGGATCGGTGGGTGTGGGGGCGGTGGTGGCGATGCAAGTAAAATTGGGGGCTGGGGTTGGCCAGGACAGCAGGGGCGAGTGTGAGAACGATCACGGGCTGGGAAGCTGCCTTAGCAGCGGGCAGGCGGGGTGGCTGTTGGCGGGGGTGGGTCCGAGGATGATCGCGGGCTGCGAGGAGCTGGGGGCAGGCCGGAGGAGTAGGGCAGGGGGGAGGCCTCATGGTGGCATTGGAGGCTTGTGGCGGGGTGATTGGAGGCCTCGTGGAGAAATCGGAGGCCTGAGGGTGGGGGTGGGGGGGGGGGGTGGTTTAAGCAGGGACCCTGGATCCAGGAGGTAGGTATAAAGGCACTTACCTCCTGAATGCAGGTGTACCCGCCTTGCTGTAACTGCCGGGTTTCACGAATTGTGTAAAAACCCGTCCACATGCAGTTAAAAACAAAATGTAGGTTTAAAAAAAAGAGGCTTCCAGCCTTAATATAATATTTAAATTGACGTCCCGCCCCCTGGGAGCAGGTTGGTCACCCGCCCCCCTTCCCGCCTCCGTTAAAACCAGAAGTGGGCGGGTTGGTGGTGGGATCAAGTCGGGAATCCCATTATTTACAATTTAACTACTCCCACGTTCCAAACCCACCCGTTTTTTTAGGTTAAAATTCCCCCCTATGTTTCAGGTTTTTTTTGAAACAGTACAAACAATGGTAACACTGTTCCTTCTGTTTGTTATATTAGTTAAAAATGAATTCTCCTCAATAATTTTTGTATTTCACCTTACTCTGCAGCACCGTGGTGTTAGCACAACACCTCCATCATATTTTAATTTCTCCTGTCCCCATTAGCGGTAGGACAAGATTTCCTCACTGTGCCATGGAGAGTGGTAGAGAGTAGACTGATAAATTCCTTTTATTTTACTGTATTAAATGCACATGTAGCACACTCGCCCCTGAGTTAGAAGATGGTGGGTTCAAGTCCCACTCCAAGAGACTTGAGCATATAAAGCAGGCTGACACTTCAGTGCAGTGCTGAGGGAGCGCTGCACTGAAGGAGGTGCCAGCTTTAGGATGAGATGTTAAACCCTCTCGGGTGGATGTAAAAGATCCAATTTTTGAAGAGGAGCAGGGGTGTCCTGGCCAATTTACATCCCTCAACCAATATCACTAAAATAGATTGTCTGGTCATTTAGTTCATTGTTGTTTGTGCGATCTTGCTGTGTGCAAATCAGCTGCCACGTTTCTCTACATTGCAACAATGAAGGTGTAAGGCCTTCTTTTACCAGCATAAGGGTTAAAATAAATGTTAAAATAACATTTTAAAAATGATTTAAACATTCACTTACATTTAAAATTAGTTTGTCAATTTTGTCCCGGTTAAAAATGTTTACATTTATTTTTCAAAAAATTAAATTTTTATTTTAATTGTTTAATTAAATGGTATTTTAAACCTGTGATCCTTTATTTTTATTTCAGTGCTGTGAAATTGTGTTTATTCAGTGATTTCTATTATGCTTATGGGGATTCCGTACGTAAATGGAATCTCCATAAGCATAATAGGAATCCCCCTTTGTCATTGGTTGGGCCGGCCCACTTGATCCCGGGGACGCTTGCGAACCGTGTGCGCCCCTGGGATGCGTAGGCCCAGGACCGCAAGAGTCCGAAGCTCTGGAGACACAAGGTAAGTACATAGTTTTCTTGCGGTTCGGGGACGTACGCGGGCGACAAGCCTCCGACCGCAATTTCCAGGCCAAGAAAAGAGATTACCTTCGTGCTCTGCTGTTGGTTCGAGCTTGCAGGCTACAACCATTGAATTTGAAGGGAGCTGCGGATTCTATTTAAGAACACGTGGCTGAGGAGTAAATATTATCCGTTTTTAAAAAATGGTTTGAGGGCCATTTTAGAATTATTCCCAATCATTGTATAACTATGAATCTAGTGTAACAGATGGGAATCAGTTTTCGAATGAAGAAAATGACTGAAGGTTGTTTGAAGGTCAGACAAACAGTGTGTTGGGTTTGCCTACAAAAGGTTCAGTGAAATAAGATTTGCGCATGAGAACTGGCATCGATTTTGTTAAATCAATGACAACCTTTTCTTTTAGGTTAGAAATTGGATCTGACAAATGTTCAAAACTGCTAGGGTTTGAAAATAAACCGACGATAAACTCATTCTTGAATGAGAGTTTGCAGCAATATTGGGTGACTAGAGAAATACTTCGGTTGAAATCATTAAACTCATCATTAAGGTTAATGGCGACGGTCTGCAGGTTAAAACTGCTCGGTGAATGTGAGAAATAGGCCTCCTCCTACGGTCAGTTGGGATCCACTTAATTGAATGCATATTGTATATTTTTTTTTGAACAATATTGCTAATAACTATGGTACTGTATGTATTACACATTGACCTTAATTCTGAATCATCTTTATTTATTTCCAAACACTATACAATTGAGATATATACCCTGGAAAGCTCTAGATAATCATTTTGTTGTACTCCTGTTTGATCTTGTTTTAATGTGGAAAAACTGATTCATTGAACAGGATGACACATTATTTATTGATGCTGTGATGATACTATTAGCATATCATTTACTTTCTATATCAATTAGTTTTCAGATTTACAGTGGAAGCTTTTTTTTTGTTTTTTTAATTTTCTTTGAGAATAAATGCATATATTTTGTGACATGGATGTGTAACTTTGTCTCTCAGTACTTACTGGAGAATGCCTTGTTACATTTAGGCTGGTGAGTATAACTCTGCACACCCTGGGAAATAAACACTGTTTGGGGATTGGGATCATTTAACCACAATTCCCTGAGGTTTGGATGGGTCAAAGGAACATCAAGCCTGCTGCCTATCTGCAGCATTGGATCATTCCCCTTTGTGGTGCATTGGGAGGCAATTGTTAGTGTGTGTGTGTGTGTGTGTGTGTGAGAGGCATCTGAATCGTGTGTTGCTAGAAAAGGGCTCGAACTTGCCTGGTATGCCGGCGTTGTGCGGAGGGTCTATATTGGCATATGTCCACTAGATGTATCGCCTCTGATTGGCATATGTCCTATAGATGTTTCACCCATTTGTTTGTTGTGAAGAGGCTGTGCCAAAGTGTGGGAATGCAATTTCTTGCAGCGAGCAGTGACCGCTGCATTAGCCTGTGCTTTTTGGTGGGGAGGGGATGAGGGGTGGTGGGAGGCTCCTTTTCCAGTGGGCAACCTCATCAGGCACATGCCTGGATTCTACCTGGAATGAATGTCTGCAGGGCATGACCAGAACATGTGTAGTAGTGTGCCCATCTGCTCACAATCCCTCCAGAAATCATCTCTCAGAAAGGTGTGGAATCTAAAATATCTATGGGATGAGGTATGCTCTATGTATTACCTTGTGTTGGCCCTCGTGCATTCTGCTGCAGGTGGTAGTTGTGAGGGTCTGAGCGGAAGGTATTTAATAGGAATTTCTCCATTGTGGACAAAATGTATTCTTTTAACTAATGTATCCCTATCAAGCAAATACTTTATGATTGATCAGTAATAAAATAAATATGTTCCTCAAAAATGTTCTTTTTAAACCAGCAGTTTCATTAGTTTGCAGGGGCTGGATATTTTTTATTCGTGTCAAAGCTGAAAAAACTTGCAACTGGGTTATCACAATGGACGCAACAACAACTAGCATTTATATAGCGTCCCAAGGATGCTTCACAGGAGCATTATCAAACAAAATTTGACACCGACCCACATAAGGAGCGTCTTTAAAGGAGGAAAGAGAGGTAGAGAGACGAAAGGAGGGAATTCCAGAGCTTGGGACCTTGGCAGCTGATGGCATAGCCGCCAGTGGTGGAGCGATTAAAATCGGGGATGCGCAAGAGGCCAGAATTGGCGGAGTGCAGCGATCCAGTAGAGAATGTGGAGTAAGTCAGGCCTACATTTCTGCGTTTAGTGCGAGAACAAATTTCAATTTTAGGAGAGACAACAGAATCCTGGTTTATAAGATTCTACTTCCCAGTGTTTTCATAAATGAATATGCCCATTATTTTTGGATTAATTCTGTTGCTCAGTTAACTTTCACTAAATACATGTTCTCGCTCCCTTTGTCTGTTGGCTCTGTAACAGTAATAACCAAAAATATATTACGGTTTTCTCAACTTTTAGTTTCCTCCTGTAGATTTATGTTACCAGCTCTAGCTAGGCAATTCCAGTAGATATCCGTAATCAAATCTTGAATCCTGATGCGCAGACCAGGGCTGCAGTTTTTCAGCTGGCAAAAGAGCTGAGTATTGAGTTCAGCCTGCAACAGTGGGCAGTTCTCCATTAATTGCCAGTTTTATCTGACGTCAACCAGATAGTTGAATTTAAAAACACATTTTTCAATTTATTATTAATCTAGTCAGTCAGTTCCGAACGCTTGCCCTAGAAATTCTATTTCGAACACTGGACAGAAGTAGTTGATCATGTGACCAAGCACATAAGCCCAGAACAAGAGTGCTGTTGCTTAAGAGGCAAATGCCAGGAAATCTAAGGCATCTGTTACAAATGGGACAGAAGATTTCATAAATTGTAACCCGAAAATAGTATTAACAGTAGGCCTTTAAAATAATGAATGACATAACTGAGCCTAAATATCATTTAATGCGAGCTCTTTTGCATAAATTATGCACGCAATCTATGTTACGACATTTTTAAAGAAAAACTTTTTATGTTACAGTGCGAATATAATAGAATTTGTACTCATGATTCCCAACACGATGAAGTCTTAGTTTCAGCAGGCATTGTGTGGCAGGTGCTAAATAGGAAGCAAGATGCTGCCTCCTAAGGAGGGATGGAACATTGAAGCATGAGTTAACTCCTACTGCTCATGCACCCTCCTAATCGCAAGCTCAAGAACAGGATTGGAAGAATCCTTGGAAGAAATACCCTCCACACCCTGTCCTTTAGGGAATAGTGTGTGACATGGTGAGGAGAGGTTAAAAGAACAGAAGAAATAATTTAACAATATATTGAGTGAAAGCCTTCCTCCCCAGTTGTATGTCTCATTTGATGATTATGGACCAGATTCTCCTTTGGAAGGAGTTTAGATTCTTTACTTGTCCCATTACCATCTCCTTTTGCCTTGCACCATCATCCCTTGTGTCTTTTAATCTCTCCTGCCTTCCACCCAATACAGACCTTCCCTTTTGTTCTTTCCTCCACTCCCCCTCACCCTTTCCCTGCCTCTACTTGCTTAAAATCTGTTACATCTCTAGCTTTTTCCAGTTCTGACAAAAGGTCATTGACCTGAAACTTTAACTGTTTCTCTCTCCACAGATGCTGCCTGACTGCTGAGTATTTCCAGCATTTTCTATTTTTATTTCTAAGGCTACCATTTGGGAGCAATACAAAAAACATACTTATTGGCGTGGAGAGTGTATAATATCAAAGACCAAATTCAGTCCAATACCGGTAAATGTGAAATAGTACATTTTTGGGGAAAAGAACAAGAAATGGCAAGTAATTTAGCAAGTAAAAGTCTCAGTGGAGTAGAGGAACAGGAATATCTAGGAGTGCAGTGCACAGATCTTTAAAAGTAGGTTTGCAGGTGGGAAAAACCCACAACTGAGGCAAATAGGATTCTGGTTTTATACATGAGGCATTGAATACATAAGGAAGAAGTTGATAAATTTTTACAAGATATTAATTTGGCCACTGTTTGGAGTAGTGTGTGTAGCTATACAACTTTTCCATGGTTCTAATATCCTTTCTATACCCCAATATAGAAACGGTGATTTTAGTTATTTTTACTCAGTTGGGTGTTTACGAGTCTCCAGTTCAAGTTACTGAGAAACCTATGGAGTATATACTCTCTCCCTATAGGGCCGCATCCCATTTACCCAAGTTCAGAAAGTTTAGATGTAATTTGGCAGAGGTGAGCCTTGCAGATCCCCCCAGGTGTGTGCAAGGATACCATTAGGACTAAAATTGCTTCCTGATGTTTATCTAGCTGGGACAACCCTACCCATTGAGGCATTGGCTTGCAATGTTATCTGGAGATGAGTGGAAGGAGCATGGTGACAAGTCTAACCTTCCAGGTTCCATTCATGACTCAAGCTGGATGCTCAATCATCAACAGTGTCCTACAGTACTGCAGTCCTTTATGGTTCAGTAATTGGGTTACTGAGTTTACCACAGAGCTTCCACTGCCAGGTATGTTATCTTGGAGCCATCTGAATCCAAAGACACCTCACTTTCCTCCCCACCCCCCTCCAATTCAGTGGATCAGTGACAAGGGACAGAGGTTTAAAAGCATAACGGAAGTTTAGAAGAAATGTTTCCACTGTGTATAAAAATAAATCACTTTAAAAGGAAAATATCAAAGCTTATTGGGAAAGAGCAGGGAAATGAGATTGTAGTAGATAGTTCCAATGTGAAGCTATCAGTGGTATAAGCATGATAGACTAAATGGCCTCTCCCTCTGCTGGAATTTCTATCATTCTACAAATCTAGGACTACTACAAAACACTTATTTTACACGGGTTCTCCTCCAATGAATGAATTGTAAAAAAAAAAGGCACATTATATCAAAGTCACAGTATACTGGTGAACCTTTTAAAAATCTGTTGAACTTAGCTTGGCCATACTTGCAGTTGCAGAAATTGGAAGTCTTCTTGCCGATTCTTAGGCCTGTAGAGTTGTTCTTACAGATTATTAACTGGTGTTGATAATATAGACTGAAGCATACTTCAAAATGAAGGGAACTGGTGTCAATGCCAGCAGTGAACCAAATCTAAGAGAGCCAGGATACATCAGCTTCTCTCGTTTTAACAGTTTATTCTCAAAGTTGCTGCATGTAATTATCTTTCAAGATTAGGTTTTAAATATATTAACTTTGTTACATGAATCAAAGATCCAGTTCCCAGCCCCTCAGAGCTAAAGAATGTGTACAATTATTTCTTTACGTTGCTTTAAGCACTTACTGCCAATAGTTTTCCAGTTATCTCACTCCATAGGTCATGTAGGAAATGCAGTTGTGATGACTGATGGGTGGTCTGCTTTCAGGCCCTAGTTAATGCCTCTGGGAGATATGTGAAGAGTGGCCAGTTGTTGAATTCTTATGCCAAGTTTTCCTCTGCTATCTCACATGACCTAGAGATTGGAATGCTCAGTGGTGTGGAGGATCATGAATGCAAGAACGATGCTGTACCACTCTTGACGCTGTACACTAGTGCCGCAGTGTGTTGTATTATAGTACCACCCCTTAATTCAGGTTTTCTATAAATGTAAAATCATATTCATGATCTAGAAAATTTGTACTTGCCCTTTTTTTTCCCCCAGATAAGTGAAAGAGCTCTACCTATTTCTGAAAACAGTGCAAAATATGTTAACTCTATGGCAGTGCTCCATTAATATCATGCACATTTGCATTCCAAATTGCAACCTTTAAATACAAAAGTGATAATGCTCAGCGGTAGGTAGATAACGCTGCTTGGTTACCAGATTGGCAGCCCATCTATTTAACCATTAGACCAAAGATATTATCGGATGCAAATTTGTCCCTCCATTGTCCTAGATCTTTCTTGTCTGCTCCAGTGATCAGTTTTCAAACAGTTCTCTTCTGAGTCTGCGGTTTCCATAATGAGCCTGTATGTTCCTTAGCCTTTTCACCCCGGTGCATAAAACATCATCTAATTTTCATCTTTCATTGCACTGAACAGCTCATTGACACTTGACCTCCCACTATTAAACTTTTCTATCTCCCATCAATACTTAAGTCGTTTTGCTCCTGGCCTTTCCCCCCTCTGACTGCTGTACAGCCCACTCTGTTTTTCAATGGTAAAGACCAACTTTGAAGAACTTAATAATCCATGCCCCTTACAGACTATCTAATAGAACAATTTCAAGATTTGTAAGACCCTTAGGAAGAGGAGTTACTTTAGATTTGATTTGTCATGTTTTCTGAAATTCATGAACCTTCACAGGATTGATTCTAACCGGACCGACTTGCATGATAAATACTTTAATGGATTACCAACTGTGCATATCTGTGAATAACAGTCAGTTACATGACCCCATCGCAATGCTTTAATTGGCCTTTGATTACCGATAGATCACTCACATATACTAGCAGTATTTTTGTCAGATTTGATGAGCCAAATGCTTTTAAACCCAATTATATTAATTCATATTCATAATTCCACAGCATTTTAATTTCTGTGATTAAAAACCTGACATATATGTGTAATATAAACGCTACACTCATTTTAAAATAATGTGCTCATAGTTATACATTGACTACTAAAGTGCAACACTGCAGTGATATTTTTAGCACCTTAATGCATTAAGTAGGAGTCCATGATGACCTGTGTCATTTGAATGAAAGATAAATGGCAAAGGACTGAAAAGAAAATAGAATATAATGAAAGCACATGTATATATGGCAATATAACCAGTTACTAAATTACATTTATATTAGCAGCAATACACTGACTATTTTAAATTCGACTGCAATATGATAGCATTATTTATTATTTTATTTTGATTTTATTCAATACTTTTTATTTTGCGATTAACAATGTAGTGTAATCTAGTCTTGTACTCATCCCTCCACACCGCAAATCACTCAACCAAGAGCAAAGATAAGTGACCTGCTCTCATAGTGCCCCAGCATTCTTGTGCTGTCGTTCTGTTTTGGACATGAGAGAGGCACGAGAGTCAGTAAGGCTGAGATACGCTGCAGCTTTATACCCCTCTATGCGTTACGGTGTCTCCCCTGGGTAACGAAGAAGGGGAAACTCGCACTAATGTATTGTTCTCAATTAAATGCTCAGTTAAATGTCATATATAATTTTCATTATCAAAAAGAGTACAAGGCACTCTGGAGAAGAATAACCAAAAGGTTACTTTTTTTGTAAAAGATTTTATATTACAGTTTCTCATTAGAGAATGCTGTCAGTAACAATCTTATCCGCTGCTACTATTTTTGTACTTGTTTGTGCAAGCCCAAATCCAGATGTGAAGATTGCACCACTGCAGCTTTTGCTGCTGCACAGATTTACCCAAATGGTCAACATTTAAGTTAAGCTTTTTGAAGCAGCTTGTTCCTGGTATTGAGTCTGGACACTGAAATCAAAACGTTGCTCTTTTTTAATATCTGTGCTAATTATAAAACCTGTAAATACCATGCTAAAGAAATTATTCAGATGAATTGCTTATGGTAAGTTAGAGAACACACTTTTTCATAACGGCCGGAGTGCTGCACCATTCCATGCTCAATGCATTATTCTGCTGCTAACATGGAACGGTGTTTAACTCCGCCTGTCTCTTTAAGACTGCAAAATATACTTTTGCTATAAATAGGCACATCTGAGGTCAATCAGAAATTGTGTGTAGTTTTGTAATGCTGGCTGATTCCCAATAGGAACTTGGTTTCCAAACTCATTTGCTGTAGTTTCTTGTTTCAAGACATCTATTGCCTAGGCCTTGGTTCTTGATTTTTTTTCATCAAGTGTCTGAAGCTACTCATAAATTCTATCAAGAAAGAGCTTCCTTATTTAACAATCAGTCAAAGCTATTCAAAAACCAAAATTAGCTTGTGATTATTACTACAACATTTGATCAAGATGGCCATTTTGATCTGTGAATTGTATGTACTATTAATTGGACGTTTAAACCAAATATTAGTTCTCTGGAAAAAAAAGTTTGCTGCAGTCATTACTTCAGTTATTTATCTGCCAGAACTGGAAAAATCTACAGTGAGTCTGAATGGAACTGCTGTGCATTCCACAGCATCACTGTTCTACTTTTTCCTGTTACTCGCTTTAATGAAAATTCTGCAAGTCAGAAGATCTTCTGGTGATGAAACTATTTCTAGGCAAAGCATTCTCCATTATGTGTGCCACAACTGTACATAATGACCTTGATCAAATTATTCACAACAGAAAGCGTGACTTATTCTGGAGTATAACTGAATCCCAGTAAACATATAACTGTATTTTCAAGATATTTAGGGCTTGGATCAGGATTTCTATAAACTGCAGATAAGAATAGCTGACATGTAAACCATTTTAACAACTCATTTAAATCACTTACTGAGCAATTCCATCCCCACATAAACAACAGAAAGTGCTTAATAAAACATGATCTAAGTTTTCAAATTTTGCCTCATATGGTACAAATGGATTGATTTGATGTGGTGTTCACACTGACTTAATACAGCTAGGTTGTTTACTGTTGTTTAAGTGAACACTTGTAACTGATTCCTGAGGATGCCAGAGATTTTTGTTCATGCATATTGCAGGTGCTACAAGGCACAGAAAACAAAACGTTATACAAATTAATTTGATGTCAGCACATCATTATCATTAAATAATGGCATTATCTGGAGGTTTTTCGGCAACTATTTCTTTGGCTTTATTTACATTGTTGGATTACTAGAGATTTGACTTAATGTTTGGATTTACCACCCTCAGGTATCATTGTGACCTTATGAACCATTAATACCCATAAAGTAACAAGTATACTTTGCAATAATAATTTACCAGTTTTTTTTAATTGCCCAAAGTAATACATGTTTGCATACATTTATTATTATTGTTACTTATTTAGGCAAGACTTTCAATTAGAGGTACTGTACCTCTTTATTTTGTCCCGTGCTAAGTTCTTGAGCTCAGTTATTATTGTAGGCTGAACTGAAGACTGAATTGGTTGTTAGTGCTCACTTAAATACTTGTAGACAACCTGATTATGTTAAGTCAGGGTGAAAGCCACTTTTAATATTAATTGTTATCACCAGAGCAAAAAGGCTGATAATGTAGTCCATGTTTTATTAAGTGTTTTCTGTCATTTTTGTCACATTGAATTGATTGTCTGTTTGGCACTCAGAGCCAACATGTGAATGTAGTCACCTGATTGTCTTTAGGCAAGGATTGCCAAGATATTGTGAGGGCAGGGGCAGAATTAGTAGAATGTTAAACCTGGATCACAGACAGAACATCAATGCATGTGCTAATGTGCTATTTTAATCCAGCAATATACTTGCCCATTTGTGCCAATCCAGACCCTGAAGGTATTCATTGAGTCTGGTAAAAAGTGCAGAATATCAAGTTCAGTCTGGAAGGATATCTAGAATTATTCTTTCTCAAATTGTGTAGATCTTTACATCTCTGCCAGATCGGAATATGCTGACCAAACTTGTCCTGAAAAATTCAAGAGCCTGAAGGGGTCGGGATCAACATTCCACTCGAGGCTTTCAAACAGTTTTCTTCTTCAAGAAGCCTTCCACAAATACATCCAAGATTTTGGGTGAGGGCAAGCAAGAAGTGTAATCCCGGAGTTAGAATTTTTGTTTTTATGTCTCCCTTGAAGGTTAACCTGGTTTATATATTCAGTGCTACAGAACATTGCGGAGGATAGCTGGGCCAGGACTGAGTGGGAAAAATAAACAACTTTTTTGTTTAAAAAAAAAAAATACCTAAACAAGTTGATATGTTATTGTCTTGCTATTAAACTTTTGAAGTTTTTACAACAGTCCTACTTTTGAATTTGGGTGACCACTTTGATCTTACTGGCAGTTTTCTCCCATGTTTTTTTCCCCACAACAGGAGATATAATAGTACTATCAAGAGTCTTGTAAAACAATCTTCAATATTATCTGCAAAAGACTGCACTCTTGCCATATGCTTCAATTGCATACATTCTACCAATTTGCAGTCTTTTCTCTGGCACAAAATGTATTGGGACATTAAAATAAGGCCTGTGCATTGTTAATCTTTCAGTTGCATACCTTTATTAATGATCTTTGCATTGATCAGTTTATTCAGAAATCCACCTTGGTACTGCAGAAGACACTGGTGTCAGCATTGTTTTTAAGACTGCCATTAACAGTAAATCATCTCCTTGTATCCAGCGCCTGTGCACAACAGTGGTTGGACAAATAAGATCTGCTGGTGTCTCTCGGTAAATATTATTGGCACTGGGTTGACTACATTCATTTTGCTGAACACAAAGTCAGATAAATGGAACATTTTGTGATTGGATTAGGTTTTTGTCCTTCAAAGCTATGCTTGGTTAGGTGAGTGATTAGAAAGTAGCTTTACACAATAGAATAACGCTGGTTATCAGCAACTACACCACCAATTTCAGTTTTTATGCAGATAATATTCAGTAATAAAATGTCAAAAATTATTTGGTTTATATTTTTCAAGATTCCCCACCCTGCACTGATGCGAATACTAGTATTTGTTGGTGACTTAATTAAAAAGACCTTTCCTTCTAACATTTTTGTACCTTTGATGAATTGTAGTTTTCTGGTGTTTTTTATTACTTATCTCTGAGCTTTCTGAGCTTTATTGTTCTTGAGGTTCAAAATTATAATCTAAAATTGAATGAAAAAAGAATAACTTTATTAAAGTTGAGAAGTCGCACAACACCAGGTTATAGTCTATATAGGACTATAACCAGGTTATAGTCTATATAGGACTATAACCTGGTGTTGTGCGACTTCTCATTTTTGTCCATCCTAGTCCAACGCCGGCATCTCCACATCATGACCTTTATTAAAGTTGACATTATCCTGATATAAAGCATAGACACACTGAAATAAAAGGACATCCATAACTGCTCAAAATAAAAACAGAAAATGCTGGAAACACTCAGCACGGCAGTCAGCATCTGTGGAGAGAACAAAAAGTTAACATTTAAGCGTGCATCCTTTGCCACATGAAGGATCCACAATTAAAATGTTACATCAGTTCCATATCATCTATACATGTTCATTAACACGTTCATTAAATTTCATTCCACGTGCCATTTGTCTTTCATGGTCAAGAGAATGGGCGGTTTCAGGTTGATGACCTTTCATCAGACGAAAGGTCATCGGTCTGAAATGTTAACTCTGTTCCTCTCTCCACAGATTCTGCCTGACCTGCTGAGCATTTCCAGCATTTTCTGTTTGTATAATCGTCAAATCTGACTGAGGGAATCCTTTAAATTATGACCTACTGGAAATGAATGGAGCGGACAGAAAATACAGTTGTTAGCTTGAACTGCATTATAACATTGAATTAACATCTGTTGAGGACTTTAATGCCTGCAGCTAATTGTTCACTCAGAAAATTCTATACAATTTATTTTTTCAGTTAATGTTTTTCCTTCTTTCGTATGCTTTTTGCTACCAGTTTATTTCTGGTACAGGAGCAGGCTGACAGCACTTCTGTGCCCTTGGTATGACCGTGAGCTCTGGCTGTCACACTGCAGAGAACTGATGAAATGCATGGCACAGTGTATGGGCAGGCTGATAGCAGATCTGTAATACACCATACAGAGCTTGTTAGCATGCATCACATTGCTTCACCTGCTGGTGTTTAATCATATGCTCCATTGTTGTTTAAGCTGCTCATGTGGGCTGCACCATAGCCTTTGTATATGAACTGATTTTAAACATGAATACATATTGAAAGCTAAATTTTAAATTGATTGTTTACTGCTTCTGGCTTAGCCAGATTGAACCTTACGAGGGGCATTTGAGAATAGCCTTCAGAACCGATTGTCACCAGCTCTTAGTAGCATATTCATTACCTAGGCATAGATGCCCCGACTATATTTCATGGCCACAACAATGACAACCTGTACTGTCTCAATATGTCCTGAACCTGCGGTGCTTTAGTGCTAGCAAAGAAAAATAGAACACATTCTAGGGTGTTTGCTCAACCAGCTGCGTAATCCTTCCTGACAGCCGTAGTATGCGTAGAGCCTGTAGGCAGCACAAACAGAGGGGCAGCCCAGCTAATGCATAATTAAATAGAAGGTAAAAGCTGATTTGACAATGCATCGATCAAGCAGATGCAAACATTTACCATGGGAGCTGCGAACAGTTTGGAGGTTCTGAGATCCTATGATCCTTCATATTGATTTTGAAAATGACCTAACCACGAAATATGTTGATTCTGGTCTGATGGGCAAACTATATATAGATTCATCCAATGAGTTTGTCAAAATGGATTTTTCAAAATGTGAACACGTTTTATAGCATACACGGTATTTTTAATATCTCCATACTTTTGATCTATAAACATAAATGCCTCTGAATAGTAACAACTGCGATTGGATGAACTTCCCTTGTCTGCTATGGTGGCATTAACTCATTGGCCTGGATTTTGCGGTCAGCGGTGAAGTGATGGCGCTCGCCGTTGACCTCAAAGAAAGCTGCCCACAAAGATCTAGTGATCTCTGTGGTGTGGATTTCACCTCTCCCTTAATTTGAATCTGACGCCAAGTCTGGGGGATCTCCAGCATCCAGCAACAGTGATGTCATCAAGCTGGCTAAGCAGGCAATCAGATTGAAGAATTCTCACAGACAGCAAACCAGGAAGTAAAAGGCACTGATTTTCCTTCACTTTTTAAAATAATTTTTACAGAGCGAAATAAAGATTGGGACATACACATGGGATTAAGGTAGAAGCTGAAACATCATAACCAAACTTTTAAAAAAATTATCAAAAATCCATGGAATTTTTTATCATAATGGAAAAAATTGACATTCCACAAATATAAAATTAGTTTTTCAGAACGATTGTTCAGCAGTCAGTACGCTGTTAAAATCCTAATTACACCTCTTTCATCAAGGCTTAACTTTTTCAGTGGTTTTTAACAGCGATACTCCAGTGTAAAAGGGGAAGCTTTCATCAGTTCAGTGATTTGAATTGATTGCGGGCTCTGGGGAGTTCAACAGCGCAGCCTTTGGAGAAGTGTAGAATCACTGACAGCAACTTCTGGGTTTCCACGTTTATTTACTCATGTGCGGACTCCAGAAGTTGCGAACGCTGACAGTTTCGCCATCATTACTACCGCAAAATCCAGGCCATTAATTTTAAAGGGGCTCACATTTCTATCCAACTAGTGGGAGGAAAAATTTCATCGGATGTTAACACATTTGTTACTAATACCATAAAATGTAATTTTAAACTAAAATATGTTGTAAGATGTTCCTGCCATATTTAAAAATATTGGCCCAGAAATTGGAGTTCGATGGTTGCCGCGGGGGTAAGGATCCCCCGCGATATCGCACTCCGCGCCTACCTTTATGGTTTTGGCCCACACGAACTTCAGTTCCTGGGCGCCTCCCTGGTGCCGGCACGCAGTGTGTGCGTGTCCCAGAGGCGCAGTTAGTTCGATGCTACCTCTGGGATCACGTGGGCCAGTTAGAGCCAATGGCAGCACACCATCTTTCATTCATAGTTTTGACAGTAAGAGCTGTCAAAACTATGAATACAACAAGCTCCCAAAAGAACAGCTAAACCTCAATTAAATTTTTAAAAAAGCCATCACATTAATAAAATAACTATAGTTAAATAAATTAACCACTTTAAACAAAAATTTAAATTTTTGAAAAAATTTAAATTCTTTTTAAAAGTTATAAAAATAAACTTACCTTTCTTTAAAGTCTCTAAAAAAGATAAACCTGTTGAAAAAAATTTAAAATAATACTTAATTAACTACTTACCTTGTTAAAAGGGGGTCTTACGCCTGCTTTCTTCATGTGTAAAATCTTCAACACTTACCTGCGCGTTCAAACCTGAAAAAAAAACTAAGTGTGCTGCGTGCGCGCAACCTGTAGCACGCACGCGGTTCAATTAGGAACCGCCCCCTTTGCCATACACGAAGTGCCGGTTTCCCGCGCATGCGCAGTGCATGCAGGAAACCGGCACTTCGGGACCTAATACGCGAGAGTACACAGTGCGTACTCTCCCGCATTAGGTCTAATTTTCGGGCCATTGTCTAAATACCCAAGCTCATCGGTGTTACACTGAAAAGATGGACCAATATCAGGTGTAGTCCAAACGCAAGTAATGATTGCCACAGGCTTTTTTTACTGGTTAAAGGGGCGGTCCATTGATGCTGCAGCACCTCATTCTCAGCGTTGTTTGGTGTACAGCTGCCTCAACAACCATAAGAAGGACAAAGAGAAGGCACACTTATTTACAGATGCTGGTGGCAGATCGCCGCCCAGGGAGAGAGCCCAGAGGTTTTCCGAGGAAGCTTTGGAGGCATTGCTTGTAGCAGTGGAGAGAAGGCGGGCGGTCCTGTACTAACTGGCAGGAGGCCCTCGTACACCTGTAGCGCGCACGCAGTTCACTTAGGAACCGCCCCCTTCGCAATACCCGAAGTGCCAGTTTCCCACGCATGCGCAGTGCATGCAGGAAACCGGCACTTCGGGACCTAATACGCGAGAGTACACAGTGCGTACTCTCCCGCATTAGGTCTAATTTTCAGGCCAATGACCGAAACTTTCTCATTCTGTATTCCCCAGCTGACAGTTTTCCACCCATTCTTTTTATTGGGTGTAAAATTGAAGCCTAGGTTGGGTGGAGGAGCAGAAAATCGTGGTCATTGTCTGCTATCTTTCAGTGAGTTTTTCTGGTGAGTAACAGAGCCATACCTACCAGGAAGATCCCAGATTCAATTCAAGTCTGCGCTGGGTTAGCTGATTTTAGCCAACTTTGTTACCTTGATGTCCTAGGTTTGGGAAAGGAAAGATCTGTTGCATTCTCATTCTGGATCACTGTTCAGCAACTCATGATGGAAATGCATGCTTGTGAACATATGTAAGGATGTGACTAGGCTTTCTTAGGCTTTTTGACTGCAGGAAACATTCTGTCAGCACTCACTGTCATGACTTGCACATAAATATTGATCATGCGCAAGCAGCCAAAGAATACCATTGCCTGTGGAATGTACCCCAGTGTTTTCAGGAGAGGGGAATGGGGAGAAAATGAATCAAAGGGGGGAAAAAAAAAATACTATCTGTATCTGTCATCTTTTGGGACATTTTGACCATCTTTTCATAGTAAGGATTTTGAAAAGAGTTACATTTAAATTTTGTGTATTTAAAGCCAACTGTATTCGCACAAGATTAAAACAAAAAAGCACTGAAATTAAATGAGGTTAAAATGTTAATTTGTTAGGCATTAAAGATATTTCCCCAAAGAGCAAAAGCAATAAGTGATTTTGTTAGCCTGCCACAGTAATCGATGAGCACCTCAGATCCATTGTGTTGAAAAGTTACTGGTTCCGGGTGCTCAGCCAAAGTTATCTGGCTGCAAACAGAGGGAGATAAAATCAAAACATAAACACAGACTGATCGGTTTTTAAACAGAAAGCTGGCAGGGCAGGCTTTCACCCAGACTCCGAGGTTAAGGATGTAGGAGGGTAGTTAAAGTTATTTTGTTTAAGTCAAGCAATTTGACCCACTGATGTGGGGAAGCACAGTGTATTCATTATTTTGTATTATTATGCGCAGGCAAGTTGTAATGATTTAAATGCGACCACCAGTCATAACTTACTCTATCTGTTCAATTGCTGTCTGAGAATTTTTCATTCTGGCTTCAAATCAATAAAGTGTAAATAGCCTGCCTACCAAAAGATTAGAGAAGCATCTGTGAGGGCACATCTGAAAGACATGATATGCAGTTCATGCGTCAAGGGGATGTATCCCTGGGTTTAAGTAGATATTGTGAACTGTGAATCAAATCCAGAGTATAAGGGATGTGGGATCTGATTACAGGACAGACTGACAGCACTAAACCCAAGAAGGTAACGTGTATGTTTTTGCTCACAAGGGTTACCATAACTTGCTTGAAATTTTAGATCCACTGGTTGTCTGAGCAGCCTCACTTGTGGCTTATCTGTCTATCACTTTCTGTTTTTATCTTCCTCAAAAGATTTTCATTTGTGAAAGTGAAACAATCAAACAATTGTTTCTATTTAGAGAACTTGGTGCAAAAAATGGACTCATATTTTGATTTAGCCCAACATGTTTAAATGTTGACTAACCACCTTGTAGTGTTAAATTGCATGGACTTTTGCTGATAAATCTCTAAGTAGAGATAGGATTCTAATTAGGTTATAAACTCACTTTAGTTAACATAATAGATCACAGCTAATGAGTAAATTGTTAACTACACGTTTTCTGATCTTTTGTCCAAAAATAATACAAAGGTTGACATAGAAAGGAGCTGATCTGTGATATAGCCATGGACAAAACTTAACTGAGTTTAAAACTGTCCAGAAAACATCTGGTTTAAAAGTTTGGCTCAGCAGCATTGATGATGGGGGCTGGTAGATGCTGGTGGTAAACTAGCGTTCCTCATCATGGTGTATCCTGTATAAATAGATATGTCATGTGTAGGGTATGAAGTTACACATAACAGCTTTTCTCTACTGCTTCCTCAAAGCAATTCATCAGATGGGAGGCTGGCATCAGAATAGTTGAGTCTGGAAGTAACAATCGCATGGATTAGGGCTTCACAGCAGATGGGCTAAGGAAGGGGCGGAGGCGGGCAATATTAAGGAGGTACAAGTAGGCGGTCTTTGTGATAACATAAGAAATAGGAGCAGGAGTAGGCCATACTCTGCGGTGCAATAAGATCAGGGCCGAACTTCTACATCTATTCCCCTTTCCGGCCCTATCCCCATATCCCTTAATTCCCTTAGTGCCCAAAAATCTATCGATCACTGTCTTGAATATACTCAATGACTGAGCATCCACAGCCCTCTGGGGTAGAGAATTCCTAAGATTCACAACCCTCTGAATGAAGAAATTTCTCCTCATCTCAGTCCTAAATGGCTGACTCCCAATCCTGAGACTATAAACCCTAGTTCTACACTCTCCAGCCAGGGGAAATAACCTCTCAACATCTAACAAAAGCAGTGCCCAAACAAGGACTTGAACCTTGGACCCTCATTCAAAGTCTGATGCTCTACTGACTGAGCAATCCAGGCAGGATGGAGAGGATATGAGGTCGGAAGCTCAGCTCAGGGTCAAAAAGGACTCAGAGGTTGCAAACAGTCTTGTTCAGCCTGAAACAGTGACCAGGGAGAGGGTTGGAATCCGTGTTTGTGGTGGAGGCTGAAGACAATGGCTTTGGTCTTCCCAGTGTTGGATTCGGGAAAATTTCAGCTCATCCAGGACTGGATGTCGGACAAGCAGTTTGACAACGCATAGGTAGTGGAGGTGTCGAGAATGGTGATGGTGAGATAAAGCTGGATATCATCAGCATACGTGTGGAACCTGACTACGTCTTTTCGGATGATGTCACCGAGGGACAGCATGTAGATGAGAAATAGAAGGGGGCCAAGGATAGATCCTTGGGGGACTCCAGAATTAACAGTGCGGGGGCCGAAAGAGAAGCTATTGCAGGAGATTCTCTGGCTATGACTGCATCGGAAAGAGTGGAACCAGGCGAGGGTAGTCTCACTTAGCTGGACAACGGAGGGCAGGCGTTGGAAGATGATGGTGTGGTCAACCTTGTCAAAGGCTGCAGACGAATTGGAAAGGCTGAGGAGGGATAGTGCACCACAGTCACAGGTCACATGTGACTTTAATTAGGGTCGATCCAGTGCAATGGCAGGGGTGGCAACCTGATTTGAAGAGGATAAAACATTAAGTTGCAGGAAAGATGGGCACGGATTTGGGCGGTGACAACGCGTTCAAGGACTTTGGAGAAGAAATGGAGGTTGGAGATGAGGCAGGTAGTTAGGGTCAAGGGCGGGTTTTCTGAAGGGGGAGGTGATGACGGCAAATTTGAAGGGGAGACGGACGGTACCTGCGGAGAAGGAACCATTTACAATATCAGTTAGCGTGGGAGCCAGGAAGGACATCAGCAGAGGTCCTAGAAGAATATTGTGGAATTACATAGAACTCTTTCTCCCCCCACCCCTCAGCACAACCTTTATCCTCCTTGTCACTTAAATATGTAGTTACACTATGCAGTGCGCAAGACTAGTCTGGGAATGATCTTACCTAACCAGCATAGAGTTGGGATTCTGGCATCTGTCTCTTTTCCATTAGTATGGTTCCTGAACAAAGTGGCTCCAAAGCGCAAACCGAGGTGACTGAGAGCATTTTACTTGTTCCCCAGTGTTCAGAGATACACCAAAGGGTTTGTGGTAACGGATTAGAACTGACAGGCTTTTGCCAAATATCTGAAGGTTGTGTCCTAAACATGTCCGTTCCACTCAGTCAAAGACTTTATCCACATCAAGGGAATTTGCTCTTTCACTGGTTGCAGCAACATCAGTTATGATTCAGTCTATATATCTTCTAATGTCTATATTCATAGAATCATACAACACAGAAGGAGGTCATTCGGCCCATTGTGCCGCCTGTGCCGGCTCTTTGAAAGAGCTATCCAGTTAGTTCCACTTCACTGCTCTTTCCCATAGCCCTGCAGATATTTCCTTTTAAGTTTATATCCGCTTCCCTTTTGAAAGTTACTATTGAATCCACTTCCACACCCTTTCAAACAATGCATAACAACTTGCTGTGTAAAAACATTGCTCCTCACCTTCCCCCCGGCTTTTTTTTTGCCAATTATCTTAAATCTGTGCCTCTGGTTACTGACCCTCCTGCCAGTGGAAACAGTGTTATATATTTGTAAATAGTTTTCCTAATATAAAGCCAACTTTATTAAGGATTTTATGAATCTGTTAACTAAAATCAGTGTACATTGAGGAGAGAGATGAATTTATAATGATTTGAGTCGAGCGGATCTGTCCCCTCTTTATGCACCAGTGTAATCAGTGGCAAAAATATAAACTCCTCATCTTCCTCAGTCTACATTTCTTTCTGTATTTTAAGTACTAGTGGGACAATTACCTCGTTAAGCATGGAATTTATGGAATTTCACAGCAATGGATGTCATTCTCTGGTGATTTGATGACCAACAGTTTTTCTAATCTCCCCGTTGAAAGTCCTGTCTGACTGTCTTTCGTTCTGTTTCTAACTGGGCTAATTGTATTGTGCTAAACTTGTACTTCGGTCCATAGACTCTGGGGAACATTCTGAGGAATACACTTTTAAAAGGCCACAACTGCCTAATTAATAGCTACAGGATTTGCTTCCATTAACTTTCAGTTGCCTGTATTTGGGACAATGCCTCATTATTTTCACGCAGCCTAAACTAACAATATCCCAGCCTATTTGCCTCCCTTTATATGACATTTGCCACAAAGCAAATCTCTGCTTTTATTTATACTTGATTCAACCTGTATTTTTCAGCAAGCAAACAGTTAAGGATATTCAAACCCTCTGTTTTAACATGCTGATTCTACAAGTTTTCAGGAGTTCTTACCTCTTGCTTGTTTTTTCCTGTGAGCACATGCATCTTACAAAATCATTGTCCCACTGACCTTGTTGGGTGAGGACAGATGCTAATGTTCATGAAAACCAACAAAATGTCAACTAATTTTGAAAGTTTTTTTTGTTTGTTTTAATAAAGCTGGGGCTACTTTGGTAGCTGATCCTGGAGTAGTTTGCTAGAATTCTGGACAGTTCTCAACCCTATTGTTTGGGCCCAGGCATGCAGCTATCTCCTCTTACATAAACTTCTGAAGTTGCGAGTCCTGCTTTAAAGCAATGCCTGGACGCAATTAAGGAGTTGCATTAATGGCCAAATTAACTGACCCCGAGAACGGCATGATCTATTTACTGCGTATCTTTCATCAATTGTCTCGACTGAAAAGTGTAAAATTAGTTTCCCCCTTCTTGCACCACTGGAATTGGACTTAACTCCATGTCTTACATTCATAATTCTATGAATAAGTTCTGGGATACTCACTTTGGAGGAAATTGTTCATCAGGCAGCACCTGATTGCGATCTTTTTGCCAAATTTGCTATGCATTAAAAGGTATAGGTGATCTCCTTCGTGTTTTCATACTGCTGAAACAAAAAGTAAGGGCAGTTTTACTCTGATTTTGGTTCATTGCAACTGCTATTAGGCTATTTTTCCAGCATTCGAACACCTTGTACAGCATGATATTACTGGCATTGCACTGTTCGCCGTGGCTGTCCTAAACAACAACGTGGTATTTAATCTTAAGCTTCTGCTGTTGGTGCTTTAGAGTTCTAAAGTAAAGCCTTTTTTGGAATTAAGAATCATGGATTTCTCTGCTCCAGAACATTGGAAATTTTTACCTACCAAATGTGCCACCTTGTGGTTTGGAATTGCAACTGATATTGAAGGGAATTGTTGATTGAACTGACTTGATCGTTATTTTGGTGATGGAAGTGTTTAGCTTATCAGTGGCACTTTGCTACATGTTTCTTTAGTTTTATCAAGAAAAAACACACACACAAATAAATGCCTTACAAAAAAATCTTTCAATTCATTACAATCAGAACCCTAACTCTTGCTTGTGCCCTTTTCAAATGTGCAAGTGTTTTAATTTATTTTCTGTGTTTGCTTGTAATGAAAAATGTAACTACTAGGGTAGCCCCATACCCTCTCAGGATATTGGCTTATTTACAAGATTTTTATTGTATGCTGGGTGTGTGCCAGCAGAATGCAGCCAAAGGCAATTGTAATGAGGACAAATGTCTCCTAGACTTGACCTAGATAGTTGCTGAGAGCACAGGAGGATACTGGGGTGTAGCAGACAAATAAGGGAACTGCACCCCCCCCAACAACCTATTGTATGTTTGGGCAGGGAAAACCCAGGCAATGTTCCAGAACATTTTTGAAAAGTAACATAAGCTACTACTTTTCAAATATTACAAAATCTATAGTTTATGTTTGGACATTGCTATCTGTATAGCCACTATATTATTGATTCTACTGCTAACAACTGCATCTTTGAAAGACATCTCGGGCGTGATGTTGCCAGCCCTGGGGAGGCGGGACTGCCGGGAAAATGGCAGAATTTGGGGGCGGATGCCCAACCCGCCTCCGTGTCATCTTGCCAGGAGGCGGGTATCTGTCCTGCGCTGGGTCCCGTCTCCTTGGAGACGGGAAGGGATTACAGCCACTTAACTGCCTGTTAACAGGTAGTTAACAGGCAAATAAGAGGATTATCCCCATTTTATCCACAAAAGTGCGGGTTTCCCGAAGGCTCCGAACCCCGCCAGGATCACCGAGACGAGTAGTGAGTCTGCGGGGTCCAAAAGTGTGCTGTGGAGGTGAGTGATGGGTGCAAGTGTGGAGAGGTGAGTATCTGAGCTAAGTGGAAAGTGTTAGAAAAAGTGTACTTACCTTTGTTTCTTCCTGCAGGCTTCAATCGCTGGGTATGCGGAGAGTCTCGCACCTCCGTGGCAGAGATGACAGATGGCCGTTGCATTCTCCAATGCAACAACCATCTAAATTCTGCAAAAGAAAGAGGTTTGATGAGGTCTTGAATTCAAGAACTCATCAAACTACAGAGAATGTCACTGTTTGACAGCTCTACAGAGCTGTCAAACGATGATAAATTCATCTGAAACGTCATATGTTGACGTTCTCTAACAGGCTTTCCTTTAATTGGCCTGCTAAGCCCGCTGGGCGAACGTAACAAGGTCAATCAAGGGAAAATAGCGTGGGTTGGCCATAAATCGATGGAGGCGGGATATCGACCCGCCAAGCAGCAGTCCCACCTCCAACGCGCCCCCATTGGCAAAATCACCCCCCTCCTTTCAAAGTAATATAATTTTGTTCAAATCAAGTTTCTTTTAATGTTTGGCTAACACATGCTTCTAGGAATTTAAATTTCATTTCAATTAAAACAGGCTAAAGCTTGGATGAATAACGTATCAATTTGGTGATATTTAATTGCAAATTATAATCTATAATCCTTGCTCGTTTTGCTGTAATTAGTCACTTTTCAATCTTAGCAAGGTTTTAATCATTGCAGCCAACCCCCATTTACAATCAGTTGTACAGGTACAGCTTTATTATTGCTGGTAATTTGTATTTTTGTTTTAAGTGGTTGAACTTCAACTATGAAATGGAGATAGAGGTTCAATTTATTAATTCAAAAACCCTTTTAAAATAAATCCGTGTAGCATACTAAAGAAAAGAAAATTTGTTCAGAGAGATAGCTTAAACCTTTGATAAGAAAAGCATTTTTTTTAAATGCTTATCAGGATGTGAAAAAGGAGCTGCTGAAGGTACTGGGAATGACATATTTTCCACTGTTTTTTATTCCTTCTATTCTGCCTCATCAAAACATGTTTTAATTCCAAACTCAGAAGCTGTCTTACTACATTGCGTCGATGTGAATTTTTCTACTTCCCGTATCAGCCATGCCTCTCGGAGTGAAACTGTAAATTTAGTGCTGAGCTTATGGGCAGTTTTCCATTGTGGATTTCTACCCACAAGAACTGAGGGAAGATAGGTCCCAAGCAAAATGAGTTTGGGACCAATCGCATCTCTCTCAGAAGACTTTTATCCTGACTGAGTAGAAACTTAGGCCCCAGACAAACTGGACTGCCCTGTTTATTCAAGAGGAGCATTTTTGTAAAACATTATTTTTCTTTGTGTAATAGATTATTAATCTTAGATATACTGGCAGTGGGACCATTACCATTGCAGGTCTTGTGAGGACACGTGTTCTCATTGAATCTCAATTGAAAATAAGACTACCCATCAATCAACCAAATCAGTGCAATCTGATCATAAATATGACCAAATAAAATAAAATTATTCACTTAGTAAAAACGGATTAAAAAAAAAATGTATCCTCCAATCTTTCCTTCATTTTTCTCCTCAAACACCCCTCTCCTGAATCAAAATACTGCAGAGGCTGGAAAACTGAAATAGAAACAGAAAATGCTGGAAATACTCAGCAGGTCAGGCAGCATCTGGGGAGAGAGAAACAGAGTTAACGTTTCAGGTCGATGATCTTTCGTCAGTTCGGCCTGAAACGTTAACTCTGTTTCTCTCTTCATAGATGCTGCCTGACCTGCTGAGTATTTCCAGCATTTTCTGTCTCTACCCCTCTCCTGAAGTTGAACATCCATGTTGGGGTAAAGTCCCAATCTCCGCAGCAGCAGCTTTTCAATAATTAACCAATATTACAACAACAGCTTGTATTTATATAGCGCCTTTAACGTAGTAAAATGTCCCAAGGCGCTTCACAGGAGCGATATAAAACAAAACTTGACACGGAGCCATGTAAGGAGATATTGGGGCAGAGCTTGGTCAAAGAGAGAGGTTTTAAGGAGTGTTTAAAAGAGGAAAGAGAGGCTGAGAGGTTTAGGGAGGGAATTCCGGAGCTTGGGGCTTTGGCAGCTGAAGGCATGGCGACTAATGGTGGAGCGATTAAAATCGGGGAAGCTGATAGGCCAGAATTGGAGGAGTGCAGATATCTCTTGAGGGTTGTGGGGCTGGAGGAGATGACAGAGATGGGGAGGGGCAAGGTCATGGAGGGATTTGAAAACAAGGATGAGAATTTTAAAATTGAGGCATTGTCGGACCGGGAGCCAATGTAGGTCAGCGAGCACAGGGGTGATGGGTGAACGGGACTTGGTGCGAGTTAGGATGCGGGCAGTGAGTTTTGGATATTCTTCCTATATGAGCCTGAACAATGTGTCAGTCAGCTATTTAACGAGGGGAGGGGGACTCGCAGGTAAGCCCAATCCCATCTGTGCTCAGCATGTATGGACAATTACAGTATGATTTTCATTATATGAATAATCTCAAAAATTGTAATATTGATTGCAAAGATGTTCCTATCTTCCGTCAATGTAATTTCTAAATGAAAGATTTGCTAGCATTGTTTAGGATTTTACTTTCTGACTGACCTATTGCAATATCCACAGCTGTAGTTGTTGTGTATATTTCCAAATCACAAAACTTTTTATTTTTATCTAAAGCGGCCGAACTGTGAGAACAGCAGTTATTCAAGGAGGCTCAAATGAAGGGTGCTCCTTATCTTATAGATGGAAAACCAACACTGTGGGATTTAGAATGAATTGTACATGGTTGTACCTTTCCACTAAGAGGCTAACAACACATAAAGTAACACCATTTCCAAGGGAGGAAAGCACTTATAAAAACGAGTGCCACAAAGAATAGAAAGATAAGTCTTGCACTGTGTGGTAAGCATATTGTGCTTTATTTCCTTAAATAGAAACGGGTCTTTTGTGACCTGTGAATCCGTCAGTAAGGATGCCGCAGCTCTAGTAATTGAATCCAGATTGACAGTACAATCATCCAAGAAAATGGAGCTATGTTATTCACTCTCCCAGACTAGAAATCTTCTACATTAATGACAGCAATGTGGCACTTATATTATTTAAGTAATATTTCACTGGTTTTAAAGAATTAATCTGCGTTGATTGTCAAATTTTGAGTACCAGGCATATAAAGGTTGGGTAGGAATGTTGCAGCATGTGTGATTATGTAGCTGTATGAAGTGCAGGATTAGTGACTATGACAGATGTGTATTTTAGCACTTGACAAACAGACTGCGTCAGTAATGAATTATGCAATAACCATTGCTCACGAATCCAGAGCGGAAATGGAAAGTGAATATATGATTGCAGTGCCTTTTTACAATACCAGAATCTATTGGCAATATCTGTTGCTTTAATTGTTGCATATTCAAGTTGTGTATATGGTCATTTCACTTGCTCGTTAAAAAAATGGTGCCTGCTTTTGGGACAAGGATTTATTTTAGAAATTTGTGCCAGGAACACTTTTGCATCTTTGTCTGACAAGATGTTCATTTTCAGAGATAGAAGAATTCTTGAAACTACATGCTTGATTATATAATAGTAATTGTCTTTATTAGATACCTTAATAATGCCACTGGGCATTTTATTGTTATATAGGTGGCAGTCTATCTGCAACATTGATATTTTGTTCACATGAACATGATTTTGTAAAATTTTGAGATGATCTACACCAATTTCTATCTTTGGATTCTTTTCCATCAGCAAAATGTCCATTCAGTTCTGGTGCAGTGATCGACTTGAGTGGCACGGTAGTCCGATATTTTAACACATTTGGGGATCTTGAACAGACTGGTCCTGGTTCACCCTTATTTATTTTGTCTAACAGCAATTTTTGAATACAGTTCTGTCAACCAGCTGTGAAACTCAATAATTATCTTCCAAATGATTGAACTCAATGGGGTAGATTTTGAACTTGATGCCTGGGCATCAAATTGGCACTGCAGGTTGGTCACCCATTATGGAAAGCATCCGATTTTCATTTCCAATGAAAACTGGGCCGTATCTATTAGGTACGGCGGATCCCCAACACCAGTTTTAAGCCAGGGCAACAAGTTGAAAGTATAACCCAATGTTTTCTAATTTGAAGGTACGACCAGTACTTGATGTAGGGAGGCGAATTACTGCACAAACAGCTAACTGCTAGCTCACAGATAGCTTGCTAGAACAGCAGCATCAGGTGTATAGGTGGAACACTATTTGTACCAATATGTATATAGTACCAGTCATGTGAGAGCTGGTTGCACTGTCAATGGCAGTAAAGATTGTATTAAATAAAACCTCAGACTTCTCCCCGAGAGGTAAAACACTAGATATTATAAGGCTTTTCATGATATATCATTGTTACAATGGTCCATTTTGTTGACTAGCTTCACTTATGAAGCCTTTTGAACACAGAAAACGGGTAGATGGAGTTAAGATACTGAGCAGCCATGATCTAATTGAATGGCGAGACAGACTAGAGAGGCTGAATGGCCTAATCCTGTTCCTACGTTCTATTCTATGAAAGTTGACCTTGCATCCTCATTATCTTGTTTACCAATGATCAGCGTTCACTTATAAACACATATTGTACCTCTGGAGACACATTGTGTGATCATTAAGAGGATTGACTTTGTGCATCAAGGTGTACCTTTAAGAGACTGATATAAACTGAAAATATATTGCAAAGATATTTAGCACATTTTGCAAGTTATTGATGACACTTTCTGCTATTAAGTCATGAAATTTGTCATATTAAAATATTACTGAAATATGATTGAGATTTTGAAATTATGTTTCTTTATCTGTGATTTTAACGTACATGTTTCACCTCACAAATTTGGTTAAATTATAAATTATTGCACAAATATTAGTGAGGATATGTTTTCTCCAGGAAACTGAACAATGGTAAAGACTAAAGGTACTGATTGATCCCCAATATGACCAATGTTAGAATATTTCAGACTGGTTTTACCTACTGCCTTCTTACTTAAACCTAGGTGAATATTATTCTTAAAATGTTGAACGGTCCATTTGGAAACATGATAGTTGGAAAGATGTGTAAATGCCCAAGCGATATTTCCAATTGTTTCTCTAATAACATTAGTCAAAATGAATTGTGGCACTTGGGATCAATTTGATCAATAAACTGTTATTTGTAAGTGCTGGGGATGTGGCACACTGGTTATTCTTTTATACATGAATAAATTATTTCTAATCTTGTTCATTTCTATATAAGTGAGTATCTCGTGAGAAGACATGAGGGAAATGTCTTATTTGTGCTGTTTCATCAGCATTAATGCTAGGTGGAGTTCTGAGCACCACAATGCAAAACAATTATGTTCAATACATTAAGTAGAGTTATTCATTTTTATATTTTTAGGGTATGCTATCCTTTTTTCTATCCATCCAAGTTCTGCTTGGCATATATTCTGCGGCCAAGATGAAGATTGGGATACCTGCTCCGAGGCCTTCACCAATATTGCTGCTCTGCCATCTACTAGGAAGCATGTGGCAGTAGCATAAAATCATCACTCCCTCTGCTTTTTCTCTCCTTGTTGCATAGTATGATGGTAGTATCAGCATTATGGTGATAATGTTCATGTGCAGCTACAGAATCCTTGAAATGACATTTAGTGGCACCTTTAGTGTTGGATTGATATGTTCCGCAATCACACTTGCACCCATCTCTTTCACAGTGGTGCGCAGCAAAAGTCTAAATCCACAGCTAATGGGATGAAAATGCATAAATGTAAGGTTTGGGAATCATTTATATAGTAATAGTGCAGTGGGCCATGACATTTAGCAAAAAGGCAAGAGTTTTCTTTTCTATCTTCACTCAATGTATTTATCAGAAGATTGTAAAATATCTAGAAAGAAAAATTCAGTGTGCCCACCGCCCCCCCCACCCCCACCCAGCCGTTATATCGTCTAACTTGGATTTTGAATGAATTTAAGATTTTCACCTCCACTGCCCTACCTGGAAGACCATTCCAAATGCTGAAAACTCTTTCTGGGATAAATTCGTCCTCACATCAGTGCAAAATTATCCTTTCATTAATTTTACCCTGTGGCCTCATTCTACTCTTTTGGCTTACCTTGCAGTTGTATTCCAGATTTACCATACCTATCTGTATCAGTTAGTATCTTTATAGCTTTATAAAGTCCTTTCTTAGTTGCCTTTTCCCAAGGCTAAAGAACCCCAATATTAATGATCTTTCCTCATAACTCAATGTTCGGATGCTAGAGATCAGCCCCACAGTTCTTCTCTGCGCCACCTACATAGCCTAATGTTTCATTTATGCCTTGGTGATCAGAACTAGACACAATGGCCCAGAAATTGATCTCGCTCTGTTCCCGCGGGGGTAAGGCTTCCCCGCGATCTCTCACTCCGCTTGTGCTTTTTCAGATCCAGCTCGCACGAACTTGATGTTCCAGACATCAGCTGTGCTGGGCTTGCGTATCCCACCGGCGTAGTGAATTCGTGCGAGCTGTGGGATCACGTGACTCAGTTAGAGCCAATGGCAGCACACCATCTTCCATTCATAAGTCTCACAGCACGGCTGTGAAATCTATGAATCTTACACCCCCCCAAAATAACAGCTAAACCTCAATTAAATTAAAAAAAAAAAACCATCACATTAATAAAATAAGTATAGTTAATTAAATTAACCATTTTAAATAAAAAATAAAATTTTTGAAAAAATTTAAAATCTTTTAAAAGGTTTTAAAAATAAACTTACCTGTCTTTAAAGTCTCTAAAAAAGATATACCTGTAAAAAAAAAAATTCAAAAAAATACTTAATTCACTACTTACCTTCTTAAAAGCGGGTCTTACTCCTCCTTTTTACATTTCCAAAATCTTCAGTACTTACCTGCGCGTCCAAAGCATGAAGTGCACAGCGTGCGCGCAGCCTGTAGCGTGCACGCGATGCACCGAGGACCCGCCCCCTTTTCTGAAGAGCAATTGCCGGTTTTCAGCGCATGCGCAGGGCATGCAGAAAACCGGCAATTGGAGTGGGAATACGCGAGAGTACGCAGTGCGTACTCTCGCGTCCCGGGATCAATTTTCGGCCCAATATTCAAGGTGCAGTCCGACCAATGTTCCATAGAGTTTTAACACAACATCCTCTAACTTCTACTGACTTTAGCAATGTAGTTTAATATTCTATTCATTTTGATTATTGCTCCTTCACGGTACTGTAGTTTGACATTTTGGGCTGGATTTCCCTCTTTCCATTAGAGGAGGATCAGCTCACTGACCCGATGCCAATGTGACCCTTGCCCAACTTTCTAGGTCGGGGTCTTTACTGAAGCAAGGTAAGCTCCTCCGCCGTAAGAGGAAAAGGAAAAGAGAAGGAGGCCATTTAAGGGGTCGGAAGAGCCCTGAAGAACAGAACATTTATTTATTTTTACGCCTTTGACTGAGCCGAGGCCTAAAAGCATTAAGCACTTACTGCTTATCATCGGTGCTGTTTATGCCTCTTTCCTCTGGCTGGATGAACACTTTGAGGAACAGGAGCAGCAGCAGCCTCGACAACCAGGCAGCAGGTGGGCCTGTTAGAGGACAGCAGGTGAGCGGAGCTAGACTATAGTCTATAGACCAAGAGTCAGTTTCCTGGATATCTCTGAGGAGGCTGCACTTCACCAGGCAGGCAGTTACTGATCTATGCAGCCTGTTGCAGCAGGACCTGCTACTTGCTGGGCCAGTGGCTGTCAAAGTTACCACTGTCCTTAACTGTCACAGGCTCCTTCCAAGCTGCTGCAAGGGGCATCACCTGTAGCTCCCAGTGCACAGCTGCATCAAGCAGGTCACTAATGCTCTCCTTGCCAGATCAAACTAGTACATCAGCTTCCCAATGGATGTCAACAGCTGCATTTACAGCAGTGACCAGCGTCCCTCATGTCCAGGGCTTAATAGACTGCACTTGTGTAGCGATCAGGGCATTAGAAGATAAGTCAGCAGCTTTTGTCAACAGGATGGATTTCCACTCCATGTACAACTTGTGTGTGATCACCACAGAAGGATAATGCAAGTGTGTGCTAGTTTGACTGGAAGCTACCACAATGACTTCATTCTGAAACACTCATCCATCCTCTGACTTTTCCACCTATACAAGAACATCAGAGGATAGCCAGCAAGGAGACATGGGATACTCTCTACACACATGGCTGATGACACTCCTCTGTAACCCACCATGCCTGAACAACAGAGGTATAATCAGAGCCAAGGGACCACCAGGAACACCATGGAGCATACCATTGGTATTTTGAAGCGAGGATTTAGGTGCCTTGATCAGAATGGGGGCTCCCTACAATATGGCCCAGAAAAAGTGTGTCATATTATTGTAGTTTGCTGCAGTCTGCGCAACCTGGCAATGCAAGGAGGATTGGAGTTGGAGGAGGCACAACAACAAGAAGAGGCATCATCAGATGAGGAAGAATTGGATGAAATTGAGGGAGAAGCACAAGAAGGAAGGCCAGCATACTGCATTGCAGCTAGACAAGTCAGAGAGCAGTTGATAGAACAGCACTTTCGGTGACCTCCTCAATCCCCTTACCTGAAAAAGCCACAAAACGCCCCTTAGCGTTAACAGTCCTCATTATCCCATCACCACTCTCTTGGTTCTGTATTAAAGAACGTTGAAACAGTCATCCAACCTCTTTCTCAATGACATTCTGACAATGCAGACTAAGAAGCTGTAATGAAATGAAACTATAGACCAAAGTACAAAATGTGATAAAGTTCAGTCGCTTCCGGGGCTCAGCTGGCTTTCTGGCACCATGGTTGGTATTGCTTGAGGGAGCAGATATGCTGACATTCTGAGCGAGGACAACACACGCTATTCCTGTTGCGTCACTGCCACTCCAATGGGGTTGGGCTCATCACATCCGCTGATCTACGGGATAACAGACTGCTGAAGATGGGTAATGCTTTGAAAGAACTTATCCGTTTGTTTCACCAAGCTCTTCAAGGTGGATGTTTGTCTCTCCAAGGCAGAGCACAGGTTTGACTCCAGAGCCTGCATGGCAGTGTTTGAACTTCCACCAAAGCTGCAAAGGTTGTGAACATTGACTCCTGTTGTGAGGGCCCCACTGCTGTGCCCATGGAAGTGACCATACTCTCCAAGGTAGACTACATGATGCCATTGGAGATGACCCACACAGGCTGGAAGTGGACTCCTCCATACTTTCAGCCACGATGATGAAACTCCTTGTCACGTCTTTCAGTACCTGATATAACTGCTTGTGTGAAGCAAGCAGTTTTCTTCTCATTGCTGGCCCTTGAAGTCGGCATCTTGGTCTTCTTCGGGCTGTGACTGATGAGAAGGACCTGGAGGAAAGAGAGAAGAGACAGGAGTTGGCTTGGACAGTAGCAGAGGACAGGCATCACAATGCAGGTGTGTATATATAGACAAGCTGCCTGGCATTTTGTCTGAGGTTCATGAAGGGGTACAAGTAACAGTCAGACCCTGTTCCAAGAAGCCTCCAATCTGGAAATGACACCTTTTGGAGGCCCACTGATTTCCAGTGCTTGCTGCTCCAGTTTGGAGAGATTCATGATGTTGGTCGGCCCTTCCCGGTCTTCGCCCTCTCCCTTTTTGTTGCACGTTTTTTTGTCCTGCAGAGAGAGAGGGCGAGCATTAATGAGTGTTTCCTGCAAAAGAGAGTGCTGATGTGTGGGGCATCTGCTTGTGCACTTGCTGAGAGTGAGAAGGAGCCATGAGAAAAGTTGGTGATTCTGCAACGGCCAGCAAATGAGCAGAGGATGCTGCTAGTAGCTGCTGTGGAGGGAGAAAGGAAGAGGTGATTATGTGTGTTTGTAATGAGAATGAGAAGTAGTCGAGTGTGCCCTTGTGCTGGGTGGTGAAGGAAAGGGAATTGTTGAGGTTGCTGGGGGAGGGGAACGAACTGTTGCCATGCTTTGTTGAGAGAGATGGAGAAATAAAGAGCTGTACTCGCCCTTGTTATTCTTGAAAGGTCATTGAATCACTTTCTGCACTGCATCCATGTCCTGGAGATGATGCTCCTGGAGCTGACGATCTCTGCAATCTCGCTCCATGTCTGGTGCATTTAGTATTTAAGGGATGCTCATCACGCTGGCTAGAAAGAAAACTAACCACCTTGCCATGATCTCTTCCCGCAGGGAGGCTTTGGAGAACCTGGGGGCTTGTCTGCGATTCATGTTGAAGCAGTTTCATCCTGCATCACGCCAAACCAAAATGTTGCAGAAGGGAATGCAACCTCACATAAAGAGGTGCATTTCCGCTATATGTAGGCCTCTGGCTGCCCTGCCAGAAACTGTTCTCCAAAAGTGGGTGCATTCCCAGTCAACCGGGTGGAAAACCCACCATTGAGATTATAATGAGACCCAGGAGTTAAAATACCCCGGGCTTGTTTTATGGTGCAACGGGTCAGTTCCTAACTCTCCATATTACCCACACAGCCAAAACCCGCCTGAGTTAAAATCAGGCCCATCTTTTCACTTGTTAAAAACTGCTTTATGGCCAAAGGATATCGCGATAGTAATTTCCCTTCATAGATCTTGGCATGTGCCCATAATGAGAGCTTCTGGATTGTCTCTTTTACTGTTGTTGTTCTTCCAAACCACAAGGACAGATCTGCCACACACAATACAGCTACAGCACTGTTTACACAGAAGTAATTTGGCAGCAAATGGCAACCAGTCCTCAAGATAAAGCAAGAACTAAGACGAAAACAACTATTTTGCTCCTAATATTGATTGAAGTTTTTTTGAAAATTGCACAGGTAACCAGAGTATTTAAAAATTGGTAACCCATTCAGTTCAAAATTTAATTCAGTTTTAAGAAAATTCACTTAATATAAAAGAATTTCAATGAGAAAAGACTTCTAATGTAAATGGTAATTTATTGTTAACTTGCTATGTATACATACATTGACATCAATTGAAAATGCTTTGCTAATTATGTATCACATTTTATGTTCACATTACAAATGGTTAATTTTGTGCATATGTTTTATGTAGCAGCAGTGCAGCATAAAATACCTTAGTGTGCATTGAGCTTTAGAGACCAACCTCAGTAAGAAATATAATTAAATATCGATTCATTTATAACAATGGAACTGTGCATGAAATGATGCAGAGTATTAACTGCTACTGCAATGTTGGCTCTAAACAGTATCGCACAAAACAGTATATTTTGTTTGACTCTTTTTAAAAAGCACATGAACAGTGTAGTGCATTAAATTTTGATCAGTGATTTCATTCAAATACGTGACCTGCTCAATTCCTAAATTTTAATTTGCTGTAGTTTATTGCCCCTTAATACGAATGACTAAACATTGCAGACAGGTTAGGTAAATCTTGCTTCTCTTTTGTGACCTCTAACAACCGAGATTAGATCCAGGATTCAAATGATTGCATTTCATTCGCTAACTTAATGCAAATGAATTCTTCACCACGGTAATGCAACTTATTGTTAGTTTTAGAATGTGCAGGTCAATACTGACAGGCACAAGCTACTTTTGAAGTTTGTAGGAGCTGTTAAGAGTGTGTTTTGTTCCAAAATCTCTACCTTGAATCTTTCAAATGGATTTTAAATTCTTCAAAACAATCTTGTTTGTGGCTGTCGGCCTTAAATAACATGTGATAATCTATTTCCTCCATGTATTGACATAATTTTTGGCAAATTGTTCAAACATTGTTAGATTTCTTTGACATCAAAGTATTTGGATATTGTACCTTTTATAATAAGCAGGTTTATTGTATATTGTTACAAAAGCAAAATACTGCGGATGCTGGAAATCTGAAATAAAAACAGAAAATGCTTGAAGTACTCAGCAGGTCAGGCAGCATCTGTGGAGAGAGAAACAGAGTTAATGTTTTACGTCGATGACCCTTCATCAGAACTGGAAAAAGCTGGCGATTGAACAGGTTTTTAAGCAAGTGCAGGGGCAGGGAAAGGGGGGAGGGGAGGAAAGAACAAAAGGGAAGGTCTGTGATAGGATGGAAGGCAGGAGAGATGAAGAGACATTAAGAGATGGTGCAAGGCAAAAGGAGATGGTAATGGGGCAAGTTAAGAAACAAAAGATGGCTCTAGATGAAGTGTATAAATGGGGAAAAAAAGAGAGGGGGGAAAAAAGGGGCAGAGGCTATGGTCTGAAATTGTTGAACTCGATGTTGAGTCCAGAAGGCTGTAAAGTGCCGAATCGAAAGATGAGATGCTGTTCCTCGAACTTACGTTGAGCTTCATTGGAATAGTGTAAGAGGCCGAGGGCGGTGAGGTCTGAGTGGGAGTGGAGCGGAGAATTAAAGTGACAGGCGACCGGAAGCTCAGGGTCACCCTTACGGACTGAACGGAGGTGTTCCGCAAAGCGGTCACCCAATCTGCGTTTGGTCTCCCCAATGTAGAGGAGACCGCATCGTGAGCAGCGAATACAGTACAGGGATCCTTCCCCAACCGCGGGGGCTACGTCCCTGAAAAGCCCTGTGGTTAGTAAAACCGTGGTTGGCAAATTCAGTATAAACACAATTAAAAAAAAAATATAAAAAGCATAAAAATCATGTTGCAGTATTTACCTTATTCCTAAATTTAAAACCCCGGATACGCGAATTTCACTGCCGTGGTTGACAAAAATTGTCGCAGAGTGGAAACCGTGTATACGTGAAATCCACGTATGGCAAAACCGCGGTTGGGGCGGGATTCCTGTATACTAAATTGCAAGAAGTACAAGTAAATCGCTGTTTCACCTGGAAGGAGTGTTTGGGGCCCTGGACAGTGGGAAGGGAGGAGGTAAAAGGGCATGTGTTGCATCTAGTGTTGCTGAGCATTTCCAGCATTTTCTGTTTTTATTGTACCTGTTTATAATCGGCCAGTAGCTAAACACATTTTTATTATTAATGTTTCACCTATATCAGGAATTTCACTGCTAGCAGACAATAGATCATTATCTGATACAACAACAGAAAACGCTGGAAAAACCAGCAGGCCAGGCAACATCCGTGGAGAGAGAAACAGAGTTAACGTTTCAGGTCGAAACCCTTCGTCAGAACTGAGAAAAAAGCAGGAAATGAAACAGATAAAAAAGCAAGGGGGAGGCTGGGGGGAGGAATAAAAGAACAAAAGGGGTGGTCTATGGTAAGTAGAGACATTAAGAGATGCTCAAGGCAAGACGAGATGGTAATGGGACAGGTTAAGAAACAAAAGGTGGCTCAGAAGTGTGAAGTGTGAAATGCTGGCAGAATGAGAGACAGCTGCTGTGGGGGAGAGAGAGAAAAAAAAGGGAAAAGGCGCAAACCAAAAGGATTCCTCTGGCCTCTTACCCTCTCTGGATCTTTTCATTGCTAACTGCCGCCGTGACATCGGCCATCTCAATTTCTCTGCTCCCCTCACTCACTCCAACCTACCTCCATCTGAACTTGCAGCACTCCATTCTCTCCGATCCAACCCCGACATTGTCATTAAACCTGCTGACAAGGGTGGTGCTGTTGTTGTTTGGCGAACCGACCTCTACCTAGCGGAAGTTGAACGCCAACTCTCCGACACCACCTCCTACCTCCACCTGGACCATGACCCCACTACCGAACATCAAGCCACCATTTCCAAGACTGTCACTGACCTCATCTCCTCTGGAGATCTTCCCCCCACGGCCGCCAACCTCATAGTTCCCCAACCCCGCACAGCCCGCTTCTACCTCCTTCCCAAGATGCACAAACAGGACTGCCCTGATAGACCCATCGTTTCAGCCTGCTCTTGCCCCACGGAACTTATCTCTTCCTATCTTGACTCTATTTTTTCTCCCTTGTCCAGTCTCTTCCCACCTACATCCACGATTCCTCTGATGCCCTCTGCCACTTTAACAGTTTTCAGTTTCCTGGCCCCAACCGCCTCCTTTTCACCATGGACGTACAATCCCTCTACACCTCCATCCCCCACCAGGATGGCCTGAGGGCGCTCCGCTTCTTCCTTGAACAGAGTGCCCAACCAGTCCCCATCCACCGCCACCCTCCTCCGCCTGGCTGAACTTGTTCTCATATTGAACAACTTCTCCTTTAACTCCACTCATTTCCTCCAAATCAAAGGTGTTGCTATGGGGTACCCGCATGGGTCCTAGCTATGCCTGCCTTTTCGTGGGATATATGGAACATTCTTTGTTCCAGTCCTACTCTGGTCCCCTCCCTCACCTCTTTTTCCGGTACATTGATGACTGTATCGGTGCCGTTTCCTGCTCTCGCCCTGAACTAGACAATTTCATTCACTTTGCCTCCAATTTCCACCCTTCCCTCACCTTCACATGGTCCATCTCCGACTCTTCCCTTCCCTTCCTCGACTTCTCCGTCTCCATCTCTGGGGATAGGTTATTGACCAACATTCACTACAAGCCCACTGACTCCCACAGCTACCTGGACTACACTTCCTCCCACCCCGCCTCCTGTAAGGACTCTATTCCCTTCTCCCAGTTTCTCCGTCTCCGCCGCATCTGCTCCGACGATGCTACCTTCCATACCAGTGCTTCCGACATGTCTTCCTTTTTCCTCAACCGAGGATTCCCCTCTACCGTGGTCGACACGGCCCTTGACCGTGTCCGTTCTATCTCCCGCACTTCTGCCCTCACCCTGGCCCCTCCCTCCCGGAACCACGATAGAGTTCCCCTTGTCCTCACCTTTCACCCCACCAGCCTCCACATTCAACGGATCATCCTCCGCCATTTCCGCCACCTTCAACGTGATCCCACCACCAAACGTATCTTCCCCTCACCTCCCCTTTCAGCATTCCGTAGGGACCGCTCCCTCTGAGACACCCGAGTCCACTCCTCTATCACCCCCAGCACCCCTTCCCCCCTCGCCCGGCACCTTCCCGTGCAAGCGCAGGAGATGCAACACCTGCCCTTATACATCCCCCCTTCCCACTCTCCAGGGCCCCAAACACCCCTTCCAGGTGAAACAGCGATTTACTTGTACTTCTTGCAATCTGGTATACTGTATTCGCTGCTCACGATGTGGTCTCCTCTACATTGGGGAGACCAAACGCAGATTGGGTGACCGCTTTGCGGAACACCTCCGTTCAGTCCGTAAGGGTGACCCCGAGCTTCCGGTCGCTTGTCATTTTAATTCACCTCTCCACGCCCACTCAGACCTCACCGTCCTCGGCCGCGTGCATTGTTCCACGGAAGCTCAGCGTAAGCTCGAGGAACAGCACCTCATCTTCCGATTAGGCACTTTACAGCCTTCCGGACTCTATATCGAGTTCAACAATTTATTTATATATATATTATATTTGAGCCTTTTCCCTTTTTTTCTCTCTCTCCCCTACGGCAGCTGTCTCTCATTCTGCCAACATTTCACACTTCTAGCCACCTTTTGTTTCTTAATCTGTCCCATTACCATCTCGTCTTGCGTTGAGCATCTCTTAATGTCTCTACTTACCATAGACCACCCCTTTTTGTTCTTTTATTCCTCCCCCCAGCCTCCCCCTTGCTTTTTTATCTGTTTCATTTCCTGCTTTTTTTTCTCCGTTCTGACGAAGGGTTTCGACCTGAAAAGTTGGCCCAGAAATTAGGCTCCCTGGCTTCCCGCGGGGGTAAGGATCCTGCCGCGCACCTACCTACCGCGTCTGCCGTTGACCTCTGGGCCCACGGGGACTTCAGCTCCTGGGCCTGCCCCAACTGCCGGCACGCAGTGCTTGCGTGTCCCAGGGGCGTAGTTAGTACGATGCGTCCCCTGGGATCACGTGGGCCATGGAGAGCCAATGGCAGCAGACCATCTTTCATTCATACATTTGACAGGAAGACCTGTCAAATCTATGAATTGAAATCGGCACCTAAACTTCAAATACATTTTTTTTTTTAAATCACATTTTTAAAATAACTAAGTTAAATAAATTAACTACTTTAAACAAAAATTTAAATTTTTGAAAAAATTAAAATACTTTTTAACAATGCTAAAAATAAACTTACCTTTCTTTAAAGTATCTAAAAAAAAAAGATAAACCTGTTGAAAATTTTTTTAAATTATAATTTATTAACCACTTCGCTTGTTGAAAACGGGTCTTGCGCCTCCTTTTTAAAAGCGCAGGTTCTTCAATACTTACCCTCCCGGAGAAACCTGAAAAAAAACCTAAGTCTACTGCGCACGCGGTTCACCTCTGAACCGCTCCCTTCACGAGACCGGAAGTTCCGGTTTCCCGCGCATGCGCAGTGCATGCAGGAAACCGGCACTTCAGGGGGCCTTATGGGTGAGTACACAGTGCGTACTCACCCGGCAAGTGCTGAATTTTTGGCCCATTAACTCTGTTTCTCTCTCCACGGATGTTGCCTGGCCTGCTGAGTTTTTCCAGCGTTTTCTGTTGCTGTTTCAATTTTCCAGCATCCGCAGTATTTTGCTATCGGATCATTATCTGATACTTTGCTGAGATGAAGAAAGCAGTAAGAACAAACTTGCATTTATTTAACACTTCATTACTACTATATGAAGTGCAGTTACTGTTCTATTATAGGCACATACACCAACCAGTTTGCACACACAAAGGCCCCACAAACAGCAAATGAAGGAATGAGCAAATAATCTGGTTTTGGTGTCTTTATTTGAGGGAGGAATGTTGGTCAGGACACCAGGCGGAGAGCACCTTCGTGGAACCTTTTATGCCCAAGTAAGCAGGCAGATAGTGCTTTGGTTTAATGTCTTATCCAACAATACTGCACTGTAATGTCAGCCTAGATTATGTGCTGAGATCCATAGTAGGATTTAAACCCACATGCTTTTGATTCAGAAGTGAAAGTGTTACCAATTGAGCCACGTTGACACTTGTAAGTTAAAGTTCATTTACAGAAACAAACTCAGAATTGCTTCATTCTTGAGATTTATTTAAAGCCATGATCCAGAGTCCCTAATCCTAAAAATGTTCGACAGTCTTTGTTCATTCAAGTTCTAAACCTTCTACTTTTCAGATTGCAATCCTGAGATGTTGAACTGTTTCCTCTTGTATGAAAGCCCTTAAACAAAAGACAGTCAATGTTAGCAATGCCGACAGAGATTAAGTACTTTGTGATTGGAGGCGTTGATGTCTATGAACTAGTCAGGTACTTTCCAGTTTTTGTGGGCTAAACAATGGGAAACTAGCTCTCAGACTGGCACTATAAACAGGTAGTACAGTCATTTCATTACAATGTGTTGTTTCATATAAACAGTGACTTTGGGACATTGGAATTTTTTGCTATAAACAGTGTCACTAAATCAGAGTTCACTGTAAACAGTTTCTACTGCCTTATGGAAAGATGTAATAACAAATTGTTTAATCCATTTATGAGAAGTGAATAACTCTACTGGTAGCCTATTCTATTTCTGTGTAAATACATTTCAGCTTTGAAGTACAGTGAAGATCTTGTAAAATTGCATGAACAAATCACTTGCTTTCCCCTGTTTTCTTCCCTTTTTTCTTCACTTTCATAAATGTGCTGACTGTTGCTGCCTCACACAAGTAGCCGTTCTTAAGCTGGGAGCCGAGAGAGTGAATTCCAGGAAGCTATTAGATCCGGGGGATATCACAGCCAAGCCCCATATGGTTGTCGTCCAATGTCCATTTACGCACACTTTCAATCAGCATAATGATCGTGCAGTAAACCTGACAGACTTTTTGTTTTTCCCTGTCTCGAGCACAGGTGCCAATTGAAATGCCCCAACTGCTGCCCATCAGCTCCCTCGGTGCAAATCGAGAATCAAATTTGTGACTTGATGTGTGTGGCATATCTTAGTCGCTCAGCTGGGGATCTGCTATAAATTACTTAAGTTCATACTCTTGAGATAATTTATGATTTTAAAATGTAATCCCATTTTAAAAGAAACATTTATAAAAAGCTGATCAATTACTTAAAAAAAAAAAAAAAAAATTCTCTTTATCGTTTAGTTGAGCATTTGGTTCCAATGACCTGTAGCTTAGTGCATGTTTTACTTGTAGTCATAGAAAGTAGTGAGTAAGAGCTTCTTCAGTTGATTCTGATTTGCTTGGAGTAACATGTGCTATTCAGATGCTGTTTTAGCTAAACCACTTTTGTTATTCTTTCAATAAAATTATATTTATGTTGAACAGGAGAATCGTCTTTGTACAAAGCTTTATTGTAATAAGAACATAATTATGTTCATGGCGGTAACAGAGGTTTGAATAAGATTACAAATCACTTGAGGCCTGTCCTAAGACCTCTTACTTTGCTGTCGGATGGATTGGGACTGATTTTCATGCACCTGTGTAAGTCAGTTCCAAATGGTTAGGAAATGGTGTAAATCTTGCCAGAATGGTGATGTGCCAACAGCACTCAAATTTCACAGTTTATTCACCGTTCCTGCTTGTGGTAGGAATGGAAAGTTGTGAGTAGGTGAAATTTAACTGGGTGCAGACAATTAAAAGGAGGTAGCAGAATAGGGGATAACATTTCTTGCACTCTTTTGAAAGGCTCAAAGGGCATCTTTGGCATCAGCTCATTGTCAGCCTTTGTCGAGGGTGAATGGGGGAGAGGGCTAAGAAGTAACGGGTAAAAATGAACAGAAAGGCTTGTGTCTGCAGATAAGTGACAGACCAGCTCCACACCCGATTCCCTGTGTTGAAACCGAGGTGGGGTTGCATAAAGCAGCTGCAAGGATGTTGCCCTCTCTGCCACTCCACAGCACCCATAAGTCTGATTTTGCAGCATGCCTGGAAGGAGGTGGAGATGGACTTGAGTCCGCAGCTGACTGCTACTGTCAGTGGCTGTGGCAGCCTGCTACTGCATGGTAGTTGCTGACCTCGACAGTCCCCCACAGTTGTTGCCCAATAGGTGTGACCGTGCTGCAAATATGGTTGGTGGTGTCTTGGTGGGTGTGGTCAGTCAGGCTATGCTGGTTGATGCTCACTCTGGCACGCCTCTTTCATACAGTATCACCGAAAGCATAGAATACTCTGGGGTCTTGATTATGTGTTTAATCCTGGATTGGGGTTTTATACTCACAATTTTGACTCTGGTGAGAATGCTGCCAAGTGAGCCAAGTTGAATACCTCAGCAGTGATCGTACTCTATTTGTGGAGGAAATGATCTTGATCTTAATGTGCCACATGTGGTAATTTTCTACTCCGTATAGTGCTAGAAACGTACAGCAGAAATGCATTCAAATAACTCTATCTTATCTTGTCCAACCACGCCAATTAATACAATAGCAAAATACTGCAGATGCTGGAAATCTGAATTAACAATAGAAAACGCTGGAAACACTCAGCAGGCCAGGCAGCATCTGGAGAGAGAAACAGAGTTAACGTTTCAGGTCTGGGACCCTTCATCAGAACTGGAAAAAGCTGGAGATGTAACAGATATGAAGCAGGTGCAGAGACAGGGAGGGGGGAGGGGAGGAAGGAATTGAAGGAATATACTGTGCTTAGGTAAGAGGCAGGAAAGATAAAATGTTGCAAATGGGAATGGCAAAATCATACAGCATGAAAAATGGGGGCTGGGGTTATAGTCTGAAATTGTTGAACTCAATGTTGAGTCCAGAAGGCTGTAAAGTGCCTAATCGAAAGATGAGGTGCTGTTCCTCGAGCTTACGTTCAGCTTCATTGGAACAATGTAAGAGGCCGAAGACGGAGAGGTCATAGTGGGAGTGGAGGGGAGAATTAAAGTGACAGGCGACCGGAAGCTCAGGGTCACCCTTACGGACTGAACGGAGGTGTTCCGCAAAGCGGTCGCCCAATCTGCGTTTGGTCTCCCCAATGTAGAGGAGACCGCATCTTGAGTAGCGAATACAGTATACTAAATTGCAAGAAGTACAAGTAAATCGCTGTTTCACCTGAAAGGGGTGTTTGGGGCCCTCGACAGTGGGAAGGGAGGAGGTAAAAGGGCAGGTGTTGCATCTCCTGCACTTGCACGGGAAGGTGCTGGGCGAAGGGGAAGGGCTGTTTGGGTGATTGAGGAGTGGACCAGGGTGTTGCGGAGGGAGCGGTCCCTTCGGAATGCTGAAAGGGGAGGTGAGGAGAAGATGTGTTTGGAGGTGGCGGAAATGGCAGAGGATGATCCGTTGAATGTGGAGGCTGGTGGGGTGAAAGGTGAGGACAAGGGGAACCCTATCGTGGTTCTGGGAGGGAGGGGAAGGGATGAGAGCAGAAGTGCGGGAAATGTAATGGACACGGTCAAGGGCTGTGTCAACTACAGTAGAGGGAATCCTCGGTTAAGGAAAAAGGAAGACATGTCTGAAGCACTGGTATGGAAGGTGGCATCGTCAGAACAGACACGGCGGAGACTGAGAAACTGGGAGAATGGAATAGAGTCCTTACAGGAAGCGGGGTGGAAGGAAGTGTAGTTCAGGTAGCTGTGGGAGTCGGTGGGCTTGTAGTGGATGTTTGTCGATAGCCGATCACCAGAAATGGAGACAGAGAAGTCAAGGAAGGGAAGAGAAGAGTCGGAGATGGACCATGTGAAGGTGAGGGAAGGGTGGAAATTGGAAGTGAAGTGAATGAACTTCTCTAGTTCAGGGCGAGAGCAGGAAACGGCACCGATACAGTCATCGATGTACCGGAAAAATGAAATAACACAAGTGCGCTGACTTAGTCTCACTACTCATGCCTAGTGCATTGGGTGAGGGTGAGAACTTTTTAGACAATCACTTAACCTCACACTGTTTGTATCTGATTTTGTCCAAAACCTTGAATTGCCTTCTATTCATATTCATAGTAAAATATTCTGTTTAATACTGCAATTTTAAAAGTACAGTAGCATTGTGGACGAGTGTGTCAAGACCCACCAAAGCACTGGATAACGGTCTTCTGTACAAAACTCCAAACATGGTTATGTATATAGAGCAGAGTGCATTTCATAATAACTGGTAAATATGATTCAAGTCGCCAACTACTGCAGCACTTAGTACTTCATCTTTCGTCTCTCTGTTCTCCCTCTTCACACAAAACCTTTTGGGTCTTCCCTTACATACATAAATCTCCCCTTTTCCAGAGAAGCCACAATTCCACCTACTCCTAGCCCAGCCCCTCAATCTTTGACGTCCGTATATAACGAATCAGATACTCATGTAATGACCCTTTCAAACATGTTTAAGAGCAAAACATGAAGAAATATAGATACTTAAAGTATGACAATTACAACTATTTCTTTCATAATTATTGGCAATTATCCTGGAACCCTCAACTGTTTTAAATGAAATGTATTTCTCCACATATTAACTTTCCACCCCCCTTGAGTAACCCTGAAGGCTAACCAGAAGTGCACTTTAGGCTCCCTGTAGTCGTCGTCGTCTTCAGATTCATCTACCAAAAATGTAATCTCTCACGCACACTTACTTGTAGAATTTCTGGTAAACAAGCATTAGATGGTAACATAGAAGGTGATATCAACTAGAACGAAGATGTCAACTGCTCCCCACCCCACCCAGATTCACGTCAGGATTTTCTGGTACCTCCTGGGTACCTCCTTGTTTAGACCTTTTCAACTTTTCAACTGAGAATGATAGGGAACATCAAATGGTGTTTAATTCCTAATAAGTCTGTTGTCTCTGTAAAAGGTGTTCCCCATCAAAAAAACAGGTAATTTGGAGACCCCCCAAAAAGTGGAACCGTTTCCAGTACCAACACTTTGGTAGCTACCTTCGCTGTTGCAGTGGTAATGGGAGTATCTTTACCTATTTGGAAAAGATGCCAATGAATGCCAATAGGAAGAGGTCCAATGGAGCTATAGGCTTTATTGGACCATTAACCTGTAGGAAGTTACTCTGATGGTTTTGAAACGTTATACATATGACATGACTTTACATAACAAATACCTTTTCTTATATCCAGTCAGTAAATTTATAGGCAGATTTGTGCAGTGTTTTCGTAATATCCAAGTGCCACTCTCTTGGAATTCTCTCGGATAAGTGATTAGTAACTTTTCTGGCACATAATGGCCTTAGGACTATTTTCAAATTTATACTTGGTCTATTCTGCTTCGTGTTGCAGTCCACAATGTCCTCCGCACGCAGCAGAACAGTGTATCCCCCTTTTCATCAGCTGACCTGCCTACAGTGCTTTTCTGACTGGTCCGTTGACCAGATCCTTATTTTGCAACTTGTTCAGCAGTTCCTTACTCTTGATTGGAACTGTTGTGCATTCACGAAGATGAATCGTTGCCATTATTGCTTTTACAGAAATAAGTTCTACTTCCTTCTCTTCTTCCACCACAGTAATTCTGCATAATGTGTATGGTATCATATTATCCTTCCCAGCTATGTCAAGTACAAAAAAACTTAAACTGCAGAAGATGCAGACACCAAAGCCCCAGGTGACCAGATGGATCTGGATGGGTGAGCAGCCACTGCAGAGCACTCTGATCCATATCAACCTGGAAACTGAGTTCAGTTTAGATAGGGTCTAACGTCTTCTCCCATTCAAATAATGGCCAGGCATCTTTATTCAGTTGCAGAATATTTGCACTCCAGCTTTGTCAAAATATTGATTTCAAATGCCACCACAAGTCTTTATCCATGTGTTGTTGTTCAACCGGAGTTGCTCTTAGACTAAAATCTGAAATATCAGTGTATATTTTAAACTGTAGTGTATAATTGAAAAGGCTTAATATGGACCAGCCATATCAGCACCATGGCTACAAGAGCAGGGTAGAAGCTGGTTACTCTGTGATGAGTGGCTCACATCCTGACCCCACAAAGCCTCTGCACCATTAACAAACCTCAAGTGAAGAGTGTGATGGATTGCTCACCACTCACCTGGGTGGGCACAGCCACAACAACACTTAACAAGCTCAACATCATCCAGAACAAAGGAATTTGTGTGATTGGCACCGTTGGGCTTAATACCTACCACTGTTGTATTGTTGCTGCAGTTTGTATTGTCCACAGGATGCATTGCAGCAACTCACCAAGCTTACATCACCACACCTTCCAGCCCTTTGACCTCTGCCATCGAGAAGGACAAAAGCAGTAATCGTATGGGGGACACAATCATCTCCAAGGTCTTGTCCAAGGAACACCATCAATGGAAAGGAAAATCGGGCAGGGTGTATAACGGGCAGCCAGTCTGATACCGCTAGTATTCTCCAACCCTGTCGAAGTTGAAAGTTGCCCCCAATACATCGTAAAAAAATGTTATTTCCTTTCTCAAAAACAGACATCTTCTTTAGTTACACAGTTAGCCCTGCTTCTGCAGACCAGTGAACAGTTGCTGCAGATTCTTCAGGTGGTCCAGTATCCTGGTTGATGCCACAACAATCTCGTCCAGGTACACTATACAACAGTTGTAACTCCGATCATCCAGCACATTATTCATAAAGCAATGAACTGTAATGGGAGCACTGCAGAGATCAAACAGTATTACCTTGAACTGGAACAACCTTTGGCTGGAGTAAAATTGTGTCTGGATTTGCTTTCAGCCACTTGCCAATTTCCAGAAACCAGGTGCAGTGTGCTCATATACGTGACTTTTGTTACAATGGAGCAGATTGTTTTCATTTGCACTTGGGTGTAAATAATTGCCTAAGCAAGTGCAGAGAGGAAAATCAGATGGCACAACCACAGAGTGGTAATTTAAATGCTGTTACAGCTGTGTGATTGTGCTGCCCGATTTTCCTTGACATGCTCTGCCCAGGTGATTATTGGAATAAATGGAATTTAATTTAAATGTATGGAAACCAGGTGGATCCTTTCCACCTGATTTTCCTCTATGCATTCTAGTCAAGGTGATTATTTACACCTAAGCTTAAGAGGACAATCTGCTACAAAGTCTAAAGAGTCATCAAGTGGAGGCATTGAATACCTGGGGGTGATTTTCTCAATGGGAAGCTTTTGGAGGCAGGACTCCCACTTGTTGGGTTTCAGTCCCGCCTCCATCAGCTTCTGGCCAACCAGCGGGATTTTCCCCTGATTGACCTTGTTAAGCCCGCCCAGCGGGCTTAGCAGGCCAATTAGGGGGAAGCCGGTTGCAGAGCACGTCAATGTATGACGTGTCATCTGTCAAGAACTTTTGAAAGAAGAAATGTCATCGTTTGACAGCTCTGTGAAGCTGTCAAACACTGATATTCTGTGTAGTTTGATGAGTCCTTGTGTTCAGGATGCATCAAACCTTTCTACTTTGCAGAAATCAGATGACTGTTGCATCGGAGGATGCAGCAGCCAGTCTGTGATCTCTACAATGGAGATGTCGGGGACTCCGGCTCCACAGCGGCTGAAGGCTGCAGGAAGAAACAAAGGTAAGTTAACATTTTCTAACACTTTATACTCACCTCACATACTTACCACTCCACACTTGCACCCATCGCTCATCTCTACAGCACACTTTCAGACCCCTCCGACTCCTGCAGACCCACTGCTCGTCTCCTACACCCTGGCGGGGTTCCCCCAGATCGGGAAACCCGCACTTCAGGGCACAAAATGGGGATAATCCTATTTTCTGCCTGTTAACTACCTGTTAACAGGCAGTTAATAGGCTTTAAACCCTTCTCGCCTCCAAGGAGACGGGACCTGGCGCGGGATGGCTTCCCGTCTCCTGGCAAGAGGGCACGGAGGCAGATTGGGGGCAGGTTGGGCACCTGCCCCTAAATTCTGCCATTTTGCTACAGACCCGCCTCCTCGGGGCTGAGAAAATCGCCCCATGGTGTTGAATTTCCATGGTTGTTTTCCAGATTGTCTGGCGCAACTTCAGCAGAAGATCCGTGGCAAGGCAACCCTGTGGTTTCCTCAGATCTTCTTCCTAAGTTAAGAGGATGATCAGGAAACCCACCCCAAGGAAATTTAACCTCGATGTTGTTAAAGGCCACCTCACTCAACCTTTTGAGTCGATGCACAACATAGATGGGGTACAGTAGTGTAGTGGTTATATCACTCACTAGTAATCCAAAGATCTGCACTAATAATCCAGAGAATGTGAGTCCAAATCCCACCATGGCAGTTTGAGAATTTGAATTCAGTTTTATTTTTTTAAAAAAACTGGACATAAACTGGTATCTGTAAAAGTGACCATGAAAGCTGTTGGATTGTCCTAAAAACTCAACTGGTTTATTCATGCTTTATGGGAATGAATCCTGCTATCCTTATCCAGGTTGGCCTATTTATAACTCCAGTCCCTTTTTATCCATTCATGGGATGTGGGTGTCAGTGGCAAGGCCAACAATTATTGCCCATCCCTAATTGCCTTTGCGAAGGTGGTGGTGAGCCGCCTCCTAGAAGCGCTGCAGTCCGTGAGGTGAAAGTACTCCCACAGTGCTATTAGGTAGGGAGTTCCAGGATTTTGACTCACCGATGATGAAGGAATGGTGATATATTTCCAAGTCAGGATGGTGTGTGACCTTGGAGGGGAACTTGCAGGTGATGGTGTTGCCATGCGCCTGCTGCCCTTGTCCTTCTAGGTGGTAGAGGTCGTGGGTTTGGGAGGTGCTGTCGAAGAAGCCTTGGCAAGTTGCTGCAGTGCATCTTGTAGATGGTACACACTGCAGCCACGGTACGCTGGTGGTGGAGGGAGTGAATGCCTCAGGTGGTGGATGGGGAGCCAATCAAACGGGCTGCTTTGTCCTGGATGGTGTTGAGCTTCTTGAGTGTTTTTGGAGTTGCTCTCATCCAGGTAAATGGTTAACTTTTAACTGCCCTCTGAAGAAGCCTAGTAAGCCACTCAGTTGTATCTCTGGGCAAGTAGTGATGGGAAATAAATGCCGGCCTCACCAGCGATGCCACCATCCTGAGAATGCATTAAAAAAAATAGACTCCCCAGATGTCTTTGAGACTATGACCACAGGAAACTCCCATGGGCCCGAGACTGGCTCAAAAATATCATCTGCTAGCATCTTCTCAGTATGTTGATCTACCAATGCTCTTTTTGCGAGTGACTTGCAATAAGGGATTAAGGTAATGGAAGCAGCTTTCCCTGTGTTCGTAAATTTAATCAAAATAAGTCCTTCCTGGTTTGCTAGAAAATGGAGTGGAGAATTCATGTAGGCGTTCCAGTAAATCATTTTTCTCTGTTGCATGCCAGGAACCTGTCTTGCAGTTAATTTATCACTGTTTTCTAGCATCCTTGGCTAAATTCATGTTCCATAGTAATTTCCTAGCTATCTTCCATGTACCTCCCATATCTCTTGAGAAGGGATTCTGCATTGTTACTATCTGTGATTCTATCAACAGGTTTAATCCAACTTTAACCTGTCTCTGAGGAGCTTTCCTATTAGTGGGACACAGAGTGTCAAATTATACCTGGTCAAATGAGCTAATCATGACCCTATGCTATTCAATCATGAATTAAATTATGGCCTAACAAGATGGACGCTGACAAGTTCTTAATTAATAGACCATCCTGACAATTTGTTTTCCAATTTGCACTCAGATTTTATGTTCACTACTTTGAGGAGTCTAATGCTTATAGACTTTCCTACTGCAATGACTGGACATATCATTGACAAGTTTTTCCCTCATCACAGAGAATGTGGCACATCCCTGTTTGGCAAATCATCATTTTCCCTGAAGACAGCCATAAATTTGAATTCCTCTGTTCTACCTCTATGTAATCAGTGGCAGTACGTGTTGGTCACCCCTTCCTGGGAAACCCTTAAAGCGAGTCATTACTCTTTCCAGTTAGTAGCTTCCCTGGTTATAGACAGGGCTGGTGTACAGTTGAAAGCCAATAGCAGTCACCTGAAGGGCAGAGTAGGCCCCATCAAGGGGGCCCAAGCTGTAACCCTGAAGATTTTTCTGTGGGGCGTGTGGTGGTGGTGGGGGTGAGGTTGGCGGGAACAGGAAACTCACAGTTGACCTTCTGGCCTGTGAGGCAAGGCAGGCGCTTGAGATGCGCCCCCAGTGGGGTGGATGCCTCCCAGCCCCATGCAAGATAGGTGCCCTCACCATGACCTCACATTCTCCAGTGGAGTCAGCGCTGGTGGGCACCGGTGGGCATGATCCCATTGTAGGTGCTAGAATCACAGCTGGTGGAAATTCAGGGCCAGTGGGCTACTTGTCATTTCCCATAATTTTGTCCAATAGAGCAATAATTACCGCAGTGACAATTGTCATTTTATGACAAGTTTCAAGTCTAGTTCTAAGTCTAGATACCACCAAGTCTAGTTCTTCTTGCCTGCCTCCTGACAGGGATCCTCCTTGGGGTAATTGTCACAGATCTTGTCATTGGTTTAGTTTCCATTTCTAGAGCTGGCAGATTTTGAGGCCACGGGTTTACATGTTCTGCCTTGGCTGTAAGATCCTTCCCAGGTACTCTTTGGTACAATTTATACCTCCTTCCTACCATATCAATCAGGAAGATGAAGATCAAAGACATAAATACCTACAATCAGGTTTAACTTTACACAAAAATTGAACAATAAAATAATTAGCTCTGGTTGTGTGCAATTGCACTGAAAGCAGCTCCCACAATGACAACTGAAAATTAAATTCAGATAACTAAAAGTAAACACAGCCTTTCAATTGAGAGGTGTTGCTCCCTCCACTCTACGTAACTTGCATTAAGTGTAGCAAAAGATTGTAAATCCATACCTTAAACATTACATTGTCTGATTAACAAATGTCATTTCAAGAGGTGCTAAACTGCAATGGCTTAATTTTTAAAAAAAATACTAATTTTGTGTTTTCATAAAGCAAAGTGTTACACATTCAACAGAAATTTGTCACTATTCTGAATGGAGAAAAATTCCATGTCCCCAATAAAACTCTGTCTGGAGAGATTTAACAGTTTGAGCATACAGAAGGCAGTCTTTACATAACAAAGATTCCAATAAGAAGACAATTTTCCACCTGCTTCTGTGTGAGTCCAAAAGTTGTTTGGACAGACCTAACTTTCCATTAGAAAACTGCTGAGTAGTCTAGCTTTTCACCTGACTTTTTGTTCAGGTACCAATTTTAATGTAGAGTCTTCGAGGGCGTTTTTGTCAATGGGGACGCGTTGGAGGTGGGACTGCTGCTTGTCGGGTTTTAGTCCCGCCTCCATCGACTTGTAGCCAACCCACGCTATTTTCCCTTGATTGACCTTGTTAAGCCTGCCCATCGGGCTTAGCAAGCCAATTAAGGGGAAGCCGGTTACAGAGAGCGTCAGCCTTTGAAGTTTCATCTGTCAAAAGGTTTTGACAGATGAATTGTCATCGTTTGACAGCTCTGTGAAGCTGTCAAACACTGACATTCTCTGTTGTTTGATGAGTCCTTGTATTCAAGACTCATCAAACCTCTTTTGTGAGCAGGAATTAGATGGTTGCTGCATCGGAGAATGCAGCAGCCATCTGTCATCTCTGCCGATGAGATGCGAGACTCTCCGTATTCCCAACTGTTGAAGCCTGCAGGAAGAAACAAAGGTAAGTAAACATTTTCTATCACTTTCCACTCACCTCACACACTTACCTCTCCACACTTGCACCCATCACTTACCTTCACAGCGCACTTTTGCACCCCTCCGACCCCCGCAAGACCCACTGCTCGCCTCGGTGACCATGGCGGGGTTTCCCGACATCGTGAAGCCCGCGTCTCTGTTGGAAAAATGGGGATAATCATCTTAACTGCCTGTTAACTACCTGTTAACAGGCAGTTAAGTGGCTGTAATCCCCTTCCCGCCTCCAGGAGACGAGACCCGGCACGGGTCGGCTACCCGCCTCCTGGGAAGATGGCACTGAGGCGGGTTGGGGGTGGGATGGCTACCCGCCCCCAGATTCTGCCATTTTCCCGGCAGTCCCGTCTCCAAACCCGCCTCCCCAGGGCTGGCAAGATCGCGCCCTTCAACTTTTTCCGGACAAAACTCCAGAAACAGTTATTGTAATATATGTGAGTAGAACAAATGAAGGACAGAGACAGGATGAGTTGCTAATCCATGTGCTTGCTTTATTAGGCCAGAGCGAACTAAGTATGCTCATACTAAACCATGTGGCAGATCATGTGATAATACATTACACTGCTTTCCCCTTTTTTTAAAAAAATGTATGCATTCCCCTCTCAAATACAACAAAACTATGGTCCCACCTTTCCCAGCATTACATGTACCACATAATAAAAGCTCATGGCTTTTTTTCTTGTAAATGAATTACAAATCCTACAAATGAATTACAAATCTAGTTTAATAACAGGTTTGTGGAGCCTTCCTGATCTCCTTTTGGTGTTGAACCAATTTTCGGTCTGCATTGTTGTGGTTCCGAACTCAAAGATGATCCTGTTTCTATCTCGGACTTGTTTGAACCAATATGTTTCACTTCAATCCACTTTGCTGACAAGTGATTCAAGATCACCAGGCCAGTAAACAAAACTTCTTGCAATTGATTTCATACCGATGATCCCTGGATGTTCAGTGTGAAGTTCGGCCAGAATTCTATCTCTCAAAGCAGTCGGTAACACCACTCTGTTTCCCCACTTGATGCAACCTTGCTCACAAGACAATTCAGTACGGCGGTTATGGAATGGTTTCAATTCTGTGTCCATACACTGATCAGTCCATCCGTTCAAGGTGTTTTCATACACTCTTTTCAGTACTGAGTCCTTTTGAGTCTCATCTGCAATCTCAGTTGCATTCACGGGAAAGTCTTTGTCAACTGCACTTAGCGTGAAAATCTCACCATCACTCCCAACACACGAGTCCTCATGTGGCAACCTGGACAATGCATCTGCAATTGCGTTTTGCTTTGAAGTGCAATATTCAATCGTGTAGTCATATTGTGACAACAACACTGCCCAATGTTGCATTCTTGATGCGGCCATTGCAGGGATGGCAGATTTGGGCCCCAATATTGCTACGAGCGGTTTGTGATCAGTTATCGTGGTAAACTTTCTGCCGATCTGGAACTGTTAGAATTTCTTGATTTCAAACACTATGGTGAGTGCTTCCTTTTCAATTTGCGCATAGTTTCTTTCGCTGTTTGTAAGGGTTTGTGATGCAAATGCGATTGGTTTCTCTTGGCCGTCATCCATTACGTGGCTTATGACAGCTCCCACACCATAGCTGGAAGCATCACACGCTAACTTAAGCTCACGTTTTGTGTCGTAGTGCACAAGCAGAGTATCGATAGAGAGACTTCTCTTACAAGCGTCGTAAGCTTCCTGTTGCACTTTTGTCCATTTCCACTGGACATCCTTCTTGAGGAACTCGTGCAATGGAGCTAACCTGGTCGCTAACTCAGGTAAGAAACTTGTGTAGTACTGGACCATTCCAAGGAAAGATCTTAACTCATACACGTTCTGTGGCTTTGGCGCATTGATGACAGCATCAACCTTTTCCTTCACTGGTTGCAAGCCATTTGCATCAACTTTCAGACCAAGGTACACAACCTCGGGCTGCACAAAAGCACATTTGCTCCTTTTCAATTTGACATTGTGGGCATTCGACCATTTGAAGCACATCGTCTTGATTGCATAAGCAATTTGGAACTCCTTGCAAAATCTTATCCATCGTAGCCTGGAAGATTTTGGGGGAGGACTTTACACCATATGGCATTTTGGTGTACGAGTACAGTCCCTTGTGTGTGTTGATGGTGAAATACTGTTGACTCTCTTTGTCAAAATTCAGCTGAGCATAAGCGTGCGACTGGTCAAGCTCGGAGAAAACCTTTGACCCAGAGAGTGCTGCATACAAATCTTGCAATGTAGGTAACGGGTACTGCTCATTGTCAACTGCTTGGTTGATAGTAACTTTGTAGTCACCACATAAGCGTACAGTTTTGTCTGCTTCGGGCACTACCACAATCTGGGTAGCCCATTCACTTTTGTCAGTCTTCACTAACACTCCGTTCTCTCTGAGCTTCACTAGCTCTTCCTCCACCTGACTTTTCAACGCATAGGGGACCAGCCTTGCCTTACAATAGACCGGCTTCGCATTGCATACCCAGTGATGCCCTCATAACTGTCTGTGAACATGCTTTCGTACTTGTTCAGCATTGTATTGAGTCGCTTCTTTGAAGCATCTACACTGAAGATGTTTTTCCAGTCTAGTTTGAACTTTCTCAACCAGTCTTTGCCCATGAGAGTTGGTCTGTTGTAGCTCGCTACTATAATAGGCAGCTTTACTGACTGGCCATTGTGTTGAACTGTACATTCCATTTGCCCACATATCTCTCGGGTTTCTCCGGAGTAGGTTTTTAACTCTACAGTACTCTTTGTAAGTGGTATTTGATTAAACTTACTCTCATATGTGTCCTTACTTGTGATAGAGCAGTCCGCTGCCCTGTCGATACACATAAATATTTCGCTCGTTGATCAGAAGTTTTGTACAGAAGTCTTTCTCACGACTGCTAGTGTTGCCACTAGTGGCATAGATACTGTAGATGCCTAGTTACATAGAAACATAGAACAGTACAGCACAGTACAGGCCCTTCGGCCCTCGATGTTGTGCCGAGCATTGTCCGAGACCAAGATCAAGCTATCACACTCCCTATCACTCTGGTGTGCTCCATGTGCTTATCCAATAACCGCTTGAAAGTTCCTAAAGTGTCCGACTCCACTATCACAGCAGGCAGTCCATTCCACACCCCAACCACTCTCTGAGTAAAGAATCTACCTCGGACATCCCTTCTATATCTCCCCCCATGCACCTTATAGTTATGCCCCCTTGTAACAGCTGCCTCTACCCGAGGAAATAGTCTCTGAACATCCACTCTATCTATCCCCCTCATCATCTTATAAACCTCTATTAAGTCGCCTCTCATCCACCTCCGCTCTAAAGAGAAAAGCCCCAACTCCCTCAATCTTTCCTCATAAGACCTCCCCCCCCCCCCCAAACCAGGCAGCATCCTGGTAAATCTCCTTTGCACTCTTTCCAATGCTTCCACGTCCTTCCTATAGTGAGGTGACCAGAACTGCACACAATATTCCAAATGTGGTCTCACCAAGGTCCTGTACAGTTGCAGCATAACCTCACGGTTCTTAAACTCAAACCCTCTGTTAATAAACGCCAACACACCATAGGCCTTCTTTACTGCTCTATCCACTTGAGTGGCAACCTTCAGAGATCTGTGGATATGAACCCCCAGATCCCTCTGCTCCTCCACGTTCCTCAGAACCCTGCCGTTGACCCTGTAATCCTTATTCAAATTTATTAGTTCTTCAACATCAGGTGTGTTCACTTCAATATTGTGAACTCCTCCCTTTTGTTGTCGCTGCTTTGCATTGCCACTAGAATGGTTCTTTCTTCCTGCTTTAGATTTAGCTCTGCAAACTGTTGAAATATGGCCTTGCTTCTGGCAGTGAAAACACTTCACATTTCTGTATTGGCAAGACTGTGGTGAGTGACTTCCATTGCAATTCACTGAACTGCTCTCACCGACATGCTTTTGACTCGGTCTTACAGCTTTAGGTTTGGGTGGTGGCTTTGTGACTGTAGACCTCAGCTGCACTGGTCACTTGAGTTGGATGGAGCTCCCTCGCATTCTTAGACGCCATCTCCATAGATAGAGCAATTTTGCATGCTGTGTCAAACGTTAGGTTTGGAGTGTTCAGTAACTTGGACTGTGTGCGCTCATCCACCAGTCCCCACACAAACTTATCTCGACGCACGATCCAAAAATGTGCCGAAGTTACAATGCAAAGACAGGTTCTTAAGAACTACAATGTACTCACTGATGGTTTCACTTTGTTTTTGTTTTCTGGTACCAAACTTCTAGCTCTCTGCTATTTCTAACGGCTTTGGGTCGAAATGGTTCTCGAGTTTCTTGACAATGTCTTCAAATGACGCATCCTTCGCTTTCCCTGAAGTGAGTAGGTTTGTCAACATTCCGTAGACATCTGGCCCGATCTCCGTTCGAAAAATTGCTTTTTTTTGTTCACGAATTACTTCATTTTGAGCTTGAACATTCTCATCTGCACCTTCGGTCTCAATAATGTTATTGGCCCTAAAAAACATCTCCATCCACTCAATGTAAGAACTGAATGGTTTGCGAGCTCGGTAATACTTGCCAAGGCTTCTGATGAATCCCGTAGGCGCGGTCATGATTGTCCCAAGTCCATCGAACAGTGACTCGGCACGCTACCTGTGTACCTTTGCGAATCAATGCCGCTGTTGCTGTGTATACATACACGCGAAGGTGAAGCACAGACGATTCGGCATGAGCATTAACAGTAAAACATTCAAAAATTCAGTTTGGATGTCACAAATTCACCTTAAACTTGTCCACTCGAATGTTGAACACTGTGTCTTTCCATGATCCCTAAAAATGGCTTTGGGATCCCATCCTTGTTGCCAAAATGTAATATAGGTGGGTAGAACAAAATGATGGGCAGAGACAGGATGAGTTGCTAGTCCAGGTGCTTGTTTTATTAGGCCAGAGCGAACTAAGCATGCTCATATTAAACCATATGACAAATGGTGATAATACATTACAGTTATGTATATAGAACAGAGTGTATTTAATAATCACCAGGAACAATGATGCAAGTCACCATCTATAATGGCACTTTGTCTTTTGCATTTTCCTCTTCTCCGCCATTACACAAGAACCTTCTGGGTTTTTGCCTTGTATTCCCAACTTCTCCTGTCCCTTCCCAGAGGTGGGAAGAGCTACAACTGCACCTTCCCATAGCCCGGTACCTCAGGACGATTAGGTGGCAGCTGGGTGATGAGAAGCTGCCAAGAAGGGTTTGAGGGACAGGTGGTTGGCCTCATTGAAGAAATGTGTCTTGCAAGGACTGGGGAAGAAATGGGCAGAAACTATGTAGTGTTGCAGGCTGGAGGGAGAGAGACTACCAAGTGGATAGCCTCTATTTTGGAGATAAGGAAGTCCATGAGCTCCTTGTACTGGGAGTCAGAGCTAGGGATGAAGAGAATGAGGGAGAGGTGTCACAGGAGTTGGTTTGAGATTGTTTTTGTTTTCTAGTAGATGGTTTCGGCCACTGAGAAGGAGGGGCGATGCTACTTGAGGTGGTTGAGCCAGTTCTAGCAATAGACAGAGCGGGTGGTGGTAAACTGTGTATGCTTGAGACTTTGGCCTTCAGATTTGCAGTTGTGATGTTTGCTATTGTATCACAGGGATTGGTAAGGGTAGAAATTTTCCTGGATCTGATAGGCACAAAAATCTCAATGTCAGAGGCAACAACAGCAATTTGTATTTATATAGCGCCTTTAATGTAGTAAAACATCCCAAGGCACTTCACAGGAGCGTTATAAAACAAAATTTGACACCGAGCCACATTAGGAGATATTAGGGCATATGACCAAAACCTTGGTCAAAGAGGTAGGTTTTAAGGAGCGTGTTAAAGGAGGAAAAAGAGGTAGAGAGGTTTAGGGAGGGAATTCCAGAGCTTTAGGGCCTTGGCAGCTGAAGGCACAGCCACAAATGTTGGAGTGGTTAAAATTGGGGATGCTTAAGAGGCCAGAATTAGAGGAGCACAGATATCTCTGAGAGTTATTTGAAAATGATGAGAATTTTTAAATCGCGGCGTTGCTTAACCGGGAGCCCCAAGGCAAGGCAGTTGTTGTGGTGAATGAATGGCAGGTGGTAGACCAGAGGAGGAGGAGTTGGGAGTTACAGGCACTCGATACCTGCACTGTTTATATTTATATGGATTGTAATTCTAATGGGCCTGTCGAGTCAACATTGGTAAACATGCTAGCCAATGCTTCACCAAAGATCTTGGCAGGCGTTACCTGGATCATAAACCTGGAGGTAGGGAGGGGAAACTCTGCTATTTTGGCGTAGCTTACATGGCGTGGAGATCTTGCATCTGTGTGACTTTCCAAGTTGGTGACATAGGGAATTAAGGAATCACTGTAATAAAAAGGGATAAATATAAAATTGTACGGCAGGGAATAAAATGTGTTGATTTTTACATTCCTGTGATTATTTAGCCTACTTTTCAAAATATAGGCAGTAAATGGTCAAAAGATCCACTGCTCAAAGAATTTCAGCCAATTCCTTTAATATCCCCCTGCCTCCCAGTGTGACAATAATAATCTCTCATGCTCATGCCAGGAGTACACAAACTGAAAAGTTAAAATCCTCTTTGATAATATTACGAACACCAATTTTTACTAATTCACAATATGCAGCCCCAAAGGGGGTTAAATTAGCTCATACAATATAAACAAGTTTTGGTAGCTATCCAAATATCTATAGAGATTTCTTGGATGCCGTTTTAAATTCCAATAATCTGTTATAAAGTGGAAAAAGCTGAGAGTAGGGATTGATCTTTTAATGGAAAATTAAATGCAAAGGGTTAGCTCATAAATTGAACTTAAGTAGCAATGTTCTTAGACGATATGTTGCTTAAATCATTTCAGATGCAGTTAGCTTTGTTGAGAGGAACTGACTCCCACAGCAAAAGGACTTCACTTGTGACCTTTAGTCATCTGAGCCATTACATTTTGTGACGGCTCCATTAAATTGAAAACTTTCTTAGCAAACCTGTGCTGCACACTAATTTGTGGTCCAAAAGGAATCTGGATTAAAAGGGATTTCTCCCCTACACATGAAGGGATGAAGGTTTACAAATATAAGTTTAATAAAGGATTACTACACTCCGTTTTTAAAGATGGTTTAAATTAAAGTTCTGCTGTGAATTAAAGCTTTGTGCAGGATATATTTATGTACTTTATTTCCAGAAGTTTAACTTCCACTGATTACTGATTAAATTTATTCTGCTTGATTTTTCCATGTGTTTAACACAGGCGGAGAATCAAGCACCTGTCTTGCACAACAAATGCTTGTTTCTACCTAAGTGCAGCACTGCATTAATTTAGACGACAAGGAAATAAGACACGTGCTATATTGGCAGCCATTTTATTGACTCACAAAGGAGAAATGGCTGGAGGAAGTGGCATTCCTTCCAAAATATAAAATTTTAGTAAGCTGTCTTTTTGGGGGCGGGGGGGGAATATAATTTTCCTTTGTGATTGTACTTTGGTTCTTTTGAACAGTGGTCTGATGTAAAAAAAAAGGTCCATTTTCCTTTTTAGTAAATTCCTGGGGGGAAAAAAAAACCAATGAGGAGGGAAGTGCATGCGGGGTTTTCCCACCTGACCAATTTATTGGTGTGCATTTTTATTGCTACCCCCTCTCAACATGAGGCCAGTCAGTGAAATTGCTGCCTTACTGCTAACTATTGTTCTCTATGTGAAAGCACAAATTAAAACAAACCACGGAGATTAACATAATACTGGCATTGTCCTGCGGGCCACCTGCAGCCCATGAGCCTTGGCAATCTGCCCCTCAAAGCCCAAGTAGGAAATGGCTATTTCTAAAACTGTTAACTGACGAGTAGATAAATCCTTCATTAGAACACCAATATGTGTTAGTATCAGCAACTTGAAGTAGATATGCAAATTAATGTGAACATGGATTTAAATTGTGTGGCCTTTTCCGCTTTTGCCAGTTTACCACAGATGTAGTCTACATGGATTTTAGCAAGGCCTTTGACAAGGTCCCACATGGCAGACTGGTCAGAAAAGTAAAAGCCCATGGGATCCAAGGGAAAGTGGCAAGTTGGATCCAAAGTTGGCTCAGTGGCAGGAAGCAAAGGGTAATGGTCAACAGGTGTCTTTGTGACTGGAAGGCTGTTTCCAGTGGGGTTCCGCAGGGCTCAGTACGAGGTCCCTTGCTTTTTTGGTATATATCAATGATTTAGACTGCAGTGATCAAGAAGTTTGCAGATGATATAAAAATTGTCCGTGTGGTTGTGAATGAGGAAGAAAGCTGTAGACTGCAGGAAGATATCAATGGACTGGTCAGGTGGGCAGAAAAGTGGCAAATGGAATTCAATCTGGAGAAGTGTGAGGTAATGCATTTGGGGAAGGCTAACAAGGCAAGGGAATACACAATAAATGGTAGGATACTGAAGTGCAGAGGAACAGAGGGACCTTGGCGTGCATGTCCACAGATCCCTGAAGGTAGCCGGATAGGTAGATATGGTGGTTAAGAAGGCATACATGATACTTTCCTTTATTAGCCAAGGCAAAGAATATAAGAGCAGGAAAGTTATGCTTGAACTGTATAAAACACTAGTTAGGTCACAGCTAGAGTACTGCGTACAGTTCTGGTCACCACATTACAGGAAAGATGTGCTTGCACTAGAGAGGGTACAGAGAAGATTTACGATGATGTTGCCAGGACTGGATAATTTTAGCTATGAGGAAAGATTGGATAGGCTGGGTTTGTTTTCTTTGGAACAGAGGGGGCTGAGGTGTATAAAATTATGAGGGGCCTAGATAGAGTGGATAGGAAGAACCTATTTCTCTTAGCAGAGAGGTCAATAACCATCGGGCATAGTTTTAAAGTAATTGGTAGAAGGATTAGAGGGGAGTTGAGGAGAACGTTTCTCACCTAGAGGGTGGGGGTCTGGAACTCACTGCCTGAAAGGGTGGTAGAGGCAGAAACCCTTATCGCATTTAAAAAGTACTTCGATATGCACTTGAAGTACCGTAACCCACAAGGCTACGGACTAAGAGCTGGAAATGGGATTAGGCTGGATAGCTCTTTTTCGGCAGGCTGAATGGCCTCCTTCTGTGCTGCAAATTTCAATGATTTTATGATTTCTATGATTCTGTGAACTTCTACCAACTTCTACCACTGCTGGGAACCAGTCCAATTTTGTTCAGTACTCCATCATTAAATATTAATGATGGACCCCAGTACTGTAAATTCTATGTGGTAACACAAAATAATGAATATGTCATGTTCCTCCACATCAGTGCGTCATCTTATTTGACTTAAACTACCACACATCAATTTTTTGCATTCTCCTTCTGACCCTATACAAAGCTTGCCCACACAGCTTTCTGTGTGAAAAGCCTGATTGACTGTCTGTTTCTCTATTTCTGTTTTTTATTTTTATCGTCTTGTATTCACGGCCAGCAGTGAACATAAACTTCTCAACACAATGGGTGTGGATGCTTATCATTTGCCAAGAGAAGCTAAAGAATGGCTTATTATTTACAGGTTATGAGAAAACAATACCAAAGCTGAGTTAATTGGCATTTAAGCCACCTATCGCTCGGTGCCCTTTTTTATGTAAACGAAATTGTGTCAATACACTTTGCTTTAAAAACCCAACATTTAAAAGTAACTCTTTTCCAAATTCTTTTTATGGAAAAATGGTCAAAATTTCTTGCAACTTGATGACAATGTTGGAGCTCTCTAATCTGTAACCACCTAATGTGTGAAGATTTTAATTATGCATTTTTAATTTTATATAAATGTAACACTGAGAGTACCAGCTACTGCTAATGTGAGCTCGCCATTGCTGCAATGATTGAATTAATGTGCATGCGTCTGTGGTGTAGATCTGATGGTAAAATAGGTCATGTTTCGTACAGAGCAGGACAGTGGGACACGATGTGATTGAAGCAGCATCCACAAGGAAGTGAGAGCAGGGAGCAAAGTAATGCTCGTTCATTCTTGCCACAGTAAAATGACTTAATTTATATTTTTTATGCAATGTTTATTTTTAACTGAGTAATTACAATGAAAATTATGGCATTTCTAATGTTCACGAGTCACATTATTAATACATATAGGGAGTGATTTTGCCAATGGGGGCACGTTGGAGGCGGGACTGCTGCTTGTCGGGTTTTAGTCCCGCCTCCATCGACTTGTAGCCAACCCACGCTATTTTCCCTTGATTGACCTTGTTAAGTCCGCCCAGCGGGTTTAGCAGGCCAATTAAAGGGAAGCCGGTTACAGAGAATGTCAGCGTATGACGTTTCATCTGTCAGAAATTTTTGACAGATGAATTGTCATCGTTTGACAGCTCTGTGAAGCTGTCAAACACTGACATTCTCTGTTGTTTGATGAGTCCTTGTATTCAAGACTCATTAAACCTCTTTTGTGAGCAGAAAGCATCGGAGAATGCAGCAGCCATCTGTCATCTCTGTAGGTGAGATGCGGGAGTCTCCGGATCCCCAACTGTTGAAGCCTGCAGGAAGAAACAAAGGTAAGTAAACATGTTCTATCACTTTCCACTAACCTCACATACTTACCTCTCCACACTTGCACCCATCACTTGCCTCCACAGCCCACATTTGCACCCCGCAGACCCACTGCTCGCCTCAGTGACCCTGGCGGGGTTTCCCGACGTCGGGAAGCCCACGCCTCTGTTGGAAAAATGGGGATAATCCTCTTAACTGCCTGTTAACAGTCAGTTAAGTGGCTATAATCCCCTTCCCGCCTCCAGGAGACGGGACCCGGCGCAGGTCGGCTACCCGCCTCCTGGGAAGATGGCACAGAGGCAGGTTGGGGGCGGGATGGGTACCCGCCCCCAGATTCTGCCATTTTCCCGGCAGACCCGCCTCCCCAGGGCTGGCAGAATCGCCCCCATAGTATTGTTTTAACCAAATATAGTCCACTTCATTTGCTTTGGTTAAGTATCTTTTTGAACAGTAGTAATATCTTGTAATTTACCTTATTGCCTGATGGTATGACTGCATTTTACATTTACTGGTGATTGCTGTGACTTCAGTCATATATAAGCATTATAACTACCTTTTGCAAGCTAGCTGCTGAAAGCACATGCCCAGCAGAGACCCTTTGAAAACCTGAAGTAGATTCGTGTTCACTAAGGAACCTCTGTTTTCATCTGCAGGGCTTTAACGTTGCAACCTATAGCTGTACATATACTTCAGTAGTTTTCCTTCGAATGAGGTTAATCATGAGGAACTTGTGCACTGGAAAATACTTCTGTTTGTGATACACTCACCAAGAGCTAAACTTTTATTTCATGGGTATAACCTCCTACGTATCCTCTGCAACCCTGGTTGATATTCTATTCCTTCTCTCTCTAGTAATGCTGTTGTTGGATGAGATTATCTGAAGGGTAATTTTAAACTTTACTGCCTGGGCAGTAACCTGGTGGAGCAGATTGCCTGATTTTCAACCAAGGTTACCACCAGGTTACTTCCCAGGCTGTGAAATTGACAAACTAGCCCCTTCAGTCTCTAAACCTAGCCTCACAAAACTGCAGATGAAAAAGGAGAAGCGAAAACTAAGTGAAGTGGATTATTGTAGGGCTGTACATTTTTCTCAGAGTTCAATTTTGTGCAGAAAATTGGCCCTGAAACTTCTCAAACCTGGGGGACCCAATTACTTGCATAGAGGTCACCAAAAGTCTCTGTAGAATACTTCAAAGCAAACGCTGAGGCCCACAGGTAAGTCCGAAGGGGAAGAAGAAGATCAGGAGGGGCCGAGGGCAGATCAGCAGCAGTCTACAGTTGTTTTGTGGAGACGGTAGGAGCACTTCTGCTGCCAGGGACGCCTGAATAAAGGCCTTGTCCAATTTAGCAGTGGCCTGAATGTTTGTGCAGATCGGTTGCAAGCATCTGTTCTGCTAAATTGTTATCATTGTGCCCATTTCACGCCTGGAAAATGGGCGCAACTATGTTGAATGTAGACCCCAAAGTTTGCTATCGTATTGGATGGATTAATTAGGCTCCTTTTTTTCCATGGTCTGTCTCGGCCATGCGCAAACTGTGACTGAGGACAGGCAATTACACTCGTGCCTTCCCATGCTGCTCTGAGCCAACTGATGAGATGTACATGGGAGAGCCTGGTGACATTCCACCAGTTGGGAAACATCTGGCCTACACTTGAATGTTCCCCATGTTGGCATGACGAGGATTGGTTAACTCAGTGGTGTGGGGGAATACAGTTACAAAGTCATGTCCTACTATTTTGCAGTGCTGTAATTGCTCCCAGTCCACAGCCCTATTTTTATCTTCAAAATTAGGTTACCTTCATATCACTTTAACAATGTAGGGGAGGTAACTTTAGCTACTGCACTAGTAGATGCTTCCGTCCTAAAAATGGGTCATCCTGGCCAATGCCCTATGGGATCGGACAGTAAATTTATCCATACAGCAGAATATAATGTCTTTTACTACATAGACTTTGGGAAATATAAGCAAGCAAGTTATTGAATAAGTCTTTAAAAATCTATCACAAAAATGCTGTGTTTCCCATTCAAATAACCTGAAATAGCGCCAGCAGAGCATTCAATGGGGGAAACAGTGTCTCGGAAGCATCTATATCACAGGGTCTTATAGAGCATACTGAAATATCTTGTCTTTAGGATATTGCAATTTTACCTGGTAAATTATCCATTTTAAAAGCAGTTAGAGTATAATTGTGTTTAGGTTTATTCAGAGTAAAAAGATCAAAATTCCAATTGGCAAAGTTCATATATGAACGCTTTAATGCGCTCATATTACAGTCTTGTAGCTGTTAACCCATTTATTGTGAACTGATTGGCGCCTGAGTAAAAATAGTGCAGATAAGAATATAGAATGAGCACATTCAGCCTTTGTGTAGGAACTTGGCTGATGCGAAGCTCTGTCCCAAAGAGTCATTTGAAATTAGTTTTCCATTTTTATTCATCTTGGATAAAGGCAGGTGTAGCTTTAAATCTAATAACAGTGAAATGAACCTCGTGTTTGGTTGAACTGCTCCCTTCACATGTGGGCTGCAAAAATAATTAGGAACCTGTTAGAATATCTGGAACAATGTCTCTTCACCAATTTTTTTTTCTTCTAATATAGATTATATATAGGTGACCTATTTTTTTTCTCAGTTCCCTTGTGATTCATGTAAAGCGTTATCTTCCAAATTGGCTCATTCATACTTGGTGTATTGCATGATGTTTTAAAAGAACAGAAATCTCCCAGTCGCACTGAAATAACTGGCAGTGTTCAATAAATTAGTTAAATACAAAACATTTGAATAGCAAAAACGTGATGAATGTGGTTTCAAATCAAGGAATTATTTAAAATCATATTTTTCAATCTTTGATATTTGTACAACTATGGGGAATGAAGTTTGAGAGCAGCACCAGTTCAAGCCTTTACTGTTGTACACCAGTATTTCCAACTGCCTGTCTTCAATATGGTGACAGAACCTGATGTTTGTACTTAGGTCATCTGCAAAGAACATAGTGAGGAGATGCAAGTCTCCGTTTGAATGCCCCACATATATTTTTTTAAATGCTCTTGAAAGACAGTTTTGGACTTGGTTCAAGCTTTATTCAAGAGACTACAGTTTTGAGCAAGGTAGGTTTATGTAGATATCCCCATGGCAACAGTGTTTCGTCAACAAGTCTAACTTAGAGGACTTACACAAGCCTCATGGTAGGTCACACTGTAAAAGCAATTATTAGTAACATTAAGGATTTATCCTTCCTTTGGAACATCCAACAGCTGGGTAACCTATTGAACAAAATACCTGCTAGAGTGAGAAACATGCGAGGCAAAGACATGTACGTGCGTGGCAAGTGCAACCTGTAAAAAGTCCTATGTATTGACCTTTCTCAAAGTGCTTATCTTGGCAGCATCAAAAGGCATAGGGAGAAAGTGTAACAAACAGAATGGTTGGTTGTGAATAGTGCGGATTCTGTGTGAATACCTCAATGAGTATTCATGTCAAGAAAGGCCTTTCTTATCTTTTGACCAGGTGGGCAATTGCAGTCATGTGATTACTTCAATACATGGGTAAAATATTTTCCTGAGTTAACATAGAGGCGGCGAAGATTTGCACTGGGTATGCCAGACAGAAATGGGGTGGTAGCACCTCAAAAATTGCAAAGAAATACTTGCTGTCCTGTTCCTGTTCCTGAAATAGCCGACGCCATCCTGAAAGGGGCGTATCACAGGGTGACCAGAGCGCCCGCCTGTTTCAGGTGGTAGGCCCTAGTAAAATGCGAATATGGTGTACCTAGGACCTCGATTACCATTTTGAGATACAGCTGGTCAGATTATGCGCCATGCGTGCTCTGCCCAGTTTTACCTGGCGGTACAGCCAAAGAGGACCAGAAACAGTAAGTTTAAAATTAATTTGTGCTCCTCTTGGCTCCACAAGAATAAAGTGGGCTTCTGCTGCCCCCGATTACCCCCCCCCTACTCCGCGATCGTGACTTCTTTCCCCCCACCCCCACCTCCAAGACCCAATTTGCTGCCAGCCAGGCAGCCCAATATTGCATCAGCCCATAGCTGGCGAGCTGCAGCGAGGTGCCCGTTTGGTGCATGGTAATGAGACCAAGCCCTCAAAGTGGCCCAGGCTTCCCGCCGGCACTGATGGGCAGTCAGGTAGCACCCTCTACCAGTTGGCCACCCAATAGTTAAAATCTACACCTTGATACTCAAGTATCACCTGTCACAGAGGTAAATGGGAATTCTAGTTGGCAAAACCAATAAAGCGGGATGTTGATATCTTTGAAAAGAAATTTCATTGCATCCTTTTTGTCCAGGGAATACTGGTATACTGTCAAGTACATTGACAAGTGTGGTGTGGAGGGTCTGTGAGAAATCAAAAGGGTTCTTATTTGAAAAACGGTGCTGGCGATCTTTTTTGAAGCATTGATGCCCTGTGTGTGAATATCAACTTAAATAAGTCTGACGCTTGGTTACATGTAGTTTTAATCTGTAATTTTGAACTGGAATAATTGTTCTGATAGCGAAAACTTGGTTCACTCATTAGTCATAGACCCTAGCTTCCTTCAGAACCCTTTTCCTTATATAAACTTTCATCCTTTGCTCCTTTTGCAGCTTGAGATGTTTGATGGTGAGGGCTGAATCATGTGGCTATTACAAATGTGTTTAGACTTTCACAGCAACTCAGAAAAAATCAGGCCGCCTATAGCCTCGTGCCACAATCATCTTCATTATCTCTCCAATGTACCTCAGTGTGATTTTTTGGCTCTGTTCTTGGCTTTAGTGACTTAAAATATTTGGTCACTTTTTATGATCCTTTTAAAATTTTATTGTATTGCATTATAGATTAATAGCTAACTGGTTCACAAGGGAAATATAGTACTAATAAATTACCTTTTATGGAAAAGCTTCCACTCTCTGCACAGGAATAAAATGATAATTGTTAGTAAATATTTTGATGGTGACTTGACTTTTGTGTGAAAATCGTTAACATTATGTTGAACTTCTTTAAAGCCTGTATATCATTTTTCTTGCAAGAAAATAAATGAAAGTGTAACCATAAGTGAGTGTCATATTACCAATAAGGCCCTTATGCTGTGTATGATTTGGGTGATGTAATTACTGTAACCAACTTAGAATGTCTCAGATATCACAAATCCTCCAAGAATGACTGGTAGATGATCTAAGGCGCTTATCAAAACTGGTGTGATACTGACCATTCATTGAAAGTATCCAGCCAAAGTGAAGCTGTTATCAACAAGGTTAATCAAGTACTGGGATAAATCCACTTTAATAAGTCCACTTTTATAATATTGGCCAGGAAATTGCGGTCGGAGGCTTGCCACCGGCGTACGCCTCCAAACCGAAAAAAAAAATACAAACTTACCTTGTGTCTCTGGAGCTTTGGACTCTTCAGGTCCTGGGCCTGCAGGCGTGGGCCTGCATAAAGGCCCACGGATCCCGGGGCGCAGGCGGTTCACAAGCGTCCCTGGGATCATGTGGGCCAGGCCAACCAATCAAAAAGGGGGATTACTGTGATGCTTATGGGGATTCCATTTACGTACGGAATCCCTATAAGCAGAATAGAAATCACCGCATAAACACACTTTCATACCGGTTAAATAAAAATAAATGATCACATGTTCAGAATTAATTGAAAGACCCTTTATTAAACGTTTAAAATAAAAATTTAATTAAAAAAAAATGTAAACATTTTAAAACGGAACAAAATTTACCTAAATCAATTTTAAATGTGTCTGTTTAAATCATTTAAAATTTATTTTAGCATTTATTTTAACCCTTACGCTAGAAAAACAAGGCCTTATGCCTGCTTTTACCAGGCGTAAGGGCTTCATGGGCATTCGCTGGGCAGTAGTTGGCAAATAGCCCAACTCTGCGCCAGCGAAAGTGAATTTTTGGCTGATGCGGTGGATCTGTCCAAGCAAAACTTGACAGATCGTAAGTTCCGGGTTTTTGCGCATGCGCAGCAGAAACCTGGAACCTGTGGGGCCATTCTGAAGGCTTCTGACTGTGTGTACGCCGTGGGAAGCACCGCAATTTCAGAGCCATTGTGTGCAATTTTGGGCATTATACCAAAGAATAATGACTTGCTGGAGAGGATTCAGAGGTGTGGGTGGTTTTGAGATTTAGAGCAGTTAAGTTATGAAGAAAGCCTAATAGAACTGAACTTGTCCTCACTGGAAAAACAGGTTGAAAGGGAACATAATCTAGGTCTTCAAACTGATGATAAGCGTGAATAATGTAGATGTAAGCAGGTTATTTCATTTGGGACTGTGACTGCAGAACCAGAGAGCAAAGGTGCATAATTACTGAGCTTCAAGAGAGACTCTGGATTGAAAGAGTTTTTTTTATCCCTGCAAAGAACTGGATCTATGGGATTATTACCCAACAAGAGCTGATAAAGTGCCAATTAAGTTCTTTTAAAGAAGAATTGAATAAGTATCTGTTTAGGATCAGGACTGAAAGCTGAAATAATAGATACAGATAATGGTCCCGGTACTGTTGAAACCTGTGGAATCGTGGTTTATGAGATTGAATATCTTAGAGCTTATCTTTGAAAGTCAGGAAGAACTTTTAGAAAAGTTTATCTTGAATCAATTGCTTGTGATGCTACACCTTTCTTAGGAAATTGTGTGGAGGAAATAGGATTAGTAGGCTGAATGGCCTTTATTGATTCTACATTTTCTTCTTAAATGGAGTTAAGTCAACTTGTAAAATCTTTTTATTCTCTGAATGTGGGAGATAACGGAAAGGCTGCATTTATTACCCATTGCTGGTTGCTGTGAGAAAGTGATGATGGGCCTTCTCCTTGAAGGGCTCGAGTCGTTGTGGCTATGGTGCTCTCACAATGGTGTTAGGTAGAGAATTCCAGAATATTGATGAAGTCAGGATGGTATGCGATTTGGAGGGGAACTTGGAGGAGTTCAACTACCTAAAGATGTTGACGGTGGGGGACTTGCTGATAGTGGTGCATTGAAGGTCAGATAGAGAGATGGTTAGGCTTTCTCTTGTTCAAGATGGTGATTACCTGCCACTTAAGTGATGCAAATGTTAATTTTGCCAGCTACAGTCTAGTTGTCCAAGTCCTGCTGTCGGCTAGCATGGACTGTTTTACTATTGGAGAAGTTGTTAATGTAGCTGAACACTGTAGAATTGTCAGTGAAGAGCCTTACTTCCGACCTTATGATGGAGGGAAGATGTTTAGGCTGAGAATGCTTTCCTGGGAAACTGCTGCAGCGATATCCCGGAACTGTAATGACTGGCCTTCGACAACCACAATGATCTTCCTTTACATCAGGTATGACTCCAGCCACTAAGTCTTATTGGAGCTCCTTGGTACCATACTAGGTCAAAGGATGCTTTGGCGTTGAGGGCAGCTGCTTGCATTTTCTCTGGAATTCAGCTTTTGTATCTCAGTCTGGATCAAGGTTGTGATGAGGTCTGGAGCTGGGTGGTTCTGATGGAATCAAAACTGAATGTCAGTGAGCAGGTTATCGGTGAGTAGGTTTTGCTTGATGGTGCTATTGATGACTCCTTCCATCACCTTTGCTGATGATTGGGAGGAGGCTGATAGGGCAGTGATTGGCCAAGTCAGACGCATCTTGTTTTATGTGGATGGGCAATACCAGGGGAGTCTTGCACATTGTTGGGTAGATGGCAGTGTCATTACTGTACTGGAATAGCTTGACGAGGGAAGTGGCTAGCTCTGGTGCACAAGTGTTGAGCATTACAGCTGGGATGTTGTCAGATCCCATAGCTTTTACTGAGTCTGGTACACTCAGCTGCCTATCAGTGTCACTTAGAGTGACCTGAATTGGCTGGACACTGGTACCTATGATGTGGGGACCTTGGGAGGAAACAAGTTGGATCATCCACTTGGCACTTTTGCTAACACTTCAGCCTTGTCTCTTGCACTCATGTGCTGGGCTCCAACATCATTGAGGATGGAGATGTTCATGGAGCCTCCACCATCTTTAATTGTCTGGTTGTACACGCCCATTCTTGACTACATGTGGTAGGGCTATAGAGCTTTGCTTTGATTCATTGGTTGTGGAACTGCTTAGCTCTGTCTCTAGCCTGTTGTTTTTGGTGCTTAGTATGCAAGCAGCCATGTGTACTCACTTCATAGTTTGGTATCTCATTCTATGGTATGCTTGGTGCCACTCCTGGTATGACCTACACCTGCAATGAAACAGGATTGATGTCTTCACTTGATGCTGATCAAATCAAGGAATTAGGGATGTGCCAGGCCATGAGGTTACAGATTAAATTTTCATAATTTTGAAGTACCACACACCTCATGGATACCCAGTTTTGGGCAGCTCCTGTTCACCCATCACTAGTGCTCGCTGACCTACATTGACTCAAGGTCTGGTAACACCTCAATTTTAAAATTCACATCCTTATCTTTAAATCCCTTCATGGCTTCACCCCTCCCTATCTCTGTAACCTCCACCTGCCCTACAAACCTTCGAGATCTCTGCGCTCCTCCAATTCTGGCCTGTTGCGTATCCCCGATTTTAATCACTCCACCGTTGGTGGCCATGCCTTCAGCTGTCTAGGCCTGAAGCTCTGGAAATTTGGTCATCTGTCCTAATATCTCCTTGTGTGGTTTGATGTCAAATTTTATTTGATAACGCCCTGTGAAGCGCCTTGGGACATGTTACTGCGTTAAAGGCACTATATAAATGCAAGTAGTTGTTGTTTGTTTGTTGCTAGATCTGTCCCACCTAGCACACAGGTAATGCCACACTACATGGTGGAAGATGTCCTTACAGTGAAGACACAAATTTGTCTTCACAGGGACAGTGCAGTGATGATTTCTACCAATGCCATTATGGATAGACGTGTCTGTGGCAGGTAGGTTGGTGAAGACAAGGTCAAGTAGGTTACTTCCTCATGTTGGTTCCCTTACCACCTGACATATACCCAGTCTGGCAGCTGTGTCCTTCAGGATTCAGCTAGCTTGGTCATAAATGGTACTGCCAAGCCACTCTTGGTGGTGGACATTGACGTGTTCCACCTAGAGTACATTTTGTGTCCTCGTTTCCCCTCAGAACTTCCTCCAATTAATGTTCAACATGGAAGACTGTAGATTTGTTCGTCGAGGAGGAAAGGGAGAGGGGCGGTGTAGGTAGTGATCAGCAGGAGATTTCCTTGTTGTTGCTGAATTTACATGAGACTTCATGGGGTCTAGAATCAATGTTGAGTCTGGGATATTTGGAGATGGATATGATTCTGTGGGTATGATAATGCTGCTTGGTTAGTCTGTGGGACAGCTCTCCCAAGTTGCTCACCAGTTCTCGGATGTTAGTGAGGAGGATTTTGCAGGGTTGAGTGGTTGAGATTGTCTTAGTCTAATCCTGATATGATGCCTTAGTTGTTGCCAATCGGTCTGTTCAATTTTCTTACTACTGAACTTCACAACAATTGTTCACAACTGATGGCTTGTCAGGCCATTTCAGAGGGCATTAAGAGAAAACCATGTATTGTGGGACTGGAGTCACATGTAGGTCAGACTGGGTAGGGATGGCATGCTCCCTTCCCTGAAGGACGTTCGTGAACCAGTTGGGTTTTTATGAAAATTTGGAAGCTTTCGTGGTCATTTTTCTGGTGCTCAATCTAAGAACTAACAAAGTTTAACAAATGTAGATAGTTACCATAATGTACCAAACCCTTCAACACCAGTTCAATAGATTGTTGTAAACATAAAAACATTGAATATTACTAAATCTAGTTGTTATACAACATGCAACCAGTAACACCAAAGTTTCTATGTAGTTGAGAATATGAATAATTTAAGACTGAATAAGTAAATGTGAGGCCAATGCAAACTGAATCACCAAGTATTTCCAATTCACCATCTATTCAGTTATTTAGATCTTCAATCTTTCAATGTGTTCTGTACAAGTTTGGTTTGGAGATATTTATATGTATCATAAATAATGTAAACCAATTTGAGTTATAGATACATAATGTACTCAATTTAACAAGGAAATTACATTTAATAATCTTTGTATTCAACATTTCCCAGAGATAAATTAACAATATATCAGGTTAAATAGCACGTGAGTCTGCCTACATGCCATCATACAAATTACACAAACTTAATGTAGGAATGCAGAACTATATATGCATTGAATGCTAATTTATTATTTAATAAACTTGGTGACTGAATTGTATTAGCCATGCAAAACAAGTAATGAGGACTTTAACAGTAATTCAGTATGACCTGGGGGTATGCTACTGCTAAGACCAAGTTTCATTTTTTAAATGATTTTCATTAACAGGAAAGTTAAATGCAGAACTTAAAGGACAACAGTGGTCTTTATTAAAATTCTGTTCATAAAGTAGACTCAAATGTGCCCCAGATACTAATGATTTATACGTATAATCCACTAGACTCATATTTCATTTTTTTTAAACTGAAAAGCCAGTATAATTAAGATAAATATATTGCTGGAGCCAAAGGCAACAATGTTGAGTCTTGCATGTTCAGTGTAGAAAAAAAGTTCAATTAAAGATATCACTAAATCTTTTTGGGTGATTACTAACAATGAGCGATATTAATAATAATAAATTGAATAATACCCCCTTCTTACAATGAATAGTTTAGAAGCCACAGGCAACTTCCATTTTCAGAATAAATATGCGTAGAACTAATTCAATTAAAGATATCACTAAATCTTTGAAAGAGATTGTTAACTCAGTGAGGGATATTATTAATCAATTGAATGACACTATGCAATGTCACTACTTTTAGTATATCTGCAAATTAATTCAATTACTATTTAGGGAACCTCTAAATTGTTTAAGGGCATCCTTGCATTGCACACACTGGTTTGAGACCACGACCTACTTAGAACAATACGAGACTAGCATACCTTAGTAACATCGGTGGCTGCGTGCTGCTCTCTGGTAGAGGAAAATGGAGGTTTTCACTTCTGGGTTTATTATGCATGCACAGAACACTTCTCACCGGCATCCAAATGCAAGTTAACTTTTAATGTTAGCAGAGCATGCCTGTTTGCTCTTGGTTTTGCTGGGCATATTTAGCATCAGGGCATAGCTGAAGCCGTGTGAGACTAGTAATGACTCAAGGTAATCTTGCACAGTTTTGCTGAATCGGATTCTGATGACTTGACACCTCAATTTCCCAAGATAAAGCTTAAATATGCATCAGATTGTTGCAGATGGCGTAGTGTAACTGCTGCACGTGTGGATGTAACAGTGCGACAGGAATTCAAACGGTTTTAACACATCATATATGCAACAGGATTGTAGTTTGAGGATGCTTTCTGGTGACCGAGAAAGACTGATTTTCTTTTTTCCTGTTCTAAAATATTTACCAGTTTTGTAGCCCTTCTTTACATATCAATTTATTTCTGTCACTGACATTCTAGCGTAGGAAATAGCACATGAAAGGAAAATGCACTTTTCGTGGCCTTCCCTTTTTTTAAGTTCTCTTTTTACTGTGTTTCTTCGGCAAAGCACTGACTGGGTCACAAAGGCTTTTGCTTTTGTTCTCTCTTCTCCATGATGCACAGTGTGTGCCACAAGTTCAAAAGTCCTGATGAGAACACAAATGAATAATTGATTTTCTAATATTGCAGTTATTTCAGAATTTGTACCGAAATTGGATGTTTATTTAAATCGTGCCAGAAATCGCCATTAAGGCCCGATAAATGCACATTTTAGATGTAGCTGTGAGAAAAGCATGGCAATTTTGGAAGTAAAATAGCACCTTTAAAATTGAGGCTCATTTGACGTTTTTTTTTAAAAAAGTCCCATGCCGTATTGGTTAAAGCAGTCACTGAAGCAGTGTTCAGAACGAGCCTCTGTAGGGATTACTTCTCTGCAGATAGATGCAGCTGAATGAGGAGCGTAGCATCCAAAGTAATGTCCTAAATCTAATTTCTCTGCAAAACTAAAGTAATTAGCTTCAGACACAAATTACTTTAATCCTCAGAATGTGACATTTATTTTTGTAGTGAATTTGGCACACTCACTTAATATCTAACCAGTTGGAACATTAGGCAAAGATTAATACTGGTGCACTGATGATCATTGGAACCCTTTCCTTATGATCAATGTTTTGCTGCTTCTCCCCTGAAACTTTGTTTGTTAGGGATGAGGAAGAGACATGAAAAATTTGTAATCGTATGTGCAGTCAACTCTCTGGGCAAGACATTGGATGAACTAGCAGCAGGGGCGGACTAGCCATATGGGAAATCAGGAGATTTCCTGGGTACCCCCGTGAATAATTCCATAGTGTTGTATTATCGGCGCATCCCCCCCCCCCCCCCGCCCCCCCACTTTTTCCATAAGAATCCTGCATCCTTTTGAAGGAGCCAGTACACCTCTGACTAGCAGTGTTATGTGTTTTTTTTTCATCCATCAACTCATTGAAGCATTCTTTTCAGAGTATTGGACAGTTTTGTCTTGAATGTTTTCCAGTGCATTTCTTAAAAAAAAAAAACTTTTTGGTGAATTTTGTGCCATTCGAAGTGAGGGATGCTAGTACTGGGAAATAGGTCACTTTCATTTTCAAGCACTCAGCGTTAGCATCAGGCACTCTCAGATCGGCATTGGAAGAAAGAAATTACTTTCACTTATGTAGTGCCTTTCATGTTCTCCGGTTGCAGAGGAAAGCTCCCTCCACGTTGCTCCAACAGCGTGCCTCATCCCCATCCTCAGCAATTTTTCTATTTCCTATAAAAGCCTTCCTGTGGTCTTACTGAAAGAGGTTAACATTTTGTGTCTATTTAAGGGCAGCTTTGTGCTGTGAGACTATGCCCACTAGAAGCTGGCTTAAGATTGTCCAAATGTTTGACTCATCGAGCCAGCAGGCAGAGGAGACTCTCATCCCGTAAGTCGAGAGAGTGGTGAGAATTTGGAACACTCTCTCACACGGAGTAGTTGAGGTGAATAGCAGAGATGCATTTAAGGGGAAGCTAGATAAGTACATGAGGGGGAAAGAAATAGAAGGATATGCTGATAGGGTAGGATGAAGTAGGGTGGGAGGAGGCTCATGTGGAGCATAAACACCGGCATGGGTCTGTTGGGCTGAATGGCCTGTTTCTGTGCTGAAAAATTCCATGTAAACTTGAGATTTGATAAAGGTTTCAGAAGTGAAAGATGCATGTCTAACTCACTCTGCCTTCCAATGCAGTTAGAAAATCTAATAAATAAAAATATTTTATATCTCCGCATATTTTGTTTGCAATTTAAAATATTTGATATTTGTGTGTATTTTTCTCATCGCAGTTCAATTACCTTTTCATTGATTTCCACAACTTTCTCTTTCAGCAGTCTTTATATGGTGGAATGTTTGAATAATACCCACTTTTTTCTAGTTTGAAGTTGTGCATCCCTTATGATCATTTTCACTATTTATATCACTTACTTTTTAAAATTAATATTCAAAATTTATTTTTGAATTAATGATTGAAGTGGTACACTTTGAGTTGATAACTTTTACAGACTGTAACTAAAAAATGCACTTTCTCATGTTCTCATTTTTCTGACTCTTGCTAATCATCACAATTGTTGATTATGCTAGTAAGATGGATGTGTTCATGCAACATGCACATGGTCCATGCAAGGTTCTGGATTACACAAACTAAAAGAATTTGAATAACTGTTGAGCATTAGGCTAATTTGTTCACGGGATGAAGTCTCAGACCCCCTTTCCCCCATCTAAGCATGTCCGAACCATATTATATAAAGGATAATCAAAGTTTGAGATTTGTCCTTGAAGTGCAATCTTTGTGGAGTTCGGAACATTTTTATCATGAAGTATTTCAAATCTCAATCCACTTGATTTTCGGGTTAATTTGCTCCAGCTTTCCTGATGGCTCAGTGATTAATGTAACTAAACTATGAAGATCAGGAACGTATCAGGTTCAATTTCTGGTCTGTGCCAAGTTATCTGATCTCCGCTTTGGTGGCAATGGGGAGTGCGAAAACTGGCCTCTGCATTCATGGGCCAGTCATGGAAGCATTTCAGCCAAAGTTCCCCATCCTCATTGTTAGCCAACCACTCATACCAGAAAGTCTACATGATCGTTGGGCAACGGTAGGCTCTGATGGTCAAAGAGCCTGCAGCTATTCACTAACTAGGCTTACACTTGAAGAATGGCTACCAGGTGAACTACCAGAGGTTTTGTTGACATTGAGTCAGCATCTTCAGAAAAATGGGAGAAAAGGGAAGACTTTTGAGAATTCTTTTAAAAGAAATTCTTTTGTTCCACATCTGCTAATTTTCTTAAATTATATCCAAAATCTGTGAAAGAGGAATTATGCATTAAAATGTCTGGAGAGTGTTTTGTAAGTTTGTAACTTAGACAATTTTTTTTAAGTTTCTAGTTTTGATTGAGTTTAAACTTGGAACTGCTTTACCAAGTTCTAGAACCATTGTTATTACAAATCAGATTGTTGCTTAAAACTTATGTTTGTCTTGATGAATTAATGCAATCAGATTGTGCCGCAGGTAATTCAGGGCATAGAGATTAGTGACGTCCACCATCACTTCAGGTTGCTTTGCAAGAAAATTGAAGAAAAAAAAGACAAAGAAAGGGATAGTTTATGTTTTATTACCTGGACATCCTCTTGGAGGTAACCTGCCTCAAGGTTACTGCAAGATTTCTGTTTGCTTGTTACCAGCAGGAATAGCTACCATCCTGCTGCACAAAATCGCAGTACCTCAATGAGCAGGATTTCTGCCAGCATTTAAGCAGAGACAAATAGATTTTATGCCTTGTACTTAAACTCCCACTTACTGCTTGGTCAGATTTCCCACCCTCTACATTCCTGGCTTGGCTCTGTGGCAGAGCCAACGGATTTCCTGGCAGCTTGCCGACCAAACTCAAATGAGGCCCTACCATTCCTCAAATTCAAATGAGGCTTCTCAGTCATGGAATCGGGCTGGTAGGCTGATGTGCACTGCATACGAAAATCAGTCCTGTAATCTAATATTTATGGCTACATTTATATGTAGTTTTGTTGAAGACAGAGTGCGTAGTCATTGCATTTATATAAGTTGACCATAATCCTGACAAATTCATTTATAAAGAGAACCCAAAAATAAATCTCGAATGCAAAACGTCTGTTTGATTGGGAATAGCTTTTATTGGCCAATCTTTTCAGTTTATCTACAGACAAAAAGAGGTCACTTGAAAACTTGGCTGAATTTTTCTCCCAGACTGAGTAAAGTCTCAGTGATATTTCCAGGGCATATGTTCATCAGCAACAACTTGTATTTATATAGCGCCTTTAACGTAGTAAAACGTTCCAAGGCGCTTCACAGGAGTATTAAAAGACACAAAATTTGACACCGAGCCACCTAAGGAGAAATTAGGGCAGGTGACCAAAAGCTTGGTCAAAGAGGTAGGTTTTAAGGAGCGTCTTAAAGGAGGAAAGAGAGGTAGCGAGGCGGAGAGGTTTAGGCAGGGAATTCCAGAGCTTAGGCACAGAAGGCACGGCCACCAATGGTTGAGCGATTATAATCAGGGATGCTCAAGAGGCCAGAATTAGAGGAGCGCAGATATCTCTGGTGAGGGGGGGAGGGGTTTGTGGGGCTGAAGGAGATTACAGAGATGGGGAGGGGTGAGGCCATGGAGGGATTTGAAAGCAAGGATGAGAATTTTGAAATCGAGGCGTTGCTTAACCGGGAGCCAATGTAGGTCAGCGAGCACAGGGGTGATGGGTGAACAGGACTTGGCACGAGTTAGGACACGGGCTGAGTTTTGGATCACCTCAAGTTTACGTAGGGTAGAATGCGGGAGGCCAGTCAGGAGTGCATTGGAATAGTCAAGTCTAGAGGAAACAAAGGCATGGATGAGGGTTTCAGCAGTGGATGAGCTGAGGCAAGGGTAGAGACGGGCGATGTTACGAAGGTGGAAATAGGCGTCCTTAGTTATGCTGCGGATATGTGGTCGGATCTCATTTCAGGGTCAAATATGACTCCAAGGTTCCGAACAGTGTGGTTCAGCCTCAGACAGACGTTGGGGAGAGGGATGGAGTCAGTAGCTAGGGAACAGAGTTTGTGGCGGGGACCAAAAACAATGGCTTCGGTCTTCCCAATATTTAATTGGAGAAAATTTCTGCTCATCCAGAACTGGATGTCGGACAAGCAGTCAGACAATTTAGAGACCGTGGAGGGGTTGAGAGAAGTGGTAGTGAGGTAGAGCTGGGTGTCGTCAGCGTACATGTGGAAACTGACGCTGTGTTTTCGGATGATGTCGCCAAGGGGCAACATGTAGATGAGAAGTAGGAGGGGGCCAAGGATAGATCCTTGGGGGACACCAGAGGTAAGGATGCGGGAGCGGGAAGAGAAGCCGTTGCAGGTGATTCTCTGGCTGCGATTAGATAGATAAGAATGGAACCAGGCGAGTGCAGTCCCACCCAGCTGGACGACGGTGGGACTGCACATGAAGCAGTCGTGCAGTGTCCTTTCAATGTAAGAAAATACGCTGTCACTTTGTGGAGTCCATGGGGGTAAAATTCAACTTCGGTGGGGGCGGATTGGCTGCTTGTTATACACCCTGCCCGATTTTCCTTTCCCCTTGAAGTCACTCAAAGAAAATCGGGCAGGGTGTATAACGGGCGCGCGATCCGCTACCGCCCATTTTTGGCCCCATGCCAAAGTATAATTTTATCCCCCCCCCCATGATGGCCCACCAGTGGTTGGCGCCATAGCCTTATTGGCTATGTGGGAACAGGAATGTTTTGCAGAGCTTTTGTTCTCCTTCATGTACTTTACTGGAACTGATGTCGTTCAAATTAGTCCAAAAGTCATGAAGGGGGTGAAATTGGTTTTGGGTGGCAGTGCAAATTGGGCGATAGCAAATCGGCAGCCCATTTTACACCCCGCCAAATTTCTTTTCCATGGACATTATTTTATTTGCCTTGACATTTCTTGAGTCCATTACATTTAGAAGCTAGGTTGCATTACACAATCAAAAATACTTCAACTGGGAAATTTTGATTTAAAATGCTTACATATTTTTGTTTATTATCAAAAACAAAATATTATATAGCAGTTTAAATTGGTGGAATTGTAGAGCACATTGAAATGATGAGTAGCTGTATTCAAAATTGTTCTTTATGATATTTGAAGTGAAATACTGAAAATGAATAAGTATTTTTGCTTTGCAAGGTGTCACCCTTGGATCAGTTGCTGGCACTCTTGCCTCTGATTCAGAAGGTTGTGGGTTCGAGTCCCACTCCAGAGACTTGAGCAAAAAATCTAGGCTGACACTCCAGTGCAGTACTGAGGGATTGCTGCACTGTCAGAGGTGCTGGATGATGTCATGAAAGGTGCTATATAAATGCAAGTTCTTTTAATGGCATAATTTAATAAATAACGTATGATCAGTCCCACATGCTGCACTGAAACATCCTAAAATCCACAGCACCCAAGTCAACATAAATATATTATTACTGAAACATTTTACTCCTATAATTAATGTATTTATGAAATCCAGGTTCGAGTTATTTCATGAATTCATTACTTTAGAGTGGGAACAGGGAAAGTAGCTAAATTAATCGAGTATTAGAAGCAATACAAACGCCATCATTTAAAAAGACACATGCAGTGTGAGCCCCAAGAAGTTGGCTTGAAGATTCCCCAAATTGTTCATCTGAATAATCGTGGGGCAAATTTGGGCTGCTTGCGGGGGGAGAAGAATGAGAGGCGTGATCGCAAGGTGATGCAGTGGAGCTGGGATGAGCTCTCCTGCTCCTTGCCGGCTCCACATAAATATAAGTTCAAAAACATTTACTGACCTTTTCTGCGGCCTCCAATGGTTCCTTTGAGAACCGCTGGTTAGGCTGGAAAGTGGAAATATTAGTCAGAGCATGCATGGTGCATGCTCCACCTCGTTTTTCATCGCAGAAGGGTCCTGAAACAGGTGCAGGACCCTTCTGTGCATATTTAAATTGTGCTAACGTTGCTTTCAGGCGACCGCCAAGGATATTTCAAAACAGCGAGGACTAATATGGCGCGGCCATGCTGGCAGCACAGATCGGGCGCATGACTTTGTGCCCAGAGATCGGTATACATTGCGCATGTTTTACACTATGTGCAACACATACCAATTTCTCCTCCATTACGTTTTATCATTTGCTATGATCATAGTATGCTGTGATCATAGTTAAGAAATGATTAGAGATTATGAGCAGCTGAGAGTGAGCTAAGGTTAATCAATGGGTTCAAGGTGATTTAGATCGTGAGAACTACAAAATTAGAGTAAAGTCTTCTATTCTACATAGTGTAAGTTGTCTAGTTTTTCTTGAAAATGGCAGTGGGTTATTTAAGCTCTAATTAATGTTTTTGGACCAGTCATATTCGTCAGGTAGCACTGTGGCCTGACCTCGACCTGTGATGCTTGATGAGTTTGCAAAACTGTGTGCACCAACAAGGTTTATTACAGCATAGATTACTATAATTTAACAAAGGATCGATTTGCTTTGAAGTTACAAGATAAAGTAAGAAATGCTATATTGCAAATTATGTTCATGGTATTATATGCCTGTTTTGTATCGCTTTTATGAAGCTTTTTCCTAACTATAGTTTCTTTCTAATTCTGTTTGATTAAGTCCTTTAGATGTAACTTAGCATTACTTATTGGTTGTGCAGAAACAGGCAAAGTATTTCAACTTTGAGCTTTGCAAGAATGAAACAGTTATGATAAATGAATTAGGATTTATATGTAGTTTATTCCACTGGGAGTCATTCTCCTGCAGATTCCTTTTAAGAGGAATTCGCCGATGACCCATCAGTTTTTAGCTTAAATGCTGTCAGTGAAAAAGCAGCATTTTTAGTTTCTTGCGTTTGTTGGAAAATCCTAATTTCTTTTGAGAAGAATTAATTAATTCATCAGGGTCTCAGGCTCATTCAGTGCTTTTAAACCATTGGATAATTATAATGAGTTATATCTATATTACCTTGTAAAGCAATGGGTTAACACACTATAATCCCTACAAATACTGAAATCAGTATTGTTAGGGAAATTGACAGGATTGAAGGCCGATAAATCCCCAGGGCCTGATAATCTACATCCTAGGGTACTTAAGGAAGTGGCCCTAGAAATAGTAGATGCATTGCTGGTCATCTTCCAAAATTCTATGGACTCTGGAACAGTTCCCATGGATTGGAGGATAGCTAATGTAACCCCACTATTTAAAAAAGGTGGTAGAGAGAAAACGGGGAATTATAGACCGACATCGGTAGTGGGGAAAATGCTAGAGTCCATTATAAATGATGTAATAGCAGAGCACTTGGAAAATAGTGACAGGATCGGACAAAGTCAACATGGATTTACAAAAGGTAAATCATGCTTGACTAATCTACTGGAATTTTTTGAGGATGTAACTGGTAGAATAGATAAGGGAGAACCAGTGGATGTGGTGTATTTGGACTTTCAGAAGGCTTTCGATAAGGTCCCGCATAAGAGATTTGCATGCAAAGTTAAAGCACATGGGATTGGGGGTAAGGTACTGACTTGGATAGAGAACTGGTTGGCAGACAGGAAGCAAAAAGTTGGAATAAACGGGTCTTTTTGCGTGTGGCAGGCAGTGACTAGTGGGGTACCGCTGGGATCGGTGCTAGGACCCCAGCTATTCACAATATATATTAATGATCTAGACGAGGGAACTAGATGTAATATCTCCAAGTTTGCAGACGACACAAAGCTGGGTGGGCGTGTGTGCTGTGAGGAGGATGCAGAGAAACTCCAGTATGATTTGGACAGGTTGGGTGATTGGGCAGATGCATGGCAGATGCAGTATAATGTGGATAAATGCGAGGTTATCCACTTTGGTGGCAAAAACAGGAAGGCAGATTATTATCTGAACGGCAATAGATTGGGAAAAGGGGAAGTGTAGCGAAACCTGGGTGTCCTTGTGCACCAGTCGCTGAAGGTAAGCATGCAGGTGCAGCAGGCGGTTAAGAAGGCAAATGGTATGTTGGCCTTCATAGCGAGAGGATTCGAGTACAGGAGCAAGGATGTCTTGCTGCAGTTGTACAGGGCCTTGGTGAGACCACACCTTGAGTATTGTGTGCAGTTTTGGTTACCTTATCTGAGGAAGGATGTTCTTGCCATGGAGGGAGTGCAGCGAAGATTCACCAGACTGATACCTGGGATGGCAGGAATGACGTATGAGGAGAGATTGGGTCAATTAGGCTTATATTCACTAGAGTGTAGAAGAATGAGAGGGGATCTCATTGAAACTTATACAATTCTAACAGGACTAGACAGACTAGATGCAGGAAGGATGTTCCCGATGACAGGGGAGTCCAGAACCAGGGGTCATAGTCTAAGGATAAGGGGTAAGCCATTTAGGACTGAGATGAGGAGGAATTTCTTCACCCAGAGAGTGGTGAACCTGTGGAATTCTCTACCACAGAAGGCAGTTGAGGCCAATTCATTAAATATATTCAAGAAGGAGTTAGATATATTTCTTAAGGCTAAAGGGATCAAGGGATATGGGGAGAAAGCAGGGACAGGGTACTGAATTTGGATGATCAGCCATGATCTCATGAAATGGCGGAACAGGCTCGAGGGGCCGAATGGCCTACTCCTGCTCCTATCTTCTATGTTTCTCTAATAAATTTATATTTTCTATAAAATAGATAAATGATTATCATCTCTCTCCTGCCTTCTCTTTTTAGAGAAAAACACTGGTGCAGGTTTGATGGGCCAATGGCTTGTATTTGCACAGTATTATTCTGATTCTGAGATTTATCTTTCATATTTCCTATTGCTCCCATAGTTGCCTGTGCCTTGCACATGTCAGCCTCCAGTCTGCTTTTTTAAATTCTTCATGTTGCCTGTTTCCTCTTCGATGAGAAAGTGAGATTTTTAATGCTACAACTGTTGAATGGCAAGCGGCAAGCTTTGCTGGACGGGTTTGTTTTATCATTTTCTGCCCTTTCACATGGAATGAATCCAATATTTGGAATCTCTGCATCCAACAAACCCAGGCCAAGGACTGATGAAGTCTCCATGGAGGATAGTTAAAGTTGTCAATTGAGATTGGTTATTAGTATGGGAGTAGGGTAGTTCGTGCTAAAACGCCCAACATGCTGAAATGGTAGGGCCAATTTTAACTCGGCCTACCCGTCGGAAACGAGGCGGTAGCGGAGTTAAAATTGCTGTGCACCATTTACCGCGCAGTTATCACCCTACTGCCATATCTCCTGGGGCCTTTTGCTGGGTGGGCCAGGTGCCTGCCTGAATCAAGCCGGAGCCTCATTACTGTCTGCAAATCACGGTCCTATGGGGTACATAGGTCCCTGATGCAATGTGCCTGCTCCGCCCATTTGAACTAGGCGGTGAGGAAGATGCTCCAAAAATGTACATAAATAATTATTTTTGTACGACCAAGAGGAGCTCCTCCAGCCTCCAGAATAATAATGTGGGCTACTGCTGCCGACTTTACGATTGTCCCCACCCCAGACCTACCTGCCTGTCAGCCAGGTCGGCCACTGGGCTGCCTGATGTTGGTTGGCCTGGAGCTGGAGAGCTGCAGCGGGATGCCCAATCGGGGCGTGCAGTTTACCGTCGCAATGGTAATGAGGTCATGCCCTCAAAATGGACCAGGCCTCTTGCCAACGGGAACGGCCAGGCATTCTGCCTGCTTGCCTGCCTGTTCCGTGTCTGGAGTTAAAATATACTCCAGTGTTTTTTAAGTACACTGATGAGCATTAGGAGAAGTTGAATGTCTGTGAAAGAACCATAACCTGACTCACTTCAGCTGTCTATCTGCACCTCTTGTTCTTCCACATGTGAATGACTTTGTCGAATGTCAGACCACAGAACAATTTGCTTACTCATGGTTGCCGTGTCTGAAGACATCAAGCGCGATAACATTGTTGAGTCAAGTAGTATGACTTTTCAATTCAGTTGGCAACAATTTTAATTCTTCCTGGCCAAATGTGCAAGTAAAATGTTCAAATTTAGATGGGCATGATGGATTACTCCTGATGTATTGTGACATGTTGCGAGATGCTCCGAGTATCTCTATGCCACCTGAGAGGGCAGATGGGCCCTCAGTTTAATGTCTTATCTGAAAAACAGCACCTCAGACAGTGCAGCCCTCCCTCAGTCCTGCACTGGATTTTGTGCTCAAGTCTCTGGAGTGGGACTTAATTATAATATTGGTGAATCATTAAAAGGAAAATGGAAACGATCATGAAATGGATAGCTGTGTGAAATCCTGTAGTATTTATGAAACTAACAAAATCACAGTTCATCGTTATTTAGTACTTTGAACAGATACATTATACAAATACTTAGCAATTTATGCATCCCTGCAGCTGCAGGATCTACACCACAACTGCATGCAAATGTTTTTGATCTACAAAGAGGTTCTTTTCAGATCAATTATGAACTGGAAAACCTAGATATTTGCCCAATTGACTCTTAGTGTTAGGGGGGATTAAATACGTGGGGTTACGGGGATAGGGTGGGATATGTGTCGGTGCAGGCTCGATGGGCCGAAATGGCCTCTATCTGTACTGTGGGGATTCTGTGATTTGGAAATTTTCCTGTTCATGTGATACAAATATGTCTCAAGTGGCTTCTGGAATAGTTCTGTCTAGAATTCTTAGGTGTGCCATGTTTACCAAAATAGTAACAGCATTCTTTATAAATGGGCTAAGATTTTATTGCGTACTAGTTGATTTCCCATGTCATTACACGTAGGGAGTGAAGACCAAGTGCCGTCTCGGTGAAGCAGGGTTAGAAGGTGGAAGATAATTGGACCAGGGTGTGCAGATGTAATTCAGTCTCCATTTTAAAGTCATACATTCTGTCCTTATTTTAAATATGCCCCTGTTTATAATGAAAACTGCCTACGTAAACTTGTCACGTTGTAATTACACCCTCGCACAACTCGTGTTGCTGCAGCACCTTCACTGGTGGGAGGGTGTAATTACAGTGTGCCAAGTTTACATAGGAAATTTCCATTATAAATGTGGACAGAGGAATTTATAATGGCAGAAATTTACATAAAGTGCACACCAACATAAGATTTTTAAAATGTGCTATATAGATATAATGCAGAGGGGAAATCCTCTCCATGTGCCCTCTGAATTATGCTTAGATAAGTTGGGAAAAAATGGCATTTACATAGCACTGAATCACATCATTCAGGATGTCCCAAAGCACTTCACAAACATTTTAGCCCGTTGTTACGTAGACAATCAGAGCATCCATTTTGCACAAAACTGTTCCACAAACAACAATGAGAGGAAGGACCAATAATTTATTTTTGGTTCTGTTAGTTGAACGACAGATGTTAGCCAGGACACCAGAAGAACACTCTGCACCATTTTGAATAGTGCCATGAGATTTTTTAACATTTACTCGAACCACAGGACTAGGCCTTAAACTGGACCTCAGTTTAACATCTCATCTGAAGGACACTGCTCCGTCATTACTGCACTGGAGTGTTAACCTAGTTTCCAGTGCGCAAGTCCTGGGGTGGGCCTTGAATTCACAACATTCTGATTCCGATGTAAGAGTACTATCAACTGAGTCAAGATGACACGAGTTTGCAATGACCAATGCAAAGATTAAATATTGATAGCAACTAATAAACAGCAGAGAACCAAAATATGTCATTAGTGAGTGATTAAACACAATTGTTTGCACGCGCACATATATAAATTTACATTGTGCTGAACATTTGAGAACATGTGCTGATTTTTTTGCCCGTTTAAAATAACAGAATGTCACAGCTTTATTAATAAGTGCAAACGTAGCCATTGAGAAATGAGCACAAACCTTTGCATGGTAACTGAAAACCATGTGCCACAAACTGATTCTCGTGGATTGGCAGCTGCGTCCTGTTGCCACATCTGCATCGTGGTGGGTTCATTGTTATTCGGCAGGGCACGATGTGATGGGATTTTTGCTCTGTGCTGTCAGCTGGTTTGTGTCACCAGGTGACAGCGAGATGACTCAGAGCATTAGATGAGGTAAAAGCAGCATTGCAGATAGCAATCGAAGTGTAGGTGGAATGGACTGATGCCGGATGAAACGAGCGGTGAGGTTAATAGCTTGATGATTGGTTCATGTCAGAGAGAGCCCACTGAAGAAACTTTGGCAGCTTCACAATCTGTGTATTTTATGATTTCTTATCTTCGGTTGCTTGCATGACTCACTGCATTGCTTAATTTTTCTATCGGTAAGATCAATTTTTTTCAACCTGAGCAGTGATATCTTAATAAATTTATAAATTTCAATAAATATAAAATGTAACAGTTTTTATAAGCAGTGTTTGTAAAGACATATCTACATCAGTGAGCTCTATGCAGCAAAATTTGGCTCCTGTTTTTTGGCGCTACAGGTGTCGTCTTGGGTCCAAAATGGCATCCGCAATGTGAACGCGCGCACTTCCAGGAGTGTGCCCCGGACGTACGCAGAGTAGGCAGATTGTGACGTCACACCAGTGCTGCCATTTTCGACCTCCGTGCTCCAGCTAACGCCCCTCTCTTAACCTCACACAGCTGAACATGCATTAAGCAGCAGGAAGGACCCCCAACCAGCGTTATTTAAAGGGATCATCACCTGCTTTCAAGTTAGTTGCTGATTGATTTCTACTGGCTCTTGGTGAGCTTGTAGAAGTGTTTGGTGGTTTGTTATCTTACTTGAAGTTGCTGAAGTCTCCAGAGAGTGGTGTGGCAGGTTACTTAAAGGCTTCTGCTCAGAGCAGTTGCTCAGACTTGGGTGCAGTAGTTTGTATTCCCCTTGGCCCGCAGCATGCCTGCGGCATGAGCAGAGGCAGCAGAGCGAGGAACAGTGTATGCGACATCTCCGCTTCACTAAGGAGGTGTTCACTGAAATCTGCCACCTGTCGCAGGCAGAACTGTAGCCTCAGAGCATGGCATTGCCAGTGGCTGTGAAGGTGAGCGTGGCCATGAATTTTTATGCGTTGGGCTCCTTCCAGGCTGCAGCAGGCAATATTTCCAACATCTCCCGGTTTTGCCGTGCACTGTTGCAGAAGGGGGGGGGGGTCATTGAGGCTCAGTATGGAAAGCGAGGTGAATACATTTAATTCTCTTTCGCCAGAGAAGCAGGTGGAGCGAGCACGTGGCTTCGTCAGCATAGCAGGCTTCCCATTGGGGCAGGGTTTCATTGACTGCACACACGTTGTTTTGCGGGCTCCGGAGATATACTGCAACCAGAAGGGATTCCGCTTCCTGAATGTCCAGCTGGTGTGTAACCCAGCTGGTGTACGACCATACTCAGCGCATCATGCAGGTCAATGCTCGGTATCCTGGCAGCAGTCAGGATGCCTTCGTTCTGCGGCAGTCCACTGTAGAATCCGCACTTGAGCCAACAGGATAAACCAGAGGGTGGCTACTGGGCGACGAGGGCTTTCCGCTGACCACCTGGCTCGTGACTCTGGTGCGCAACCCAAGCACATGTGGGCAGCATGCATATAACGAAAGCTATGCTGCCACACGGAATATGATCGAGCAGACCATTCAGGTGCTTAAACAACGCTTCCGCTGCCTGGACCGCTCTGGAGGAGTCCTGCAATACTCGCCAGAGCACGTCTCAAGATTCGTCGTGGTCTGCTGAATGCTGCACAATCTCGCCATCATGAGGGCACAGCCCTTGGCACCAGGTATACGGTGAAGAGCTGAGGAGGAGGGGTTAAAGGGACCACCCATCAAAAAAAAATAAGAGGGATCATCGCTTACCTTCCCTCTATTACTGATCATCACAGCGTCCTCTTGACCACAATGCTACAATAAAAGCCACCACAAAAAATTCCAAACCATATTTAGAAATCAACCATCCAATATTACATACCAAAGTCAACTAATCACCCTTGTGCATTCCCTTAGTGCCTGTCTTCCGTGTGCCTTTGCCTGTCCTAGTGCGCCTACGCAGTGCTACCCCAGGGGAAGGCTGCTGACTTTCAATGGGGGAGACTGCTGATAGCCTTAGAGGACAACCTCGAGCAGTTCTGGGCCTAGAAGGTCCAGCTTCGGACTGCACCGTCTCGGCATGGGCGGCAACAGTTCGGGCTGGCTGGCTGATGGGCAACAGCGAGGGCACTGGTGGAGTGGCAGTGGTGGGAGGACGAATGCTGTTGTCCTGAGAGAGGACAGCAGGTTTGTGCTCCACAGAGCCACTGCCACTCTCCCGGGGTGGCGCCTCAGCAATCCTCGTAATGTGTCTGAGGACAGATTGCTGTTACACCCTGCAAGCCTCTTTCTACACTGGTAACCGCAACCACGATGGCAGCAGTCTGAGCTTCCACTGCAGCACCCAGATGTTGGGTGGCTTCTACTTGTGCTGCAATGGAAACTGAGACATCGACCACAGATGCTGCATCATTCTTAACCTGCAGTAGGCGGTTAAGAAGGCAAATGGTATGTTGGCCTTCACAGCGAGAAGATTCGAGTACAGGAGCAAGGATGTTTTGCTGCAGTTGTACAGGGCCTTGGTGAGACCACACCTTGAGTATTGTGTGCAGTTTTGGTCACCTTATCTGAGGAAGGATGTTCTTGCCATGGAGAGAGTGCAGCGAAGATTCACCAGACTGATACCTGGGATGGCAGGAATGACGTATGAGAGAGATTGGGTCGATTAGGCTTATATTCACTAGAGTTTAGAAGAATGAGAGGGGATCGCATTGAAACTTATAAAATTCTAACAGGACTAGACAAACTAGATGCAGGAAGGATGTTCCCGATGGCGGGGGAGTCCAGAACCAGGGGTCACAGTCTAAGGATAAGGGGTAAGCCATTGAGGGCTGAGATGAGGAATTTCTTCACCCAGAGAGTGGTGAACCTGTGGAATTCTCTACCACAGAAGGCCGTTGAGGCCAATTCATTAAATATATTCAAGAAGGAGTTAGATATATTTCTTAAGGCTTAAGGGATATGGGGAGAAAGCAGGGACAGGGTACTGAATTTGGATGATCAGCCATGATCGTATTGAATGGTGGAACAGGCTCGAGGAGCCGAATGGCCTACTCCTGCTCCTGTCTTCTATGTTTCTATCATGGTTGGGTCCACAAGTGCGCTAATGGAGTTGGTCATCACTTCTATGCTGGAAAGGATGGACTCCAAGCTCTGCGCAAAGCCCTGGGCTAGGTTTGTGCTGGACCCCTCCATGCTCTTGACACTGCCGCAGGCTTTATGGTAGGCCTGCCAATGCACCAAGCATTTCGTTGTGCATACCCATCAGCTTTCTTCTGTAGGCCGCCCTATCGAAATCCTCATCTGAGTCCTCTGCAGCAGAACCCGTGTGCAACCTCACCCTCTGGGGAGCTTGCACCTGCGCTACCCTTGCCCCCTGCCCAGGCTGCAGGCCACTCATGCCTGGAGTCTCCCCACGTGTAGATATCGTGTCTAACCTATCATCTAAAGTGCGCGGAGTATCAGTATCTGAGCTGGTGGCTGCGAGTGTGAAATCGAGGGACGGTGCTGTTTCTTAAGCATCATTGCTTTCTTCCTCTTCCAGTTCTTGCTCCTCCACCACTGCCTGGCCAGGTTGCAGTTCTTTGGTATCTGAAAGGAGATAGTCACAAGGGTACGGTTGCGGTGAGGGGAGGGGGGAAGCAAGAGGTGCATGCTTACCATCTGCAGCTTGTAAATCAGAAGAGATTGTGGGATGAGGGGAAAGTGGGATGTGAGAAAGAGGATTAGGTATCAGGATACTGTCATCTTTGACTGTTTAAGGCCCACCGCTGGCCATGGGCTCAGCGATGGCCACTCCAATAATCTCCAGCACCATCTCCTCCATGGGGGTTAGGTCATGCAGGCGTGACGGTCTCCCTGCGGGTAGCCCCTGCTGCCTCTGGTTATGAGCCACCTTGTCCTGCAAGAGAGAGGGAAGTGTGTCAGTGAGTGTGGTGCAATGTGTTTGGGTGATGTGCATGTCATGGTTGAATAGCTGGCAGTGTGTGCAAGCTGTGAGATGTGGGTGTGAGGCTTGCAGCAGTGTTAAGTGTGTGAGGGTGAGGTGAAGCTATGAGATATGAGTCGTGATTGATATTTGTAGGTGAGTGAAGGGAGATAGGGGGTGGTGAATTGAGCAGTATCTGAGTCTAGTGTTTCAGTTGTAAGGATATGGCATTTGAAGATGAATTCATTGACCTTGACCACTCGTGAGGTCGTTAAACTTCTTGCGGCACTGTATCCAGATCCTTGGGGCTACACTGCTGGAATTGACTGCAACGGCTATCTGCTCCCATTGCCTTCTTGCAGTTTGTCTGGAGGGTCTCCTGGCCCCCTATGGATAGAGGACCCCTCTCCTCCTGTCCACCTCCGGCACTAAGGCCTCCAGTATTGCGTCGGAAAATCTTGGAGCCCGCGCTCTCCCTTGTTATACCATTAGTACGTCGTCTTCCTGCTAAGAATGTCTTCCCCAGACACTTCCACCACCTGCTCCGGCCAGAATACACCTCCCCTTTAAGAAGTGAAGGCTGGCTTTAAGTAGTGCTCGCCTGGCATGAACTTGGGCCCCCTGCTGAGGCGTGCAGCCACTCAACGTTGCATTCAGCACGGGGCTGCACGCTACTGTCATTTAAATTAGCAGCAGCACGAAGTTTATGTGCTGTCTGCATCGGACTCGACGGGCGCAGGCTACTTGCGCATCGCGATACCCCCCGCCCGTTTTCGGTGGGCTATCGAATTTAGGCCACAGTAATCTTTATTTTACAGAGCTATATAGGTTGTAGCTCAGTGATCGGGGAACAGGGATTTTCGACTCTTGCCCAAGACTGGAGTGAAACCAGTGGAGCGGAGCAAACTTTGCCCGCCCAAAGCCGGCGCCGGGAGACCAAAGCCATTTCAGGTTCGGGCCTCATTTCAATGTAGCTAGTTAGCTGCAGGCGTCAAGTTGCTGCTTCGCTCCAGCTGGCCATTTGGGAGGAGGACAGTAAATTGACCCGTTTGCACTTCATAACTACAATCGGGGGTCATACACCATGGTAGGACCCTGATTTGCATATGTAAACAACCCCTTGCTTGCTTTGGACAGGAGTGCTGTTTGCCCATTTACAGATTCACTTGAAAATTGCATCAGGCATGCAAGGGGAGGCGTGGCTGCTCATTTTTCAGGCAAGGGGTGAGGGGCGGGGTGGGAGAGACAGTGGGGGAAATCACCCTGCCCCCTTCCATATCTTATTTTTGCCATTGCTGTTGTAACATTTAAAAACAATAATCAAATTTATGAGGGTCTTTTTGACACATGCCATCATTGTCATAAAAGAAAGGTAATTGTGTGTGAACGGTCCAAATTTCCATATTTATTTATTAAAACTGATAACGTTCAGAATGATCACAATTATTTAAGACTGTATATCGTTGAATTTTGCATCTTGGAATTTAAACTTCTTCCATTCATAGCTTGTGAACAAGTTACTCCCACAATGCAACATTTAATTTAGTTACCATTTGCAGAGATTTAAAATATCAAAGTTTATACTTTTGTACACGTCTAATATGTATAAAAAAGTGGATTTCCCATTCAGCAGTGAGCATAAGTTCAAGTTGTACATGTGTAAAACATGGTTAACATGACAGACGTGTGTCCTTGTTATAGCAGTGTAGAATGCAGGAAATTGATACAAGTAGTTTAGCAACTGTAATTCCATGCCTGTAGCATTTGAACAGTGAACCTTGGTATTGTGCTATTTCTCAAATCAAGAATATTTCCATTCTTTTAATCTTTCAGATCTGTTAATCCTTTTGTGAAGTTTTTGAATCTTTAAAGTTCATCATTGTGACAAGTGTAATGCACTTTAATGGAGCATGGCACCAAAAATCGCTTGTTATCTCCCTCCCTATCTCTGTAACCTCCTCCAGATCTACAACCCTCCGATTTCTGCACTCCTTCAATTCAAGACTCTTGCACGTCCCGCTTTTCATTACTCCACCATTGGAGGCCGTGCCTTTTAGCTCCCTCCCTAAACCTCTACCTCTCCCTCCTCCTTTAAGACGTTCCTTAAAATCTAGCTCTTTGACCAAGCTTTTGGTCACCTGTCCTAACATCATCTTATGTGGCTTGGTGTCATTTTGTTTGATAACGCTCCTGTGAAGTGCCTTGGGCCGTTTTACTACGTTAAAGGCCCTATAATAATGCAAGTTGTTGTTGTTACTTAAAAGCCCTCGAGGTGAAATATTAGGTGCACAGAAGTTGACATAGATTTTCAAAACTTTTTCAGTGCAGACCTCTCTACCTCTTCAGTTATGGTGCAGAAACAAACAAATTGTTGGTACTTTCAGCTGAGAAAGAACAGGTTCACAAAATGATGCATAACAAATGTGGAAGCCAATCAGCAGGAAATATGGTCAACAGACCAGCATCTTGGGTGGGTCTCAATGGAAGCAATGCAGTCTGAGTTGTTTGGATTCAAAGGCATTTCAGTTAGATATTCGTGTTGGATTTATGCTGTTATGAGTGAAAATGTGTCATGAAAAGCCTAGTTTTCCCATGCCATAGCCCTCATCTGTCTTCCTTCTTTTTACCCACTTCTTATAGCCTGTTTCTGCTCCCTCTTGGTGAAACAGTGAGAGAGTTCCAATATGATAGACAAGTTTCACCTGCACAAAGAGGCATAGAATTGAACAATCGTCCATGACAGAATTCTGACACTCCCTCACCTGGAGGTTGAGCAGAAGTAGAAGGAAGTTGGGAGGAATGGGCGTAACGAGTGGAAAAGTGGAGATGGGGAAGGGGCAGCAGAGAAAGTTAGGTCAATTGGGAGGGTTTGGAAGAAGCAGGGAGAGAGAGAAAGTGAAATTGTACCAGGACAGTCAGTTCCCACTTGCATACAAGTTTTTTAGGGCTGTTCAGTGTTCCATACAAGTTAGCTTCCAATATGTTGCATGTGCTCTATTTTGTATATTGATGTTGTTTATGGCATAGGGAGAAATATTTGAAGTAGTCTTGAGGGGAAAAAGTCCTTATTTTGATGTATAAACCCAAAGAACTGCCTAAAAAAAAAATGTGCATTTGGGGTCTGTGTGAGAGCTTTTGAGAATGTTCCTGATGTTTCTGAGCTATTAGTTTTATCATGTCTCTGAAAATGTTATCCTTTCTTGCCCCATGTGTATCAAATGTGCGTAGCAGTAGTTGCACTAATTATAGTCATTAAGCTGGGGTTTCTAAACCTCTGTTGATCAGATATTTAAGTTTAATTGTACTACTTGTACATATTTTATTGCTTAATATCACATATGATTTGGAATGATTAGCTGCATTACTTCCTGCACTGAAATTGCCTTTTTTTTCCTGCACTGTTGTGCCCTACATTGTGCTGTAGCCCTTATGAGACTGTGGGGCCGGGGGTGGGGGAAGCAATGTACCTGCAAGGTCATATCTTTACCTCATTTTAGTGTGCTGTGGCTTGTTGTTCAAATAGTTGTATTGGTATTCAGAGGAGCAAGTGACAGAGACTGAGATAGCATCAATATAGCTGTTTTTTGTTAACTGTCTAAGGCAGTGAGCTGGCCTGGAATTGTCTGCTCAGTTTAAGGCAGCATAGTCACTAACCACTGTGTTACCTTTTGATTTCTATAATGGCATCCACTATGATGCAATAACTCGAGTGAATGCAACTGCTCCATGGAAAAACCAGGTTTAATTTATCAATAAACAAGACAATAGCCACAGTAACCTTCAGCATTTCCCTTGCCTTAATACCTCCTATCAAGCTAGCCTCTTTGCTAACTAACTGAGTCCACGTTTGATTGCATTTTTGTCGGTGTAAGTTGTGTTTTTGCATCTGTCACCGCTGCTATATATGGTTCTGCAACAGTGCTCCATAAAATGCAAGCGATTACTTGAGCTGGCACTTGTAACAAATGGCACACTGCATTCGAAGAGTGCCACCTCCGTTCAGGGTTGATTGATACCACAAGTGCTCTTGGCAAATATTGTGCTGGTGTAAAATATCCTCAAGTTAATGAAATAAGGTGTGATCATCATAGCCAGGATGGTAGGTCACAAATTATATATCATTTCTGTAAACAAAATAAATACATTTTAGAAAACCAAACCCCATATTAGATGGTTCAGAAGCATGGCAGATGAAGAGTATGAATTATGAAAAAGAATTGGTTTTATAAAAGTTTTTCCAATTGTAATGTCTTGCAAGTGTTGCCCTCTATTTGTGCTTCACATTATGGCCCTAAACCACCTCAGGCCACAAGCCCAGCAGTTATGGTTGCTCAGCCTTCACCCTGACCACCCACTGGCTGTCATTACAATGCGTCTCAACTGAAGCTCAGGAGGGGTATCTCCTGATGCAGGGAGTCCTTGTCCCTGGCCCTGCCACTGCCAATCATTTGCCTTGTAAGGGGCAAATGATAGTATTGCCCCTTACAAGGCATTGAGAAGACTCCGAGAAGTGGTGGAGACCTGGTCTACAGGCACATTGCTGTTTTCCTGGGGTTCCACTGGGAGACCAGTGAAAGCCCCTGTGGAATTTCAATATTTGCCTATTCGAGGGAATTAATTTATTCCTGGTTTACCATCTTCAGTGCACAAATTCTTGTGGCAGTGTTAGCTCTGTAGTACATGTAGAGTTAAAGCACTCTGATTAAATGGCGTGAAGACTGGATTAACATTTTATATTACATTTTATATCTTTGTTTTGAATTCTGTAATTGTTACATTGCTTGACAAGAAAGTAACAAGTTTGGGACAAGCAAATTTTTTGGCAAGGGTTTAAGTGGGGGAAAAAGATGCAAAGTATGAATGGTTAAAAGAGAGAGAGGATTTATGCACAGTTTCCCATAAATCCTACAGATGTTCAATTCAGGAAGAAAGTAGGTGAGTGCAGAGGTGTATAATTGTGCAGTGTTGCTGATGAAGGTTGACGGTCTGTGTCCTTGAAGGTTTCTCCCTATTCTGATTAAGTGGCATGTTCCTGGTGGTGTGCCATCTTCCATATTTGTCACTGCCCCACAGGGATAAACTGAAATTTGCTAAATGATGCTGTACAGTGCAATTTTAAAATATTTCTAGTTCATCCTTGCTTGGTGCAGTATCCTCTGCCTCCTGATTTAGTCCTGTTCAGAAGACCGGAGACCCAGGAGCTTAAGTGGTTTCTTCACTCACAGTTTATTAATAACATATTATCTGAGAAATTCAGGTTCCCCTGCTCCTCTGCTGAGATGGTACAGTCTGCAGTGGGACTCATGTAATGTAGTCCTACTTATCAACCCCATACAGATGCTGAACTGTGATTAGTCTGCTGTATAATTGAAATCATTTTGGATTTGTGATTATAACATAGCCAAGTAAGTAACTGGAGCGGCTGCATAAAAATCTGAGGCTTTTTAACTGGTAGATTTGATTGTGACTTGTTAGGATTTTTGCTTTTCTCAGAGACTGTGGCTGTGGAGAAAATGGTGTGGATAGTGTTGCTTGGGGAGAGTGATGCATTATGTTTCCGACTGTATGTGTTCCTAGAAGGTAATTGAATTACAGAAATATTACTTCTGGAATACCAAAAAGCAAATCATATTGTACAAGCTGTCTCTTACATCCTGCTTGTTGGCTGGGGACAATGAAAGATTTTCTTCTAATTTTAGTACATTGTCGGTACATTGTGATTATCGACGATTTTGGGATCTTTTACTTGTGTTTATTCCATTTAGAGAGTGATTGTGTTTTAAATAATCTATTCCAAGCCAACTCGAAGAAAGAACTGTTGTAAATGCAGCTTCATTATAATCTCCAGATTTAGTTATTCAGCCTGAAATATCCAGTGCTCACTTCAGGATTCTAATGTGTTACAAGTGACTCCGTCTAGTTTGTAGACAGAAAAACTGTAAGTGATCTATTTCATTTTTTTTTGAGATGGAATGATTTGATTCCTGGTTTAGCATCTTTAGTACATGAAATTCTTGTGGGCAGTGTGAATTCTCCAGGCATTCAGGGAGGCTGGCAGGAAAGCTGTCAATTTGTAGTCTGCAGTAGTTCAGTTTATCGTCTGTCCTTGGACTCCTGCTTCAGTGGCAGCTAAGTGGTTCTGCACAAGACTAACCAGTGGGTTTAGACTGCTCTAGTTTATGAGATGCTTTAATGTCTTCTGAAAACATAGAGTTATCAGACAGATATGTCTAACCTGTTGCTTTTATCCAGAAGGTTGGCAACAAAGCGAATAAAACATGTTTTATTGCTATTTCCATTAACGGTAGGCATTTTTTCCCCTGTAAGTATTCCTGTCAAATTATTGGGGGGTGGGGGGAAACAAGACTGAAAATAATTGGTATGTGTCATGACTCTGCGTTTCTTCCTACCTGCTTGTAGTCTGTATTTAAGGAGTATTCCATGCTTTATGCCTCTTGCCTCTTAATGCTCGTGCTTTGATTTTTTTTGGCATCCACTCATTTTTGTAACTGCAGTGTATGAATTGCCACCTGCCGGGGATGAACTGTATGCTTGCCCTGCAGTACAAGCAGTGGCATATTTCTGCATGTTGATATGAAGGCAAATAGCCTGGAGCTGTATCACACATCGAGCTTTACGCTTTATACTATTGTATCTGTGTATCAAATTTTACTTCATCAATTAAAAGAAAAAATGCCTGATTTTATTTTTGTACTGCTCACTACCATTCCTAAAAGTTAAGCAGCTTAATCTTTTATTAATGAATTCTCCTGTGTACTTTTAAGAAAATTGTTTTAATTCTAGTGTGGGAAAGTTTTGACTGCTTTTCCTTGTTTCATATGGAATTTTCTTTTGCGGTGAGGTTGTAATAGCTGTTATGCAGCTTGCATTTATTTGGCGTATGCTGATAGTGTGAGATTGTGGGCAGGCTTCCATGTAACTAACCTTGTCAACTTCAATGTTGATTATTAAATGCCACATTTTACAGCAGTGTATTGAACACCAACAGATCCATAATGGCTCGATAAATGCAAGTGTCCTTTCTTGCTAGGACTGAATTTAAAATAGAATTCCTCAAATGGTGTGGGGCACTTTCTGTTTTGGCAATTTAATGTTCTGGAAGGTATTGTCATCAGGTGATGATATTTCATGTTTTTATTTCGGCATTTTGGTTAGCCCTTTTTATTGGTCCATAATTATGTATTTAGAATTTTATGTCATTTGCCCGGGAAATTTTCTGTTTCTAAAACTATTCTTTAAGCATCTTGGGTTTCCCAATTCTTTCTTCCCTATACACACAAACATACACCAGTAACGTATGCCATTTTCTGACTGAGGATGAGCAGGTCACCTGGTCCCACACCTCTGACAGTGCCATTCCTGAACTGACCACTAGGAGATGCACAAGAGTGGCACGGCTTGGCTCACTTTCCATTTTTTTCCCACCCTCTCTGTGGGGAAATGCTTGACAGCACCTTCCAAATGATATTCCAGTTTAAACAGGATTTGCTGCAGGCTGGCGTTAACTCTTTGAGCACTGAATGTCCCGTGTGATGCTTTCCCGTCCAATATCAAATACAATAAAAGATTGTCTTTGCATTACTAATGTTTGAGTGTTTTAAAAGCATTTCCTGGATAAACAAAAAAAGTAACTTTGTATTTTTTTTGTATTTTATACTGAAGTGAACACTAATATTTATTTTCCATGAGTCCATATTTTGATCAATGAAATTTGGTGTTTAAAGTTAACTTCACATGAAGGTAAACTTGATAAGAAAACACTGATTCAGAGTAAATTTGCACACCATTCCAATATTATTCTTCCCCCTAAACTTGTAAAACATTTTTTATTTATTCATTCACAGGATGTGGGCGCGCTGGCAAGGCCAGCATTTATTGCCCATCCCTAATTGCCCTTGAGAGGTGGTGGTGAGCCGCCACCTTGAACCAGTGCAACAGAGCAGGTTTTTTTGAAAACGACAGTGTGGCTTGCTAGGCCATTTCAGAGGGCAGTTAAGAGTCAACCACATTGCTGTGGGTCTGGAGTCACATGTAGGCCAGACTGGGTAAGGACGGCAGGTTTCCTTCCCTAAAGGACATGAGTGAACCAGATGGGTTTTTATGACAATCCGGTGGTTTCATGGTCACCATTACTGATGCCAGCTTTTTATTGCAGATTTATTTAATTAACTGAATTTTAAATTCCCCACCTGCTGTGCTGGGATTTGAACTTGTATGGACACCTTTGTTCTAAGCCAACTTTTTACTCCATTGTGATTTATTACATATATCAAAACATCACTATATATATATATATATATATATATATATATATATATATATAATATACATTTTGTTTTTTTTCCCCTTCCATATTTCATGCTTATAAAGCCTGGTTTAGCTGAGAATTCAGACTCGGCGATAGGGGACTCTCCGACCTGAAGCCATGTCCTAATGCTGTATGACACGCTGCTTAACAACACCATAATTTTCCCCATTCTTTTGAAGGTTATGTAAAAAAAAAAATGGAATTCTAAAGAAAATGCAGCTCTCTGAGAAAAAGATGCGTGGAGCAGAAATTCCATAACACCACATAATTTTTGTCATCCAGCATCCGCAGTTCTTCAAGAATTTAGTATTTTTAAAATGCAGATTTTTAGCAGTCTTAAGTTAGCAAATAAAGCTGATCTTAACTTCCAATATTTGTACAGTAAACTCAAGAGTCCTCTTTGTCGATTCAGTTTTGATGTTGAAATTTTTCTTTCGTACTGAGAAGCATTACAATCACTAGCCTCACAAAACGATGTCATCAGAACTACGGTGGCTGGGATAAAGCTCCAAAGAAAATGTACTTTCATTTGAAAGAAGACAAAGTTGACCATCATTCTGCGGGTAAATGACGTTCAGATTTGAGCAATTGTTCAGATTGAATGTAATGTTTGAGCATCTGAAAACAAGTGGCTGGTAATAAATCTGAATTACTTGAGCCTCCAACTTGCAGGTGTTGAAATCGTCCAGCTTGTACAGATCACTGATCTACGACCATCCTCTGTTTTAGCATCCCCATATATTAAGCATTGGGTTAGTGCTCTGCAGCAGATGCTAAACAGTTTACTGTTTAAATTCTGAGTGAGATTAATTGGCTCCTCAGAAATATTGGAATCTTGACCAAGATTTCCAATTGCGCAAAAGTCAAATGATAATGCCAAAGGAAGCAAAGACGTCACGTAATCTAAATTTTTTTATCATAAGACATCAGACGTTTAAAAATAAAAGTTTCTGACTTTCAGGATACTTTTTGATGTACATTAACTTTTTAAGCAGTCCCATTTGTCCCTGTCTGCATTTTACGGCACAAGTTGTACGGCAAAACATACTTGATGCTGTTGTTCTGTTTTTTTCCTGATTTGGTCTCGGTGGAAGTAGACTTGTCGATGCATGGTAAATTATTGGGAAACTATTTTATCACAATCAGGAATCTAATCTCCCTGAGGTAGAAGAGCTGCTTCCCAGCCTTTTCCTTCTGTTGTATCACCAGCTGAAATTGTGACAGTTTCTGAAAAAAAAAGATCCTGTCATGGTTGGTTTGTCTCTTACAATCTGCTGCATGATGATGCAATCAGGCTGCATGTCATAACTGCGAAAAGGTCTCTGGAGGTGAAAGTAAAATGTAATTACATTTTATTGAAAAGTGGATTTGCTTAACAGCAGTAATTTAAAAATATTAATCAAATTATGTGTTTTTTTTAGCATTTAAAGATGGGTTCTTTTAGATTTAAAAAAAAACATACAACTGTTCAGTTTTAATAAATGTCTTTTGGTTTGCAATTCCTGTGACATGCAAGTCTGGTTAATTTTTTTGTCAATCTTGATCTTTTGCATTTTGAAGGTATATATATATATATATATATATATATATATATATATATATTATATATATATATATATATATTATAAAATACTCCGTCATACAGTATTCAAACAGTAGGCATGAGTGGTCATGGGAGTGTTCTGTTCAACTGGATTCGTGTTCCACAATATATTTGTGAGACACATCAACACTTTCATTGTATAAAATACATTTTTCACCTTTTAAACAGGTTTTATTACATTTGAATATTTTTTGCTATGGGTGACTGCTTCTGCAATGGTGAAGCAATTTCCAAACCGTCCAGTCATGTGATTTGGTAGGTGCCATTCCGTGCCAGAATTTTGAAGCTTTCTTCATGGTCCATTTATGGGAGCATTTTCATAAAGGGTCAGCTTACATGTTTAGAAATGCAGTATTATCTGTGGCCTAACCTGAACAATCTAGCAAGAATACAGTCTTTAATTATATTTGTACACAACTAAATTAGGAAGGTTAGGTGGTTTTATACACAGTAGTGACCTCTTTTACAAGCCTGTTGATCGACTGCAATTATACCAAAATTGCTTGTAGCTCCCCTATTAACGGAGAACACAGATTATAATGAATCTATTTATAATGCAGTGTTTTATGGAGCCTAAAGGCAGTGTTACAACCTAATTTAATCCTGATTTCAAATATCAGACGGTTAAAAATGTCCATTACATCAAATTCTTGATTGGGATATGCAGCCAGGCACACAGTGCACATTTCAGCATTTCATGTGACAGACATATGATAGTGACATTACTGTCAAAACTGCAGACATTCTGTACTTGCCGATAGCATTTCCCACTTTGCATGAACCGTTCTCAAACTTTTTTTCAAGATTAGAAATTTACACAAAGTTAATCTTGAAGATGTTCTGTAACAGGAAAAAAAGAGCAGGTTTGGGACGCTGAAAAAGACGTACCGTATCAGTAGGAACAGATGATCTGGCCTCCTCAGCTGCAGTCAATATTAGCAACGAACAAAGGCCCAGATTTTTCTGCCAAAATAATGGCGACTTTAATGTGCACGTCATCATTATTAATGTGTAAATTGTGCAGCAACTTGTGATGAGGAAGCGATACCCCCTGAATTGCGAATTTCTGCAAGTTGCGGGCCAATTTGCGCCGCTCCGCCTAGCCTCATGAAAACTGCAGCCTGCCCTCAACCAAATTGCTGAATTTGAACATTAATTGCCAATTAAACTCGTCGCAGAAAGTTAGGGTTGCTACTTAACAGCATAAGTACCTTTTTAATGACTCCGTTTATGTTCCTGCAATACCACTCAATTTCACAAGCCCAGAAAGGGAACAATTGAAACTGTGGAGTCTCATTTTTACAGGTAGTAAATTGTTGTTGGAGATTTATAAAAATTAAATTTTTCTTTCTTACTTTTCATTTCTGTCTCTTTTTCTCTCTCAATCAAATTTTCTTCTCTCTCTTTCTCTTTCTGTACCTGATTTGAATCTAATTCACCCTATTTCCTTCTCTCTTGTTCCTCAGGTTTTTTTTCCCCTCAATCCTTAAATCTCATTTGGTTAAGGAGATACACTGTTGGTCCCGTTGTTCACCAAGGTCCCAGGTGTCCCGTTGCCATCCCCACGCCGTTATCAGCTCGCACTTCCAGCAACATGCAGGGCAAACATTTTTTGAGCTGAAGGGTGAGGGAAAAACTGTAACTAACAGGACATGCTGCGAGATGCCCTACTCCAGCAAAATCTGGGCCAATAGTTAGAAGCAAACTGTAGTTTTCCTTCACAGGCTTCCTCTATGTCAGTTGAAACAACAAAAATAGATGATTATGCCTTTGTCCTATATAGGCTTTCCATTTTAAAACTGCGCCCATATACAGTAGAATACTTTCAGCACATATTTCCTCTCGGCTACAGCCTGACCCCATTTCTCGAGCAGTGCATGGTTCATTTTCAATCTCACAGGGCTTATTACCATGTCAGTCCCTCTACCCAAAATGGTTGACGAGAGGTTAGTGGATCACCTACATAAAGGTGTACTGTGCTAAATATATAGATGCATTTATTTTAAAAGTGTCAAAAGCTCTGCAGGGATTGAGGGCGCCAAGTAGAAAGCCTGCAGGTGTGTGTGAATATAATCTACTTATTGGCCTTCTATATTATATAAATTTATGCACTCATTAAATAGAATATTTCCTTTAAACATAGAGGCATACTTGTGCTATTCTATATCTTTTTCTGATGAGCATATCAAACAGAATTTTAAGTTATTTGCCGTTATATAAACCGTCACTCGCAATATTCAGTTTAAAGCTAGGCATATGATATCTGTACCAACTTGAATTTTACTCTGATTCAACCAGAAGTGTTTAACATTTCATTCACGTTGTTTTCTCCCTATTAAGTGGACAAAGATGTGAAACTGTGCAGTGTGTTGTCGCATAGAGGTCTGCATGAGACGGTGTGTTCTGGGAACATGCCCTAAATAACTGAAAAACTAAAGTCAAAGTAAGTAACGACTACAGAATGGCAAACAATATATTGATGAGACAAAGAAAAAATCTACCCCAAAATACCATTTCTGAGAAAGAGGGGGTCGTGCATCGGACTTGAATCTCCCGAAGGAGGGGCTCAGCAAAAAAAAAGTTGGGAACCACTGATCTACAGTATTCACAAAAACAAATTATATTCGAGAAAATGATTCATCAACCTGCACAACTCATTAAATGAAAGTATCAATTTCAGTGGTGTGTGGAATGCTGTTTGGGGGAAAAAAATATTATCCATATTCGCTCACTGTTGAAAACATTTTGGCAGTAAGGTCCAAACATATGCTTGATATAAATGGAAGGATCACCGTGGTGTGGCAGCCAAGCACTTGTTTTGCAATGCAAGTGAGATTTGCGGAAGGTGTCACTACAGAAATTTATTGTCAACAGCACGTCTGTACAGAAGCCAGGCTGGTAATAGAATGCAGCGTGGGTGGTTGGGTGGGTGAGCTATTGCTTGAACAGTTATATCAACAACAGTTTTCATTACTGTAAAAGGCTTTTATTATCAGACTCTTTGCAATATTCTGAATTCCACATTCCTACAAAGTAATTGAGGTGCTTAATATGTGACTTGTAAGTAGTAAAAAAAGAAAATCTGGAATTTTTTTGCCTAAAATAAAAGCAAACTGTTTGAGTCAGGAGTTGGCAGTGTGAAAAAAGGATTAAATGCTCCTTTTTAAAAAAAAATTTCAGCTTCTCAAAGAAAAATTTGCTGCATTAAAACCATATGCAAATCTAATCTAACACTAATGGCGGTAAATAAGGATTGGCTAAAGTCACCAACAACCAAAAATCTGTTTAGTATTAGTATTGTATTTCATTTACTTCACATAGACTTTTAAGTGGAAATGTGTTACTTACTGTCCCAGTGCATTCTGAAATATAATTGATGTTTCTGCCTGCTAACAGATGGATAAATTAGGAGCTAATGAATAAATGTAGTTATATGTCAGATTCACAATCTAGAAATGTTTGTCATCTTTGGTTTGTCCTCATTATGAGCAGATTGACCAAAAGATTGTTGAATGTTGATGTCATGAATATTGAGTTAGCATCCCCTCTTGTACATACGCCAGATAACTGTTTTATTTTTCTGAGTAATGCTAATTAAATATTTAGTTAACTAGTACAGATCATACAGCTTCCCCTCCGCATACTCAGTTTGCCCCTCTGCCCATTTATGTGCCCAATTTCCCATTCATTCATACATGGGCATCACAAATTTGTAAATTACAGTATGCCAAGTATTTACCTCATAAACTGTCAAGAGTGGGAATTCCACATCTGCAGTTTAAAGTGAGGTTTTCCTTGGTCTGAACAGTGTACCTGACCCAGTCAAAAAGCCAAAATGCATATAAAATGCACAAATGACTTGTGCATAATGATGCATGCTGCACGCAAGCCCAAAAATTAAAGTTTTGCTGGGGCGGGGACACCGGAAGCCCTTGTTCCCTAATGTGAGCTGCAAATGCACAGGAAAATGTGGCCATTGGCTGTTAATTCATAGAATCATAGAATGATACAGCACAGAAGGAGGCCATTTGGCCCATCGTGCCTGTGCTGGCTTTTTGAAAGAGCTATCCAATTAGTCCCGTTCTTTCCTAGCAGCCCTGCAATTATTACCCCTTCAAGTATTTATCCAATTCCCTTTGAAAGTTACTATTAAATATGCTTCCAGATCGTGCATTCCGAATCACAATAATTCACTACGTAAAGACATTTCTCCTCATCTCCCCTCTGGTTCTTTTGCCAATTACCTTAAATCTGTGTCCTCTGGTTACCGACCTTCCTGCCAGTGAAACAGTTTCTCCCTATTTACTCTATCAAAACCCCTCATAATTTTGTACACCTCTATTAAATCTCCCTTTAACCATCCCTGCTCTGAGGACAGCTATCCCAGCTTCTCTAGTCTCTCCACATAACTGAAGTCCCTTCCAAAACTCTGCACTAATTCTGCTTCCCTATCATTTTTGCTGTTTAAATGTTATCCATTCACATCTACTGACCTCTCTCTTTTCATAGGTAGATAGGCATAATACAGCAGCACCGGTAAAATCATGCTTCGGTCAATAATTGAATAGTTCACCAGCAGCCAGTTCATAGCCAAAAGATGTCACTTAGAGTCAAGCAACAAAAGTAATAGTAAATACATGTCAACTTTAGAAAACCTATATTGGATGATGAAACATGTGTCAAAATGTAGTTATATTTTGAACACCAGAGTAGAAAGCTAGCTAATCCACCAAAGGCAACCTGGAATAGCTCCACAGTGGTTTATTGGTTGTCCAATGTATCTGGAGATGTTACTGGATGTTGGTGACCTACTTTTAGACCTTCATTAATTCAGAATATATCACCAAGGACATTCAGCAAATTTAGCAGATAATCAGTCTTTTGGATTTAATTATAACAACCTTCACCTTCCTCTCCGACATTCTTTGGCATCATTCTCCAAAGGTATACTAAATTAGAGTTTGAGATGACAGTTAGTAAAGCACAAAAATCTGTAAAATCACTCTGAACATGGATAATACAGGTAAAAGCAACTTGAGGTTTATATATTAACATAATCTTTAAATCTGATTAGTTTTCCTTAAAAAAAAAATTAAAGATGGAAGAATATTCTGTGTTGTCCAATGAAGCGAAGGCTTCTTCAACAGCATCTCCCAAAACCCGCGACCTCTACCACCTAGAAGGACAAAGGCAGCAGGCGCATGGGCACAACACCACCTCCAAGTCGCACACCATCCTGACTTGGAAATATATTGCAGTTCCTTCATCGTCGCTGGGTCAAAATCATGGAACTCCCTACCTAACAGCACTGTGGGCGTGCCTTCAACTCACGGACTGCAGCGGTTCAAGAAGGCGGCTCACCACCATCTTCTCGAGGGCAATTAGGGATGGGCAATAAATGCTGGCCTTGCCAGTGATGCTCACATCCCGTGAATGAATTTTTAAAAATGCCCGAGATTTACTTGCACGATAGTAGCTTGATAAAATTAGATGCAAGTTAGATTTAGAATATTAGCCATTCATATTCTTAGCTTTGTGAGAATTAAAATTCCCATAATTGATAACTACCATTTTATATCAGCAGAACTTATTCCATTGGGCAGTACAGAATATTCTTCAGCTTTTAATCCTTAAAAAAAACTTAACTAATCAGATTGGATTACCCAAAAGCATCTGTAATGTAAAGAAATGGCCAATATCTGTGATTCAGTTAACTTTGATTGATAATCATGATATGGAGCACGACTATTGGTTAGGTGTATGCAAGCCAAAAGTCGATTAACACCAAACTGAATAGTGCAGAATATTTACACTACATTCCCGTGGATGGGAGAGGGACACGACATTTTCCATTAGTCTAGCACCTTAAGGTCTATGTAACCTAATTAAAGAATATTTTAGGAGCCACAATGTCCTCAGCACAGCATTACTAAAAAGGTTATAATGGAATTGAGGTGATGGCAATTATTACTGCCAATCCTTGAAAATACATATTTAAAAACAATTTACAGAGTCCTGACCCCTTCTCATGCCCCAGTGAAGCAGTAAATAAAACTTGGACTATTTAGTAGATTTTTTTTGCAGAAACTGACAACAGGTATCTGGTCATTTCTCTCCAGTTCTTCCGTCTGAATCTGGAAATGTCACGTTTAGGAATCGGCAGCTCATAAACTGAACGCGTGTACAAATCATCTTTGCATCTTTCCTGCGGGACTTTTAACAGACTACCTAACTTAATTTTTATCATTAATTTTATCCTTTCTGTTCCCCTTCCTTCACCCCGTAGAAGGCCCATTATCTTTGCTGCAACCATCTCTAACAAGGAAGATGTGCAAGCTTTTTCAGACTGCATGGCCGCGATTTTGCCGGCGCTCAGAGAGGCGGGTCAGAGGTTAAAGTCCTATTGATTGATGGCAGGTCCCAAACCCGCCGTCAACCCACCTCCAAACAGCCTTCCCAAGTGTCGGGTCCCCGATTTGCTAATGGACCCGACACCTAGTGGCGGGAAACGGATTAAAGGCATTTACCTGCCTATTAACAGGTACTTGTCAGTAGTGTCCAGCATGTTTTTCGATTTTCTCGCTTCTGGGTCGGGTTTCACGACGTCGGGACAACACGTCCGGTAAGTGTGGCGTGTTGAGTCTGGTGTAATGTTTGTGAAAAGATTACAGCTGCAGAAGTGGTGTGAAGGATGCATTGTTGCACATGGTGAGTTTCAGAGCAAAGAAAATATTGGTTACTGCATTTTTAAAACATATTCAGATTTCTTTAGCTTACAAGTTTTTAAATCCAACTATATGTCCAGTGCCACCTCATTGGGAGAACCTCTCTCACCAGTGACAGATCTCTTCTGTCATCTCACCTGCAGCTGCCATTTATTCCAGCATATGGAGGGCGTCATTGGAGAGCCTGGGTGCAAGAGTTCGCCTTTGTGCAGTGATTCAGTGTTTTCAGCACCTCGATACTGTCAAACACTGAGAAATCAACTGTCAAAATAAATTGTGCATGGTCCCTTTAAGGAAACCGGCAGATGAGGTGTCATCAAATGATGTCATCAGACCTGCTTCCTGTTAATTGGCCATTAAGCCCACAGGCTTAACGAGGTCAATCAAGGGAAAATCACATCTGTGAAGCGGAGGCAGCTGGGGGCAGGACTGGAACCCGGAAACCAGCTGACCCGCACCCATCCCGACACCGAACAGAAAATCACGGCCCATATCTCTCCACACTGACCATGCTGTTGCTAATCAGTAGGGCCAGATTACAATAGGACCAGAGAAGCTGCCCCCTGCACCTCTTTCTCCCCCGCCCCCCCTAAAAAAAAGCCTGTCTGTGATTGAGGCACACCACTGAAAGCTCAGACAAAGCATGATAAAATCTGAATATGGTAACTCACAAAGCTATTGCCCCACGCCCAAATCCACCAGACATTGAATCAGTGGGTAAGTGCAATAGTATACCTAAGTACTAACGTCATTCTCTGCAAGGCAAATTATTCCATAAGGCTGGTGTTCTCTTACAGTTTACTTTGTACACCATAACTTGTGAACTATATACTATGAATGTAATATACAACAATATTTTGTATCTAAAGAAAATTTGCAGCTATTTGAGAAATGCTGACAAGCCCATCCTAATTTCAACAGGCAACGGCAGAAATAAGCTTAAGTTTTTCTGCTGGCAGCAAGTCTGGAAAATAAAAGCTTCATGCAACTGGTAGAATTTTTTTTATTAATCGATAGAACTACTTCAAGGGAGAAAATGTCCTGATAATATGTGGTATTTCCCTGAGAGACGAGTTCCCAATTTCAGACCTGTGAATAGGGGGAGGTGCTGAGTAGAAGGCAGGTGGATCTTCATAGAGTGGGGAAACTACAAGGCCTCCCAGCAGCAAGCAGCAGAGAAGTTTTAAAAAAGTGAGAGAATACAAAATTCCTCATCAATAAAACGGAAACAGATAAACAGATGTCTCCTTCACCTTCTTTGTCTTTCTATTTCAATTTTTCCTCATCTCTTCTATCCCCTCCCCCCCCCCCCCCCCCTTTCTCTTCAGTGAGCATCTTGGTGATGTTCATGTCAATGCCTCACAGCCAATATCCTTATTTGGCTCTATCGGTTTCTCAACATTACAAGGAAGGAACATAATTAGCATGTGACTTCCCAAAAGGTTTTGTGAACTGAGGATTGCAGCTACTAAAAGCTGACTGTTTCAGCTCCACCCTTCTGTCTGACCATACCTTTCGGTAGGATAATTCCGGTTAAGTAGGAGATACAATATATCGGTTGTACGTAATTGTAAATGTACCGAATTTTTCTTTTATAATTACCTTTTACAGTGTTTGCCAAAATACAAAATTCCTTTTAATTTTGCCAGTGTGGTATTTTGGATTCCTTCTTGGAAAGGGAAAGTGGGCACAAGAGAACTCTGCTGCTGGGCATTCCTACATCTGTTTCCATTCTCTGTTTTCCTGAGAGCTCACTCTTGTTCCTGTGATGGCACCTAATGCTGGATGATTTTGGACTAGTGCAGAGCCAGTGGACTTGAGGATGCATGTTGCTGAATAAGTACAAATTAATTGAAATAAAGAAAACACAATTAATCAGTGAGGATAAGTGCCCTTTGGAGTTATAAGAGGTAATTTTCTGACTTTGTGCTGTGGATGTGTGAGGTTCCCCTCAGAGTGTAAAGTCCGAGAATTACACCTGTAATGCACACATTACCCCTTTTGTAAAATATTTTGTATAAAGAGATCATGCATATAATGGACAGCTAGGCTGCAGGTCATTTTATTTAATAATTGATGTGCACTATGTGTGAAAAGCTGGACAGTGGTCTTTCTGTTTAATTTTTTTTTTTAAGTATTTCTAAAATGCTTTGACAGATCCGTATCATAGACAGATATTCTATTCCAGGAAAAGTATACATTACTGTATATGACTGCGTAAGTTGAATAGCCGGAGAAATTTGGTATCGCTCCGTTTGGGGCGCAGTTATCGGCCGGGCGCAAGGTTTAGCACCTGCCGCTAATTATCGCCTCCGACTGCAAACTTGGCTTCTATCGCCCCTGGAGGTGATTAGAGTGCTAAATCAGGTGCTACACACCCCTCAAGGTGCTAACGCCGAGGAGCGAGGCGCTACCTCAGAGCGCTGGCGAAGCTCATGTGATGTCGGTCAGCAATGGAACACAGACACACTGGCGCCGGCCAGTTCTTAAAGGGGAGGGTCGATCTTACTCTCCATCCACATCCTGCTCATTGCAGCCTTGAATCTCGGCCTGGAGAGACCTGTACATCAAATCTGCTGGAAAGAACAATGGAGAGACCCAGGGAAAGAGCTCAGAGTGCAGCCCCCGTAATCTCTTCCAAATCGATGCAAGGAAGGTCAAATCAAAATGAACCTGCAAAGTGCTGCTCAGTACTCAAAACCCCTTCACACAGCGTTGAATCTCTCCAGAAGTGTGTCTCTCCCTCTTGGAATGCGTGGTGCAAAAATGTCGCCGACAAAAAAAGGCAGGAAGCGGTCGCCTTTAAATAGGGCTCCCCCAGTCCCTTCCCGACTGCAAAACGCTCCCCTCTACCTGTCGTTGCTAGCGGCAGGCGGTAAGGCAGGGGGCGCCACTCAATATCCGGTCCGGGGCGTTGCATGCTCGACTAATGTCACGATTGGCTGGCGCAGGAGATCGTGGCGGTAGTGTTTAGCGCCGCTGCAAAATGTCTGGTCAATTTCGCAAGTGGCGCAAACATGGCTGCGCCCGGGCGCTAGTTGCTTTGCGCCTCATTAGCGCCCTCTTTGGACACTAACGGGAGGCGCAAAGCAACTGAATTTTTCGCCCTATGGCCCTGAAACTCTGCTTGGCCACTCTGGTGGCAGAAGAGTGCTGGAGTGGACACCGAAGTCCTCCCGAGCAGAGAGGCCCAGGCTCTGACCTTATGGAGATGGGGTCATTAGCATAGGAGGAGCTGACTGGACTGGTGGAGCAGCACCATGGTTATTCAACGTGAGATCTTGTTCAAAGAAATCAGGCCTCATCCTTAGAGATATGAGGGCAGGGGAAATGCAGAAGTCCACTCCAGTTATATTGGTACTGAAGGGTGTCTGCACAAGGCCAGCATTTAATGACACTGTTGTATGCTGGCATTTGGTATTTTAACACATTTTGAAAATCACAGATCAAAGAATGGTTGATAACCCTGACAGGCCATGGCCAAAAGTAAGTGTAGATATTTTTCATCCTGGATTGGGAAAAATGTCATCTGTGCGGCAGATTACTATTCAAGCTATTTTTGTTTGGAACCTACAACAACATACCAGAACTTGTAGAATCATTATAAGTCTTAAATCAATCTGCTCATTATGGTATACCAGCCATCCTGTCCAGTGACAATGAATTTCAAATCTTAGTATTGGAGTGCAACAAATTTGCAACAGAGAAGTACATCATAACATCTTTAAATCATGCACAATTCAATATCATATTAAAGAATGTGGTTAGGATAACACAAGTTGCTGAAGAAAGCCATGTTATACCAGCAAGATCCTTGCTTAGTCCTGCTTGATTGGAGAAGCACTCACTCCATCAGAGGGATTTGATTTTCTCCAGGGAGATTGATGGGCTGAAGAATCAAAACGTTACTTCTCACTGCTGCATGTCTTCGAAAGCCAAGAATTGTGGAAGGTGTTTTCAAAAGGCTATTAAAGTACGAGGAGACAAGCATACTATTCCAGCTGAGGAGCAAGATAATTAACCAGAGCAAAAGGAAAGAGATATTGTAATGATGCGCCACGAGATGCTAAGAATTGTACAGAGGTGAAATGTGTCAAGAGACTCCCATTTAGAGCTTATGAAGTGGAGAATAACAGAACATTTCAGGCGTAAACCCAGACAACTTGTGAAGATAAGGGAATCTCCTGATTAATCTACAAGATTAAATGTGGATACAGATTGTATACTGTTGAAATTTACCTCGGCAAGTCCTGTTCAGATTCCAAATTTCCCTCATTAATGTTTACGGACACACCATCCAATTGCTGTAAAACAGCATAAGCCTCGGGTTAGTTAAGGGTTTACTTTGTGTAGGTGAAAGACGTTTGCAGATTGCCTGGTGCTTGTACATTTCTGGCTCATAAGAACATAAGAAATAGGAGCAGGAGTGGGCCATACGACCCCTCGAGCCTGCTCCGCCATTCAATAAGGTTATGGCTGATCTTCTACCTCAGCACTTTCCCACCCTATCCTCCTAGCCCTTGATTCCCTGGCTCCAGGTCAATCTGTAATTTCCCTCCTTGACAACAAATAACCTGCAGTTGACCTTGGATGAAGTGACTGTCTCTCTTTAAAATATTTCTGACATTTTGAAGTGTGACAGATGCTCTCGTATATATTAGTAGTGGGTCTCCTGTGGCACTGCAACACATGGAAGTGTTACTTCCAAGCAAGGATGATGCATTGTTTTACAGTGACAAGCATTATACCATGCTACTCACAATGTACTATTCTGATGCTAATGTTTAAACTGGCCTGCCCCACTAAAACCACAAAGACTAATTGCTGTAAGTAAACACAAACTGAGATGCATTAGATTTTAATTGCGGTTTGGTGAGGAAAATCTGAAGATTGGATGGTACTTGTAAATTTCTGGCTCCAGGTCAGAAGTATACAACATGAAAGGACTGTCTTTCTTTAAATAGCAAAAAAGGACCAAGAGATTGATTAAGAGGGGAAAAATAGAGTATGAGAGTAAACTTGCAAGGAACATAAAAGCGGACTGTAAAAGCTTCAACAAGTATGTAAAAAGAAAAATATTAGTGAAGACAAATGTAGGTCCCTTACAGTCAAACAGGAGAATTTATAATGAGAACAAGGAAATGGCAGAGCAATTAAACAAATACTTTGGCTCTGTCTTCACGGAAGAGGACACAAATAACTTCCCAGAAAAGCTAGGGAACCAAGGGTCTAGTGAGAAGGAGGAATTAAAGGGAATTAGTATTAGTAAAAAAAATAGTGCTGGAGAAATTAATGGGACTGAAAGCCGATAAATCCCCAGGGCCTGATAATCTGCATCCCAGAGTACTAAAAGAGGTAGCCATGGAAATAGTGGATGCATTGGTTGTCATTTTCCAAAATTCTATAGATTATGGAACAGTTCCTGCAGATTGGAGGGTGGCAAATGTAACCCCACTATTTAAAAAAGGAGGGAGAGAGAAAACAGGAAACTACAGACCGGTTAGCCTAACATCAGTAGTAGGGAAAATGCTAGAGTATTATAAAGGATGTGATAACAGGATACTTAGAAAATATCAACGGGATTAGACAAGGTCAGCATGGATTTATGAAAGGGAAATTGTGTTTGACAAACCTGCTGGAGTTTTTTGAGGATGTAACTGGTAGAATAGATAAGGGAGAACCAGTGGATGTGGTGTATTTGGATTTTCACAAGGCCTTTGATAAAGTCCCACATAAGAGGTTAGTGTGCAAAATTAAAGCACATGGGATTGGGGGTAATATACTGGCATGGATTGAAAATTGGTTAACAGACAGGAAACAGAGAGTAGGAATAAATGGGTCTTTTTCGGGGTGGCAGGCGGTGACTAGTGGGGTACCGCAGGGATCAATGCTTGGGCCCCAGCTATTCACAGTATATATCAATGATTTGGATGAGGGAACCAAATGTAATATTTCCAAGTTTGCTGACGACACGAAACTAGGTGGGATTGTGAGTTGTGAGGAGGATGCAAAGAGGCTTCAAGGTGATTTAGACAAGTTGAGTGAGTGGGCAAATACATGGCAGATGCAGTATAATGTGGATAAATGTGAAGTTATCCACTTCGGTAGGAAAAACAGAAAGGCAGAGTATTATTTAAATGGTGATAGATTGGAAAATGTTGATGTACAAAGGGACCTGGGTGTCCTTGTACACCAGTCACTGAAAGGAAACATGCAGGTGCAGCAAGCAGTTAGGAAGGCAAATGTTATGTTGGCCTTCATTGCAAGAGGATTTGAGTACAGGAGCAAGGATGTCTTGCTACAGTTATACAGTGCTTTGGTGAGACCATATCTGGAGTACTGTGTGCAGTTTTGGTCTCCTTACCCAAGAAAGGATATACTTGCCATAGAGGGAGTGCAGTGAAGGTTCACCAGACTGATTCCTGGGATGGCAGGACTGTCGTATGAGGAGCGATTGGGTCGACTAGGCCTGTATTCACGAGAGTTTAGAAGAATGAGCGGGGATCTCATTGAAACGTATAAAATTCTGACAGGGCTAGACAGACTGGATGCAGGGAGGATGTTTCCCCTGGCTGGGGGGTCTAGAACAAGGGGTCACAGTCTCAGGATACGGGGTAGGACATTTAGGACTGAGATGAGAGATTTCTTCACTCAGAGGGTGGTGAACCTATGGAATTCTCTACCACAGAAGGCTGTGGAGGCCAAGTCACTGAATATATTTAAGAAGGAGATAGATAGATTTCTAGACACAAAAGGCATCAAGGTATGGGGAGAGAGCGGGAATATGGTATTGAGATAGAGGATCAGCCATGATATTGAATGGCGGAGCAGGCTCGAAGGGCCGAATGGCCTACTCCTGTTCCTATTTTTCTATGTTTCTATATTTTACACTTTGAAGTGTGATGGATGCTCTGAAAACTTTAAACAGAGATGCAGGAGAGGAATAGCACAACCTGCAAATATTGTGACATAGATAATACACCTGTGCATGTACTTTTCTAAATATTGCTCTTCTCTTCAGAACTTTGATTGGACACACTAACATCTCAGTAAGTCTGTACTTGTTTTTGTTTTGTTGAAGTCATTGTTGAAGATGTAAAGGCCATTTGGGATGTCGGCTCTAACTAGAATCTAGACCTTGGCAGTCGGCCACAATAGACCTTTCTTGCTCTCCAAAAATGGTAGGTGCCAAAGTAGTTTTGTGAGTCTACTTCTCTCCAGTTCATTTTCATTGCCTCTAGTTTGCTGGCACTTGCTGTTCCTGTTGTTTATCAACCATTTTAAGTGTCGGTACAGTTGCTGAATGACATACAGGTCACCTTCTGGATAAAGTGCATTGTGTGTTGTTGCTTCATCTGACTGACCTTTCCTACAAACACGGATTGTGTGAAAAATGGATGAAGCAGCACTTCAAGCAAGGTATGAGTAATAGTTTTTGAGTGGTTGCCTATGCAGCTGATTAGAATTGATGTGGGATCATAACTGAAGATGAAACTGATGTGCATATTGCTGAAAGCAGTCTGCTCAGAACATGTTTCCAGGGTGAAGCTTTCTGCACTAATCTTAAGATTGTAGCAATTAGTTTCTTTAACAATTGGAAATGTTATACATAAAAATCCAAAATAACATTATCAAACCTGTAGCAGAGGTACATCCTAGTTCTTCTAAGAATTGCATCTTTGGAGAGCATGAGTCATTCCAGTAAGTACATTGCACTATAGTCAATAAATAACCACCCCAGTAGATTGCTTGATTTAATCACAAAATCAGGATCATATGTGTCCACCTGGAAATAATAACATTCTAAACAAATGCGAGTTGATGTTGCCTCACCTGAGGTCTGTCCTGATCTCAGTGCAATATTGCATCCATTTGGTGCATTTCCAAAAAGCAATCGTCTTTAGAAATTTATGAACAAGGTCAAACAGTAAGAAATTAAACATCAGGCTCAAAAGAAATCCACAAATTGGGTCTTCCAACATGTGCTGTGAAAGGAAAAGTTGCTTCTTTGAATAATTTGGTGAAAGTATCGATGATGTATAAGTGATTTCATGGGGCACACTAATTCATTTCATTGTTTAGAGCAGTATTTCCACTGCTGAATCAATTGATAATTCACTGAAGTCAAAGCACAAATATATATAGATGTAACTTAGCAACCATTCCTTTGCCACTTACTGGTATTTTTTCAGCAGTAGTCAGTGAATTTAATCAAGAACGTTTATTCATTGATCTGCTGTGGTGTTACTCACAGACAGAAATTGTGGGCCATTCTTCCTGTAATTGTCTTTCCTGTAATTGTGACTTGGTCTTTGCACTCTAATACTGTCTCTCCATCTTTTTCTCTTTACCTTCCACTCTTTCTGTTAACATGTGTGCCTCCTTACAGTGTTTTTTCAGTGCTTCATATAATTTAAGCCATTAAGTAAAAATTCTCAGCTAAAAGTGTTGTCTGTGCTGCCTTTATTTCCCCCCCCCCCCTCCCCCAACCCCCGTGTCATTAAGGGGCAAGCGATGTTTGCACTAGTGCTTGAGGAGGTTGTTCATGAGGTGCTCTAATACCGAGCACAGCCATTACAGCCAGATCCAGAATATAGTGAGCAAGGTGATGGTTATTGCTCTCTTCGTAACCTCCTCCAGCCCTACAACCCTCCGAGATATCTGCGCTCCTCCAATTCTGGCCTCTTGAGCTTCTGCGATTTTAATCGCTCCACCATTGGCGGCCGTGCCTTCAGCTGCCAAGGCCTTAAGCTCTGGGATTCCCTCCCTAAACCTCTTCGCCTCTCTACCGCTCCTTCCTCCTTTAAGACGCTCCTTAAAACCTACCTCTTTGACCAAGTTTTTGGTCATCTGCTCGAATATCTCCTTATGTGGCTCTGTCAAATTTTGTTTGATAACGCTCCTGTGAAGCACCTTGGGATGTTTTACTATGCTAATGGCGCTTTATAAATACAAGTTGTTATTGGTGTTGATGGTGGAGGGGAAACCTCCTTCGTACAGCATTATACCACCAACAGCTTCAACAACTACAAAACCACCATGGGCAGGGTGGGGTGCGGGGGGGGGGGCGGCGGGTGTGAGTTAGAAAATAAATCCTGTATTCATCATAAAAATAACTGAGAAAAGGGAGTAGGGTTTTGAGAAAAATAAACAAATCATTTCCAGCTTAAGGAAATACTAATCTACCACAACAATTAAAGTATAAATATATATTTTAGAATGTAAATAACCAATATTAACACTAACGAGGGAAGGACAAATTCATTTACTTTCATCGTTGCCAAGTTTTATAAAGTAGAAGGTAAATAGAATGACATATTATAAAGGAGGCCTGTATCTTTTGTAACGTATAATATTTTCACCTTGTGCCAGTCATGTGATATATTGGTTCAGTAAATTTGCTGTGTTTCAGTGAAGGGCAGACTGCTGTTCTGTTTAAGTGCTGGTGGTCAGAAGCCATGTTCTCGGTCCCGGATGACTCATGAGCAATGCCTTGGGAGATCTACGGGTTGTGTTATCAGTTTAATTTTTAGGGGTATGTACTTGGCTGGGTAAAAACTGACATGGATACTGAAAGGAGCAGGAGAAATTTTTACATGATTTGTTGGTTGCATTTTGAGCAAGTTGGTTGGTTTTGTAATCGTTGGTGCTTGTTGACTGCAGCTTTCTCCGACTTATTCATTTCTCCAAGTGGTTTTTGATTGGCAAACAGACAATGGTTTATAATTTATTGGTTATATATCAGTGGAAGATAGAAACATAGAAACATAGAATCTAGGAGCAGGAGTAGGCCATTCGGCCCGTCGAGCCTGCTCCACCATTCAATATGATCATGGCTGATCATCCAAAATCCAGTACCCTGTCCCTGCTTTAATCCCCACAGTACACATATCCCACCCTACCCCTGTAACCCCACGTATTTAATTCCCCCTAACATATCCCATCCTATCCCCATAACCCCACATAGTTAATCCCCCCCTAACACTAAGGGTCAATTTATCATAGCCAAATCAACCTAACCCGCACATTTTTGGACTGTGGGAGGAAACCGGAGCACCCGGAGGAAACCCACGCAGACACGGGGAGAATGTGCAAACTCCACACAGACAGTCACCCGAGGTCAGATTCGAACCCGGGTCTCTGGCGCTGTGAGGCACCAGTGCTAACCACTATGCCACCGTGTTGCCACACTTTTTTTATTCGTTCATGGGATGTGGGCGTCGCTGGCAAGGCGATGTGACTGTTAATCTGACACTTCAGGTATGTTGGGTGTGCTTTAGATATGAGATTATTTTTTATATATCAAAGATCTCTGGTGGCATTAGTCACGGTGACTCAGAAGAGTGTGATGAGGAATGTTTTGGGAAAAGTATAAGTGAAGACACTTACAAGAAATGTATGCTATGCACAAGACTTTTAACATATTAATGGATCTTCTATGGCATTGTGTATGGTAACTCTGAGAATATGGTCACTCTTCCAGCTGTCTCTGATGTCTTCATTGGACTGTTTATCTCTGTCTGTCCTCTTCTGCCCCTGTCTCTCTCTTTTTCTCTCATCGCCTCTCTTAACTCTTTTTGCTTCTTTGTCTTCTTCTGCTCTCTATTCTTTTCTTTTGGGTGGGAGTTAGTGGGGTAGGGAAAGAAGCCACCAATGAATGCAGACTTCATTTGTGGTGACATTGCTGGGAAAATATGGCCCTCAGCATCCCGTTTCCATCCTCTACCCAATCATGTGTGTTTCCTCCATCCTTTGCTCCCATCTCTACTCTTACATCTTCCCTTTGAACTACCCACTCAGCCCCTGTATGCTCCCTTCCCGCTTACTTCACTGTGATTCACATCACCCTTAACCCCCCATCTATTCTTCCCTACTCCCATTCGCTCCCGTCAAGGATGGGTGGTCAGAAGCCAAAGGCACCCTCAACCTCCACTTGTTTTTGACCTCCCCTCCCTTCCTTTTGTTTTGCTCAAATTTGCTTTCAAAATTCAACTTATTCGTTGTTTTTACAAATACGTCAAATGAGAATGAAAATGTTTTATCTGTCTGTCTCATTGAAACATATAAAATTCTTAAGTGGCTTGACAGGGTAGATGCTGGGAGGATGTTTCCCCTGGCTGGGGAGTCTGGAACTAGGGATCACAGTCTCCGAATAAGGGGTCGGCCATTTGGGACTCAGATGAGGAGAAATTTCTTCACTCAAAGGGTTGTAAATAATTCTCTACCCCAGAGAGCTGTGGATGCTCAGTCATTGAGTATATTCAAGACTGAGAGCGACAGATTTTTGGATACTAAGGGAATCAAGGGATATGGGGATAGTGCGGGAAGGTGGAGTTGAGGTCGAAGATCAGCCATGATCTTGTTGAATGGTGGGGCAGGCTCAAAGGGCCCAGTGGCCTACTCTTGCTCCTATTTCTTGTTATGTCTCTCTCTCTGCTTCATATGTGTTAGAAATTAGGATCTCTGCCTACTTTTTCCAGCTGTCAGCAAAACATGGGTAGATAATTAACGTCTTCAAATTTCAACTAGTGATTTTTTTTTTGGAAAATTGAACTAACATTGACATGACCTCTTTCTCTAGCTCTCACTCTCTCTCTCTCCCCCCCCTGCCCCATCCCACACTGCCCCCTTCACTCTGGTCACTGTCCCTCTCTTCCCTCATCAGCTTAATGCACTTTCTGAAGTTCATAAAAACACAACAACACAAACTACACCAGGTATGTAATTAGAAGTCATTTTTTTCTCATTCTCTCTCACACATAGGCACATAATTACTCAGACCGCCTCTCTCTTTGTTTTCAATCACTCAGTATAAACTTTACCTCAGTAAAGTGCTTCAAATTTTTCCTCTTGTTTTTCAAAATTATTTGAGGAAAAGCTGCTGAGTAGAAAGTGTTACAAGGTGAGGAAAGATATCCATCAGTATAGGTGACTGGATGTTACTGGTGCATCCTGGGAAATTAGGCACACTGGACTTGCTCAGACTGCATAATCCAAATTCAACTGAGTCACACCTCTGAGCAAAAATATGAAGTACAAAGGCGCAGGCTATTGAAAGAGGCTGAGACCTTGAAGTAAAAGCTTTAATGAATGCATTTAAAGACAATTCAGTAAATACATTTAATCATTTAACTGTAAAATATGTAATTTTAAAATTTTGTTTGAGCACTTATTTTGGATATTAGAAATTGCACTTACTGAGAAAATACTGACTGTTTAAAAATAATACTCGAAAACATTGAGTGATTTATGGGAACCTTGGGGCAAGATTGTGCAATCACTGGGTGATAGCTTCTATTTTGTAGTGAGAATATATCATGTGTCACACAGTGTGACACCTTTTACATTACAAAGACCCATCATAGTGCCACCTCCAGGAGTAACAAACCTTGCAGGTACTTCTAATGAGCTTTCAGTGAAACGTGCAACCACATACGGAATTTAATACACAATAGGTAGATGGAGCACAGTTCTCTGCATCATCTGAAAGCAAATATATGGTCTGCAAACCTTGCATTGTCCTTGAACGGCATCCCCTACGACCAACCCCCCCCTGCCACGCACTCGCAGCAGTTCAGATTTTTTGTGGCATCCTGCGATGGAACATAGGAACAGGAGTAGGCCATTCAGCCCCTCGAGCCTGTTCCGCCATTCAATGAGATCATGGCTGTTCTGTGACCTTACTCCAGATACCCACCTTTGGTCCGTATCCCTTAATACTATTGGTTAACAAAAATCTATGAATCACAGATTTAAAATTTAAAATTGATCTAGCATCAACTGCCGTTTGAGGAAGAGAGTTCCAAACTTCTACCACCCTTTGTGTGTAGAAGTGTTAACTAATTTCACTCCTGAAAGGCCTAGCTCTAATTTTTAGACTATGCCCCCTAGTTCTAGAATCCCCAACCAGCGGAAATAGTTTCTCTCTATCTACCCTATCTGTTCCCCTTAATATCATGAAAACTTTGATCAAATTACCCCTTAACCTTCTAAATTCTAGGGAATACAACCCTAATTTGTGTAATCTCTCCTCGTAACTTAGCCCTTGCAGTCCGAGTCTCATTCTGGTAAACCTACGCTGCACTCCCTCCAAGGCCAAATATATCCTTCCTAAGGTGTGGTGCCCAGAACTGCGCACAGTGCTCCAGGTCTGGTCTAACCAGGGCTTTGTATAGCTGCAGCATAACTTCTACCCCCTTGTATTTTAGTCCTCTAGATATAAAGGCCAGCATCCCATTAGCCTTTTTGATTATTTTCTGTTCATGACATTTTAATGATCTATGTACCTGGACCCCCCAAGTCTCTTTGGACCTCCACTGTTTTTAGTTTTTCACCATTTAGAAAGTACCCTGTTCTGTCCTTTTTAGGTCCAAAGTGTATGACCTCACATTTGCCTACATTGAAATCCATTTGCTAGTTTTGCCCATTCACTTTATCTATCAATATCTCTTTGTAATTTAATGCTTTAATCTACACTGCCTACAATTCCACCTATCTTTGTGTTCATTGGCAAATTTGGATGGAGGGGTCAGTACCTCTGTGACATTAAAGCTGTTGCTGTATTGATCATATGACAATACAGGTCTCTCTTCCTGCTGTTGGCAATGCCACTTCATTGGAGACAGAGGAGTGGTGGTGAAATGCTGCCACATTCAATAAAAATGTAAATCAAAAATTGAGAAGAGGCCATTTATTTCACAGCAGGGAGGGAGCTTAACTTCTGTGAGTTCAGAATGCAATCTCAGGTCACGCAGGCTCCTCAATTGCTGCTTGTGCTGGTTTATTGCTTTTGTTTCAGTGCTGTGCCTCACCTTTTGGTTAGCAAAATTGATCTTCCAATTTTAAGTGTTCTGTGAGCCTATTTCTTTCCCAGTTAATTTATTAATGATTTAAAGTGCAATCTTGCATGTGGTGCCACTGAATATAATTGAATTGCTGTGCCTTGGTATCCAGAATTACTCTCCAGGGCTAAAAGTACAAGTAAAATTCAGCCACGTTTTTGAGAAGCTTTGTTAAATCCATACTAATCTACTTTTCAAACATCCTTTTGAAATATTACATTTTTTAACATCATTCTTTCTTGGAATGTATTTGAATTTTCAATATTTTTGTTGTAGATTATTAATTCTGTAAAGCGATGTGTTCAATGGATAAACTGAGATTATATGGGATAAAAGAGGACATTGAACCCTCCTATTTAAACCTCCTTGTCCTACTTACCTAGTTCTGGTTTGAAAGATTTATTTTTCCCCATCAACACAGGCAGAAACAAAACATGCATAGGATATACAGATAGGCAAAACCCTTGGGGTGGGACTTTTCCATGTGCTGCCTTCTGTAAAGATAATGTTAACAAGCTGATTTATTGCTCTGGCGAAACTTCAACAGAATTCTTCAGGGATTTAGTGGGGATGTTTTGAAGTTGCAGATCTTTTTAACCAAGGCTGATGTATGTTAATTCTGCAAGCATTGTTTTAAGATTGCTGTTCCATGGAAACGAATATCAGGAGAGGTGGTTAATGGGTGGCCGAGCTGATATCATGCATTTTACATTGTTGTCCTCTTCAAAATTACCCCCAATTAAATTACCAATTTTCCTGCATTTTTAGTTTTAAGGAATATACCTTAAGTTCAGGCTGTTGATCAGCCTCCCAGAACCAACTTTCACAAGGCCACAGATGACGATTCGATCCTTCAGCATAAGTGGTGCAAGGAAGAAATGGATACATATTTTGAGAAGGTTAAGAAAGGTTAAAGTTTAGACCTTCAGGAGTGACCTGAGAAGGTGCTTCAGTGTGCCTTCCCTCCAACTGTATTGCCAGCGAGATCCATTCTTTCTGATACCTGTTTTGCAAGGCTTAATAAGAGTAATTTAATATCTGTTTAGAATCATTGCATGTATCAGATAGACGTGCATTAGAAGTGGCAAGGTTAACCTCCTTGCAGATCCTACGTCATGTTTAGATACAGCACACAACATAGTAAATCATATCTTAGCCGCCTTAGCCTCAGTAACTTGTCAAAACATCTCCTTCTCACTCCTGACTGATCACTTTTCTATCCAGTTGGTAACATGATCTCACTAGGTTACCCAAACCGGTGCTAGTTATTGAAACTCTAGCACCACTGAGTGAGCTCGCACAAATCTGAGTTGTAAGTATTAAGGCAAATTTAAAAAAAATAAAAACTTTACATTTCTTTTGTGCTCATCAAGGTGTGGGCTGTTAATGCTAATGCCAGCATCAAGCGTTCCTAGGTCAGGTATAGCACAGCTTAGTTGCAGAGTAAAGCTGCTGCTACTCTGTTGCAACAATATATCTCAGCCCAATCTCAGAAGAGCACTTCCTACTGCACCAGTGTAGAAATTTTTCATTTCTCCTACTAGCTGTCCAGTGGTCTCTCTGAATGAGATTGCTAATTAGGCAGGTACGGTGCGGGCGGAGGTGTTAACATGTGGGGGAACAGACTGCATTCCCAACGCATATCCGCCCGCCATCATAGCTTATCTCAGAACGGGCACGGGAGAGCCACCCACACCAGGCAGGCAGGGGCCTACTTTACAGAAGGGACGGCCTTATGATATCATTGCCGCTGTGACGCAAATTTAACTGCCGAAATCAGGATGCCTGCACAGGACCAACCCCGACAACTTAAACCATGGCACAAGTCATTGAAGAGGACAAGGTAAGTACTTAAATTACCTGTTCTAAGGATTCTTATGGGCCTGGAGGAGCAAGTGAACTACCCTGGGCCCCACAAGGGGTCCTTAGGCACCCCCAGCCTGAGCCTTGCCTCACAACTCCCAGCCCCGACCACCCCGGGGAACCCACGCCCCTAGCACTAATTTCATTCCGGGAACTATTCCTTTCGGTCCCTGATGTTCTCAGGCTCCCCACACAATTTCTGCTCCAGCTGGCCAGCCCTGCCCTAATTCCCACTGGTTTTGGGTGGAAGACAGTTATGGAGTATTCAAATGAGGCATGGGAGTTAAAATAGCTGGGCCTCATGTTGAGCTTTCCACAGGGATTTCCCTCCCGTTCTGTGCCCCTGAGTGAGCCCCGCATTAAAATTGACCCATTGAGAGTTTGATAAGCCAGGTACTATAGCAAAGGGTCTGGGAGAGTTGTTCCCTTGCTGTCTCCCAAAGAGACTGTTAACCCTGTCCAGTTATTCACAGATATCACTTATTTATATGTACCTCAAAATCTGTGGCTTTTGGGGCATACTCTGTTCGAGCTCAACGTCCTACGAAGGTGCAAATATAGCGGGCAGGAAGCACGCACCCATTTCCAGCAGGAAGTGCGTCGCCAGTTCGGTGAATCTGGATGCTCTGACGGCAGGCGCGCATGTCTGGTGTATGTAAAGGAAAGAATAATTTATTTAAATTAGGGTCCTGCGCTTCTTCCAGGACCCGTTTTCAATATTGGAATGCCCCAGTGCTTTACTTGCCACATGCTGAACTTGCACAGCGTTAACAGGCAGGAAGGACCCTGCACCAGCGACATTTAAAGGAATCATGCAGTACTTACAGGTTCGTTGCTGGTTTCTCATTTCAGGCTGCTGGTTAACTTTCTGGCTGGTTGTAGTGTGTTTTAGCACTTTTGAGCGTTCACTTTGCTTGCCGAGAACAAGATTTTGCTGGTGTTGTACTGTTGACTGTAATCTCAGTGCAAGTCCACTGTACAAGCTGGAATTTTGGCTGGAAGATGGACATAATGGGTCCCGGCCTTATGCACGAATTTACACGCAACCCCGAGGTGTGTGGGCAGCTGCCATTCATGTTGAATAGTGGACCTATCCCTGACCTCGCGACTTGTGTTGGCGTCCGTGGTGGAGGTTCCGGGTGAGTGCATCTCGGCACTTATGCTTTGATACGTCTCTCCAGTGGACATTTGGAGCCACATTGTTCATGTTCTAAACGTTGGTTGTCTTGTTTTAGTCGGGAAAGTGGCCACAAGGACAGCAAGAGAAATTGTTGTTTTGGTTTGAGCAGCTTCTTCAGTTAAGGATAGCAATTTAATATTGTAAACCTAATATTCTAATTTTCAGGAGATTTACACCCAGCTTTTCCCTTGGGTTATTTGGGCATTTGGAAATAGGGGTATAACAAACTGGATGAGGAAATATGCCATCAATATGTCTGCCAAATTTGGCCATGTTGCAGAGGATTTGCCGACCTTAAGGAGTTGTTTGTAGTTTACAGAGCCAGGTAACGTGTCCTCTTTGCTGATGAATGCCCTGTTAATACATCTGCTCCAAGGAATTTCTTGTATTACATACTTAGAATTACATAGACTATACAGCACGGAAACAGGCCATTCGGCCCAACTAGTCTGTGCAGATGTTTATACTCCACACGAGTCTCCTCCCACTCCATCTGCCTCATCTCAACCTTTCAGCATATCTTTCTATTCCCTTTTCTCATGTACGCGTCTAGTTATCTTTTGAAAGCGTCTAAGCTATTTGCCTCAACTACTTCCTGTGGTAGCAAGTTCCACATTTTAACCACTCTCTGAGTAAAGAAATTTCTTCTTATATCCTTATTAGATTTATTAACTATCTTCTATTTATGGCCCTAGTTTTGGACTCCCCCACAAGTGGAAACATTCTCTTCAGATCTACCCTGTCCAAACCATTCATAATTTTAAAGACCTCTATCAGGTCTTCTCTTTTCTAAAGAAAAATGCCCCAGCCTGTTCAGTCTTTCCCGATAGTTGTAATCTCTCAGTTCTGGTACCATCCTTGTGAATCTTTTTTGCACTTTCTCCAGTGCTTCTATGTCCTTTTTGTAGTACAGAGACAAGAACTCTTCACAGCTGTGTATTGGAATCCAATGAGGAAAACCCTAACATCCTTTCCAATTTCCTTTTTACTTCAACTGTTTCTTGCTCCTCCTATTTTATTTCATAATTCCCTTTCTTAAAAGCCGTTGTACTGTTGTTAGCTGCCTCACAGTTGGTTTGGCTGTAGTCATGGGTTGCCTGACAGGGCTGCCTTTGGGGCTGGAGGACAAGGGGGAGCAGCAAGGAAGACATCAGAGAACAGGAGCTGGTGCCAGAAGAGGGAGAAGGAGGAAGGCACTGCGCAGGTGGCCATACCCACTGCAGGTCTTCAGCGAGCACCTCTTCTACGTCAACTTTACTCATGAGCAATATCGCAAGCGCCATATTGTTTCACCAGGCTACAGCAGGTGACATCAGCAACACATCCCAGTCTGCAGGACACCATTGTATCGGGGAGGTCACCGAGGCGCTCTACGCCAGGTGGAACACCTATATAATTCCTTCCCCATGGACAGAGAAAAGCAGGATGAGAGGGCACTAGGCTTTGCCTGCATAGCAGGCTTCCCCAGGGTCCAAGGTGCCATAGCGTGCGCAAACATTATCTACGTGCTTCCGATCACCAGCCTTGCATCTTTATCAATAGTAAGGGATTCCACTCTGTTAACACCAGCTGGTTTTCTACCATAGCACATCATGCAGGTCTGTGCCTGCTATCTTGGCAACAGCCATGACTCTTTCATCATGCATCATTCCACTGTGCCTCCTTTATTCTATCCAGGCCGACAAGTCACAGGCTGGCTATTGGGTCATTAGGGCTATCACCTCTGGACATGGCTCATGACTAATGTCAGGAACCTGCGCATAGCTGGCTTACAGTGAGAGCCATGCCACCACAGGAAACATCATTGAGGATACAATCGGCCAGCTCAAGCAACGCTTCTGCTGTCTGGACCATTCCAGAGGAGCTTTGCAGTACACCCTTGAGCAGGTATCCAGATTTGTGGTTGTCCGCTGCATGCTCCATAACTTCACCATCATGAGGGACCAGCCTTTACCACCACCTGGGCAGCAACAAATGCAGGAGGAGGAGGGTAGGCAGCAACCACCAGTGCTCCGAGCTGCCAGAGCTTGGAGCGGACAGCTCATCGAGGAGTGCTTCACCTAAATCAGCCCACCCATCCCCAATACACCATCAGTCCCACAATCCTTACCACTGTCCTTACTACCACCATCCGCATGCTTTTCTTCAGTCCTGACTTATGGGTCTTCCACTACAAAGATAAACACCAACACCAAATCCAGAACATAAATCAACTTTATCAATCAAGTCAATTTCATCTCGATCTAATAGTTAACAGAAGTAATTAAGAATCTCCCTTGTACCAGCCCTTAATTTCCTATCTTGTGTGCTCCTTTCCCTATCCTAGTGCACCTATGAGCTGTTTCTCCAGTGGCTACGGCTTGGGAGGTGGAAGCCTGTTGAGCTTCCATCGAGGACACTTCAGATGGCCATGGAGGATGACCTTGAGCAGCTCTGGGCCTTGAAGGCCCGGTTGCAGACTACAGCACCTCGGCGTGGGCTGGAGCAGTCTGGCCTGAGTGGCTGTTCTTTTTTCATTCATTCACGGGATGTGGGCATCGCTGGGAAGGCCAGCATTTATTGCCCATCGCTAATTACCCTTGAGAAGGTGGTGGTGAGCCTCCTTCTTGAACCGCTGCAGTCTGTGTGGTGAAGGTGCTCCCACAGTGCTGTTAGGGAGGGAGTTCCAGGATTTTGACCCAGCAACGATGAAGGAACAGCAATATATTTCCAAGTCAGGATGGTATGTCACTTGGAGGGGAACTTGGAGGTGGTGGTGTTCCCATGCGCCTGCTGCCCTTGTCCTTCTAGGTGGAAGAGGTTGCGTGTTTGGGAGGAGCTGTCGAAGAAGCCTTGGTGAGTTGCTGCAGTGCATCTTGTAGATGGTACACACTGCAGCCATATTGCGCTGATGGGGTGCCAATCAAGCGGGCTGCTTTGTCCTGGATGGTGTCAAGCTTCGTGAGTGTTGTTGGGCTGTGTGGCACTAGCAAGTGCACTGGTGGAGTGGTTGGCATGGAGCAGGCATGATGTCATTCTGAGAGAGGACAGCAGGTGCCTCTGCCATGGAGCCAAGGCCACTCTCCTGGGACAGCGCCTCAGCACTCCCACGGCTCTGCGAGAACAAGAGTGCAGGACTGCTGTGACGTTTTGGAGGCCCCTGTCAACATTGGCTCCCAGAGCTAAGATGGCAGCAGTGTGTGTTGCCATGGAAGCTATCAGAGCTGTCAGCAAAGGCTCCATCATGGTGGGTACTACTGTCGTGTTCATGGAGCTGGTGCATGTTGGACAGCATGGTCTCCATGCTCTGCACAAAGCCTTGAGACATTTGGAGCTGGACTGCTCCATGCGCTGCAACATTGTGTGCAAGCTTGCTGTAAGACTGCTCCATGCGCTGCAACATTTCCTGGTTTATGCCCATGAGCTGCCTTCAGCCCTCGAATTTAGCATCTGGACCCTCTGCAGCAGAACTAGGGTGCGACCTCCCCCTTCAGCAAGCTGACACCTGTGTCGTTCTATGGCCCCGCCTGAGCTCCTGCGCACTTGTGCCTGGTGCAGACGACACCTCTAACTGAGCTGCTAAAGTACACGTGATACCAATATCTCAGCTTGTGCTTGTGAGGGTCAGATTGAGTAATGGTGCATCTTCAGGAAGGCTGGCCTCCTCTTCCTCCACTGGCACAGGGGCTTCCACACTTTCAGCACCTAAAATGAAAGAGGGGGACAAGGGTAAGATTGTGGTGAAACAGAACAAAGAGAGAGAAGTGCCTGGGGTGAGATGGAAGTCAGAAGGGACAAAGAGGATTAGGTATTAAGAAACCCTGCGCAGTATCTCCTCTAGTGTTGCCAGTCACCACGGCACACTTTCTCCGAAGGGGGAGAGGGTGTGCAGGCTTGGCTCTTGCTTCTCTGTTGTCTTGAGTTGTGCGTGTCCTTCTCCAGTGAGAAAGAAGGGAGTGTGTTAGTGAGAGTCTTGTGAGCTGTTTAAAGAATGCACCTGTTGTTGTGGAATTGCTGGTAGTTAGTATATGAGATGTGAGCTGTGGGTAAGTGAGGGTTGAAATAGTTGTGAGTGTGAGGAGAAGGGGTTATGGTGTAGCGATTGTAGGAGAGTGAAGGTCAGTGGGGAGGGTTATCTTGTGAGTCTTGTAATTAGTGAGGCTGTAACTGGCGGAGGTCTGAGCAGGGAGCAGTATTCTTACCTTGACAACTCTAGTGAGGTCATTGAACAACTTCTGGCATTGCAGCCAAATCCTGGGTACTAGGATCCTGGCATTTAAATACTCTGCAATTTCTTCACATTGCTGGCGTAGTTGATGCTTGAAGGGCTTCCTGCCTCCCTGAGGGGTGGGGTGGGTGGGCAGAGGATCTCCCTCCTCCTGTCCACTGCCTGCACCAGAGCCCCCAAGGCAGCGTCTGAGAACCTTGGTGCTCTCTCAGCGCTTATTTCAATTATCTCACTGCTTCCAAGTCCTTTCCTTGTGTCTGCAGCCAGAATACACCTCTGCTTTAAGAGGTGCTGGCTGCCTTTAAATGGCGCCAGTGATTGCAGATAACCGAACCCCTCCCGACAGGCGTGCAGCCAATGAATAGCACCTGCATCATTAACGTGATCAGGCAGCACGACTATTGTATGCTACCTGAGACGATGCTAATTCTGTGTGCAATTGGATTTTTGGATCAAGTCTGTAAATTATATAATTTAACAGTGATTCAAAGCTGCGGTGATGGGGTTTGATTGCCTTTTATCTTGGCAAACAAATATACTATATTTTCAGAAGTATAATTCAGATCTAATTAAGATTATACAAAATACGATAGTGGTGATACTTCAACATTTTCTGATTTACAGGTAGCTTGTATATTTTATATCCTTCTTGATTTACTTCATGTATTTTTAAATGTACTAGGCTCCAATCAATGCTACTTGCTGTAAATGTAATAAGGCATTATATGGTGCAATTGTCTCTTTGAGGAAGACTAAACCTAGTAAGATTTGAGATGAGGATAAATCAAAGGTTCCCCACCCTTTGGAGACTGTAGAAAAACCATTATAATGTGATGGATTGTACCAGACAGCTCTGAAGCCACCAGTTTGTATGTTCTGAAATTGTAATTTTCACATTTTCTGTATTTGACCTGCTGAATGGAGTACTAGTCAACAGCTGCATTACTGAAGAGATGGCAAATGTGACATGACATTATGTTCCCTCAGAAGATTAAATTAATAAAGCTGAATAATTGATGACTTTTGTTCATTGTTAGTACTTGTAATGTTTGGGTTGGTGGGCAAGGTAATGTGGTAATGATTCTCCTGCCAGCACACTATAAAACTGTTAGCAGGCTAACCAAAATATAAATGATTCAGTTAAGAATGTGCGATACAAATCCAAAGAATCCTCAATCACTTCTTGATATACTTAGTTAAAATCTGTTCTCATTGTAAGATTGAGGTACAGCCAAATTTCTCTGAGAAGGATTAACTTAAACCTCTTCTAAATTTGTTTATTCTGTGTGGCTTCTATTTAGCAATGCTAGAAGATAGAAAGAAGAAAGACTTGCATTAATACAGCGCTTTTCATGACCTCAGGACGTTCCGAAGCGCTTTACAGCCAATGAAGTACTTTTGAAGACTAGTCGTAATGTAGGAAACACAGCAGCCAATTTGTGCACAGCAAGGTCCCACAAACAGCAATAAGCTAATGACCAGATAACCTGTTTTGATGGTGTTGGTTGAGGGTTAATATTGGCCAGGACACCAGGGAGGGCTCCCCTGCTCTTCTTCGAAATAGTGCCATGGGATCATTTACATCCACCTGAGGGGGCACACGGGGCCTCGGTTTAATGTCTCATCCGAAAGACGGCACATCTCACAGTGCAGCGCTCCCTCAGTACTGCACTGGAGTGTCGGCCTAGATTTTGTGCTCAAGTTTCTTGGGGAAGACATAAACCCATGACCTATTGACTCAGAGGTGAGCGAGCTATCACTGAGCCAAGGTGCCTATCCAGGTAGCTGCTAAGTTACATTTCTGTGGGATAATGGTTGAGAGAGTGAATGATGGTGTGGGTGAAGATGTAATTGGCAGAGGTAGAAGCCCACTCACCACCACCTCCTCCTCAGCGGCATCTTGCTTTGGATTATCTAAAGGAAAGAAAATGAAGAGATGTTATATTAGACGACTACAGTGACAGTTCCTCTGTAGCCTTTGAAGCTACCACATCATGTTGTTCGCTCGTGTGTTTGCACTCTTAAACCATTATGCAGGCGCACTGTATATGGTCCAGACAAACCTACAGCTGCTGCTGGCCCTCCTACATCACCATCCTCAACAGGTTTGTCCATATGGCTCCTCAGGATCACTAATGTTGCTTCTTCATGAGGGGTTCAGACATCTATTATCAGGGGCAGCTACCGCCCTCAGCCTGAGATTCCCGCTGGTTATGAGCCACTCTTTCCTGTGAGAGAGAGAAGCAAAGAAGATATGAATGTCGCAGTATTTAAATTCGTTGATCCTCCAAATTACAGTAGGTTCAGCACTGCATCGTCATGATAGGCAGAAATCCTGCCCCACCCCTCTTCTGCTGGCCCAAAGGCACCGTCAGAATTTTGGGCCCAGAGTTTTGAATGCCCTGTAACTTGTGGACATTGATTTAATATCCTTTTTTCAAAAAGGAACCTCTGGCAATATAACAAGGAGTTTAATTTTTGGATTTTCAGTTAAAATGAAAGGTAAATTGCCAGTGCCAGTATTTTTGAAAAGTTGAGCTATGATTCATAGTCCTTGCAAAAGTGGATTAGCAGCTGGGCACTTCTGATTAGGTACTGACAACAGCACTTGTCACAAAATGTTGACTCTTGTCATTTTTGGACAGAAAGGAAAGATGTTAAAGGCCCTTTGACGTTGTTGTTGTAGTAACAGATTATAGTTACTTCTTTGAAAGTGACAAAACACATTCTGAAAAACACCAAATTATTTTATTGATCCAAGTAGTTTAACAACAGAAAAGCCAGTTTGGTAGTGTTTGTCTACAAGACTAATGAGATCCTTTTATGTATGATAATTTATGAAAATGAATGTATATCCATGTGGCATCATTGGCTAGTGGTGGTATAATTTATAAAAAAATAAATTCAGCAAGTGCTTATGACAACAACATTTCTCTGAGAGCAAGGTTTTTTATTGTTGTCAAACATTTCACCAAACATTGAGCCGCTCTCTTAGAATGTGGATCATGCATTGGCTGTGAAAGCAAAAAAAAAATGAGCAAAGTGTCCAACTTTTATTGACTTGGACAAAATTATGGGCAAGGGATCAGTAGCCTGAAATGGCTCGTTAAATGAGTAAAGTGAGAAAAGATAAAAGGGACACAGTCCTGGTTATATGCCAGCAAAGGAACTTGGCTGGATAAACTGATTGGCAAAATATTTAAAATTGTACCCAAGATTGACACATGTGCCCCAAAAGTTCCAGACAGTATCTGCTAAGTTTACATTACTATCTTTCCTCCCATGCAATTTTCTAGTATTGTAAAGGTAGTTGGAAAAACGCTATGCCTAAGTATAAATTATGCAAAATGGAACTCTGATAAATTAACCTTTAGTTCTATATACAGTAATCCATAGTTGTACTGTACCAACTTTTTCATATATCTTCCATAATGGCACCTGCAGCAGCTGTTGCCATAGAATCATGGAATTTTGCAGCACAGAAGGAGGCAATTTGGCCCATCACGTCTGAGCCAGTTCTCTGAAAAAGCTAGCCACTTCCAGTCCACGACACACAGACACAAAATGTCTCCTGAGGTAAGTCATCATCATCGAGTTCCACTCCGGAGGGCACTGAAGATCCACCATGGTAACAGGGATCTACCAGTGAGGAAGAGTTATCATTTGCAGCCATGGAAAAAGATTCATCATGCAGGGGAGTATAGAGTCTCCTCCTGAGAAGCGGGAAAATCTGTTACTTGATTCTTCATGGCGCATCTCTGGAGGTACCTCAAATATTTAAGAACTTTGTCACTGGTAGATAAAGGAACAAGGGGCAGACTTTTTATATACCTTGCTCTAACATTAAAGAGTCATGCAAGAGAGAGAAGTGAAGCGCAGACAATGCCCATGGCGCAGTATGCAATCTGTACAATGCCAGATGCAAACTGACATGGTTCTGCTGCACAATAAAATACATTTAGCTGGACATGGTTAGCTGAGCAAGAAGACTTTTTAGTCAGTTTGCTCACTGCACTGGTGCATAATTAGAAACCTTCCTCCATGTTTCTCGAGGATGTAGCCATTAAGAGAGCCGTAGAAACACCTGAAGGCCTTTGAGTGGTTGGACCAGTGCCGACTTCACCTATAGTTCTGCTGCCTCTGCTGCAGAGCACCAACCTAGAGAAGAATTCTTTAATAGCCAAATCTGATCGAAGCGCAGCACCCAACTTTTCTTAAATCTTAAAAGTAAATTTAAAAAAAAATACATGTTCATGTTCCAAGTATGTTTCATAGATAGTGACGCCATGTTTTTACTGTTTGAATAGCACGGTTTATCTTTTATAATGTTTTTTTCCACACAATGCTTGAAATAAATCATATTTAATAAATATTGCAGAGACATATTTAACTGCTGCATACATATAGTCTATTCAGATAATCTATTTCGGGCTAAAGTAAAAATGGCTATACAGACGTTGGGTGCATCACTGTTGCATAGGGTTGCAGTTTATTCTTCTGATTTACTACAATCAGCAGAATTCACTGCAGGTAACGGCTGATATAAAAATATAGTTATACATCACAGCCCAGCACAATAGTAACTGATGTCATTATGACCACACATGCAGCTGAGTTTCCTCATTGGAATTACTCTCTCTATTCTCTGTTATACTTAACACAACAGATTCTGTCAGCAGATCTAGGGCCCCCTTTTACAAGTTTTTGGTATAATTTTTGGTACCCAACCTTGAGTTTAATTCCAATTTCGCCCTCATCAGAGGTGGGATTCTCGTCTGCCCACTTCCAAGTATCTTGTTAAGCATGGGGAGACTATTTTATCAGCAAAAGGAATTTGCACCTAATAGATTGTCATTACTGCTGCATCATATACTCAAGTATCCTTAGTGTTTCACTGATTGAGCATCAAAAATGAATTTGGGTGGAAAACATATGAGACTTTCAAAAAATATGCAGACAATTATATAATCAGAATGCATTGCATACATGATTCACTTTTCCGACATCTTTCTTGATGGGTATAAACTATTCATACCACTGGCTACAATTACATCTCCTATGTATCTTGTCCTAAGATAAGCAATGCACACATTAGCAAAAGGGTTACTTAAGCTTTTAGCAACAGAATCAAATCTAAGAAGGTGCACAAGAAGTTTTCTGGAAAATCAGATGCCATATCAACTTTGCTTTCAGAAATATTTCAGGAGGCTACTTTCAACAACAAAACAGCATCAACAAACCGACTCATTACATAAGGGTCACAAAATAGTATGAAAGCAGGTGTAATTGCAGTGTGAAATATGGGAAGGCAAAAAGCTATTATGCTTTTTATAGGTGCTTCAGAGAGTCCATGATGTGCCTCCAGTGGATTTGCAGCCTTATTATGCAGCTGAGAGGTTGGAGCAATACAAGTATTACTAAAGGGATCATTTGGCCCTGAATTTCCTGAATCGCACTTAAAACAGAAATGATACCAAAATTTATGCCAGTTTCCACGCCAATCTTGCTGTTGGGAAAATTTCCTGCGGCGCTCATTTGCCTCTACCGGAACATAAAACTGGCAGCACCACCAATTGTTGTCTATTTGTGTTAAAACTATAGATTTTTTTTTAAACTGGCTATTCCCCATAGAAAATTAGTACTTCCTGTGTGTGTCCGTATTGCTGTTTAGTGAACTTACATGTGGATTGTGAAATTGATAACTCTGATGCTTAAGTAGTCCATCATTTAGTGGTTTGGCAAGCAGCACCAAAACTTGCAAAATGAGGGGACTGACGTGTGAATCTTAGTTAAATCTGGGTGTGAACTCCCAGTTGTCCAGTTCAGATCCCTGATATTTTACCACCAGGCCTACTGGAGAGGAACATATTTCTGGTTTAGCCTCTCATTTCTACGTGCAACTAAAAAAGCAATGGCTCCATTGCCATGTCCAGTAACACAAATTGATCTGCACACTTTCATCATGGTGTCAATTTAGGCAGCATCTAACGCTAGTCTTAAAAAGCCATTGTTAACATGTTAAAGCCTAAATTATTCAGAATTACCGTCTGAGGTTAACATCACTACCAGATGTAGTTACACGTTTGAATGGTAGTGGCCAGGAAATTCATCGGAACTGCTCCATCTCTGCCGGCGTTACTTCACCGAGGGTCTGGCGGAAACCCCGTTTGTGTGTAAATGGAGTTTAGGCTGCACATCCGGCGAAGTAATGCCAGTGGAGCGTGAGTGGCTCTGTGGAATTTCCCGGCCATTGCATTGCTGCGCTAGTGATTTCAGTCAGTTGGTATCTTCTGTCACGGTGCCTCACTCTCAGAGCCTCTTTCGCTGCTGCTCCTCTTCATCTTCCATTACTATTCAGAACAGGGGTATGCCCGTTGAGCAGACCATTCCAGTCGATTAGACCTTCTGAACGTGCGTGGGGGCTGGGAGTACAAAGAATGCACCGAGACTGACAGCACTTTTGTTAAGTATACTGCAGGTCTCAGTAAGAAAATTTTACGGAAATGGCTACCAAACCCCAGAAACCTCGGTTACACTGATATCAGGTGACTTCAGGCCATGTGCTGCCTAAATTTTGGGGCGTAGATCTACGCCAGGGAACTCGCATGAGCTGGTCTTTTGCCTGAGGGACGGAGCTATGTTCATGAGCGACAGAGGATTTCAACAGATGTATCTCTGAAGTGGCGCAAACGATCGAGGAAATTCACGTGTACTGACGTGTCAGCGTAAAACCGGTGACGTGCAAATTTCCTCGGGAAAGACAGTGGAGCCCCATTCTTACACTGTAGTTATGCCAAAACTTTCCATTCAAGTCCAGGCCCTTATTTTCCGTAGTAACAGCAGTCATAGTGCTAACAAAAACATGCTTTTATGGGCAAACAGCCAAACAGTAATTGAAATCATTAATAGCCAAAGCACTAAATCACATCTGGCAATCAAACTTACTAGGAGATTTACGACTGTATATCTACTATATATCTTGTCAATAACATTCTGTTTAAGACTAAACCCATTCCAGGTGTCCAGAGCAAAATTACTGATGTAATCTCTTCTTTCAGTGTCAGTGTTACAAAACAGTGGCATCATCAGCCAACTTGAAAAAGGGCCTTTGGGAGTTTGGCTACAAGCTACATTTTATCTAAAGCCAAAGAGATGGTTTCACACACTTCAATGTTGTACAGTCAAGCACGATAGCCACCGGAAGCATTTTTGAAATAAGCAATGTTCCAGCCCTATGGGCAGTTCCTGGACGAGTCCAGCTCCAACAATACGCAAGAAGCTCGACACCATCCAGGACAAAGCAGCCTGCTTGATTGGCACCCCATCCACCACCTTAACATTCACTCCCTCCACCATCGGCGCAACGTGGCTGCAGTGTGTACCATCTACAAGATGCACTGCAGCAACTCGCCAAGGCTTCTTCGGCAGCACCTCCCAAACCCGTGACCTCCACCACCTAGAAGGACAAGTGCAGCAGGCGCATGGGAACACCACCCCCTCCAAGTCACACACCAACCTGACTTGAAAATATATCCCCGTTCCTTTATTGTCACTGGGTCAAAATCCTGGAACTCCCTACCTAACAGCACTGTGGGAGTACCTTCACCACATGGATTGCAGCTGTTCGAGAAGGTGGCCCACCACCACCACCTTCTCAAGGGCAATTAGGGATGGGCAATAAATGCTGGCCTTCCAAGTGACGCCCACATCCTGTGAATGAATTTTTTAAAGAAGTTCCAGCTCGCCATTTTCTCCAATCTGTTGCCAACTTGTTTATAGTAAATTATGCACAATTGCAGCAATTAGCTTAATGAGCAAGATGTGGGGTTTCAAAGGTTGCATTAAGCCCCTGAAATTAATAGAATGCATGCAGGGCTGTCCAGGTCAAAGGCAGAAGGTTGAAAGAAAAAAAGATTGATGTTTACTTTGCACTGAGTGCTGTTCAGTGTTTTGTACTGATATTTGTAAACGGAGTTTGTTTAGTGTAGTATGCCTACTGATATTTGGTGGTGTGTTCAGAATGAGAAAAAGCGCAAATTCATCAAAAGAAACTTTGATTGTGATAAACACTTGATATTGTATGCCGATAAACTAAAACCCAAATCATTCAGCTTGCACTTGCGTTTCTCTAAAATGGATCAAAGAGGAAAAGCCGACCCGAACCCTATGTTCAGTAGCGACCCTGAGTCTCGCATGAAGTCCAGTCATTTCAAGTTAACACACAAATGATAAAATCGCAATTTTGAGCAATGTTCAAAAAATAACTTTTATTCACTGTAGGTCCCTGCAGTTGCCTGCAATATCCATGCTTTACAATATAAACACCCATTGCCCCAGCAGAAAGGAATATATGAAGTCACCCATTTCCTAGTATAGCAGATGGAAATTTGACATTTCAAAAAAAAAGGAAAACATTCTGAAATTTTGTGTACAAAATTTTGAAATAAGTAACACATTGTTTTTGTAGCTGTACAGTTACAGGTGACATTACACAGAACAGCTCACTCCTCAGCAGTAAGAACAGATGGCCAGTCAAATGCTATCCTGTAACTTTACGCAGGTATGCTATTGGCGCGTTAGCTTGTGAGCAGTCAGAGTGCTGCTGCTGTTTCTTTTCCCCCAGTGAAACACGAGCGAGGTTATGCCAAGAGGCTCAGCTGTCACTCACAATATACTTGGCTGAACAACTTGATGACATTGAGACTTTCCAGGGTTCCATTTCATTGTGTGCAAATGGGAGATTTGCATTAAGTGACTTCTGAAGGTATGCTGGGCTTGGTAAGAAGACAAAGCAGCTGCCTGCTCTATGATGACCAGATGGAATGGCCACAGGCTACAGATAAGCTGACAGCATTCTGCCTGCAGACAGTAAATCAAACACCTGCATTTCTGGGTGAAAGGTACTTTTCTGGCTGGGTTGGCAGCATGGGGGAACTAAAAAAGGGCAAGTCAAGCTTTGAGGCAGCACTGGACGCATATGCGAGGCACCACTTGATTATTTTACTGGAGGAAACGATACAGACAGCTTACGCACTGTTATTTTATGCCTATCACGATCAGACTAAATCCACTACTTTCTTCAGTTATGCACACTGTTAGAGTTTAAAGAAAAATGATTTTGACTGTTCTCTTATGCACTTCTGAATCTTTAGAAACATTTGTTGTGGATCAAGTTATGATGATCTGGAATGCACTGTCTGAAAGAGTGGTGGAAGCAGATTCAATAAAACTTTCAAAAAGGGAATTCGATGAATACTAAAAGGGGGAAAATTTTCAGGACCATGAGTGAATGAGCAGGGGAGTGGGACGAATTGGATAGCTCTTTCTAAGAGCTGGCACAGGCACAATGGACCAAATGGCCTCCTTCTGTGCTGCATCATTCTATGAATCTATGATAATACAATGTATAAGAACATTTCTCCCACTGCCCACCTGTCAATCTCACTGACTTTCTTCAGCTCATGGGTACCACGCGACCCTGCTTTCTGACTGTAAATGGAGACAAAGAGAATTTGAAAAGACAGAACGGCGATGCAGATAAAAGTACTGAAGGGGTTCAGTTAGGGTTCGCTGGTCTCTTCCAGTTAGAATATATTATCTCTTACAATTTGTGTTTGAGTGGTACACTAGTTTCACTGAACTTTAATAAAACGACACAACTTTGTTTTTAGAATACACACCATCTTCTGTATCCAGATGAGCATCAAGAAAAGCAGACAGCTCTGAGTTTATTTCAAGCTTAACCCTGCTTATTTACTAAAAAGAAAACCAAACCTGCAAATGCTGGAGATCTGAATTAAGACAGAAGTTGTTAGAAATACGCAGTAGGTCACTGTAAAAAGATAGAACAGGTTAAGATGTTTCAGGTGCACAGTTGCTATTTATTATTTATTTGTATTAGATGGTAATTAACTAAGAACTCTGAATCTCAATTTGCTGCCATTCTGAAGCGTACATATTTTCAGTTTGTCAGCAATGTAGGTTTGTGAAAGTTTTCACTGAGCTCTTAAAATGTTTAGTAGAACTCCATGAGAATTGACATGAGGAATTGATTTTAGCCTCGGTGTGTTTTGGGCTGGCGGTGGATGGAGGCAGGGGTCGGCGGGGGTCAGGGCGAGTGCGAAACGCACTCGTAGAAAATTCAAGTATTTTAACTCCTGGGTTTTGTTGAAATCTGACAGGCGGGTTTGCCACCCAATCTGTGGCTGAATGGGAAACCTGCCTTTTTTTTAAAGCAATTTCTAGCGGGCCTTCCAGAGACCTACTTAAAGTGGGAATCTTCCTCTTAAAGGGAGGTTGCATTCTCTTCTGCCTGATTCTGTTTGGAAACTGTCTGGAAGGAGGAGTGGGAAGAATGAGACACAGGCAAGCCCCCATACTCTCCAGAAACCTCCCAGGAGGTGCTTTGGGAAGGGGTGAGTGCGAGGCAGGAAGACCTGTATCCCAGTAGTAGGAGGGTTACCACACATGATGTAAACCAGGCATGGACAGTGGTGGCAGAGGCTGTAAGGTCCAGGAATCTGGATCCAGTGCAGGAAGTGCTTCACAAGAATAGAAAGGGTGAGTAAAGCTTCTCCATCTCTCTCAACACATGGCAGTAGTCCTTCACTCCCTCCCCCAGCACTCTGATCTATTCCCTCCCTCCATCACGTTGTTCACCATCCATCACAAGAGCACACTAAACCATTCTCATTCCAAACACACACTCACCTCTTCCTTGCTTCCGTCACAGCAACCATTAGTTACATTCTGTCCTCACATGGAAGCCTTTGCAGAATCGGCAACTTCTCTCATTACTCCTTCCTCACCACACCAGCCACTTGCTTTCTATTCAGCACCTCCCCACGCTGCTTGTACAATTCATCTTTCTCGCTATTTCTCAGCATGCGCAGTGCAAGCAGAAGGCCCAAGCATGTACACACTCCTTTGTCGGAAACACTCATTAACTCTGGCTCTGTCTCTCTGCAGGAGAAAACAGCTGACGACACCAAGGAGAGGATTAGGACCGGGGGAGGACCAGCCAGCCTCTTGGGCATATCGGAGCTGGGGCAGCAAGCTCTAGAAATCAGTGGCCCGACAAGAGCTGTGCGCATTAGGGATTTTGAGGCTGAGGATTTATCTGAACAGTGTGTCTTTAACTTGTACTCTGTCATGAAACACAGAAACAGGTGCATTCAGCCAGCTTGACTACATCAAGCTGCACTGTGATGCATGCCATCTGCAACTGCTCAGCCATCCTCAATATTGTCCCATTTCTATTTCCTCCAGGTCTTTCTCAACAGCCACAGCCACCACCGCACCCCGCCCGCCCCCCCCCCCCCCCACCCCGGCCCCAAAGAAAAACCTCTGAGGAGAATATCCTTCACTGTCATGAGCACCAGCACAGAGATTGGCACCCTGGCTGAGTTAGAGGGTTTTATCATGGTAATGTATTTAGTACTAGTGAGCAGGTAGTGGGGGCAAGGACAGCCCAGGAAACAGCTTGCCAGAGGGAGAGGTCCCCTCTCAGTTCTGCTGATGTGGACACATATGAGGATGTCAGGGGCCTGGGAGAAGAAAGCTGCTGGCCTCAACAAGCAGTTATACTAGGTAATGGAAGGTCTGCAATGAGCTTCAGCACCATGGAGGAGTCCGCTTCCAGCCTGTGTGGTGTCATCTCCCAAGGCTTCAGCACTCTGCCTTGGAGAGTGTGGCCACCTTCAGGCAGCATAGATTGATCCCTGGGATGAGAGGGTTGTCCTATGAGGAAAGATTGAGTAGAATGGGCCTATACTCTCCAGTTTAGAAGAATTAGAGGTGATCTCATTGAAACATACAAGATTCTGAGGAGGATTGACAGGGTAGATGCTGAGAGATTGTTTCCCCTGGCTGGAGAGTCTAGAACTAGGGGGCATAGTCTCAGGATAAGGGGTCGACCATTTAAGACTGAGATAAGGAGGAATTTCTTCACTGAGGGTTGTGAATCTTTGGAATTCTCTGCACCAAAGTGCTGTGGATGCTGAGTCGTTGAGTATATTCAAATCTGAGATAGATAGATTTTTGGACTCTAGGGGAATCAAGAGATATGGGGATCGGGCGGGAAAGTGGAGTTGAGGTCGAAGATCAGCCATGATCTTATTGAATGGCAGAGCAGGCTTGAAGGGCCATATGGCTTACTCCTGCTCCTAATCCTTATGTTCTTATAGATCAGCAACAGCCTGCCTAGTGAAGTGAATATCCAGGAAATTGACTCTTGGCTTATAAACCCTGTAGGCTGGGTGAGGCCTCCTACGAGAAGCCCCCTCACCTGCTGTGTTCCACCAGGCACACAGCTGTTCATGCTGATTGTTGATTTGGCTGCTCCTCTTCACCAACTGTTCTTCCATGTAAAGCAAGCAAGCAAAAATGGCACCCATAACAAGCAGCGAGTGCTTACTCAGGATTAGTAAAACAGATAAAATCAGAAATGAGCAATCTCCAAGCTCAGAAATCCTTTGGAATTGCACTACTCACAACAGTAAACGCTATCTGAGTGCACCTTTAAATAATGCTTCCAGTCATGTTAGTCAGTTTGTGAAGCCAATCCCACGAGGTTTTACTCAGTAGGTTGGCCGCTAGGCAGGACTTCAAACCCAGACAGTTAAAATCACATTGAAGTCCAAATCACGTCATATGACCCTGATTTGCATTTAGTAATGAGGCACCTGCCTATTTCTGGCAAGTGCTTTTGCCACTAGAGTCAGGGCTCACGAGTTAAAATGGCAGTCGGTGGGTTTCTGGCAGAGACAGGGTAGTGAGTCTATTTTTTTTTCTATTTTAACATCCCACCTGACCTGTTCCCGTTGGGCGGGTTGGGCTAAAATCTCGCTTGAGGACTTGTACACTCAAAAAAAAAGTTGACGACTAGAAACTGCTAATTCATGCACAAACTGAAGAATATTGAGGGCCAAAAATTCTGTGGGTCCAATCGGCTGGCAGCAGAAGAGCAGAGCGGACCACCCGCAGACGGATTCTCTTGCATGCATCTGCAAGGCTGCTTCAGCAGCGCCCGTCCCAAGCCACTTTGTAAGGTGGAGCTTGTCTGCAGTCGTTTTGCCTAAACTGTCCCCAGCTTCTTCCAGGCTGACGATTTAGAAAGGAAGGGCATGAATCCTCTGATCGAAAAGGAGCCATGTTGCCCAAAGACGCAAGGCTCTGGCATCGATTACTTTAGTCTGGGTAAGGTTTGGGGCCTTGCAAAAATGGCCTCAAAGGACCTCACAGTAACTCTCAGTTGTTGTAAATTCTGCTGAGGCCTTTAAAGGGTGCAATTCCTACGGTAGTTCAGGAACTAACCCCGTTCTTCACCACCCCCACCCGCTCCCCCATGTGTCATGGGAGGGCCATGGGTGGAAGAGACATCCACAGCTCCCCAGAAAATGTCTGCACCAAAAAACGGAATTCGGGCAAAACTGGGTTCCATCCCAAATGTGGCTGCGTGTGGCCTATATTCCCATTCGCTGCCTTTGATCCATCCAGAATTGTTGGGATTAGGTATCTTTAAGACCTCAAATGCTTTATGTGGAAAAAAAAAATGTTTGTTAGTTCTGGACAAATATAATTAAAAAGACTGAAGATTTGGTATCACTGTGACCTATGCTGCAGGCTGGTAGCCACTTTGGCATGCTTCACAGCCTCACAATGACAAACTCATCAATCAATGGTGATAAATTAGTACTACACAATTTATTATGACAACATTAGTGCTTTTCATGCCTAAGGAGACAGATATTAGCTGTTTTAAAGTTTAGGAAACTTAGCAGATTTTTAGGCTTCAAGAAAATTTGAACATGCATTTTGAAGTAATCATTATTCACCGTACATTACAATAAGTCATTCGTCAAATTGAGGAATATCAATGTTGGAAGTAAAACACTCTTTGCATCCAATGCCAGCATCAATCATTGTTCAGGTGAGACAACTGGATGTGGAGTAAAGCTCGCTCTACTTATCCCCCACAATGGGGAATGATTTTGACTATTGTGCGATAGTGTAAAGTGGGTGATAGTGAGTCGGCACCCCGTTTTACTTCTCTCCATTTATTTCCATTGACTTCAAGGTCTAAATCCAGGTGCAGAAGTTAAAGTTAGTGTGCTAATCCACTGCAGCAACCAATCCTGAGAGACATTGTACAGTAGTTTATAATTGGAGAGAGAAAAATTTTATACTTGACTTTTCCCCAAAAATTGCACTTTTCTAAAATTGTATTTTGATAATTTAGTTCTACTGGCCTATTCAATCAGCAAACGTTAGCCAAGTACAGTGGATAAGATACTATGGGGCTGAATTTCCTCTGCCCTGCTCCAATATATAGCGGCCAATAAACAGGTGCTGTGCAGAGGAAAAATGGGAGACAATCCTTTGCTTCCATTTTGCTCCGGAATTGTACTGCACTTGCACTATGGTTTTCCAAGTATCTGCAAATGTCTGCACCTGAAGAGGATGAAGCAGTGTAAATTTCATGCAAATGAATGTCAGAGACCGCTGCATTTAGCTTTCCTCTAATATGACCAGGTGGAGTTTAGTCAGGCTGCACTTGGAATACTGTGTCCAGTTTTGGTCTCCTCACATGGTGGGTGATGTTGAGGCTTTGGAGAGGGTGCACAGGAGAGCCACTAGGCTAATTCCAAGTCTAAAGGATCTTCGTTATCAAGATAGGCTAAAAGAGTAAGGACACTACACTTTAGAGAAGCGTAGACTTAGAGGTGTTCTGATTGAGGTTTATAAGATAATGTAGGGAATAGATTTGTTTGTTTCAAGTAAATAGGTTAGGGAGGACTAGGGGTCACAAGTTTAAGTTGTATAAGGTTAGATCTAGGTTAGATGTCAGGAGGTGGTTCTTTTCCCAGAGAATAGTGGACCTCTGGAACAGGCTGCCGTGCGGTGGATGCCGATTCGCTGAATTCCTCCAAGTGAGAGCTGGACCTGTTTCTGGCTGGGGCGGAGATCACCTCTTACAGAAGGTAGGTCCTGCCGGGAATTTAGGACTAGAGTGATCACCTGGACTAGTTTTCATCGCCTAGATGGGTCGGAGAGAAATTTCCCAGATTTTTTCCAAGTTGGCCTGAGTTTTTTAATCTGGTTTTCTGCCTCTTCCAGGAGATCACATGGTTTCAGGTGAGGTGGGGAGTGTATATATTGTGATACACAAGGCATCGCAATTGTGTGGGACAGGCTCAATGGACCAGAGGGTCTTTACCTGTTCGTCATTGTTCGTATGAGTTCAGCAGCAAACTGCATCAGAAAAACTTGCCACTGCTGATTCCAGAGCTACAAATCTGGACTATCTGTCTTAAGGGACAGGTTGGTAACTCCAAGAAAGAAAGGGCTTTATTTTTGGCTTTTTGAAGTAAAAATGCTTCTGCTGCTCCTGTATTGGTTGCAGAATAAAATTTGTCCTTCACACTTGCCACCTGGAATTAAAACAGAGGAGCCTGACAATCAAATCAGCACTTACTCCTATTCCTGTGCCACCATTCTTCATACCCACACTTGTTTTCACTGATCTTCCACCTACCGCTTGGCACAATGATGCTGCCCTCTTACCAGCTATCTCCAAGTCAGCCTGCAGGGGCACCGCGGCTGCTGCTGCCATCCAAGCCATGGCACAGCAGCATGACCTCATTGACAGGAAGTGGAAGCCTTAAATGCACCTGAAAACCACCAGCCTGCAAATCACAGCTTCATTGAATTGCAAACTTGCCGCAATTCGTCAAAGCTGGCACTATAAAATTCTGCCCAATGCCTTTGCAGAATGAAGATCTTCTCGGCCTCTCATTTGACCTGCCCCTTTAACATTGCTATATCCTTTAAAGCCCAGGCAGGGCTGGAATCTCCTCAGAGGATCTTCGTAGCGCTCAGTAGAGCACATTGAGCAGTGCCAGATGTACACCTGCAATATTCAGTCACATACCTATAGCTGAAGACCAATCCCAGTAACCCAGGTACAAAAGGCAAAATACTGTGGATGCTAGAAATCTGAAATATAAACATAAAATGCTGGAAATACTCAGCAGGTCAGGCAGCATCCATGTTTCTCTCTCCACATATGCTGTCAGACCTGATGAGTATTTCCACCAATTTCTGTTTTTTATCCCAGTAACCCAGGACTGTATGCAACCCCCCTGGTCAAATGAGAGGCCGAGAAGATCTTCATTCTGTAAAGGCATTGGGCAGAATATCATAGTGCCAGCTTTGATAAATTGTAGTAAGCTTGCAATTCAATGAAGCTGTGATTTGCAGGCTGGTGGTTTTCAGGTGTATTTAAAGCTTCCACTTCCTGTCAATGAGGTCATGCTGCACTGCTAGGGACCGAGGTATGAGTTCCTCTCCTCCAACGAGACCTCCAGGAGCTGGACAAAATACATTTTGAGGCAGGGCATTGATAATGCCATTATACATGAGCAGTGGAATAATTAGCCCTTTTGTGGTTGCAAGCAAAAATAAAAAAAAAAGAAATATATATTTGAACATGAAGCTGGCCACGTGTAAAACTGAACTGAAATGACAAGGAAATTGTTCCATGATTGTTGGTAGCAGTTTAATTCAACTGGGCTGAGGCTAGTGGATTACATTTGATGCAGTGAACTTTCCCGTGCTTTCTCTGTATCGTGTAACTACCATATGTCCCTACTTAGAAGTTGGTGCACTGTGTTCTACTTTCTGATGGGCTCAGTTACCTGTGGTGAGCAGTAGCATGTTACCTTCATGAAATATTTGTAAGAAGCAGTAAGCCTCATTTCAGTGGCTGTAGCTTTAACATTCTGACCTGGGTTATATACTGCACCATCTGATTTATGTACTGGAGTTATTAACTGGCTGCACACAACAAAATTTTCAGGAATGCTCTTTCAGTTGAAGTTCAGTACAGAAGTGAAAGCTGCATAAATTTTCCTTCAGTTAGGCTCCCCAGAGACGATTCGCTTAAGGTCAGTATCATGTGTGTGGTACCTTGGTGATTATTTACGTAGTTTTCTCTCTGTCGTGATGCTCGGGTTGCAAGGATTAGGTTAGGGACAGAAAACTGTGCGGTGCTTTCAAACTGCGATAGAAAGATTATCTTTGAATTTGAGTAATATGAACATTCATTTACATTTCAGTATGGGCAGCCATTGTATTCTTGACAAATTATCGATTCTCAATGTTTTTCACCGTTAACAGAGAATGGAAGGTGGAGTCTGAATCTATATCAAAGCTGCCTTTGAATTTCCTTTTTATTCCGGTGTGGAGTGAATACAATGATTTTTGTTTTGTTCTCGACTTGATTTATTTGTTTAATTGTTTTAGCCATCATTACCGATTCAGTACAATTGACACCCACACCATAGAACTTAAGTCGACTGAAATTTTAAATCTGAATTAAACCAAATAAAACATGAACCAATCAGCAAATGAATGATGTGCATATCAGCTTGAAAAATATAAATACTCAGCTATTCAACACTGTCAAATTTTTTCCATGCAGATGTGTTGGTAAATCTGTGTTTCAGTCTAATGCCTCACTGTTGGACACTCCAGGATTTTGCTGTACATTATGGATAAAAACAAATCTAGTAATATACTATTAATACCCTGGAAAGTAAATCTGATAGAGGCACAGAGGGCACTTGCATAATCAACAATGTACTGTTTAAATCATAAGGCCATACTTTCAGAACCAAAGTACCAAAGGGAGAGGAGAGGAAAGGTGGGGGCAGGGTGAGATGTGCATGCCGTGGATCTCTGGAAGGATGTATCTGTGTTCTCTGGTAGTCTAAAGAAAGAAAAGAAAGACTTGCATTGATGTAGTGCCTTTCACAACCACAGAACATCCCAAACACTTAACAGCTAATTAAGTACTTTTGAAGTGTTGTAATGTAGGAAACACAGCAGCCAATTTGCACACAGCAAGCTCCCACAAACAGCAAGATAATGATCAGATTATATGTTTTTTTAGTGATGTTGATTGAGGGATAAATATTGGCCAGGGCACCAAAATAGTGCCATGGGATCTTTTACATTCACCTGAGAGAACAGACTCGGTTTAACGTCTCATTCTAAAGTCCGACAGTGCAGTACCTCCTCAGTACTGCGCTGGGAGGATCGACCTGGATTTTGTGCTCAAGTCTCTGGAGTGGGACCCACAACTTAGGTGGGAGTGCTACCAACTGATCCATGGCTGATGAGTGTGTATCTGAGGCGCTGATTGCTGACAACCTAGTGCTAATGCATAGTTTGTGTACCTGATGATTTGGTGGTGGAAACCTGCGTGCACATCAGAGCAGAGGAGTCTGTAGCCCAGAGTGAGAGGCCATCCTGATCAATAATGGGCTGCTATTCATTTGCCAGATGGGTTCAGCAGCCTTGAAAATTACCTACATTTCTGCCATAAATAGTTTGTTACCTATATAGACACATTATACTAAGATCAGTGTTGTCTTTTAAAAGAAAAGAAAGACTTGAATTTATATAGTGCCTTTCATGACCTTAGGACGTCCCAAAGCACTTTATACCCAATGAAGTACTTTTGGAGTGTAGTCACTGTTGTAATGTAGGAAACTCGGCAGCCAATTGCGCACAGCCAGTTCCCACAAAAAGCAATGTGATAATGACCAGATAATCTGTTTTTGTTATGTTGATTGAGGGATTGGCCAGGACACTGGTAACTTGTAAGCATCTCCTGGATTATAATGGCCCAAAAATTAGTCCCGCGACGCGAGAGTACACACTGTGTACTCTCGCGTATTCTGTCACCAATTGCCGGTTTTCTGCATGCACTGCGCATGCGCTGAAAACCGCACTTGGTTTTTGGAAAAGGGGGCGGTTCCTCGGTGCACCGCGTGCGCGCTACAGGCTGCGCGCACGCTATGCACTTAGTGCTTTGGACGCGCAGGTAAGGACGGAAGATTTTAGAAATGAAAAAAGGAGGAGTAAGACCCACTTTTAACAAGGTAAGTAGTGAATTAAGTATTATTTTGAATTTTTTTTAACAGGTATAGCTTTTTTAGAGACTTTAAAGACAGGTAAGTTTATTTTTATAACTTTTAAAAAGATTTTAAATTTTTTCAAAAATTTAATTTTTTATTTAAAATGGTTAATTTATTTAACTATACTTATTTTATTAATGTGATGGTTTTTTTTTAATTTAATTGAGGTTTAGCTGTTATTTTGGGGGTGTGTAAGATTCATAGCTTTCACAGCACGTATGTGAAACTTATGAATGGAAGATGGTGTGCTGCCATTGGCTCTAACTGAGTCACGTGAACCCACAGCTCGCACGAATTCACTACGCCGGTGGGATACGCAAGCACTGCCCAGCTGATGTCTAGAACATCAAGTTCGTGCGAGCTGGATCTGAAAAAGCCAACGCGGAGTGAGAGATCGCGGGGAAGCCTTACCCCCGCGTCAACACTCAGTCTTTAATTTCTGGGCCAATATATAATAAAAACAGAAAATACTAGGAACACGCAGCAGGTCAGGCAGCATCTGTGGAGAGAGAAACAGCGTTAACATTTCAGGTCGATGACCTTTCATCAGAACTGGAAGCAGTTGGAGATTTAACAGTGATTCTGATCGGAGGTTGTTGAACTGTTGAGGCTGGGAGGTTGCAAAGTGCCAAATTCAAAGATGACGTGCTGTTCCTCGGAATTATAATGTTGTTGACTCTTAGTCCATTTCAGCACTTCAACTCATATTTAATACTGACACCCAAGTATAATTAGAGCAGCCAGTGGTTTATCACACTGCCCTTTCTCCTCTGGTACCTGGGTTGAATTCAGCCCAGACTGATGAGATGAAGTATGCTCTCTTGGTGCACTGTGTGAAATGAGTTAGAGCAGATTTCCAGCAGGCACAAAACTGTACAAAATCACCATGGTCATGTAGAGAGGCTATAAGGATGGTTGGTGTGAAGAATAGGAACTTACCCTGGTGCAATAAAAGATGCTTTCTCAGGCAACTGTTAAACTACATTGTTGAGCAAAGTACAACTAACCCTCTGCTCCCAGGCCATGCTGTACCAGACCTCAAAGTACTCATAACTATCACTGGTTGCAAAAAGTGGAAAATGTTTAATTCTTCAGGACTGACCTGGATCAACAGTATGCCTACAAGAAAATATCTTGAGTTGTTTTAATGGTTGGGTGACATACCGTGAAATGTTGCCTTTGTGTGACAGATTTGCTTGCCCACATGAGAAGGTTTTTATCATAAGACCAGAATAACCCCTTTACTTTGGCTACCATTTCCCTGGGAAATCATCCTTATGTATTTTAGATTCCGGGGTTTCAATGTAATTATCTCATTGGGTTAGCCTTGTAAGTCATCTTCAAAAGAGAAAAAAATAAAATCTAATTTGGCAGAGCAGTCGCTTATAAACCTAGTTACTGCTTGCCAGATGGTCTGGCTGCAGCACTCGCATATATTCAACTCAGAATTAAATCAGCGAGCCAAAAAGTGGACATTAAATTTGCTAGGTAAGCTGCAGATTCCAGATATGCCAGATTAGTGAAGAACAAAAATAGGACAGATGAACATTTTCATTAATAATTTCCTAGAAATCAGAAAGAAGCGGCTTTTTAGATATTTATCTCCTCCTTAAATCAGGTTCTTGGCTCCATCATTTTGAAAGCCATCCAGCTGTGGAGGTCATTCTGTTTTTAGAAATATGCATCTAATCAATTCCATTGGTGTTTTTTTTGGATATGCTACTGCTATAAGATTATTATTTATGCAATCTGTATATTATGGGCACGCCCAGAGATTACTGGCACTGGAACATATTGCTGCTTTACATATCCTTAATTGCCCCGTCCTTGGGTAATCCCTTTGTTCTTACCGACTCCTGCATAAGAGCTGCTTTATTCTAGCAGCTCCAACAAAAGCTCTGACTTCAGTAAAGTCAATCTGACAGGGATGTTTTGGCGTGGTCGTGGTATCTGTAGGAAATTGCCATTTCTGAAAGATGTCTCTTAAGATATGCATTGCTTTAACTAAAACGATTGGTGAATATTTGGAGATTCTCCTTTCCCTCTTTTGGTGAGACTGATCTGGGGATGTCTTAATTTCCTTGCATTCTCCTTTGTAGTGACTTTGTGCAGAGCCAGATTCCATTGGCTGCAACTCCTACTTGTTGACACTCATTCTACTTTTCCAGTAGCACACAGCGATGAATATCCTCCAGCGTTTTCGGCATATTTACCATGCAGAAATGGCACAGGAATTTTTTTTTAACAAGGATATTCGGGTGGAAGATGTTTGTGCCACTTGTTTCTGCCACTTGTGCACCTTAAACACTCCCTCATGAGTTTCCTTGCATTTTTTTTAGTCTTCATGATCCACCTGCTGAATCTCCACTGGCCTGATTTGCATATATCAAAGTCAGAGCCAGTGGCACAGCAATTCTAAGTTTCCTGGGTGGGGGGTCAATTTTGGCTTTTGGGCGACCGATTGGCGGAGCGCGTTGGCTGACTGCCTATTCCGGGAGTGATGAGACCCCATCGCCATTTTGAGGCCCGGCCTCATTTAGATTTGCCGGGCGAGCTGCAGGGTGCCAGACGGACATCCGAATTGTGGCCTCGAGATGGGGCCGGGGCAGCCACCAGCAAGGCAAGTTGAAGGGCGGGGGAATCGCAATCATAGAGGGTGCGGGTCTGTACGGAGAAGGCTTCAATCAAGTCTGACCAAACATGGCAGTCTGGGCCCTATTTATGTTAGAGGCCCGATTTCCATACCAAAGAAGGCTTATCGTCTGCAATAACCTGCTCAGGGAAGAGAATCACAGCCACAGATGGCTTCTGGATGACGACATACACCTACTGCTCCTATGGATGATGACTCCAAGCTGAGTGCCCCGAAAAGCAGCAGAGAAGTACTACGATGAGGCACATGCGGCTACTAGGCTGTTGATTGTGAGACTATTGGGGTGTTGAAACCACGCTTTCGCTGCTTGGACCGATACCACCAGCAGATAGACACAACCACCAGTGACTGATGCCCACCTCTAACAGCACAGTCTAATGCTCCACGTTGATGTCCTCCACAGGCACGTGCTTAAAAAAAAGCCCAAAACTCTTGTCAGATTTTGAATTTACAAGATGTGATTCTGTCTTAAATTTAATGAAATGATCTATTTATAAAAATTAATTTGGCATAGGAGGAAATAGTATGCTTTTCATTGTGTGTCGGATAAGCCTTATATAACCTGACTCTCCGAGAGGAGCTAACCTATCCTCTTGGTATTTGTATCTCAACTGAAATTCAGTGCCCATGATGTAGAATTGTACATAATGGCCCAGAATGTTTTTTTTATTCATTTACGGGATGTAGGTGTCACTGGCAAGGCCAGCTTTATTGCCCATCCCTAATTGCCCTTGAGAAGGTGGTGGTGAGCCACCATTTCGGTTAAGAATCCACCACATTGCAGTGGGTCTGGAGTCACATATAGACCCAGACTGGGTAAGGACGGCAGATTTCCTTCCCTAAAGGATATTAGTGAACCAGATAGGTTTTTACGACAATCCAGTAGTTTCAAGGTCATTGACGTAAGAAAACTACTAGGCACTTGGTCTAAGTGTTAAACAAAGCTTTAATCAACTGTTTTTCAACATGGAGATCTAGGTGTGTCTTTCACTAGTTCCTGTTGAGGAATGTCCTAAGCAAGCTGGGCCCATGCCCGAGTATTTATACTCTCCCTGGACAGCGCCACCAGCAGGCCACCCAGTATTACTTCATACATGAATGACAAGATTCATGTCGGTCATTATTACTGATATTAGCTTTTTTTAAATTCCAGATTTATTTAATTAATTGAATTGAAATTCCCCAGCTGCCATGGTGGGATTCGAACTCATGGCTCCGGATCATTACACCAGGCCTCTGGATTACTAGTCCAGTAACATAACCGCTGTACTACAATTTGCTGCAATGGCGACATTGGCGACAAACGGCATAAGTTAGGTGCTCCCCGATCCTCCAGTAGTGAATTTGCGTCACAATTTGCTGGAAAAATAATTTGAATATGCCACAACGAGCATAATGGTGGAATAACAACAGAAAACGCTGGAAAAACTCAGCAGGCCTGGCAGCATCCGTGGAGAGAGAAAGAGAGTTAACGTTTCAGGTCGATGACCTTTCATCAGAACTGTGAAGAGCCGGAAATCAAATAGATTTAAGGCCAGAGTAAAGCTGGGAAAAGGGGGAGGGGATAAAAGAACAAAGGGGGAGATGAAGAGACATTAAGAGACATTAAGAGATATGCAAGGCTAGAGGTGGTGTAAATGTGACAGATTAAGGCTGAAAGAAGTGTGAAATCCACTGGCAGAAAGAAGGACAGCTGCCAGCTTCTAGGAGGAAAAAAAAAGGTGGGGGGGGGGCAAATAAAAGGGTGGAAAAAATAAAATATAAATGTGATTGGAGCTGAGGTTATGATCTAAAATTGTTGAACTCGATATTGAGTCCAGAGGGCTGTAGCGTGCCTAAACGAAAGATGAGGTGCTGTTCCTCGAGCTTACGCTGCGCTTCCGTGGAACAGTGTAATAGGCCGAGGACGGTGAGGTCAGAGTGGGAGTGAAGCGGTGAATTAAAGTGACAGGCCACCGGGAGCTCGGGGTCCCCCTTACGGACTGAACGGAGGTGTTCCGCAAAGCGGTCACCCAATCTGCGTTTGGTCTCCCCAATGTAGAGGAGACCACATCGTGAGCAGCGAATACAGTATACTAAATTGCAGGAAGTACAAGTAAATCGCTGTTTCACCTGGAAGGGGTGTTTGGGGCCCTGGACAGTGGGAAGAGGGGAGGTGTAAGGGCATGAGCATAATGGTGGATCAGGAGCAGCATGGCCAATGTCTGATACACATCCAAGGTACTGGGCCTGACACAGAATGGAACAACAGGTTATTTAACAGGGCCATATTTAGAAGCAGTATGTAAACCGCAGGTAAATGACTTGTAACGTATATGCAGATTTTAAAAAGAGAGAAATAGCCGGTGAGAATTAATAGACGATGAAAGCAGAAATTTGCCAAGTTCATGCCCCTCCTCCCACGATAAGGAGAGTACACGCCCCTCCTCCCACGATAAGGAGAGTACATAAATACACATCACAATTGCATTCACAAATATGAAATGCAGTACAGCTACAACACTGGCATCTATCCGACAATGTGGAAAACTGCCCAGGTATGTCCTGTCCACAAAAAGCAGGACAAATCCAACTCGACAATTACCGCCCCATCAGTCTACTCTCAATCATCAGCAAAGTGATGGAAGGTGTCATCGACAGTGCCATCAAGCAGCACTTACTCACCAATAACCTGCTCACTGATGCCCAGTTTGGGTTCCGCCAAGACCACTCAGCTCCCGACCTCATTACAGCCTTGGTCCAAACATGGACAAAGGAGCTGAATTCCAGAGGTGAGGTGAGAGTGACTGCCCTTGACATCAAGGCAGCATTTGACCGAGTCTGGCATCAAGGAGCCCTAGTAAAACTGAAGTCAATGGGAATCGGGGAAAACGCTCCACTGGCTGGAGTCATACCTAGCACAAAGGAAGATGGTTGTGGTGGTTGAAGGTCAATCATCACAGCCCCAGGACATCGCTGCAGGAGTTCCTCAGGGCAGTGTCCTAGGCCCAACCATCTTCAGCTGCTTCATCAATGACCTTCCCTCCAACATAAGGTCAGAAATGTGGATGTTCGCTGATGACTGCACAGTGTTCAGTGCCATTCGCAACTCCACAGATAATGCAGCAGTCCATGCCCGCATGCAACAAGACCTGGATGACGTTCAGGCTTGGGCTGATAAGTGGCAGGTAACATTCGTGCCTCACAAGTGCCAGGCAATGACTATCTCCAACAAGCGAGAGTCTAACCACCTCCCCTTGACATTCAATGGCATCACCGAATCCCCCACTATCAACATTCTGGGGGTCACCATTGACCAGAAACTTAACTGGACCAGCCACATAAATACTGTGGCAACAAGAGCAGGTCAGAGGCTAGGTATTCTGCGGCGAGTATCTCATCTCCTGACTCCCCAAAGCCTTTCCACCATCTACAAGGCACAAGTAAGGAGTGTGATGGAATACTCTCCACTTGCCTGGATGAGTGCAGCTCCAACAACACTCAAGAAGCTCGACACCATCCAGGACAAAGCAGCCCGCTTGATTGGCACCCCATCCACCACCTTAAACATTCACTCCCTCCACCACCGGCATACCGTGGCTGCAGTGTGTACCATCTACAAGATGCACTGCAGCAGCTCGCCAAGGCTTCTTCGGCAGCACCTCCCAAACCCGCAACCTCTTCCACCTAGAAGGACAAGGGCAGCAGGCGCATGGGAACACCACCACCTCTAAGTTCCCCTTCAAGTCACACACCATCCTGACTTAGAAGTATATCGCCGGTCCTTCATCGTCGCTGGGTCAAAATCCTGGAACTCCCTACCTAACAGCACTGTGGGAGTACCATCACCACACGGACTGCAGCGGTTCAAGAAGGCGGCTCACCACCACCTTCTCAAGGGCAACTAGGGATGGGCAATAAATGCTGGCATTGCCAGCGACACCCTGATCCCATAAAGGAATTTAAAAAAAAATACAGACATCTGATAATGTGAGGATGAATTGAAGTCTGTAGGGACAGAATGTCCAGCTCGGGTTTAATTTCATTGATGAGTTTGTACTGAAACAGTTGTTAGAAATAGCCAAGTTACGGCTATCTCTGAGTGCAAACCAATATGGTGGATATATTTTGTTTAATCAGAGTTCAAGATGGAATATAACATTAGTTATACAGCAAAAGCATACAACCGTGACAAGAAGCTGATACCGATCCGATCGGACACACGTGAGCAATTCTCTGACGAAAGGTCATCGATCTGAAACGTTAACTCTATTTCTCTCTTCAGAGATGCTGCCTGACCTGCTGAGTGTCTCCAGCATTTTCTGTTTTTATTTTATGAGCAATTCTCTTCTTCCTTTCGTCTAGAGCCTCCTTCTCTCTGAGTACAAGCTCTCTCTCTCTTTCTCTTCTGTCTGTATCCTTCTTTGATCTTATGAGGCCGAACCAGAAACCTGTTCGCTTCAGAGTGTTACCTCCTTTATGACGTAGCAAATGTTTACGTAAACTTCCCCAAACTTCCTTCCGTTATCTTCGCAAGCAGTTCTGTTAAGCTAACTTCAAATCCTACCTTAGCATTATACGTAAAATACATAAACAAGGTTCAAGTCTTAATTTAAAAACAACAGATAATCGCTTCGCAACAGGGAGATTGTATATAGTACATATACATCCGTAGGAAACCAAAACATTCGCACTTCTATGCATCTATCTGGTCCGAGGAGACATTCTGTCTGCAATTCGAACATAACCATTTAAACACAGAATTTTTCGCGTCACAGTTTTAATCACATAACCATATACATTTTTAGGCATCTTTAGTTTCTAACACAGTATTGGCATTAAGGGGCCTATATCATCTGTCTGAGGCTGAACCACACTGTTCGCAACCTTGGTGTCATATTTGACCCTGAATGAGCTTCCGACCACATATCCGCGGCATAACTAAGAACGCCTATTTCCACCTCCGTAACATCACCCGTCTCCGCCCTTGCCTCTGCTCATCTGCTGCTGAAATCCTCATGCATGCCTTTGTTACCTCTAGACTTGACTATTCCAGTGCACTCCTGGCTGACCTCCCACATTCTACCCTACGTAAACTTGAGGTGATCCAAAAGTCTGCTGCCTGTGTCCTAACTCGCACCAAGTCCCGTTCACCCATCACCCCTGTGCTCGCTGACCTACACTGGCTCCTGGTTAAGCAACGCCTCAATTTCCAAATTCTCATCCTTGTTTTCAAATCCCTCCATGGCCTTGCCCCTCCCTATCTCTGTAATCTCCTCCAGCCCCACAACCCCCCGAGATATCTCCACTCCTTTAATTCTGCCCTCTTGAGCATCCCTGATTATAATCGCTCAACCTTTGGTGGCCGTGCCTTCTGTTGCCTAGGCCCTAAGCTCTGGAATTCCCTGCCTAAACCTCTCCGCCTCTCTACCTCTCTTTCTTCCTTTAAGACGCTCCTTAAAACCGACCTCTTTGACCAAGCTGTTGGTCACCTGCCCTAATTTCTCATTATGTGGCTCAGTGTCAATTTTTTTTGTCTTTTAATACTCCTGTGAAGCGCCTTGGGACGTTTTACTACGTTAAAGATCCTATATCAATACAAGTTGTTGTTGTATGCATAGGGTTGTTTCGCGAATTGCGTTCAGCTCTAGCCATATTTCATTACCAGTTGAAATGTATGCTTAGTGCATGAGCGCAATAAATATTAATATAAAAATTTTAGTCAGGGGAAAATCAGTATATGGCTGGATGTCAAAACACTTATTTTATTACTTAATTGAGGATTAGATTTCATTTTAAGTTCCCAGAAGAAGTCAGTAAAAATGTGGCTGCAGCGATCAGAGTAGCTTTAATTCAGCAAACTCGATCTTGCCATTGATTTTAACGGGGGGTGGCGGAGGTATGATCAGCTTTTTTGGTGAGGGTCTCTGTGGAGCAGCAAAAAGTCCCAGTAAATTATGGTTTGACATACGTAATGGCATAAGTCACGCATGCCATAATTTGCTTGAATTTCTGCACCACAACAATGGCGTACGCCAATGGTGCAAGTTTTCAGCAAATTCAGGTCCATAGTGTCTCCAACGTGAATTATTAATGTTTTTCGTTTGAATTGGAATAAATTCTACATTCCATAGTTCTTTTGTTTATACGACGCATAGACTTCCAGGGTTCCTGCCCTCTACTGCCCCCCCCCCCCCCCCCCCCCCCCCCCCGCTCTGGGCAGGTCAAAAACTTAAAATTCCGGCCATTGTGTGGTTGTCTTTAAAAAGAAAGAAAATGCAAGTGCTGGAAATCTAAAATAAAAATAGAAAATTCTGCTAGTGCACAGTAGACCTGTCAGCATCTGTAAAGAGAAAAGACAGGTTAATATTATGGATTAGACCCTGTGTTCTGACACAGGCTCCACAATGTTAACCTATGTTTTTGTTTTACAGAAGCTGATTGACCTACATGTTACTTCCAGCATTTTCTGTTTTCTTTTTATTGTGAATTGGAAAGTGCTCTTTTAAAGTCGAAGGCAAAATTGCAAGTAAAAAATGTTCAGAAATGGCCCTTTCAATACTTGCTATATACTCCATACGCTCAATGTAGAGAGGCAATATGCTTTAGATATTAAGTAACGTGGAGTCAAATTTTCTCTCAATGGTGTTAATGGGAACAATGCTGACTGAAAATACTCTAACATACCACTTGGTATATTTTCCACCTGCGGCAGTAACTGCCAAATTAAGATGTTCAGATGACCATCTGGTATTGTTCCAGTACTATGTAGGCCAAAAGCTTTGCAACTACTAGCACTAAAGAGCTTATGGAGCGTGTTCCATTCTCCTCTTCCTAATGCAATTTTAACAGAGGTCTGATAGCTAGCTCGTTGAGCACAGGTCTCTGGCCATGTTAGAGGAGTATTTTTCTGTTAGCGGTGGTAACTATTGAAAATGTTTTTTAAAATATCAGTATAGATATAATTCTGCTACCTCACATCCAATTACCCCAGTCTGCTACTTCTGTTTAGAAATCAATTCTGACAGTTGAAAATGGTTTTATTTGGCAGCCGCTATTACCTGCAGAAAATATTCATTCAAAAAATGGGCCATGCACTTCATGTCAGAAGAAGAATCCAGGCCCTTATGTCTGGTAGGTGTTTAATAAAAATGAATAAGTAAAGACCACTGAGCAATGTCTGGTCCTTGTGAGATAAATTACGTTGCCCATTGAAGATCCTCTACTTAGCCTGATCCATCCACATGATTTTTAAAGCTGTAATCCTTCCAGGCATGTTCAATTCTTGTAAACCATCTTAATGAGGCTTGGAACTGTGCTTTCACTTTGAATAAGCTGTTAATTATGTTTAGAGGAAGATAAAAAGGGGGGGGGGGGAAATGCTAAAATTAAAAATTAAATCCTGAAAGAATACAATGTATTGCTTGTTAGTATGATGACATTTTTGTTCGGAGGCTAGAATAGTTTAAACTGGCACAGTGTGATGTGTACGCATGTAATAAAAAGCAACTGGCTCTTGGTACACTCTTGTTTTTGTTGCTCACTCTCAGTATAACTATCTTGCTGATAATTTCAAATGGTTAGCTCTACTGAGGGTCAGCAAACCTCTTAGTTCTCAGTGTTGAAGTGAACTATAAAGGTTTTAAGCACGTTTTGCATGCCATATTTGGGGTGATCATTCCCATTATAGTTTGCCAGAATATCTCTGTAGGGTTATCGTCACTGATCGTATAGTATGATGTTATGAATCAGCTTAACCTCAATACATTATGGGTATAATGATTCTTATCTGATAATTTTCCACCATGTTGTGTTTTGTTAAAATGCAATGTACTGAATACTTCAACTATTGAAGAATTGTAAAAAAAATTGTTGATAAACGTTAATTAAGGAAAACGTAGAAACACAACTATGATTGGTATGCATGTATTCAAGTTTAATGGACATGATTCATTATTTATGAATTCAAAATGAGAAAAGAAGATTCATTTTAGTGAGTCAGAACAGTTAATTCTGAAAAGTAAGTGAAAAATGATGTGACTCATCTCGGCTGGTTCACAAGTTCATGAGTGAGCTTTGGTGTAAAAGTGACAGTGATGTGCCAGAGCTTCTGAGAAAACAGAAGGATGGGGAAAAATGCTAAAAATATGATCTATATTTACAACCAATAGTCAAGACCACTGAATTGAGTTTTCTCATAAAAAATCTATGGAATCACAGAATACATTCACCAGTGAAAAGCTCATGTAATAATAACAGAATTTGATCAATTCGACCCTCCTAAAACATTGGACCTAATTATAAAATTAAATGGAATTACGTAATTCTATCTCCAAAATATTGGTAAAAATTCCAGACTCTCTCGTAATAAAAACAAAGTTAGACTTATTCAATAATCAATGGGGTAGAAATTGGACCGAGTTGAGCTCGTTTTCCACCCAGAAAACAGGGACACAGAGGTACAATTTAGAGGGCCAACCTTTGGCATCTGAACAGTGTTGGAAACATGTCCAGTAACATTTTAGTTTGGGCACTCTAGAGGCACCCCTGGTTCCAGCCTAAAACAGCCATTAAGCCTCTTGCATATGCTAATGAAGAGCCTAATATCTGTTTAACGTCCCTATCCTAAAATTGGGCTGCCCTGAGTGATGCAGGCACTGGCCCTGCTACGTTTAGCTTTTCCAGGAGCATATGCGGCCTAACAAGTGGCAGCCACCAAAAAGGTAAGATTTTCTTTTTTTTTTTACAAAGCCTTCATGTGGAGCCAGAAGGAGCAGAATTGCTTCACCCGGATCCACAGTACTCCTGAGGGACACTGCCGGCCCACAATCACTCCCCTCCCTTGATCTCCTTTCAACCCAGCAGTTACCTGAGGGCTCCTGCTGGCCTTCCAGCTGTCCAAAATGGACCTCCAGTGAGCTGCCTGGGGGCACATGGTAAGCGTTGGGCCTTGGGCCTGCCTGCTTGGGTGCAACAATTATTCCCTGTGCCCAGTTTGGGCTGGCTTAGCGGTGCTAACACATTTCTACGCTACAAATACTTTATATAAAAGGGATTTCTAAAGAGAGTAGAGGCTCAAAATTGTACATTTATTTTGGAATGGTTTTTTAAAAAGTTATAAAGTATTTCATATCAGTTTATAAAAAAATCAGTTAAAGTCAGAGTAGCTTTGTGGAACCTGCTCATTATTGCACCCAATTTCTCAGATGCCAATAAAGATTGTTAGTAGGGGACCATTTTAAAAAGTACATCGTTCAGCCCTAAAAATCTGTTTCATTTCTGGTTTCACTTTCTATAGCTGTAATTTTTAAAAACTGGTGGCTCAATTAATTTTAAAGGGGGTGGAAGAACAGAGACCTGGGGGTGTTTGTGCACAAATCTTTGAAGGTGGCAGGACAGGTTAACAAAGCAGTCAATAAAGTATATGGGATCCTGGGCTTTATAAATAGAGGTCATGATGCGGAGATGCCGGTGTTGGACTGGGGTGGACAAAATTGAGAGGTCGCACAACACCAGGTTATAGTCCAACAGTTTTATTTGAAATCACAAGCTTTCGGAGCTTACTACTCCTTCGTCGGGTGAAGTAAAAAGATACAGAATCGCCAAAGCATATATAGATAGAGAACAATGCATGTGTACCTTACAATTGCAGACAACTAAATTAAATCATCCTGACTATCTGCCGAGGTGTGATAAAGTTAATCAGGTCAGCCAGGAAGGTACCACATCAAAGACATAGCAAGATACAACTGAGATAATGAGGTGGAGTCGCAGGGGGTCCAACGTGTCAAAAGCTGCCGTCTGTATGTAAAACGATAAGCTTTAAAATTTTTACTTTTTTACTGGGAAAATTTTTACTTTTTTACTGGGAATCACATCTGTGAACAAGCCAACGACAATTCGAGTCCGGATCACGTCATGTATCGTGACATAAACCCAAGATCCCGGTTGAGACCGTCTTCATGAGTGCGGAACTTGGCTATCAGTTTCTGCTCGATGATTTTGTGTTGTCGTGTGTTCCTAAGGTTGCCTTGGAGAACGCTTACCCGCAGATCCGAGGCTGAATGTCCTTGACTGCTGAAGTGTTCCCCGACTGGGAGGTAACAATCCTGCCTGGCGATTGTTGCGCGGTGCTCGTTCATACGTTGTCTCAGTGTCTGCATGGTCTCGCCGATGTACCATGCCGCGGTGCATTCTTTCCTGCAACGTATGAGGTAGACAACGTTGGCAGTCACATGAGTATGTACCATGTACCTGGTGGGTAGTGTCCTCACGTGTGATGGTGGTATCTGTGTTGATGATCTGGCATGTCTTGCAGAGTTTGCCGTGGCAGGGTTGTGTGGTGTCGTGGTCGCTGTTATCCTGAAAGCTGGGTAATTTGCTGCGAACGATGGTACTTCTGAGGTTAGGCAGCTGTTTGAAGGCAAGTCGTGGAGGCGTGGGGATGTCATCAAACCAGCGGACAAAGGAGGAGCCATCGTCATACAGAACAGAATGGACTATTGTAAAGAAGCATACCGACAACTGGACAACCAGGAACACTACAGACAGCTACCCGCAGATCCGACCAAAGAACACACCCGCCAACTCAATAGACTGATCAAGACCTTCGATCCAGACCTTCAAAACATCCTACGCGCTCTCATCCCACGTACTCCCCGCGTGGGAGACTTCTACTGCCTCCCAAAGATACACAAAGCCAACACACCCGGACGTCCTATCGTATCAGGCAATGGAACCCTGTGTGAGAACCTCTCTGGATACGTCGAGGGCATTCTGAAACCCATCGTACAGGGAACCCCCAGCTTCTGTCGCGACACTACAGACTTCTTACAGAAACTCAGCACCCACGGACCAGTTGAACCAGGAACACTCCTCGCCACGATGGACGTATCGGCACTCTACACCAGTATCCCCCACGATGACGGCATCGCTGCGACAGCCTCAGTACTCAACACCAACAACAGCCAATCTCCAGACGCCATCCTACAACTCATCCGCTTCATCCTTGACCACAATGTCTTCACCTTCGACAACCATTTTTTTACCCAAACACACGGAACAGCCATGGGGACCAAATTCGCACCCCAATACGCCAACATCTTCATGCACAAGTTCGAGCAAGACTTCTTCGCTGCACAGGACCTCCAGCCAACGCTGTACACCAGATACATCAACGACATTTTCTTCCTTTGGACCCACGGCGAAGGATCACTGAAAAGACTACACGATAACATAAACAAGTTCCATCCCACCATCAAACTCACCATGGACTACTCCTCAGAATCGGTTTCATTCCTGGACACACGAATCTCCATCAAAGACGGACACCTCAGCACTTCACTCTACCGCAAGCCCACGGACAACCTCACGATGCTCCACTTCTCCAGCTTCCACCCTAACCACGTTAAAGAAGCCATCCCCTATGGACAAGCCCTGCAAATACACAGGATCTGCTCAGACGAGGAGGAACGCGATGGACACCTACGGACGCTGAAAAACGCCCTTGTAAGAACGGGATATGACGCTCGACTCATCGATCGACAGTTCCGACGGGCCACAGCGAAAAATCGCATAGACCTCCTCAGAAGGCAAACACGGGACACAACCAACAGGGTACCCTACGTCGTCCAGTACTTCCCCGGAGCGGAGAAACTACGCCATGTTCTTCGCAGCCTTCAACATGTCATCGATGACGACAAACACCTCGCTAAGGCCATCCCCACGCCTCCACTACTTGCCTTCAAACAGCCGCCTAACCTCAGAAGTACCATCGTTCGCAGCAAATTACCCAGCTTTCAGGATAACAGCGACCACGACACCACACAACCCTGCCACGGCAAACTCTGCAAGACATGCCAGATCATCAACACAGATACCACCATCACACGTGAGGACACTACCCACCAGGTACATGGTACATACTCATGTGACTCGGCCAATGTTGTCTACCTCATACGTTGCAGGAAAGAATGCACTGCGGCATGGTACATCGGCGAGACCATGCAGACACTGAGACAACATATGAACGAGCACCGCGCAACAATCGCCAGGCAGGATTGTTACCTCCCAGTCGGGGAACACTTCAGCAGTCAAGGACATTCAGCCTCGGATCTGCGGGTAAGCGTTCTCCAAGGCAACCTTAGGAACACACGACAATGCAAAATCATCGAGCAGAAACTGATAGCCAAGTTCCGCACTCATGAAGACGGTCTCAACCGGGATCTTGGGTTTATGTCACGATACATGACGTGATCCGGACTCGAGTCATCGTTGGCTTGTTCACAGATGTGATTCCCAGTAAAAAAAGTGTAAATTTTCCCAGTAAAAAAGTAAAAATTTTAAAGCTTATCGTTTTACATACAGACGGCAGCTTTTGACACGTTAGACCCCCTGCGACTCCACCTCATTGTCTCAGTTGTATCTTGCTATGTCTTTGATGTGGTACCTTCCTGGCTGACCTGATTAACTTTATCACACCTCGGCAGATAGTCAGGATGATTTAATTTAGTTGTCTGCAATTGTAAGGTACACATGCATTGTTCTCTATCTATATATGCTTTGGCGATTCTGTATCTTTTTACTTCACCCGACGAAGGAGTAGTAAGCTCCGAAAGCTTGTGATTTCAAATAAAACTGTTGGACTATAACCTGGTGTTGTGCGACCTCTCAATTTTATAAATAGAGGCATAGGGCAGAATTTTCATTGACCCGTGGAGGCGGGTTTGGAGGCGTGTGGGGTGGGAAAATAGCAGATGCAGGGATCCCGCCCCCAACCCGCCTCCATGCCAATTTCACAGGAGGTGGGTACCCGACCTGTGCTGGGACCCACCTCCCCGAGGCGGGAAGGAGATTAGTGCCAATAAACTGCCAGTTAACAGGCAGTTTTTTGCCTAATCCCTATTTTTGGCCCTGAAGTGTGGGCTTCCCGACAGGTCCGAACCACGCCGATTTAGTGAGGCGGACCGTCGGTTTGGAGGGGTCGAGGTGTGCAGGTGAGTGATGGGTGCATGAGTGCAGAGGTAAGTGTGTTTTTTGTGTGTGAAGTGTTTTAAGAACTTGTACTTACCTTAACTTTGTCCTGCAGGCTAAGGTGTCGGGAGTCCCTCACATCCACGGCACAGAAAGCAGAATGACCGCGGAGCTGTCAAAAGCTGCAGTCTCTGCTTTCTGTGCTGGATTGATTTCTAACTGAGTCTAAGTACAGGGACTCGCGTTAGAAATCATAGTCAGTGTTTGACAGCTTCACAGAGCTGTCAAACGCTGAAATTTCATCTGTCAAAAGCTCTTGACAGATGAAATTTCAGTGGTTGACGTCACCTGTATCCAAGGGACCCTTGATTGGCCTGCTTAGCCCGCTAGGCGGGCTTAACAAGGTCAATCAAGGGAAAATACAGTGGGTTGGCCACAAGTCAATGGAGGCGGGACTACAACCCAAAAAGTGGGAGTCCCGCCTCCATCACGTCCCCATTGACAAAATCCAGCCCATAGAGTACAAAAGCCATGAAGTTTTGCTGAACCTATATTAAAACACTAGTATGGCCCCAGCTGGAGTATTGTCCAATTCTGGGCACCACACTTTAGGAAGGATGTGAAGGCTTTGGACAGGGTACAGAAGAGATTTACTAGCATAGTTCCAGGGATGAGGGATTACAGTTATGTGGATAGACTAGAGAAGCTGGGGTTGTTCTCCTTGGAGCAGTGAAGGCTAAGAGGAGATTTGATAGGGGTGTTTAAAATAATGAAGGGTTTAGATCGAGTAAATAAAGAGAAACTGTTTCCAATGGCTGAAGGGTCGATAACCAGAGGGCACAGATTTAAGGTGATTGGCAAAAGAACCAGAGGCGACATGAGGAAAAACTTTTTCATGCAACGAGTGGTTAGGATTTGGAGTGCACTGCCTGATAGGGTGGTGGATACAGATTCAATAGTAGCCTTCAAAAGAGAATCGGATAAATACTTGAGGGAGGAAAATTGCAGGAATATGGGGAAAGAGCGGGGGAGTGGGACTAACTTGATTCCTCGATGGACTGAATGGCCTCCTTCTGTGCTGTACTATTCTATGATTGTAATCTGGGGCAAAGATAATTGTTTTAGAACTTTTTTGTTGTATGTCATGCAGCTCAACAGGAAACGGCTGATCCCTCAAAAATTAATCTGTCATTTTAAGATGGCACATATGTTAATTAAATATGCTTCACGGTATTTTAAGACAAGAAAAGAAGTGCACATTATTACATTAAACAAGTCAAACCCTGAACAAAGCTTCAGGAAGTAGTTCTGAGCATTCAAGTATTGGCCTCACTGCTGTTCAGGTGGCTATAAGATGGATATAGATGAGGAAGGTCATTTGGTCCATCTTACTCATCCATAAGGAACCTACAACCCGCATCACTATATCCTTTGTTTTTTAAATGATTCTAAGGGGTAGATTTTGTTTATGGGTGATAGCAAATCGGCAGCCCATTTTACATCTCTCCCCATTTTTATGTCCATTGAAATAAATGCTTTTATTTTAAAGTAATCCAATACTCCCACCAATATTTGACCCACAAATGCAAGTCTCAGGGTGGCTCCTTGGTGGTGAAGACTATCTTCTGGAGCTGTGGCTCATAACAGCATCTGCTGTGACCCGAGTAATAATTGAGCGCACCACCAGCATGTTGACGTAGTGCTTTAGGTGCCTGGATAGATCTGGGAGCATCCTGCAAGATTTCAAGCCTCAGGGTAGGGTGCTGCATGCTGCGCAGCTTTGCCCTGCAAAGAGGTATCATTATGGAGGTCCTGTGAGAACAAGCTCACCAGGTGCAACAAGGGGACCACCAAGAGGAGCAGTAAGTGTCTGAAGAGGCTGCAGAATAGAACCTGATTCCAGCTGCAAACACCATTTAACAAGCTCTCATGCAGGATACCACCAAAATGCATGGGCCACATTTCCAAGTTAACAGTTCTATCTACATTTTCCCCATGCCTTCCACAAATAAGCCTTCACCTACACTATCTTAAATCTTTCAGGCAACTAATTTCTCTGATTCATGCCACTTGATTAAGTATGTCCACAAACCTTTGTAAAAGCATTCTCTATTCACACAACTTCAGTGTAACTAGATTTTTAATAACCAAACATGTCATGTGTGTGAGTGCCGACCGTTTGCTTCCACAATACTTCTGCTTGGTGACAGTATGTGATGCATATGCTCTTAAATCTAATCATGTGCTTCTCTAGGTGCTACTTAAGTGGCAAGAATATGTGAGGGGGCTGTTTGGCTAATGTGTGTACATAAGTCCCTCTTGGATTTGAGGTGGCTCTTCCCTCTTAGCAGCTGAGTCATGAGATGGACCATCTACAGGCTCCATCATTTCCACAACTATGTGGGCAGCTAGCCCTATACACTTTCTTCCAGGTGCGTAGCCATTGGAGGTGGCCAGCATGAAGGTCCAGATGTACTGCTGCCTTGACACGGATGATATCCTAATCCGATTGTGATCGTGGTAAACTATCCCTCCTCAGCCTTCTCGACCTGTCTGCAGCCTTTGACACGGTTGACCACACCATCCTCCTCCAACGCCTCTCCTCCATCGACCAGTTGGGTGGGACTGCCCTCACCTGGTTCCATTTTTATCTATCCAGTCGTATTCAGAGAATCACCTGCAATGGTTTCTCCTCCCGCTGCTGCACTGTTACCTTTGGAAACATTTCTGAGGCAATGTCGGAGAACAGATCTTTATATTTACAAAGCAGTTATGGTTGTTCATTGTTCAAAGACATAAAGAGGTCATGTATTTTTCCAGTTAGTTCAGTATATTGCAAATCATTTTGGATGCCAATGGCAGTCTGTTTTGTTTGTAATTTAACTTAAAATGGCGTTTGACATGCCATTGTCGAAATTTAATTTTGACTCACTTCATGTACGAATTTAATCCAGATTGGCACCCACTACCTTTAGTCTTGCCATTTCATTACTCTCACATATCCAGTATTGACATCTTTGGCTCTGTTCAGCTGCAATCAAAGCTGAGTCCAATCTGGCAGTGAGTGAGCATCTTTGTTGCTGTGGCCAAGACCCTGAAGAAGAAGAATTGCGACGACCATGCCAGTAAGGCAGTCTCATCACTATATAATCTAATTACAATCTAATTACAAGGAGAGTTATTTATATTTCCAACAAGGACTTTTCAGAGAGACAACTTTGAGGAAAGAACAACACACCATTGCATTAGAGTGACATGATGATCACTGTATACAACACTTAATATCATGAATGAAAGCCATTAGGAAGCAGTGTTGGATTGACTGACGTTTCCTAATAGCCAGTAGTATCATGGCAACTTGATGAATTGCCTAGGTCCTGTACATTTTATCCAGTTTCAATATATCTTGGACTACCAACTGTAGATAATCATATTTATAAAATATTGGAGTAAAAAATGTACATTTTTGGAACCTCTGGCAGTTGCCTGGTTTGAGGATGGAATTTCAAAAGAACAACAATTCGTCTTCTAATTTGGCAGTGTTTAGTTCTGAGAGCTCATGAATGAAGGTGTCCTGCTGGGGTTGACATATGGTCATTATCAGGTTGATGTAGAAATAGGCAAATCCATGGCATACAGCCCTATTTACATGGTACCATTCATGCTGCTTTGAAGCTGGTTTGGACTTTGTAGGACAAGCCATCTTATCATTGCCCTTGCATAACAGAAACTGAGTTGTAGCTATGGGTTCCATGCTGATTGGTCATCAATCTTGGTGCGAAGTAAAAGCAGCTGATATGAGATGGGTCTGCTGTTGATTTACACTGTATGCCCCCAGGCAGTGTGGTAACTGCACATAGTGCAGTCCTGGCACTACTTAGTGCCTGATGGTCAGATTTGAAAGGTCAGACGTCTACAGTTGTATAGATGCTGCAAAGAACAGACCATTTCTCCAAATTAGCCGACTGAAACTACCCTGGATCACGGAATGGTGCATCCAACCGAGGAAACTAATGGGTTGCTTAACATTGGATTGATTTAGCACTGGGTTTATTTTTCAACATATCAGAATTGAAGATTGTTTAATGGTAGAAAATAGTTCTAAATATAAAGGGGTGACCTAATAGAGGTCTTTAAAATTATGAAAGGTTTTGATAGAGTAGATACAGAGAGAATGTTTCCACTTGTGGGGAAGAGCATAACTGAAGGCCATCAATATAAGATAGTCACCAAGAAATCCAATAGGGAATTCAGAAGAAACTTCTTTACCCAAAGAGTGGTGAGAATGTGGAACTCGCTACCACAGGGAGTGGGTGAAGTGAATAGTATAGATGCATTTCAGGGGCGGTTAGATAAGCATATGAGGGAGAAGGGAATAAAGGGTTGTGCTGATAGTTTGATGAGGAAAGACTGGAGGAGGCTCGAGTGGAGCATAAACGCCGGCATGGACTGGTTGGGCCGAATGGCCTGTTTCTGTGCTGTATATCTTATGTAATCCTATGTAAATAGTTACATTTATAAATAAGAATAACATTGATTTCACTGGCCTCAGTCTATTTATATATTAAGTTTTTAAAATTAATTCTATTATAATGAGCATTATTGAATTGAATCCAGTTTACTTACTGATTGTCAAAATCTGATGGAGGGGACTAAACCCTAGGGTGCGGATTATCACGCATTATATGTGACTACTGGGTTCACACATAGGAAATCCTAAAACATCCAGCTACTTGTTTAAAATAAAAGCAGAAAATGCTGTAAATAACACAGCAGCATCTGGCAAGGGAAAAAAGTAGGTGAACATTTTTGGTTGGACCCTCCCTGTCACAACTTATTTCAGATTTCCAGCATTTCCTTTTGCAGTTACTAAGCTGATGACTGTTCATAAGAAGCAGTTATGCTACCAACCTTAGAGAGAACACAGCCTCCATAGTCTGAATGAAGAATCAACTGAGTGGTGCTGAAGATGAATTTTAAAAATAGATTGTTGGCAGAAAAAAAAAGACAAGCAGGCAGTAAGGCCCTATTTGAAGCATAGCATTATAAAACTGGTAGATATCATGGATATTAGCGAGATAACTGGTTTTATCTAAAACAGCTAGACGAAACAACGAAGGACAGGGTGGGGATACAGAGGGGAAAAAAAGTAATCTTGTCTGAGGCGGTGGGAACAATATGGAAGACCAGTTAGCTTTAAATCATTTTATTATATATTTTCAAAAATGCTTAATCATTCATTTCAGGCATAAGTTCGTTGTACTTTGGTCTGTGGCACTGATTTTTTTGAGCACGAGGCACTTCTATAAATCACTTGTCTCTATTCCTTAGTGCAAGAGACTGAGACTTCCATATTATTTTCCCGGGGCATGTTTAAGGCTGCAATTATACTGTAGTATCAGACTGAGACAGGTGGATGTAGTGTGAAAAGCTGCTTTTATACCTTGTTGTAAATCACTCTACTTGCTGGGACAGAGCTTTGTGCAGTTTTTTTTATATTTTAGGAGAGTGCCCGCTTTATCAATAATTACATAAAAGTGCGCAGGAGGACCCGTGAACTGAGTGACCGATTTTTAAACTGGCTTCACACAGGACTGGAGTTTTATTCCACAGAAGACATGTTCTAGAATTCCCTCCATAAACCTCTCCATTTCTCACTCTTCCTTTTAAGACCATCCTTAAAAACCTGCCTCTTTGACCAAGCTTTTAGTCACCCCTCCTAATATCTTTGGCTCAGTGTCAATTTTTGTCTGATTACGCTTCTGTGAGGCCACTTGGGATGTTTTTCTGTGCTAAAGGCACTATTTAAATACAAGTTGTTGTTGGGACTGAAGTTACTTCCTGCACCCAGTTTCTGAAAAGAACCAATTGTTAATGAGGACTAACATAATGAAGGCCAGAAATTGCATGCTCATAGTGGGATAATATATCCCTTATGTAGTTTATATTTAGTCGATATAAACTACTGTGAAATATTCACTAACATTTCCACTGACAAAATCAGCCCATATTGATACTTAAAATATTGGTACAATTCTAATTCCAAACACTAAGCACAATACAAGAATAGGCTGTGAAAGTAGAACAGATGGTAATAATTCCTGGAACATCATCAGATACTATGTTAATAATGGAGGCAGCTGCCATTGGTTTGATTTTAGTGCTGCTTTTAATTGTGTTAACTAAATAGTGGCAATACTATACAGTCTATAAGCTGTGTATGTGCCTTAAGGAGTGAAATGAGACAAACATGCATGAGTGTCTGCTGCTGTTTTCATTTTGGGTGGACGTGGGGAAAATCATTGTTCAGTTCTTTTCTTCATTTTATTCTTGCTGTAATTTTATTATTTTATCACTTCCAGCAGGGGTTCACTGAATAGCAGACCCTGGTCAATCCCTCCCTTCCCCAAGCCTAAGGCATTGAGGCCAATTTTAGTTGGTTCTTTGCTTACCAAACTGAAGTTGGTTACTTCAATATTGACCAGAGATCAAAACTCAGATCTTCCTACTCTTGTGTATCAGTACTGTACTATGTGGTGAGTTTACTCCATGAGAAAGCTGCAGTCTTCTTTTGATAATTCAAAGTCATTCTTTGCACAGGGGAAAAAAAAATATCCAGTAATTCAAATTAACTGATTTTGAATTAAGAGTAAATTGTATTAGAAAGCTATTATATTTCTTTTCATTTAGTTTTGTAATATCATGAGATGGACTTGCGTTAAATAGTTACTACCAAGGAAGCAAAGTTTCTAATTTAATATTGTTCTGGTATGAAGTCTATTCCTATCAAGTCAGACTTTGCTTTGGTCAAGTCCTTTTTTATGTAAGTCAACTATAACGCAACCCGAAACTTGTATACAACTTGGATAATACGAAAAGATGAGATGCATTTGATATTGGGCATTCTTTGGGGAAAAAAATAGCGTAATGCTCTTAGAAGTTAAAATAGATACTTTTTATGCAGAGTTAAAAGCAAATGTGTTATTGGATAACAGGATCACAGGAATGAATCAGATTAGCAACTAGGCACATGTTGGCTATTGTACTTCTGGAATTTGTTGGAAATTTGGCTGTTTTGCTTAATTAAAATTGCTTAACTTTTTTTAAAGGCAAAGCATATAATCTGATGGAAAATAATTGGAAATGAACCCCATTTTTGACATGGTGCAGGTTTCATCTGTAAAAAGTGTTAGAAGACATATGTAAACATTGACTGATTTAAAAAATATAAGATAATAGACAGTGAAACTGGCTACTTTATAAATTGCAAAAATGAAGATTGTACACTCTGAACATCAAATCAGTACCATTGAATTACTGCTTTCTCATCTCGGTCAATATTTATAATTCTGTACAATATATGCTATTTAGAAATTTTCCATGTCTATATAGTCTCTTAGTACTTTTGCATCAGTTATTTTTCTTTTTTCAAAAAGTTATTCTCTTGTTCAAAAATGACTTGCGTACAAACATACAATAATATCGGACAGGAAAAGAACAACCATTTCATCCAGCCTGTCCCATACAGTCCTGATACCCAAGACATCACGGTAGGGACACTCTCTACCTATCCGGAGCCATATAATCTCCTGGGAGAGGCAACAAAACAGGCCAATTAGGGGGAAAAAAAAGAATTTGTCTTCTCCGACCTCTTTAGGCAGTCAAAACTAGTCCAGGAGACCACATTGATGCTGACTTACATTACTTGGTACCGACCTCTTGTCCAACGTGTTCTCCGCCCCAGCCAGAAACCGATCCAGCTCTTTCTTGAAGATTTACAGTGAATCAGCATTCACTGCACGAGCCGGCAACCTGTTCTATTGGTCTACTGTTCTCTCGGAAAAAAAGATCCGACTTAATCTAACCTCGTTCTGCCCTTGCCTAACTTGTAAGTGTGACCACTGGTCGTACCTAACCTATCCAGTTGAAATCATTTGTCCACATAAACACAGACTAGTCCTGTCATTATTATATAAACTTCGATCAAATCGCTCCTGAGACAACGCTTCTGTAAAGTATACAGACCCATCTCTTTAGGCCTATTTGGGCAGCTAAGGTGTTTTAAACTGAGAAATCAATCTTGTGGCCTTCCTCTGCACCCTTTACAAAGCCTCATATCCCCCACCATGTGAGGGGATCAAAACTCAACACAGTATTCTAAATGTGGCCTAATGAAGCTCTTGTACAAGGACAAAATGATGGCTTGGAGTTTATGCTAGGTTGCACTGGTTTTTTTCACTAAATTCGCTTGAAATTGGCCAAACCAGCGCAAAGATCACGGCATTTTAGGCGCAAATTATGTCCAGCGCAAACAGAGTTTCCGTGATCTTTTGCGCTAGTTTAAAAAACATCATGCTAGAATCGGGCCACACCCACAAAACTGGCCACGTCCCCAGATTGATTTAATCATCATTGCAAGTTTCCATTAATTGCGCTCGTTTGCGGGCCTTTGAGGAGGCTCTAAAAATTAAGCTGTGTTTTTTAGGCGCAAGGACACTAATAGGCACATTTTAAAAGCTTTTGAATATAATTCTTTTAATTTTGTAAGAAACTGATTACTGTACACCAATATAACTAGCAAATGGTTCTGTATAGTCTTTTAAAGTCATTTTCACTTATTTAAAATCGGGTTAGACACTGATTAAAATGCTTACTCTTTGTGATGAATCCATTTTCAGCTATATTAATCAAACTGCACCAAGTTACCACTCTTAAATTTATCAAGGAATATTTTTTTAAAGGAAATGTTTTTTTAAATTACGTACGAATATGCTGCCTGATTGCACTGGTTCATGGCAAATTTTATGTTAGCTGATATGCAAATGAGTTTGAGCGGAAACGTGAGAAAAAAAACACTTCTCAAAACTAGCGCAATTTTGGGTGCAATTTGTGCCTGGATCGCTGATTGCGCCCAAAGCAGAAACTCTACCCCAGGATGTTTTGTCTAATAGTTAATTGTTCTCTGAACACAACTTAGTACCCTGTTTGCTTTAGAAGCCGCTTCAAAGCATTGGCCGTGAACCTAGAGAGAGTAATGTACCAACAGCCAGATCTTTCACCACTGGCTTCAATTCTGTTCCCTGCAGGGTGTATATATTTAGTATTAGATCTGCCCACGTGCATAACACTACACTTTTCTAAGTTAAACAACATTTGCCAAACACTGGTCCATTTCTCCCAACACATCGAGATCTACTTGCCGTAGTCTAGCATCCTCTACAACCCTAACACTGGCATATAGCTTTGTATCGTCCACAAACTAGCTGATCATTCCCCCAACACCAACATCTAGGTCATAAATGGAGATAGTAAAGAGATAAATTCCTAATGCCGATCATGTGGGACACCACTGGAAACCAGTCTCCAGGCAGATCCAAATTCATTGATCACTACTTTCTGCCGTTAGGCATTCGGCCAATTCTTAATCCACCGCATCAGGTTGCCTCTAATTGCTCAAAATTCTGAGGTGAAATTTATCTTGGGCAGTAGCACAAAACTTGCACTAGCGAATCAGCCGCCCATTTTACACTCCGCTCGACATTTCATTTCTATTGGAATTTGCTGGTGACCATTTTGCGCTATTGCCCAGGACAAATTTCACCCCCTCTATCTTGTAGACTAGCCTCTTGTAAAGGTGTCTTATTAAAGGCTTTCTGAAAGTCCAGATAGACAATGTCTACTGGGTTGCCCTCATCCTCCAAATTAGCAGCTTCTTCAAAAGATTCAATCAAATTAGTAACACGCAACCTTATTTTCCAGAAGCTGTGTTGACTGTCCCTGATGACGCCTTCTGTGTCTAAGTCATCATATAGGGTCTTTTGATACATTTGAGTATCTTACCTATTACTGAAGTCAAATTAATGAGCCTGTAGTTACCCGGGTCTACCTTAACACCCTTTTTAAAAATTGGAACGATATTGGCATCCTTTCAGTCTGAGAGAACAGTCCCCAACTCTAGCGAGCTATTAAAGATAAGGACAAGGGGCTTGCATAGCATCTGTCCCATTTCTTTAAAGACCCTTGCATGGATGTCATCTGGGCCAGCAACCCAATTTATTTTAAGGCTCCTTATTCTGTGTGAGACATTATTCTCATCTATTTTAATATTAACAATTTATACTGTTAAAAGCACAACTTAATGCTGTTAGTTGAGCATTGTGTCAAGAGTAAAGACAAATGCGAAGTACTCATTTAATATCTCTGCCATACCGCAGGAGTTCTTTCTAATCTGTTCTTGACAACCTCTCAATGGCCCAATACAGTCTTTGATGGTCATCTGACATAGCTGAAAAAGCTTTTCCCATTACTAGCACAATTGTCCACTATCCTCTTATCCATTAACCTTTTAGCTGATCTAATAACTATAGTTTCCTTTAATTTGTGTTCCTGTGTTGTAGTATAAGTGACACATTCACTCCCATCGATTTTTGCTGCTGTTTTTGTCAGGAAAACAAGTGTTTGAAATCTCTTGACTGTCTGATAATTTTCTTTGATATGTTTGAGCAAATGAGGTATTTCATCTGATAGAAGTGAAAGCGTTCTAAAGATGAAAGCAGTACAGCATTGCAACCAGTTTTAGGAACAGGAAAAGGCCATTAGCCTCAAGAGCCCTATTCCTTTTTGATTGATCTCAGCCCCACCTATTTCCCTTTCTCATATCTCTCGAGAAACGCATCCAGTTACTGTCTTTAGAACTTGATAATATGTGGTATTACATGCCAGATACCATAACATTATTAGGTTGCTAGTTGTCCACCCCTCCCGATGACAAACATTCAGTCTTAAGGTTGACTTTCAGGACTGAGCACTTATTTCTCCTGTTGATATTTATATAAGCTTTTCCATTTGCCAAGATACTATTGCTAAAAGCTAAATAAAAGGCAGTTGAGGCTCTATTGATTGCAACATCAAATCTGCACATTAAATAGCTTCATCCATCTTATGGCTTGTTTATTGATCAAATGGGCCAAAGAGAAAAGAAAGTGTGTAAATCTGTAAGTTTAAGGTTGTGTGCTTAGATACAAATTAGTAAACAAATCAAATGTAATTGCTCATTAGTACACATAAGGAGCACAAGTCAAAGCACTCAAACCCATTCCTCAGATTTAATTAATACCAGTTTATTATTCACTTGTGTTTTTTTTCCCCCTTTCTCTCATCCCGCTACTCCATTCTTGGAGTCATTGATGCTTTTCTGGAGTACAGTTCCTCCTGACCTTTGCCAAGTAGCCATTATTCACGTGTGAGTCTTGACGGTGACTGTCAAGGTGTTCAACCTTGATGGCACCACAGCCAAGCCTGATTCATTCATCACCTGACATCGACACATTAATATTTCCCAGAGATATCACTGACTAGCAATCAGGAGTGGGAACCATGGATAGCTTTCCCCTTTCTAACCCTAGGGGCACTGAGACCTATTGTAGCACCCCTATCACTGCCAGGGATTGAACCTGTGACCTTCCTGATATGTATGGCTCAGATATATAAGAACATAAGAAACAGGAGCAGGTGTAGGTCATACGACCCCTCAAGCCTGCTCTGCCATTCAATAAAATTATGGCTGAACGTCTACATCAACCTCACTTTCCTGCCCTATCCCCATATCCCTTGACTCCCTTACTGCCCAAAAATCTAGCGATCTTGGTCTTGAATATACTCATCGACTGAGCATCTGCAACCCTCTGGGGTAGAGAATTGCAAAGATTCTCAACCCTTTCAGTGAAGACATTTCTTCTCATCTCAGTCCTAAATGGCTGACCCCTTATCCTGAGACTATGACCCCTCATTCCAGACTCTCCAGCCAGGGGAAACAGCCTTACAGTATCTACCCTGTCAAGCCCTCCAAGAATTTCATACGTTTCAATGAGATCACCTCTCATTCTTCTAAACTCCAGAGAATATTGGCCCATTCTACTCGATCTCTCCTCATAGGACCGCCCTCTCACCCCAGGAATCCATAACATGCCCAACTCCACCCCTGCCTCAGGTCCTCTGATGCTGAAACCCTCATCCGTGTCTTTGTTACATCCAAACTTGTCTATTCCAACACACTCCAGGCCGGACTCCCATCTTCCACCCTCCATAAACTTGAGGTCATCCAAAACTCTGTTGCCCAAATCCCGTTCACCCATCACCCCTGTTTTTTTTTTCCGTTTATGGGATGTGGGCGTCGCTGGCAAGGCCAGCATTTATTGCCCATCCCTAATTGCCCTTGAGAAGGTGGTGGTGAGCCGCCTTCTTGAACCGCTGCAATCCGTGTGGTGAAAGTACTCCCACAGTATTGTTAGGAAGGGAGTTCAGGATTTTGACCCAGCGACGATGAAGGATCGGCGATATATTTCCAAGTCAGGAGGGTGTGTGGTTTGTCGGGGAACTTGGAGGTGGTGGTGTTCCGATGCGCCTGCTGTCCTTGTCCTTCTAGGTGGAAGAGGTCGCGGGTTTGGGAGGTGCTGCCGAAGAAGCCTTGGCGTTTTGCTGCAGTGCATCTTGTAGATGTTACACACTGCAGCCACGGTACGCTGGTGGTGGAGGGAGTGAATATGGAGGGAGTGAATATTTAAGGTGGTAGATGGGGTGCCAATCAAACGGGCTGCTTTGTCCTGGATGGTGTCGAGCTTCTTGAGCGTTGTAGGAGCTGCACTCATCCAGGCAAGTGGAGAGTATTCCATCACACTCCTTACTTGTGCCTTGTAGATGGTAGGAAGGCTTTAGGGAGTCAGGAGGTGAGACACTCGCCACAGAATACCTAGCCTCTGACCTGCTCTTGTTGCCACAGTATTTATGTGGCTGGTCCAGTTAAGTTTCTGGTCAGTGGTGACCCCCAGGATGTTGGGGGACTCGGTGATGGTAATGCTGTTGAATGTCAAGGGGCGGTAGTTTGACTCTCGCTTGTTGGGGCTAGTCATTGCCTGGCACTTGTGTGGTGCGAATGTTACCTGCCACTTATCAGGCCAAGCCTGAACGTCGTCCAGGTCTTGTTGCATGCGGACATGGACTGCTTCATTATCTGAGGAGTTGTGAATGGCACTGAACACTGTGCAGTCATCAGCGAACATCCACATTTCTGACCTTATGTTGGAGGGAAGGTCATTGATGAAGTAGCTGAAGATGGTTGGGCCTAGGACACTGCCCTGAGGAACTCCTGCAGCGATGTCCTGGGGCTGTGATGATTGACCTTCAACCACCACAACCATCTTCCTTTGTGCTAGGTATGACTCCAGCCAGTGGAGAGTTTTCCCCCCGATTCCCATTAACTTCAGTTTTACTAGGGCTCCTTGAAGCCACACTCAGTCAAATGCTGCCTTGATGTCAAGGACAGTCACTCTCACCTCACCTCTGGAATTCAGCTCCTTTGTCCATGTTTGGACCAAGGCTGTAATGAGGTCGAGAGCCGAGTGGTCTTGGCGGAACCCAAACTGGGCATCAGTGAGCAGGTTATTGGTGAGTAAGTGCCGCTTGATAGCACTGTCGATGACACCTTCCATCACTTTGCTGATGATTGAGAGTAGACTGATGGGGCGGTAATTGTCCGGATTGGATTTGTCCTGCTTTTTGTGGACAGGACATACCTGGGCAGTTTTCCACATTGTCGGATAGATGCCAGTGTTGCAACTGTACTGGAACAACTTGGCTAGAGGCGCGGCTAGTTCTGGAGCACAAGTCTTCAGCACGATAGCCGGGATGTTGTCGGGGCCCATAGCCTTTGCTGTATCCAGTGCGCTCAGCCGTTCCTTGATATCACGTGGAGTGAATCGAATTGGCTGAAGACTGGCTTCTGTGATGGTGGGGACCACAGGAGAAGGCCGATAGGGATCATCCACTCGGCACTTCTGGCTGAAAATGGTTGCAAACGCTTCAGCCTTGTCTTTTGCACTCACGTGCTGGGCTCCACCCTCATTGAGGATGGGGATATTCATGGAGCCGCCTCCTCCTCCTCCCATTAGTTGTTTAATGGTCCACCACCATTGACGACTGGATGTGACAGGACTGCAGAGCTTTGATCTGATCCGTTGATTATGGGATCTCTTAGCCCTGTCTATAGCATGCTGCTTCTGCTTTTTAGCATGCATGTAGTCCTGTGTTTGCTGCTTTCCCAGGTTGGCACCTCATTTTTAGGTACATAAGAACATAAGAAATAGGAGCAAGAATAGGCCACTTGGTCCCTCGAGCCTGCTCCGCCAGGTACACATGGTGCTGCTCCTGGCATGCTCTTCTACACTCCTTATTGAACTAGGGTTGGTCCCCTGGCTTGATGGTAATGGTAGAGTGAGGGATATGCTGGGCCATGAGGTTACAGATTGTGGTGGAATACAATTCTGCTGCTGCTGATGGCATCCATGAGGTGCTGTGGGCCAAGTTTTGAGCTGCTAGATCTGTTCTGAATCTATCCTATTTAGCACGGTGGTAGTGCCACACAACACGATGGAGGGTGTCCTCAGTGTGAAGACGGGACTTCATCTCCACAATGACTGTGCGGTGGTCACTGTTACCAATACTGTTATGGACAGATGCATCTGCGACAGGTAGATTGGTGAGGATTGTGCTTGCTGAATTACATTGGCTCCCAGTTAAGCAATGCCTCGATTTTAGATTCTGTTTCATTTTTCAAATCCCTCCATGGCCTCACCCCTCCCTATCTGTGTAACTTCCTCTAACCCTACAACCCTCTGAGATATCTGCATTCCTCCAGTTCTGGCCTCTTGCGCATCCCCGATTTTAATTGCTCCACCATTGGCGGCCGTGCCTTACTGCCTGGGCCCTAAGCTCTGAAATTGCCTCTCTAAACCTCTCTACCTCTACTTTCCTCCTTTAAGACGCTCTTTAAAACCTACCTCTTTGACCAAGCTTTTGGTCATCTGCCCTAATATCTCGGTTTGTGGCTCAGTGTCAAATTTTGTTTGATAACGTTCCTGTGAAGCGCCTTGGGATGTTTTACTACCTTTAAGGTGCTATATAAATACAAGTTATTGTTGAATCAATCTAGTGAATCTTTGTTACACCCCCTCTTAAGGCAAGTATATCCTTACTTGTGTAAGGAGTGCACAGTACTCCAGGTGTGGTCTAACCAAAACCCTACATAATTGCAGCAAGACTTCCTTACTCTTATCCTTTATTGCAAGGGGGTTGGAGTATAACATACCATTTTCCTTCCTAATTGCTTGCTATTCCTGCATGTTAACGTTCTGTGATTCTTGTACAAGGACCCCCAAATCCCTTTGAATATCAACATTTACTCGTCTCACCTTTTTCAAAAAAAAAAAATTCTGCTTTTCCATTCTTCCTACCAAAGTGGATAATTTCACACTTCCCCACATTATACTCCATCTGCCACCTTCTTACCCAAGCACTTAACCGGTATCCCTTTGCAACCTCTCTGTCCTCCTCACAGCTTACTTTCCCACATAGCTTTGTGTCATCAGCAAATTTGGATATATTACACTCGGTCCCCTCATCTAAGTCATTGATAAAGATTGTAAATAGCTGAGGCCCAAGTACTGATCTTTGCAGCACGCCACTAGTTACAGCCTGCCAACCCGAAATTAAAAAAAAAAAAAATTATTCGTTCATGGGATGTGGGTGTCGCTGGCAGGGTCAGCATTTATTGCCCATCCCTAGTTGCCCATTTATTGGTACTTTCTGTTTTCTGTCTGTTAACCAATCCTCAATCCATTTTAAATATATTACCCCCAATCCTATGAGCCTTATCTTGTGTAACAACCTCTTGTGTCGTACCTTATTGAATGCATTCTTAAAATCCAAATATACTGCATGGACTAGTTTCCCCTTAGCTACCCTGCTAGTTACACCCTCAAAAAACTCTTAGATTTGTCAAACACGATTTCCCTTTCATAAAACCGTGTTGACTTTGCCGATCATATGGTGATTTTCCACGTGCACTGTTACCACATCCTTAATAATAGATTCAAGCATTTTCTATACTACTGATGTCAGGCTAACTGGCCTATACTTCGCTGTTTTCTCTCCCTCTCCTTTCTTGAATAGCGGGGTTATATTTGCTACCTTCCAATCCATGGGGACCATTCTAGAATCGAGGGAATTCTGGAAGATCAAAACCAATGCATTAACTATCTCTGCAGCCACCTCTTTTAAAACCCTAGGATGTAGGGGATTTGTTGGCTTTTAGTCCCATTAATTTCTCCAGTACTTTTTCTTTACTAATATTAATTACTTTAAATTCCTCACTCTCATTAGACCCTTGGTTCCCCACAATTTCCGGTATGTTCTTTGTGTCTTCTACTGTGAAGACATACATAAAATATTTGTTTAGCGTCTCTGCCATTTCCTTGTTCACCATTATAATTTCTCCTGTCTCAGCCTCTAAGGGACCCACTTTTACTTTCACTAATCTCTTCCTTTTTACATACTTGTAAAAGATCTTACAATCTGTTTTTATATTTCCTGCTAGTTTACTCTCTCTTTTCTCCTTCTTTATCAATTTCTTGGTCATCATGCTGCTTTTTAAAACCCTCCGAATCCTCTGGCTTACTACTCTTTTTGACAATATTGTAAGCCTCTTCTTCTATCCTTATCTTCTCTATTTAGCCATGGTTGTGCCACTTTTCCAGTGGAGTTTTTATCCCTCAAGGGAATGCATATTGTTGAGAATAATGAATTATTTCTTTAAATATTTGCCACTGCTTATTTACTCAGTGTGTTCTTTCCTTTGTTCTTTCTTAGCTCCACCCATACTGATTCTACATCCTGATTTTCTGGGCTAAGATCAGGTCACTTACTGGATAAACACCCTGGCTTATTCACTATCTTAAATCTTAATCAGAAATAACCGAAACAATAATCAACATTACGTTTTGCACATTGCTGTGTGCACAATAAATCGGCCTGCAAAATTTCATATTTTTATATCCAATTTCCCAATCTACCTCAGCCAACTCACCCCTTATACCTCTGTAATTGGCTTTGTTTAAATTTAAGATCCTCGTTTCGGACTTAATCACATCACTCTCAAACTTAATATGAAATTCTATCATATTATGATCACTCTTCCCCAGAGTATCCTCTACTATAAGATTACTAATTAACCATGTCTCATTACACAATACTAGATCTAAAATAGCCTGTTCCCTAGTTGGTTCCTCAACATATTGTTCTAGAAAACTGTCTTGAATGCATTCCATGAACCTGTCCTCCAAGCTACTTTTGCCAATTTGGTTTGCCGTCTATATGATGATTAAAGTCCCCCATGATTATTGCATTACCCTTGTTACATGCTGCTCTAATCTCCTGATTTATACTCTGTCCAACACTATGATTACTGTTAGGGGACCTATAAATTACTCCCACCAGTGTGTTCTGCCCTTTGTTATATCTTAGCTCCACCCATACTGATTCTACATCCTGATTTTCTGGGCTAAGATCAGGTCACTTACTGGATAAACACCCTGACTTACTCACTACTTTAAATCTTAATCAGAAATAACCGAAACAATAATCAACATTATATTTTGCACATTACTGTGTGCACAATAAATCGGCCATCAAAGTTTCAAATCCGAGTCAAGTAATATTGGCAGTGTCTCACAAATAGCTAAAGTCCAGCAGCATTGTTACTGTATTATGTCTGTAATTGGAAACTAGTTTAACAAATCAACGTATGATACCTGAAACATTGGCATTGATTACTTTGCAGTACTTACCGTGTATTTGTTTGGTGCATGATGAACTGTGCTTTCGTGTGTTATTAGCCAAGTGCCTGCTGTTGAGGGAGGCAGCAGGGCGGATACTGAATGCTCTTTAGGGACACAATGGATTACATACACGCTGTGCTGTGCAAAGCCGAAGACATTATTGGACCAGAGATAACTATTTTATGCTTCTAGCCAAACAATTAGTCAGTATTTCTTTTATTAAACTCTGCTGCAGTCATCCACCTGTCCTTTAACAACACTAAATCAGTTTAGGGAATACCTTAGACAACAGTCTGCAATTTAATCCTGAGGCTGCCAACAGATTCAGGGAAACTCCTATCTCCCTGGGCCAAATGGTTTCGGCTTACACATTCTAATAAAGCTACTAATACATCAGGAATCATTTTATTACTGGAATAATCCATCACTGTTAAGTGAAATGCCCAAAGCACAACTTAAGATAAAAATAATAAAATGTAAAACACCTTAACTTTCCTTTTAGCTTCATTCCCCAGCCCCCTGCTTAAAACATCCATTTTGAAAGTGGCAGCAGTTTTTTTTAAAGGGTTCTTACAGCTTTTAAAAAAGTGCCTTTAAAGGCTGGTTTAACAGTCAATAAAAAAGACCAAATTATGTAATATTCAATTGCAATGGTTCTGTTAAAATAGCAGACAAGGAACTGTATTACTAATGCATTAAATGTTTATCTCTAATATTTGTACAGGTACAGCATAATTTCAGGACCCATGTGTGAAACATTGTAGTGTTTTCATTGGCTTGAGAGAAAACTGATGACACTATCTTCAGTAAATAAATTAGATTAAATTGATTGTATTAAGATAAGATAGCTGACAGAGAACTGTATTGTTCAGAGACATATTTAATTTGCATCTTACTGCAATTTCCAAACTGCCATATGCAGGTGATAAGATTAAACACTACAAATGCTAAATATCTGAAATAAATTGTTGAAAATACACAGCAGGCCTGTCAGCACCTGAAATTTGAAAAGATCGTCAATGTTTCAGATAGATAGCCTTTGTCAGAATTTAAAAAAGAAAATAGGTAAGTCCCTTTTCTAGGTTGCAGGTCAAGTATACTCAATAGAATCAGATCATTTTACAGTGCAGAAGGAGGCCCTGTGCTAACTATCTGAAAGAGCAATCAAGTTAGTCCCATTCCCCTGCCCTTTCCCTATACCCTATTAAATTTTTATTTTCGAGTATTTATTTACTTCCCTTTTTAAAAACAAACTGTAATGGGTTCTGCTTTCATCACTGTCGTAGGGCACTCCATGTCCTAATAAGCCTTTGGGTAAAAACAAATCTCCAATTCTCTCTTTTGGTAATTGTTTTAAATGTATGTTCTCTGGTTACTGACCACTGCAAATCACCTTTCAGAATTTACCTTATCAGAACCCTCCTAATTTTGAACACCATCAGATTTTCTCTCTACCTTCATGTTCTAATGAAAAGAGTCGCAGTTTCTCTTAATTCTCTTAAGTTCCAGTTCCTCATAACTACCGCCTTTAATTCCTAGTATCATCGTAAATCTCTTCTGCAGCCTCTCCATGGCTTTGATATCCTGCCTGAAGTTAAACACCCAAAGCTGGACACAGTATTCTAGCTGTGGCTTAACCAATGATTTATATGTTTAGCATTATCTCTTTGCATTTGTACTCCATAGCCCTATTTGTAAAACTAAGGATCTCATATGCATTTTTACAGCTTTATTAAGTTGTCCTCCCACTTTTATAGATCTGTGCATATGAACCACTAAGTCTCTCCACTCCTCTATTTCTTTTAAAGTTTTACCTTTAGTCTATATGTCCTCCTTATTCCTCCCAAAATATATCACCTCACATTTCTCTGCTTTAAATTTAATCTTACATCTATCTGCCCAATCTACTAACCTGTCCATGCTCTCCTGAAATCACTAGCAGTTCTCTTCTGAGTTGAGCAGCTGCACATTTTGATATTGTGCCGCCCATACCAAAGTCTGGATCAGTTCTCCCAACACTGATCCTTGGGGGACACCACTGTTCACATCACCCCAATCCAAAAACATCCATTGACCATGTTTTCTTTCCTTTAAACAATTTCCTGTCCATCCTGCCATATTCCCTTTAACAGTGTGTGCCTTGCTTTTATCAACGAACCTCAAACATCTTTTGAACATTCATATATACAACATCCACTCAATTTCTCTATCAATACACTCTGTTATTTCCTTAAAGAATGCTACTAAATTTGTCAGACACAACTTACCTTTTACAAGTCCTTTACCTGTTGTCACCACCTCCCCTCTCTGTCTTGGCCAGTACTAAAAAGCAATCAGAAAGGCTAATGGAATGTTGGCCTTTATCTCAAGGGGACTGGAATACAAAGGGGAAGAAGTTGGGGGGAATTTTTTGGGGGGTCAGTGGGCGCGTTTGGTAGCGGGTCGGGTGGGAAATTTTTTTTCATGACAGCGGGTAGGGAACCCGGTCAACCTGCCGCCACGCTAGCTTCCCAGATGTCGGGTCTGTCGGCGCTGAGCAGACCCAACACCAAGCGGCGGGGTAAGCAATTTAGGTGATTAAAAGCTTGTTAACAGCCACTTAAAAAGTATTTTGAGCTCACCTTTAAATTTTACGAGGTCGCCAATGGGGTTCCACACTGCTGAGGGATCATGTCGGGTAAGAAGTCGGGAGTTGTGTTACCATGAAATCATTTCTTTACTTGACAGCTGCAAATGTGCTATAAAAGCTCCCATCTCACAGCTGTTCACTTTCCTAGGTCAGAAGCTGTTGCTTACTGTATTTGGAAGACAGATTGAGCTTTATGCAGGTTGCAAGTGTTTGGAGCAAACTCTGTATCCAGTGTCACCTCATTGGAACAACCTCTCTCACCATTGACAGATCGCTTCTGTCATCTCAACTTCACTTGCCATCTATTACATCAGCATCGGTGCCCTTGAAACTATCTCACCTTGGTCCTCATAATCCCACCACGATCAGCCCCAACACCAGCAGCACCAGGCACACCAGCAGCACCAACAACAATACCAACCTTCTCCGCAATCAACTGATGCTGCACAGGACACAGGACACAGGGCATCAGCACCTGAGCACATTGCTGGCTGGGAGGCCAGGGATGGCCTCACCATGGCCAGATTTACTTCACTTGATGCTGTACACCCTGGCTGCCACATAATGCGCCAGGTTGGCACCACCCCACACCAACACCATAAAGCATCCCTACAATGCCCAAGCCATTCTTTTCACACTCATCGCCACTGCGGGGGGTAGCGTTGTGTCTCCATTCACTGCAACTCACCAAGCCACTTCCAAAGGTGCACACAAATCTGTCCAAGAATGCAAAGTGTTGAAAATAAAGATGTCAATGTTTGATAGCACATTAACAGAAACTTCACAAGAACATTGGCTAAAACACCCAAGTGCCTGCCCTTGTGTGGTGTTAATTGGTATAATTGGACTAGGATGAGGATGAGTATAAGGAGCAGCTAGTGAGATGGAGAAGTGATAATATAGCTAGAGAGGGATAGGTGGAGGCGCAAGGTAAGTTGGTGTGAATAAGGATGTGCAGGAGTTGGGTAGGGAAGGCAGAGTGATGGGGATGTGATGAGTGACACAGCAGGATGAGGTTGAGTGTGGCTTTGCAGTAACGTTTCGTGATCTACTGAGATAATTGAAAAGTTTGCGCCACTGCCGCCTGGTCCTCCTAACAACATCCCTGCTTGTGTCTTCCTGTACAATGTGCAACCAGGCTGCGTTGATGATCTGGGAGGTCTTGTCCACCCATTGGAAGGGAAGAGAACCTCCCTGCGTGCTGTGACTCCCTCCAGCAGCCGTGCACCGCTGTGCAGTGTTTGCAGCACCTCAATGCTGTAGAACACTGACAGCACAACTGTCAATCAATTTGGGCATGGTCCCTTTAAGGAAACCAGCTGATGACGCGTCATCAAGTGACGTCATCAGACCCGTTTCCTTCAATTGGCCGGGAAATGCGCTGGGCGGGCTTAACAAGCCCAATCAACGTAAGATCACTTTGGACAGCTGGCTGGAGCCAGCAACAGAGTCGCAACCCACCACCGACCTTGGCCGCACTGGACCCGCTGAGGTAGGGGAAATTGCAGCCGTTATGTTTCAGTTGTATGGAGCTTTGGTCAGAACCATCTGGAGTACTGCAGAAGGATATATTGGCCTTGGAGGGGGTACAGTGCAGATTCCCCAGAATGATACCAGGGCTTAAAATGTTAAATTATGAGGAAAGGTTGCATAAACTTGGCTTATATCTCCTTGAGTATAGAAGATTGAGGGTGATCTAATCAAGGTGTTTAAAATGATAAAAGGATTTGATAAGGTGGATACAGAGAAACTATTTCCTCTGGTGGGGGAATCCAGAAGAAGGACTGGAGAGTGGCGAATGTTGTTCCTCTCTTCAAGAAAGGAAATAGGAATGACCCTGGTAATTATAGGCCGGTTAGTCTTACTTCGGTGGTCGGTAAGATAATGGAAAAGGTCCTGAGGGATAGGATTTATGACCATTTGGAAAGATGCAACTTAATCCGGGATAGTCAACACGGATTCGTGAAGGGTAAGTCTTGCCTAACAAATTTGATTGAATTCTTTGAGGAGGTAACTAAGTGTGTAGATGAAGGTAGAGCAGTTGATGTCGTATACATGGATTTTAGTAAGGCGTTTGATAAGGTTCCCCATGGTCGTCTCATGAAGAAAGTAAGGAGTTGTGGGATAGAGGGAAATTTGGCCGATTGGATAAGTAACTGGCTATCTCATAGAAGGCAGAGGGTGGTGGTGGATGGAACATTTTCGGACTGGAGACCAGTTACCAGCGGTGTGCCACAGGGGTCGGTGCTGGGTCCTCTGCTGTTTGTGATTTTTATCAATGACTTGGAGGAGGGGACTGAAGGGTGGATCAGTAAATTTGCTGATGACACCAAGATTGGTGGAGTAGTGGATGAGGTGGAGGGCAGTTGTAGGCTGCAAAGAGACATTGATAGGATGCAGAGCTGGGCTGAAAAATGGCAGATGGAATTTAACCCTGATAAGTGCGAGGTGATTCATTTTGGTAGGGCAAATTTGAATAAGGATTACCGGGTCAACAGCAGGGTTCTGAGGAACGTGGAGGAGCAGAGGGATCTGGGGGTTCATATCCACAGATCTCTGAAGGTTGCCACTCAAGTGGATAGAGCAGTAAAGAAGGCCTATGGTGTGTTGGCGTTTATTAACAGAGGGTTTGAGTTTAAGAACCGTGAGGTTATGCTGCAACTGTACAGGACCTTGGTGAGACCACATTTGGAATATTGTGTGCAGTTCTGGTCACCTCACTATAGGAAGGACGTGGAAGCATTGGAAAGAGTGCAAAGGAGATTTACCAGGATGCTGCCTGGTTTGGGGGGGAGGTCTTATGAGGAAAGATTGAGGGAGTTGGGGCTTTTCTCTTTAGAGCGGAGGAGGATGAGAGGCGACTTAATAGAGGTTTATAAGATGATGAGGGGGATAGATAGAGTGGATGTTCAGAGACTATTTCCTCGGGTAGAGGCAGCTGTTACAAGGGGGCATAACTATAAGGTGCATGGGGGGAGATATAGAAGGGATGTCCGAGGTAGATTCTTTACTCAGAGAGTGGTTGGGGTGTGGAATGGACTGCCTGCTGTGATAGTGGAGTCGGACACTTTAGGAACTTTCAAGCGGTTATTGGATAAGCACATGGAGCACACCAGAGTGATAGGGAGTGTGATAGCTTGATCTTGGTCTCGGACAATGCTCGGCACAACATCGAGGGCCGAAGGGCCTGTACTGTGCTGTACTGTTCTATGTATCTATGTATCTAAGGGGACAGAATTAGAGATAGGCCATTCAGGAGTGAAATCAGGAAGCACTTCTTCTCACAAAGGGTAGTAGAAATCTGGAACTCCCCCAAAAGGCTGTGGATGCTGGGTCAATTGAAACTTTCAATATTGAGGTCGATTAGATTTTTATTCGGTAAACGTATCAAGGAATATGAAGCAAAGGCCGGTAAATCGAGCTGAGCTACAGAGCAGCATGATCTAATTGAATGATGAACAGATTTGAGGGGCTTAATGGCCTGTTCCTGTTTCTGTGTCTCGCTGGTCAGTACAATAAAGGGTCACGTCAGTTAGTGCTATGAAGGGTCTCGCCGACTTCCCTTTTTCAATTTTGGGGCAAGGCCTCTACCTAAAACATTAACCTCAGCCCCTCGGATTTCCAGCATCCGCAGTATTTTGCTTTTGTAAAACATTAAGTTACCTGTCCTCTAGCCACATACTGACAGACCCCCTATGTATTTCCAAAATTTTCTGTTTTAAGGTTTAATTTACTCCGCAGGGCTCTGATTTATATGTGGCGTTGTAGAAGATGAAAGATTTTCTGTTTCTCACTGTAAACTCTGAATCTAAGTGTAGCGTACATGAACAGACATTATTTCAAAGAGCACATTCCACTGCTCTTCGGCCTCGTTAAATCTGTTGCGGTGGAGGCTAATCGGTAATTTATTTCTTACTTGTATTAAGGAGGTAGGTGGTAGACTGTCGTCACAGACTTAGCATGAGCGTCTATTGTACATTTAAGACTTGCAGAACATCGTGGATGTAAACTGTTCTTTAATGTGGTATAATCAGAAGCTTAATTCACCTTTAGCATTGAACTGGGAGAGCTGTACTGCAAATCAGTAGTGTGTCTGTCTGTTCCAAATCAGTAATGTGTACTTCCTGTGGTGTAAGAATAGCAAATGTGTGTTTATGTTGTTTGACCACAGGGCAGTTTTCATCCTCCTGAAGAAGTATAGCCTGTAGAATGATGTATATATGCTGCAGTTGTGATACTACTGGCCATTTGGAAGAAAATATAGTGCAAAAAAATCCATTGTACTGTATAATTGGGTCAAAAACATTTAGTTTGTGAACCCTGCAGGTTCTTATTCAAATTGTTTAGTTTTCAATCCTTTGTACTGTCAATGTTGAAATATTTGCTGTGTTGAATACAGCATTGGATGGAAATGATGCGTACTCTGATGTGCTCTTCATTACCTGTCATGCCAAATCTGCCTATCCATATACACATAGAAGTCTTGACTGCACGCATCCATTGGTTGCAGAAAGGTGACATGCCCAACTGTCTTTCGTGTCCGCAGGATGCAAAGAATTCTGATTACTGCCTCTGAGCACCTCTCTCATAGAGGTCACTTCCATGTTCTTTTGGTGGCCATATTGCTTCCTCATCCATCCAACTCTGTACAAATACAATACATCATAATAAGCAGTTGAATAATTAGGTGGGTAGTGGTGTTCCACAAGGATCAGTGCTGGGAACCACTGCTGTTCACAATTTACATTAACGATTTAGACTTTGGAATCAAAAACACAATTTCTAAATTTGCTGATACCAAATTGGGGGGGATAGTCAATATTGAGGAGGACTGCAACAAATTACAGGAGGACATTAATAAACTTGCAGAATGGGCAAATAATTGGCAAATGAAGTTCAACACAGATAAATGTGAGGTATTATATTTTGGTAGGAAGAATAGGGAGGTCACTTATCACTTGGAGGGTGCGAGTCTGGGAGGTGGGGTAGAGGAACAAAGGGATCTCGGAGTACAAATACACAAATCACTAAAAGTTGCGCCACAGGTTAGCAAGGCCATAAAAAAAGCAAACCAAGCACTAGGGTTTATTTCCAGAGGGATAGAATTGAAAAGGAGGGAAGTTATGTTAAACCTGTATCGAACCTTGCTTAGACCACACTTCGACTGTACTGCGTGCAGTTCTGGTCGCCATATTATAAAAAGGATATAGAGGCACTGGAGAGGGTGCAGAGAAGATTTACAAGGTTGATACCAGAAATGCGAGGGTATATATATCAAGAAAGGATTAACAGGCTGGGTCTCTTTTCTCTTGGAAAAAAGAAGGCTGAGGGGTGACCTAATAGAGGTCTTTAAAATCATGAAAGGTTTTGATAGTGGATTCAGAGAGAATGTTTCCACTTGTGGGGAAGAGCATAACTAGAGGCCATCAATATAAGATAGTCACCAAAAAATCCAATAGGGAATTCAGGAGCAACTTCTTTACCCAAAGAGGGGTGAGAATGTGGAACTCGCTACCAGAGAGTGGTTAAAGCGAATAGTATAGATGCATTTAAGGGGAGGCTGGACAAGCATATGAGGGAGAAGGGAATAAAGGTTATGCTGATAGCTTTAGATGAGGAAAGACGGGAGGAGGCTCGAGTGGAGAATAAATAAACGCCGGCATGGGCTGGTTGGGCCGAATGGCCTGTTTCTGTGCTGTATATCCTATGTAACCAAGTTTCAAACAATCAGTAAATTTATCCATATCATCCTGTAGCCCCTCCAGCTATCCTCCCCTTCGCCTCCACTCACACCCACCGCCCCCCCCACCACGCACGTATTCACACACACGCTCTCACACACACACAGCGCTTGAGTTTCTCCAGAATAACGGATATTAAATCAGTTAGTTCTCATGATTACATTTATATGGTCAGTCATTTGCTGGATTCAAAATGTTCACACAGATACAGCTGCCAAACAAACATATGATAAGCAGCCCCATACATCTGGAAATGATGCAACTGCTTGACTCCCTCCTGAGAAAGCAACTGATCTATTCCAACCACATGATCAAACAGGAATTGTCCAGCCTTCACGAACACATCTGGGCAGAAAAACATAAACTATCCTTTTGTTTCACAGAAACAATCTTCAGATGCACATTTTGCCTATGGCATACAAGACTGGGAAGTATACTTCATGCAGCCTGCAGAAATAGCTAACAGTAACCAATTTCCATCCTGTATGTGCTGTGCTCACAAGAAAGAATGCAATAATAATCGATCATAGACAATACTGCTTGTTTTTCTGCTACACACTTCTCCACTAGTTCAACACCATTCATTAAGTAGGTTTCTAACTTTTTCTTCCAATATTTAAGACCTTGCATTTATCTGTATTGATTTTTCTCTGCTATAGCCCACTTGTAAATATTGTCTAGGTGCCTCTGTAATTTCCTGACTTCTTCAGTAGATTCTATTGCTTCCCCCATCCTCTACCCAGTTTAGTATTGTTTGTGATTTGACCAACTTGCATTGAGTTTCTGACCAAGTCATTTGGGTAGATTATTGACATTAAGTGCTCAGCATCAATCCCTGGGGCATTCCATTCAGTACATCTCCTCAGCCCAGTATCATTCCTCTAACTAGTACCCATTGCTTTCTCTCTTTCACTCAATTCTTTATCAACTAATTTTATCTAAAAGATGGAAAGGACAGAGAAAGACCTTCTGATTCATCAAAACCACCCTATGCAGACATGGTGCAGCCATGTGCATCATTTACTCAGTCCCTAGTTATGCAACCTCTTGGGAGATGCAAAAGAAAACAGGAGAACAAATCTGGGAAATTTCTCTTTGACCAGTAAGGCAATCAAGCGAGTTTCAGGAGACCGTGGTAACGTGCGAATCCTACTATTCCCAGCCAACCTGCAGTGAAGTCCATGGTGGGGAACAGAGCCCAGAATGTATGGTTGAGCAGCAATCTCTTTTGTGTTAGATGTCTTCAACAGGACAGCATAGGTCAGGGGAACACACCAGATGCAATTCATAGATGTTACCCCTTTATTTCCTCTACTATATTCTCAGAGCAAATAGAAGAGAGCACTTAGCTCCGTGTATGTGTCTAGACGTGTATGAAAGTATAGCGCGACCAGATGTGCAGCTACATAAGTATACTGCAATGTTGGGAAGCCTGATTGTCATATTATGTCACCTTCCTAGTTAGAATTATAGAATCGTACAGCACAGAAGGAGTCTATTCAGCCCATCGAGTCTGTGCCGGCTCTTTGGAAGAACAATCCAGTTAGTCCCACTCCCCCACCCTTTCCCCATATCCCTCTAATTTTTCCTCCTTCAAGTATTTATCCAATTCTCTTTTGAAAGCTACTATTGAATCTGTATCCATCACCCTATCAGGCAGTGCATTCCAAATCCTAACCAGTTAATGCCATGTACACAATTGTGATACTCCAGCTGTTGTCCTCCTTACAATCCTGGGATGTTGCCATTTCGCCTTTTGTGGAGGCAGCTGAAGGTTATTTTCAGGGAAGTATCATGACCTCATACAATGGCATTTAAGCTGATGATGACCACTCCATCCTGAGGGTAATTGTGTAGAGGAAACTTCCAGAGGATTTTCCAAAGCTCATTAGACACTGATGAACAAAATATCTATAATTTTATTGAAATTGTTATTCACAATGTTATTTATGGACCTTAAAATTAATATTTTACATATGTAGTAAATATTTTCCATTTTAATGTTGTAGTTCAGCCCTTCAAAAACATTAGTGTACACAGTGATATAGTGTTGATATTAACACACAGGCTCCCCAGTTTCCTCCCCTCCTCCTGAAGTTGCTGCAATATGATTCTGTTGGGGTACAGTTTAACGTGAGCGAACAAGTAGCCACCCGACATTTAGGAGCCTTGGCAAGCTGCTCAATAGTGCAGGTCATTACAGTTGAGCCCGATCCTGTCATTCGCAAATGTCAACACAGCAGACTTTCCAGCAAGATAGCAATCAGAACTGGAATAAAAACAGAAATTGCTGGAAAAACTCAGCAGGTCAGGCAGCATCTGTGGAGAGAGAAACAGAGTTCACGTTTCAGGTTGATGACCTTTCGTCAGAACCCTGGAATTGGAAACCTGGCTGACTTAACCCCTTCCCTAACTCCGGGGCGCTGAGTCAAATTTTAGAACCGCTACTGCCATCCCAACTGAGATCAACTAACTTAGAACAGACTAGGGATCAACAACAACAACAACTTGCATTTATATAGCACCTTTGACGTAGTAAAATGTACCAAGGCGCTTCACAGGATGGTGTTCAGACAAAAATTGACACCGAGTCAATGATGGAGACATTCAGACAGGTGACCAGAAGCTTGATCAAAGAGGTAGGTTTTAATGAGCATCTTAAAGGAGGAGAGAGAGAGGTGGAGAGGTTTAGGGAAGGAATTCCAGAGCTTGGGGCCGAGACAACTGAAGGTATGGCTGCCATTGATAGGGCAAAGGAAGTCGGGGATGGACAAGAAGCCAGAATTGGAGGAACGCAGAGTTTTTGGAGGGTTGCAGGACTGGAGGAGGTTACAGATATAGGGAGGGGAGAGGCTATGGAGGGATTTGAACACAAGGATGAGAATTTTAAATTTGAAGCATTGGTGGACCGGGAGCCAATGTAGGCCAGTGAGCACACGGGATATGAGTGAACAGGACTTGGTGCAAGTTAGGATAAGAGCAGCAGAGTTTTAAATCAAAGGTGCGTCTTCAGGTTTCATACCATACCAGGAAGAATATTTACCCACTGAACCATTGGGTCAGCTTAAATATATTTGAAGTTTAAAATTTGGCAAGGTGAGTGGAAATTCATTTAATTTTTAATCTGTTTATAATCCAATTTTTATTTATCTGCACTCTATTTATAGTTCAGAACAATATTTTTGAACTGATCATTTCTTTGTCCTGTGTCTTTTTTTTCTTGGCCATGGAGGGTTTTCATGAGTTCCAACTTGGCAGTGCAATCTCATGTGTGGTTATTGAAGAGTTTCTGCAATAATCTCTAACATGTGGTCCTGCTTTTCTCCTGTTGGTCTTGCCACTATTTGCATATAAATTTGTGCCAATTCATAAATACTTATAAATTATTTGTCATAACCAGAAATTTCCACAAGCAATGTTTTCATATAATGTGATGCACTAGTACTGGTATGATTTATATGTTCTAAAAGTTTAGGACTCTGCAATGTAAAGTCATTGGTTTTACTGCTATAAGCATTTGTAATAGAAAATAATTCTGTACACTATTGTTATAAATGTAATGGTATATTTATGGGGTGGAGAAAATATTCCTTTCTATCTTCTGGACTACAGTTTCTCAACTGAATCTGAGTAAGTCAAGATATGGTAGATGATTTAGATAACTTGAAAATTGATTGGCTAAATCAGTGGTATTTGACATGTTGAGATAGACCAGAGGCTGCAGTCCTTGTTTGTTTCAGAAATGAGAGTCTAGATACAGGAGTCAAACAAGTTTATTAAGGGGTAAAGAAACATACTCACAGACAACACACAGCAATGCTTTGCTGTAGGAGATCGCACGTTACAGTCATCGAGCTCAACTTTCTAAATCTTTTCCTTCAGTTTCATCTTCTAACCTTGAGTTAAAATATCGGCCTTTTTATATTTTTCTAACTACATTACATTCCATGACCTTTGCACCAGCTCATACCAATCTTTATCAAGAAGCTCCAGGCTGTCTCAACATCTGTTATAGAATCATAAAATCATAGAAATTTATGGCACAGAAGGAGGCCATTTGGCCCATCTGTGGACCCAAGCCTTAGCAGGATCTGCTAGTGTTTAGGTGAAGCAAAGCATGGAATGTACCTATTATGACTATACTACAGATAAGTTTGTCTCTAAGCATGCATGAATTATGAGAAGGTTCAGATCTAAATGTACTCACTGTGTTATTTAACCTCGATCAGGCTGTTTGTGACCCCTGTGAAGACTGTCATTTTCAGCAAGGTTCTGTTGGCATACCATAACTTTTAGCCTTGGGGCTTAATACAAAATGGATTCCAAACTTGCTCTCGATCCCTTAACAGACAGTCCAGATAAACATGATGGCACGGTATAGATAATTTCCTGCAATATTTTGTGTATAAAACATTATGAAAGTGACTTTGCAAACTACCGAATAACATCCATTGGCTATGAAGGCACACATGTCCATATCAGGTCTAATGACCAGTCCCATTTCACTTTCATGGAACTGAGAATAAATAAACAAGCAGGCCAAGGTGCTACTATTTTCTAAGTTTTCAATGGCATAAGCCAGGAGTGTCGAACGTTTTTGTCTTTTTGGCCTGCACACCATGGGGCCACACACAAAGTGTGACCAAAGAAAAACTAACTGACCAATTGCCAGCACTTTGAAACTTGTTTAGTATTTTTAATCTGTAAAAACAGACCAAATTGATCATGATGCCAAAAACTTTCAAATCACACCTATTAATTTGCATGTAGCTCAAGCTTCAGATGCTGAAAGATCTTGATGTGGTGACTTAGGATTTATTCACCAATAAAGTAACAACACTAAGCACAAACCCCCAGGCCTGTGAAATTCAATAGGATAACCCAGCAATTAAGAAATATAACCATAAATAGTACTACTTTGCCAGGCCTCGTGGATTGCTTATAGCCCACAGTTTGAACTTCTGTAAAAGTAAATCATGGTATGTTAATCCATGGGACGTAACATAATACACTTGTGGCTTCATCTTGTGTGGTTGAGGCTAAGTTACTTGTGAGGTATTTCCTTTAACCCTCAGATGACCAGGTGATGCCTGTGACAGATGTGGATTTCCAACCTGCTTCATATTAGAAAATTTTTATATTATATATTTTCATATGAATTTTTAGCTAGGCCAGTGAATTGTGAGGTCTAAATGTAACTCTGTGAGCTGCACTCCATTGTCTTGGGGCTTGAGAGCAGATGGTGGTATCTGGGGAGATAGCTCAGCCAACTTACCAGAAGGGAGTAATTAACATATTGGCCCGTATTTTCCGATGCCTACGGGTGTGTACGGGCTGTGTACACACCCGTAGGGACATCGGAAATGCCGGTTTCAGGCATGCGAAGCACATGCGCTGAAAACCAGCATTTCCGATCTGTCAAAAATGCTCTTGACTGGTCAGGTGCCTGCCCTAGAGAAGGACCTCTGTGGGGGGAGAGTTCGCTTTCTGCAGCACCTCCGCCTGCAGAAAACCCTTCGAAATCTTACATCTGGTAAAAGCAGGCGTAAGGCCTGCTTTTACCAGCATAAGAGCTGAAAAAAAGTATTAAAACATTTTTTTTCACTCATTTATAATTTAAAAAACTTAGCCCCGTAAAAAAAATTAAATATTTTTTTCAAAAAATTAAATTTTTGTTTAAAATATTTAATTTATTGTAATTTTAACTCATTTTAAAAACATGATGGTTTTTTAAAATTTATTAAATGTTTTACTGTGTTTTTGGGGTGATCTCCATTCATATATTTGACAGGTCCATCTGTCAAAAGTATGAAGGGAGATTCCCTTCTCCTATTGGCTGGCTTGGCCCACGTGATCCAAGGGACGCTGCGAACTGCATGCGCCTCTGGGATACGTGGGGCCTGTGTATTTCGACTTTGGAGAGGCCCAGGAGCGGAAGTGTCCGGACCTCGGGAGCCCTCAGGAAAGTTTGTAGATTTTTTTTCCGATAGGAGGCATCCGCACGCAGGAAGCTTCCTATCGGAAATTACGGGCCATTAATTGCGTCAGGAATTCTCCCAACTGTGAGGTGTTGCATGAATCCAGGTTTGCAAGAGGAGAAACATTGTGGCTATCCCATCTTGGAAGTAACCTGGGAGGAATGTAGTTCATGTCTCAAAATTAATACCCATGATTATTGAAGGCTGGATGAGGTATTGGTAGGGCATGTAATTTGTAATCACAAAAAAATCCTGAACATCACAGGAGAAGTGTATCTCAGGCTGGGACTTGATGTGGGGCTCACTGTCTAAGTACCTTTCTTCCTTTTAATGCTGATTTATTCTGCTTCTATACTGGCCTTTCTCCACTTTACCTATCACTTAGTGCAGAGGCTGTTTGAGTACGTTCTTTGCTCACCTTTTCTCTATGCTTGTTGCTGCTTGAGCTCCTGAGATACATGCATCCATTGGCCCTGTTTGGACCTGTTGTTATAAGGTGGAACTCCTGAGCAGAAATTGGCAATTTCACTGTCTCTGGGACTTTTTGTACAAATTTGTGCTACTGGGGAACAAATTACCTCCAGACTCAGTAAGTGCAGAAAAGGATGCATCACAGGCTGTCGCAGTGCAACACATTACTTGTCCTAGTCCTTGGTAACAGACCTTTGGAGAGGAAAGGTACAGTTTGAGGTTGCCAGTAAGAACTGTTACCAGTGGGAATCAAGTAGCAACAAAGAGAGTTGGAAGAAAGCAGATGAGTTGGATCATGCGGAAAGAAGACAAAAACAGAAAAAGATGGAGCAAGTGGAAAAAATGTGACATAGGAAGAGATACAGAACTGGACAGAATGACCAGGAGAGGAGAAATTTGAAATGGCTATACTGGAGCAAGCCTTTTCGAGTGAGCCCATTACTCACACTGAACAGAACAAAACATGCTAAATTAACCAAACTAAAATAAGCTCTGTAATTAAAACCTACTCAATGGAAAATGAGTCTCGCAACCTTGAAACACCTATGAAATCCTTAGGCTCCTAAAATTACTTGGAAGAAGTTACCTCTGAGCTGTAATGTGAAAGTAACTGATGTTGAATACTCAGAAAACTCCTGCTCAGAGATTTGAATTAAAAATGGTGTCCACAGTTCGAGAGCTAGCCAACCACAGAACACTATTGGTGTATATAGTTTATGACTGGTTGTTTGACTGTCAATCATTGTGTCCCCTGGTGATCTGAAATATGCTGGACAGCCTATAACAGATTAGAACTGAATCAGAGACCACTTAAAATGCAACTCCAGTTCTCCTTCAGGAGTAAAGGGAGTACGAGTAATATCCTACCGAATAGCTACCATTGGCTAAGGGATGTATCTAGAGAAAGCAACAAGTCGGAACACAAGACCAGTAAAAACTATCGAATTTTGTTTGTTGATTACCCAATCCTTATATTTCTGAGTAACAATTCAGAACCCACCTCTCATGATTGGGTTTCACAGCCTAATATGGGGACAGGCAAACTCTACATTATTGTTCTGAAGAGTGTTCAGTGTTGAGATCCTTGCCTTTTCCTGTGGTGTACACTCACGCCCTCTTTAGATTATAGAACTTTCTGTGATACCTTCAGGTTCTAGTTCTGTGGAGCCTGCTCTGTTTATGTTGTGGGTGGATGCCATAGCACCGGGAGCAATGGGCAAACAACTGACAGAGTTAATCAAATACCCAATGGAGCGCAACAATTCCTTGCTACAGGGACCAATCAAATGTCATCTGGTGAAAGTGACTGGCCAGGCAAACTGTGGGAAGACTTGATGAGGCGCGCTACAATAACTGCTACTGTACACTGATTAAAGAGTTTGCGTCATTTTCTCATTTTGCAAAAAGTTTAGAAAATGTGATGTCAGACTAGTATCTTTTTGTGCCATATTACCTCCTCCCCAGTACTGACAGATTTTTTGGATTAATAAGGTTGTTGTTAGCATCGAATGATAATGAAATGCATTTTGCCTGCAGGCTTGTATAATGTCTTGTGCATTTCAAAAAAGTTTTAAGTTTGAAGAAATTCATTGGGCAAAAGTTCGGAATCTACAATTAATTCAACATTAGTTTTTATTTCTCGTTATCTTTGCACTGATATTTAACTGTAATATTTTGCATGATTTCCCATTTTAACCCTCATATTCCTAATAAAAATCTCCTTGTAGTCATGCTGCTTAATAGGAGGAATAAACAAAACTTCTAATCCACTCTTAGCTGGAGAGAATGCATGAAGGGGTGAGGATGTTCACTGTCCCTATTAAGATTTTCCATCTCGTACAAATCACCCTGTACAAGAGCTTTGAACTCCCAGAGACCTTGTTTTTACAATCTAGAATCAGACCACCTCTTGCTGCCAGTCCATAAATTCTGATTTATTCAATTCACAGTGACTCAACTGCTTGGCCTCAGCAAAGTGAACATTAAAACATATATTTACGTGCATGTGCAGTTTGATGACTATGTCACGGCTCACTCATGGTTCTCATCTGTGATGCATGATACAAGACTGAGCTTCCAATTTGTATTCCTGTCAGCTGGGCAATAATGTGGGCAAGTTTTTTTCCATCCAGTAACCGTTTCCTATGCTTGGAACCCATCATAATATATTATAAATTGTACGGGGGGAATTTGAACTTGCAGGCGGGAAAACTAGCCTAGCGAGTGGCCAGTTCGTCTGGGAGCAGCAGCAGGAGGCCCACTCGATTTTTAACAGCTGGATTTCATTAACATGTCGCTGGCTGACTTATTGACCAAAATGGCCATAAGGTCAGCAGGTAGTAGCTGGCCAGGCCCTCGGTAATTACGGTGGGGAAGGGGGTCCGGTGGGCAGTAACGGGGGCTCCACTGCAGTCAACAGTTTGGTAAGGAGGTGGAGGGATTCTGTGCAGGGGAGGCCTACACTTCTCATGTAAGGCCCAGAAGAGCACTCCTGGCTCCACAAGGGAAATAAATAGACTTATGTGGAGGGGCATCTTCTCCTGCTGATCCTCCTCACGCCACCTACAGCAGCTTCCCCACTCGGACCAAGGTTAAAATAGCAGTTGGGTCCCAATGACGATCAGGTGCTGATCTGCATATTTAAAGAGAAAGACCCTGTTTGGCTTTGGGTGGGTGTCTTTGTCGCCTGCAATTTAAAATTGCAGTCGGTGGGATCGGGCCGCTCCATTTTAACTGCCCCCTTCCCTCCCTGGCGGTTTCCATTGGGTGGGTGGAGTTAAAATGCCCCTCTCTGTTTGCATTGAATAATTGGGTTAATTTCACAGGAAAGCTGTCTTGAGATTCTAGCGTAACCAGTTTTTAGTCATGCCAGCTTGGAATGAGCACCCAACTGGTTTTGGAGGTTGGAAATCATAAGTGTAATCAATGTACAAAAAAACCTCTTTTAAGACCTGTCTCTCTCTCTGTCTCTTCTAATTTTCTCTCACTTAGAATTTATATTTGCATTTTTATTATTTCATGCAGCAGTTGCAATTTATTCTGGTTAACGACTGACTGATTTTGGAATAATGTTCATCAGGCCCTCGCTGCTCTGAGTAATACCATAAGACACAGGAGAAGCCTCCTTTATATGAATTTACAATACAAATCCTTCTTTGAGCTGCTCTCCCACACAACTACGAGACTTTAACTGAGTATTTCTCTGACATGGGAAGGAGCGAGTGAAAGGGGACATTATAAATTATGGGAAATACTTAATAAATTCTGCTTTTGAAAGGTTCAACTCCCACAGATGTCTTTATCCAGCATGGCTTCTGGTAGATCAATAGTACTGGGCTGAAGATGAATGTACTTGGGCATATAGGTTCAGGCAACTTGCTGTAGCAGTTTGATAACATTCTTTTGTGCTTGTAATACTATTCCTGAATGGTCTGGAGTATTGCATTAATTTTTAAACTAATTTGTGATTACCATACCTTATCTTCTGCTTAAGAGCTTACAGATTGAACTGTGAATATTATAGAATCTTAGAACTGTCATCTCTGAAGGAGGCCATTCAGTTCATAGTGCTTGTGCTGATGCTGGCTCCTCCTTAGAGCTACCTATTCCTACTGTAATCTCATTTCTCTGCTCTTTCCCTCCTAACTTTCTCTAAATGTCATGATTGACTCGACTTCAATAGCAACTTGTGGTAATTCATTCCATATTCTAATAACCGCTTGCATGAAAAAACTTGTTGTAATCTTGCCCTTTGTACTTCTAGTACTAATCCTAAATTGCCTCCTAGTTACCGTTCCACTGAGCAATTGTAGAAATCTTTCATTGTTTACCCTTTCAAACGCTTTCAAGATTTTGAACGTTTTCAAGACTTTGAACACTCCTGTTAAATCTACCCTTCACCTTCTGGTGTGGGAAAAATGGGTTTTGCTTCTTGGGACACTGGCACCAGTACTGGGGCAGGAGAGAGCTGTTCCGTTGGGACGGACTTCACTTGGCCAGTGCTGGGACTAGTGTCCTGGCGAATCGAATAACTAGGGCTGTGGAGAGGGCTTTAAACTAATTAGTGGGGGGGAGGTTTCAAGAGAGCAAAAAATAAAAATGACAACAGAGAGGGTCATAGACATAGGTAGCAGTAGGGGAATCACAAATCAGAGCGTGGCAGGAAGGGACAGAGTGTGTGGAGTAAAAGGTAAACTGGTAAAAAGTGAAAAAGCAGGAACTAAGTGACACAAAGCATATTTGAAAGTTCTCTATCTGAATGCACGTAGCATTCGTAACAAAATAGACGAGTTAATGGCACAAATAACTACATATGGTTATGATATTGTGGCCATTACAGAAACATGGCTGCAGGGTGACAATGCCTGGGAATTAAACATACCAGGTTATTTAACGATCAGGAAGGACAGGCAGGAAGGAAGGGGAGGTGGGGTGGCTATGTTAATAAAGGAAGGAATCACTGTAATACAGAGTAATGATATTGGGTCAAAAAATCATGATAATGAAACAGTTTGGGTGGAGATAAGGAATAATAAGGGGAAAAAAACATTAGTGGGCGTAGTCTATAGGCCTCCGAACAGTTGCAACTCTATTGGACGGAGTATCAATCAGGAAATAGTTGAGGCATGTAATAAGGGAACATCTATAATTATGGGGGATTTTAACTATCATATTAATTGGACAAATCAAATGGGGCAGGGCTGCCTTGAGGATGAGTTTATTGAGTGTATTAGGGATGGGTTTCTTGAGCAGTATGTAACTGAACCGACCAGGGGGCAAGCAACCTTAGATCTGGTCCTGTGTAACGAGACAGGATTAATTAAAAATGTCCTAGTAAAGGATCCCCTTGGAATGAGTGACCATAACATGGTTGAATTCCATATTCAATTAGAGGGTGAGAAGGTTGGATCTCAAACAAGCGTGCTAAGCTTGAATAAAGGAGACTATGAAGGTATGCGAGCGGAATTGAGTAGAGTGGATTGGGAAAATAGATTAAAGGGTAAGACGACACATGATCAGTGGTGTACATTCAAGGAGTTATTTTACAACTTCCAAAAAAAATATATTCCACTGAAAAGAAAAGGGTGTAAAAGAAAGGACAGTCATCCGTGGCTAAGTAAAGAAATTAAGGATAGTATTCGACTAAAAACAAGGGCATATAAGGTAGCGAAATCTAGTGGGAGGACAGAGGATTGGGAAAACTTTAAAAGGCAGCAAAAAATAACAAAAAGATTGATTAAGAAAGGGAAGATAGATTATGAAAGTAAATTAGCAAAAAATATAAAAACAGATAGTAAGAGTTTTTATAGTTATATAAAAAGAAAAAGGGTGGCTAAAGTAAATGTTGGTCCCTTAGAGGATGAGACCGGGAAATTAATGGTGGGAAATATGGAGATGGCAAAAACACTGAATGAATATTTTGTATCAGTCTTTACAGTAGAGGACACTAAGAATATCCCAACACTGGACAAACAGGGGGCTATAGGGGGAGAGGAGCTAAACACGATCAAAATCACTAAGGAAGTGGTACTCGGTAAAATAATGGGACTCAAGGCGGATAAATCACCTGGACCTGATGGCTTACATCCTAGAGTCTTGAAGGAAGTGGCGGTAGGGATTGTAGATGCATTGGTAATAATTTTTCAAAACTCCCTGGATTCCGCTAAGGTCCCGGCAGACTGGAAAACTGCTAATGTAACACCCTTATTTAAAAAGGGCAGTAGACAGAAGGCTGGTAACTATAGACCGGTTAGCCTAACATCTGTGGTAGGTAAAATTTTGGAGTCCATTATTAAGGAAACAGTAACAGGACATTTGGATAATCATAATTTAATAGGACAAAGTCAGCATGGTTTTACGAAGGGGAAGTCATGTTTGACAAATTTGCTGGAGTTCTTTGAGGAAGTAACATATAGAGTGGATAAAGGGGAACCAGTGGACGTAGTGTATTTAGACTTCCAAAAGGCATTTGACAAGGTGCCACACAAAAGATTATTGCTTAAGGTAAAAAATCACGGGATTGGGGGTAATATTCTGGCATGGATAGAGGATTGGCTATCTAACAGAAAGCAAAGAGTTGGGATAAATGGTTCATTCTCAGACTGGCAATCAGTAACTAGTGGTGTTCCACAGGGGTCAGTGCTGGGTCCCCAACTCTTCACAATCTATATTAACGATTTGGAGGAAGGGACCAAGTGTAACATATCAAAATTTGCAGATGATACAAAGATGGGAGGGAAAGTAGTGAGTGAGGAGGACATAAAAAACCTGCAAGGGGACATAGACAGGCTAAGTAAGTGGGCAGAGATTTGGCAGATGGAATACAACACTGGAAAGTGTGAGGTGATGCACTTTGGCAGGAAAAATCCTAGAGCAATTTATTATCTTAATGGCAAGAAACTGGAGAGTACTGAAGTGCAAAGGGATCTGGGGGTCCTGGTGCACGAAACTCAAAAGGTTAGTATGCAGGTGCAGCAAGTGATTAAGAAGGCAAATGGAATGTTGGCTTTCATTGCTAGGGGGATAGAATATAAAAATAGGGAGGTATTGCTTCAGTTGTACAAGGTATTGGTGAGACCGCACCTGGAATACTGCATACAGTTTTGGTGTCCTTACTTAAGGAAAGACATCCTTGCTCTCGAGGCAGTGCAAAAAAGGTTCACTCGGTTAATCCCGGGGATGAGGGGGTGGTCATATGAGGAGAGGTTGGGTAGATTGGGACTCTACTCATTGGAGTTCAGAAGAATGAGAGGCGATCTTATTGAAACATATAAGATTGTGAAGGGGTTGGATCGGGTGGATGCGGGGAGGATGTTCCCGATGACGGGTGAGACGAGAACTAGGGGACATAGTCTTAGAATAAGGGGCTGCTCTTTCAAAACTGAGATGAGGAGGAACTACTTCACTCAGAGGGTGGTAGGTCCATGGAATATGCTGCCACAAAAAGCTGTAGAAGCTACAACATTAATTAAATTTAAAACAGAAATAGACAGTTTCCTAGAAGTAAAGGGCATTAAGGGTTACGGGGAACGGGCAGGAATTTGGACATGAGTCTAGGTTCGGATCGGTCATGGCCCTGTGGGTAGTGGAGCGGGCCCAGGGACTGTGTAGCCTGATTCTGCTCCTATTTCGTGTGTGCAATTCTGTTAGATGCAGGAGATGGTTCTGTGATAGATAGTAGATTGGCGGTTAGGATCAGATCAGCCATGATCTTATTGAATGGCGGAGCAGGCTCGAGGGGCCGATTGGCCTACTCCTGCTCCTATTTCTTATGTTCTTATGTTCTTATGTTCTTTATTTCAGTGAATAGACCCCTAATTTTCCAAGTATCATAACTATATTCTTTCATTCATGCTTTCATCCTAGGGAATCTATGTTGCTCTTTTACCATGGCTTCATTATCCTTTTTTATGATTGGGTGCCCAAAACTGCGCACAGTACTCCAATTGTGGCCTAATCAGTATTTTGTAGGCGATGATTTTAAACTTGCGCACCCGTTGAAAAGGCGGGTGGCACTTAAAACCACCCAGTTACTTATCTACTCTGGAGACAGTTCCCAATTTTAAGATGCTCAGTTGAGCAGGTGGCAAGGACAGTTTCCCAAAGCCGGCTGGGGGGTTCTTTACATAGGCTTGTGAGATCCCAATGATGTCATCGGGACCCAAGCTCAATTTTAACTTGGTGACCTGAGCAGGAAGCCGCAGCGGGTTTCCCATCAGGCCAACCTAGCGGGGGAAGTGGATAAAAGGTCCAAAATAATCATTTTTTTCTTTACTTTCATTGTGGGGCCAGGAGGAGCAGGAGCTCTGCTCTGGACCCCACAAGGAAGAATTAGGCCTCCCTCCTGCAGACTCACCCCCCCTTCACAATTGGATGAGTCCCGTGGGACGGTCAGGACAGCCGATCCAGCTCCCTGCCTAGATTTCGCAGGCGGCATCAACCCCGTGCGACTATCAGCCAGTTCCTGCCGACTTCCTGGCCGGAATAAGTGGGAAGTTGGCTGGCAGGATTTAAAATACCGTCGGCCTCATTTCTGGAGCAGTGGGGTGAGTTTCTAACTCATGCCACTACTCACCCGTCCAAATCTGGCCTGGAGTTAAAATTGGAGCCGTAAAGATTCATCATTGCTTCCTTATATATTCAATGCCTCTACATACTCGGAATCCCATCTGCCATTTTATGGCTTTCTCCTAAAATCTGTGTATCTGAAGAGCAGGTCAGAGGCTAGGTATTCTGTGGCGAGTGTCTCACCTCCTGACTCCCTAAAGCCTTTCTGCCATCTACAAGGCACAAGTAAGGAGTGTGATGGAATACTCTCCACTTGCCTGGATGAGTGCAGCTCCGACAACGCTCAAGAAGCTCGACACCATCCAGGACAAAGCAGCCCGCTTGATTGGCACCCCATCCACCACCTTAAACATTGACTCTCTCCACCACCGGCACGCCATGGCTGCAGTGTGTACCATCTACAAGATGCACTGCAGCAACTCGCCAAGGCTTCTTCGACAGCACCTCCCAAAACCGCGACCTCTTTCACCTAGAAGGACAAGGGCAGCAGACGCATGGGAACACCACCACCTCCAAGTTCCCCTCCAAGTCGCACATCATCCTGACTTAGAAGTATGTCGCCGATCCTTCATCGTCGCTGGGTCAAAATCCTGGAACTCCCTATCTAACAGCAGTATGGGAGTACCTTCACCACACGGACTGCAGCGGTTCAAGACGGCAGCTCACCACCACCTTCTCAAGGGCAATTAGGGATGGGCAATAAATGCTGGCATTGCCAGTGACGGCCGCATCCCATAAAAACAAATTAAAAAAAAATAAAATTCCTAGATCGTTCATTTCCTCTGCTCAATTAAGAACATACCACATGGAATATATTTCCAGTTTGTTAATTTTCCCAAGATGGGCTACTTCACATTTATCTGCATTGGAGTACATTTGCCGCATATCTGCCCATGCCCCTAGCCGATCTATGTCCTTCTGCAGTCTCCTGTATGCTTTCTCAGTTTGCCATGCTTCATAATTAGATCCTGTCAAGAAGTTTTGATATTTTGATTGTAAATCGAAGAGCTCAGTACAAAGGTTAGCTCACTACCACTTATAACGTACGTGAGAGGAGCAAACACCATCTTGGCTGAACTGTGACAAGTCCTCTCTTTTTCCTGATAACAACTGGTCGAATTACTTTAGCACAATTGCTGCCAAGTTTAAATATTCAGGGTGTGTTCAATTCATTTGTGTTCCATACAGCTGAAACCAAAATACAAATTATGAACAGTTGCTCTTTCCAGGCAACTAGACAATTGGGCAATCTGTATTCATTTTACACATAGATTTTCTATATACCATGTGAAAGTGGATTTAAAGGGATACAGAAAGTGAGTGAGAGGGATGAGGAGAGATGTAAACAAAATAGAGAGGAGAATTGCACACAAACAAAAGTAGAATCTGAAGCACAGATCAAACCCAGGCCAAAGAATTAAATTGGACAGGCAGAGAATACAGAAAGAAGGACAGAAAATAGTAGACTGAGTCCCAGAAAAATCGATGGAGAAAGTAATGGTGTGCCATATATATCAGTATATTTGGATATCTCTTTTAAAGGAGTCATGCCATCTGGCTCAGGTGTCTTTTCAACTGACAGCACAAACTGTCATTAATGCCAATGTCCCAGACTGCTCTTCACATTCACATCTCTTCCCAAAATTGCTGGTGGGACAAGAACCCTTTTTCAAAAAGTGAAAAAAAAATCATTCCAATCAAAATAAGAGTGTTGTTTGAATGGACTTTTTATGTAACACTTGCAATATCACCAAGCATTTTATGACGCTGGAGACCTGTGGGAGGGAGGGCTGTGGAGCAGCTTGCAAAAGCCTTTACTAAATGACCTCACCTGGAGCTGACAGAATGTTCAGTAGTTTGATGCCAAATTGGTGATTAGAATGTGGATAGTGCTTTTGAAAGGATGGAACTTACAGTTATAAAGTGTGAGGAGAATCTGATCCCTGTGGTACCATCTGGTGCTACTGCTATGAGTGTGAAGCTGGGCTCCCGGCTGTTCCTGCTTCCTTTAGATGACCTTCTAGAACACCATGATGACTTAGAGTGTCTAATGTAACTCATTCATAATTTCTATTACAATGGCATATTTTCTGTAAGCTAGGGTGATACCTTAGCCACAGAAAGTATATATTGGATGATGTTGACATAATGCTGAAAAATATAACTGTAAAGTATTATCGTTCATCAATAGTTCTATATCTGAAAGAGTATTTAAACCAAGAACTGAGTCTGTGCTACATTCAACTCTGTGCTTACAGAAAGAGTTGTCAAGGATAATGTTATATTTCAATTAAAGGGTGTTTATTGAGCCACCCTGATGGAAATTAAATTAGCAACCTTATTGAATGGCTCTATTAAGAAAAACCTATCAGTACTGATTCTAATCCATTTGGAATCAATTAGAGCCTTAGAAAATACTCCTGGTGAAATAATATCCTCATTAGTCATATTCCCCCAATAATTGATGTCAATTGTAATTGTGTGTGCATGTGTGAATTTCAATAGGAAACTAAAACCTTAAAGTAAAACTGTCCCTATATGAGTATAGAAAACAATTTTAGTTGCCATTCAGCTGGCTTGACTAGTTGGCATTTCTGAGAGCAACCAGAAACATTAATTCATTGGTGCAGATCCTGCTGCCTGACTCTCGGGCTCAAATTCATATCCTGAAGGAGAACTTCTTTCCAAGAATAGCCTTTGACAGTTTCAGCCATCAGGGCAGCATGTATAATTAAAGAAAGCAACCCCTGCCATCTTGCACTGTGTAATAGTCAATGGAATGAGAAGAGGGTTGAACGCCAAAGAGCAGCAGGGAGCAGAGGTGAGAATATTGTTAGGCTTTGAAAATTTCATGCATCCAAGATGGGCAGTTATTTTGTGAAAAATTAAATGTGTGTTGATTTCTTTCCCTGAGAAATTATCTCCACGATAGATTGAAGCATGGGTAATAGTGTTCAATTAATTTTGGTTCTAGAAAGTCCGTCTTTTACCCTTTCTCCTTCGATAAAGATTTACAATACCACTTGAACAAACAGCACATACTGGAGACACATCTGAGATCCTGGCATAAAGGCTTACTGTTTAATATTCATGAGCCATCTAATTTGGCTGGTGCACTCGGCACTGATCAAAGTGAAGAATGCCGCTGCAGGAAAGCTCTGTGCCTGTGACAGACATCAGTGTCATAGCCAGTCAAGGCTGCTCAGGCAACGAGCTGCATTTTACTGAAGCACTTTTAGCCCTTTACAAAATTGAGCTGTTACTATCTAATTTTTGCAGGGGCAGGGCTCTTGATCCTTGGGTATCTGTGATGAAGAACGTTTACTAATGCTTTCTTCTGCTTTTCTTCTTCTTCCTAAAGGTTTGTTCAACCAACTGACCATGTAGAATCCTATAACTTGAGACGACCACGATGGGAAACTCTATATGGAGTGGTGCTGGTCTTCAGCCTTGCCTGCAGCAATCCATTTGACTATTAATTGGTTCTTGGTTCCTGTCCTTGATGAGACTAAAGTGCAGCAAGTCTACATTAGCAATCTGCAGTGCAAAATAAAAACACTGGATATTTTGATCGTCCTGATCGAACAGAAATCTGGTTTCAGTCCGAATTGTCAGCACTGATATATCTGCCACAAATATTTTTATAAAGCTGCAAGCAATACCGTGGGAACAATGGGCGACATGACGAACAGTGCAGTGGATTTCTATCCAAAGAACCAAAGAGGCGAGTCCAACCATGCAGGTGAATTTGGGTGTTCTCTCGATGAACTTCGCTCTCTTATGGAGCTCCGTGGATCAGAGGCAGTGCAAAAGATGCAAGATACCTATGGTGATGTGAATGGATTCTGTAGACGTATGAAAACTTCGCCAACAGAAGGTAAGGTTATTTTATAGTGAAAAGCATAAGCACATGCTGGCACTGAGAGAGGCATTCTTTAATAAAAATAATGATTATCTCAGCTAATGCATTGTGAATACATTCTTTTAGAGTGCTCAGTGACTTGCATCTGCATAATGTCACATTAACCTTTAGAACAATAGCTCATTGTAGCAGGTAATTTTTTATAGGGTTTGGTCAATATGACACATGGAGGTGTGTTGTGCCTATTTTGGCCAATGATAGGTTTAGTTGTGATTTCTGCTATGCTCAGTAATAATGTGAATTATATAAATGATATGCACAGAGCATGCATACATCAAAATACAATCAGCACTTGTTTATTTTTCATTCAGCAAAATCAGCGCTTTCAATACTTACATGAATTTTGAATTCTTATCTTTAATTGCTCTTGCACAGTGTGCAGAGGCATAGATCATTGATACTGCTACAGCGATATATTTATGCAGACCTTAAAATATGTGCACAAGGCAGGACAGGCTATAGTTTGAGCTGGAGCTATGCACTGCTCAAAAGAAAGTTTACTTTTATGAATGCTCATATTATATGTAATCCCAAGCTATGAACAGTCTGATCTACATAAAGACGACTTAACTGTAGCATTCTATAAATAAAGCATTATCTAATGCTGTTACAGTAACACTTGAGCACTGGTTCAAAACTACAAATTTTGAAGTACTTGAAAATATTAATTGATATCCTCTTAATATGTAATGGTAGGAGCTGTAGTTTATTGGCATACTAATAATAGTCCATTGTGTGAAATTTGCTTTCATTCTTTTGGAGCTTCTTAGCAGGACAGTTGATGACTAGCAGCAAACGAGACAAAGTAAAATAATTCTCTCTCAAAAATGGAACTGTTACTGGATCTATCAAATGCAAGATTTTGAGAGAGTGCAGATTACTTATTTACATTGGATGTAGTTACACCTGAAAAAATAATTAAAGGCTTCGCTTCCAGATTTGATTACACTCGTGCTCTGCTCATTGGTCTCCATCCTCCATAAAATTCAGATCATCCAAAAGTCGGCTGCTCTTATCCTATCCCACAAGATGATGCGGAGATGCCGGTGTTGGACTGGGGTGGACAAAAGTGAGAAGTCGCACAACACCAGGTTATAGTCCAACAACAACAACATCCCACAACAAGTCACGCTCACTCATGACACCTGTCCTCACTGACCTACATTGGCTCCAAGTCCCACAGAATCTCAAATTAAAAATTTTCAGCACGTCTTTGAAGATTTCTATGGTCTAGCCGTCTCTGTATCCTCTTTCAACCCTACAACCACTTTCCCCGTCCCCCTGTCCACTACATTCCTTTGACTCCGACCTCATGTGCACCCCCCTTCCCTTTGCTCCACCATTGGCAGCCATGCCTTCAACGGCCTAGGCCCCACTCTCTGGAATTCCCTCCCTAAGCCCCTCTGATTTTCTGCCTGCCTCTCCTACTCTGAGACCTTCCTTTTAAAGTTCACTTCTTTGACCAACTTTTTGGTCACATCTCCTCCTCTCTTCTTCCTGTGCTTGCTGTATATTTTTCTTATGGCTCTATGAAGTGTCTAGGAATGTTGTTCTATGTTAAAGGTGCTATATAAGTACAAGTTTTTGTTATTTTTAATAGATTTGTTAGCCTAAACAGATGATACACAGTGAGGTTCAGTGATTCTTTTTAAAGAGGGAATCCAATAGCTGATGTGGATGCTACAATTGATGAGTGCAAATGAGTAATAAAATACCATTTTCCCCCAATTTTCTTCCCTTTTTTCCTCCCCTCTTGCTCTGAAGGTCACCACTCTTGCTGAGCTGTGGTTCACAAGTGCAACCCCTTGTCTGACTGACCATGCTTCATGAGTGAGTGTAGACTGCTAACGTTGACTGGCTATTCAGCTGTGGAGCAGCATACCTGAGCTTGATCCAATAATCACTCAACTATGTGCATGCATGCACTTTGCAGCAGAGATCACCGGATAGCCATCAAGAAAAAGAAACCTAGCAGATACTTTTTAAAATTACTTCCCCCCCCCCCCCCCCTTCCTCCCCTTCTTATTTCCCCCTTTCCTCCAATAGCCCTGGGGCACTGAAGTAAATAGTAGTGCCCCCATTATTGCCTGGTCTGGATTTTCCTGGTCTGTGTAGCTAAATATCACAGTGTATTTACCCACTGAACTGCTGCGGACCCATTATTTTTTAGAAGTACTTTAATTTTCACTGTACTTCCTAGCTTAGATTTTTGTATTCAATTTACAAAACATTGGGCAACCAGTCAGTAAATTTTCACATTTCAAATAATTGTTCAAGGGAAGAACTTTAGATGTGCACTAAATTAAAATTTGGACTATTAGAATGGATTCTGTATTGCTGTTTTGTGAGTCTTGATTGACACTGCAGTAAAAATAATGCTCACCGTTATTAAAATGTAAGTCAGACAGCAACTTCTGGTGACCACATGTGCGCAGTTAAATGCGGAAATAAGGAGGTTGCTGTTTGAGATGCTCTGCTCCTCCAGAAGCTGTGCAATAACAATATTTCGCCAAGAGATTCGCCATAGAAATATGTGGAAGGGAGTGAAGTTGCTGTACTTGCGTGATAGATACACACTAAACTCGCCAGAAAAAGTTAGGGCTTGTCCGTTCCAGTGTAAGTAAATTTTTAATGGCGTGATAAGTCTTAATTACTGCCAAGCAACCTCTCTGCCACTGAAAATTCACTTTTACAAGTGTGGAGTCTCATTCCTTCAGATTTTAATGACTGTTGGAGATTTTAAAAATTAAAAAAATTAAATTGTTGTTTTAAAAAACTTTTCTATCTCTCTCTCTTAAGCCCATCTTTCTTTTCCTCTCTTTATTTTGCTTTCTGTACATGATTTGGCATTGAATTAAATATTCTAACCTACACTTCCTGGTTCAGACTCTGCGGGCTGGATTTTCCAAGCCCCAAGGAGGCGGGCATGGAGTCAGGACAGCCGGTAAACTCGGAGAAAGTGGGGGCAGATGGCAAACCCATCCCCATCCCGCCTCCATGCCCTTTTACCAGGAGACGGGAAGATGTGCAGCTTCGGGTCCCATCTCCTAGAGGCAGGAAAGGCATTTAATTCTTTTAACTGCCTGTTAACAGGTAGTTAACAGGCAGAAAAAAGGATTCGTGCCATTTTACCTTCACAGGTGAAGATTTCCTGACATTGGAGAACCCCGCCGGGTTGGAGGAGACGTGGAGGAGGTCTGCGGTGGTCGGAGGCACCTGGAAGTAAAGTGTAGAGGTGAGTGATGGGTGCAAGTGTGGAGTGGTAAGTACGTAAGGTGAGTGATAAGTTTAAAAAAAGTGTGCACTTACCTTGTTTTCTTTCTACAGCCTTTAGCCGTGCTGGATGGGGAGAGCGGACATACTGCTTGTCAATTTCACATAATGGCTGATGGAACCTCCGTTCCAATAGTCATGTGAAATTTACAAATTTGAAAGGTTTGATGAGTCCTCACCACAAAGTCTCATCAAACTAAAGAGAATCGCAGTGTTTGACAGCTTCACAGAGCTGTCAAATGCTGTCATTTCTTCTTTCAGGAAGTCTTGACAGATAGCACATCTGATGTTGACGTGATCTGTCAGTGACTTCCTCCCTAATTGGCCTGCTGAGCCCGCAGGGCGGGCTTAATGAGCTCAGTCGGGAAAATCCCTCTGATTGGTCAGGCGAGGATGGAGGCGGGACATTGACACGAGAAGCAGCAGTCCTGCCTCCAACTCGCCTCCATTCACAAAATCCAGTTCTGCGAGTTTCGGTAAGGATTCTTCAATCTGATTGGTGAAGGAGATGCACAGATGCTTGCCCTGTTCACACCGCATCCAGATCCCCTATAGAGGGCGCCACACGATTTTGGATTTCTAATCACTGCAAGTTCCAGTGCGAAAGCCCATAGAAAGTCTGTGGACAAGTGTAAGTGTAATGAATGGCGAGTGCCATTTGTTCGTCACTGACTGCAAAATCTGGACCATTATAGGAGTTTATAAAAAGCCACAGACATTGAAGATATGTATTAAAATCAGATGAACCGGTTTGTGGAAAGTCACAGCTCACAGTCTATTACAAACTGATCCAATGAGGTGCAATTGCTTCATCCCAGCCATCAAACCAGGATGGGCTCCTATTCCTTCTGAGAATAGCAAGAGATGCTTTATTTAAACCTGCACTCCAAGAGGAAGGAGAGTTTGCCAGTTTTCTTCAGAGGCTGATTGGCAAATCACTGATTAAATAAGCATTCATGGGGACAGCCCCACTTCTGGCTGGAAAGGCAGAGAAAAAAAGTACCAAGGGACACACGGGCAGTGAGTCAGCCAACTTGTTCTGGGGCTGAAGCCAGGCTTAGTGAGGGGAAACTCATTTGTCTCAAGTTTAGAGCTGGACAGGATTAGAAGACTGACTAGGAAAAATCAAACAAACTCTTTATTAGCAATAGTGTGGTGTATTTTTATTATAGCGCCTTTCACGACCTCAGGACGTCCCAAAGCCCTTTACAGCCAATGAAGTCCTTTTGAAGTGTAGTCACTGTTGTAATGCAAGAACAATGGCCCGTATTTTCCGATCCCTACGGGTGTGTACGAGCTGTGTACACACCCGTAGAGACCTCGCAAATGCCAGTTTCAGGCATGCGAAGCGCATGCGCTGAAAACCGGCATTTCCGATCTGTCAAGAATCTTGACAGATCGCACGCCTACCCGGGAGAAGGGCCTCTGCGGGTGGAGAGTTCCGCTTTCTGCAGAACCTCTGCCCGCTGAAATCACTTAAAAATCTTACGCATGGTAAAAGCATAAGAGTTTAAAAAAGTAAAAAAAATTTTTTCACTCATTTGTAATTTAAAAATACTTTTAAAAAAGGTAAGTTTATTTTTAGCCCTTTTAAAAACAGTTAAAAAAAATTCCAAAAATTAAATTTTTGTTTAAAATATTAAATTTAATGTAATTTTAACTAATTTTAAAAACATGATTTAAAAAAAAAAAATTATTTAATGTTTTGATGTCTTTTTGGCGTGATCTCCATTCATACTTTTGACATGTCTAAGCTGTCAAAAGTATGAAGGGAGATTTCCTTCTCCCATTGGCTCCCCATGGCCCACGTGATCTCAGGACGCTTGCGAACCGCATGCGCCCCTGGGATACCTGGGCCCTGCGCATTTCGTCGTGGAGAGGCCCAGGAGTGGAAATGGCCGGACCTCTGGAGCCCTCGGGTAAGGGCGTAGATTCTTTCCAGATCGGAGGCCTCCGCACGCAGGAAGCCTCCGATCGGAAAATACGGGCCATTATTTTTAATGTCCTGGAGGAGGGTTCTGTAGTTAGTTGAATCAAGGTCAGATTTGATTACAGCTGTTACTCTGTACATTTACTTGCTGTCTATAAAATAAAGCAGCTTAATAATTCATAACTGGCCTCGTCTTAAATAAAAGTGTTTCAGTTTACTTTCGGAAAGATTGGTGAAGCACAGGAGTAACTTATGGAAGACACATATCCAGCTCAGATCATAAGGCTATATTAAGCTATCATATAGGCAAACTCCTGAACAGAAGATGCTCAAACCACTGCTTACCTGAGGGAATATCTACGGCAGACTTGAATTTGTAACATGCATTTATTGCCCATTTGTACTTGTACTGCTAGGCGTTCTTCTTAAACTACTGCCATCCTTGTGGTGATGTTCGGTAGGGAGTTCCAGGATTTTGACCCAATGAAAATGAAGGAATGGTGATGTGTTCAAATCAGGATGGTGTGTGACTTGGGGAGGAACTTGGAGGTGATGGTGCTCACATGATATTGCTGCCCTTTTCCTTCTCAGTAGTGTGGGTGCTGTCACTTAAGCTTGGTCAGTTGCTGCAGTGCACCATATAGATAGTACATATTGCAGCCACAGTGCATTGGTGATGGAGGGGGGTACATATTGAGTCCAATGGCAGGGTCACTGAACAAGCGAACTGCTCTGTCCTGGATGATGTTGAGCTTCTTGAGTGTTGTTATGGCTGCACGTGTCCAGGCGAATGCTGAATATTGCATCACACTCCTGACATTCAGCTTGTACATGGTGGGGACATCATCCAGGACAGAGCAGTTAAATGCTACTTATCAGCTCAGACCTGAACATTGTCCATCTCCTGCTGCAGGCTGGCATGGGCTGCCTCATTATCGGAGGAGTTGTGAATGGAGTTAAATATTGTGGAATTGTCAGCAAAGAGCCTCACTATTGATCTTATGGATGGAGGGAAGGTCATTGATGAAGCAGCTGATGATGATGATGATTGGGCCATGAATGCTGGTCTGAGGAGTTGCTGCACTAATGTCCTGGGGCTGCGATGAGTGGGCTCCGACAACCACAAGCATCTGCCTACGTTTCCGGGCCCATTGCCTTTGGGGAATTTTAACTTAACCCACCAGGCAGGAAACTGACCGGATCGGAATGGCTGCTTGATTTACATTTCACCGATTTTACTTTCCCGGCAGGTTAGATTAAAATGACCCTCTGTTTGTGTTCATTTTACTCGGCCACCTCTTAATATCACATGATGTGAACCAGGTTGGCTGGGCACTGACACTTATGATGGTGAGCACCTCAAGTGTAGGCTGAACAGGATTGTCTCCCTGACACTTTAGGCAGCGAAAGATGCTTGTTAACACTTCAGCCTTGTCTTTTGCACTCATGTGTTGGGCTCCACCACATTTGGGTTGTTCATTGAGCCTCCTCTTCCCATTAGTTGCCTGATTGTGTCTCTCTTAGGCAGTCCCTTGGAACCGAGGATGACTTGCTTCCACATTAAAAATGAGTTCTCAGGTGACTGATGAGTCCAATGCGGGACCTACAGTCTCTCTCACAGGTGGGGCAGACGGTGGTTGAAGGGGCGGGTGGGTGGGGTGCTTGGGTTGACGTGCACTTTTTGCGCTTGGCTTCCGCTTGCTCCCGGCGAAGAGACTCAAGGTGTTCGGCACCTTCCCGGATGTTTCTCCTCCACTTTGTACGGTCTTGGGCCAGGGATTCCCAGGTGTCGGTGGGGATGTTGCACTTTTTCAAGGAGGCTTTGAGGGTGCCTGATTGACAGCTATCATTATTGACTGGATGTGGTAGAGCTACAGAGCTTTCCTGTTGTCTTATTGGTTGTGGGACCTCTTAGCTCTGACTATAGACTACTGTTTTTTGTGTTTAGCATGCTGGTAGCCCTGTGTTGTAGCTTCACTAGGTTGGTACCTCACTCGAAGGTATGCTTGGGGCTGCTCCTGGCACGCCCTTCTACACTCTGCATTGCATCAGGGTGCAAACTTTGCCCAGCAGCAATCATATTGGTGTTACAGTGGAGTCTTCAGAGAAGATTGCTACAGATTGTGTAGGGAATTAAACCTAAACAAAAATGCTCCTATGAAATTACAAGCTCTTTTTAATGATCAGTGGGACAATAGTAGGCTGTAAAGGCCCTCCCCCTTTCCATGGTTGGTGTGAAGCCTTTGACAGTCAGGAAGTAACTGAGAGCCTGAGAATTGTAAGTGTGAACTGCAAATGTTAAAAAGTACATCTAGCAGTGACTTCTACCAGAAATAAACAACTGATTCTCTCCCACTCATCCGAGATAACAAAATATGCTTGCTCTCCTTATTTATGAAGAATGATTGTTGAGTAATGCCTGCCTCAGTTGGGGAAATTGAATCAAATAGCTACAAGTCGGATGAGTGAGAATTGGCACCACATGCCAATTTTTATCATTTCCTTATCTACTGTTTCAAACTGTTGGGTAAAGCAGTCCTGTGGAGAAATAGTAGTGCGTATAAAAATCTTAGTCCCAATGAAAGGTGATTCAACTGATTTTCTCAGGAGTCAGAAACTACTGGAATATTCAATTGAAGTAATTGAAGATATGCTTTGAATGTTACAAGTACAATATGTTAAAGCTGGTATTACAGTGCAGTACATAATTTGTGGCTCACTCATGGGGATATCTGTCATATAACATCACTGAGCATCACATATCCTCTATTTAACAAGTGCAATGCTTTAGCCCTTAAAAAATAAAAATGGCATATTTAAATACCTCTTGTGTTTAGTTAGTGTTGGACCTCCTGACTCCAATGAGAAGTTTATTTGCATAAGATGTGTTAGAGCTGGGGATAGGCTTGCAGGAAACTAGATTAAACATTAGACTTGATGTATCTCTGCATCCTTTCTGCTATAGAAATTGTTTTATTACGGTCTAAATAATTTCTTCCAGCAACTCTCTGTCATTTTGTTACTAGTCTGTCTTATCCAGATTGCACCTATGCGCCCCAATTGCTTCATTTTTAATGGGTTTTGTTTATTTAATGCCTTCTGCAGCTCTCAGATGGGCTGTGAATATATTCAGATTCTGATGGTATCTGGCAAGGTATATAACTTTGCAATGATAACAAATGAATAGGCATGAAGGAAAAATTGAAAAAAGGTTTTAACTGTCATCTGTAATTCATGATTCCAAATTCCAGATGTTAATTTAAAATATCAATCAAGCTGTTTCTTTCTTCATTTTTTTTTAATTGTCAAATTACTAACATGGCATCTGCCTGTATAGTCCTTTGTTACAAATCCAGGTCTTCAGTAGACATTGTCTTAGATTCAGCACCACTGGTCTGTCTCAAGCAAATCCCACATCCCTTATAATCAGGAGTTTACCTTTGCTGGTACAAATGTGTGACCTGAGGGGTAATAAAAATGAAACTACTTGTTAGATGAACTGGATTACATAATCTTGCATGTTCCTCCGTGTGTGCCTCTCCAATCGTCTGAAAAGCAGACTGATTTAACACTTCGGTGACATGAGGCCGAATGCAAATCAACAAACTGGCGTATCTTACTCTGCTTGTTCACGTAACAATTGTAACATTTATAGTAAATCTCACCATTCTGATCAGGGCAGTGAAGCAATGGTAGATCTTGCCACCCAAACTTTACCTTATTCTCTGCCACGATCCTGCCTATCTCAGGCAGGATTGTAGAGGAGAATGCAGCCCGATGTTTCTGGATGGCCCACAGGAAGGACTAAACTACTTCCATTGTCCCAAACTGGAATGGTATGTGAGAGAACACCTGTACACAAACTGGTTTGTCTAGCTTTAATACACGTCCTCCAGCACTTCTGTTCAGAGAATTCCCCCCCCCCCCCACCCCCCCGAGAGCTAAATTTAATTAAATTTAATAGTCATATTTTAATATAACTCATTGCAAGATCCTACCCTGCAAGATCGTAAGCAATACTGCAACATTACAAACTTCATTCAAACCTGATTCAAAATGAATGCATCTATTTTTGATAAGACACAAGAAACAGTGCGCATGTGCTTAATGAAGTACACTGGGTCCCGATAAAATTTTAAGAGTTCCACCGGGTGGTTTGCAAGTCGCGTCCAGTGAAACACAATGTAGAACCTCCTAACCAACAGTCCCTAAATGGACAGCTGGAGGCCACTCCGAAAATGCTCCAGATAAGTTATGTTAATGTTGTTTGTGGGGTCAGGAGGAGCATGTATGGTTCAACCCTGCATGCTCTTGTGGTTTCTTCAGTGGCCTGTGCATTGTAAAGATTGATCCATTTATGTAGAGTTTTTTTTTAAGAGCTGCAGGCTCCCATTTATTTCCATGTTTCAAATTCACCCCTCTTCTACCACTGTGGTGTCACTGGTCAGGTACAGAGAGAAGGTTGCTCACCTTCCTTCTTGGGGAATAGTATGTAGCTTGGGAACCATATACAAAGAGAAAAAAACCTAGCAAATGAGAAAAAAATGGTAAATTTATTTTTTGAGCAAACCTGCGTTAACGACACTAACCTTGCTGTACAGGTTACCACTCAATATCGGTGAATTATAGAATACAACATTAAAAATGCACAGCAAACAACATGAAATGCAATTCAGGTATCTAATTGTCTTACACTAGTGTTAAGTAAATAGCTGCTATTGATTTTATACTTGCTTGTAATTCATTTCCCTTCACAACAATGCTATTTTTCCTCAAGTATCTCATCACCTGATATAAATTATACAAAACAAGATCTCCCTTAAAAGATATAGAGTATCAGACAAAATGAATTATGCAGACAAGTTGTAACTGCTGTTATATTTAGCAAAACCTATGTGGGTCAGTGCCATTTTATTCCTTCGATGAGAAAACTGCAAGAGATTATGAATCGCTTTATATCGAGTAAATTTACCATTTCCAGTTCTTGACATGGCCAGTGGTTACTATCCATGGCATATTGCCTAGAACTATATATTGGATCAAATGACATGCAGCAAAAATGATATGGATATTGAGATTAAACTTAATTTTTTTTTAAATTGCATTTTCCAAATTGCTGTCTACTAATCCTAAACAAACCTGTCCCTTTGTTCATTAACACTAAAACACTAAGCATATTTGGGCTATTTCCGATTGAGAAATCTGATTAAATGAATGAATTGAGGCATTTTTCTCTTTGAGATTAGGATTATCTAACTGCACACTCACATGTTTTTCAGAGCCTTAACATGTTTTTCCCCTCCAAAATTGGGTCATAATTATATTAATTATAACATTATTTTATTTTGTTCCCTGATTGCGCGCACCCCCCCCCCCCTCAAAACATTGATTTAGAATTGGTTTCAGCATACTGTAATTTCTCAGTCTAATACTTTTGGACTATTAAATTTAGCTGTGTTTTTAGGTTAAGGTGTTTGAACAGAAATAGCCAGACAAAACTTTGCACATTGTTCTGTGGCACCCAAATATTTTGCGAAAGAAAATATTAATAAAAATATGTCAAATATAGAAAATGACTTAAACTCTACTGCAAAGGTACTGTGAACATTGCAAATTAAAATCCTCACGAGGGCAATTTTAGAATTCCTTTACCTGTGGGGCTTCTCTAGCTCCCATTCCAAATGGCGCACAAGAGCAAACCTCGCAGAACAAATAGCACCCAAAATCGTGCTAGATGCTCATTTAAATAGACTTGCATAAAATTTGAGATCTTAATGAGGCCAGCCCGTGAAATGGGCGCAAGCAGCCAGCACATTAAAAACTGGAAGAGTCCTGAACTGCAGCCCAGAAGGCAGTCTCTGCAGGGTTCTGTCTCCCAGTTCAGCGCTGCTGCTACACTGCTTGCACACCTGCTGTCCCAGCACACAAGCTGGCTGAATTGGCCCTACTTTGATTTCAATAATTTTTGAGGCCATAGGATTGTATCTTGTGGAATACAACTAGTCAGGGTTGAATAATGTAGATTATAATATTAGATTGATATCCAAGTGTTTATGCTTGATTTCCTGAGGAGTTAGGGAGAGATGTCATTGCTTCATCTCTTTCCAAGTTTACCTGTGGTTTTTCAAATCCTTCTACATACATTGGTTCTGTCTTCACAAAGGAGGACACAAATAACCTCCCAGAGATGTCGGGAAAATAGGGTCTAATGAGAGGGTTGAACTGAATGAAATCAGTATTTGTAGAGAAATGGTGTTCGGGAAATTGACGGGATTGAAGGCCGATAAATCCCCAGGGCCTGATAATCTACATCCTAGGGTACTTAAGGAAGTGGCCCTAGAAATAGTAGATGCATTGCTGGTCATCTTCCAAAATTCTATGGACTCTGGAACAGTTCCCATGGATTGGAGGATAGCTAATGTAACCCCACTATTTAAAAAAGGTGGTAGAGAGAAAACAGGGAATTATAGACCGGTAAGCCTGACATCGGTAGTGGGGAAAATGCTAGAGTCCATTATAAAAGATGTAATAGCAGAGCACTTGGAAAACAGTGACAGGATCGGACAAAGTCAACATGGATTTACAAAAGGTAAATCATGCTTGACTAATCTACTGGAATTTTTTGAGGATGTAACTGGTAGAATAGATAAGGGAGAACCAGTGGATGTGGTGTATTTGGACTTTCAGAAGGCTTTCGATAAGGTCCCGCATAAGAGACTTGCGTGCAAAGTTAAAGCACATGGGATTGGGGATAAGGTACTGACTTGGATAGAGAACTGGTTGGCAGACGGGAAGCAAAGAGTTGGAATAAACGGGTCTTTTTCCGAGTGGCAGGCAGTGACTAGTGGGGTACCGCAGGGATCGGTGCTAGGACCCCAGCTATTCACAATATATATAAATGATCTAGACGAGGGAACTAGATGTAATATCTCCAAGTTTGCAGACGACACAAAGCTGGGTGGGCGTGTGTGCTGTGAGGAGGATGCAGAGAAACTCCAGTATGATTTGGACAGGTTGGGTGATTGGGCAGATGCAGTATAATGTGGATAAATGCGAGGTTATCCACTTTGGTGGCAAAAACAGGAAGGTAGATTATTATCTGAACGGCAGTAGATTGGGAGAAGGGTAAGTGCAACGAGACCTGGGTGTCCTTGTGCACCAGTCGCTGAAGGTAAGCATGCAGTTGCAGTAGGCGGTTAAGAAGGCAAATGGTATGTTGGCCTTCATAGCGAGAGGATTCGAGTACAGGAGCAAGGATGTCTTGCTGCAGTTGTACAGGGCCTTGGTGAGACCACACCTTGAGTATTGTGTGCAGTTTTGGTCGCCTTATCTGAGGAAGGATGTTCTTGCCATGGAGGGAGTGCAGCGAAGATTCACCAGACTGATACCTGGGATGGCAGGAATGACGTATGAGGAGAGATTGGGTCAATTAGGCTTATATTCGCTAGAGTTTAGAAGAATGAGAGGGGATCTCATTGAAACTATAAAATTCTAACAGGACTAGACAGACTAGATGCAGGAAGGATGTTCCCGATGGCGGGGCAGTCCAGAACCAGGGGTCACAGTCTAAGGATAAGGGGTAAGCCATTTAGGACTGAGATGAGGAGGAATTTCTTCATCCAGAGAGTGGTGAACCTGTGGAATTCTCTACCACAGAAGGCAGTTGAGGCCAATTCATTAAATATATTGAAGAAGGAGTTAGATATATTTCTTAAGGCTAAAGGGATATGGGGAGAAAGCAGGGACAGGGTACTGAATTTGGATGATCAGCCATGATCTCATTAAATGGCGGAACAGGCTTGAGGGGACGAATGGCCTACTCCTGCTCCTGTCTTCTATGTTTGGAACGACCTGGTTTTACGGGCTAAATTACCTTTTGTTCTATATTTTCTTATGGAAGCTTAGTTTGCTGTTGTTATTCGTTCACTGTTATATAGTTAATGATGGATTTTGAAGACTGTATTGACTAATGCATAATTGAAAATACAAAATCAATATAGAATTGCACCAGTGACTATTAACCTGTGTCTGTATATTGTAATTACAATAGGATTTTTGTTCCTGCAGAATGTAAAAGAGGAGATTGAAGTCTGAAATGCATGAAATATGATGGGCATTTCAATTGATCATTAATAACTAACCAGCAACTTAAAGATGGTTTTGAACAGTCAATTCATTGAACAATGAAAGTGCCTGTAACACGGTTTTGTGGAATATGGAGAACCATGTACTTCCGTTTAGTTTTTTAAATCCCTTTTAAAGAGGTTATTTCTTTGAGTCTCTTAACAGAGATCTTGGCTTCAGAAATAGTTGCCCAGCTATGCTTTAAATCAAATTCTCTTAAGCCAGGAAAGCAAAGCTGCTGTTGATATTTTTTTGTCTCCAAGATGATAGGAGTGTCTTGATGCAGCCTTGACCAGAATTAAGTTATCCAAATATTGTTCAAGATGGTAATGCTGTCAGAGGTATTTGTAGGAAAATAACTGGCAGCTGAAGACTCCAAAGACATAGGGCTGGATTTTGCCAGCCGAGACGAGTTGGGGGTGGGACTGTTGCCTTCCGGGTTCGAGTCCCGCCTCCAGCGACGTCTGACGAACCCACGCTATTTTCCCTTGATTGGCCTCCTGTTGGCTTACTGGCCAATTAAGGGAAAGCCGGTGACAGATAACGTCAGCGTATGATGCTTCATCTGTCGAAAAAATTTTGACAGATGAATTGTCAGCGTTTGACAGCTTTGAGAAGCTGTCAAACACTGACAATCTCTGTTCTAAGGTGAGCCGTTGCACAAAGGCTCACAAAGACCTCTCTCCTCAGCAGAAAGCAGATGGCTGCAGCATCTGAGAATGCAGCAGCCATTCTGTCATCTCTGCCGTTGAGATGAGAGACCTCCGGATCCTCAATGGTTGAAGCCTGCAGAAAGAAACAAAGGTAAGGAAACATTTTCCAGCACTTTACACTCGCCTCTCATACTTACCTGTCCACACTTGCACCCATCACTCACCTCTACAGCTGACATTTCGACCCCGCAGACCCACTGCTCGCCTCGCTGACCCTGGCGAGGTACGCAGCCATCGGGAAGCCCGCATTTGCAGGTGTAAAATGGGGAAAAGCCTCAAAACTCCCTGTTAACTACCTGTTAACAGGCAGTTAATTGGCTCTAATCCCCTTCCTGCCTCGAGGCGATGGGTCCCTGCGCGACTCGGGGACCCGCCTCCCGGGAAGATGGCACGGAAGCGGGTTGAAAGCGGGGTTGGTACCCGCTCCCAGTTTCTGCCATTTTCCCAGCAGTCCCGCCTCTAAACCTGCCTCCTCAGGGCTGGGAAAATTCCCCCCATATACTTTCACACTGATGTACAGCCTTCACACTAAAAAGTATTGCAGTTCAACATTGAGGAACTAAGCAAATCTCTGTTCTGGTCTGATGTCAGCACCTTAGAGTATTTGCAAATTGCAATAATGGTAACCTTTTTATTATTTACAGCATGTCTTCATGGTCTATCCAAATTTAAATGACTGGTACATCCTGGCTGTTTCTCAGGAATACAGAGGACCTCGTTCCAATAAGCCCTGACTGTCTTGCTTTATTGTCAGTCGAGAAGTGTTCTGGTTAGGGATTTTCGAAGGTGTTCACTGGTCTCTCCAGCTCTCTTCCCTATGCCAGAATGTGGAAACATATCTATGGTGCAGTACATCAGAAAAAAACATGGTGGGGCTCACTGCCACTCTTTTTGCTAAAACACACTCTAATCTGGCATTATTTTCCCGTTTACACGTAGATTAAATTTCATTAGTAACAATGAAGAGTATCCCCATGTAGAGATACTGCATGCAAATAGTCTTCAGTAGATGGGGTTATTTAGAACCCCATCCAATGGCCACATTTCAGAACAAGAAAAAATATATACTGTTCTCCACAACAATAACTTGCATTTATATAGCACCTTTAACATAGTAAAACTCCCAAGGTGCTTCACAGGAGCGTTGTCGAACACAATTTGACACCGAGCTAAATAAGTAGATATTGGGACAGGTGACCAAAAGCTTGGTCAAAGAGGTAGGTTTTAAGGCGCAGCTTATAGGAGGAGAGAGAGTTAGTGGTTTAGGGAGGAAATTCCAGAGCTTTAGGGCCTAGGCAGCTGAAGGCATGGCCGCCAGTGGTGGAGCGCTTAAAATCGGGGATGCACAAGAGGCCAGAATTGGAGGAGTGCAGAGATCTCAGGGTTGAGGTTGTAGGGCTGGGGGAGTTTAAAGCTGGGGAGGGGCGAGGCCATAGAGGGATTTGAAAACAAGACTCATGGGATTTAATTTTCTGTATGTATTCCTCCCACCAACATTCCACAGGATTTTCCAGAAATTTTAGTCGGAAGGAGCATTAATTCTGCACCCCAGACCAGTCAATAAAGTCTAGTTTCTGGAGTTGAACGCCGGTCAGATCTGTTGTCTTAGGTCAGTGGTTAAATGTGGCACAACTCCTCTCAAAGCCTCCAACAGATAGCTTGTCTCTTGAGAGGAACAGCTTGCTAACTGAGGAATTCTTGCTGTCAGTGCTAGATATTTTTTGGCAACTCAAAAATCTTTCACTTTGAAAGCCGGTGATAACATGTGGAACAGATTAGCAGAATCACTAACTGTTTAAAATGTGATATCCCAACAATCTTACTTTGCAATCTTTACTGAATTAAATTCTGAAACTGAGCTCCAACAGAAGTAGTTTGGTGGCCAACATGGGCCTACCATCCCTTTTGTGGATTGAAAAACCTGAAGGAGATCATCCCTTGCTGTCACTGTTCATAACAATGACCTGCTTCCCTTAAGCCAAGTTGCTCACACCTTTTGCCCTGCTTTCTGCACAAGTCGATGAGCATGAAGTGCTTGTAGTGGATTTGTCATATTTTATGTGATACTGAAATTGGGATACTCCAAGAACTTATCAGAGAATTTTGAGTTTCGGGTTTCACAAAAAATTATATTCCTGAAATTTCTTGCATCTACCAGGTCAGAAAGGGAAAGCACTTGCATTCACATTGCCTCTTTCAGGACCTCAGGACATTCCAAAGCGATTCATAGCCAATGAAGTACTTTTGAAGTGTAGTCACTGTTGTAATGTAGGCAGTGCTGCAGCTAATTTGTGCAGAGCAAGGTCCCATAAACCTAACATACATGACCAGATAATCTATTTTTAGTAGTGTTGTGTGAGAAATACATGTTAGCTGGGACGACAACTCTGTTCTTCAATACTGCCTTGCAATCTTTTCCATCCATCTGAGAAGGTATGCCGGGTCTTGGTTTAAAATCTCATCTGAAAGACAGCACCTCTGACAGAGCAGCATTCCTTCAGTACTGCACTAAAGTGTCAGCCTAGATTATGTATTAAAGTCTCTGGTGTGGGCCTTGAACCCACAAGTTTCTGACTCAGAGGCAAGAGTGCTACCACTGAGCCAAGGCTGACAGCAATTATTTGTAAGTTGAATGCAAGTTCTACGATGAAAAGGTGTTTAAAAAGCCCATCATACTATTTCAATGGAGCTAAACTAAACAAGGAATAAAGGATAATGTATTGGAGGAAGATAATTTAACTTTTCTTCCTACTAAAACTGGTAAATGCTTGTAGAGGGCACACTTTACAGTAAATAAATAGGCCAGATTCAGTGCTCCTGCATTTGTTACCAGGGAATAACTTCACTTAATAATTTTCTGTTAATAACAACTAAAATGGGTAACATTTTCCCCCTTCAAGTATTTATCCAATTCCCTATTGAATCTGCTTCCACCATCCTTTCAGGCAGTGTATTCCAGATCATCATAACTCGCTGCATAAAAATATTTCTCCTCATCTCACCTCTGGTTCTTTTGCCAATTACTTAAAATCTATGTCCTCTGGCTATTGATCTTTCTGCGACTGGAAACAGTTTCTCATTATTTACTCTGTCAAAACCCTTCATGATTTTGAACACCTCTATCAAATCTCCCCTTAACCTTCTCTGCTCTCAGGAGAACAACCCCAGCTTCCCTCATCTCTCTGCGTAACTGAAGTTTGCATGTAATATAAAATAAATATTTGGAAACCAAACAATAAATGAGCCCTGCTTTCAGATAAGATTAGCCTATAATGGCAGCTGTTTGTGTGATTTGTATTAATCTTTTTGTTTTGATTGAAATTCACAGTGATAAATGCAATAATCATGGCTTGGGTTTCAATAATAATTCTTTAAAGCTGGCCCATAAACATTACATGAGATATGTTCCCATACTGAAGGAGGACATAATGTACTGAGGTTATGCCAATTCTTTAATGAGCAACTTTTGAATGTACTTCTGAAGTTCTGTTTTTTCCCCTTGCTGGGTTTAAAGATATAATCTGCAGTATATTTGACTTGGGTGTTACCCTGACCTTTTTTACCCCAAAAACCTACACATAGAAAATGTAGAGCAAGTGTGGTGTATTTTCCTGCATTCACTTGAAAATGAAAACAACACATGATAGATGGCTCTTTCAACATTTATTTTGGGGCCAGAAGTCGCTGCCATCAGATCTCTCCTAAATTTGACCTTGAAATAGATGCCAGCAGAAAAGGAAGTATTGAATTATTAAGGGATCTAATAGGGTTTCTGTGTTGGAAGGCCATTTACATGTAATGCTCTTTTATATCCAATCAGAATGGGTAACGTTACAAACACAGGGCCCTGTTGTCACATAGTTATTTTTTCAAATGGGTAATAAAGTGTTAATGGAATCTCAGTTTGACACTCTGTATCATGGTTGCAAATTGTTTTTTCTTTGTAAGTGTTTTCTTTTAGGAACAATTTGTTTCAAATTGTACTGAGTACTGTTGTTACAAAACCTGTTTCATTATGGTTAATGTTCAATAATTTGGTCTCCGATTCACCAAATAAGATAGGATTGATCTTAAATGGGGACTGTTTCTGTCATGTATTGTTTTGTTACAATAATGTTGCATGCAAGTAATACAGTAACATTTTGTGATTTGATTTTTTTTAAGCGATTTATGTTATTGCTTCATATGATTTTGGTAAACAATTGAAGTTTGCTAACTGGTGCCCCTTTAAGAGACGGTATTTGTTTAATGGTAGTAAATGAAATGTCCTTCTATTGATATGCCAGCCAGTCACTACTTATCACTGTACCATAATTAAGAGTTGCTGGTGCCTCTGAAAGTGCTGCATGTTTATTTTTCCTTCTTGCCAATTAAAATAACAATACAGAAAGGGTGGCCGAGCACTGTTTACTTCACCCGACGAAGGAGTAGTAACTCCGAAAGCTTGTGATTTCAAATAAAACTGTTGGACTATAACCTGGTGTTGTGCGACCTCTCAATTTTGTCCACCCCAGTCCAACACCGGCATCTCCGCATCACGAGCACTGTGCCATGATTATCTTACAACATGTGACTCTCCATAAAAATGCAATCAACATAAACAGTCTGAAAAATCATTTAACTGCAGTGGTCGGTAATGATTTTTTTCTTTTTCCTTCGACACCAATGTTCTTTTCTAACCCCCGAAATAAGTAGCTTATGTAAGGCTATGGTTCGCATGTGGGGAAGTGTGGGCAGGAACATGAGACCTTCTATGTAAACCATGTTGCTGGGACAGCCTATTTTTAATCCCGTTATCTTAATTGACAAAGGGCCAATGGATCCATGACAAGTCCTGGGAAAAAAGAAAAAGACATTTGTAATGCTTTTCAGAGTCATCAATACCTCTTACAAATTGGTACAGCGGTAACTATTGGCGTGGTGGAGTATTTTGGACACGAGGATAGAGAAGGAAATTTCACATTGCTGTCTGTCAGTTTCCACATGTATGCTGACGACACCCAGCTCTACGTCACTACCACTTCTCTCGACCCCTCCACGGTCTCTAAATTGTCAGACTGCTTGTCCGACATCCCTCTCCCTAACATCTGTCTGAGGCTGAACCATACTGTTCGCAACCTTGGTGTCCTATCTAAACCTGAAATGAGCTTCCAACCACATATCCGCAGCATAACTAAGACCGCCTATTTCCACCTCCGTAACATCGCCCGTCTCCACCCCTGCCTCAGCTCATCCGCTGCTGAAACCCTCATCCATGCCTTTGTCACCTCCTAGACTTGACTATTCCAATGCACTCCTGGCTGGCCTCCCACATTCTACCTTACGTAAACTTGATGATCCAAAACTCGGCTGCCCGTGTCCTAACTCGCACCAAGTCCCGTTCACCCATCACCCCTGTGCTCGCTGACCTACTTTGGCTCCCGGTTAAGCAACGCCTCGATTTCAGAATTCTCATCCTTGTTTTCAAATCCCTTCGTGGCCTCGCCCTTCCCTATCTCTGTAATCTCCTTCAGCCCCACAACCCCCTGAGATATCTGTGCTCCTCTAATTCTGCCCTCTTGAGCATCCCTGATTATAATCGCTCAACCATTGGTGGCCATGCCTTCTGTTGCCTAGGCCCTAAGCTCTGGAATTCCCTGCCAAACCTCTCTGCCTCTACCTTTCTTCCTTTAAGACACTCCTTAAAACCTACCTCTTTGACCAAGCTTTTGGTCACCTGCCCTAATTTCTCCTATGTGGCTCGGTGTCAATTGTTTTGTCTTCTAATACTCCTGTGAAGCGCCTTGGGACATTTTACTAGGTTAAAGGTGCTATTTAAATGCAAGTTGTTGTTGTTTTGTCATCTTTTTGTTGTCGTCGTCAGTGATATCTCAGTGCCATAGACTGGTCTTTGCCGTACATTTTCTGATCTGGTGCAATTATGAGCATATTTTAACTGTGGACATTGCAAACAATGTAAAAGGCAAGCTGGCTGGCTGGCTAAAAGTGCACCTAAGTCAGATGTTACTAAATAGCTCTGTCATCCTTCTAGCCGTCATGATGCGGAGATGCCGGTGTTGGACTGGGGTGGACAAAAATGAGAAGTCGCACTACACCAGGTTATAGTCCAACAGTTTTATTTGAAATCACAAGCTTTCGGAGCTGACGTGGCCCCTTCCTCAGGTGAAGTAAAGAGATACAGAATCGCCAAAGCATATATAGATAGAGAACAATGCATGTGTTACTTACAAAAGCAGACGACTACATTTAAATCAACCTGACTGTTTATCTGCCGAGGTGTGACAAAAGGCAATCAGGTCAGCCAGGAAAGTACCACATCAAAGACATAGCAAGATACATAGAAACATAGAAACATAGAATCTAGAAGCAGGAGTAGGCCATTCGGCCCGTCGAGCCTGCTCCACCATTCAATACGATCATGGCTGATCATCCAAATCCAGTACCCTGTCCCTGCTTTAATCCCCACAGTACACATATCCCACCCTACCCCCGTAACCCCACGTATTTAATTCCCCCTAACATATCCCATCCTATCCCCATAACCCCACATATTTAATCCCCCCTTAACACTAAGGGTCAATTTATCATAGCCAAATCAACCTAACCCGCACATTTTTGGACTGTGGGAGGAAACCGGAGCACCCGGAGGAAACCCACGCAGACACGGGGAGAATGTGCAAACTCCACACAGACAGTCACCCGAGGTCAGATTCGAACCCGGGTCTCTGGCGCTGTGAGGCAGCAGTGCTAACCACTATGCCACCGTGTTGCCCTGAGACAACTGAGACAATGAGGTGGAGCCACAGGGGGTCCAATGTGTCAGAAGCCGCAGTATGGGAAACGATAAACTTTAAAAATTTTTACTTTTTTACTGGGAATCACATCTGTTAACAAGCCAACGACGACTCGAGTCTGGATCACGTCATGTATCGTGACATAAACCCAAGATCCCGGTTGAGTCCGTCCTCATGAGTGCGGAACTTGGCTATCAGTTTCTGCTCGCTGATTTTGCGTTGTCGTGTGTTTCTAAGGCCGCCTTGGAGAACGCTTACCCGCAGATCCGAGGCTGAATGTCCTTGACTGCTGAAGTGTTCCCCGACTGGGAGGGAACACTCCTGCCTGGTGATTGTTGCGCAGTGTCCGTTCATACGTTGTCTCAGTGTCTGTATGGTCTCGCCGATGTACCATGCCGCGGTGCATTCTTTCCTGCAACGTATGAGGTAGACAACGTTGGCCGAGTCACATGAGTATGTACCATGTACCTGGTGGGTAGTGTCCTCACGTGTGATGATGGTATCTGTGTTGATGATCTGGCATGTCTTGCAGAGGTTGCCGTGGCAGGGTTGTGTGGTGTCGTGGTCGCTGTTATCCTGAAAGCTGGGTAATTTGCTGCGAACGATGGTACTTCTGAGGTTAGGCGGCTGTTTGAAAGCAAGTAGTGGAGGCGTGGGGATGGCCTTAGTGAGGTGTTCGTCGTCATCGATGACATGTTGGAGGCTGCGAAGAACATGGCGTAGTTTCTTCACTCCGGGGAAGTACTGGACGACGTAGTGTACCCTGTTGGTTGGTCCCGTGTTTGCCTTCTGAGGAGGTCTATGTGATTTTTCGCTGTGGCCCGTCGGAACTGTCGATCGATGAGTCGAGATGATCCTTCCAGCCAACTGACCTGGGAATGGTAATATTGATTAAGCAATGAGAGCATTTATTTAAAGTGGTAAGGCCTCGCATAATTGTAACCCAAGTCACTTGCATGACAAATTGGTCATATTGTAAAAATTTAGCAGGATAATAGATGCCAGTTGTGCTAAGAGTAGTACTGGGATATTGGTACATGTATTTAAGAATGTCCTTTGACTGATGATAAATAGTAAATGGACCAAATTTGAGCTTAAAAGTGTATATTCCCTTGGATCAAATTAGTTTTGGCCGTCCGACTCAAGAATAATCGTCTTGCAGCACAGAAAGTACTTGTAACTTTGTGGTATGCAGTGTGTTAATGAAATGCAGGAGGAGTGCAATGCACCAAAGTTAAGGCTCGACAGGCAGATGAGATGTTCTTTGAGAGGATAGTGGTGAATGCAGCTGGCCTGCCTCGTTCTTTTTGAAGAGATGTGGCCTTGATATGGTCGAACTAAGATATCCTAATGTTGTGAGATACAAGCCCAATTGAAGGGTGCAGATTTTTTTTTGAAGATGAAATAAAATTAAAAAATGACATTTTTATAATCCGACAACTGACAAAAAAATATTTAACAAAATAGCTATGTTGTATAATTCTGTTGAGAGAGGATGTGAACCCATGTTTATTGTGAGCTTTTCTTTCTTAATGTTCATTTTGAAATTGTGGAAAAATCTGTTGAGAAATCTGTGCTCACATTTCAGCTCTAGTACACTGAGGCTGAAGTATGTGAATAAAACAAGTATGCCTCTCAGTACCACTCAGTAAAAGACAAAGGTTGCATGAAGGTCATCGCTGAAAAATACAGAAGTACGTGGAAATACTGGCGTTGATTAGAATGTGCTACAGACAGAAATTGATCTGAAATTCAGAGGAGCCTTTCACAGAAATATTAATCAGGTACTGCAGGAGAAATATAACCTTTTCAGATTAGGCTAATGAAAAACGCTATATGCTGTATATAAAATTAAAAAGAAAAATCCTGCAGAACGATGCAATATTCACCTTCTCCCAAGAGACAGATTAATATATGCAGCTGCTCTGGTGGCTATAGGCAGCCTGATCCCACTTCCACGTTAGTATATGATGTAATTAGCATAAGTCTGAGCAGCCGCCTTTAACGGCCTCTTCCATTCTAATGAATATTGTAGCTGCCAGTTGAATAGTGGGTAAATAAATGGAGGAACACGCTATTGTATTACGCATTGAATTGTTGCGAGTGTCTTTTAGCTGGTTTCTATCCTGTTCGGCCACCGAGAAGGGCAGACTTGCATGAATATATTTTCATTTTCAGCTGAAAACTGGCTGCCTGTTACACACCCCACCCCCTTTCAAAGGGAAGGCAAATTGAGCAGGGTGCATAATAGGTAGCCGATCCACTACTAGTTTTATGCCCCTGCTGGACGTGAGAATGACCCCCCCTCCCTATGCCTCTCAGAAACATTTCAAAACACTTCACATGCAGTGAATTAAATACAATGACTATTGTTCTGTACACAATAATAGCAATCAAACATTAGGACAATAAAATGCTGTAACCTCAGCAACATGAAATCATACAGCACAGGAGGATGACATTCGACGCATTGTGCCTGTGCCGGCTCTTTGAACGAGCTATCCAATTAGTCCCACTCCCCTGCTCTTTCCCCATAGCCATGCAATTTTTTCCTCTTCAAGTATTTATCCAATTCCCTTTTGAAAGTTATGAGTAAATCTGCTTCTACCACCCTTTCAGGCAGTGCATTCCAGATCGCAACAACTGGCTGGTATCCAATTTTTTTCCTCTTATCGCCTCTGGTTATTTTGCCAATTACCTTAAATTTGTGTCCTTTGGTTACCGACCCTTTTGCCACTGGAACCAGTATCTCCTTATTTACTCTATCAAAAGTCTTCATGATTTTGAACACCTCTATCAAATCTCCCATAACCTCTGTTTTAAGAAGAACAGCCACAGTTTCTATAGACTTTGCACGTAACTGAAGTTTTTCATCCCTGGTACCATTCTAGTAAAGCTCCTCTACACCCTCTCGAAGGCCTTGACATCCTTCCTAAAAAAGGGTGCCCAGACTTGGCCACAGTACTCCAGCTTGGGCCGAACATATATAAAGGTTTAGCATAACTTCCTTGCTTTTTGTGCACTGCCTCTATTTATAAAATTGAGAGGTCGCACAACACCAGGTTTTCGTCCAACAGTTTTATTTTAAATCACAAGCTTTCGGAGTTACAACTCCTTCGTCGGGTGAAGTGAGGAGATACAGAATCGTCAAAGCATATATAGATAGAGAACAATGCATGTGTAACTTACAATTGCAGACAACTGAATTCAATCATCCTGACTGTTTATCTGCCGAGGTGTGATAAAGTTAATCAGGTCAGCCAGGAAGGTACCACATCAAAGACATAGCAAGATACAACTGAGACAATGAGGTGGAATCGCATGGGGTCTAACGTGTCAAAAGCTGCCGTCTGTATGTAAAACGATTAACTTTAAAATTTTTACTTTTTTACTGGGAATCACATCTGTGAACAAGCCAACGACGACTCGAGTCCGGATCACGTCATGTATCGTGACATAAACCCAAGATCCCGATTGAGACCGTCTTCATGAGTGCGGAACTTGGCTATCAGTTTCTGCTCGATGATTTTGCATTGTCGTGTTTTCCTAAGGCCGCCTTGGAGAACGCTTACCCGCAGATCCGAGGCTGAATGTCCTTGACTGCTGAAGTGTTCCCCGACTGGGAGGTAACAATCCTGCCTGGCGATTGTTGCGCGGTACTCGTTCATACGTTGTCTCAGTGTCTGCATGGTCTCGCCGATGTACCATGCCGCGGTGCATTCTTTCCTGCAACGTATGAGGTAGACAACGTTGGCCGAGTCACATGAGTATGTACCATGTACCTGGTGGGTAGTGTCCTCACGTGTGATGATGGTATCTGTGTTGATGATCTGGCATGTCTTGCAGAGTTTGCCGTGGCAGGGTTGTGTGGTGTCGTGGTCGCTGTTATCCTGAAAGCTGGGTAATTTGCTGCGAACGATGGTACTTCTGAGGTTAGGCGGCTGTTTGAAGGCAAGTAGTGGAGGCGTGGGGATGGCCTTAGCGAGGTGTTTGTCGTCATCGATGACATGTTGAAGGCTGCGAAGAACATGGCGTAGTTTCTCCGCTCCGGGGAAGTACTGGACGACGTAGGGTACCTTGTTGGTTGTGTCCCGTGTTTGCCTTCTGAGGAGGTCTATGCGATTTTTTGCTGTGGCCCGTCGGAACTGTCGATCGATGAGTCGAGCGTCATATCCCGTTCTTACGAGGGCGTTTTTCAGCGTCCGTAGGTGTCCATCGCGTTCCTCCTCGTCTGAGCAGATCCTGTGTATTTATAAAGTCAGGGATCCCATATGCCTGTTTAACAGCCTTCTCAAATAACCTAACAAATAATTCATAATAATGGAACTGCCTTTAGATTCTGAGGGAAGAAATGCAATGGATAGGAATTTTTTGTATTATACAGCAATACAATATTTAAATATTGAAAGCTCCAAAATTAATAACTGAGGGTTAGGGACTGGAGTGGTGCAGTGAGTTAGCACATTCTTTTTGTACACCTCTGTCTTGGATCTGAATTGTAACCTAGACTAATATGGTAAAAAGCTTCCTCTCTCTAATGAGTGGGTTTTGTGTGAAATAAACTTGGGCAGTCTCTACCCAGTTCCTAGTGAGCATCCTATGAACCCAGCACAAAACTGCCAACAATTTTGATTCTAATTGCACTAAATTGATGGTGCCACCCAGGAAAAGTAACAGGCATGGCCAGTGAGCAAAATGGGCATGCCACACTGGCGTAGTGACGTTCTGGGTGCTTTTTTTTGAGGTGGAGGTTAAGGTACATTGTTGGGAAATTGTGGTGGGAACTTTACCCAGCATCTAACTACATTACGATTCACCAGGATATGAGAAAGATACAAAAATGCAAAAAATGTTCAAATTTGCATCATGGACGTCCCTCAACTTGATGAACACAACATGTGCATCAATTTGTTTAATAAATAAATGTTGAAGTTTACGTAGGACAACTTCCTACCAGTTTGAGAATCTGTTAATCAGTGACTGTCAGTTTTCATTGCGTGCCATCTCTCATTAAATCCTTCTGAATCCTTCAAATTACCCATCCTACCTGAATGGTCTTCCTTTGCTATTATTCATTTTCATATTGTGTTGTCTCTGTGTTAGTTTCCATCCATCTGTCTCTCCAGCTGTGTTCCTTTGTCTCTAATATTTATGTATCCAGAATGAGAAAAAAAACATCAAACCCATATTTGCTCGTTCCCATCTTCATCTGCTTTCATCGTTGTGCAGCAACCCTCCCTTCCTCCCTACCCCCACCTCCTGATCCCTGTTGAGATCTGCGAAGTCCGTCTTTGGAGAAATTGAAAAAGCACACATGGGAAAGACACAAATATCTGGTTCGGCTCACAAGGCCTTGGTTATGCTGCCACCGTGCAAGTATATATAGAGCAGTATGAATCGGTCTGTGCACCTTAAAGGTAGGAGACGCACAGACTGCTGACTGGAGCCACTGAACCTCAGAAGGTATCAAACGCAGACCCAAATTTATAACACCAATTATGAGGATTAACAAGAAACTGGGGCTCTCTTCGCAGGAGCAGAGTATATTAGGAGGAGAACTGACACAGCTGTTTAGAATTTTTTGTGACTTTGATAAAGTAAATTGGAAAAAAAAAATATTTCCACTGGGAAGAGAAAAGAAAAAGAATTTGAGATATAGGAAAGGTAAATAAATGGCTAAGGAAGGGGTTTAAATGGATAACCCTTTCAAAAACTAGCAAAAGCTCAATGTACCGAATTTTAGCACAGGTCCAGTGATTTCGCATAATTGCAAGGATAAAATCATATAAAGTGCCTCAAACAGGAGTTATGTGTTAGGATTGAAAAATGTCACCCTATCATACTTAATAAGTGTCCAGAAAGAAGAAAAAATGCAAAGGTTAAAAGCCTGACATTAAAAAAGAGAAAATGTTGGAAATACACATCAGCCAGCAGCTGAAAAGAGAATAGGTAGGTTAACATTTCAGGCAGAGATCTTTTGTTGCTTCTGACAAAAGGACACTGCCCAAAATAGTAACCAATCTTCTATCGTTTCATATGCTGACAGATCTGCTGTGTTTTTCCAGCATTTTCTGCTATTATTTTCAATGCATTTAAGTAGTTCCCATCTTATTGAGGGTGAACTTGGCTACGAACTGGCACAAGTGACTCCTATGTTCAGTTAAGAAAGAGTCCTTCTAAACATTACAGCACTTAAATAGCTAATGCTGAGGTATCCTTTTCAGTTTCCCAATTTGAATGCCTGAATTGTATGGACAAAGCAAATTCAATCATGCTATGCCAACAGCAAATTGAATGTCTGTTGAATATTGTAAATGTCAGTCATCCTGTTTGGTTACATGGTTACGTACACCTTTCAGAAAGCAACATTCACATTTTAACACAGGAGAAACGAGAGCAACTGAGGCTCTCTCTTCAGAAGGCTCCCAATCAGAACATGTCACGCTTTCCACAGTATTGCATGACAGAAGGCATACCAGGCTGATGAAAGGTCATCGACCTGAAACGTTAACTCTCTTTCTCTCTCCACGGATGCTGCCTGGCCTGCTGAGTTTTTCCAGCGTTTTCTGTTATTTCGGATTTCCAGCATCCGCAGTATTTTGCTATCGCATACCAGGCTGATTGGGAGCCAGCGTTGCCTATTTGGCCACGTCTACCCGAGATGCCACCAACCATTTCTGTGAGCCTGAGAAGACCCAGCTGTGGCGACCTGCCTTCTCAGCGCCTGGATCAGCAGAGGGGAAGATGCTGAGCTCTGTTGTTCTGCTGCAAGGACACCAATGATGGCCATGCGGCATAGAGCTTGCAGGAACAGTCACCATCAGCTGTGGCCTGAAACATGGCTGCACATTCTTGCAGGCATGCTGCAGCAGTGAGCTCTGAGATGGTGCTGCAGAGTGGCCAAGAGAAAAGCCGCCCTCGCAAGCATCTGATGCAGCAGCAGCTTGACTTCAGTAGCCATCGAAGAGGAGGCCAAGTGCTGGGCTCATGCCTGCACGCACATGTCCCGTTCCCTCAACCTGGCCTGCCGCTTCTTAATCCCATGCCCCTTCAGCCTTGGCAAAGGTTGAGATGCTCTTCAGAAGCATTCTTAACTTTTGTCCCCCTCCTTGTGACACCATTTAATTGTCCCCATCTCTTTAAATTAGCCGTAGACAATTTTCCTCTCCTTCCAGTGGTATCATCCCTCGAACCAGCAGAGTTTGCACCTGGAGTTGTGAATCATTATGCAAATAAGATTAGACACAAAGCCCTAAAAATTCCTTCCTTCCTTTCTCTCTTCCTGTTTCCCCCCCCCCACCACCACTTTCTCCTCCTTTCCACAAGAAAAATTGAGATGATGTATGAACAGTTGATTGCTGTTAATATGCTCAAAAAAAACTAACATTGAAATTTAAAAGAAAAAATGCTCCTGTCAGCAAATCTGGTTATTAAATTGAGTCTTTTAAGAAATTAGAGACTTACCAAACATGAGCAGTGTGATTTACTGAAATGACACACTGTCATGTTACAGCTACAGCTGATTGAGTACATTACAGACGGAGCACTACAACTGACCCTCCAGCTGACCCACGATCTCAAGTTTAGATTCCTAATATTTTAAAAGCTACGATTTAACAACTGCTCCAGCTAAAAAGCCCAATTCAACAAATCCCTTTTACGGTCCTAATTCTAGTTCTCTGCTATAGAGCACATTTCAGCAACACTGTGACTGCTGAAACATGCTCCTGTGTTGCCAGAAAAGTAGTTTTGATTCTAATCGACTTATTTTTTAAAGATCAGCTTGTTAAATTGTGCTTTTTAAAACAATACAAATTAAACTTGAGCACAGGGATCACCTGCAGTGTTCCTGCTACCTGTGCCATGTTACAGCTACAGTTGAGAAAGTGAAGTAGTCGAATTGACCATGACACTCAGGTTTCTACTATCTCGAAAGACAGGGTTTCAAATGGTGCGTTATATAGAGGAAAATAGCAAAACATTTTAAAATTCGCACTAACTGGGGACAAAACCGCTCAGTAGGTTACAAAAATCACAGGATTTGTCATAGGATATTACACCAGGACAAATTTCCAACCTTAATTGTAGAAGAGCAGGTTTACTGGATAAACAAATATACATTGCATTCTTTTGCAGACATCTGTGGGCTTGTTCACATATCCTCTAACAAAGGTTCGCCTCATGCATTAATGTATAATTTCCTGTGAGCCATCTGATACAGCTTTCATCTCATTGTCTGCAACTGATGTCAGCTCTACCACTTTTCAACGGCTCCTTGGTAATGTAGGATATTGGCAGATGACTGCTTGACTGTGTGATGTCTCATTGAATTGATCTTCCTGGTTCATATGGGCCTGTGCAGACAGTGCTTTTTCCACTGTCGAATGATGCAATAAAAGCTGAACGTTTTCAAATGAAATCCAGAAGCTATTACATGCTGAGATAATTCTCAATTGAATCTTGCCAACACATCTTTGTGTCGAATCGAGCTGATTTCTTACGACTTCCATGTTGTAATAAAACAGATACATGCGCTAAGCTGACTCTTTTATATTTTCTGACAGACGTTCTAAAATATCTCGCAGGTGTATATTCATTAGTTACACCTGAAATCTCAATAAGGTCACTGCCCATTGGAAATGTTAATGAAATCAGATCATGTTGCCCAAATATTTGAGTTTTCACATCACCTGTAGTTTCTATCACTCCCGAGAAAACGACGGCAACAAACTAACTATGCAAAAAAGCAAAAGGTATTGTTCAAGGTTCATCAATGACATCTTGCATTTTCATCTTCATTTGGAGAAGGGACCTTCTCTCTGGGTCACAGCCCAAATATTTCTATAACTTGCTGAGATATATAATCCAATTTAATAATATTCCAATTTCTCCTGGAGGCTGAAGGCCATCCTATCCATATGTAAAACACCTTTTTGTACAATCAAAATATATAGACAAGTCAGGGATATGGAGACTGTTCTTTATTTTGAAAGAGCATAATATACATGCAAGATGCTATAAATACTGGGTTTTGTTTTTCTTGGTCAAAGACATACATAGTGAATTAAAAGTTAACATCCTTAGAAAAGGAGGTTTAAAGAAGCAATTAATAATACATATTTCTATTGCACAAACTAGCTAACAACTGAAAATAGGTCAAGCACAGGAAAGCTCTGCTGTTCAGTTTGACATGAAGGGTTTGAAGCTGTTGTTGTTGAAAGACAAGTAGATTCTATTCAGGTAATGGTTAAAAATGCAGCTATCAGGCATAAAATAAATGCTGCAAAAAGTCCGGTTCTTACTTAGCCTGTGAAATGGTTTAGGATCTGGGTAACCTGACCATGTTTTGCCATGAGGTATGTTTACGTAATGTGCAAGATTCATGTTGGTCATGATGAATTTGACCCCTGACAGAAACATGACACTGATGTGTTTGCTGAGTGATCTATAGTTTAGTGTTTCCATCTGTGTAGATAGGTTATCTGTGTAAAGGAGTTTTGTGTGGAGGCACTGATAGGTACATAAAACTATTTTTAAAGTCAGCCTTACCATCTAATTATGTCTGCTTGAAAAGGTGACTGAAGTTTGCACAAGCACTTGACAAATTAAAATTTTAATTCTCATGAGTAATTCATAGAATTTACAGCACAGAAACAGGCCATTCGGCCCAAGCCAGTGTTTACGTTCCACACAAGCCTCCTCCCACCTTACGCCATTTCACCCTATCAACAACAACAACTTGCATTTATATAGCGTCTTTAACCTGGTAAAATGTCCCAAAGCGCTTCACAGGAGTGTTAGCAAACAAAATTTGACACCGAGCCACCAATGTTCCCTTTCATTTTTTGGGGGCCATGCGGCCCCTTTAATGGGCTGCGTGGCCCATTCAAAATTCCGCGTATGTGCGGTTTTTCCATTTAAAAGCAGGTGAGCCGGCTGCGTGGGACTCGAGAGCCACAGAGACATTGCGAGCCGCATAAGGAGATATTAGGGCAGAGTTGGGTCAAAGAGGTAGGTTTGAAGGAGTGCCTTAAAGGAGGAAAGAGAGGTTTAGGGAAGAAATTCTAAAGCTTAGGACCTCGGCTGCTGAAAGCACATCTGCCAATGGAGCAATTAAAATTGGGGATGCGCAAGAAGCCAGAATTGGTGGAGCGCAGATATCTCAGAGGGTTGTAAGGCTGGAGGAGGTTACACAGATAGGAAGGGACAAGGTCATGGAGGGATTTGAAAACCAGGATGAGAATTTTAAAATCGAGGCGTTGTTCAACCGGGAGCCAATGTAGGTCAGCGAGCACAGGGGTGATGGGTGAATGGGACTTGGTGCGGTTAGGATACGGGCTTAAGTTTATGGAGGGTTGCAAGTTGGGAGGCTGACCAGGAGTGTGTTGAAATAGTCAAGTCTAGAGGTAACAAAGGCATGGATGAGGGTATCTACATCAGATGAGCTGGGGTAGGGGCAGGGTCGGGCGATGTCACGGAGGTTGAAGTAGGCGGTCTTGGTGATGGCATGGATAGCTCATCTCGGGATCAAATACGACATCAAGGTTGCGAACAGTCTGGTTCCGCTTCAGACAGTTGCCAGGAAGAGGGCTGGAGTCAGTGGCAAGGGAACGGAGATTGTGAAGGGTACTGAAGACAATGGCTTTGGTCTTCCCAATATTTAATTACTCCCTCATGCACTTCTCTAGCTTCCCCTTAGAAGCATCTATGCTATTCAGCTCAACCACTCCATGTGGTAGTGAGTTCCACATTCTGACCACTCTCTGAGTAAAAAAGTTTCTCCTGAATTCCTTATTGGATTTATTAGTGACTATCTTATATTTATGGCCCCTAGTTTTAGATTAGTGGAAACATCTTCTCTACATCTATCCTATTGAACCCCTTCATGAACCCCTTGGATATTAAGGGAATCAAAGGATATGGGGATAGTGCAGGAATGTGGAGTTGAGGTAGAAGATCAGCCATGATCTTATTGAATGGCGGAGCAGGCTTGAGGGGCCGAATGGCCTACTCCTGCTCCTATTTCTTATGTTCATAAATTTCAAGACCTCTATCAGGTCACCTCTCAGTCTTCACAAGCCAGACCATATTTGGTAGATACAGTTTTGAATTTTAAGAATATTCTTTTAGAAATGACCAAGAATAGTTTCATTATTGAGATGAGGTAAAGTAACTAGCCAGCCAGAACTATTTGCTAAAAGGTACAGTGGAAAGATTGCCCATGGGCCTTGCATGACCCAGAAACAATGTATGTAACTGTCAGATTGTTCTCTATTTCTAATTACTTGTTTACATACTAGCCAAAGTAAACAATGAATTTGATATTTCTTCATAAGGATAGAGGGGTGGTTTGGTGTTGGAGCAGACTGGAGCACTGTTGCGCTGTAGCATTGGTGTGATGTGGATTTGTATATGTGTCTCACACAAGCTGTGATCTCAGGCTCAGTTGTGCTGCTGTGGGGAGATCCAGATCAGAGGTTGACCATAGGGAGGGGAAAATCAGTTGGAAAATCAGCCCTGGACCATACCCGCTCACATATCAGACAAATAATGATAAAGTAGAGATAATACCTTAAAATGAGGGTTAGGGTCCTTCAATAGCTCACCTAGTTTGTCTAGTGAGTAGCTGAGTCATACAGACCAGGAAGGTTCTAGTTTCAATCCCCAGTATGTGCTGAGCTAACTTAACTCAGCTGGAGCAGGTGTAGGGTTGCTACAGTTGACTTCAGCATCCCTGTTTTATTGGGGGGAGGCGACTGTCTGCCTTACCCAGCAATGCCCGCTGGAAGTGGGTGCATGAAGGAATATTGGATGAGGACAGGATTAGGCATGGCTGTGTGGTGTCCCTGAAGTCAAATAGCCTGCAGAGATGTACTTTCTTGGCTCACACATGGAGAATGGCCACTTGGGCACAACTATACCCCAGCAGGGTGTCAACTCCTTCAAGAGAGAAAGGGAAGGGAGAAGATAAAAAATGAAGTTTCACCAGCCTTCCGAAACATGAACTCATTTGTGGAGAATATGTATTATCAAATAAACAGCAAATAAAATTTTCCTGGAATTGACTGCAAATTATTTCTTGATAAACTTGTGATATTTTATACCTGTTCTGAACATCAGCTCTTGCCTGCTTACATCGCAAAATCCAAATAGACTGAAAAAATGTGCAATCAGTCCACTAATATTTGATGTGAACAGCATCAAATCAAAAAGTAGAGTATATTACTATTACAAATTTCAGCTCTGCCTTATATATTCTCTTGTATTCAGTGATCCTGGTCACTCCTGCAAGGATCCTATGTTCAGGAGTTTGCCCACACTGCCCAACATCTAGTTGTACAGTAGTGTAACAGGGTGAAGGGGGGAACAATGAGATCCCCTTGTTATTGTGATCTTTACGTGTCCTCGTCTGTGCTTCTCCAATCTTCCAAAAGGTGGACTGATTGAGACAATGCTGAATGCAAGTTCACAAACTTATTTATTTTGCAATTGCTAAGTGAACAATTAGATGAATATTTGAAGTAATTCCCATTGCAATATGACTTGATCGTGTGTCTCTTTTGTAACAAATAAGGTGATAGGTGGGTGACACCATATTGTGCAGTTTAGTGGGCTCAAAAACATTGGGGCTGAAATTCCTTGGCTATTCAGGTGGACTCCCACTGCACATTCAGCCAGGAGCCACCAGATTGGTCACATGTTTGGCTGGAGTTGGGGAGAGGGCAAAGTTTCTGGGATAGCCTTGTGTGGGGAGAGTCACTGACCCACCCCAGAAGGCCATCGGCATAAGAGGGTGCAGGGGATGGGTGTGGCAGCAGGACCTCTGAATTACAAGTCCCCACACCTCAGACCTTCACTTGGGACAAGGCATAACTCTCACTGAAAGGGGCAAATGTGGGGTCCACTTCGGGGTCCAGGCTGAATTCAAGACCTGGGCCTCCAAAAATGAGGGCTGTAAAATTTAATTAGAAGCAGCTGTCTAGAGGCAGCCTTTCCCCGTTTCCGGGGTGGAGGGCTGACCCAGTATCCCCCTGCCTGAACTGGCAAACTTCTGCCGGACTTTCCAATCACCTCAGTGTGGGGTGCCCAAGATGTTCTCTCCAGCCTGCCTAAGGTCCATTATTCGTGGCCCTTCACTTGACCTGGGAATATGTCTAGTGAGCGGCAGAGGCTGAGATGCACCCCCTTCCAAGGGATTTTCTAACCTATTTAATTTTTTGGACAGACTTTTTCTCTGAGTCCTGAACAGTTATCGAAACCCAGGCTGGCTTTCTTAAAGGAGTTTGCCTACGCCCTGCTTGTGTTGCAACTGACTTTGAACATGTGTTGCATTCTTCCTTTCGTTGCTTCTGAGCACTGTAAATTGACGGCCATACCTCCCACTTCTTCCATGTACAGGGGTTGGCTAGAAGGACTATCAATTAAAATGACTTCTGCCTTGCTGGGTGGATAACCAGCCACATCACCTCATGCTGTGTATGCATTAATTCAGTTCTTCCAAACAACTTGTGTGTGAATTCCCACTGGAAATGTCTGAAACAAGATGATGATTCTCTCCTGCGCCCCACCATTGTCCCAGATCATTAAGATAACAGTTCCAATAGTTGGCTTAGCTTGTCTGGCTTTACCACACAACTCTTTCTCTTCTCCTTCCACCCAACCACCCCACCCGCCCCAACCCCTCCCAGCTCTAGGTGCAAGCAGGATTTAACCTTTGTAAACTAACTTTAATTTAAATGTAACACAGGAATATAAATTCTACGCTGATGGTAAAGTTGTCAAAATCCCGACTGTGATAATTCCTCTATTCTAGCAAAGAGCCAGCGTAGGTACCATGGATCGAATGGCTTCCTTCTGTGCTGTGAACTTCTCTGGTTCTAAAATATCTGGGAGTGATTACAAGGTTATAATCCCAAGGTTCAGAGAACCTTCATCAAATGGTTCATGATCCCATCAGCATCCCTGGTGAAATTTACTCCTTGCTACTGATTAATTTGCATATATTATAACATTTAAAGTTGATAAACCAGTCATTTATTGCTTATTTCTAGCTTATTTCCAATGTTCTCTTTGAACCATTGAGGATTGTATTTAACTATTTTGCCAAATTCAAAGATAATCCCACAAAATAATTGTTGTTTAAAGGCAATCTCTTCTGCACCATTATTATATGTAAAACTTATTTCCTGCATCTTGGCAGGGAATATATTCAAATATTTTTTAATCCATATTTAAGCATAACACAGCCTTCATCTGGAGAAGTTTTTCTTTGTTTGTTATTTGCCAATAAAGAACACATGATCTTGCTGCAGAAAGTGAAAAGAAGAAACCTCCTACTGGTTTCACAATCATCCAGAAGAATGCAAAGTGACAAGTGCAGGTGTTGGCAAACCACTTCTGTCTTTGTACCTTGAGGCACCAGCTTCTCGTTGCAGGTGGGATTGTGCAGCTCCAGCTGTCTGAGCTCGCGTGATTCCTGTATGACGGGCATTATAAAAAAATATATATAATAATCGAGCAACTTGAATGAGGAAGAGACAATACAAGCTGAAATGGTACAATTTTAACGGGGGTGCAAGAACAGAGAGACCTGGGGGTGCTTGTGCACAAATCTTTGAAAGTGGCAAAGCAGTTAATAAAGCATATGGGATCCTGGGCTTTATAAATAGAGGCATAGAGTACAAAAGCCAGGAAGTTATGCTAAACCTATATAAAACACTAGTTCAGCCCCAACTGGAGTATTGTGTCCAATTCTGGGCACCACACTTTAGGAAGGACGTGAAGACTTCGGAAAGGGTACAGAAGAGAATGGTTCCAGGGTGAGGGATTACAGTTACATGGATAGACTGGAGAAGCTGGGGTTGTGCTCCTTCGAGCATAGAAGGCTAAGATGAGATTTGATAGAGGTGCTTAAAATCATGAAGGGTTTAGATCGAGTAAATAAAGAGCAAGTTTCCAATGGCTGAAGGGTCGATAACCAGAGGGCACAGATTTAAGGAGATTGGCAAAAGAACCAGAGGCGACAGGAGGAAAAACATTTTTTATGCAACAAGTGGTTAGGATTTGGAATGCACTGCCTGATAGGATGGTGGATACAGATTCAATAGTAGCCTTAAAAATGTAATTGGATATATACTTGAAGGAGATAAAATTGCAGGGATATGGGGAAAGAGCGGGTCAGTAGGACTAACTGGATTGCTCTTCGAAAGAGTCGGCGCAGACTTGATGGTCTGTGCTGTACTATTCTATGATTCTACAAACTTATTTGTCCATGTTGTTAGCAATTCTAACATAGCAACTTGGCAACATTAAATTTCTGTTTCTTTAAATACTGTTCATTTTTTTCTAATACTTTATATTTTCATGGAATTCTAATTAATGATACATAGCATTATAATTTCTGCAGAAAATTATCTTTTGAAGGATATAGATGCAATCCTCAGAGTCTATGGGCTGGATTTTCTCAGCCCTGAGGAGGCGGTATGGAGGCGGGACTGCCGGGAAAGTTGCAGAATTTGGGGGTGGGTGGCAAACCCGCCCCCAACCCGCCTCCGTGCCCTCTTGCTAGGAGGCGGAAAGCCGTCCTGCCCCGGGTCCCGTCTTCTCGAGGTGGGAAAGGGATTAAAGCCTATTAACTGCCTGTTAACAGGTAGTTAACAGGCAGAAAATAGGATTATCCCCATTTTTCCATCCGAAGTACAGGCTTCCCAACGTCGGGGAACCCCGCCAGGATGTAGGAGATGAGTCGGTGGTTGGAGGGGTCTGAAAGTGCGATGTTGAGGTGAGTGATGGGTGCAAGTGTGTAAGGTGAGTATAAAGTGTTAGAAAAGGTTCACTTACCTTTGTTTCTGCCTATAGCCTTCAGCCGCTGTGGAGCCGGAGTCCCGACATCTCCATTGTAGATTTCACAGACTGGCTGTTGGATCCTCCGATCCAACAGCCAGGTGATTTCTGCAGAGTAGAAAGGTTTGATGAGTCCTGAACACAAGGACTCATCAAACTACACAGAATGTCAGTGTTTGACAGCTTCACAGAGCTGTTAAACAATGACATTTCTTGTTTGAAAAGTTCTTGACAGATGGCGCGTCATACGTTGACGTGCTCTGTCACTGACTTCCCCCTAATTGGCCTGCTGAGCCCGCTGGGCAGGCTTAACAAGGTCAATCGGGAAAATCCCGCTGGTTGGCCAGAAGCTGATGGAGGCGGGATTGAAAGCCGGCAAGCAGCAATCCCGCCTCCAAAAGCTTCCCATTGAGAAAATCCAGCCCTATGAGTCTATTGAAACAGAAAGCAGGGCCTTTATAAACTGCTGGTTGAATGTTACAGAAATAAAATCATTTGATGATGGGTTTAGTATTTAACAGTTACAGGAACCAATCAGTCATTTTAACATTCATGCTTAACCCACACCTCCAAATAACACTTTAGGAAACTGGAAAAATCAGTTGGTTGAGAGAACATCCTCGAATGGCCTCATTTTGAAACGATTTGAATAATGCTGATCTCATCCACTGATCAACATAAAACTAGTAATGCAGAATGGAAATAATGTAGGATCTCGTCCAAGAGCGTTGCCTGAATATATGATAAAAGCATTAAAAGCATTTACTTTGATTTGGAAAATAAACTAATATTTAATTTTCTGAGTGATATGCAGCACTACAGCTGTTCCTTTGTGAAAGTCATAAAACATGCCCAATGTATTGAAGATGCATTCAGATGTGAAATTTGTTCACCCCATCATGTTTTCAGTTGATGAAATTTAAAATGCCATGACAACTAACTCACCTTGGAGTTGTACACCCCTGAGCAGGATATTTAAGAAAATTGCCACATGAGGTTTTACCAGAATTCTTTGAAGGCCAACTGTTGTTAGTTCTGACGAAGGGTCATTGACCTGAAACGTTGACTCTGTTTCTCTCTCCACGATGCTGCCTGACCTGCTGAGTGTTTCCAGCATTTTCTGTTGTTATTGTTACATAGAAATTAGAGCACAGAAACAGGCTGTTCCACCCAACCAGTCTGTGTTGGTGTTTACCCTCCACGCAAGCAACAGTCCAAATGCATTTGGCTACCTTGTTCCCATATCCCTTTATCTCCCTTTCATTCAACCACCTATCTGACCTATTTTTAAATGTTGACATGGTTTCTGCTTCAGTTACTAACTCAGGTAGTACATTCCACAGTGTCAAATAGTTTCTCCTGCTCTCTGTCCTCAATCTCTTACATTTAATGTTATATCTCTGTCCCCTCGTTCTAGACCCCTCAATCATTGGAAATGGTGTTTATATATATCCTGTCTCATTCCTATTGTCGAACAGAATAAAACTTATGAATCATACTTCTCCATTCGGTGGTGTGTCAGAGTATTAACCGCAAAAGACTGGAATCTGACCCCATGACAAGAGGTGCTATGATCAGGGTTTTCACATAGCTTTTTCCCCCACCCCCTCACACACCTCTTCCCATACAATTCCAAGTGTGGGAATTTATGATCTCCGTCATGCCATTGGAGGAGGTACTGAGTAGTGCCCAGAAATTCCCAGAAGGAAGGAAGGGAGCAATTGGAAAGCAAGTCACTTGAGCAAATCTGTACAGTTCTTAGCTGTCTGTTCACATGACATGCACAGATGCTTGGCAACAGCACCTTGACCAGAGATTGATGTGTAGTATTGACAGATCTCAAAAAGTGATGGGGAGCCAAAGAAGAAATTATACTCCTAGCGTCTGACGATGACTGACCTGTCGGCTAATTTCTCTAGTCAGTGTTCTGTGCATTTTTCTTGGGGAAAAAAAACCACATGTTCAGTTTGTTGCTCACAGTGACCATTCAGAAGTCTGTTGACGAGACTGTCCCATAACCCTAGTGGCAACTGGCAAAAGTGAGACCCTCAGGGAAGAAAATACAAATTCATAAAATTAAACTATAGCAGTCAATCTTTTGAAAATTACAATGTGTATGTTTATTTGAAGCAGCGTAGCCTGCTCTTTGTTATAAATTGTACAAAATAATGTCATCCTTTACATGTTGTTCAATTGTTTTGTTTTCCTTTTCAAAATTAATAACAAGCAGAATTGCTCTCCCACTGTCTCCCCAAAGCTGTTATTTTCAATGCAGACAGTGTGAGCAGATTGCTGTTGTGTTTTCATTCACCTGACCCCACATCCCAGCTAGCGTACAGTGATAGACACAATAGGTTCACTGTCATGACTGCCACTACCTACCCCAGAGAAAGGGAAAGAGATGGGATAAGGTAGGTTGAGCAATCAATTTTCTAATCCTTTTAAATGGGGATCAAGGTACATTAAAATGCATTGAAGGAAATTAATAATATATCTCCTTCAATGTGTTGATATATGATGCATTTACTCCCTCTAATTAAACCTCACATGCGCACAGTAATCTCCTGTGAAGCGTGTAACTAATTTTCTACACTTAATCACTCTTCGAGGATGCACAGTATTGCGGATGCATAGAACATATGTTGTGGTGCAACAGCCAATTTATTTTGGGTAAAATATTTAAATAAAGGGATAAATTTTGACTTTGAATTGTTTGACTTTATCAGGAAGTCAAACAATTAACAGATTAGCATTTGCAGTAGTGGGAATGGGGTTATAGTCTTATATTTTTGAACATTAATGTCTCTGATATTTGCAACAAATTTTGAGTTTATTCCAAAAATTCTTTACTAATGATGATGCTACATGAATGTAGCTTGAATATCAAAAGTCCTACTTACAACACCAGTATGGATAATATGAAGAAATACGAGTGTGAATAATACTAACGTGGTTCACTGGCCAACTATTGTATCTCCTTGTGATTAGTTGAATAGAGGCCCTGGTTTGGTGTTGGACATTGGTACTTCACAGTGAAAACAGCATTTTTATTCCAGCTCGTATTTAACAGACTGTGGAATTGAACCCGTGTCCTCCAGTCTGCAAATTTGCGCGTTGATATTCCAGAGAATAGAGTGATGCAAATTTGAAATAGTAAGGAGATTTGTCATTGGCCTACTACTATGGGTATCCTTGTGCGATAGCAAAATACTGCGGATGCTGGAAATCCGAAATAACAACAGAAAACGCTGGAAAAACTCAGCAGGCCAGGCAGCATCCGTGGAGAGAGAAACAGAGTTAACGTTTCAGGTCGAAGACGAAGGGTCTTCGACCTGAAACGTTAACTCTGTTTCTCTCTCCACGGATGCTGCCTGGCCTGCTGAGTTTTTCCAGCGTTTTCTATGGGTATCCTTGTGACTGGTTGAAGAGAGGCACCGATGGAGGCCGAGAGCCTGGTCACTTTGCCTGCCTTACCGATTGCAGAAAGGTGTGAGGAGAGTTAACAGGTCAAAAGAGACGAGGGAGAAATCACGGGGACTCGTATTCTCATTTTAAAAACTTATTTCCATGAGGATGGTATTATTGTGAGAAAGGGTTATCACCAATCGGCTCCGTCTGGTTTTTCTGAGCTAAAATAGACAATGAAATAGTTATCGCAAAGCGTTGTCAAAAATCTACGATAAACATAATGGAATGTGACTTAGCCAATAATGAAATTGGGATAAATATCTCCATTTCTGAGGTTCACCATAACTTATCCATTTATCTTCACTTGTGAAAATAAAGTAATGCTATTCTCTAATCTCTGGTGTGCTGTTTCTCTCACACACGTGCTCACTCTATTCTCTGTCATTGGCATTCTCTATTTTGATTTTTAACAATCTGTTGCTTTGTAAGCCATTCGGTTTTGAGTCTGTCTCATAGTTTGAGTGTCACTCATATATATAATTTATGTTTTCTGATAAAATAGCTATGTTACTAGTTTCACTCTGAACTTTATAATTTATACTGAATGCTGTGGGCCTTAAAGTAATACGTGACAAAAGTATAGATCACATATAAAACTATTATCAGCAGCACTGATTATTAGCTAATACACTTGGGTTGAATTCACGCTGTGCAGTATTAGTAATGAACATGTTAATGTGTTTTGTCTGAGATTTTTCTGCTAGTTTAAGAAATATTGACTCCAACTTGGGTAAAGGCTGTTTTCAAATAGTAGGCAAATGTATTTCATACAAACACATTTGTTGCTAGTATCGCCATTTTAACCCACTGATTTGTAATTGATATGATAATAGAAAGCGTTAACATAAGAACATAAGAACGTAAGAAATAGGAGCAGGAGTAGGCCAATCGGCCCCTCGAGCCTGCTCCGCCATTCAATAAGATCATGGCTGATCTGATCCTAACCGCCAATCTACTATCTACTATCACAGAACCATCTCCTGCATCTAACAGAATTGCACACACGAAATAGGAGCAGAATCAGGCTACACGGTCCCTGGGCCCGCTCCACTACCCACAGGGCCATGACCGATCCGAACCTAGACTCATGTCCAAATTCCTGCCCGCTCCCCGTAACCCTTAATGCCCTTTACTTCTAGGAAACTGTCTATTTCTGTTTTAAATTTATTTAATGATGTAGCTTCTACAGCTTTTTGTGGTAGCATATTCCATGGACCTACCACCCTCTGAGTGAAGTAGTTCCTCCTCATCTCAGTTTTGAAAGAGCAGCCCCTTATTCTAAGACTATGTCCCCTAGTTCTAGTCTCACCCGTCATCGGGAACATCCTCCCCGCATCCACCCGATCCAACCCCTTCACAATCTTATATGTTTCAATAAGATCGCCTCTCATTCTTCTGAACTCCAATGAGTAGAGTCCCAATCTACCCAACCTCTCCTCATATGACCACCCCCTCATCCCCGGGATTAACCGAGTGAACCTTTTTGGCACTGCCTCGAGAGCAAGGATGTCTTTCCTTAAGTAAGGACACCAAAACTGTATGCAGTATTCCAGGTGCGTATCGTATTTCATCATAGGATAAAGACATGATAGAGAACTCTTATCAGGAGTCTGCCTAAAAATTAGAATCTTGGAAAAAAATTACCTGCAGAATACATATTTAAACCAGTAATAACAGAGCAGGGATATCTCAGATTGCTGTCATTCAACTCTGTTCAGTGGTAGCTGCCCTGGGATTCTTCCCACTGTCCCAAGAGCAAAGAGCTCCTTTAGTTTTAATGACGTGTCAGTCAACCTAATTTTCTGACAGTAAAATAAATGTTGTGGCACCACAAGTCACCAATGTATCCAATATTCTCAAGGACAAACCAAGATATTGTAAGAAGCTGCCTGCTGCATGTAAAATTTGCAGCTCTATTACACAATATTCATTGGTCTTCAAGCTCAATTAACTTATGTGGAAAAGATATAATTTTCTGTCAGCTCAAGAAACCTCAAAAGGAATTTCTTTTATATATTTAAAATGTAATCTTGGTGATCTTTTATTTATTATGACCCCCTTTTCAAACTATTGGGCTGGAGGCTCCTCCATAATCCCACGGAAATTAGAGGGACTGCGGCAGAGAATAATGCAAAATCTGGTGTTGAGGCCTACTGCTGCATCCCTGCCCGAACCTGGATTTCCTTCCTCCAACTCTGCCGGAACCACCTTTTCCTCACCTGCTGCCTGCAAATATTGGCAGGGAGGGCAGGGCTCAGGTGCCAGCCCATTTCATTTGTGTCTGCCCCAATTTAAACTGCTTCCAATGACCACCATGTGAAAGGTTATTCAGTCGGCCTAGGGTAGTAGTGGTATAAATGTCCCTAGGTCAGGGAAGGAAGGGAGAAAGTCTAGTCGAAGCCTTCTCTCCCTCAAACCTTGCTCTTACCTGTGTAGGTCTTGGTCTCTGCTGAGGCATACGATGTTGCAGCTCTGCTGATCTTTGGGTTCTTCGGCCCATTTAACTGCCCACTCAGCACCACCGGGATTTTGCAGCGGGACACTGACTGGCTCCTTCTTGATGGCAAGAGTCTCACTGGAAGCTTGCCATGCATCTTCATGGACCCCTGATGTAGGAAAGTTGGCCAAGATTGGTACAGAGACAGGAGATGGGTGGAAGTCTCCCCACACTGCTACTCTACTCTAGAGGAGAATTAGGCTATTTTCTTTTTCCCCATTAGATGTCCTCTAATGGCAAGAATGAGTGACAATGTCTGTTGGGAAATCTACAGTCGTTTATGCTCATAGTTTGTTTAAATTTGTGGCCTTTGTGACTTACTGTTTCTCTCATGGTGTTGCAGCCTAATGAAATCCTGGCATTTCCTGCTACTTGTGAATTATTTCTGAATGGGACTGGTAATAAATGAGGCTGTACAATGCTCTGTGAAGCGCCTTGGGGCATTTTACAACATTAAAGGTGCTATTTAATTGCAAGTTGTTGTTGTATCAATCGCTGGCTGTGATATCTTGCAGCAGAACTGTGGCACAGATGGTGGCAAGTGGTGCCCAATATTCCAAACATGAGCTGGAAATTTCTCACAGTAATCATTTGGAATCAAATGCCTTTGAAATCCTTTGACAGAAGTAGTCCTTGCCATCACTAATATGTGCCAATGGCTAAATTTATATGAAGTGGTTGTCTGTGGCATACTGGCCTACCAAGTGGCAAACTGCCCCACCACCAAAAAGCTATCAGAAGGGCTTGATCATTTGGTACTAATGTAGAAAAGGAAGGAGGATATGATTAGTCATCATTAGCAGGAGGAAACAGTGGTTTGGCAGAGTTGGACAATAATGTACCCAACCAAGTGGGCTGTCCATTGGATGATCACAGACACAATCTCTCAGATTGGGAATACCCAGAGATCAATTTCTTTGTAACATTGAAAAATGCAAAGCAGAAAATCAGTTAGCAAAATCTCAGGACCATGGCTGTGGAAATCTGATTAATACACTTCCGACTGCCCATCTACCTTCAGGTTGACAGCTTTGCTATTGTATCAGAGAGGCTGAAAGCAATGGCTTATAGAAAAAGTAATTAAAGTCATATTGGTCACAAAGGAAACATTTGACATAAAATCTTTATAACAGCTAGTAAAGGAAGTTTGCCTTTTGCTGGCAGCACTATGAGAAGGATCCTGCAGTGTGTGCGCTATGTGTTATCTTGGCTCACTTGGATACTCTATTAGAAGTCAAACTCTGCCAGGATTTTTGGTAATACTGTAGCTGTTTCAGTTTTCCATTTTTTTTGAAGATATTAAAAGGTGTCACACAGATCTAGAAATAGACCCCCTCATAATACAGCAGAAAACTTCAAATGATCTGAAATAATAGGGATACATGTCCAAATGATCCCAAGGGTAAATGGTCTGTGAAATCAGACCTGTGGTGTGTGGAAGCGCTTTGTTCAAAGAACCATGACTGCTTTAACTTGGGTAAATAATCTACCTTTCTACAATACCCAACAAGCAACTTGAGAAGTAAATGATCTTTTAGCTTAGGTAATGCTAACTGTCTTCATCCCTGTTTTCTAATGACAAATACCAATAATGAAATAGAAGATGGTGACACTTGAGGCACATTATGTCAAGTCTAATTCCTATGCTATGTTAACCACACATGCCATTGCTATTATACCAGTGCTACACACGTTACTTCAACATGACATTCTGGAAAGGATTTGTAACTCTAGACAATAAATAAGGACAATGTCCTTTTTAATTGGTACCAAGATTTCTGTGGCATCATTTTGCTTAAATGGAATACTGGGTTACAATTCTAAGTGATCTAAAATGTATCACATGTTTCAGTTCTATATGTAGTTCAACAGAGCATTAAACATTAAATAATGGATTAGAGCAGGGTGATAAATCTTTGTTTAATCAGTGACATTTTAATTAATGCTTTATCATGCTGCTTAGTGGAGCATAATTTTATATGTTTTTGACTTTTATCTTTATCTGTTGCTTTAAATTGCAAGACAGTTTCGAAGTATATTTACTATTAGCCTAGAAAGATATTTTTAGGATCTAGTTTTATCTTTTACTGAAGGATGTGTCCTACCTTCTGCATTCTTTTTGGTGCATTAGTGACCTGGTTTGAGTTCCACATCAATGAGACCAGCCTTCAATAAAGTGTGAATCCCAGAAGCCTAAGCTCTTTGCGTGATTAATGAGAAATTGCAAAGGACATTGAGTTATTATGTATGTGCTACCTGTGTTCAGATTCTTGCTGCATTGCAGCTAGAGAAAAGATGAATCTAGCTGATAGCTCTTGAGGCTGCAGTGTCCCATTTTTCCGATGTGCAGGAGTGACCTAAGGAACCCTGTGAAAAGATTTCCTTCCTAAATCTATCTGTATCTTTTGAAAAAAGATTTAATTTGCCCTGTTGGAATCAATCTCCGCAATGCACAGAGGTGCTGATGACCTCTACGATTCACTAGCTGGATTCTGTGATTAGCATGAATTTAAGAGCAAAGAGCAGAAGTCAGAGGCACCTTCACAAACTGTGCCTTACTGATCTTGATGTCCATAGGAAGGAAGAATATTGAACTGATTTGAGTTTTGGAAAGAAATGCTTTCAAGGTCAATATCTTTATCCCATATTTGGACAAAGATTTTGATAAAATATTTTGTCATTCTGGATTGCTGCTGACTTAACAGCATAGCAACTGAAAAGTGTGCAAAACACTACTTCGAGAAGTACTGCATAGCCATACCTCCTAGTGGTTGGTTTGCAGAGCAGCATTGATGGTATGTTTGCAGTAGGTTACCTGGCTGCCCTCCGTGTAGTATGAGGACACTAAGAGTGGAAGGAAAATAATTTTTTTTTTTTTAAATGAAAGGGATAGTTGGGAATGGAGCAGGATTTGGTTCTGTCCACTCTGCCATTTTTGGGGCTGTGGGGATGATTTTGCTGGTGCACAGAGTTCTTGTTTGAAAGAGGTGGAAGCTTCTTTTACATATTTAAAAGGGGGTGGGAAAGGTGGCACATCATTTTGCAGTCCATTGAAGTGCTGGATGCTCTGGAAAAGAGGCCTCCAGTGGACCTAGAGGCAGGAGGGTATCTCTAATGTCCACAAATTTAGTGTTGTCGGCCTTTTTAAAGGTGGTACTTGTAATTTTTCCGTTTTTCTTACTGATTGCACCTCGGCTTTCGTGAGCTTTTAGCCTTAGCTCTGGCTTTGCCAATATAGGTCCTTCAGCTTGAGATGGCTTTTAAGGCTTTTCAGAAGCTTTCTGAATTTTTGTTTTTACCACAGTCTCACACTCCCCTTTTAATTGTCCCCATTAAATTTGGCCTGTAAAGAAATTTCCTCTCCTAGTGGTGTCATCCCGCGACACATCTGAAATTGTGAATAATTATGCAAATGAACTTCAACCAGAAAATTGAGCGCTATTTTTACTTGAGATTCAGGCAGGTCTTAATGCAATGCAAACCAAATTAGAACTGAGTTACAGCTGAAGATGAAAATAGGCCCTGAAAATTTTATTGAGTGCTGTGTACTCGGTCATGAAAGGAAACATTATTTATGTAAAACACCAATATTGAACATGTTCATTGCAATTCTAGGGCCAATAACATTTGAACCATTTTCAGTCTGAGAGTGGGCCAAGTGAACCATTTAAACTCCACAGATATGTGTTCTACCAGTCTGACTTCTGATCCACATATTCGCAGACTGTTTTTAACAGTGGACTAAATCATTACTTTTTTTTTTATTCGTTTATGGGATGTGGGCGTCGCTGGCAAGGCCAGCGTTTATTGCCCATCCCTAATTGCCCTTGAGAAGGTGGTGGTGAGCCGCCTTCTTGAACTGCTGCAGTCCGTGTGGTGAAGGTACTCCCACAGTGCTGTTAGGGAGGGAGTTCCAGAATTTTGACCAGCGACGATGAAGGATCGGCGATATACTTCTAAGTCAGGATGGTGTGTGACTTGGTGGGGAACTTGGAGGTGGTGGTGTTCCCATGCGCCTGCTGCCCTTGTCCGTCTAGGTGAAAGAGGTCGTGGGTTTGGGAGGTGCTGCTGATGAAGCCTTGGCAAGTTGCTGCAGTGCATCTTGTAGATGGTACACACTGCAATCACAGTACGCCGGTGGTGGAGGGAGTGAATGTTTAAGGTGGTGGATGGGGTGCCAATTAAGCGGGCTGCTTTGTCCTGGATGGTGTTGAGCTTCTTCAGTGTTGTTGGAGCTGCACTCATCCAGGCAAGTGGAGAGTATTCCATCACACTCCTTACTTGTGCCTTGTAGATGGTGGAAAGGCTTTGGGAGTCAGGAGGTGAGACACTCGCCGCAGAATACCTAGCCTCTGACCTGCTCTTGTAGCCACAGTATTTATGTGGCTGATCCAGTTAAGTTTCTGGTCAATGGTGACCCCCAGGATGCTGATGGTAGGGGATTTGGCGATGGTGATGCTGTTGAATGTCAAGGGGCGGTAGTTGGACTCTTGCTTGTTGGAGATGGTCATTGCTTGGCACTTCTGTGGCGCGAATGTAACCTGCCACTTATCAGGCCAAGCCTGAACATCCTCCAGGTCTTGTTACATGCGGGCATGGACTGCTTCATTATCTGAGGAGTTGCGAATGGCACTGAACACTGTGCAGTCATCAGCGAACATCCCCATTTCTGACCTTATGTTGGAGGGAAGGTCATTGATGAAGCAGCTGAAGATGGTTGGGCCTAGGACACTGCCCTGAGGAACTCCTGCAACGATGTCCTGAGGCTGTGATGATTGACCTTCCACCACCGCAACCATCTTCCTTTGTGCTAGGTATGACTCCAGCCAGTGGAGCGTTTTCCCCCCGATTCCCATTGACTTCAGTTTTACTAGGACTCCTTGATGCCACACTTGGTCCAATGCTGCCTTGATGTCAAAGGCAGTCACTCTCGCCTCACCTCTGGAATTCAGCTCCTTTGTCCATGTTTGGACCAAGGCTGTAATGAGGTCGGGAGCCGAGTGGTCTTGGCAGAACCCAAACTGAGCATCAGTGAGCAGGTTATTGGTGAGTAAGTGCTGCTTGATATCACTGTTGATGACACCTTCCATAATTTTGCTGATGATTGAGAGTAGACTGATGGGGCGGTAATTGGCCGGATTGGATTTGTCCTGCTTTTTGTGGACAGGATATACCTGGGCAGTTTTCCACATTGTTGGATAGATGCCAGTGTTGTAGCTGTACTGGAACAGCTTGGCTAGAGGCGCGGCTAGTTCTGGAACACAAGTCTTCAGCACGATAGCCGGGATGTTGTATCCAGTGCGCTCAGCCGTTCCTTGATATCACGTGGAGTGAATCGAATTGGCTGAAGACTGGCTTCTGTGATGGTGGGGACCTCAGGAGTAGGTCAATATGGATCATTCACTCTGCACTTCTGGCTGAAGATGGTTGCAAACGCTTCAGCCTTGTCTTTTGCACTCATGTGCTGGGCTCCACCATCATTGAGGATGGGGATATTCATGGAGCTTTCCTCCTCCCATTAGTTGTTTAATGGTCCACCACCATTCACGACTGGATGTGGCAGGACTGCAGAGCTTTGATCTGATCTGTTGATTGTGGGATCGCTTAGCCCTGTCTATAGTGTGCTGCTTCTGCATTCCTCTCACTGAACCCACTTATATTTATTACATTTCGGTCTATTAGTGAAGAGGATCTCAGAAATATAATTATACAAAAAAATCTCAAGAATATTTTAGAGATGCAATTTAATTCGAAGAAGGTGATGGAGACTATTTTTTGAGTGATTTCAAAAATTCAGTGCCGCATAGAAAATTGAGGCCTGGGGGACCCACTGCAACACATGCAGCTCTTTGAGTTCTTTATAATTGAAATTTGCGACACCTTGGGAAAATGAGCAAAACTTAAATATGATATTTGCTGGCAACTTTGCTTGTAGTGCTTTACGCCTTTGTGAGATGCTTTGGGATGTCCTTTTCCTCTGTTAAAGATATTACATAAATGCAAGTTGTTGGTTGCAATTGATGTATCTCATTAGTTTTGAACTTTATTCAATTAATTCCAAAAATTGTTGTGGCTGGGTACACATGTGTGACTGCCATTCCTTTCCTAAGTCATTGGGATTTATTTTATTTTATTGTTGACTCTCCTGATAAGAGTCTCCAGATGTGAATGATTATGTACTGATATGAGACTGCTTAGCTGACATTTTAGATTTTTTTTTTTGTTGCCCTTACTTTTAAAAATGGCTTTCAGTTTTATTAAAACCTCCAGTCAAATACTGGCAAGTGAGACAAAAAAAATCTGCATAGCACTGAAGAAGCATAGTTAATTTTTTTTCTCTTTCTGTGCCCCCGCTTTGTATACATGCATGCACACAGTTCAGTGATTTTCTTTATGGCTTTAGAACTAGTTATTCTGTAAATATATTTATTTTCAACTGACTAAACTGCTGTACCTCAAATAATATTATTCTTGTCAAATGAATACATTTAATCGGCTGTTAAATAAGTCAATATTGCAGAATCCCAGGAAGTTTAAATGCAAACCACATATAAATAATAATGCATTATAAATTACCTCGGACTGGATTTTAACTGACAGCGGATTTCCGGCAGATACCATGCCGCAAGTTAATTTCCTGCCTGCCCACGGCAGAATGAAACCCAGCCGATTTTAACGGCATTGGCCTTATGTAAGGGGTTTCGGTTCGGGGTGCTTGTGCGGGGTTAGGCCTTCGTTGCCTAATACTATTGCTTGCTCTGGTCTCCGGCCAGCCTTGTTGCAATAAGCACCTGTGAGTGGTTCGACCCACTCGCCCTTACGGTTCTAACACTGGACTTAGGTGCGAGAGCAGTAATGCAGAGAAAACTCAAATAGACCCGGTTGAATAGTACGAAATGGAAATCTTTATTGCATCGCGTCCAAAATCATGAAGTACATGTCATAGGCACAAATTAATGACAGTACAAGTATACATACATTCATAAAACTTGGTCTAGGGTAATGAGGAACGCACGGCACATCGTAAAAAGGGGAACACATTATATTTATCCTTAATAAAAACCACCCTCCCCTATCAATACCTACACTAATCTAGATTTGTAGGGTCGGGAAACATGCTCACCACTCGTGATACTTCGGAGAATTTTAAACGAGGCACTCGGTTCGTTTCGCTGCAGCGCCTGACTGTCATGTGTTTGGAGGGGTCTCTGTACCCCACTTCTTCTCCTCTTCTTGTCGTCTTCGGGCCTTCGGGTCCAAACACCGTTTACCGACTCTCGGGATGGTGCACCCGGTCACTGGCCTTCGTCGAGGCGACTCGTTCCGTTTGAGCCCCACCCAACATAGTCAACAGAGTCCAGAGAAAAACAGAAGGCTGCTTGTCCAGCAGAATTCAGCCTGAGTCAAGAGTCCGCAGAGATAAGAGCACGAATCAAGGGAATAAGAGTCAAGAGACCGATGGACATTTGTTCACTATAGTTATAGTGCTGGGTTCCCTTATCTCCCGCTCAAATCTTAATGTTTGTCCTTTGTGTAATACTGGTGCACAAAACTCCCAGCATGGGGCGATTCTTTCCTTTAATGGGTTTCGGTAGCACCTTAAACTGGCCAACTATCCGTTAATGTTTTCCCCATTGTCGACCCGGCTAGGAGTCTCCCTGACTGGTTTTGGGGCCTCCTCGAATACTGACTTAATCACCCGAGAATGGCTCTCATTGTAGAGCCGTGGGGAATTTGCGTATTGATGTATCTGGATGGGCCTTCGATGGCCCAGTACAATGGTCCTTACTTGTGCATGGAAAACGATTCCAGCACTTATCTCTTGCTATTGTGTCGAATGCAGACAGGTTGCATCCTGTCTTTATCAGTGTTTGCTGCGTATTAACCAATCTTATACTGAAATGTTTATTCGAACGCCATCTTGTCTGCCCACTGAAAATTCTGGAAGCTTCTGCCACGAGGCGCGGCGGCCATTTTACAGGCTTCTGTGTCCTGCTAACTTACCTGACGAAGGAGCGAACTGTTCCGAAAGCTTGTAAAATTAAATAAATCTGTTGGACTATAACCTGGTGTTGTGCGACTTCTCATTTTTGTCCACCCCAGTCCAACGCCGGCATCTCCACATCATGTTTAATCATGACAGCATTTCGTTGAAATAAAACTGATGAAACGAATCTGCTTTATCTCGTTATTTCGAATCGCGATAATTGCGAATTTTACACTTATTTAAATCCCGCTGGCCGACTTCCCACCCATTCCAAGCACAAAGTCGGCAGGAATTGGCTGACTTTTTTTATTCGTTTGTGGGATGTGGGCATCACTGGCAAGGCAAACATTTATTGCCCATCCCTAATTGCCCTCGAGAAGGCCGCCTTGAACCGCTGCAGTCCGTGTGGTGAAGGTACTCCCACAGTGCTGTTAGGGAGGGAGTTCCAGGATTTTGACCCAGCGACAATGGAGGATCGGCGACATACATCTAAGTCAGGATGGTGTGTGACTTGGAGGGGAACTTGGAGGTGGTGGTGGTCCCATGCGCCTGCTGCCCTTGTCCTTCTAGGTGGTAGAGGTCGCGGGTTTGGGAGGTGCTGCCGAAGAAGCCTTGGCGAGTTGCTGCAGTGCATCTTGTAGATGGTACACACTGCAGCCACGGTACGCCGCTGGTGAAGGGAGTGAATGTTTAAGGTGGTGGATGGGGTGCCAATCAAGTGGACTAGAGGCCATCTGCCAATCGCAGGTAAGTGGTGGAATCAGCTGCCGGGCTGTCCCGCAGTGATTCCGCGATTGGGGAAGGGGGGGGTGGAGGGATCACGGCAGGAGAGACCCAGGCTTTCTTGGGACCCAGAGAAGCACACCCACTCCTCCTGTCCTCACAAGGAAAGTTTAAAAAAAAATATTTACATGTGTGTGTGTATATATATATATAATTAAAACTTGCCTTTTGAGCCTCTTCCGGTTCTCATCTTCTTCACCTCTGGGTTGGCCTAGCGGGGATGTCACTGCCACTTCCTGCTCAGGCCGCAGAGTAAAATTTGCAGCCGAGTCCCGATGATGGTATCGGGACCCGCCATGTATATGTTAAAAAGGACCCCGTTGGTTTTGGGTGGAGAGCAGGTTCAAATACGAGCCTGTCAGCTCCCGGCGGCTCCAGGGCGGGGAGGTAATTTGGACTAATTTAATTGCCCACCTGCCTGGTTTCTGCCGAATGGGTAGGCTTAAAATCGCCCTGTCGCCTCAGTCCACTGTGTCGGGAAATTGATTCCTCAACCTGTTCCTCAGGTGTAAACAGTGCAACCCCGTGGTACTGTTCACAAGCAGAAAGTTATGCAAATGTCATTGCTAACCTCCTGATTCTGACAATTTAAGCTGTATTTATTCATTATTATCGCTCAGTGTTGCTAAATTATAATATTTTTTCTCTACAGGTTTAGCTGGCAATCCTGCAGATCTTGAAAACAGAAAACTAATTTTTGGTAGAAACTTTATTCCTCCAAAAAAGCCAAAAACTTTCTTACAGTTAGTCTGGGAAGCACTACAAGATGTGACCCTTATCATCCTAGAAATTGCAGCCATTATATCCTTGGGTCTCTCATTTTATCAACCACCTGGAGAGAGAAGTGAAAGTGAGTAAAATATTTTACTTTATACACCTGATTTGCTTTTCATGCTGGAGATATATATATATATATATATGCATAAATGATATGAATAGATTAAATATTACATGCAAATAGTATAACTACAAAAATGCATTATTACAATGAAATACGCAGTTAATAAAGATGAACAAAAAATGACTCTTAACTAGGTTTAATCAAGCCAAACTGGGATATGGGAAAGATTTTTTTTGATACCATGCAATGTAGGTGAATTTTATAGGTGCTTTAATTGTGGTGAAGTGGTAATATACAATTATGCTGGCAGTTTTCCATTTTTTTTAATCCAATGCCTGTACTCTATCAAGTATTCTGAAGGTGAATATTCAGAGTGCAGTGATTTTGCTGCCAAGCTGCTAACAAATGGAAAATTGCATTTTGTGTGTTAATGCTGCTTTTGTCAGATTTTAGCCTCCGCCATATACCTGTTTGCTGCAGACAAAGGTAGGTGGGATGCTGGGAGATGCATCTCGTGCTCACTGTTATCTCCTGGAACTTGTTTTCGATCACTGTCGGTGGTGTGAGGTGGAGGGGGAGGGCGGTGGTGGTCAGAGAGATTTATTGCCTCTCCCAGGAGGTTACGTGGCTGCCGGTTGGTGGGGATTGTGGGGTCACCTTGCCTGGTTGCAACACGGCTGAATGGCCGAGACTCGATCGACCAGCTGGTCTTTATCTGTGTCTTTTTTTGTATGTTTGTGTATATCTCTCGATAATATATTAAAAATCTTATGTCTCTGTGCACTCCCTGTCTGCACCACTTGAGTGCCTGTTGACACACTTTTTGTGTCAACATTTTCCATTATAAAATCCTTTCTCCACACTTTTTTCATGGAAAATGCCTATATATGCTCATTACTCTGATTGTGTGATCTGGCCACTGGATACCCACAATTCAGGTTGGGCTCCTTCCCCTGTGCAGGTACAGGACATCCCTCCTCCTCTGGACCTCCTCCACCAGGACCTCCTGTGCTGCGTCCCAGAACCTGTGCGCCCTCTCCCTCGGTCCCTGAGCCATCCTGAAACGTCCCGTTGTGTGTCAGCCAGCGCACTCCATACCTTCGGTAGAAGTGGGTGCCCAGAGGCGATGTATAACCGCCCCACGAAAATTGTTCCTAATCAGCACTTGAGTGCTAAACCTGCAGGTGTCTGGGTTTAGCGCCTGCAGGCACGTTTAAATCATGGTAATCACCAATTAGCCCCAAAATTGCGAGGTAAAACCAGACTTTTAAACAGGCATGTCTTAATAGCACAGCAATCACTTAGTGCTTGTTTTTACTCTTATCCCCAAAATAAACTCCACACTCTTGCAATTCAAAACATACAAGTATAAACCCAAACTGCACATTTCCTTGGCCATTTTGAACAATGTGATGTATCCAGTTGACCCGGTCCTCCAGTATAGTCTGAATGCATGGAGAGGGTGATTAAGGGCCAGCACCTTTCTACACAGCTGTTGAGTCCTTATGACCTTTTTTGGCTGTGGTTTGACAACATGGTGTCAAGTCTGGAACGTTAAATCTCGTCTTTGGGAGCTGTGGTCTACAGCTCCCTGGCAGGTATTTCATCATCCTCTGTAGTACCTTCGCTCCTTCAAGATGGAGATTTGTTTGCGGTGCAACCTGACGATTTTACAATAAGACTGTTCCAGAGGACAAAGTGAATTTATTTGCTTTGAGCACAGTGAACACAGGACATTAGATACATGATTTGCAGGACTTCACTAAATATAAATTGACAAGCCTGTGATGGAGGATTTTTATTAACCTTGTCATTATAATTTTTTATTTATGAGCTATATTAAAAGAGTAATATATAAAATTTAATAGAATTGGAAAACTTGCCCAGAACATTGGTTGTATAACTGTGTTAGCCCACTGTAGGAAACTTTAACTGTTTGTTGTTTGAAATTTAAACACACATTTTAAATCATTCTTACAATTCCTACAGCTCTATGTTTCTGACGACTCTCTTGATTTTTCTGGCAAAATTACCCGGATCTTTTGATCAAACAATTCGGTCTCCATGAAATATAAGGGGAGAGTTCACAGCTGCAGGATTCCCTGGGGAACCCTGGTTGTTGCGCCTGTGCATGCAACAGGCACAGGCCCCAGTGTTAGTATTAAAATGAGGCAGGACGGCCCTCCCAACTTACGCTGCCCATGGGGTGCCCAAATGCAGGTTTTGCCCCAATAAGCTGGTGGTGGGATCCTCTTCAGACCAGACAGTATAAGGATGCCCAGGAACCACCTGAAGATAGAAGGTATGCATCTCCATTTTTCTTCCCAGCATATTCTTTGGAAATGGGGCCTTCTGGAATAGTGGCATAGATACGGTGGACTGGAAAATCTGGCTCAGATGCAGGATCTATAGCACTTTAGCACTGAGCATGATTTCCCAGCAGTCCATTTAGCTTAACTTCAAATATTAAAATGAATTCTAACTTGACTTTCTGTCTGTTTAGGACAGGATAGGGCTTCCTTAGCTCAGCTGAAGCGGGGCTGAATGGAAGCTATATGAGTGATGGAGCTCTTTAAGGGTCTGAGGCTTTTAGCCTTGTGTATTATTTTCCAGTTTTACAGTGTGTTTTAGTTACTGGATTTCTGTGATTTACTTTGGTTTACATTTTTATGAGAAAATATTTTGGGGGGGAAATAATGAGGTCAAGAGCCTCTGAACAGCATTTCGTTCACTCTCTGCCCTTATTAAAAAAAAGTGCTGGATGATATCCATGTCAGCTGTGGCTCAATGGTAGCACTCTCGATTCTGAGTCATAAGGTTGTGGGTTCAAGACCCACTCCAGAGACTTGGACACAAAAATCTAGGCTGACACTCCAGTGCAGCATTGCCGTCTTTCGGATGGGATGTTAAACTGAGACTCTGTCTGCTCTCTCAGGTGGATGTAAAAGATTCCATGGTACTATCTCAAAGAAGAGCAGGGGAGTCCTGGCCAATATTTATCCCTCAATCAACATTACTAAAACAGATTATCTGGCCATTGTCACATTGCGCAAATTGGCTGCTGCGTTTCCTACATTACAACAGTGACGACACTTCAAAAGTACTTCATTGAGGTTGTGAAAGGCGCTATATAAATGCAAGTCTTTTTCCTTTTATTGGTCCTCTTTCAGAAAGTGGGAATCTGTGAGGTTGCTACATTGATGCTTATTTGCTGTTTAATTTTGGTTGTACCACTGACTTAATTTGACCTCTTAAAACTGTACTCTGTCTCCCATCTGGGGGTGTTTGCTAGGGGAATTCTAATTGGCTGGAGCCTCAAAACCATCTATAGGCATCCCACTGGGCATATCACTCTATCTGCTGGTTCATTTGGGTTTAGGAGCAACAGCAGAGGCATGCAAGGGAGGTGCGTTTACACCTTAAGTGCTTAAGAAGGAGCCACCCTTATGCCACCACCTACATATGCAGGTCAAGACAATCATACCTGCACATGGAAACTATGGTTCATAAATGAAGCCATGACAGAACTGTGCAGCTAGACCTTGAAACGACTTCAAGGACAGAGGCTGTCATCAGTGGTTCTTTCCAAGCAACAGCAGGAGATATTTGCCCAATCTCTCAAACTGCAGTGCATCGCTGCATCATGCAGATGACAGATGCATTGCTTAGCCGGGGCACAGATTTAATTCATTCTTCCATGGGAGCCAGCCAACAACACGAACGAGCCCTGCACTTTTACTGTCTAGTTGGATTCCAGGGCATTATTGATGACACGCTCATGGCCATATGGGCCCTTACACCTATTTCACAAACAAAAAGAGATTCTACTCTGTGAATGTACAATTGGTCTGCGAGCATAGGTGGAGAACCAGGGACATTAATGCTGCCGTGATTCCTTTACTTAATGATAATCAATGTTGCCACCATTATTTGAAGGGTAGTTTATCAAAAACTTTTTTGGAAATGAAGTTATACCACATCTTACATCATGCTGAAACACATCTTTCAGGTTAGTGAGGCAGGAGCTCTGCTTCGTAAAGCCATGTTGGGAATCCCTAATGATTGCCAAACTCTCCAAGTGATCATAAATCGCATACCATATAATGCCTTCCAATAGGTCTTTTGTTGCCAGAGTCTAATTTCTTCTGCTTCTTAAATATTAGGACCACACCCGCCTCCCTCCAATCCACTGGAACCAACCCACACTTCAATAACCTATAGAATATATGAGCCAATGGCACATGTACAATCTCCCCCATTCCCTTTAGCACTCTGGGGTGAACGGAATCGGCTTCAGCAGCACTATCAGCCTCAAGTACTTCGATGCCAGCTAAAACCATTGCTGCAGTTAAAATTTTGAACACAAAAATCTAGGCTGACACTCCGGGGCAGTGCTGAGGGAGTGCTGCACTGTCGGAGGTGCTGTCTTTCGGATGAGACGTTAAACTGAGGCTCTGTCTGCTCTCTCAGGTGGACGTAAAAGATCCCATGGCATTATTTCAAAGAAGAACAGGGGAGTTCTTGTCCAACAGGTTCGAGGCTCTTACTCCCTGTGTGGATAGGAGCGGGGACTGCAGGGAGGATGAGCAACCTGGCCACAGCACCGTGGTAAGGGGGGCCATTCAAGTGGGGGGAGTAAAAAGAAATGTTGTAGTGGTAGGGGATAGTATCATTAGGGGGATAGATAGGGTTCTTTGCAGCCAAGAGCGGGAGTCCCGAAGGCTGTGTTGCCTGCCCGGTGCCAGGGTTAAGGACATCTCCTCTGGGCTGGAGAGAAACTTGGAGTGGGAGGGGGAGGATCCAGTTGTCGTGGTCCATGTTGGTACCAATGACATAGATAGGACAAGGAAAGAGGTTCTGCTGAGGGAGTTTGAGCAGCTAGGGGCCAAATTAAAAAGCAGAACCTCGAGGGTAATAATCTCTGGATTACTACCTGAGCCACGAGCAAATTTGGCTAGGGTAAATAAAATCAGGGAGTTGAATGCGTGGCTCAAAGACTGGTGTGGGAAAAATGGGTTTTGCTTCTTGGGACACTGGCACCAGTACTGGGGCAGGAGAGAGCTGTTCCGTTGGGACGGACTTCACTTGGCCAGTGCTGGGACTAGTGTCCTGGCGAATCGAATAACTAGGGCTGTGGAGAGGGCTTTAAACTAATTAGTGGGGGGGAGGTTTCAAGAGAGCAAAAAATAAAAATGACAACAGAGAGGGTCATAGACATAGGTAGCAGTAGGGGAATCACAAATCAGAGCGTGGCAGGAAGGGACAGAGTGTGTGGAGTAAAAGGTAAACTGGTAAAAAGTGAAAAAGCAGGAACTAAGTGCCACAAAGCATATTTGAAAGTTCTCTATCTGAATGCACGTAGCATTCGTAACAAAATAGATGAGTTAATGGCACAAATAACTACATATGGTTATGATATTGTGGCCATTACAGAAACATGGCTGCAGGGTGACAATGCCTGGGAATTAAACATACCAGGTTATTTAACGATCAGGAAGGACAGGCAGGAAGGAAGGGGAGGTGGGGTGGCTATGTTAATAAAGGAAGGAATCACTGTAATACAGAGTAATGATATTGGGTCAAAAAATCATGATAATGAAACAGTTTGGGTGGAGATAAGGAATAATAAGGGGAAAAAAACATTAGTGGGCGTAGTCTATAGGCCTCCGAACAGTTGCAACTCTATTGGACGGAGTATCAATCAGGAAATAGTTGAGGCATGTAATAAGGGAACATCTATAATTATGGGGGATTTTAACTATCATATTAATTGGACAAATCAAATGGGGCAGGGCTGCCTTGAGGATGAGTTCATTGAGTGTATTAGGGATGGGTTTCTTGAGCAGTATGTAACTGAACCGACCAGGGGGCAAGCAACCTTAGATCTGGTCCTGTGTAACGAGACAGGATTAATTAAAAATGTCCTAGTAAAGGATCCCCTTGGAATGAGTGACCATAACATGGTTGAATTCCATATTCAATTAGAGGGTGAGAAGGTTGGATCTCAAACAAGCGTGCTAAGCTTGAATAAAGGAGACTATGAAGGTATGCGAGCGGAATTGAGTAGAGTGGATTGGGAAAATAGATTAAAGGGTAAGACGACACATGATCAGTGGTGTACATTCAAGGAGTTATTTTACAACTTCCAAAAAAAATATATTCCACTGAAAAGAAAAGGGTGTAAAAGAAAGGACAGTCATCCGTGGCTAAGTAAAGAAATTAAGGATAGTATTCGACTAAAAACAAGGGCATATAAGGTAGCGAAATCTAGTGGGAGGACAGAGGATTGGGAAAACTTTAAAAGGCAGCAAAAAATAACAAAAAGATTGATTAAGAAAGGGAAGATAGATTATGAAAGTAAATTAGCAAAAAATATAAAAACAGATAGTAAGAGTTTTTATAGTTATATAAAAAGAAAAAGGGTGGCTAAAGTAAATGTTGGTCCCTTAGAGGATGAGACCGGGAAATTAATGGTGGGAAATATGGAGATGGCAAAAACACTGAATGAATATTTTGTATCAGTCTTTACAGTAGAGGACACTAAGAATATCCCAACACTGGACAAACAGGGGGCTATAGGGGGAGAGGAGCTAAACACGATCAAAATCACTAAGGAAGTGGTACTCGGTAAAATAATGGGACTCAAGGCGGATAAATCACCTGGACCTGATGGCTTACATCCTAGAGTCTTGAAGGAAGTGGCGGTAGGGATTGTAGATGCATTGGTAATAATTTTTCAAAACTCCCTGGATTCCGCTAAGGTCCCGGCAGACTGGAAAACTGCTAATGTAACACCCTTATTTAAAAAGGGCAGCAGACAGAAGGCTGGTAACTATAGACCGGTTAGCCTAACATCTGTGGTAGGTAAAATTTTGGAGTCCATTATTAAGGAAACAGTAACAGGACATTTGGATAATCATAATTTAATAGGACAAAGTCAGCATGGTTTTACGAAGGGGAAGTCATGTTTGACAAATTTGCTGGAGTTCTTTGAGGAAGTAACATATAGAGTGGATAAAGGGGAACCAGTGGACGTAGTGTATTTAGACTTCCAAAAGGCATTTGACAAGGTGCCACACAAAAGATTATTGCTTAAGGTAAAAAATCACGGAATTGGGGGTAATATTCTGGCATGGATAGAGGATTGGCTATCTAACAGAAAGCAAAGAGTTGGGATAAATGGTTCATTCTCAGACTGGCAATCAGTAACTAGTGGTGTTCCACAGGGGTCAGTGCTGGGTCCCCAACTCTTCACAATCTATATTAACGATTTGGAGGAAGGGACCAAGTGTAACATATCAAAATTTGCAGATGATACAAAGATGGGAGGGAAAGTAGTGAATGAGGAGGACATAAAAAACCTGCAAGGGGACATAGACAGGCTAAGTAAGTGGGCAGAGATTTGGCAGATGGAATACAACACTGGAAAGTGTGAGGTGATGCACTTTGGCAGGAAAAATCCTAGAGCAATTTATTATCTTAATGGCAAGAAACTGGAGAGTACTGAAGTGCAAAGGGATCTGGGGGTCCTGGTGCACGAAACTCAAAAGGTTAGTATGCAGGTGCAGCAAGTGATTAAGAAGGCAAATGGAATGTTGGCTTTCATTGCTAGGGGGATAGAATATAAAAATAGGGAGGTATTGCTTCAGTTGTACAAGGTATTGGTGAGACCGCACCTGGAATACTGCATACAGTTTTGGTGTCCTTACTTAAGGAAAGACATCCTTGCTCTCGAGGCAGTGCAAAAAAGGTTCATTCGGTTAATCCCGGGGATGAGGGGGTGGTCATATGAGGAGAGGTTGGGTAGATTGGGACTCTACTCATTGGAGTTCAGAAGAATGAGAGGCGATCTTATTGAAACACATAAGATTGTGAAGGGGTTGGATCGGGTGGATGCGGGGAGGATGTTCCCGATGACGGGTGAGACGAGAACTAGGGGACATAGTCTTAGAATAAGGGGCTGCTCTTTCAAAACTGAGATGAGTGTCCTGGCCGATATTTATCCCTCAATCAACATCACTAAAACATATTATCTGGTCATTATCACATTGCTGTTTGTGGGAGCTTGCTGTGTGCAAATTGGCTGCTGTGTTTCCTACATTACAACAGTGACTGCACTCCAAAAGTACTTCATTGGCTGTAAAGTTCTTTGAGACGTCCGGTGGTTGTGAAAGGCGCTATAGAAATGCAAGTCCTTTTTTTAATGTCAAAGCAATTTTAGCTATGCACGTATCCTGAGAGGTGAAAATCAATGAAAATTTCTCAGCTATATCTTCATCTTCATATCTTCATATCTCACCTGCCCTGATAAATTCCTCAAAGAACCAATGTAGTCTTTAATTGTTTTCTGCCTTCTAACAAAACTGGAAAAAACCTTGTTACTGATACTGCAATTGTCCACTATCATTTTTAATGCCATTTTAACATTGCTAATACTGGTTTTAGTTATCTTCAGTTGTTTTTTTTTCACACTTGTAACTACTATCTTAACAGCAGCACCTTTTATACATAGTGAATTTTTTTAAGGCTAATTTCCCTGCAAACCTCCCTGTCTAGCCAATTAGTTTTCACTTTACTTTGAGCTCTTCTCATTATCTTCGGGATACTCATGGCTTTTGGAAGTTGACCCAGTACCACAACGCAGGTCATGATGTCATGACTGCCTGGGCCTGTATGCTATCTGGAATCTTTTGAATGGGGTGTTTGTTGTTACGGTTGTGGCATAACCCTGAGAAATATCTCCACCATCTGTGCAAGCTGCTGCTATTACACACAATGGGAAGTGCAAACACGACTGATTACTGTAAATTATTCCAAGGTCTCTGAAGCTCCATTCAGAATATTCATTCTGAATGCTGTGCTTGAGCTTGGGGCCTTGATCGGAAGCTTGTGTTGGAGAGTACCCTGGAGTAGTTATGCTTGCAAGGGTGGTCTGCCACTCAGTCAGGCTGTCAAGCAGCATTGCACAATCTGAGTTGTGGACTTGTCTATGGGTATCCCTAACTTTGTAGGCTGCTTTGCAGTCTCAAATGACTGCATGAAATGCTGATGGTGTGGTTTGGGATTTGGACCTCACAGGGCTTGCAGGTTGGCAAGTGCTTGGGCACAGCAGCTGAAGGAGCTGTTGAGATGAACCCAGTTGTGCCTCTTCTGATTTCACCTCCACTTGTTCCTCCTTACTTATGTAAATATCCCCTTGAACATAGCTTGCATGGCAAGGAATGCTGCTGTGCTACAATGTATACCTTTGTGAGAGGGATTGAATGAGTTGGAGATTGAATTGGAGGGGAACGTGGAGGTGATGGGTGTTCCCATGGAACTGCTGCCATTGTCCTTCTAGGTGGTGGAGGTCATAGGTTTGGGAGGTGATGCTGAAGAACCCTTAGTGAGTTGCTGCAGTGAACCCTGTAGATAGTACAAACTGGAGCCACAGTATGCAGAGGTAGGGGTGAATGAGGTGCGATCAAGCAGATTGCTTTGTCCTGGATGGTGTCAAGCTTCTTGAGTGTTGTTGCAGTTGCACCCATCCAGGCAAGTGGAGAATATTCCATCAGACTCCTGACTTGTGCCTTGTAGGTGGTTTGGGAGGTCGGGAGATGAACCACTCTTTGCAGAATACCCAGCCTCTGACCTGCGCTCGTAGCCATGGCATTTACATGGCTATTCCAATTGGGGTTCTGGTCAATGGTGACCCCCAAGTTGTTGATGATCCAGGACTCGATGATACTGATGCCATTGAATGTCTTGGAGCGTCGCGAGGCTTTCTCTTGCGGGAGTTAGTCATTGCCTGGCACTTGCGTGGCGTAAATGGTACTTGCCACTTATCAGCCCAACTCAGGATGTTGTCCAGGTCTTGTTGCATGCGGGCGTGGACTGCTTCATTATCTGAGGAATTACAGGAATGGTGTTGAACCCTGTGCAATCATCAGCAAACGGCCCCACTTTTGACTGTATGATGGAGGAATGTTCATTGATGAAGCAGCTGAAGATAGTTGGGTCTAGAATACTGCCCTGAGGAACTCCTGCAGTGATGTCCTGGGGCTGAGATGATTGACCTCAAACAACCACAACCATTTTCCTTTGTGCCAGGTATAACTCCAGCCACTGGAGAGTATTCCCTCCGATCCCCATTGACTTCAGTTTTACTGGGGCTCCTTGGTGCCACACTTAGTTGAATGCTGCCTTGATATCAAGGGCAGTCACTCTCACCTCACCTCTGGAATTCAGTTCTTGCTTATATTGTAACTATTATCCTTCTTTTGTGAAATGGTGGTATAACTGAGGATTAGAAGCTCATTTTATAAATTCTAGGGGGAATTTTAACTGGGAGTGGGATTCAGGTGGGCGCAGCGGGGAGCAGGGCAAGCAGCAAATGTGCCCATCCTCAGCAGTATGAGGCCCGGGCGATTTCAGCTCCCGACCCTCATCTGCATGCTGCCGGTTAGCTGCCACCTGCCCCTGAAACGGATGTTTGGGTGGCAGGAGGCTTCGGCCGGCACCAATGGAAGGCTTGCTGGCAAGAAGGCAAGCTGTCATCCGACCCCGATTTGCATATTTAAAGAAGGATCCCGCCAGCTTCAGGCAGGTGACTTTAATGCCTAATCAAACGTTGATAGGGTGAGATGAAGTAGGGTTACAAAGTATTTACAGCACAGAAACAGGCCATTCGGCCCAACAGGTCCATGCCGGTGTATAAGAACATAAGAATTAGAAGCAGGAGTAGGCCTTTAGAGGAGGCTTACGTGGACCAGTTGGGCTGAATGACCTGTTTCTGTATTGTATTGTACATTCTATTTAATTCTGTGTAAGAGCAGGTTAAAATGGATGATGGTCGGACATCAGTGGGTAGATCACCCGGTCGATTTTTAACTGCTTGCCCATCTGATTTCTGCCAGTTGGGTAGGGTTGAAATCGCCCCCCCCTCTATTCTTGTTTGTTGCTTTCTTCAAGACCCAGAATGATGGGGTTAGATGCAAGTAAAATACCAGCACACTAAGTGCTGTTACTGGCCTGCTACTAATGGTACTTAATGTTAAGCTTGTGTCTTATTTTACTCTGCCCCATTAGTACCATCATAGCATTCCTTGCAGCAGCACTAAACAGAGACAAAGTCATGAAGTTGAACATTAGTTCAGTATCATTAATGTCAATTTAAATGTGCTTCTTGTGTCGGTTGAAGCAATTTCTCTCTGCCATATTGGTTTCATTCTGGCATGCTGGAGTTGAGAGAGCCATTGCAAGCTTTTTCTTTCATCTGACCAGCAGTGTAGGAGAGGTGCTTGATGATCTTCCCCAGATTTGTTGGGAGCATTATTCAAATCTTAGATGGGCTTGGGTTTCATTTGTTGAGGTGAAAGTAAGTGTTTGGCATGAAAGAGTAAACTAAGCTTTTTTGAGGCCGCTTTAGCAATGAAGGAAATGTGGGAACTGCATTTAAGTGTCGTTGTCAGCTTGGCTCAGTGGCCGCACTCTTGCTTCTGAATACTGAAGTTACGTGAGCACAAAATCTGAGCTGACATTTAGTGTAATACTGAGGGAGTGTTGCTTTGAGGGAAGTGCTGATTACACATCCATTGGTTCAGGTGGATGTAAAGGATCTCATGGCACTATTCAAAGAACAGCAGGGGGAGCTGTTCTGGCAAACATTGATCCCTCAACCAACACCACCAACAAAAACATAATTCATCGCATTGCTGTGTGAAAATTGGCTGCAGTGTTTGCCTACCTAATGGTGACTACACTTCAAAATAATAAATTGGCTGTGAAGTACTTTGGGATATCCTGAGGATGTGAAAAGAGCTATATAAATGCAAGTTCTTTGTATCTTAAGGTCAGAGGAGATAGTTAGATGAGAAACACCAGTCAATGAAGGGGGCCCAAGTTTGGAACTATGAAGGGCAATTAGCCATTAATTGGACTTGCATAGGAATTGCAAGCTGAAAAAAGACCACGGTCCATCTAGTTTGCTTTCGACCATCTTGGTAGCCACATGATACAACAGTAAAGGAGTTGTTGAGTATTCGTGGCAGTCAGTCTCTCTCAATTAGTCTACAACAGACCCAGACATGAGACAAGGAAAACCTCCAATGGTGGAATGCTTTGGGAAGTAAAGACACCTGTTCTTCCCAGGCATGCTACACTTACCATATGTCATGTCTCAAATTACTCATGCTATATCCCAAAATATTATTTTCTGAAATAAATCTATTTAATTTGCATTAGAATGAATAAACACTCTCTGCTTCCACATTCTCCTGAGGGAACCTGTTTCATAGATTTACCACTCGCTCACTGAAATAATTTTTCCACAGATTAGTTTTGAATTAACCCCCCTTCAAGTTCAGGCCCTGTCCTCTGGTTCTACTGTTCTGGACAAGGTGAAAAAGCTTGCCACGGCCTACATTATCTAGTCCCTTTAGAATCCCGCAAACACATCACCTCTCTACTTTTTTAATGAGAACATGCTCAATTTACATATGATGCTTGGCATAATCCAATCCCTCCATCCGCTCAATCATTCTGGCTGCTCTCTTCTGTATCCTTTCAATAGCTGCAATATCCTTTTTGTATTGCGATGACCAGAACTGTGCACAGTATTCTCAGTGTGGTTGCACCAATGATTTATAAAGTGGCAGGAGTACCTGACTATTTCAGCTCAATATTGACTTTTTAGTACATCCTAACGTCTGATTTACTTTACTCACTGCGACTGATCATTGTTGCAATAGCACCAATTTATTGTCAATCAGGACCCCAGATCTCTCTAACTTTCCAGACACATTGGGCCTGAATTTGTGGCCGGAGGCTTCCCGTGGGCGAATGCCTCCGAGCCACAAGAAAAGTACGAACCTACCTGATGGTCCCTAATGTTTGTAGACTCTCACTCCTGGGCCTGCAGGCGTACGCATGCGCAGAGGCCCACAGATCCCAGGGGCGCAGGCGGTTCGCAAGCGCCCCTGGGATCACATGGGCCAGACCAACCAATCATTATGTACGGAATCCCCATAAGCATGAATAGGAATCCCCTAAAAAAAAACACAATTACACACCAGTTAAATAAAAAATAAATCATTACACGTTCAAAATTAATTAAAATACAATTAAATTAAACATTTAAAACAAAAATTTAATTTTTTGAAAAATAAATTTAAATGTTTTAAAGGGGCTAAAAATAACCCATAACTAATTTTAAAGGTTTTTTATGTTTAAATAATTTTTTAAAAAAATGTAAATATTTATGTAAACTCTTACGCTGGTAAAAGAAGGCCTTACATCTGCTTTTACCAGGCGTAAGAGTTTCACGGGCTTTCGCAGGGCAGTAGTTGGGCAAATAGCCAGCGAATGTCCATTTTCCAGGGATGCGGAGGATCTGTCGAGCTGAAACTTGACATCGCAAGTTTCGGGTTTTCGCGCATGCACAGCCCATGCGAAAACATGGAACTTGCAGGACGCTTACGGCCACGTACGCACCGTGCACACGGTCATAGGCCCCGGAAAATCCGGGCCTTTTATTTACTTTCCATTTGAGTAATAGTCCTTTCCTGGATTCCTTGTTCCCAAGTGAAGCACTTTGCATTTCTTTACATTGAATTTTATCTGCCACCGGTCTGTCCTATTCCCAAGTGTATTCAAATACTCCTGTAGCTTATCCCATTCAGCTTTGGAGCCTACCACCTTCATTAGCTTTGTACTATCTGCAAATTTAACCACTGTGCAAGTGACTCCTAGCTCCAGATCATTTATGAAGATATTAAACAAAAGAGGTCCCAAAACAGACCCCTGTGGGACCCCACTGGTAGCATTCTCTCAGGCTAACGACAATCCCTGTACCACCATCCTCTGGGTTCTATTGGTCAACCAAGTACGTATCCATTGCAAAATATTTCTACTGATTTCCACTTTCTTTATTTTCAAGTCTTTCCAGAGGCATTGTATCAAAGGACTCACGGAAATCCAAGTACACCACATCCATTATACGCCCAGCTCAATTTTCAATTCCATTAAAGTCAATGGAAAGGAAAATCAGGAGGAGCAGATCAGCTGCCAAATTACCACAAGTGAAAATGACCTCCATTGGGTGCAATTTTCTCTCACTACAAATGGAAGAAAAGCCCTAAACATTAATTACATAGGATATACGGCACAGAAACAGGCCATGCCGGCGTTTATGCTCCACTCAAGCCTCCTCCCGTCTTTTCTCATCAAAATCTATTAATTAATTAATGTTACTGACTGTTCCCTTGGAGTTGATGTGATTGACTGCTACCTGCCGTAGCTGATTTTATAGTTAGAGGAACATTTTGCATGTGCACTAGTATTGAAAATGATGTTGTAACAATGTAGTGTGAATGGGGCCAGATATCTTAAATACATTGAAACAGTGAGGAGTTCTTCAGGTCACTTCCCTGGCGTTATCAGCAAGGTTTCTGTGTACCTCAAGTTGTACTGTGTTATTGGTGCCAATTATACTTCATTGCCTCCAAGAAGCTCAGTTTCTTCTTTTATGAAAAATCCTTATTTTCTCTTCAACAATTTTTAACTCTCCAAACTATAAGTCCTTTCAAAATTTTAATATTGTTCCCACCTTGCAAGTCTCCACACGAATAGATTACTACAATGCAAAAGCGAAATACTGCGGATGTTGGAAATCTGATTACTGTACTACAATGGTTGTTCTTCTGAGCTTTCCTCTCTGATTTCTCCTGAGCTTTAAGTACAGCATCCTATAAGTTTTTCTTCTTTTCTGCACAGTTAGAACATAAGAACAGAAGAAATAGGAGCAGGAGTAGGCCATTCAATAATATCATGGCTGATCTACCTCATCTCCACCTTCCCGCACTATCCACATATCCTTGAGTGCCATAGTATCCAAAAATCTATCGATCTCTGTCTTGAATATATTAATGATTCAGCATCCACAACTCTCTGGGGTAGAGAATCCCTAAGATTCACAACCCTTTGAGTGAAGAAATTTCACCTCATCTGAATCCTGAATGGCTGACCCCTTATTCTGAGACTGTGACCCCTAGTTCTGGACTCCCTAGCCAGGGGAAACATCTTCCCAGCATCTACCCTGTCAAGCCCCTTAAGAATTTTATATGTTTCAATGCGATCACCTCTCATTCGTCTAAACTCTAGGAAATATAGGCCTAGTCTACTTCAGCTCTCTTCACAGGACAATCCCCTCATCCCAGGAATCAGTCCAGTGAACCTTCGTTGCACTCCCTCTATGGCAAGTATATCCTTCCTTAGGTAAGGAGACCAAAACTGTACACAATACTCCAGGTGTGGGCTCACCAAGGCCCGATATAATTGTAGTAAGACTTCTTTACTCTTATACTCCAATCCCCTTGTAATAAAGGCTTACATACCATTTGCTTTCCTAATTGCTCACTGTACCTGCATGCTAACACTCTGTGATTTGTGTACAAGGACACCCAGGTCCCTCTGAATGCCAACATTTAATAGTCTCTCACCATTTAAAAAATATCCTGCTTTTCTAATTTTCCTACCAGAGAGGATAACTTCACATTATATTCCATTTGCTATGTTCTTGCCCACTCACTTAACCTGTCTATATCCCTTTGCTGCCACTTTGTGTCCTCCTCATAGCTTACTTTCCCACCTAACTTTGTATCGTCAGCAAACTTGGATACGTTACACTCGGTCCCCTCATCTAAGTCATTAATATAGATTGTAAATAACTTGTTACACTGCCTTCTACTCTTAACTCATCATTACCAAGAGCTCCTTACTTCCCTCGTTTTTCCTTTCCTCCTACAATTGATAGGCATATAAAATCAAGATTGGTGTTACCTAACCCTAATGAATGAATAAATCTCCATTTATAAAACGCCTTTCACGTTCTCAAGATTTCCCACAGCACTTCACAGCCAATGAATTAGTACAGTCACTGTGGTTATGCAGACAATCTTCTCGATTTGCCTTGCATCCCCTCCTGTTCTTTTCAACTTTGGTGGTGTTTTCCAGCTAATAGGTTTCACTGGGGGAGACATTCAGCTGCTGGGCCCTCTTTTTTTTGCCTGAAAAATGAGAGACCGACAGTTGAAAATCTGGTGGGGACCTTGTCCACTTTCAGGCAGGCCATTAAATAATCCAGCACCACCACCCAAAACAGGTGGGAGACTGTTTAAATATGCAAAACAGGGCCCTCTGCCGGTTGAAGGACTCCAATTGCAACTTCCAATCAAAAATGGGCAAAGCATGCACAGCGCATCCCAGTTCAATTTCTCCAGGCGTTGGGAGGCCTAAACAGCGGTTGTTAAAGGGAACGCTTTTTGTGGGGCCTGGAAGAGCAGCAGTACTTCTCAGAGCCCCACAAAAAATCCTCCAGCCCGCTGCTGGCCCGTTGTGACCCCTCCCTGCATCTGCGCCACCGTCCCCCAACTGGCTGATTATCCTCCTCACAGACGGGCACGCTGCAGTGGGATGCCTGTTTGGCACTTGCAAATTGCCAAGAAATTGTTAAAGAGGCCCGAGCCTGAAAGGCCTCCCAACTGCCGCTTTGGGTGGGAGCCGCGGGTGCATTAGCGATATATTTTTTTAAATTCGTTTATGGGATGTGGGCGTCGCTGGCAAGCCCAGCATTTATTGCCCATCCCTAATTGCCTTTCAGAAAGTGGTGGGGAGCCGCCGCCTTGAACCGCTGCAGTCCGTGTGGTGAAGGTACTCCCACAGTGCTGTTAGGGAGGGAGTTCCAGGATTTTGACCCAGCGACGATGAAGGATCGGCGATATATTTCCAAGTTAGGATGGTGTGTGACTTGAAGGGGAACTTGGAGGTGGTGGTTTTCCCATGCGCCTGCTGCCCTTGTCCTTCTAGGTGGAAGAGGTCGCGGGTTTGGGAGGTGCTGTCGAAGAAGCCTTGGCGAGTTGCTGCAGTGCATCTTGTAGATGGTACACACTGCAGCCATGGTACGCCGGTAGTGGAGGGAGTGAATGTTTAAGGTGGTGGATGGGGTGCCAATCAAGTGGGCTGCTTTGTCCTGGATGGTGTCGAGCTTCTTGAGTGTTGTTGGAGCTGCACTCATCCAGGCAAGTGGAGAGTATTCCATCACACTCCTTACTTGTGCCTTGTAGATGGTGGAAAGGCTTTGGGGAGTCAGGAGGTGAGACACTCGCCGCAGAATACCTAGCCTCTGACCTGCTCTTGTTGCCACAGTATTTATGTGGCTGGTCTAGTTAAGTTTCTGGTCAATGGTGACCCCCAGGATGTTGATGGTGGGTGACTCGGTGATGGTGAATCCGTTGAATGTCAAGGGGAGGTGGTTAGACTCTCGGTTGTTGGAGATAGTCATTGCCAATGTTACCTGCCACTTATCAGCCCAAGCCTGAACGTCATCCAAGTCTTGTTGCATGCAGGCATGGACTAGTTCATTATCTGAGAAGTTGTGAATGGCACTGAACACTGTGCAGTCATCAGCAAACATCCCCATTTCTGACTTATATGTTGGAGGGAAGGTCATTGATGAAGCAGCTGAAGATGGTTGGGCCTCGGACACTACCCTGAGGAGCTCCTGCAGCGATGTCCTGGGGCTGTGATGATTGACCTTCAACCACCACAACCATCTTCCTTTGTGCTAGGTATGACTCCAGCCAGTGCAGCGTTTTCCCCCCGATTCTCATTGACTTCAGTTTTACTAGAACTTCTTGATGCCACACTCGGTCAAATGCTGCCTTGATGTCAAGGGCAGTCACTCTCACCTCACCTCTGGAATTCCGCTCCTTTGTCCATGTTTGGACCAAGGCTGTAATGAGGTCGGGAGCCGAGTTGTCTTTGGCAGAACCCAAACTGGGCGTCAGTGAGCAGGTTTTTGGTGAGTAAATGCCGCTTGATAGCACTGTCGATGTCACCTTCAATCACTTTGCTGATGATTGAGAGTAGACTGATGGGGCGGTAATTGGCCGGGTTGGATTTGTCCTGCTTTTTGTGGACAGGACTTACCTGGGCAGTTTTCCACATTGTTGGATAGATGCCAGTGTTGTAGCTGTACTGGAACAGCTTGGCTAGAGGCGTGGCTAGTTCTGAAGCACAAGTCTTCAGCACGATAGCCGGGATGTTGTTGGGGCCCATAGCCTTTGCTGTATCCGGTGCACTGAGCCATTTAATAAAGGAAACTACGATGGTATGAGGCATGAGTTGGCTAGGATGGATTGGGGAACATTACTTAAAGGGTTGACGGTGGATAGGCAATGGCAAACATTTAAAGATCGCATGGATGAACTACAGAATTTGTTCATCCCTGTTTGGCATGAAAATAAAACAAAAAAAGGTGACACAACCGTGGCTAACAAGGGAAATTAGGGATAGCATAAGATCCAAGGAGAGGACATATAATTTGGCCAGAAAAAGCAGCAAACCTGAGGATTGGGAGCAGTTTAGGATTCAACAAAGGAAGACAAAGGGATTAATTAAGAGGGGTAAAATAGATTATGAGAGTAAGCTTGCAGGGAACATAAAAGCTTCTATAGATATGTGAAGAGAAAAAGATTGGTGAAGTCAAGCGTAGGTCCCTTGCAGTCAGAATCAGGGGAATTTATAATGGGGAACAAAGAAATGGCTGACCAATTAAATACATACTTTGGTTCTGTCTTCACAAAGGAGGACACAAATAACCTCCCAGAGATGTCGGGGAACATGGGGTCTAATGAGAGGGAGGAATTGAATTAAATCAGTATTTGTAGGGAAATGGTGTTAGGGAAATTGATGGGCTTGAAGGCCGATAAATCCCCAGGGCCTGATAATCTACATCCTAGGGTACTTAAGGAAGTGGCCCTAGAAATAGTAGATGCATTGCTGGTCATCTTCCAAAATTCTATGGACTCTGGAACAGTTCCCATGGATTGGAGGATAGCTAATGTAACCCCACTATTTAAAAAAGGTGGTAGAGAGAAAACGGGGAATTATAGACCGGTAAGCCTGACATCGGTAGTGGGGAAAATGCTAGAGTCCATTATAAAAGATGTAATAGCAGAGCACTTGGAAAACAGTGACAGGATCGGACAAAGTCAACATGGATTTACAAAAGGTAAATCATGCTTGACTAATCTACTGAAATTTTTTGAGGATGTAGCTGGTAGAATAGATAAGGGAGAACCAGTGGATGTGGTGTATTTGGACTTTCAGAAGGCTTTCGATAAGGTCCCGCATAAGAGATTAGTGTGCAAAGTTAAAGCACATGGGATTGGGGGTAAGGTACTGTCTTGGATAGAGAACTGGTTGGCAGACAGGAAGCAAAGAGTTGGAATAAACGGGTCTTTTTCCGAGTGGCAGGCAGTGACTAGTGGGCTACCGCAGGGATCGGTGCTAGGACCCCAGTTATTCACAATATATATTCATGATCTAGACGAGGGAACTAGATGTAATATCTCCAAGTTTGCAGACGACACAAAGCTGGGTGGGCGTGTGTGCTGTGAGGAGGATGCAGAGAAACTCGAGTATGATTTGGACAGGTTGGGTGATTGGGCAGATGCATGGCAAATGCAGTATAATGTGGATAAATGCGAGGTTATCCACTTTGGTGGCAAAAACAGGAAGACAGATTATTATCTGAACAGCAATAAATTGGGAAAAGGGGAAGTGCAACGAGACCTGGGTGTCCTTGTGCACCAGTCGCTGAAGGTAAGCATGCAGGTGCTCCAGGTGGTTAAGAAGGCAAATGGTATGTTGGCCTTCGTAGCGAGAGGATTCGAGTACAGGAGCAAGGATGTCTTGCTGCAGTTGTACAGGGCTTTGGTGAGACCACACCTTGAGTATTGTGTGCAGTTTTGGTTGCCTTATCTGAGGAAGGATGTTCTTGCCATGGAGGGAGTGCAGCGAAGATTCACCAGACTGATACCTGGGATGGCAGGAATGACGTATGAAGAGAGATTGGGTCGATTAGGCTTATATTCGCTAGAGTTTAGAAGAATGAGAGGGGATCTCATTGAAACTTATAAAATTCTAACAGGACTAGACAGACTAGATGCAGGAAGGATGTTCCCGATGGCGGGGGAGTCCAGAACCAGGGGTCACAGTCTAAGGATAAGGGGTAAGCCATTTAGGACTGAGATGAGGAGGAATTTCTTCACCCAGAGAGTGGTGAACCTGTGGAATTCTCTACCACAGAAGGCAGTTGAGGCCAATTCATTAAATATATTCAAGAAGGAGTTAGATATATTTCTTAAGGCTAAAGGGATCAAGGGATATGGGGAGAAAGCAGGGACAGGGTACTGAATTTGGATGATCAGCCATGATCTCATTAAATGGTGGAACAGGCTCGAGGGGCCGAATGGCCTACTCCTGCTCCTATCTTTCTAGATATCACGTGGAGTGAATCGAATTGGCTTCTGTGATGGTAGGGACCTCGGGAGTAGGCCGATATAGATCATCTACTCTGCACTTCTGGCTGAAGATGGTTGCAACCGCTTCAGCCTTGTCTTTTGCACTTACGTGTTGGGCTCCACCATCATTGAGGATGGGAATATTCATGGAGCCATTCCTTCCTTTAGTTGTTTAATGGTCCACCACCATTGACGACTGGATGTGGCAGGTCTGCAGAGCTTTGTTCTGATCTGTTGATCGTGGGATCGCTTAGCCCTGTCTTTTGCATGCTGCTTCTGCTTTTTAGCATGCATGTAGTCCTGTGTTGCAGCTTCCCCAGGTTGACACCTCATTTTTAGATACGCCTGGTGCTGCTCCTGTCATGCTCTTCTACACTCCATATTGAACCAGGGTTGGTCCCCTAGCTTGATGGTAATGGTAGAGTGAGGGATATGCCAGGCCATGAGGTTACAGATTGTGGTGGAATACAATTCTGCTGCTGCTGATGGCCCACAGTGCCTCATGGATGCCCAGTTTTGAGCTGCTAGATTTGTTCTGAATATGTCCCATTTATAACGGTGGTAGTGCCACACAACACGATGGAGGGTGTCCTCAGTGTGAAGACAGGATTTCGTCTCCGCAATGACTGTGCGGTGGTCATTGCTACCAGTACTGTCATGGACAGATGTATCTGCGACAGGTAGATTGGTGAGGACAAGGTCAAGTAGGTTTTTCCCTCACCACCTGTAGCAGGCCCAGACTGGCAGTTATGTCCTTCAGGACTCAGCCAGTAGTGGTGCTACCGAGCCACACTTGGTGATGGACATTGAAGTCCCCCATCCAGAGTACATTCTGTGCCCTTGCACAGTGCTTCTTCCAAATGATGTTCAACATGGAGGAGTAGCTGAGGGAGGGCAGTAATCAGCAGGAGGTTTCCTTGCCCATGCTTGGCCTGAAGCCATGAGACTTCATGGAGTCCGGAGTCATTGTTGAGGACTCCCAGGGCCACTCCTTCTCGACTGTATACCACTGTGCCACTACCCCTGGTGGGTCTGTCCTGCGGTGGGACAGGACATACCCAGGGATGGTGATGGAGGAGTTTGGGACTTTGGCTGAAAGGTATAATTCTGTGAGTATGACTGTCAGGCTGTGGGACAGCTCTCCCAATTTTGGCACAAGTCCCCAGATGAGGACTTTGCAGGGTCGACTGGGCTGGGTGTGGTGATGTCGGATGGTCTGTCCGGTTTCATTTTTATTATTGTGTTTCGTAGCAGTTAGTTACAACTGAGTGACTTGCTAGGCCATTTCAGAGGGCAGTTAAGAGTCAACCACATTGCTGTGGGTCTGGAGTAAGGACGGCAGATTTCTTTCCCTAAAGGACATTAGTGAACCAGATGGGTTTTTACGACAATCCGATAGTTTCATGGTCACCATTACTGATTTTATTCCAGATTTATTTAATTAACTGAATTTAAATTCCCCAGCTGTCGTGGTGGGATTTGAACTCACGTCTCTGGATCATTAGTCCAGGCTTCTGGATTACTAGCCCAGTGACATTACCACTACGCTATGCCAATTCGATCCCCAACCCAGAAGTCTTTCCAACTGTGTAAAAACTGAGAAATTAAACCTTGTTATTTCGTCATCATAGACCTGGGGGAGTGGGTGGTTACATGCCAGAACGATTTAGAAGCACTGGCTTGTTGTAACAGTGTGATAGAGTCGAGCAGTGTTTGAATGTATTACAAATGTTGTCCAGTGATAATGCACTTGGGATTTTACTCACTAGTGCTTCAATGACTGAAGCCAGTTTGCATTTTCTGTTAATCACTCACATTAAGTGAGTGGCTGAGAAATGGATCCCAGTAGGGCCATTCTGCATCAAATACGCCACAAATGCTATTGGCATAATTAAATCAGTGTCAGTACTTTTCCATTGCTCTATCTTGCTTGGAATGAACAAGCAGAATTCAATTAAAATTAAAAATTATGTGACTAGAATATTTAAAGACTGAGTGTTACCATCAGCTCGTCTTAAACATTGATTGATTTTAACATTCTTTTGTCTTTCGTTCTGTTGATTCCTGCACAATCTCCCTATTTTATGGTTGTCATCTGGGCCAAAACATTGGGCTGGAATTTCCTCGTCGTTGCTCTTGCTCCTAGAGAACTTTGTCGGAAGTGCGGCAGGTACCGCGCTTATGTACATAAACGATGTTTGTCCCCACACTCCTGACGATGTTCTGGGGCAGAGCAGGAAGAGCTCTGAGGAAATTGCAGGCCATTATGTCGTGTAGGCCCCTGTGCTATATGTAGAAGATGCAGACAGGGTCATTTTAACTACCCCTGATAGTGCGCGAATGGAGCAAGGGAACAGCTAAAATGGAATGGCTCCATTTCCCGCTCTGCCCCCGCCAATCTACGATTTTAATGGTGCTGGCTTTGGCAGCGGATGAGACTGTTGCTGGTCTCCGGCGGAAGCTTCTTCAATAAATGCCAGTGGGGATCCCATGATACACATGGGACCCCAATGGAATACATGGGACCCCAATGGAATACTTGGGACCCCAATGGAATACTTGGGACCCCAATGGAATTTGAACCCGCTACTGAACGGAGCACCCACCACGTCCGCCCCACCAGCCGTACCCGTCGAACAGCCAGCACACGGTCCTTTCATCTGTTGAATCTGATTGTGAATGTAGCCCAGACTGAAGTAATAAAAGTCTTCTCTTTGCCAACTGTAATGAGTTTAGACAGTCTCGACTTAATTCCTAATGGGGATTAGTCCATGGTGCATAACTAACCATATTTCAGCACAAATTGGCGGTCTCAATCAAGGAGGCCGTAATGATGTTTGATATGGGAAATCAGAAATGGTACTGATGTAATAAATGATTTTTAGGTTCAAGTAAATAGGATAAAAAAGAAAGATTTGCATTCATATAGCGCCTTTCACGACCTCAGGACGCTCCAAAGAGCTTTACAGCCAGTGATTAACTTTTGAAGTCTAATAACTGTTGAAATGTCGGAAACATGGCAGCCAACTTGCGTACAGCAAGGCCCCACAATCGGTAATGTGTAAGTGACCAGATAATCTCTTTTTAGGTGTTAGTTGAGGGATAAATATTGGCCAGGAAACCAGGGAGAACTTAGCTACTCTTCTTCGAATAGTGCCATGGGATCTTTTACATCCACTTGAGATGGCAGATGGGGTTTAGCGTCTCATCCAAAATTGTGACACTGTGTCAGCCTAGATTTTATGCTCAAGTCCCTGGGGTGCGACTTGAACCCACAACCCACTGACTCAGGCGAGAGTGCCACCGGTGACGCCCAAGTACATTATTGGGCCAGAGTACATAAAGCTTTAGGCTGCATGTTGCTTTGGTGAAGCTGACCTGTGAGTGCTTGAAGGGGGAGAAGGCCGAAATACTATTTTTTCTGAAGCAATGAAGTGCCTATTTTTTTTGTTGAAGTTAATAAATCGCTAACAAAATTTAGGGATTTTGTGGCTTTAAAATGTGTGACTCCTGAGAAAGTGATTTTCTTGGCAAAAACAAAGATCTGCCAATCACGATGGACCTGTAATAATCAGCGTTAACACTTTTCCAAGCAGCTCAGAAGACACTCAATTAAAAAAGTGTTGAACAGTTCATTGCTCTCAGTAAGGAGGTGCAGCTGTAGTTTAAAATGGCTTAATACCAGGAGAGAAAATCTTTATGTGCAGGAGACTGTGGGGTTCATTTTGGCTTTGGATGATAGCGTGAAACGTGCGATATCGGCTTGGCCACCTGTTAAACACCGCTCCTGATTTTCGTTTCCATTGAAGCTGGCCATCTCCAAATTGTTCAGAACTCTTTTGGGATTGAAAGAATTTGGATGACAGATAATGTTGCTTGGATTTGAGAAGTTTACACCCTAGGGGTAATCTTCTGATGGCGCCCATGATGGGGAGCCTCGCCCACCGAGAGTGCGGGTTGGAAATTCTGGCAATGCTCCACGTGATTTTTCTGACCATTCATTTGTGATCATAAAATCATGTACAGCGAGCCCCCAAATTTCTGATCTGCGCTGCCATCAGGTTAGGCTCCCTGCTTGGAGTCAGAAAATTGTACTGCATACTTACTTATAGCTTCCGTATTCATCTAACTGCCTTTGAAAGGATACAGTATTCAACTGGGGGCGGGGGGGGGGGGGTGTAAGGGCGGGGGCGGGTGAAACTGCAATGCACAGTCACCTGTTGAGTGCTCCCACAATGTACGCCCTTTTTATAGTCCATATATTTTTAATGGTAATATAAAATTTAGGTTTAACTCATAACACAGTAGAAACAGAGTAACAGGAATCGGCCATTCAGCCCCTTGAGCCTGTTCCGCTGTTAAATTAGATCATGGCTGATCTGTATCTTAACTCCATCTACCCGCCTTGGTTCCGTATCCCTTAATACCCTTGCCTAACAAAAATCTATCCATCTTAATTTTAAAATTTTCAATTGACCTAGCCTTCACAGCTTTTTGGGGGAGGGAGTTCCTGATTTCCATTACTCTTTGTGTGAATAAGTGCTTTCTGACATCACCCCTGAATGGCCCTGCTCTAATTTGAATGTTATGCCCCCTTGGGAGTAGAAATGCAAAAGAATGAAATCTCGCTTCATAAGTCTCACTGATTTATTTTACCTTTAAATTGTCGTCTGAAGTTACCACCTCTAATTGGCATCCTGTATTGAATCACTATATCCAGCGTTGATATACTGGCAATGCATCTTTATTGTGTACTGCAGCTTGTATCACTTGTTTTGCCTTGTCGCAGTGTTGTTAGAATACTAATGGATTTCTCATGGTGCAGCTTACAGGCGTTTTGGGAATTCAAGCAATAATGTTTTGCTGCTAATCTGGCCTGTCCCTTTAAGGTCACTGCTCAGATACTCCCTGTGGGAAATGATCCTGAGTCAATTAGAAGTTAATTGTTGTTGAAAGTTTCTGTAGATTGGCTCCTCTATTTATTATCTCCACAACCCCAACCCGCTCCCAGATTATCTCAAAGTCAGAAAAAAAACAGCAGGAAACAACTAGGATCCTTGATTTTTGATATAGAATCATGGAAATTTATGGCACAGAAGGAGGCCATTCGTACCATCGTGTCTGTGCCAGCTGAAAAAGAGCTATCTCGCCTAATCCCACTTTCCAGCTCTTGGTCCGTAGCCTTCTAGGTTACGGTACTTCAAGTGCACATCCAAGTACTTTTTAAATGTGATGAGGGTTTCTGCCTCTACCACCCTTTCAGGCAGTGAGTTCCAGACCCCCACCACCCTCTGGGTGACAAAAAGTTCTCCTCTAATCCTTCTACCAATTACTTTAAATCTATGCCCCCTGGTTATTGACCTCTCTGCTAAGGGAAATAGGCTCTTCCTATCCACTCTATCTAGGCCCCTCAAAATATTATACACTTCAATTAAGTCTCCCCTCAGCCTCCTCTCTTCCAAAGAAAACAGCCCCAGCCTATCCAATCTTTACTCATAGCTAAAATTTTCCAGTCATGGCAACATCCTCGTAAATCTCCTCTGTACCCTCCCTCGTGTGACCACATCTTTCTTGTAATGAGGTGACCAGAACTGTATGCAATAATCTAGCTGTGGCCTAACTAGTGTTTTATGCAGTTCAACCTCTTGGTGTTTAATGCAAAATGTGATAGCTGGAATGTGACATTTGCAGTCGTGACAAATACTCAAATTTTTATGTGACAGAGAAGCAAATGTTTGGCTTATCAGGGAAATGTACACTGGTGAAAAATTCATGAACCCTTTCCTGCCTCTTAAAATTTTGAAGTGCAGGTAACAGGCCATGGACAAGGCTCTTGCAAAAGGAAGGCGGAGGCCTAATTAACATACCAAAGTCGTGGCCTGATGACATCATCGGCGCTGCGACTTAAACTTAATAGTAAATGAGGGGAGGCGGAACCTGTGGGATTCCTGGCAGCTGTTCCAAGGTGGGAGCTCCCAGCTCTCCAAGGTAAGTGACTTTTTTTTTTAGCTCTCCTTCAGGAGCAGGTGTGTTCCCCCAGGGCCCTCAAGGAAGCCTTCAGCCTCTCCCAGCCCCGATCTCCAGCCTCCCCGGCTGCAGTCTCCTGCTATCTCTTGCTATCTGTTTTTATATTTTTTGCTAGTTTACTTTCATAATCTATCTTCCCCTTCTTAATTAATCTTTTCGTTATTCTTTGCTGGCTTTTAAATGCTTCCCAATCTTCTATCCTCCCACTCGATTTGGCTACTTTATATGCCCTTGTTTTCAGTCGGATACTATCCTTTATTACTTTACTTAGCCACGGATGGCTGTCTTTTCTTTTACGGCCCTTTTTCCTCAGTGGAATATATTTTTCTTGAAAGTTGTGAAATACCTCCTTGAATGTATACCACTGCTCCTGTACCGTCTTACACCTTAATCTATTTTCCCAGTCCACTTTAGTCAATTCTGCTCTCATACCTTCATAGTCTCCTTTATTTAAGCTTAGTACGCTGGTTTGAGATCCAACTCTCTCACCCTCCAACTGAATTTGGAATTCAACCATGTTATGTTTTGCTCTATTTATTCATTTTTACATGGAATTTACAGCACAGAAACAGGACATTCAGCCCAACTGGTCTGTGCTGGTGTTTATGCTCTACACGAGCCTCCTACCACCCTGCTTCATCTAACCCTATCTGCATATTGGGAGCTGGCTTTACATGCTTTGGATCAGCAAGGAGCCACTTCCTTTCTCCCTCATGTGTTTATCTAGCTTCCCCTTAAAGGCATCTGTGCTATTCGACTCAACTACTTCTTGTGGTAGGAAGTCCTAACCACTCTCTGGGGAAAGAAGTTACACAGAACAACGTAAACAACAGTTAATATCTTTTGAATACGAGCCCTGTTGTCTGTTGGAGATAGCATTATACCGCTTTTCCGTCATTGTAGGCCCGGAACGACAGCTTGCCAGCAGACCAGGACAAGGCAGCACTTCAGAGCACATGACATCCCTCTCAACAGTGCTTGCGCACACATCCCAGAGGAAGCAGCTAGCGAACTTGAGGAGGTAGCACTGGGTGAATCACAGGGCACGAATGAGGAGGAGTGAGATACTACCGAATGCCATCACGAACCATAGGATTTTAGGGAATGCAGCAGTGTGGCGACATTGAGCAGCCATATTACACTAGTTAGTAGGAAAGGGGATGAAATTGCAGCCTGTGCTGACCGATGTACCAGTCTGTTGTTCCATCCATCTGTGGGCACCACATATGCTAGACGAGAAGGATATGGAGCCAGAAAGCTCGAGTACGGGCTAAACTTGTCTGTAATGTATCTTTGCAGCAGATGGCACACCTCAGCAAGTGGCTCCTTGCTGATCCAAAGCATGTAAAGCCAGCTCCCAATGGTTTCCATATAGTCAGTTTCTCTGTGGTGTTGTTAATGATTCAGCTGCGTATCTCTGACCCACACAACGCAGGGAAAATATATTCAACATTAGCTGAAAATTTGAAAAGAAATGAATAGAGGAAACATCGTCTGAAAATTTAAAACATTAATTCATACTCCAAATGTTAGCTCAAAAATAAATTCAAAAGAAACATTTCATAACTTTTTCCCCTATTGTCCCTTTTAAATTGGGAATTCAACTTGCATGATTGTAATGGTGGACGTACAGCTCGGTGGAGCTTCCAACCAAACATTGGAAATACAAAAGGGCCTGCTAAAGGTCTTCATTAGCCTCAGCTGAATGCACACTGAATAAGCCTGCCACACAAATAGAGCAGGAGCGATTGATATAGGAGATTAGCCCAATAGAAACACGAACAGTACGAGCATGTAGTTTACCAGTTGAAACCGCTAGCTCCACAATTGGGCATGCACTACTCTATCTTTGATGAAGTCATAAGCAGATATTGTCTCTTTTCCAATGCTTTACCTGTAATGAGAAAGACAAAATACAGTTGCAGAGTTACCTGGGGCGCAGATCTAAGATCACTTTGTTCAGGTCTGAAGATTTGGATTTGGGTTCAGACGAACAATGAGGAATGATGTTTTCTGATGATGTCCAATGGCCCTGTATGACTGAGAAAGTTAGGGTAGGTCCTAGGAACCTGATTGAAAACCCAATTTTTCTTTGTGAGTGAACTGATCAACTAAGATTAGAATTTGGTGGGCTTGAATGAGTTACAGACAGTCCTTGTCAGCAATTCCTTTACCTCGGACTTCCATAGAAAATTCTATCTACATTGTGGAGAGAATTCTAAATATTAAAATCAATTTAACTTTTAGTTCTATTCGTTTTAATTAGATTTTACTTCACAGATGAGTTAGTAAACACACTGCTCATTGTGGAACCAGTAAGACCACTCCAGAGTCTACTTGTAAGTAAAACAATGTCGATCTCAATCCAGTCCCCAGTATATGTAAGTCCAGAAGTTGATCTAAAATCTCTGCTCTGAGAAGCAAGGCTTAACCAATATTGTCAACAGAATTGGTGTAAAACAGGGTACCTTCTCCAACTGACGAAACATTAATAATGAATTCTACCATTTCCCTTATTATATGGCCAGCAATTTTTAAGTGGCTTGTTACCTGCTTGAAAAGTGTTGAAGCATCATTACTGTCGGTGCTCCATAATTTATTTTTTTTGCTTCCATTAATGGAGTCCCATTCTCCGGAATTACACGTTTCGAAAAATATTTTTCTCTCAATTCTGTAAGCTTAGAGTAAAAATGGGCATTTCTTCAGTTTTTCACTGTCAGATTTAAGTAATGCTTCTTTTGCATTATCATATCTCTCCCCATTTTGGAATTCACAAGCAACTACTGATTGAGGCCTTTGTATTTCTCAAAGTGGGGTCGAAGCATGTACTAATTTATGAAGCACTGCAAAGAACACAACACATAATGCAACACAATTAATTTATTTCCTTTCCCAGTTGGACATTTATCCTTTTGGACAAATTTTGCGGTTGGGACCAATTCTTTACTGAATATTAAATTAAATGTCTTTCTTACCGTCAAATTAGCATTTACTTACTGTGTTTCATGTCCTATGCAATTGTAAAGTTTTTAGTATTTCTACATAACTTGATAGGATTCTAAAGAGACTGCAACAAAATGTGCCATAAAACAATGCAAGGCTTCCTGTGGGCTGACCTATCAATGCAATATGTATTATAGTTGCAGAAAAATAATGATTTACGTGGGGGTTTTTTCAAGTAATAGGGTCGAATTTAACTGATGGCAGGGAACGGGTGGGCAGCAGGTGGATTGCGACCACTGCCTGCCCATTCTTGCCGGCAAGAGGTCCTCGCTTTCCATTCCGCCGGCGAGCTACAGGCGCCAAACCCATGCTCCGCTGCAGCAGGAGTGCTCCTCCTGGCCCCAGGGAAAAATAATGAGACATTTCCCAGGCTGTTTTATGAGCACCCCTCCAGCGGTCCCTTTTAAGGACCATTGGTTAGGCCACTCACCACCTGGTGCTAATGGGTGGAGCTTGCTTGCGCACCACACGCTCTGCCCATTTGTATTTTGGAATTGCATTCAGAGTCCTATGTACAACATAGGATCTCAGTTGGTATACTTTAATGAGGCTCTTGTCTGCTTCAGGCAGGTGCTTGGCCACCTTGTGAAGGCCCCAGACAGAATGGTGGCAGACGAGATTGAAGTAGGAACAGGGCGGTAAGCGCAGCACTCTGATTTTTGGGGCCTTTACCTCCCTGTTCAAGCCGACGGACTGACTTTTATGTGATTTACCATTCCAAACATCTCATTCTGCCACTGTCAAATGACAATAACAATCACTTGTACTAAAATAAATTTATATTGATGTTCTTCCCAATAAGAATTTCTATTGACAAAGTAAAAGGAGAAGAAATGCAGCAAATAATTTTATATTCGTGTTCACTGTCGCATTCAAATTCAGCAAAGATTTATTTAACATGGTGTTTGGAATGCTTCCTTCATAACTTGGTCTGTTGCAAAATACATATCAAATTTGCAAGGATTGAGTATGTGCTTTTCAAGGGAGGGTCACATAAAACTTAATGTCCTGTTCAGCCATCCAACACACGCTGGGGAACACTGCAGTATTTTTTTTTAAACCCTTCGTTTTAAGAAACTGCCCAAATATCTTTTTATAAATGTCCTGTAAAATGGACTCCTCCATTCCAGAGTGCCTGCTCTACACGTTCAGTTTAGATAATGTAGAACCAATTGTCCTTTATGACTGGAAAGTTCCCATAATTGCTTTGGTGAATCTTGGAAGCTATGGAAGTCATGCGGTGATCAAGATATTTGTTTGCAACCCCCGTGGTTACTGGTTTAGATCCCAGCACTGTCTGACACATGACTTTACCAACCACCTTGCCACCTATTTTGTAGATTCACGGGATGATTTTATTTTTACTGCCAAATACACTTTTCATTTTTGTTTTCCGGGAGCTGAAAAGATAACACAATTATGAAAAAATCTACAGTGCAACCTCGAATGTTAATATTACAATATTAGGTTTACACAAATGGGCATCCGACCAGGAAACAGGCAACCTGCCCATTTTCTCCGCACAATTTCTGCTGGGCTTCCTGAGGCCTATTTAAAGAGGGAATGCACATATTAAAGCATAAATGAGAAGTCGCACAACACCAGGTTATAGTCCAACAGTTTTATTTAAAATTACGAGCTTTTGGAGCTCCGCTCCTTCTTCAGGTAAAGGTACAGTGAGGGAATCTATTACACAGTATAAATATGACTCCGCCCCCTCGCCACCCCGAGTGATGGACGCGGCTGAATCCGCTCCATTCGGTGTCCGGGGAGCTCCCGCCCGACTCTCGGGTTTGTATTTTACTTTATTCTCTCTCGCTCCGCCCCCACTCCCCGCCTAACCGCCAGTTAACTCGGTGCAGCAAACTCACTTTCCGTCGGTGACTCGGCCTCAACGGCCGCCCGTTCGCCTGACCCAGGAGCCCCAGGGCGGTTGCCCCGTGACCCCAGCCCAGCGCGCAGGCGCAGCAGCGGCCAGATTTATGGCCTGAATTCTGCCTCCTGCGCATGCACGGCGCCCAGCCTGTGACCTCATCAGAACAAAAGGACCTGGAGCAGGAGTGGGCCATTCGGGCCCTCGAGCCTGCTCCGCCATTCAATAAGATCATGGCTCATCTTCCTCATCCCTGCACTATCCCCATATCCTTTGATTCCTTTAATATTCAAAAATCTATTGATCTCTGTCTTGAATATACTGATTGTTACCTCCCAGTCGGGGAACACTTCAGCAGTCAAGGACATTCAGCCTCAGATCTGCGGGTAAGCGTTCTCCAAGGCGGCCTTCGAGACACACGACAACGCAAAATCATCGAGCAGAAACTGATAGCCAAGTTCCGCACCCATGAGGATGGCCTCAACCGGGATCTTGGGTTCATGTCACGCTACATGACGTAGAGTCATCCAGACTAGAGTCGTCATTGGCTTGTTCACAGATGTGATCGCCATTTAAAAAAAAGTAAAACTTTTAAAGTTTATACAGACTGCATTTGACACATTAGACCCCCTGTGACCCCACCTCATTGTCTTAGCTGTATCTTGCTATGTCTTTGATATAATGCCTTCCTGACCTGATTGTTTCTCTGCCGAGGTGTGATAAAAGGCAGTCAGAAAGATTAACTGTAGTCGTCTGACATTGTACGCTACACAGGCATTGTTCTCTGTCTATATATGCTTTGCCGATTCGTATTCCTTCACTTCACCTGACGAAGGGGCAGCAGCTCCGAAAGCTTGTGATTTCAAATAAAACTGTTGGACTATAACCTGGTGTTGTGCGACTTCTCACAGTATATATACACAGAGAACAATTTGTCTGCAGAGATACAATCTGTTAGGGAGGCATTACATCAAAGACACATCAGAGTACAGCTAAGACAATGAGGTGGGTCGCAGGGGGTCCAACGTGTCAAATGCTGCCGTCTGCAGTTAAGCTTAACTGCAGACGGCAGCATTTGACACGTTGGACCCCCTGCGACCCACCTCATTGTCTTAGCTGTACTCTGATGTGTCTTTGATGTAATGCCTCCCTAACAGATTGTATCTCTGCAGACAAATTGTTCTCTGTGTATATATACTGTGAGAAGTCGCACAACACCAGGTTATAGTCCAACAGTTTTATTTGAAATCACAAGCTTTCGGAGCTGCTGCCCCTTCGTCAGGTGAAGTGAAGGAATACGAATCGGCAAAGCATATATAGACAGAGAACAATGCCTGTGTAGCGTACAATGTCAGACGACTACAGTTAATCTTTCTGACTGCCTTTTATCACACCTCGGCAGAGAAACAATCAGGTCAGGAAGGCATTATATCAAAGACATAGCAAGATACAGCTAAGACAATGAGGTGGGGTCACAGGGGGTCTAATGTGTCAAATGCAGTCTGTATAAACTTTAAAATTTTTACTTTTTTTAAAATGGCGATCACATCTGTGAACAAGCCAACGACGACTCGAGTCTGGATGACTCTACGTCATGTAGCGTGACATGAACCCAAGATCCCGGTTGAGGCCATCCTCATGGGTGCGGAACTTGGCTATCAGTTTCTGCTCGATGATTTTGCGTTGTCGTGTGTCTCGAAGGCCGCCTTGGAGAACGCTTACCCGCAGATCTGAGGCTGAATGTCCTTGACTGCTGAAGTGTTCCCCGACTGGGAGGTAACAATCAGTATATTCAAGACAGAGATCAATAGATTTTTGAATATTAAAGGAATCAAAGGATATGGGGATAGTGCAGGGATGAGGAAGATGAGCCATGATCTTATTGAATGGCGGAGCAGGCTCGAGGGCCCGAATGGCCCACTCCTGCTCCAGGTCCTTTTGTTCTGATGAGGTCACAGGCTGGGCGCCGCGCATGCGCAGGAGGCAGAATTCAGGCCAACAATCTAGCCGCTGCTGCGCCTGCGCGCTGGGCTGGGGTCACGGGGCAACCGCCCTGGGGCTCCTGGGTCAGGCGAACGGGCGGCCGTTGAGGCCGAGTCACCGACGGAAAGTGAGTTTGCTGCACCGAGTTAACTGGCGGTTAGGCGGGGAGTGGGGGCGGAGCGAGAGAGAATAAAGTAAAATACAAACCCGAGAGTCGGGCGGGAGCTCCCCGGACACCGAATGGAGCGGATTCAGCCGCGTCCATCACTCGGGGTGGCGAGGGGGCGGAGTCATATTTATACTGTGTAATAGATTCCCTCACTGTACCTTTACCTGAAGAAGGAGCGGAGCTCCGAAAGCTCGTAATTTAAAATAAAACTGTTGGACTATAACCTGGTGTTGTGCGACTTCTCATTTTTGTCCACCCCAGTCCAACACCGGCATCTCCGCATCATATTAAAGCATGGTTGCATTCCCTGAAGCTAGATTTTGTTCTCATGCTGCTGCAAGGCGGGGAAATCTGAGAAATGAGTCGGAAGGCTGCCAATGTTTCCCCTCATTTTTTTTTGGGTGTGCGGCCCCATTTAAAGGGCTGCACGGCCCATTCACAGTTTTTAACATTGGAAAAACCGGTCCCGAGTTGTGCGGTAGCTGCGTAGCTTAGTGCAAATGTTGAAGGCTGCCTCCAGGTTTCCTGATACCTCCCTGGAGGTCCTTGTCAAGGTGGTCAGGGCAACAATGGAGCTACTGTTCCCCATCAGCCGCAGGAGCATCCCCAGGACCACTATTTGACAGGCCTGGACAGAGGTGGCTGACTGGGTCAGTGCTATAAGCATTACCCCCAGGACCTGGCTTCAGTGTAGGAAGAGGTTCAGTGATCTCACCAGAGCAGCGAGGGTGAGTACGTTCTTCCTCTCTCCATCTCTCTCAACAACATTCCTTTCCCTCCCCTCCACCACATCAGTCAACATACATTTACAAGGGCATACTGCAACTCCTCTCTCATTCCAAACACCTCTTCCTTTCCTCTCTTCACAACACACAAACAATATTCTTGTCTCATATCCTACAATTTGCTCAATCACCAGCGCCTCCCAGCACAACTTCCTCAAATCATATTCGACATACTTGGCTGTACATTCATCACATCGCCATCCTCATTCCATCTTGCTTCTCCAGCTCTCAGCACACACACTATATGCACTGAGCCCTTATTACTTGTATAGTACTTCATTCAGCCTTGGTCTCCAGAGCTACGGCCCTTTACCTTGATTTCTGAATCAAAGAAAGATTGCCCTATGCAGTGAGATTAGTTATTGTGATTTCACAATACAGGCATTAGGCAAATGGTATATGGAAGTGGCTTTATCTGTGTGGAAATCTCAGTCTGTTTAGGGACATTGGCACTCAAGTGTTTCACATCTTAATAAGTATTAGCACTGATGGTCTAAATGTGATTCAATGGCCTGTTCAATTTAGTCAGCGCAAAGAATACACATCACACTGGCAGAGCAGTCCAATAACTTGTAAGAATTGATTCCTGTGAGACATCCTCCTTGCTGTGATTACCAAATCATTGGCATTACCAGGAATCGGTAATATGTTATACAATTACGTTGCTGTTTTGGAAGTACTCCATTCTCTTAACAAGAAAGCTTGAACGACTGCATGTAGCGACACCACTATTCCCAGCCTGAATGGAGATGATTGGGTAATTCCCCCGTCAGTCACGCACTGCTGTAAGTGACTGGCACTGATTTTACGCACATCATTTGTTTCATCCGCCACTCACTGCATTTTGCTGGAGAAATTACCGTGCTTTTATCGGGAGAAGTTGCTGCAGTTTTCGTCATGAGTTCTGTTTGCTACAGTTCAGAGAGATTCTTTTTAAATAGTCTGTGCAAATAAACTTTGTTTGCTTTGTTTGCTGTAAAATACACTTTGTTGTAAGTCCCGCCTTCCGCCAACTCGTTGACTGACAGTCGACACTCCGTACAAAGAATCCTCCTGTGTGCGGTACCAAAGATTAAGGTAAAAGTCGAGACAATAGGGACTATAGCTACTTTCAACCGATGTAGCTATACTTAACTCGCAGGTTACAGTTTTTTTTAACTGTTGTATCAGCAGTTTCAAGTTGTATATTCTAAAAGTAAAAGTATGAATTTATGCTGAGAACAAGGAATTATTACATCGCTTTTCACTTTCTGTATCTGTGGGGAGACTATTTTTAATGTGCTAGCTGAAGCAAAAGGACTAGATTTTTCACAGTGTAACAGTGCTGCCTGATGGGGGTACCAGCAGTAGGCGTACAATTATCACCTTGCTGCTGGTTTCCAGTGCGCTTGCGAAACATCAGCAATAAAAACAGCAGAGATTGCCCTTAATACCACAAACCATTAAAATACATGCTAAAAAAAAATTAGATTCATTAAAATGCGTGGCAAGAACTGCGAATAATTAAAATATGCGCTTAAATAGATATTTGATAGAAACTGCTGTAAAGAATTTTGGATGGGGATGTTCCACGAGTGCGAATACTGTAGTTTAGAATTGACATAAGGGGGCCAGGGGAGAGGGTTTAAGGAGAGTGAAGAAAAAAATCTGGGGTTATCTTTGCTCTCCAAGATGACTGTTGATGGTTGGCAACTCCCAACTATCCAGCTTGCTGTTTGCCACAATACTTCTGCTGCTGCCAATCTGCTCAACCACTCACTCATAGAAACATAGAAAAATAGGAGCAGGAGTAGGCTATTCGGCCCTTCGAGCCTGCTCCGCCATTCAATATGATCATGGCTGATCCTCCATCTCAATACCATATTCCCGCTCTCTCTCCATACCCCTTCATGCCTTTTGTGTCCAGAAATCTATCTATCTCCTTCTTAACTATATTCAGTGACTTAGCCTCCACAGCCTTCTGGGGTAGAGAATTCCACAGGTTCACCACCCTCTGAATGAAGAAATTTCTCCTCATCTCAGTCCTAAATGTCCTACCCCGTATCATGAGACTGTGACCCCTCGTTTTAGACCCCCCAGCCAGGGGAAACATCCTCCCTGCATCCAGTCTGTCTAGCCCTGTCAGAATTTTATACGTTTCAATGAGATCACCTCCATATTGTATGCCCTTGTCCCCATTAATACTTTAATACTGTACCATCCTGGTCATTCCCCATGGTATGGTGTCCCATCTTTGCTTCCTCAAGTCCAACGGGTGCAGACTTGAGCGTACCTGGTATACAAATGCTTTAACCATCCATCACCAGATCTGGCTGGACCATATCAAGTGCTTTCAGGTCTCGCTCTCCACCCCACTATTTCAGGGTCACTACCAACTATCTCCTTAAACCCCTATCCCCTGGCCCCCTCTGCCCTCACCTCCAAGAACAACTCCCAGTAGTTTACAGACTTCATTGGGGGTAAAGTGCTTTGGGATGTCCTCAAGTCATTAAAAGCGCCATATAAATACAAGTTTTTCTTTCTTTTTGATTGAGACCATCTGTTCAGCTGCCTCTGCTGCTCCCCCTGCCCTAGCCTTGAACCTGTGTCTTTCTCTAGTTTCTCTCCTATCTCCCCTTATCGCCTCTCTGAGCTCATCTTGTCCATGAAACTTTCTTCCTGCTTCCTTGACCCTCTTCCCACTAAACTGCTGACCACCAAGCTTCCCTTTCCGGCCCGCTTGCCAGCTGACATTCTCTTCAGGTGCTGTCCCTTTCTCTTGCAGTTATGACCCTTTTCTCAAAAAACCCACCCTTGCAAACTACCGTCCCATCTGCAACCTCCCTTTCTTCCAAATGTCCTCGAGTATGTTGTCACCTCCCAAATTCATGCCCATCTTTTCCACAACTCCATGTTTGAATCTCTCCAAATCAGGTTTCCACACCTGCCACAGCACTGAAAAAATCTTAATTAAGTCACAAATTATATGACTATGACTGTGAGCGTGGTGCATTTTCCCTCTTCGTCCTCTTGACCTCTCTGCAACCTTCAGCCATCTAGGCCACACGCTCTGGAATTCCTTCCTCAAAGCCCTCCTCCATTCCACCTCTCTCCCCTCCTTTAAGACTCTCCTTAAAACCCACCTCTTTGACCAAGCTTTTGGTCACCCCTTGTAATATCTCCTTTTCTGGCTCATTTCGGTCTATTTTTATCTGATTATGCCTCTATGAAGTGCCGTGGGACATGTTTCTACTTTAAAAGGGATATATGAATGCAACTTTTTATTGCTGTTGTGGAGATGTGAAAGCATTCAAATTCTTCCAAGTGCTGCTACAAATGGCAGCATCACTGAGGCCCAAATTGTTCCAATCGCACAAGCACAAAGTGATACAGCTGGTGTAATACAACAGCTATGGCTGCGGCTGTTCTGAATAGGGTTGCCAACTCTGGCCAGATGAATTCCTGATGGTTTCATTACATGACGCACTGCCTCCCACTGCTCCACCACCACGCTCCCGCCATTGGTCGCCCGACACATCCATCCTCACGGCACACCGTCTTCCCACGCCAATCGGAAAGCGAACAGACTCATCATGACCCAATTGGATGATTCTTGACTGTTAAACAACCTTTTTTCTCAACTCCAATATTTCTGTAACTAATAAACAAAAGTGTTCAACGAAAATGGAAAAAAAAAAGCGCACAATTTTTTTTGAATCCTTCTGACTTTTCTCCCGGGTTGCTCGCAGTAGTGTCCTGGAGATTAATCTTCCATTCCTGGAGACTCCAGGACAATCTTGGAGGGTTGAAAACCCTCGCCTTGAATGAAACCTGTGAGTAGTCCAACACAATGCACCTTTGTGTGGTTGTGATCTGCCTCCACTCAGGGCGATGCCTCAATGTGCCAGCTTGAAATTGTGCACCGCCATATGCAGCAAACGCTCGAATTTTAATTAAGCGTGGCTATCAGTGGTCAGTAACACTTGCAGTCTGACCAGTGGCATACCTAATGCTTCTGTTCAGTGTGCCACAGAGAGAAGGGCAAAAATGAGAAGTCGCACAACACCAGGTTATAGTCCAACAGTTTTATTTGAAATCACAAGCTTTCGGAGCTGCTGCTCCTTCGTCAGGTGAAGTAAAGAAATACAGGTATTTCTGTATTTCTTGACTTCACCTGAGGAAGGAGCAGCAGCTCCGAAAGCTTGTGATTTCAAATAAAACTGTTGGACTGTAACCTGGTGTTGTGCGACTTCTCATTTTTGTCCACCCCAGTCCAACACCGGCATCTCCGCATCATGACCACAGAGAGAAGGGAAGAGAGAAGACTTTAAAAAAAAAACCCAGAAAGCATTATGCTCGTTTTTGCAGTAATAAATACACTTGTATGTATCAATTCAATTGTATTGTTTTAAACTTTTGAATTTCATTGGCCAGTATAATGTTTAAAAGAATTGTTTTTTCCAGAAAAGGAAGCATTTGTTACTGAAAGCAGATAAGACTACTCAAATGCCTAAATCTTAAAAATGATGCAGGATTGGAAGGTATTAATTGTTGAGTCTTCTGAGAACAATATGGCAAGGAAAGATATTCAGTTAATTTTTCTTCTCAATCTTATTAATGAATATCATTCAGTTCATTGCATTGGAGCAATGCCAGCAGTTGGTAGCGTCCGCTAAACTGAGAGAAAGTATTTACACACCAACTCCAATTAATGAAACCAGCTATGACCAAAATGGAACCCCAGAGACTGTACCTGCCTTGATTTTAATTTTTCTGGGAGCATCCTAAACTAATTGTTCTTTTGTTTCTTGAATGTTTGTTTGTTTTGTTTTCGTTGTAGATAGTGCCATATGCTCAATCTCACCTTTCCCCATCCAATATTGTGGATAAGTAGATGAAATTCATGCCCTGTCCCCGAACCTCCAAAGTTTCCATTCCAAAAACCCGCTGGCTATTTGCAGCCTCAATTTGCGCTCTCTAACTCGGGTTGAAATAAGTCAGCTGGATGTTGTTGTTGCAAAGGATGGGTCATGCTCATTAGTTTAATAAAGGCCAGTTTCATTGAAGCTTTCTTGTACTGTTAAATTCAATTGGCTGATCCGTTGTATTTCATTACTTAAGTATGGAGCAGGATTATTTACCAAAGACTGACTCATTCTTCAGTAACTTGCATTGTTCCCTACATTCTGATTCCATCACCTGGTTTGTAGATTTTGCCAAAGCAGTGGCACTGGTTGGATTATTAGCTAACTTGGGCCAGTATTTCCTCATTATTTGGAAAAAAAGGTCGAAATGCTCTTTCTAACCACCAATCAACATGGCGAGTGGGTGTGATCTCGTTGCAACTGATGTTGTGCAACTTGATTTTCTTGAGGGGAACAGAAAAATGGCCAATTACCGTGTTTTGATAATAACCTTCTCAAACGCTTAATGAGCCCTTTAACCATTCTAAAAAATGAAACATTCATGAATCGAGCTGTGAAGTGCACAATACTTTTAAGCTATGTCGCAGCAGCAAATGTATGACGCCCATTTTACTAATAGAGCTATTGAGAACCTTGTCAACCGCATAATGGAGAAATGGGATAACCTTTGCGGGCAGTGGAGACCTCAGTTATGCACTCCATTGACACAAGAACATCTTTGATGAATGGTTACTGCTGCTTTGGGGATCAAACTCCAAGACAGTTAACTTTTTTGCAGAACAGTTACAGACAACCATGAGGAAGAGGTACAAAGAGACATTTTTGATGCCCAGCTCATAGAGATCATTGATTCTCATAAAGACCCTGCCCACTAGCAGTGCTGTGCATTGAGAGCACAGGAGCACCTGATTGTCATTCATGTCAGGTAGAGTTCTTTGCGGTCACGTAGCACTGCACAAGTAACTATTGGCAGCTGGTCCAAAAGGAATGACACCGTAGCAACATGAGTAAAGGAGACTCCTCTCACTGATGTACATCATGGTTAGCCGCATATACAGATGTGACAGAAACAGAAATTCCTCGGTTTACTTCAGTTTTCTTTAGACTTCCCAATATCTTTAGATTTTTTTTTAAAGGGTACATATACTGACACCAACGTTCCCTCTAAGCTACGCAGCCCTCTGCCGGTCCCGCAGCTCTCTGTTTTCAATGTTAAATATTGTGCATGCGCGAAACTGTGAATGGGCTGCGCGGCCCCAAAAAATTAGGGGAACATTGACTGACGCATGCTAAAATCCCTGTGCGTGCCTGTGTGGGTGTGTGCGGTTGTATGTGTGTGTGTGCATGTATGTGCATAAGTTGGAAAGATTTTGGGGTGTGAAGTCCTTCTCAGATGTCAGTGTGTCAAGAGTTGTAGTTCTAGCTTGAATATGTGCCCTGCTGCAATATAGGCATATATGGTAAATAATGAAAGAGCTATAGGCAACAGTAAATGTGTAACAGGTTAACAGGTAGACACAACCTACCTGATGTATGGTACAGTTCAGTATCCTTACCTTAGCAACTGTCTTAAGGTCTGCCATCTACTTCAGTAACTGTTGCCTGGTCCTAGGTACTGGAGACATTTTCAGACTTTTAAAACTCAAGTGTCACATTTTAGGTTTGTTGTCCTTGTGAACGGAAATTGCATATTTGTGTGTCTTTCTTCAGTCTTTTTGAAAGCAGATAAAGAAAGCACTGGGTAAGACCAGGCTAGATACGAATTGATAAGCTGCTTTATTTCACAGCGAGTGAACGTACAGAACAACAGATCATCAGTTTCACAAAGTTCAATCAGTAAGATATTGGGCAGTAAGGGTACAGCTCTAAACATAGCGGGGTAGAGTTTCCAACTTGAGCGCGATCAGCAAGCCGGGTGCAAATTGTGTTCAAAATAGCGCTCGTTTACCTCAGTGAAGTTACGGTTCAAGTTTCCGCTCAAACTCACAAACTTGAAATCTTCCATGAACCAATGTAATAGGACAGTGTTTTAGAATGTAATTGTTTATTTTCCCCCCTTGAATTAAAAACTATTCCTTGGTATATTTAAGAGTGGTAAGCTGATGCAGTTTTATTAATACAGCTGTAAATGGGTTTATCACGAAAAATAAGCATTTTTAAAAAGAGTGTCTATTCCACCACCTGTGAGTAACCCGATTTTAAATAACTGAAAATGACATTTTTTAAAAAGACTACAAAGAACCATTTACTAGTTTCATTGGTGTACACTAGTCAGTTTCTTAGTAAATTCTTAGTAAATTATATATTTTTTACTATTTAAAAACTTTTAAAAGGCACTTAAAAAAAAGGCTTAATTTTAAGAGCTTCCTCGAAGGGCTGCAAATGGGCACAATTAGCGGAAACTCGCCATGCTGATTAATTCGATCTGGGGGCGTGGTCAGTTTTGTGGGCGGGGGTGACTTCCAGCGCAATGTTTTTTAAACTAGTGCAGAAGGTCACGGAAACTTTGATTGGCGCTGGACGTAACTTGCGTTTGAAATTCTCGCTCTTTTGCGCTGGTTTAGTTGATTTGGGGCGAATTGTGCTGGAACCACGCAACCTAGCGAAAACTCTACCCCAGGATGCTCAGACAAGGCCCTAAACAAGTAATGCCAAGCTTGATGTTACTTGAGCATTAAATCCTGACTTACCTCGCCGCCTGCTTTATTCTCTTCAGCCTTTGTGCACTGTGGACCTTGGCCTTAACTGAAATTTCCCAATTCGAACAAAAAGTGTTTTAACACAGTGCTGCAATTTAACGTGGAAAATTGATAGCTGGCAATTACCACTGCTCCCTGATTTAAATAAAGTTGCCTCAGGAGCATTAATCCTCATTGCACTCAGCAGGGTACGGCATATTGGCAACGATCTGCTTACCATCTGATGCCAATAAAGTAGTATGTTCACACCCTCCCTTGAAAATCAACCCCTTCAATTTTATCCTCATTCAAAACTAATCTACAAATAATAACCCGAGAGATCTATTCTATCAAGTGCTTCTAATATTTCACAACACTTTCAATGAAATGAATTGCTCTATTAAAATAAAAGCTCTGCCGGTTAAATTCCAAAATGGTAAGAAAGGGTCAAGTTTCAGCCGGGCAGGTAGGGTTAAAGTTGACGCCTATGATTTGAAAGTCATTGACGTGATGGGATGGAGTAGACAGAGGGTGGTTGGGCTCATCTTTTACCGTGACTTGCAGTTGAACTAATTCTGTATCTGCTGTCTTCACAGTATGTGGTAGTGCTGCAGGTGGTGTGGAAGATGAGGGGGAATCCGAAGCAGGGTGGATTGAAGGAGCTGCCATCCTACTCTCCGTTTTCTGTGTGGTTTTTGTAACTGCCTTTAATGACTGGAGCAAAGAGAAGCAGTTTCGAGGTTTGCAAAGTCGGATTGAACAAGAACAGAAGTTCTCTGTTGTCAGAGGAGGCCAAGTCATCCAAATCCCAGTGTCAGAAATTGTCACTGGTGATATTGCACAAATTAAATATGGTAAGCCTGAACAATAGATTCAATTGCATCCAATTGATTGTAATCAAAGAAAGTATATGTTCCTTTTAACTCTGTACACTCCAAAAGAAATTCATGGGGCTGAATTTTTCATTTGAGTGGTGAGTTTATAGACAAAAATATCTTGCATTTTTGAATTTTTCCCCTCTTTTTTTATATAACCCCTGTTTCAGGTCCCCCCATTTGTTTCGGGTCCCCCTGTTTCGGGTCCCCCTGTGACACCCCCTCTCAAGCCCACATGAGGGCAGAGAATTGGTCTGCCGTTTTGGTCCTGATCCACCACTGGAAGAAGAATCCTATCCTCTTTGGTTGGGTGACCAGCAGCCAGTCAGTGTAGTTTGTAATAGTTTCTGATGTTACTGAGGAGAATGTTGATCACACCCAGAGAGATTTGGATAGAAACCTTATATTTAATCCCCTTTGTTTCTTTTGGCCTCCCTTTATTAGCCTGTTTTTCAGCTGAGAGGTTTGGCAGGCAACGTGCTAGTGGACTTCAGTGGTGCTCTATAATTGTCTGAATGGAGGTGCACAAGAGTCCCCTGGGTTGAATCTGTCTTCAGTTTTCTCACTCTCCTTGTCAAATGTTTATTCAATGTTGCTCAATTATTTTTGTGTATGTCACTCTGAAAATATATCTCTGGGTTTAAATGGGTTTGCATTCTTATTATACTTCCTGCTAATAAACACCACTCTGAATATTTTCCTGCTGTTGACAGCTCTGCTCTCCCAGATGGAACAGATGAAGTCAGAAACTCAATGTGTGAATCCTTATCCTTACATTCTATAACACTTCAATTGAAGCTCCGGTGTGCTGAATTACCACAGCATCCATTTTTGATCAAATTTAAGACAATTGTAGTGGCTACTCCTAAATGAGATGTAGTTGATTAGTATGATCTCATTAATGCCCTTGGTATCTGGCTAGTTGGTTATCTTTGATTAATAGTTTCCATTTTTTCTTGGTTGTTTTTATCTTGTCTGTCATTTGAAACTTTTTTGAGGGATTCTGTGCTCATTATACTGAGGTATATCAGCACTCGGGAATAGAACATTTTTCCATTTTTTTACATCCAGTGCCAGCATTGAACATTCCCTTGTGACTGCACTGGCTGGGCACAGAGTGGAGCTCCTTGTACTCTGTCCCAACAAAAAAAATGTAACCTCAGATTTCGAAGATCATTGTTGCTGCAGCAGTATGCAAATGGCCTTGTCAATTCTAATTTGTGCTACACATTGGAATTTGTCCTATTGCACTGCAAGAATTGGGAACATTTAGACCTAAAATCATTTTAAGACAGACTTGACAGCCTACAGAAAGATAAAACTTTTAATCCTATGTCCCAGAGGTCAAAGCTCTGTTCACCTATTGTATAACCCAGTGGTTTGCTTTACTTTGTTTTACTTTTAAAGCTTTTGTAATGATTGAGTCTAATTGTTCCATAATTATCTGCAATAGGGATGCATAATAAATTACTTGGCAGAGTGTTCTTGATCTCTTTATTTTGTCTAATTATCAGGTGATCTGCTCCCTGCGGATGGAGTTTTAATTCAGGGAAATGACCTTAAAATTGATGAAAGTTCTTTAACTGGAGAATCTGATCATGTCCGCAAGTCTGCAGACAAGGACCCCATGCTACTTTCTGGTAAGTAGACTGGTGGTAGTATTATTACATGCTATATCAGATAGCGAGGAATACATAAAGAATGATGTAAGAAAAAAATCTTGGAGGAACATCAAACCTCATAAGACCTCATAACCTATAAGACAGGAGGAATGGTGCAGAATAAGAGAACAATTTAAGTCTGCGTGTTTCAAGCACTGATAGGCAGCTCGCATATTTTGGAAGGCAGGAAATCCAGTTGGACAACCACAGAATATGGACTTGCATCAATGCATTAAAGGGGTGGGCTGGGCAGATTGGGTGGGTGGGGAGGCGACGGAGGGCATTAATAATTGAGACTATGAAGAAGGTAAGGACAGAGCAAAATAAGATTATACTGAAGGCCTCGAACTTCCTAAACCATTCACTAATAAAATTGCCGAGACCTACTTCCCGTAATCCCTTTAACTGACGTTGGTTCTGGCTGTTTCCCGCCCTGCACCGCCCCTGTATAGTGGGGGAGTGGGGTTTACCTCTGACCGAGCGCCATGTTGTTGGACCCCAGTTTGCATATAGTATTGACGTTTTGCTCGTTTCTAGCAGGAGCATTGGCTGCCTAAATCGAGGCCCAATCGGAACTCACAACAGGCGGGGCTTGGGTGGGAAAGGGGCTATTTTCATCTTGTTACCGTCCCATTCATGCTAGAAAAGGAGTAGAGATGAAAATCAGGCCATAGGATTAAAAGGGTGTGGCAGCAAGAATAGCAAGCTGGTTCAAAGACTTAAAACACGGAGTTATGGTTAATGGATATTTTTTGGACTGGAGGAATATGTTAGGACTATAGCTGTTAATAGGGTCTATGTTAGGACTATAGCTGTTAATATAGGTTAAATGATCTGGATTTGGGTATAGAAGGCACAATTTCAAAATTTGTAATGACACAACTATAGGGACCGTGATTGATTGTGAAGTGGGCTATAAGTGACTTAAGAGATGGACAGGTTAGTAGATTGGGCAGATAGATATTGATGAAATTTAATATAGAGAAATCTGAGCCGATACAATTTGGGAGTAAAATACGGAGAGGGCATATATATTAAATAGTAAAACTTTAAAAGGTGTAGAGGACCAGAGACTCCTAAGGGATTTAGAGACGTAAATATTTAGAAGTGGGAGGACAAATTGATGAAACTGTCCAAAAAAAAAAAGCATTGTGAGCTTAATTTTTATAAATAGGGGTATAGAGTACTAAAGCGAAGGGGTAATGCTAAACCAATTTGAATTCCATTCCTTTTTCTTAGCATAGCCATTTGTTATCATAAATAAAGGATTAGATATGTAGGTGTTTAGAATTGTGTCCATAGTTACAACTTTATTTTTGCTTTTCTGATTTTTATGTTAAATATGGATTCAATTTTGGCACTATAATAACATGAAATGGAAATGGGGAGATAGTTATCAGTTTAACCATGTCTTTCAGTACAAATGCACACTGTTGTGCCGCTTTTGTCCAACAGTGATTTTGGAAGAAAGCAGGTGCAATTCTCTTTGAATTGAAGAGGATACGATATTGTACTCTGAAACATTTACATAATGTAAGCTGAATCTACAATACATATGGAATCTTTTTAAATGAAGTTACACATTTATGGATCTGAAACAAATACTTTCTCGGTAGATCTATATAAGATTTTTAAATGTGCTCAAACGTGTCCCGCTGGGATTCTGTCATATGTGAGCAGAGAGGATTTCTCATGCCCAATCAGTGTCACTGGTAAGCATGGCCTTTGACTCTCCTGAAGGTTCATTTGAATTCCTGTCTGCAGCGGTGAAAGCAAATGAATATTACAATTCCTCGTAACGCTACAGCAACCAAAAATTAAGTGTAATAAGTTAGGAGTCAGAAATAGGCAGCGTCCACACCAAATCATCGAGGAAATAAAAAAGATGGGCGAGCTGATGTATTCTCAATGAGTATTCATTTTATCAGCTTTCAGTTTTTAACTGGACTGACAGAAAGGTTTGTGACGATTACCCGCTGACGAGCTTTCACTGCTAGGTTTTAAGTATTCACAGAGGGGCAAAATGAGCGTCCAAAGGCTATGCAATCTGTAACACCGTTCTTTGACATCCTTACCTTCAATAAACATTCCACAAGGCTATTTTTAGCTCTGTCAGGAGACATGTACTTCAGTGACTTCCACCGCACAAGGACTAATTTACTGTGTCAAGGATAATGAGAGACAGCACGTGCTGAAGAAATGTGTCACTGCAGTGTGTGTGAAGCATATTGAACATTTTGAAATATGTCAAGGTTTTGTCTCGCAGCTTCAGACACAGATTTAGAAATCCGCATTTGTCACAAACAAAATTGTAGATTTAAAGCTAATTATAAAATGTATTCTTTCTAGCAGCTGTGCTAATTACAGAGCCGAACAGATCTTAATGAGCCTGCAATCTGTCTGCTACACATGTAAAAATGGGGATTAAGATTAGACCCTCATACATTCTCAAATTGGTCTGTGTTGAGAGTTTGAGCTCCTAGCATTGGTAACTGTTATTACCCCATCTCCTTGAAGTGTAAACATCTTATTTTACATTTCTTTGCACCACATCATTGCATTGTTTAAAGGGGTGACACCCCCTCCCTCGTTGCAGAATTATTGGGATGGGGACAGTCTGTAAAGAGTTCCCTGTTAAAATTCACAGCATGAATAACGAGATTTTATTTTAAGTTCTTCTTATTGAAACCAGAGAACAAATGAAGTAATTGTGTTTGATAAATAATAATGTTATCCCTGGTCCCTACCAACGCTATGCCAGAGCTGGCCACTGGAAGACACATGATATGATTGCTCTGACGTGATTTGCCCTCCAGTTTTCTTTCTCCTCCCTGTGCAGACGTACGTTGGCTCTGTTGAGTCACACAATTGAGATCACGGTGTGATTATTTTCATGGTGTTCTGGTCCCTCTGCGCATGCGCCCCCATTTGAGGCGCCTGAAGACTGTTTTGGTACCACGCAAGCGCACCAGACCGATAAGCCTATACTGAACATTTTATTTAGCAAAGCGCCAACAGTGAAGCCATGTCCAGCCGACGAACTCCGAACCCCCGACAGCCGTTTTGGCAGGGCAGACTGTTTGCGCAATGCGGCTTCAGGCCCTACAAACAAGGACTCCACATTGGCACAGGGCCTGAACCAGAACCCCATCGCAAGCCGCCGGAGCTCAGACTGGGGTTAGGCCCCCGTCAACGTGTCCAAAAACCAGAGAACAGGCCGCGGCCCAAGGTTTTCTCCCTCCTTCGGGGGCCGAGGCGGCGACTCAACCGGTGGCCCAACAACCGGGCCCAGGAAAAGGCGGCAACGCCCGAACCACAGCGGGTAACAGAAGGAGGGTGAAGCATGGGGGTCCTGCGGTCTCTGGGATCCCCAGCAAAATGTTCAAGTAAAGCCCGGTAGCTCAGAGCTGCCGTGCCAGGACAACCCAGGATGGAGATTTCATCTCAGTATTTAATCCGGTCACTCCGTTGGGTGCTGGGATTCTCTTCAGTGTTGCTTAAATTACTACAGACCCAGGGGAGGGAGGAATTCAAGTTTAAATCAAAAACATGGATCAAGTTTATTTTACAGGTTCCCCTCAAAACGGTTTGATCTTTCCGCAGGCCGAGGATCGAGGGAAGAGGGGAGTGAGTGAGAAATAAAGTTAAAGGGCTTCCCATTGACCGCCATTTCCTGTTGGATTTATAACCAAACTGAAGTCGCTAAATGCCAGTTTATCAAAAACACACACCTCATCTACCTTTCAAATTAAAAAAAAAATCATAACTTGGGACGGTGAAGCCTGAGCTGATTTAAATGGGCCAGAAATTCGGCTCTCCGGCTTCCCGCGGGTGCAAGGATCGCGCGCGTACTTGCCTACCGCGCCTGCCGTTGTGCTTCGGGCCCACGTGGAATTTGGCTCCTGGGCCTCCTGCAGCTGCCGGCGTGCAGTGCTTGCGTATCCCAGGGGCGCAGTTAGTTCGAAGCGTCCCCTGGGATCACGTGGGCCATGGAGAGCCAATCGGAGCAGGGAATCTCCATTCATAGATTTTGACAGGAAGACCTGTCAAATCTATGAATAGAGATCGGCCCCAAAACCTCACTAAAACTTCAAATAAATTTTTTTTTTAAAAATCACATTTTTAAAATAACTATAAATTACATAAATTAACTACTTTAAACAAAAATTTAAATTTTTGAAAAAATTAATTACACTTTTTAACGGTGCTAAAAATAAACTTACCTTTCTTTAAAGTATGTAAAAAAGATAAACCTGTTGAAATTTTTTTTAAATTATACTTAATTCACCACTTACCCTGTTAAAAGCCTCCTTTTTTCCCGCGCAGCTTCTCCGTACTTACCCTCACTCCAAAACCTGTATATTAAAAAAAACGGAAGTTCGCTGCGTGCGCGCTGCCTCTCCGGCGCACGCGGTTGACCCTCGAACCTCTTCTTTCACGATACCGGAAGTTCCGGTTTCCCGTGCATGCGCGAAACCGGCACTTCCGGTGGCCCTATGGGTGAGTACACAGCGCGTACTTACCCGTGGAGACCTGAATTTCTGCCCCTTTGTCTTTGGGAAACTAACTTTTCCCACCCACCAAAGACCAAAAGGACAGACTCTTTATATTTCATGTTTCACTTCAATTAGATGCAACCATTGGTTCTGGAAGGGCGCCCCTGGGTTTCCTGTTTGAAAAGCAAGTGTTTTAGTGCACTCTGCCACACACCATGGCTGCCTGTTGATCAGATGATGTGGGGACTGCGAATGAGCTGAAAAGACAGTTTATCCAGAGATTGGTCTGTTTTAAACACACATCTCATCTGTTTGGATTGAAGGATAATTGGAGGATTGTCACAAAGCTAACTATACTTCCACATTCTGTAGTCTGGCAAGAGTGGATCAAATTACACATTGCAGGGTTGCCTGCAGCAGGCAGGATCAAATTGCACATTTCAGACAAACTGTTGGGTGTGTCTTGTCCTCCAAGGGGACCAATCAGCAATCTGGTCTTGTCCTCCAAGGAGACCAATCAGAAATCTGGTTTTGCAAATAGACGCGGCCTTGAGATCATGATCTCGCAAGGTAGAAAAGTGAAGATCCGCTCACACTCTGCTTCACATTGTACCGCCTCATTGTCCTCAAAATATTGAAGTCTTTAAATCTTGGGTTAATGTGGCTTTCCTGTACTGAATTCTGACATGTTGACTTTCTTGGTAGGGATAATGAACTACAATGTGGGCCAAGTGCTAAGAACAATCCCTCTACAAATTTCTGTGATTCATGTAACACAGTTAACTGTCACCCCAACATGGCAGATATGGCACGATTTGTGTTTAAACGTCTCAAACGATACAAGAAAATATCTTTTGATTGGTATGTGATCATTTGCAAAAGTCAGGAACGATTCCCTTTGGTCCATAGGAATTCGAAGAGAATACAAAAACAAAAGCGAAATACTCCAGATGCTGGAAATCTGAAATAAAAAGAGAAAATGCTGGAAATACTCAGCCAGTCAGGCAGCATCTGTGGAGAGAGAAACTCTTTCTCTCTCTCCACAGATGCTGCCTGACCTGCTGAGTATTTCCAGCATTTTCTCTTTTTATCTAAGAGAAAACATGCGTTTGTCAACACTGCTCTAAGTATCTTGAGTCAAACTAAGAGGATCACATTTTTAAAATATGTCTCTGGGTGTATAGGTCTTTATATTTAGAGAATGAGGAGCTTTAATATTTAGGCACTTTAATTTACATTAGACACATGATCAGGAAAATTGAATGCCAGAGCTCTTTAGTAAAACGGTACAGCTACTTCCCATTTGATTGAGGCATTGCTCAACATACTTTACACTGCAGGATGTATTTCTCACTGAAGCAATTACCCTTTGCTGATCCTGCCTCTGTTGGTGAATTAGAAATGCAAGCAGCTCCATTGCACATTTTAATTAATGCCTAAATATTAAAGCTCCACACTCTCTAAATATAAACAAGCTCTATATAGGCATAAGGAAGTCATTATATTGTCCTCCACTTGAGAGGTGGGTGTGAAGGTAAGGTTTTTAAAAAAGATCACCACTCAAAAAATAATTATACTTGTGTTCAACTAAAATATCTTTGTTTTGTTTAAAAAAATAAGATTTCTTAAATTACACAACATAAAGAGTTCTTTGAGTGGAATGCTACTCGTAGACTAATTATTCCAAAGGATATTTAAAGCAAACCAACTGCGAAAGAGGCAATTGTGCAGGTATTACACATCTACAAAGACTTCCTGGTTCCAAAGGTTTGGTTGCTCTTTGCAGGATATAGTTATTAGAGTGACTCTTTGGGTCTATTTTATGAAACGAGTAGGAATTTTCTGTGACATATGACCCAGTGTTAGTACTGATTCATGCTCAAGTACTATTCACATACTTAAAATATTATTTCCAAAATAGGCTTTTGCCAGAAAGCTGGTATTTTGGTTCAAACAAAAGACATGTTGATGGAGCTTGCCACTCATGTAAAATCTGCTAACATTGGGTATAATTCTGAGCATAAACTCGATAATTAAAAAAAATTAAAGAATTTATTTAACCAGACTCCTGTCTCAGTCCAATAACCAATGGAATAGATTTTGTTTCCTAAAGTTTAGATTTTCAGAAGCAGGGTCTAAAAGGAAGGAACAGCTAATGTTCTTTTGCAAACTACCTGTTTCCATTTCTCCAGTGTCCAAAGAAAAGGTCAGTGCGAGGGCAAAAGTTTATCCTCCTCATCTTTGAACATTGACATATTTATGTTGAGCATCAGCTCTTGATAGGAAAGCACTAATTTTACACATGGACCCAACTCATGCCCATCTGTGTAATTTGGGCCTGGAAAGAGAAAATTGAGTCTCGTGTATCAACTAATATTCTGCTCCAATCTAATGCCTGGATGATTGATGGTAATTTTATATGCTTCCCATCATGTAATGCAAGCCGGCTGTTAGAGATGGATTAATGACTTTAATTCTTGCGCACTTAGAGAACATATTATTGCCAATTTGGATGAGTGCATGTGCTTTTAATGATGTTTGCTTATCAAATGTTTGGATAAAGGAAACATTACTGACACGAGACATTCCCATTAAGTGGTGATCACAGTAAAACATTTCCTTCCCAACTTCTTTTAGCTGTAACTCTGAAAATCTACCTGCTCTTCAAACTTTTTTTATTCGTTCATGGGATGTGGGCGTCGCTGGCAAGGCCAGCATTTATTGCCCATCCCTAGTTGCCCTTGAGAAGGTGGTGGTGAGCTGCCTTCTTGAACCGCTGCAGTCCTTGTGGTGAAGGTACTCCCACAGTGCTGTTAGGGAGAGAGTTCCAGGATTTTGACCCAGCGAAGAAACAGCGATATACTCCCAAGTTAGGATGGTGTGTGACTTGGAGGGGAAGTTGGAGGTGGTGGTGTTCCCATGCGCCTGCTGCCCTTGTCCTTCTAGGTGGTAGAGGTCGCGGGTTTGGGAGGTGCTGCCGAAGAAGCCTTGGTGAGTTGCTGCAGTGCATCTTGTACCATCTACAATTGGCAATAATATGTTCTCTAAGTGCGCAAGGATTAAAGTCATTAATCCATCTCTAACAGCCGGTTTGCATTACATGATGGGAAGCATATAAAACTGGTCTATAGGACAGGTTTTATTGTAATAGCAGGAGGGTATGTTAATCTGCTCAAACAATCAAGCTAGCAGTACTGTTTATGAAAAAAATATATCCATAATGTCACAAAGGATCACAGTATGTGGCTAACTGCGTGCCAATAAAGCTGTTTTTTAGTCTACTAATCCAGAGATGGATTTGTTACAGTACTGGCCAAGAATCTTCCAGTTTAACTATTAACCAGGTGTTTTATCTTGTCAAAAGTCTAGTGTTGAATCAAAGCTGAAGCATTATACCCTTTGAGGAGATATTTCCTCCAACACCATATCAACTGGCTACCATGTTCTGTAGTTACACATTGTAATTGATAATGGAATTTGTCTCAATATTAACTGGTACTTGCTTAGACCCAGCATTATGGTAATGACATACCTTTAGCTTTGAGTGAGTGGAGGTTATCATCCTTTTGTAAGACTGCTTCATTGACTACTTTTCTTTAACAGGTACCCATGTCATGGAGGGTTCAGGCAAAATGCTGGTTACAGCCGTGGGAGTTAACTCTCAGACTGGCATCATATTCACATTGTTGGGCGCAGGTGGTGAGGAAGAGGAAAAGAAAGACAAGAAAGGTAATTTTATTGCAGCAGAAAATAATTACGTATTCATCAAAAATTTGCAAATTGATCAGTAATGTGTGAATGGATTCTGGAATCTCTAACCTGAAGCACTGCCTTGTTTCTAGCACATACTAAGGTGCATTATAGGCAGAGCCATTAGTATAGATTTTCCAAACAGGAACACTTGCTTTATTTTGGCATAAAGTTGGCATTCCTAATTGGAAAATTGAGCAGAGATCCGGAATGCCAGGTCGTCAACAGCTTTGCCACATTGTGATTCTCCAATAAAAGTTTTGAAGGGATGCAGGAAGCACCCACTAGTGGGTGGACGCATGCAAATTAGTGTATAATGATGTGATGACATTGTATGCACTGTTTTCCTGTCACTTCCGCACATTTAAAGATGTTTCCGTTACCCCACCTGTGTTAATTAGTTGTTCAGGATTGCTAGATGCTATGCTCCACTTGAAGAGATTAAGATTGAGTTTAAAATATTGCTAGGTCACATTGTGTGTTTGTTTTGCTGTTGTTTTTTTTCTGTTACCAATAATGTTTTTGAAGAGCCTGTCGCGGTGCTGGTATGTTTTTCCTGTTCCTGCTGCCACACGGCTACAATGCCTTTCTCATTGAGAATTCCTGAATAATTCTGCCTTTTGAGGGATACAAGGAACAGGGAAAGCCAGGTAAGTCAGGCTGCACATGAGATGCATTTCCATTGCAGGATATATAGGCCGAGGTGCTCATACCTCCAATGAGGATCAGTGCCCTGCGGAGGCTTCAGTTCACTGAAGAAACCATCATGCAGTTGTGCCACATGCTGTAAGCAGACCTGCAGCCAAACACCACTGCCACAGCGCTGCCGGTGGCTGTCAAAGTCACAGCTGCCCTCAAATTTTATGCATTTGGGTCTTTTCATGGAATCATACAGCACAGGAGGAGGCCATTCGGCCCATTGTATCTGTGTTGGCTCATTGAAAGAGTTATCCAATTAGTCCCACTCCACTGCTCTTTCCCCATGACTCTGCAAAGTTCTCCTTTTCAAGCTTCTACTAGATATATAGTGAACATCAGCCAATCCGCGGTGCATAGATCTATGAAGCAAGCCACAGATTCATTGTTTGACTGGGTATCCAGTTCATCCCATTTACCACAGAGAACAAACAGCAGCATGAGAGAACTCTGCAGTTTTACAGAGTGGGCTATTCATTGTACAAATATAGCCCTACATCCTCCATTACATTATGCCACTACTAATATGAATAACAAAGAATTGCACTCTCATTGTGCAGCTTGTCTGTAACCATCAGCTCTGCATAATGCAAGTAAGTGCTCGCTTTTTCAACAGCTATCATGATGCCTTCATTTTAAGGCAGTTCACATTCCTGCCAGTTTTTGACCCTGCAAATCAAATCTCAGGGTGGCTCCCGGGACATCAAGGTTATCCTTTGCAGCCTTGACTTATGACGTCTCTGCGGTTTCCCAGGCCACCAGCTGAATGTAGATATAATGAGATGTATATCTGCACTTGAGTTATCGAGCACACCATTAGTATGTTCAAGCAGTGCTTCAGGAGCCTGAATCAATTTGGGGGCACCTTCAGTACAGCCTGGCAAGATTTTAGGATTCTTACTGCTGCATGCTGTACATCTTTGCTGCAGAGGACGAGGGGCCCTAGGGGCAACAAGAGGAACTTTGAGAGGAGCTGCACAATCATTAAGAGCCAGTGGAAGATCACTTTTTTGCCAGCAGCTTGAGAAATTCATGCAACTCTACACAAGAGAATTTCTTCCAACCTGAAGATGCACTAAGCATCCTATCTAGATCCTCCCTGTGCTCTCTATGCATAGACCTTCAACTAAAATACCTTCCCTTTTCAGCATAACTCAAAACTCTGAGCTTCTTACTACTGATGAAACCAGTACCCAAACCATCACAGACAAGAACAGAGTGCAACCATATTTTTGGTCTGTGTGTGGTGTATGCATGTGTACCCATTGTTTTCTGCCATGATGCTTCCCCTTGGTGACAATTTGTAAAATAGGTCCCTTTGACCCCATCTAGCTCTTCCTCCAGATGTTAGTTCAGTAGCAGGAATACATGAGGAGGCTGGCTGCTGTGTGTCAGTGGCAGTCTCTTGGAATTCAAGTTGTTCTAGCCTCATGGCAGCTGAGTCCTGGGCTGGATTTGTTGCAGGCTGCAGCACTTCCATTATTGGACTGTTTACTGCACAAAAGGAGGTAATTTGCACAAAAGGAGGTAATTTGCCCTATCATTTCTAAACTAGCTCTTTGATAGATCAATCCAAAAACAAATCCACTGCCCTGTTCTCTTCCCATAGTCCTGTATCTTCCTCTGCTTCAAATATGTATTCAATTTCCCCTTAACTGATGCACCGGTCCATCCCTCAACCTCCCTGTAGCAAAGCATTCCATTATACAACAACCTTCTATGTAAGGATATTTCTGCTAGCCTCTCTCCTCACTCGCTTTGTGGCAGTTGTAAATGATGCTAGTCACTGACTCCCCAACCAGAGGATATAGTTTTCCCCCTGTTGACCTTATCAAAGCCTTTAATAATTATAAAAATCTCTATTAAAATATATCACACACAGGTTACCATAAAGGTAACCTATGTGTGGAGGCGGAAGACATGGGTATGGTTCTTAATGAATACTTTGGGCTGGATTTTGTCAATGGGGACGTGATGGAGGCGGGACTCCCACTTTTTGGGTTGTAGTCCCGCCTCCATCGACTTGTGGCCAACCCACTGTATTTTCCCTTGATTGACCTTGTTAAGCCTGCCCAGCGGGCTTAGCAGGCCAATCAAGGGTCCCTTGGATACAGGTGACGTCAGCCATTGAAATTTCATCTGTCAAGAGCTTTTGACAGATGAAATTTCAGCGTTTGACAGCTCTGTGAAGCTGTCAAACACTGACAATATGATTTCTAGCGTGAGTCCCTGTACTTAGACTCAGTTAGAAATCAGTCCAGCACAGAAAGCAGAGACTGCAGCTTTTGACAGCTCCGCGGCCATTCTGCTTTCTGTGCCGGTGAGATTTCTGACTCCCGAGACCTGAAGGGCTGACACCTGCAGGAGGAAGTTAAGGTAAGTAAAACTTTTTTCCACACTTTACACTTACCTTACACACTTACCTCTGCACACATGCACCCATCACTCACCTGCCCACCGGACATATCGACCCCTCCAACCCACGGTCCGCCTCACTGAAACGGCGTGGTTGGGACCTGTCGGGTAGCCCACACTTCAGGGCTAAAAATAGGGATTAGGCAACAAACTGCCTGTTAACTACCTGTTAACAGGCAGTTAATTGTCACTAATCCCCTTCCCGCCTCGGGGAGGCGGCTCCCAGCACAAGTCGGGTACCCGCCTCCTGTGAAACTGGCATGGAGGCGGGTTGGGGACCCCCGAATCTGCTATTTTCCCACCCCACACGCCTCCAAACCCGCCTCCATGGGCCGGTGAAAATTCTGCTCTTTGAGTCTGTTTTCACAGAAGAGAGGGACGATGCAGATATTGCAATCAGGGAGGAGGAGCGTGAAATATTAGATGAAATAAACATAGTGAAAGAGGAAGTATTAAGGGGTTTAGCATCTTTGAAAGTGGATAAATCCTCAGGCCCAGATGAAATGTATCCCAGACTGTTAAGAGAAGTAAGAGAGGAAATAGCAGAGGCTCTGACCATCATTTTCCAATCCTCTCTGGCTACAGGTGTGGTGCCAGAGGACTGCTAACGTGGTACTGTTGTTTAACAAGGGAGAAAGGGATAGACTGAGTAATTACAGGCCAGTCAGCCTAACCTCGGTGGTGGGAAAATTATTGGAAAAATTCTGAGGGACAGGATAAATCTTCATTTAGAAACACACGGATTAATCAGGGACAGTCAGCATGGATTTGTCAAGGGAAGGTCATGTCTGACTAACTTGATTTGAATTTTTTGAGGAGGCAACAAGGAGGGTCGATGAGGGTAGTGTGTTTGATGTAGTCTATATGGATTTTAGCAAGGCTTTTGATAAGGTCCCGCATGGCAGACTGGTCACGAAAGTAAAAGTCCATGGGATCCAAGGCAAAGTGGCAAGTTGGACCAAAATTGGCTCAGAGGCAAAGGGTAATGTTCGAAGGGTGTTTTTGTGACTGGAAGGCTGTTTCCAGTGGGGTTCCGCAGGGCTCAGTACTGGGTCCTCTGCTTTTTGTGGTATATATCAATGATTTGGACTTGAATGTAGGAAGTATGATTACAAAGTTTGCAGATGATACAAAAATTGGCCATGTGGTTGATAATGAAGAAGAAAGCTGCAGACCGCAGGAAGATATCAATGGACTAGTCAGGTGGGCAGAACAGTGGCAAATAGAATTCAATCTGGAGAAGTGTGAGGTAGTGCATTTGGGGAGGACTAACAAGGCAAGGGAATACACTGTAAATGGTAGGACACTGAGAAGTGCAGAGGATCAGAGGGACCTTGGAGTGCATGTCCATAGATCCCTGAAGGTAGCAGGATAGGTAGATAAGGTGGTTAAAAGGCATTTGGGATACTTGCCTTTATTAGCCGAGGCATAGAATATAAGAGCAGGGAGGTTATGCTTGAACTGTATAAAACACTAGTAGGCTGAGGTTGTTTTCTTTGGAACAGAGGAGGCTGAGGGGAGACCTAATTGAGGTGTATAAAATTATGAGGGGCCGAGATAGAATGGATAGGAAGGACCTATTTCCATTAGCAGAAGGGTCAATAACCAGGGGGCATAGATTTAAAGTAATTGGTTGGAGGTTTAGAGGGGAGTTGAGAAATTTATTTACCCAGAGGGTGGTGGGGGTCTGGAACTCACTGCCTGAAAGGGTGGTAGAGGCAGAGACCCTAATCACATTTAAAAAGTACTTGGATATGCACTTGAAGTGCCATAACCTACAAGGCTATATGGACCAAGTGCTGGAAAGTGGGATTAGGGTGGACAAGATGGGCCGGATGGCCTCCTTCTGTGCTGTAAATTTCTATGATTCTATAAATCACCTCCTACCAGTGTCATTGGGACAATGATGTTGTAAGATGCATGTGTTCACAGGAAAAAACAAGAGGTAAGAACTGAATTTTAAAAAATTGTAGAGTCAGCATGCTAAAACAGAGAGTTTGAATATTCTTAACTGTTTGCTTGCTGAAAAATACAGGTTTAATCAAGTAAAAATAAAAGCAGAGATTGCTTTGTGCCAAATGTCACATTATAAGGGAGGGAAGTAGGCTGTGAGATTGTTAGCTTAGGCTGCGTAAAAATAATGAGGCATTGTCCCAACTACAGGCAACTGAAAGTTAATGGAAGCAAATCCTGTAGCTATTAATTAGGCAGTTGTGGCCTTTTAAAAGTGTATTCCTCAGAATGTTCCCCAGAGTCCATGGACCGAAGTGCAAGTTCAGCACAATACAATTAGCCCAGTTAGAAATGCAATGAAAGTCAGTCAGACAGGACTTTCAACGTAGAGATTAGGGAAAATGTTGGTCATCAAATCACCAGAGAATGACATCCATTGCTGTGAAATTCCATAAATTCCATGCTTAACGAGGTAATTGTCCCACAAGTATTTAAAGTACATAAAGAAATGTAGACTGAGGAAGATGAGTTTATATTTTTGCCACTGATTACACTGGTGCATAAAGAGGGGACAGATCCACTCGACTCAAATCATTATAAATTCATCTCTCTCCCCGTTGTATACTGATTTTAGTCAACAGATTGAACAGACTCATAAAATCCTTAGATTTAAGATAATTGGCAACAAAAGACAGAAAGTTGTTATGATCTGGAATGCACTGCCTGAAAGGGTGGTGGAAGCGGATTCAGTAGTAATTTTCAAAAGGGAAGCGGATATAAACTAAAAAAGGAAAATAAATTGCAGGCTACGGGGAAAGAGCAGGGGAGTGGGATTAATTGGATAGCTCTTTCAAAGAGCTGGCACAGGCACAATGGGCCAAATGGCCTCCTTCTGTAAGATTCTATGAATATAGATATTAGAAGATATACAGACTGAATCATAACTGATGTTGCTACAACCAGGGAAGGAGCAAATTCCCTTGATGTGGATAAAGTCTTTGACTGAGTGGAACGGACATGTTTAGGACACAAGCTTCAGATATTTGGCACAAGCCTGGAAGTTCAAATCCATCACCACAAACCCTATGGTGTATCTCTGAACACTGGGAAACTGAAGTAAAATGCCCTCCGTCACCTCTGTTTGTTTGCTCTTTGCGCTTTCCACTTTGTTCAGGAACCACACTGACACTGAAGGCAGAGCCAGATTTTTTTTTTAAATTAGTTCCTGGGATGTTGGCGTCACTGGCAAGGCCAGCATTTATTGTCCATTCCTAATTGCCCTTAGGAAGGTGGTGGTGAGCTGCCTTCTTGAACCGCTGCAGTCCGTGTGGTGAAGGTACTCCACCAGATGATGCCCGAATCTCAACTCTATGCTGTTGAGGTAAAATCATTCCCAGACTAGTCTCACTCACTGCACAGTGTAACTACACGTTTAAGCGACAAGCAGAATAAGAGTGGTGCTGGGGCGGCGGGGGTGGGGGAGAAAGAGTTCTGTGTAATTCCACAATATTGTTCTCGGTCCTTCTCCGCTCCAGTGGAAATTGTCTCCATTTCTCAAATCTCTCCTCATAATTGCAGCTTTCTATCCCTGGCATTATCCTGGTGAATCTATGCTCTATGCTGTAATGCTGTCATTGGCTTTAATATCCTTTCTATAATCGGGTGCTCAAAACTGCTCACAGTATTATTACTGTGACCTAACCATTGCCTTATACTTATTTCACTATGATTTCTTTACTTCTGCACACAATGCCACTAAGTATAAAAGCTAAATACTGTTGGCTTTTTTTTTTAATGGCTTTATCTACCTGCAATTGCACTTTCAGAGAATTACACATTTGTATTCTTGGGTCTGCAGGCTTTCTGTCACCTATATAGTCATTGAGAGAGCTGGCAGGAGGGTCCGGATGTTTTACCATCTTGAGAGAGAGCACCATCATCTGTCCTCATTCTAGCTATGCTCGTACTACTGGACAATGCTTCACCACGGCCACTGAGCAGCGTGACAGCAGTTCTAATGTTCCAATGACATCGGGGTTCTCGCTACCTGATTTCCAAGCTTGTTGGAGGATGTTTTCCTGTCATCTTGTGCAGTTAATGCATGCAGGAATAGATTCAGGTGGTTTGGGGGATGGTAAAGGACACCCTGCTGCATCATAATAAGGATTTCAAGTACTTGGAGCATGTGAGGAAGATAATTGTAGGTGGTCGATATACTTTGTGGAGTGCGTTAATGGAAGTCAGCGTGCGTTAATGGAAGTCTGAGTGATTTTTTTCTTATCTTGCCTGATCTAGTAAGGTCATTAAACTTCTTCCTGCTCTGTTTCCACATGTATGGACTGGTGATGTTGAATCTGGTGTCCTACTCCAATTACATTTGGGCAATTCTCCTTGGGGCCCTGCATCTGTCTTTGCCAAATATACCCACTCTTCTGTCTAAATTCTTCGAGTAGGAATTCTACAATCCTATCAGAAAGCCATGGTGCTATCTGCACTCCTTCCAGACATGTTCTCTTCCCCAAATGTTGCTTCACTGTCTTTTGCAAATGATGCAATGCCAGCCCCTTTAAACTTCTGCAAGCCTTTAAATCCTGCAGCAACACATGATCTCCTGCCCCTTTAAAGGGGATACCCTAATCAGAGGCATTTCTGGCAACTTGAGCTCACCCTTAATATTTGAATCAGGCTGACCTCAGAACTACAGCAGGGTCAGTGCACAGTATGTTGGCAGGTACGACTTGCCCAATTCAAAATCTAGGTTAATGGCCGCGGTTTCCACTTGTGAGCTCATCAATCCGTGATTTCCTCCCATTCATTTCAATGGACAGGAAATTTGTGGGCTGGGGAGCTCAGAAGTGCAAACCTCTAGCCACTGTCTCCTCACTGGATTATATTGATAACATTTTTGTTCAGTCACTTTGAAGCCAGAGGTTTTCGATTGAATATTTGCTGGAAAACGTTATGGTCCACGTTAACTACAAGTAAGTTTAATAAAAGGTTGAATCTAAATCACAGAAGAACTTCTGCTTGTGGGAAATGCACAGTAGATTGAGATGTGCGCACTGCACTTTGTAATTGTGTGCGGGTCAAAAATGCTCCTCCCTGGTTCAGCTCATGAATTGCTTACACACTCGAATTTTAAATCTAAGCATCCAATTCCAAACATCTGAAATGCAAACCTAGATATCTATTAGCATATACATTTTCAGGATGTTTGTGAAAGTACGTCTCTTCCCTTGTGATTTACATTATCACAGAAGATAGCAAACCAGGTGACTTTGCGTGTTTGTAAAGTCTTTTTTTATACTTATTTTAAAATTAGATATTCAGATAATTTACAGTTTAATTTGTTGGCATATTTAGACAGCTATGTTATTCAGGAAAGGAAAGCACCTCTTTCCTGTGAAACAAATATTATGTCTTTAACCTGTAAAATTACCATATGGTTAATAGACTGAAGTGTAACAGTAAAACAGGCCTTTATCACATTTATTTGTACCATGGATTTAAAGTCCATAATTTCAATTCATGGGTGGTTGGTTTTCGAATAACTAAAGAGAATGCTTTACTTGAAATATTTTGGATGCCGCTTAAATATACATCATTTAAATTAACTCTTTTCAGAATCTCAATTGATTTGCACTTAATTCGGTACAGATATTCTAGTTGTACAAATACACATTGGTTTAAAGTACTATGAGGGGAGATTGAGTAGGCTAGGCCTATATTCTCTAGAGTTTAGAAGAATGAGGTGATCTCATTGAAACATACAAAATTCTTACAGGGCTTGACAGGGTAGATGCAGGGAGGCTGTTTCCCCTGGCTGGGGAGTCTAGAACACGGGTCACAGTCTCAGAGTAAGGGGTCGGCCATTTAGGACTGAGCTGAGGAGAAATTTCTTCACCCAGAGGGTAGTGAATCTTTGGCATTCTCTACCCCAGAGGACTGTGGAGACTCAGTCGTCGAGTATATTCAAGACAGAGATCGATAGATTTTTTAATGTTAAGGGAATCGAGGGATATGGGGATAGTGCAGGAAAGTGGAGATGAGGGAGAAGATCAGCCATGATCTATTGAATGGTGGAGCAGGCTCGAAGGGCCGAATGGCCTACTCCTGCTCCTATTTCTTCTTATGTTCTTACATCCCATTTAAGTGCACGTGGTCACCCTTAATCAGCCTATTATCCCAAGGAAGCAAAATCTTTCGCACCTTTAAACTGAAAGCAATCACAGTTAACCATTGCAACATAAACAGAAAGCACTGGAAATACACAGCAGAGTGAAGAGGCAGATGAACATTTCGGGTGTAGACCCATTGCTCGATCCTGGCAGATCTGCTGTGTATTATCAACATTCTCTGGTTTTTATTGCAGATTTCTAGCATTTGCAATTATATCTTTTTCTTTTTACGGCATCTGAGGTGTTTAGACCCACAAGTGACAGCTCAGGTCAGAACACTGATTTGTTTTCTGATCAATCCAAGTGATTGAGAAAATTGAAAGCAAAATACTGCAGATGCTGGAAATCTGAAATAAAAACAGAAAATGCTGGAAACACTCAGCAGGTCAGGCAGCACCTGTGGAGAGAGGAAGGTCGGGTTATTGTTTCAGGTCGATGACGCAAGGTCATCATTTTGGTTTTTATTTCTGAGAAAATTGAAATTATTGAGTTGATGGAGACCCCTGAACAGAGAACCAGTTCCAAAAGCCCAGCCCAATCTCTAAATTCAGTTCACAAAACTCAGACCCCCCACCTTTGCAGTTTTAGTCTGCTATTACACTATCAGTATAGTCACAAAAACACTCTCTGTGCCTTGGGAAGGATTCTTTTAACACAAACACTCTAAATTTAATTAGCGTTCAAAATGCCCCTATCTAAAATTAGAGTGCTAAATGTTTAAAGTGCTGATGAATGAGATGTATGTTGTTAATGTAGAATAACCCGCTGGTGGTGCGTTCAACAACTGACTGGCACTTCAGAAGTGCTGCTGTTTGCAGTGTAGAAATCGTTTCACCTGCCCTAAGGCAGTTTCAGCTGACTGATGGAGAAGGTAACAGCAGACTGAAGGTGCTTTTACTTTGCAGCATATTTGTCCTGGATTCTGGGAAAGCCAAACCTACTGCTAAGTTTTTTGCGATTTTTACCTTTTGGGTTCAGCATCTCGGACCACTCCAGTAGACAAGCCCTTGCCCAGATTGTGCCTTTATATGCCCATTATCTAAATAATTTGTAGCAAGTCCAGAGATCCAACAGAAAATCCTTGTTCGATAGCAGAATACTGCGGATGTTGGAAAATTGAAACAACAACAGAAAATGCTGGAAAAACTCAGCAGGCCAGGCAACATCCGTGGAGAGAGAAACAGAGTCAACGTTTCAGGTCGAAACCCTTCGTCAGAACTGAGAAAAAAGCAGGAAATGAAGCAAATAAAAAAGCAAGGGGGAGGGAGGGGGGAGGAATAAAAGAACAAAAGGGGGGGGTCTATGGTAAGTAGAGACATTCAGAGATGCTCAAGAAAATCCTTGTTACTGTATTTCACTTTACTGGTTATATCACATGCCCTCATGTAACCTTTCTCAACTTTGGATGGGAGTGAAATAAGTACTTCACCAGAAGCTGCTAATCAAGCTTAATAAACAGTAAATGAGTAAGTCAGCAGAAGTAATGACACCCTGCAGATTTACAGTTGTTACAGGCTTAACTGTCCAACTAATGCCCTGATACATTATAGATAAAAATGCTTTAGTTCAGTTCACACTTCCCTCCCTGTGTTGCTGCCCTCTGCGTAAACATTCCATCTCCACCGGCCAGTTAGGGAAATGGAAAGCGGACATCCATTTTCCAAATTGGCGCCTCGAATGGGAGTTCAATTTTTTTCATTTTTTTTAAAAAATACCCAGTCGCAGCCTTGGAAAACACCTTGAGCCAGCCCAGTGCATCATCCGTGCTCATGTCATGTTGCAATTTTATATCACAATGAAAGCACGCTGAAATGCATTTAGAAAGTCATCATTGGAGGTCAGAGTACCAGAGAGCCAAGAAAAATCAGTCTCTGTTGCCATCAGTTGAACGGAGGTTGGTAAATTTATATTTGCTCATGTTGTTGACCGCATGATACCTGCACGTCAGGAGTTGATGGTAGAACAATAATGAAAAATGCGCTTGAAACTGCAAAAGTGGATCCTTGATTTTGTGATCTGAAGTTGTGAGGGTGCTAGGCTCTGCTCTTCTGAATTATTTTCTGTTCAGTGGTTCTGCTCATCATTTCACTGAGCTCAAGACACCTGGAGCAACATTAGGGCTAAGCTTTTTGTCTGTTTTGGGCTGCTCAGGGGCTGCACGTGTATACAAAGGCGTTGCAAATTTGCATACGTCTCAAGTTGCTTATGCTAACAGATCTTGGTGTTCTGATTTATGATTTAACCATCAGAGAAACAAAAGCATTAGGACCAACCTTTTCCAAACTTCAGGCACATGAATTTCAAACTGAGTGGGGGCGGGGGGAACCAAACGCAAATCAAATTAATTTGCCTGGGCTTTAGGGGCTGGATTGGCAGGGTTTGCAAGGCACATATGGACCATAGGCCATAGTTTTGACACCCAGGGTTAAATGTACATCCCACTTGAATGTGACTTTTTAGCTGGCAAAAATATTGTGCATTTAAGTGAGCTTCGGTGTATATTCAAGATGTATGAGTAATGGTATCAGCGCATTGGAGATGGTGACTGTAAAAGACCAGCCAAATGTTTTGAATGAGGGCAGTACATTTCAAATGATTCATTGGGTAGATTATTACATTTTCTAAATGTGCAGTGTCTCCAGCCATTCTGGTAAAAGTATCCCTGCTGTACTTGATTTCTGTATGGTTCCTACAAGCAAGCAGTTTTGCACAGTGTTATTATGTTATTTCTTCAAATTAGCATGCCACGATTCAGTATGATTACATAAGTTTTAACTGGTGGAAAAAATATGACCTACTTTCCTTTACAATAAATTCTTCTAAATATTTTAACATCTGATGTGATTTATAATTTAATATTTTGATTATATTTTATCTATGTAATGCTTTCCATAAGGAAGATTTTGTGATGGCAGATCCCACTTCACTACAGTGCATAATAACTTACTCAATGGTTTAGGTTTATTTGTCAACAGCACTGTTCAGCTGCAGTAAATACATTTTAGTCTCGTCCTTGCTATGAATGTGCTATTGCAAAAGTGTTCTTTCTGCAGTGTTCCTTTGTGAGGTGGATAATTGGTAAGGCCAGTGCACGTTTGATTAAGCAAGAAGAATGAGCAGAGTTATTAGTTGGTTGTGAACTATATTCCTTTATTTTCATCTTCTAGTAGTGAAGAAGCTGCTTTATTAAATTGTCTATTGATCAGTATCATAATTATGATGAATTGCAGCTTGCAAAAAATAGACCAATATACTCACTGATGTTTCATCCTCAGTATTGAAGAAAGGCGAAAATGAAAATATGTTCATTAAAGATTATATTTGGTAACTTTAACTTTCTGGTCCCTTAAACCTTGAAATTTGAATAAAATAGACCTGAACAATAATTTTTAGAAGCCAAGCCAATTAAAACACTTTTTTTTTTCTCAACTTAGAGATCCTAGTTTGATATTTTTCCACAGATAGCCTTTCAAATGTCAACATCGAAAACTGCAGAGGGTTTCGTTTTTCTTAAAATGGCGAGAATGTTGACAGTGTTGTAAATACATCTGTTGGAGGAAGATGAAAATGCAGCACAGACAGCAGCTACTGCCTGCCTTTCCAGATTAATAAATAAAACCGCCTAATTTTTTTTCCAGAGACAACATGAAACATCTCCGTAACGTCAGACAAAGGATTTATTTGATGGCAGTTTAAGCCAAGAAAATGATACTGTCTATTCCACTTAAGTGATTATCTGTTAAGTGCATAACATTGCATGAAACCAAATCTCCCTGCCCATTTGTGTGTGGACTTCTGTTCATTGTTCAGCAGTAAGACTCTGCTTATTTAAGTTGCTGTTCTTCAGTTCATGTGCACAGTACATCGCTACGTTGTGTTGCTCAATTCTCACCTGTACAAATGTTACTTTGTTCATTTGTTCAGTGACATATTATAAACAGTCTACTTTCATCGAGCAAGGTGAAATTTTAATTGAATTGAATTCTGATATTGTTAAAAGAAGCTGCAGCTCTTCAATAAACAATTTTATTTTCCTCCTGTCCAAGATTTTGCCCAGGTCACGCGGCAGCAGCTGGCTGAGAAGACAGGTGGGTAACCTGCCTTTGGTCTCTCAGCCAAGATCTGCCAATGCTGCTCTTAAGTGTCTTTTAGGAGTAGAATGTGCCCAGGGTGATTTGCCCACTCATTTCTTTTTCTCCTCCCGATGAGAAAATACCTAGCTTCCACTCACTGTCTTCTCCCAATTAGCATGCCTGAGATCAGCAATTTTCCTCTGGGGGTACTGCAATCTTGAAGTCTGTATTCCACTGTTAGCTGGTACAGCTCACTGGTGGTGGCACCATGGCTCTCCCACATTATCTGAGCATGCACTTCTCTTTTGTGCTGAGACAAGTGAACATAATAATGGGAATCCAGTCATATACCTAACAGAAATGCACCATTACACCTTGAGTGACTTTTAATGTTTGATAGATCTTATTTACTGGTCAGTATTGTAGACAAATATTGCACAAGTATTGCCTGACAAATGATATAAATTGGCATCCGTGCTTAGTTTTAAATAAAGGAATTTGTAGAATATTTATATATTCTACTATATACTTAACAAAACGCTTTCTCTCAAATATAATTGCATTCTGCTTTTTGTTCACTGTCACTGTATTAACCCTATCCTTTCCAGACATATAAATGGTGAACCCTTGATTTAATTAGCTTAAATTACATTCTAAAAGCAAAATAGGTGAAAATGCAGGAAAGATCTGCAGAAAAAGTAATTGAGAGTTCCAATAGTTGCATCTGATATAATGAAGTATAATTTCTGGAATGATCCTGAATTTAGAAAAGATAAATAGATTTTTTTTTCCCTTTCTCATGGGCATCACTTGTCCCCACACAATGCCGTAATCCCCTTAAGATAGGTGGAGATAATGTGGCATACTTATACTCCATGTCCTTCAGGTGAGAAGGAGATGGTGAACAGGATTATCTCTATGGGAAAGATTTGCCTCCACATTATCTTCATTAAGCTGCAGCCAAAAGGCCAAATAATGTCTAATGAAAAATGAGTGTGAGGGTGTAGGAGAAATGTATTGGGATTTATGTTTGTGTCTAAGCTTTGTTTTGTCTAATTTGGCTCTGAGTCACACTACATAAACCAGCTCGAAATTAAAAATCCAATAATGTTTGGCCATTATCAGGAGTTCAGTGCAACACTCATTGAAGTATCATTTAGCTCTTCAGCAATATCAAGGACTGAAAAGGACACAGCTGAATATATTACTAACCATTACATTATTTTATTACTACTAGTACTACCACTGTAACACCGATAAAGAAAATACAATTAGCAATATAATCACAAAGTGGACAACTTGGTTGAAGAATTAAAACATCACAGCTTTATCTCAATTTAACATGCAACTCAGTTCAGAATGGAAATATCACAGCCTTATCTTTTGTAATATACATAGCATAATAAATCACAGTCATATACTTCCAGTTGAAATCTATAGTGTTAGCCTAAGATTACACAACATTTTTGTTTGGGTAGTAGTTTAATTGCTATATTGAGACCTTCCGCCTTCCTCTGCAGTTCCTCTGATCCTGTCTGTAGGGTAACATTTTGATGAGTTGCCTGTATTTTTCTTCTTTCCTGGATGGTCCGCTCCTTCTTTTCGGTTTCTCGAACTACCACCTTGCACATAATTAAACGGATGCACTACATTTTCTTATGCTCCTAGAACCTAAGTTACTGAGTTAACTACTGCATGAATATTTTGCATTATTTAATTCTACCTCTATGTAAATATTCTTTACATGACTCTTTTCACTCTTTTTCATCCTTGCTCAAACTCTTTTCTGAAGCAATCAGGAAATTAAGGCAAAAACTCTTTCCTTTAAGTACTTAGAGTAACACAAACTTTTTCACGGTGTGACAAAATGAAAGGTCTGAAGGAGCTCCATCTTTTCTGTTACATTTCTCCCGGAAGGCATTGCGTCCTAGCACACCAGTCACCCTCCAGTACATAGCCCAAGTGACCATACTTTATGCGTGAGCCTGTACAGTGAATGTTGACCGGCTGTTTGATCAAGAGGGACTTCACAGCTGAGCCTAATCATGTCCTCTTCCAATGTCCACATTTGCGCACTTTTCACCAGGGGGCTCAAAAGCAGTAATCCTGGATGATCTTGTGCTCATTTGCCAATGGGTATTGAAGCCAAATATAGAGCTTGTTCTGCCACTCTAAGAATCTGGGACTTTCCAATCTGTGTGACTCAATTACATGTTGGCTTTCCCAGCTGAGCCATTGAGGAGGGGGGTTGGGCCTAAAGGAGTTCCATTATGTTCTGTAAAGTTCTACTGTGTTGTTCAATCTAACGCAACCTGTTTATCTTACTGGTACAAGGCGTTTAAAATTTAAGGAGGATTATCTGAAGAAATTTTTTTTTTGGGGGGGAAAAAACACACCGATTGTACCCTTTTTTTGAGTGCATATCTAGGTTTACCTTTCTACTGTCTTAACATTTGCAAATTACAATACAGGTCAAACAACAGAAGATGGACGACAGTTACCAGGTATCGTACATACTTACCAGCTGTAGCAATGAAGAGATTGTAGCTTGCACTAATTTTGGAATCCATTACAACAGGGCTGCAGCAAGGGGCTTTGGCTTCCCCTCTCCCCCTCTATTTGGCTCAACCATGGCTATCGCACACTTGTTTCAACACTATCTTCTAACTTAGCTTTAGGCCCTGCTGCTTTGTGCTGTCACAGGGGAGCTTGCTAACAGTCTTCTGATGATTATTACGCAATGAGTAGTGCAGACAATAGCTCTCATGCCTGGTCTCGCTATGCCATCACATCTATTTGTGTGTTTTGTGATGACGACTGTGTTGACTAACATAGCTCCTGTTAATTCTACATGTTTCATGTTATTTATTTAATCCATTCAAGAGATAAATTTGTCCTTTCTTGCAGGACCGTTCGCCTGTGAAATTGTATGCTCTTCATGTATTATGTGAATTCTGATGCTTATCGTGTTTTTGTTTTGCTTTTATAAAGTAAAATGATGTGTTTTGAACAAAAGTCATATTAATCCATTTCATTTTTTCTTTCCCCATTTTATCTATTTCTTTTTCCTTTGATCCATTACTACAAAGTAGAATCTCCCCAGCCTCCTTCCCATGCTGTTCCCTCCCAGCCCCTGTCTACTTCAGGTACAGATGGTGCAGCAGGTGCAAATGCCACTGATAGTACAAATGCCAGCTTAGTCAATGGTATGTTGAGAACACCTGGCTTTTTATTATTTATTTTGATGGATTTCTCATGCTCCACCTGTTCTAAGCCTTATCTTCAAACTGCACAGATGTTTTTGTATGCATGTGATTAGTGTACACGTTGGGGAAAATATAGTAACCACTAAGGCTTGCCACGACAATTCAATTGTTAGCAACAGTACTCCAGGCATTTTGGAATATTTCAAGATGGAATGTCACGAAGAGTCGAGGAGTACTGCTGTAGTTAGTCTGTTGGATAAAAGCAATAGACACAGCCAAAGATTTGATTGTATCAGTCGCTTTTTTGTGATTGTCCCAAAAGTATTGAAAAGCGATCCTCTAAGGCTCGAAGGATCGTTGTACTGTCAGTGACTGGCTCCTTCTGAGGAGTTTCACTTGGCATGGCAGCTCTAAAACATTGTTGAGGTAATTTCATCTTCTCATTCACACTAATTGATCCCTAGGGATGTCATGTTTCAGCGACAATAAGAGGCTTTTAAAAGATTACACATATAACTAGCCTCTCTCCATTTTTTTTTGACTGATAAACAACCACCCCTTTACAGACTGGCTTCTATTAACGCGTCAGTGCCTATTTTGCGAATATGTGCGACTAGCAGTGAACCTTGCCTGGGGCGCATGCGGAAAACCACCCCAGTAGTGTAAGAAATCTAACGGAAGTGTTGCAGATTTTCAGTAGGTGATTGGTTATTATGCTTTTCACATAATGTAATAGCCATCAAAGAGGAATGACATAATCTAAACGCTCAAATTTAAAATAGTAGAATACTTATATTGTTGCAAGGCTATTTGTGCATGTTCTGTAACATTCTATGAGCGCCCTGGATTCATAATCTCGTCCAACAATGTCTCAAGTGGGTTATAAACAGTCATGTACAAATGCAATGGTCTATTAATTATGCCATTAAAATGTTGACATACTAGAATTTTGGGACACTTTTTAAAAGTTTTGAAATTGCATAAGATTTATTTCAGTTTGATGGTGAGATTTACACTATCTCCCCTACTTTCTCATCTTTACTGCGGAGGTGATTGCTATATGCAATCCTGAGAAAACTGAGAAAAATGTGGGATCCCAGGCCACTGCTAATAGAATCACAAGAGTAACCTGGGGCAGGATTTCTATGATTTTACGTCCCTTAGCAGTATGGGGAACATAGATGCAAACCTGTGACCTAACCTTCCATGGTGCCTTACATTGCTACTGCAGCCTGCTATGACCAAGTGCCACTGTTTCCGTCTTATACGTAGCTCATTTCTGTGGAGGGTGTTTAATAATCACCAGTGCTAGCTGAAATCAGTCCTTTGCTATTACTAGGCCCCATCCCCAGAGCAGATATGCATTATCAGATCACAAATAGTCCGACATGCCACCACATTTAGTAAAGGTAATTCGGTGGTTCACAGACCCTCTTTCATGGCATAAGACAATGTACAGGGAAATTTTCGCATGCCTGAGGTTCTTGCTTTCCTTTTGTAGTACCAAAGATTGACTGGGTAAATGGAATGGTCTGGTTCTATGATGTCACCAACCACTTTTTCGTTTTTTGGCCAATTTTTGATGATGTTGTAAAAAGACCCAAAAAAATTGATTTGGCTTCACTCAGGGCATAATGGCAGTTTATACTATACTGAGTGATTAAGTATTCCAAGGAAGAGGATCTTGCAAGGGCTTAGATCCTGGGTCCCATAGCTGCCTCGCTTTACGCTGCCAGCGAACTTGCTTCCAGCAGGATCTCCATTGACTGATTCATTTGAAGTGACTGTTCCATTTTGTTTAACTCCATTGACTACAATTCAGAGCCTCTGAAGTGAAAACTATATTACCTACCACAAAACAAATGCTAGAGTTAATTTAAAAAAAAAAAAAATTGAAAGCTGAGAAAAATACAGGAAATTGTTTTTGTGCAGGTTTATTTTACATATGCACAACAGCAATATTAATATCTAACTTTATATTTACAGAGATTGTCCAATTATAACACTGACCACACACAAAAGTGCACACAACATATTTGAGTGTTTTGTTTTATTCTGGGTATCCTGAATCCACCTGAAAATGAAGATTTGGAGCGTCAAATCCATCATTACAAAACATCTGACAGTTTTGTCTTAAGCTTGTGCATTGTTGGGTTAAGTTTCTGTTGGACAGCATGCATGTCTTGTATGGTGCATGCATTTTACATTATATTTTTGTCTCATGCTTTTCTAGTCTCGTAATAGTGTGAGGTATCACTGATCTTTGTTAGCTGAGATAATGTTGAGATCTGGACTGTTTCTGTTCAGGTGGTTGAATGTTTCACATATTTCAAAGTGCATTACTGGTATAACACCGCATCCCTTTTATAAATTTTTTCAGATTCACTTCACACAGCATTACTTTTAAGATAACTGAAATTAGAAATTTATTTGGAGGAACAATTTCAGTGTAATTTCCAGTTATGGTAACAGAATGAACAGTTCTTAGCGTTCATATTAACATGGATCTATTTAATTGTGCATGTCTGAGTGTATTTGAAAGGTAATATAGTACATCAATACATACACGGACTCAAAATGCAAGCATTTTAATGATAAGAGTAAGAGGATAATGACTCAGAGTTGACGTCATTAGTGCACTATGGATGTGTGTCGGGAACGGTACGTAACCATATTGCTTATAATTCGCACTTTTGTATGGAACACTAAAAAGACATTGACCATAACCACTTGCCTGCAGAACTCATTTTCAGAGTGTGCACTTAATGTTTTATAGTCAGTGTAGGTAATTCTATGAAATGCATACGACAGATGTGAGGCTAAATTAAAATTGCTCTCTTAATACCTGCTACTGAAGCCAGTGATAAGCTGAATCTTTCAAAATGGGGATTTGCATGCTTGCCCATCGGCTGTTTGTTCATCCAAATATTATTAGTTCTGTGCAGTTTTTAAGTCTTCACTTTGCTTTTTGTAAAACATCGATACAAGCAGAGAGGTTCACAAATATCAATTGCTTTCTAATGAGCGGTGAACATGCACAGAGCAAATCTGACATTTTGTCACGAGGGCAGCAATATACCCCCCCGCCCCCCACTGATTTTTCCCTGAAAACATAGACACCAATATCACAACATTTAGATGGGAATAAAATACCATCTCATTCACCATACTTTAATATTCGACTCAGCAGTTCTTGAAACTTATTTCACATCATTTGGCTTTGACATTAGTCAGCGCAAACTGATGTAGTTTCATGGAGGTTACAGAAACAGATTGCAACTTGGAAAATCAAAAAAGGACAATTAGTGCAGTTGGTTTAAGGCACCAGACAAAGGAACTGTGGCTCCTGGAGATGTTGGTTCAAATCAAGCTTAGAATTGGTCTTCTAATCTGTAATAAAGTTGAGACCACAGCCAAATAAATTCACTTTAGCAATATAGATGAAATAAAGTACTGCATTCTCCTCACAGCAATAAATGCAAACTAACTTGAGATTATTTTACAGCTGACCAAAATTTCAATATTTGGAAGAGGCGATCTATTCACACTTATTTATGGGGCTATCTCAGAACTGGATATGAGTGAACCGTTAATTAAGTTGTTGAAACCCATGACTTTGATGCATGCAATTTCTCAGAGGAAACCAGGTTAAAATAAGACTAAGACTAAAGTAAAACTAAAATAGTGAACCTGGCTACCAAGAATGTACTGTGCAAAAACACTCCTGTCCATTTGAATTTCCTTTAGAGATGGTAGACATCTTCTTTTCCCCCCCAACAATTCTGTTTTTCAAAATGCCAAAATAATACCCCAAACAACCACAGTTAGCGCTATAATATTCATTTTAATATCTGTATACCATACAATCTCAACATTATCATTTTATTTGTATATATATAGAGCAGTTCTATTTACTGACAACCACTTTTCTTTAAGGAGTGATAAACCTTTTCACCTATGCGCATGAAATGGTAATTAGATTAAACACTTAGACTTTGGTATATAGATTTTCATTATATCAAGGTTCATGGTGTACTGTAACCAGATACTCCTGAGTAATGTGTACAGATATATTTGCAAATATGATCCTTGAACTTGTGAATCTTTTTGTAGCTAAATAGACTGCTCTTCAATCAGTTACAGATTTTGTGACCATTAAAAACTGTTAAGATTTGTCTATTGTGTCGACCATTTTTTTTTATTTTTGGTTGCAATGTAACGCTATGTGTTGTCTCTGTTGTGACTCTTCACTGTTTGTTTCTGTTTTGTTTGTTGTGCTTTTCCATCATAGGCAAAATGCAGGATGGGAATATGGAGAACAGCCAGAATAAAGGTAACAGTTCTTCTCGACAGTCAGACAATCTCTCTGTGTATTTTATACTGACATTGATGTCATTCAATTAAGATGTTCTCTTCTCTAGTTTTCTGAAGAGCTGACCCGTTATTTACTAACTCCTTCCGATTCTTTTCATACAGGAATGCTTATTTTTTATTTATATTTCAAATAAATGTGGAAATGCAGTCTCCTGCATCTCTGATTTTGTGAAGGATCTTCTAGTTTTTTTAAATTCTAAAATGCTTTCTAGCTCCACTGTCTATCATTTAATTCATGTCCAACCTTATTATAGCCTGTTTTGACAGATGTCTCAATATTGTAAATATTTTGAAATTTTCCATAAATATAGCTTTACAAATACAAATACTTTTGCTTTGAATCAGTTTTTGGGTTGAGTACAAGTATGGTGACTAGCTATATTCTTAAAGACTGAATAAAGGGATGCTATATAATGCAGTATTGCTAAGAACAGTACAACCAAATACCTTATTGATACTTGATAGATGTTTAATCATCCATTAAAGATTTGCAAACAGTCATCAATATTGTCGAGTAGAATTTTGGTCGAAAACATTTGAAAGGAGAGTATAAAAATCAGATCTAATAATGTTAGTTGTCAAAGAATCTTAACTGCAATGGGTTTACTTGTGAAATGGTTTTAGATTTATGTCTACTATTTTGCAAATGATGGATTGTTGATCTTACCCAGGTTGTCAGGATGAAGTGCAGAGTGGAAGTCAGGTGCATCCCACAGAGACAGATGAGAAATAAGGTTGAGTCAACCCCCTCCACCCTCCTGCATCCTTTAACCAATGACTCATGCAATAAACAGAGGACAAGGCGTAGGCCCTTTGCCTGTCCTTTTGGGAATAGCATTTGAGGACGGAGCAATTGAAAGAGGAGAGAAAGAGAGAAACCTGTAAATACATTTTACAAGAAAAAAATTGGACAAACATACATATATTTGTAAAAGAATGGTTTTGGCTGGGTTTCTGTTGAAAATAGCTAAATGCTAAAACCTGCTGAAGAAACTATGTCAAATGGTATCAGCTATTAAGTGCATTGTAAATTCCGACTGTTAAAGAAAGACTTGTCTTTTGTTAGCAACGTGGCGTAAATGTACATGCTAAATGTGAGACCGCACAGAATAATCTGTTCCTTTTATTACACATTCAAGGTCAAATACAGTCCGTTGCACAGCAGAATTAAACCACCATCTTTATTTAGTACGTGACCCCATTTTTGATTAACTATATCTTTACCCCTTTAAGCACTGATAGAAGAACACATTAGATTAAATCCATTGGAGGAGATTTTAACTCCCTCCGCGCAGGTGAAACGTAGAGGTATTTAACTTAATGCCAATCTCCTGCTCCGCTTCTATTTTTCCTGGTAACTTCTGCTGAGGTGCCCACCTGAATTAGATGGGAGCCTCATTAATCTATGGAAGTCGGGATCCTATGACATACATAAGACACCGATGCATTCTTAACGGTCTGTAGGTCGGGAGGTGTGCTGCAGACACTCCACCCAATAAAAAGAAGAGCCCAAAAAGGTACGTTTTAAAATTATTCTTGCAAGACCAGGTGAAGCACTCTTACTTATCTGGGCTCCACAAGAATTAAGTGGGCTGCTGCCACCACCCCCGCGCTTTCCCCCATCCCCATCCCTACCTTCCTGCCGGTCGGGTCAGTCTTTAGGCCGCTGGAGCTGGTGAGCAGCAGCAGGCGGCACCCATTTGGTGCCCGCAGCTCGACAGCAGCTTGCGAACAAGGCCCGGTCCTCAAAATGGAGCAGGCTTCCCGCTGGCAGGATCGGGTATCCGGCCAGCGCACTCCTCTGGTTAGTTGCCCGATAATTAAAATTTACCTCATTAACATAATATTACAAACAGATTAATTGAGCAAATATTGAACAGTAAGAGATCCTATAGCTCTGTATTTGTCTGTAGTTTTATTTCCAAAAGTTACCATTGGAGATTTGGAGGAAAATCGTCTCTTACACAGCACAGAAAAAAAAAATGATTTTTGAAAGCTTTCGAAGGTCTTCAGCACTCCGATGACTACTAAAGGATACCAAATATTTGTGTTCAAATTATTTTTGACTACCTTTCTTTAATTTGTTTAAATTTAGCCAAGAAACAAGATGGTGCAGCTGCCATGGAAATGCAGCCTCTCAAGAGTGCGGAAGGTGGCGATGGAGATGACAAGGAGAAGAAGAAGGGGGGCTCGCAAAAGAAAGAAAAGTCTGTGTTGCAGGGCAAGCTCACCAAACTGGCGGTGCAGATAGGGAAAGCGGGTGAGCTGATTGCTAATTCAGGGAACAATTAATCTTGACCAAGTGAAATTGGAAAAACCATGCTGCTAATAGACCACAGTCGGTGCTAATCCAATGCCCTTTCAGGGAATCTACAGGCAATTTAACTTTTTCAAGTAACCGGTTCTAAAACTATGTTGGCTACCAGGGAATTTCACGCTGCCAATGGTGTGATATCTCTGGTGCTGTATGAAAAATTGTGATGCAGTTTTTGTGAAGCTACCTTGTGTGGTCAAAAAATTTATAAAAATGATTTTTTTATGAACCATCAGCAATCATACCATTGTGCTATGTATTTACATTTAAAATCATATATCAGTCGATTTACCAAGAAAATAATACCTTCCAAAAACAAAAATTAATACAGATAAATAACTGAACAACACCAACAAATGACATTCATTTATTCATGCCACACAAATCCTCAAAAGTCTGTGGATATGCAGTGGAGCAATAGTAAGTTTGCTCACTGCCTGAAAGGGTGGTAGAGGCAGAAATGATACTTGGATGTGCACTTGAAGTGCCGTGGCCTACAAGGCTACGGACCAAGAGCTGGAAAATGGGATTAGGCAGGATAGCTTTTTTTTTGGCTAGCACAGGCACGATGGGCTGAATGGCTTCCTTTGTTGTAAACCTCTATGATTCAAACAGACTGGTCTTTGTACATTTAAAAAAAATCATAAATTACTATTTTAAAAATGATAATTTTAGTTTCACATGGCGTAGTAATAACAATAAAACCTGATTTTCTGGCGTTGTGCATGTCGCTATATAAATGCAAGTTCATTATTTTATTTCACAGACATAAAATGGAATTTCTTTTCACAGACATAAAATAGAATTTTTTTCAACGTAACAATATTTCAATCAGTCAGAACAAACATCTGAACTTAAAATAAATGTTATATCATGAAATAAATTAACAGGATATAGAGGGAATGGATCCTCTCTAATAGGGGAATCAAGAACAAGATAAAATTATCATAGATTATGGCACTAAAGTGAATGCAGAAAAAACTTCTTAACAGAAAAGAGTGCAAGAATGTGGAACACACAAGTGTTTAAAGAGAGATAGATACATACGTATTAGGAAGAACGGGTATTAAGGAAAAGAAGAGTATTAAGGATATGGCAAAAAAGATAGGGAATAGGGGTTAGAAATATAGACTAACAAAATTATGAAGCAGACATGATGAATAGAATGACCTACTTCCATTCCTTTGTTTCTAAATTTATATGCTGATTGATGAGCCAATTCTTAAGCTAAATTCTAATGTTCACTTTTTCATTGGCTTTGCTTTTGAAAGATGAAAAATATCAGAAACCCGAAGTATTGGAATTTGACCATTTGCATTCCATCAGAGGTAGAAGCCCTAACATTCTGGAGTAGAATTTCCATGGGGGTTGTCCTGATCGTCTGCTGTAACTTCGACAGAAGATCCACAACCACTCCCAGAGAAATAGCGTAAACAGGATTGACGCCATTTCTCCGAAGTTTCCACAGTGCCCAAAACTACACAGAACCCTCTAATTGTTGTCTAACCAATATTCTGTTTAAATTCACCATCACTTCATTACCCTTGTGCTCTATGCCCATATTTAGAAAACCTAAAATTCTCTTGGCCTTGTTACGGTTGTATCTACTGGCACCCATACTTTCAGGGAACTGTTTATTTGACCCATAGGTTTCTCTGTTCGCCCACATTCTTCAGTGTATTTACATTAAGTGATTAACTCCCAGTACTTGTTTTTATTCTCCCAGAATATATTACCTCACACTTACCTACATTAAATAGCATTTGCCACCTGCCTGCACTTCCTGAAGTATTTTACAGTCCTTCTCACTGTTTGCTAAACCTCCTACTTTTGTGTGTCTAAACTTCCCTGTTAAAACGTTAAATATGAAGCAAACAGCTGTTATAACACTGTGACTTAGTTTTTTTTTTAATTGGATTTTTTTTATAGGATTGGTGATGTCGGCAATCACAGTTATTATTCTTGTGTTATACTTTGCCATCGATACTTTTGTGATTCAAAAGCTGCAGTGGATGCCTGAATGCACACCGGTCTACATCCAGTTCTTTGTTAAATTCTTCATTATTGGTGTCACTGTACTTGTTGTGGCCGTCCCAGAGGGTCTCCCACTTGCTGTCACCATCTCCCTTGCCTACTCTGTGAAGGTATGAATATGTTCACTTATACTGTTCTATTAGTTTCACAGAAAAACATTACAGACCACTTTCCTCCATAATGGGTTTCCAAAAAAAAATCCATCATTTCTGGCGGTGTCAAGTTGCATTTTAGAGTTTTTGTATCTCCGTCCAAACATTATGTTTCAACTGTGTAAGTTATACTATCAGTAAAGTACCTCTGGTGTTAAAACAACTTTGATTTGATTAGCTTTGGCAATGTACAAGTGAGGTGTTATTTATGTTGTCCATATTGAAATACATAAATAATATGACTGAGTGAGGTCCTGCAAAGGAAATTGAGGAAATGGTTAGAGATATGTTGTAAGCTTTTTAAAGATGTAAAATTTTGCAATTTGGGATACTTCCAGTGCTGACTTATGATCATGTAAAGCTGAATGGGGAAACAGGCTCTGCAGTATAGTTGGAGAGGTTGTGCCACGAAGGAACAATAGAGTTGTGTTGAAAGCTGGAATGGTTTTCTGGAGAAGACACATTAGATAGATTTCAACTCCAGGCAAGGAAGAGCTGGGTAGCGGGCCAAACGCCTGCCAGTTCTTGATGGTCCATTTCGATGGCTGGGCTTCATTATCATGCTGATGGTAAGCTGCACATCTCAAATGGGCATCCTGCTGCAGCACACTGACTCTGGGCCGAGCAGTAGAGAGACTGACAGAGCCGGTAGGCAGGTGCACTTGGGAGGGGAGGGACGATAAGCGGAGGGGGGGAAGCCTGGGGTGGCAGCAGCCCACATTAGTCTTGTGGAGCCCAGAACAGCACTCCTGGTCCCACAGAAGTAATAATTTACTTACATTTTTGGGGCCTCTTCATCTTCATCCAGTTCAACTGGGCAGAGTGTGCACAGCTCACGCCCTGTCCAGTTGTCCCTCTAAATCAGTGTTGACCAATTCGTTGGCCACTAGCCACATGTGACTAATTATGAATCCAGGTATGACAAATTGCATGTTTTATTGGTAAATAAAAATGAGTGATAGACTCTATCACCGGGCATGTGATCTCAATGCTTATATTCACACGGCGTATGCATGTGAAAGTTAACCTTTTTGTTTGTTTTGTTGGTAAGGTGAAAACCAGAGTGTGCGAGCATCTTTTGATCATTGTGAGCGCTTTACTTCCTTGGTTACTGAATGGTAATAGATGTTTGTTAAGTAAATGCACACAGGTGAAGTACATTTGCCTATATCGAGTAAGTATATGTGAAGCATTTTCTACTAAAATTAGTGCATGTGGCTAAAATGGTGTCACCCCAGCCACATCTGTGGCTAGTCAACAATTTCTGTTGGACAACACTGATCTCAATCGAATCAGGGTCCTATGTACATCATAGCATCCTAATTTGCATATAGTAATGAGGCTTCCACCTTAGCTGCCCAGTGGAAAGCCCCAGTAAATGTGGCGGTGGAGGAGGAATGGTGTGGTAAGTGGTGCACAGCAATTTTACTCTGCCACTGCCCTATTTCCGCTGGATGGACCGAGATAAATTCGGCCCTAAACTGTTTGGTAAGACTGGAGGATTCATCTGAGTAAACAAGCTGGAAAACTAATGTGGATTTTGTAAATCACAGTTGGCTACGCTTGCATGCATCAACAACCTGACCCACAGCAAACTTATGGCCTTGTAGACCAACAAAAATGCCAGTCTGTAAATCTGCCATTCAATTAAATGCCTCTCATTGTGGCAAACTGATTGCACAGAGCTAGCCCTGCGCATATGTGCTTCTCACATAAATTTGGGTCTCAGTATTTTGTATCAGAGCATCACAGGCTATTGGGAGCAGAGCCCAACAATAAACATAAATGGGAGGAAACTGGTGCATATTCGTCCCTTTTTCCAAAAGTGCAACAACAAAAAACGGCAAAGTAAAGTTCCCTGAGAACTCATTCTCTTTGGCCCTCTGAGAAAATACTGAGCGGGGTTATGCTGCATTCATTTTGCAGCACTGAAGCAGCTGTAAGGAAGTGCACAACTTTTGGGGAAATAAAGTGATGCTGCTATCTCCAGAGGCTCCAAGGCCTATCCAATGAGATGAGTTAATCAGTGCCTCCAGAGGCAGTGCAACCCCCCAATACGAATGCTACTGTTGGGGGGAGATAGACGAGCATCTCTTTTTGATTGAGCTCTCAGTGCTGGGTATTAATTTTACATTGAACTAAGAAAAGGAGAGCCACCTATTGAAAAAGCTAGAAGTTTAAAGAATATCAAATGATTGAAACAAGCAGTTAAAACTGACTGACCCATCCACTGGGAGAGCTTGATTCAAACCTCAGATTTAGTTAATATTTATACTCTGACTTCCACCAGAAAGGGAATGTTTTATTCTGTAGAGGTCATCAGTTGTAGCAATGAAGAATTGAGATGCCAAACCAAGAGGAGGAAGGGAAGAACATCAGGGATTTCACCCCAGGTCATACTTCAGCTACCACTCTCTCTGTCAGCTCCAGAGCTGTGGTTTGATGATGGCTGTAGAGATGTACCTGCTCGTTCTCTCAGCCAGGGAATCAGGCGGCTTATCAAGAGAAGAAAATGGGGATAAAATATATAAATCACAATTATTCAGTCTTCAAAAAGATTATAATGTCTGTGTTATAAAGAATATCTTCAAACATTCTAACATTGCTAAGCAGTTACTTACTGTTGTATTGTGCCTCCTTTGACCAGAAAATGATGAAGGACAACAATCTAGTGAGACATTTGGATGCCTGTGAAACCATGGGTAATGCGACAGCAATCTGCTCTGACAAAACAGGCACTTTGACAACAAACCGAATGACAGTTGTGCAGGCTTATGTTGGTGAGGCCCACTATAAAGAAGTCCCAGACCCCGATGCCCTCTCATCGAAAGCACTGGATATGCTTGTTAATGCAATATCCCTCAACAGTGCTTACACTTCCAAAATACTGGTAAGTTTTTCTTTCTCATTAGTGTGTTAATTACTGTGCTTGTCCTTTAGCAGCAGGGTTGTTCCCAGGTTGCAAATTGACTAGTGGACAGGGCTGCTTAATGTGGTGGATAATGTCAGCAAATTCAAGAGGGAGAGATATATTGCAGAGGAAGCAATTGATGTACGTAAGAGATAAAGAAGTGTATGGTATTTTGTGAACTTTTGTGCTGACGAGAAGGACTGCAACAGTCTCTTTGGTCCTGTGTGTTCCTATTGTTACGTGGATTTCAAAACATATGGCTCATTAGTCGCTCTATTTACAGTAACATTCAAATGTAAAAATAACCCTTGCCATATTTTACTTTTAATGAATAAAATTGTTCAATTCCAAAACTCTGTATGAGACTCATATTTTTATAATTATCAAGAATTTTCAAGAGATCCAATGTCGTGTTTAATGACCCATTATGATATTGTCCACAGTGTTGCTGGCTTTTCCTCTTCTTTCAGGTTTATAATGGTTTACAGCAAATAACTTGACAATGATTTCAAAGTCTTCATTCAATTTATTGAGCTTCAATTGTTACTTGTTTGCTCTTGCCCTTTAGTATTTTAAATTTATGGGTCATTTACCTGGCCTGTAGCTGTTAATATTCCTGAATTCCTTCTGGTCAAAAACCATGCGGTGGTAATGTTAAAAAAAAAAAGAACTTTAACAGGCAGTCTGCAAGCAGCCAGGATCACTTACCTCACGCAACAGCTACATGATTGAGCTCACAGCATGCTACAATGTGCTACAGTTTACATCATAGAATATCATACTTCCTTAACTTAGACATGGTTCGATATCTTTTCATACCTTAGTTCCCTTTTGGTAGCTTCCATTGGTATCTGCAAGATCAAGTAATCGACTCTCCTCATTGTCTGATGACTGTATGATCGAATCCAGTTGTTGGCATCCTCTTCGAACTTGGACAAGGTCCAGAAGGATTGTTCAGGTTGTGTTCCTCAGTCCAACTGTGAGTGTCTTAGGAATACATAGAAGTTACACCACAGAAACAGGCCATTCAGCCCTACCAGTCCATGGTGGCGTTTGCCCTCCATGCGAGTAAATAATTCTAATCAGATTTACCCAACCCATCCCCATATCCATTCAACCCCTTTTCCTTTATCTACCTATCCAATCTAATCTTAAATGCTTGCATAGTTTCTGCCTCAACCACGAACCTTGGAAGTGAATTCCACAGCTGTACAATTCTCTGTGCGAAGAAGTTTTTCCTGTTCTCTTTCTCTTCACTCCCCCCCTAAAAGAAAATGCAGCACAACTATGAACAATACTCAAGGACCTTTAAACACGACATTGGATCTCTTGAAAATTTTTGATATTATAAAAAATATGAGTCTCTTAAAAGGCTTTGTTTGATTCTGATTATTTTAAGATTTGCATCGACATTGCTGCCGGATGTATTATGTACATCACAAATATTGTCCCATTTAATGTGGCATTATTCAAGATGAAGGGCTAATTTGTGTTTAAGAAATAGATATTGTCTGTCTTACATAATACTCTAGGAAAGCACTGAATGACATGATGTCATGGGGCATTCTAAGCCTCAAACTTAGGCCCCGTGATTCACTATCATAGTGAAGGTTTCAGTCTCTCACTACTGTGGATTTGCCTCTTGCTTACAACTTGCGACTTCTATTGTGACAAATACTGCTTTTATTTTCGATGAACTGGGGCTATTCTGAATGCAACCTAGATAAAGCTGGACTAGTTTATAAAATTTAGATAAAATTTGTGCAAATTAAAAGCTTGATTTGAATACTCAACCCAGGATGCATGCAAGTTGGTCATTTGTAATGCTGTTGTATTGATTGTCAACTGATTGGAAAACAAATTGAAGGAACTGGTTGCAGGTTCACTGAATCCACCAGCAGAGTAGTTATTAGCGATGGTTTATATAGATTTGACTGACACAAAATGGGTAATGACTTTGGTAGAACACTCCCAATTTAATTGTAGTAGATGATCAGTACCATCAAATTAGTCTCGTCTAAAATAGCAATACTAACTCTGCCTCTATGCAAATTAAAGTGGCATGGCATCAGAGGTGGAGGTGGCCAAAGAAGATGGCAACTGGTGAGCCAACTGCTTGCCTAGATCTTCCCCACTGTAGGGGTACGGAAGCATAGTGGTTATGTTACTGGACTAGTAATCCAGAGGCCTGGACTAATGATCCGAAGACATGAGTTAAAATCCCACCCCGGCAGCTGGGGAATTGAAATTCAATTAAATAAATAGCATCAGTAATGGTGACTATGTCGTTAAAATCCAGCTGGTTCACTAATGTCCTTTAGGGAAGGAAATCTACCGGTCTGGCCTATATGTGGCTCCAGACCCACAGCAATGTGGTTGACTCTTAACTGCCCTCTGAAATGGCCGAGCAAGTCACTCAGTTGTATTCAAGAAGGCGGCTCACCACCACCTTCTCAAGGGCAACTAGGGGATGGGCAATAAATGCTGGCCTTGCCGGCAACGCCCACATCCCATGAATAAATTTAAAAAAAAATAGCACCAGCATAATAGGTGCAAACAGGTTGCTGTAGAAATTGTCCCAGTTTTATTCCAAGATGTTGTAGGTGTGACCCCATTTCCATAAGGGGTAATCTAAACCTAACTCACCTGGTGCGAAAGGGAGTAAAGTCAGGTGGGTTAAGAGCCAACCCAATCCAGTTGGCTGCCCGTTTTACACCCCATCTGACTTTACTCTATATTGACTTTAGGTTAAAAATACCTCCTTGGTTTTGGAGCGCTACTGCCCGAAGCAGATCTCCAATATGATATTAGGTCCTTGTGTTCAAAGTGTCTTTAGTCATTTAAGTGCATGAATCTAAATACCGGGGAGCAACTTAGAAGAATGAGCTGTAAAAGTTTTTACCAAAAGCGGCAACTCTGAATTGGGAAGGGGGCGGGGCTTGCATTTTACAGGGTATGGAGTCTTGATATTCAGTGTCACGTTACAGATAAAATATTCTTTTTCAGTGAAATGAGTAAAATATAAGTCTTTATTTAAGTAAATTCAGCCATGTGGTTTTTCCCTGATGAGCATAATTTTAGATAAACAATCCAAAGGGAGCTGGACTAGTTCCTGGATGAGGTTGACTTTCAGTCACTGTTTTCCCCTGGAACTCGTTTTTTGATCGCCTTCAGGGGTCAGAGAGGAATTTTGCAGAATGAATTTCCCTGAATTGACCTCGGAGATATTAGAATCTGTTCTTTCGCCTCTCAGGAGATTACAAGGCTGCTGGTGGGTGAGAGCATCGAGGGGTCATGATGCTTAGTTGCAACATGACCTAAATGGGACAGGTTTGATGGAGCAGCTGGTCTTTTTCTGTCTGCCTTTTTCGCATGTTCGTGTAAGCAAAAAATAAAATGTTCTTGAAACACAGTGGAGCCGCTGTGGAATTTGAATCTGATAGTTCTATTTAACAGTTCTTTACACTGTTACCAAGAAGAAGCCACAAAACTGAAAACTAAACCATCTGTTGATTTGTGGGGGAAGGAAATTGGTCAACGTCAGTAGCGCAAAACCGATAACTAATTGGCCGTCCGTCTTACACCCGCGCTCGATTTTCTTTTCCATTGAATTTCATCCCATGGTGTCCTCATTCTATTTAGATTGCGAGCATTTCCCTTAAATATTCATCAACAGAAATGGAAAGCCTTTTAGGTCGCTCAACATCAGTAATAAATTACCTATTTAAATATTCTGTCAATTAATGACCACAGTATAAAATTTTGCGTGAGGACAAACAATAAATTGAACCAGGTCACATTATAAATTCAGTAACACTTGAGTGCTGATTCGCTGTAATATTATTATCCTCATGTCCCGATTATGCGCAGCCACCCATTAGCTTGAACATCATGCCCCTTTGTGGCCGTCAGTTAATCAAAATGCACCCTTTTCAGTGCAATCACGAGAGTTGGTCTACATTTACAGCATACAATTGAAGGGTAATACAAGAACAGTCTGCAAAAGTACAAATGCCAAAGCTGGATGGAAACCATTTTGTTCCATCTGCCTGACAAATTAGGAAAGGGAATTACTCTGCTGGAACCCAAAAATCATTAATACAGTCCTTTGTGATATCTTTCAAGGACAAACAATGAAATCTGCCTTCCTGGCTGAAATAGCACTTCAAAACCATGCTAACGTGCCAGTTCCCCTACACCGAGCCACCCTCTGTAAAGCTTTGTCTTACAAGAAATATTTGATAAAGGAACTGGTGCTGTTCTTCTTAAGACATGATTGTGCAAAGCAAATTGACAGTCTGAACTTGCAAGAATCGTGGAACTAAAAAGACTTCTTGCTGTGCAGTGAACAGAAGGAACTGAAAAGGCCAAGGGACCAAAACAGTGCTAGTGCCAGAATTGCAATTTAACACCTTTCTCATTAGGATCACCAAAAGAATATGTTTTTGAAAGCTTTCTGTAGCTGCTTCTTTCTCATCTTTATTTCAAAGCCATTTTGTTTGTGTTTGACTTGGATGCTGTTCATTGGATATGGTTGTATTGTGCAGCAAATGATAGTCAATAGAAATCATCTCATAGTCACGCTGTCCTGACCCTGGTAATATAGATGTGTGTGGCCTGTGCTGAAGTGAATTGAAGGCTGTGCGTGTGTTGGGTGTGAAGGATTGCGGTGTGCCATATGCTATTCTGGAATGGTTTCTACTTTCCCTGATGGGCAAATAGTTGAATTCTGATAATACGACCATCTGCCTATTTACACTTGGTGTTGATTACCAGGGGAATTGCAATTCTGGCCATTTCACTTCAAAGTACTAGAAGTCAAAATCAGAAGTTTAAAAAAAATAATAATAAACTGCTTGTAAACATACATTTTCACTATGCAATTTTGTTTCTTGGTTAAGTTCTTAATTAACTATTTAAAAGCAATACGAATATTTATATGGCTTTTAACCTTCCTTTAAAAAAAAATACATATTTTGGTTTCTTTTTGTGCTCATTCGGATGAAGGATGTCCTAAGAAATATAATATGTTTCCGCTCTTTGTGCCCAGTGCTCCTATCCTGCTGTTTCAGGCCAGGAACAGGAAAGCAAAAGCAAAATACTGCAGATGCCGGAAATCTGAAATAAAAACAGAAAATGCTGGGAATACTCAGCAGGTCAGGCAGCATCTGTGGAGAGAGAAACAGAGTTAACGTTTCAGGTCGATGACCTATCGTCAGAAGAGACTATTATGCTGCTTTGAGGATCCCCTCTGACGAAAGGTCATCGACCTGAAATGTTAACTCTGTGTTTCTCTCTCCACAGATGCTACCTGACATGGTACAGGAAAGATTAGTTACAGAATTAATCAACCCATGCTGTGCCCCCAGAATATGCCCTGAGTCCAACCTCATAAGAGCAACCCAATCTGTGTCAGGGCTACATGTCCATTACTTACACCAACTATTGGATAGCCTGAGTGAGTTCTAATTCACAGAGCTATCCAAACCCCGGTAATATCATCTTGATGTATTTTATGTCATCAACATTATGCTGCACATAGATAGTCGGAGAATATGATAATTCACTTACTCATGTCTTTGTGTTGCAGTTCCTCTCTGTCATTCCTCTTTCTCTATCTTTCTTTTTCTGTTCTGTACTGCTTCTCTCCCCTTAACTCTTCTTGTTTCTCTCTCTGTGTCTTTGTCTACTTTTCTCTGTCATTTTCTTGTCTTCTGTCCCTTCGGGTGGGAGATGCTAGGTAGTTTGGTGTGGTGTGTCATGGAAAGGTGCCACCAATGCCTGCAGGCTGCATTTGGGGGTCAAGGTTTCAGGGAAAATGTGGCCATCAGCAACTCGCTTCCTATCCCCTCCCCCGATCAGTTGTCCGAAGAGCAGACGTTACTAGCATAGGGTAAGGTAGAGAATATTATCTCTTGCCTGTCTCTGCTGTCTTTATCTACTCCTCTGATTCTATTTCTTTTTCGTCTCTTCTGCTTATCTCTCTCATTCTTCATTTTGCTCTCTCTTCTTTTTCTTTTTTCCTTTTAGGTGGTAGATGGTGAGTAGTATGGCACAGTGTGTGGGTGGAGGGGGGGGCAGGGGAAGGAGCCCCCAACTGCTGGTAGCTGCATTTGAGGTAGAGATTGTGGAGAAAATGTGGCCCTCAACAGCTCGTTCCACATCTCCTCCCCAATCATTCGTGCTTCCCCTTCCTCTTCATCTTGCTACTGTCCATTCCCCTTCATAACACCCTGTCACTCTTACCACGACCGCTACCTCTTCCCCTTTGAATTACCCACTCAATCTCTGTAACCTCCCCTCCCACTTGCATCACTGTCACCTCAAGCTTAACACATCTACTCTTCTCCACTCCCACTCGTGCTTCCCAAGGTTGAATACTGAAAGGCTAGAGCCCCTCTCGCCCTCAATCAGTTTCCATTCTCCTCTTTATCCTTTCCCTTCCTATTGGTTCCTCTCAGGGAGGTTTTGTTTTCTTTTAAATTCAACTTGAAGAAAACCTCAAATTAGAATAAGGAAAGAAAACTGTCTGCCCTTCTCTCTTCTTCTCTGCCTATCTCTCACTCTTCCCCCAATTTAATACATGCTTTAAAGTTTCTGCAACACCAAACAAAAGCTAATATAGGTATATCATGAGAGCACTGTCATTTTTCAATCCCTCTATCTTACAGGTGTTGCAAATTAGAACATGTGTCTCACGGGTGTACATGATTAGCATTGGCCTTCTCTAGCTATTAAAAACACATAGGTGATAGAATCAGTGGGCTTCAAAATTCAACTGGGGCTATTTTTTTAATTAAAGTAACATTAAATGAAAAAAGCACTCTCATCTCGTACCACCATTCTCGCTGACCCCACTCTCTCACCCATGTTTCTCTGAATTTTCTCTCTTTCTGGCTCTCTCATCCTTAGCTTAATACACTTTTTAAAATCTATAGAACAAAAAAAAAACTACAATATGTATGTAATCATAAAACTATCATTTATCTCTCCCACACAAACAAAAAGCTTTTCAAATATAAATATTTGATATAAAATTAACCTCAATAAAGCTTTAGAAATGTCTCTATTTCAAAATATTTGAAGGAAAGGTCTTGGGCAGGAAGTGAAGAAAAATATCCCACCAATACAGCATCCTTGAAAATTAGGGGCACTGCACAAGCTCAGACTGTACAATCCAAATTAAACAGAGTCACAGTTCCAGGCGAAAATATCAATTTTGAGCTTAAGCTTTTAGGAGAGCCCTTCAAATAAAAACTTTAATGAAAGAATTAAAAGATACAAAAGACAATTATAAAATAGCAGTTATTCTGTGTCATACGATGTTGACACCTTTAACATTGAATAGTCTCATTACAGCATTACCAACAGGAGTGACAGGTACTGTTTTTGAATGAAATGTGCACACTCCCAACTGATTAGGGGCATGTGGAGAGAACATTATCTTTCAGAAGATTCAACACTAGGAAAATATTAGTGTGAGATTTAGGAACAAATAGATTGAGGCAGGTTGCAAACCCATTCAACTATACTAGCAAATCTCCCAGGGCATGTTGTAAGTTATGTTGTTTTATGAGGAGAGAAACACTGTACCATGTAATGCACAATGAATTCTGCCAATGTGGAAATGTATGTAACCAGGCATGTCTCTTTCAGGTTACACAGTCTCAGTGCAGTAAGTAGACAAATCCTGATATCAGTTACAGGCTAATTGCTGGGAAATTCCTAGTAGATTTACTACTTGTAAATGCTTAGATGCTCCCCAAGCTCAGAAGACACGAGCATGAAATGTTAGGGGGAAAAATTGAGTCGCGCCCCCTTTGGGGCGCTAACTTCGCCGGGGCACTACCCCAAAAAATTAGCACCCCCGCTGCCGAAATTCATCGGTCGTGCCCCAAGAGGGAAGCGGGGCGCTACTGGAAGCGCCCCATCTCCCTCTTGGGGCAATGCGAGGGAATATCGCGACGCTACGTGCCGCAGCGACGCAGCGGTACTGCAGGCCATCCTCCCCTTCGTAAAGGGGAGGGGCCTTGCGCAGCACGACCTGGGGGCCAGCTGGGCCACCAGGGATCGGAGTGCCGGCAAAAGAGCCCGGCACTCGAGGAGTGCCGGGCTCATGGAGTGCAGCTGGCACTCCGCGGGGGGGGGATGCTCAGGAGGCCGAGGACGGCAATGGGGGCAGGTGCTGGCAGGCGGCCAGCAACAAAAATGGCCGCCCGGCACCTCACCTTTAATTAGTGCCGCGGGGCGCTAACGGTTACCACTGCCGCTAACCTCCCGCTGAATTTTGCGGGAGGCGTTGGTGGCGCCGGGCGCTAGTTGCTTGGCGCCCCGTTAGCGCCCTCTTAGGGCGCTAACGGGAGGTGCAAAGCAACCAAATTTTACCCCCATAGTCTTTAAAAGTGATGCATAAAGGGTAAAGTATGATGTAACATATAAATCTAGTTAATCATTTTTAAAGTGACATGCATCAAAATAGGTTGAATTTTGAAACCAGTATGAGTGATTACAACTCTGAATAAATGATGTTTTCATATTGGTAACCTGGATTTGTCAGCTGTGGCTCAGTGGTAGCACTCTCGCCTCTGAGTCAGAAGGTTGTGGGTTCAAGTCTCATTCAAGGAACTTGAGCACAAAACCTAGACTGACAATCCTGTGCAGTACTGAGATAATGCTGCACTGTTGGACGTGCCGTCTTTCGGATGGGACATAAAACTGAGGAACCGTCTGCCCTCTCAGGTGGATGTAAAAGATTCCATGGCACTATTTAAAAGAGCAGGGGAGTTCTCCTGGTGTCCTAGCCAACATGCATCCCTCAACCAACACCTAAAACAGATGATTTGGTCATTTCTTTTTCATTGCTGTTTGTGGGAGCTTGCTGTGCAAAAATTGGCTGCCGCGTTTCCTACAGTGACTACACTTCAAAAGCACTTCATTGGCTGTAAAGCGCTTTGGGTCGTCTTGAGGTTGTGAAATGCGCGATACAAATGCAAGTCTTTCTTTTATTTAAATCATTGATCTCAGAAAAATGGGGAACAGTGTTTCTTTTTTCTGTTGCTTCCTAAATATGGGAACAAAAGCTGTCCCTGGACTACTGCGGCATTATGAGAGCTGGTTGCAGAAATGTGAGACATCAGCAATAGTGTTCCCACCTCCAAGTGTTAACCCCTATCTTCTCTCACCCTTTTCAATCCCCTTCCCCAACTATACCTCCAGCTGACTTTCCACACAGAAAAAAATCCTGTGGTGTTGATGGCAGATGTGCATTGCTGTGTAATACTTGACAGGTGACCAAGAAGTGGGTCCAGCGAGGTGGCAGGTAACTGATGAGCATGTCCCCTCCCTTGAACCAAATCTCAATGGTGCCACCAGAGGATGAAAGAATCCAAAAATCTAATGATAGCTAACTTTATTACTATCAGCAGCTAAAAGATTAGTGGCACTACCTCTGGTTACCATTAGCCACGATGAGTGTTACTTTGTTATATGGACAGACATTGTACAGGATTCTGTGGAGCAGCTGGTACTGCTTATAACTGTAGTATTTTCTATTTCAGTAATAATCCTTTTATAGGTATTTTTTAAAAATTCTTTTAATTAATTTTTGAGATATGGGCGTCACTGGAAAGACCGACATTTATTGCCCATCCCTCGTTGCCTTTGCAATGATGGTGGGTGGTGAGCCTTCTCCTTGAACCGATGCAGTCCATGTGGTAAAGGGATTCCCACAGTGCTGTTTGGCAGGGAGTTCCAGGATTTTGACACAGTGACAATAAAGGAACAGCGATTTCCAAGTCAGGATGATGTGTGACTTGGAGGGGAAGTTGGAGGTCATGATGTTCCCATGCACCTGCTGCCCTTGTCTTCTCGGTGGCGGAGGTTGCGGGCTTGGGAGGTGCTATTGAGAAGAAGCCTTGGTGAGTTGCTGCAATGCATCCTGTAGATAGTACACACTGCAGCCACAATACGCTGGTGGTGGGTGTTTAAAGTGGATGGGCTGCTGATCAAGTGGACTGCTTTGTCCTGGATGGCGTCAAGCTTCTTGAGTGTTGTTGCAACCGCACCCATCCAGGCGATGTAGAGTATTCCAACACACTTCTGACTGGTGCCTTGTTGGTGGCGGAGAGGCTTTGTGCACAGCAGAATCTTATAAGGAATGACCCATTCTACCGAAATAAGTATCATATTTCCTGTATCAGAAGGCTAGGAAATGAGTCATCTAATTTAATTCTCATGATTTCCAATAAGTCACCTGCAGGTAGGATGATTTTGAAATGAGATATTAATCTAGTTGAAAAAGACACCTGGCTTCTTGAAATTAATATTCATGTAAAGCTGAATTACTGTCAAGTAGAGTAATTTACAATTCAGCTTGTTCTACATTCTGGAATATTGCTTGGTGTGCCTACTTCTCATTGGGGTGTGATTGGCAGACAAACTACAGTGCAGTTGTCTCTCAGTTTTATGAAGTGATTCAATGTAAATGCAGGTTGAAGTTCAAGGTTAAGAGTTAAGACTGCAATAATGGGTAACCGTCAACCTAAAATTTACCTAAATAATCTGGAGTAAGTTACAATACCGAGGGTCTTGTTGTATATCCTATACAGAATCTCTGCAATCTTCCAGTGTGAAAGGTGAAATTTTATTAGTTTAATTAGATTCATTACACACAATTAAAACTGGAAATATTCCAGCTGTTTTGTACATATCAACTGTATGTTATCCAAATACAAAGCGTGTAAACACACAGCAGGTACACCGGCATCTGGAAAGGGAAACGCTAGGTTTATATTTCAGAATTGATAGAGGACAATGGGACAACTGCTTTATAGGTCTGACCAAAACAAAGTGGAGGAGAGAACAACAGGTAAAGGATATGAGCCAGGCATGTTAACTACTAGTACAAAGAGGGAGCTAATAGGTTTAATAGCCTGCAAACAGATTCTTTTCAAAAAGGTGCAGCATATCGAAAAGTGTTAGATGATAAATACAGGTCACTGGTGAGGCTGTGAAAAGGCGTTGGGAAGACAAAAAGTGAGTAAAACATCATCAAAATGGAGGTGAACAGTAAGTAAATGGTAGTAACTGCCAAGAAAATGGAAGAGACAGCTAAAGTCTGAAGTTGCTGAAGTCCGTGTTCCCACTAGAAGGCTGAAGAATGCCAAAGACTAAGATGAAATGCTGCTCTTGAAGTTTGCATTGAGCTCGATTAGAATAGTGCAGATGGTTATAAATGGAAAGGTCAGAGTGAGAATGAGAGAGTTAGCTGAAGTGGAGAGCACATAGAGGTCAGGATCATGCTTCAGGACATGTTTGGCAAAGTGCTAAGCCAATCTGCATTTAAAATTTTCTTTGCAGAGAAGGCTGCACTTGCTATGTTAACAGGCAATAGGTTGTGAGACAGATTGGAAACCTGTCTTATTTCTGGGCATAAGAATCTATACATCCTATATATTTTTGTTAAGAACTTGTAGCCTGCCAGTATTGTCATACGTTCTTTGATAGAGTTTTTCTCCTGTCTTATTTTTCTGTCCTGGGAGAAGGTGCTGGAACCCACAATTGACTTTTTTTAATGTATTCATTCATGGCATGTGGGCATTGCTGGCAATGCCAGCATTTATTGCCCATCCCTAGTTGCTCTTGAGAAGGTGGTGGGGAGCCGCCGCCTTGAACCGCGGCAGTCTTTGTGGTGAGGGTGCTCCCACAGTGCTGTTAGGGAGGGAGTTCCAGGATTTTGACCAAACGACGGTATACTTCCAAGTCAGGATGGTGTGTGACTTGGAGGGGTACTTGGAGGTGGTGGTGTTCCCATGCGCCTGCTGCCCTTGTCCTTCTAGGTGGTAGAGGTCGCAGGTTTTTGGAGGTGCTGCCGAAGAAGCCTTGGCGAGTTGCTGCAGTGCATCTTGTAGATGGTACACACTGCAGCCACGGTGCGCCAGTGGTGGAGAGAGTGAATGTTTAAGGTGGTGGATGGGGTGCCAATCAAGTGGGCTGCTTTGTCCTGGATGGTGTTGAGCTTCGAGTCTTGTTGGAGCTGCACTCATCCAGGCAAGTGGAGAGTATTCCATCACACTCCTTACTTGTGCCTTGTAGATGGTGGAAAGGCTTTGGGGAGTCAGGAGGTGAGACACTCGCTGCAGAATACCTAGCCTCTGACCTGCTCTTTTTGCCACAGTATTTATGTGGCTGGTCCAGTTTAAGTTTCTGGTCCATGGTGACCCCCAGGATGTTGATGGTGGGGAATTCAGCGATGGTAATGCCGTTGAATGTCAAGGGGCAGTGGTTAGACTCTCTCTTGTTGGAGATTGTCATTGCCTGGCACTTGTGTGGCGCGAATGTTACCTGCCACTTATCAGCCCAAGCCTGAATGTCGTCCAGGTCTTGTTGCATGTGGGCATAGACTGCTTCATTATCTGACGAGTTGCAAATGGCACTGAACACTGTGCAGTCATCAGCGAACATCCCCATTTCTGACCTTATGATGGAGGGAAGGTCATTGATGAAGCAGCTGAAGATGGTTGGGCCTCGGACACTGCCCTGAGGAACTCCTGCAGCGATGTCCTGGGGCTGAGATGATTGACCTCCAACCACCACAACCATCTTACTTTGTGCTTGGTATGACTTCAGCCAGTGGAGGGTTCCCCCCCCCCACCCCCACTGATTCCGATTGACTTTAGTTTTACTGGGGCTCCTTGATGCCACACTCCGTCAAATGCTGCCTTGATATCAAGGGCAGTCACTCTCACCTCACCTCTGGAATTCAGCTGCTTTGTCCATGTTTGGACCAAGGCTGTAATGAGGTTGGGAGCCGAGTGGTCTTGACGGAACCCAAACTGGGCATCAGTGAGCAGGTTATTGGTGAGTAAGTGTCGCTTGATAGCACTGTCGACGACACCTTCCATCATTTTGCTGATGATTGAGAGCAGACTGATGGGGCGGTAATTGGCCAGATTGGATTTAAGAACATAAGAAGAACATAAGAAATAGGAGCAGGAGTAGGCCAATCGGCCCCTCGAGCCTGCTCCGCCATTCAATAAGATCATGGCTGATCTGATCCTAACCTCAAATCTAAAGAACACAAGAGTAGAAGCAGGACCCGGCCACTCAGCCCCAGGGCCCGCTCCGCCACCCACAGGGCCTTGACCGATCCGAACTCAGCCTCATGTCCAATTTCCTGCCCGCTCCCCGTAACCCCTAATTCCCTTTACTTCTAGGAAACTATCTATTTCTGTTTTAAATTTATTTATAAGATTTGTGCTGCTTTTTGTGGACAGGACATACCTGGGCAGTTTTCCACATTGTCGGATAGATGCCAGTGTTGTAGCTGTACTGGAACAGCTTGGCTAGAGGCAAGACTAGTTCTGGATCACAAGTTTTCCGCACGATAGCCGGGATGTTGTCGGGGCCCATAGCCTTTGCTGTATCCAGTGCGCTCAGCCGTTTCTTGATATCACGTGGAGTGAATCTAATTGGCTGATCACTGACTTCTGTGATGGTGGGGACCTCAGGAGTAGGCCGATATGAATCATCCACTCGGCACTTCTGGCTGAAGATGGTTGCAAACGCTTCAGCCTTGTCTTTTTCACTCACGTGCTGGGCTCCACCATCATTGAGGATAGAGATATTAATAGAGCCTCCTCCTCCTGTTAGTTGTTGAATGACCCACTACCATTCACGACTGGCAGGACTTTGATCTGATCCGTTGATTGTGGGATCGCTAAGCCCTATCTATAGCATGCTGATTCCGCTTTTTAGCATGTATGTAGTCCTGTGTTGCAGCTTCCCCAGGTTGGCACCTCATTTTTAGGTACGCCTGGTGCTGCTCCTGGCATGCTCTTCTACACTCCTTATTGAACCAGGGTTTGTCCCCTGGCTTGATGGTAATGGTAGAGTGAGGGATATGCCAGGCCATGAGGTTACAGATTGTGGTGGAATACAATTCTGCTGCTGCTGATGGCCCACAGCGCCTCATGGATGCTCAATTTTGAGCTGCTAGATCTGTTCTGAATCTGTCCCATCTAGCATGGTGGTAGTGCCACACAACACGAGGGAGGGTGTCCTCAGTGTGAAGACGGGTCTTCATCTCCACAATGACTGTGCGGTGGTCACTGCTACCAATGCTGACATGGACAGATACATCTGTGACAGGTAGATTGGTGAGGACGAGGTCAAGTAGGTTTTTCCCTTGTGTTGGTTCTCTCACCACCTGTCGCAGGCCCAGACTGGCAGCTATGTCCTTCAGGACTCGGCCAGCTCGGTCAGTAGTGGTACTACAGCGATTGAAGTCCCCCACCCAGAGTACATTCTGTGCCCTTGCTACTCTGTGCTTCTTCCAAGTGTGTTCAACATGGAGGAGTACTGATTCATCAGCTGAGGGAGGTTGGTAGGTGGTAATCAGCAGGAGGATTCCTTGCCCATACTTGACCTGAAGCCATCAGACTTCATGGGGTCCGGAGTTAATATTGAGGACTCCCAGGGCCACTCCTTCCCGACTATACCACTGTGCCTGTGGGACAGGACATACCGAGGGATGGAGGAGTTTGGGACATTGGCTGAAAGGTATGATTCTGTGAGTATGACTATGTCAGGCTGTTGCTTGACGAGTCTATGTGACAGCTCCCAATTTTGGCACAAGATGCTGGTGAGGAGGACTTTACAGGGTCGACTGGGCTGGGTGTGCCGGTGCCAAGGTCGATCCGTCTGGTTTTATTATTGTTTGTTACAACCGAGTGCTTACTTGGCCATTTCAGAGGGCAGTTATGAGTCAACTGTGGGTTTTGTAAGGGTTTGGAAAACCGTGTCTCTCAGAGACGGTGCTGGTGTGAGGTTAGGCCTTCGTTGCCTAATACTATTGCTTGCTCTGGTCTCCGGCCAGCCTTTTTGCAATAAGCACCTGTGAGTGGTTCGACCCACTCGCCCTTACGGTTCTAACACTGGACTTAGGTGCAGGGAGCAGTAATGCAGAGAAAACTCAAATAGACCCGGTTGAATAGTACGAAATGGAAATCTTTATTACATAGCGTCCAAAATCATGAAGTACATGTCATAGGCGCAAATTAACGAGAGTACAAGTATACATACATTCATAAAGCTTGGTCTATGGAAATGAAGAACGCACGGCACATCGTAAAAAGGGGAACACATTATACTTTAACCTTAATAAAACCACCCTCCCTTAACAATACCTACACTACGTCTAGATTTGTAGGATCGGGAAACATGCTCACCACTCGTGTTACTTCGGAGAATTTTAAAGTGAGGCACTCGGCTCGTTTCGCTGCAGCGCCTGACTGTCACGTGTTTGGAAGGGTCTCTGTACCCCACTTGTTTATTTTCGCTGCTGCGACAAGCAGGCCAGACTCCCTGTTGTCATGAAGAACTCGACAGAACTCGGAAACGTTCAAAGAAGAGTCTTCCTGTGCTCGACACCGGTTGTCGGTAGACTTCAATGAAAAGTTCTTTATTTATATTTTTTGGGCGCGGTCGGGGTTTACTGACCATGGCGGCATGTGGATTCTTCTCCTTTTCTTCTCGTCTCGTCTCGTCTCTTCGGGCCTCCGGGTCCAGACACCGTTTACCGACACTCGGGATGGTGCACCCTGTTACTTGCCCTTGTCGGGGCGGCTCGTTCCGATTGCGCTGCACCCAACACTCGAATAACCGACCAGTACGGCTAAGAGTCAAGAGTCAGCAAAGTCCAGAGAGAAAATCAAGAGCTCACCAGTCAAGCGAGTCCATGAAGCGGCAAGCGAAATAAGAGATCGATGGACATTTGTTCACTATAGTTATAGTGCTGTGTTCCCTTATCTCCCGCTCAAATCTTAATGTTTGTCCTTTGTGTAATATTGGCGCACAAAACTCCCAGCATGGGGCGATTCTTCTCTTTAACGGGTTTCGGTAGCACCTGAAACTGGCCAACTACCCGTTAATGTTTTCCCCATTGTTGACCCAGCCAGGATTGTATGAATCGTCCCCCTGACTGGTTTTGGGGGCCCCCGAATACTTGCTTAATCACCCGTCAATGTCTCTCTCATTGTAGAGCCGTGGGGGTATTTGTGTATTGATGTGTCTGGATGGGCCTTTGATTGCCCAGTACAATGGTCCTTACTTGTGCATGGAAAACGATTCCAGCACTTATATCTTTGCTATTGTCACAAATGCAAACAGGTTGCATCCTGTCTTTATCAGTGTTTATCGAGTATGATCCAATCTTATATTGAATGTTTATTCGACGCCATCTTGTCTGCCCACTGTATTTCTGGAAGCTTCTGCCACGATGCGCGGCGGCCATTTTACAGGCTTCTGTGTCCTTTATTATCAGGACAGCATTTCGTTTAATAAAACTGATCAAACGAATCTGCTTCTCTTATGTTATTTGAATCGCGATAATTGCGAAACTTTACAGTTTGGAGCCGCATATAGGACGTAAAGACAGCAGATTTCTTTCCCTAAAGGACATTAGTGAACCAGATGGGTTTTTACGATAATCCGGTAGTTTCATGGTCACCATTACTGATATATAGCTTTTTATTCCAGTTTTATTTAATTAACTGAATTTAAATTCCCCAGCTGCCGAGGTGGGATTTGAACTCACGTCTCTGGATCATTAGTCCAGGCCTCTGAATTACCAGTCCAATAACATTACCACTATGCTACCGTTCCCTACAGATTGTACAGATTGCTTATAGGCAATCTCCAAAATAGCTTCATTGTTTAAGCAGATCCATAACTTGTTTCGGACTGCGCTAGTCACATGGCCTAACAAATGGTCGTAGATGCCAATGTCTCTCGTGTGATAGAAATAATTAATTCTGGCCATGTATAAGCTCGGGTCTGGTTGCAGAAGACAAACGGTTATTCATATTGACCATTCTATTTGAGAGAAGACTGACCCGTTGCGGCAGTGTTGCCTTCTTTTAGAGGTATGGAAGTTGAATCAGGAAATCTGATGGGCTGTGAACTCTTACTTTGATTGACAGTTTTGATTAATTGTGAAGGCACCAATGTTTTCTTCCTTTTTGTATCACCATGACATCAAAAGGGAAGAAAGGCTTCTAAACTAGCCGTGTGCCCCATGTTCTTTTGTTCCTTCTTGCTGTGCTGATACAGGCTGGAGGCATTTGGATGACTCAGTCACGAAAAAGCTTTTCATCAAGGACACACAGTCCAACGTGTAAAAGTATTGAAGAGAACTGCTAAAGGGGGGTTTGACTTGGAAGACATTCTGTGAGTTAATTGAAGTATTGTAATCCAGATAAATCCGCAGTCTTTTTGACTTTGCTTCTGTTTAATATTATTTTATAGTTAACTTGATGCATAGTTTTCAGCCCGAGTTATTTGGGTGGCTGATTTTCGGTCTGGTGGCATAAAACCAGCAGAAGGTGGGCGGGGCGAGAGACATGGCCACCCGTGTGAGTAGGAGGGGGGACACTTCCAATTTTCTGGGTTTGCCCTCATTTGCATAACTCAAGCGCGCTGTCAGCAAGAAGTGTGCTTATGATAAGCAGCTCCCTGATTTGGGGTTGGGAAATTGGGTGCAATTTCTTAAGGGCCTGCAGCACCTTAAAGGGTCTGACAAAAGTATGAAGCAACCCTGTAGAGCTGAAGGAGGATTTCTGGGGGCAGGCAGAGAACCAGCAGGGCCCCGAGGTTTTCAGATTTGGCCACAGAGAGCTAGTGGAGCAACTTCTCCCCTGCTCCCTTTAAATGCCATTGGAATACTCGGTTATCTGTGCTCTTCTACTGCCCATTGGCAGGATAGGCGCACCAACGTCAGTGTTCTCGCTCAGGCCAACATCCCCAGCATCGAAGCTTTGACCACGCTCGATCAGCTCCGATGGACGGGCCACATCGTCCGCATGCCCGATACGAGACTCCCAAAGCAAGCGCTCTACTCGGAGCTCCGACACGGCAAGAGAGCCCCAGGTGGGCAGAGGAAACGCTTCAATGACACCCTCAAAGCCTCCTTGAAAAAAGTGCAACATCCCCACCGACACCTGGGAATCCCTGGTCCAAGACCGCACAAAGTGGAGGAGAAGCATCCGGGGAAGGCGCCGAACACCTCGAGTCTCTTCGCCGGGAGCAAGCGGAAGCCAAGCGCAAACAGCGCATGTCAACCCAAGCACCCCACCCAACTGCCCCTTCAACCACTGTCTGCCCCACCTGTGACAGAGACTGTAGGTCCCGCATTGGACTCATCAGTCACCTGAGAACTCATTTTTAGTGTGGAAGCAAGTCATCCTCGGATCCGAGGGACTGCCTAAGAAGGAAGATGGTTAGTGGGTGGGACCTGGCAGTGGTGTTACTGGGGCAGAAAGTTCGAATGTCACATGACCCTGGTTTACATATATTTCTGAGGCTCCCACCTTGTTCAGACGGCAGCACTGTGTACCACAGGTACCTGCAAACCTGCCCCATCCCCGCAGAAAATTGAGCAGCTCTGGAAACTACGCTAAGTGGACGACCAAATTCTAGTCCATTTTTTAACTGCTGTTGGCCCATTTTTAGGGTACTGAAGCAAGCAAGACCGGCTCCATGGTCTGTTAATGTGCCCATTTTTGTAAAGATTAAGGAGGATAAATTCGGTGGCGTCCCCTTTGGGGCGCTAACTTGCACCCTGAAAAAGTTAGTGCCCCTGCGCCGTAAATTCAGTGGTAGCACCCCAAGCAGGAGGCGGGGTACTACTGGAAGCGCTCCCCCTCCTGGTGGCGCTACCAGTGAATATCGCGGTGCTACGTGAAACAGCGTCACACGCGTCGGCACATAGCGCCGCAGTATTGCAGATCTCCCTCCCCTGATTAAACGGGAGGGGCCGAGTGCTGCATGCACCAGGGCCCTGCTGGACCACCGGGGAGCGGGCCTCCTGCTGAATTTTGCTGGAGGCGTTAATGCTGCCGCGCCCGAGCACTCGGAGATTTGCGCCCCCCGGGGGCGCTAACAGGAGGCACAAAGCAACCGAATTTTGCCCCCTAAGAGTTGCTGTTTCCAATGTCAGGTCGATGGTACACAGGTTCATTGTTCACCTGCGGCAATCGACGTCCTAGATACTTAGCATACAAGGTTCAGATTCAGCTCATATGCTTGCCTGTCGAAATTGATTATTGATGGAGGAAGAAGTATGAGTTAAAAGGTATCAGAAGTGAACCTGAATCATAACGGGCTGTTCTGTCACCCACAGTCAACAGATGCTGATGTTAATTAGGCAATTGTGAAACCGTTTCTCACACAGTAGTTCTTCAGCCAATCACATTGACCATTTCAGTTCAAGGTTGTATAAATGGATTGATTGAGTTCTTTGTGTTGTTAGCATGAAGAGGTATATGTATTCTGCAGTCCGTATTTTTGAATCTCAGAATCACAGAATCCCCACAGTGCAGATAGAGGCCATTTCGGCCCATCGAGCCTGCACCGACACATAACCCACCCTACCCCCGTAACCCCACGTATTTAATCCCCCCTAACACTAAGGGTCAATTTATCATAGCCAAATCAACCTAACCCGCACATCTTTGGACTGTGGGAGGAAACCGGAGCACCCAGAGGAAACCCACGCAGACACGGGGAGAATGTGCAAACTCCACACAGATAGTCACCCGAGGCCGGATTCGAACCCGGGTCCCTGGCGCTGTGAGGTAACAGTGCTAACCACTATGCCACCGTGTTGCCCTCACCCCCAGATGGTGTGGTTTATTCTCTGATGGAGTTTCTATTTCGATATCCTGCAGGGAATGCACCTGTTCCTTGATTAACGATACTGAGGCACAATCGCAATAGTTCCTCTAATTGTTCGTCGGTGCTCCTGGGCTAGGGGAGAGAGAAATTAAACAGGGTTCCTGCTCCTGCTGGACAGGACAGGACTTGGGCTAGGTTGATGATGCCCCCCATTGTTAATAGCTTGCTGGTCCTCATGGTTGAGGCTCACCCATGAAGAAGAGCCATTTGGATTAAGTACGAGTGGCCTGTCAATTAACATGAGGCATTATTCAGCCTGAGTCAGTCTCTTAGGAGAGGAGGGGAGGAAATGGAAGCAAATTGGAGAAGAAAAAAGGAAAGAAAAAGACAATTGCCAGTGAACACATTTCTACTTTATTTCAGTGCAGTGTGAAGCAAGTGCAAATGAGCAGTTTTTTTTTCTAAGGATGTCTGTCTCATTCCTACATTGCATATGCAAAAGGCCTAAAGCTTGCTTCAGGAGCGGGCCCTGCACGGCTATGTAGGTAGAAGCCTTTACCAATATGGCGGGCAGCGTTCTTCTGGGGTGTAATAAACGCCGTCCGTCGTATTAGATGCTCGACGCCAATGAATTTCTCGACCATTAATTCCAACTAGCAGGGAATGGAATCTTGAAAACAAATCACGTAATGATATTGCTTCATTGCAACAACATAATATCTGAATGTAAGGGTGGAATTTCCTGGGTATTTAAGCCCAAGGATGCGTAAATCAAATACCCAGCATAAAAAAACCAAGGAAACCTGGGTGCAAGGGTGTTATGCACATAATTATGCTACGCCCGAATTTCCTCACTCTTTTACAGCCGTTTATCGATCCCTGTACCCGAACGTCTCAAATTATTATAATAGCTTCGCCCCAAGATAAAGAACCGCACACATGAATTTCCTGCAATTTTGCTGCTTCAAAACGGGTGTAAAATTAAGCCCCAAATTTTAGGTGCAGCATGAAACAAAATAGCAATTTTTTGAATGTAATTTTACGGCATCAGCATGTCACGTTAAAAATTGACAAGCTTCCTTGATTGCATATTCGAAATCATGCTGTATTTAATGTGCATGAATGTTAGTTAGATGGCTTGAAACTTTAATTTTCATAGTTAAAGAAGGAATATATGGTGTGAGTTTGGCATATTCCTTGGGCCCCGATTGTTTCCGCTTGTGTACGTCCATTTTTACATTTCGCGTATGTTAATCAGATTGGCGGGAAATTTGGGTGTAAACATACATTGGTAAAATGGGCGCACGCATGAGTATAATTTCGGGTGTAACTTCCTGAATCCGCCCCCACAGGAAACCCACCTCGTAGTATTACTGGGCGCAATGGTCAGGAACAGAGGGCAAAGATTTGGTGAGCGTTGTCTCCACCCCTTTTAGGTTGCCTGGGATTTCTGCGACTTTCCTGGGAGGCACAGGCCAGTCGGAGCTAGTTAAATGATGTCGAAGGGTGCATTCCTGGCCCCTCATCTCATTTCCATCTCTCTTCTGCCAACAGAAGACCCTGCCAGAGGTCAGTCCTGTGCCAGGGGTGCCGCTGTGCCATATCAATGACCAAGAACAGGAGAAGCGCACTTCAGGTGCATTGCTCCTGTCTAATGCCAGAGTTGGCGGGGTGGGTGGGGGCAGGATAACGTACACTATTATCATTCTTGTGCCCCCCTAAAAAAAAAAAGTTTTCCACTTTCTCTCTGTACAAGTTAATGAAGTGGCTACACTGAGTCAATACACCAAACCTCCCAAAATCACTCTGTACAGCTGCAAAATGATGCATATGCACAACTATGGTGCTGTCAAGCTCGAAGAATTCTTCTCCTGCTCTAACCCTTTTCTTGGTATCAAGCCACTCCAGGCGCTCTCTAAATTTGGTCAACTGGGAGCTGAGTTGGTGTCTCCATTTTCCTTGCCTCCATTCTCTTCTCTTTAACCTGAGCCAGTTGCCAAGATCCTTTGAAATTTAACATCAGTTAAAAATTTCCAATGCTTTTCTTAACATTTACCTCAGGTGCTCAAGTTATCTCCTGTGGCGATCTTCATTCTCATTAGAATCTGCAGAATTTACTGGGTAGTTCTGACAGTTGTTAGAACGGTGCCAATCCCCTTATTTTCTCTTGAGGCTATTACGATCGTGTTTCCCTGTTTGCCACATTTCGACCCTAGCTTTCAGGTTTTTTTTTTCTACTGAAAGTTACCTTGGCTTCAAAATGCAGAAATTGTTTTGCTACTAATTTGTTTCAAAAGGATTCTGTAGTTTTTAAGGACTGGCAGTATGCTCAATTGAGGCTTTGTGCACGCAAAGTTACTCTGTAAAAATTCTCCAAATGTCAGATGTTCAGATTTGTGTAAACTGAATAAGTTCAGATGCATTTAATTCTCTGGCTCAGTTAGTTGCCCATCCACAGAAGTGACTGATTAAGGTGGAGCCACACAACATTTAGTGCAATGTGTTGCAGCATTGCACAACAGATCTGTATTGGGTAAAACAGGTAGCTTGGCAAAAGGCCAGGCCATAAATCGTAATGGTTTTAGGAAAATGGTACCTTATTAGATCATTTAGCATAGCTGGTAACCCCTAGAAAGAATGTTGGCTTATGAGACTGTTCAACGCCTTCATTCTGTTTTTTGATTTTGTGTCTATGATGTGTATATTATAAATTATGCTATTTTTTTTTTTTTAAAGTTATAACTTTAAAGAAACAGTGGAGGTATGAACAAAAGCGGAATATGCAGCGCTTGGTTGGTTTGGTGGCGCTTCACCGATAGTTACTTCAAAAATGTTCTAGTTCTGATCGAGCTACTTGGAAATGTTCCACAAAAACCTCGGATGAGGAGGCGGAACAGCATCACGGCTCTAGCACGACAAATAGGTTGTGTGACCTTAAGTTTTAAACTATATTAAAAGGCACGTAGGGTCCAATTTTCTCTTCTGGATGCAAGAGTAAGTGCTCATTACTTAGGGACCAGAATATACCAAGAGATTGTGTGAATGCCCTTCATAATTTCATGATACCGGCAATGCTGTTTGTCAGACTGTACCAAGGGACTTTTGACTAGGGTTAGGATGGTGGACCAAAACAAGGGTGGGCCAGTACTTCAGTAGGTATTTTCAGGTTTGATGAAGTGGTTCACGCAGGGTATTTTGGAGATGACCTAAAGACTGCCTCATAAATGGGAGCATCTATTTGGACATTTTATCAAGGAAAACAATGGCCCAGAAATTGATCTCGCTCTGTTCCCGCGGGGGTAAGGAGCAGGCGCGATCTCTCACTCCGCGTTGGCTTTTTCAGATCCAGCTCGCACGAACTTGATGTTCTAGACATCAGCTGGGCAGTGCTTGCGTATCCCACCGGCGTAGTGAATTCGTGCGAGCTGTGGGATCACGTGACTCAGTTAGAGCCAATGGCAGCACACCATCTTCCATTCATAAGTTTCACATAAGTGCTGTGAAAGCTATGAATCTTACACACCCCCAAAATAACAGCTAAACCTCAATTAAATTTAAAAAAAACCATCACATTAATAAAATAAGTATAGTTAAATAAATTAACCATTTTAAATAAAAAATTAAATTTTTGAAAAAATTTAAAATCTTTTAAAAAGTTATAAAAATAAACTTACCTGTCTTTAAAGTCTCTAAAAAAGATATACCTGTTAAAAAAAAATTCAAAATAATACTTAATTCACTACTTACCTTGTTAAAAGTGGGTCTTACTCCTCCTTTTTTCGTTTCTAAAATCTTCCGTCCTTACCTGCGCGTCCAAAGCACTAAGTGCACAGCGTGCGCGCAGCCTGTAGCTCGCACGCGGTGCACCGAGGAACCGCCCCCTTTTCCAAAGACCAAGTGCTGGTTTTCAGCGCATGCGCAGTGCATGCAGAAAACCGGCAATTGGAGAGAGAATACGCGAGAGTACGCAGTGCGTACTCTCGCGCAGCGGGATCAATTTTTGGCCCAATATAAATATTTCCTTAAATGAATCCATGTTTCAAAAGTTCTTTTAGGGGGAGGGGGCAGGGGTTTGTATTTGAGAATACTTGCTGATGTTTTTGCTTGTTGGCACAATGATGCCAATGGCTGCTGAATACATTTTGCTGTATAACAAAATGTTCCTTTTGATTTAAAAGTACTCCTTTAAAGTATGAGGGAAAAAAGGCAAAAAAAACTTTTATTTTGAAGATGCAGTCTCTTGAAGTAATAGTTTGATTGCATTTTTCACTGAGAGATTGACAATGCTTAGCCTGGACCAACACAGGAAAGTATTCCTTTCCCCTGGGACATGTACATGTAAAGTTGATTGATGAGACCAATTGTCATGATGTCGAAGACTCTCCAAACATAACACTTCCTCTCATCAATTAGCTGTCTGAGCCTTGTACTTTTTTTTGGAGAGATCTATGAGGCACTAAGGCCCCTAGTGGACGACACCACCAAGGTTGAAAAGAGTACGAGAGAAGAAGCAATAACTCAACAAGTGCGGCTTAGATGATGCCAAGGTTGGGTTTTAAATACAGATTATTGGAGGAAGGGAAGTCTCAGGGAGTTGATGGATCGAAGTTTGAGGGAGGTAAGAAATCCCAGTTTGGAAGCAGCATTCTATTTTCATTTGTTCAATAAGACCAGGTATTAGTAAATGTAAGGTCTTTAAATATTTTGTGCAGAATCTTGTTATTTAAATGTTTGCTTCTGAAGTAAAGAAAAGTTATATGAACATCAGAGCTTTAAATGACTTATCTGTGGCTTTGGTAAAAATCCACACTCTGTTGCCCATTGCCAGTTGTGACCAAGTAAAGTGTCGCCCTTAATACCAGCTCTACCTATGGACACAATTTTCCGCGCTTTGGCCACAGCTTTTCAGCTTGCACCCCAAAAGGGAGACAGTCCGGCCTTTAACTTTTGGCAAATCAGTCACTGCATTCCAAAAAAAAAAAATTGGCCGGTATTTTCCCGTTGTCGAGCGTGCGGGTTTGGGGCGGGTCGGCAATAAAAATGCCGGAATTAGTGAGCGCGTCGGGAACAAGCCGTCATCCCGCCGCCTCACGCAGTTAACTCGGGGGGGCTTTGAAGGCGCAACACGGATCCGATCAGCAGAGTCGGGCGACCTCATTGAAATCATTAAGTGCTTGTTGAGAGACCCTTAAGAATGATTTTAACGCCAGCTTTTGAGTTTAACTTCAGGAGCACAGGATTCACGGAGGTCGGGTACCTCACCTGTGAAGGGGAGGTGGAGGCTCAGTGGCCATTGGCGAGTTCATTCATTGACAGCTGGGAAAAGCAAATAAATGCTCCCACATTACACCTCATTACTTGCCTCATGGAAAGGCTCTTGCTCACTCCATTTTGTTCACAGATTTGGGTGTCAGCAGCTTGCCAGTCATTTTTGAAACCTCGGAAGCCACTCTCACCACATTGCTACTCACTATCACAACATTGAGGGATTGGCCCTCTCATCTCCACTTTACCTGCCATCTACTACATCAGCGTGGATGCAGCTTATACTGTCTCACCTTGGTCCTCAGAATTGGACCAAGATGAGCCCCCCCCCCCCCACCAACACCACCAGCTACACCACCACCAGCAGTAGCAGCAACCACAACAGCAGCCTTCTCCTCAACGATCTGATGCTGCACAGCAGAGAGGGGGTCAACACAGGGCTGCAGCGCGCCGGAGGCAATTCCCCCAACACAGGGTATAGAGGCAGAGGATGAGCTTCCTGAACATGACTGAGCAGCAGTGCTTCAGGAGGCTCAGGCTATCGCACCAGGTTGTCACAGACATTTGTAGCTTGCTGGAACAAGACCTGCTGCCCAGAGATCCTGGTGGACACTCCTTACCAATGGCTGTGAAAGTCACCACCACCCTCAACTTCTTCGCCTCAGGCTCCTTCCAGGGATCTGCAGCACACATTTGCAGGATCTCGCAGTCGGCCACCCACAGATGCATCACACAGGTCACCGATGCCATGTTTCACAAGTCAGTCAATTATATCAACTTTGCCACTGATGAGGCCAGTGTTACTGAGCGGGCACTCGGCTTTGTGGCTCTGGCTGACTTCCCATAGGTGCAGGGGACCATCGACTGCACACGTATGGCCATGAAGGCAACCCCACATCTCCCAGGAGCGTTTGTGAACCGCAAAGGCTTCCACTCCCTCAATGTGCTGTGTGCCATGCTCCTCCTGCAGCTCCAAACCTCGCTGCTGCGCTATGCTCATCTGCAACCATAAAAAGATGATTATGCATGTGTGCGCCAGATTCCCTGGCAGCTGTCCTGACTCTTTCATGCTGTACCAGTCCACCCTCCCTCAGCTCTTCGCAGCTCCAAACAGACTTACCATGAAGGGATAATTACTAGTCCTAGCCCCTTTAGGGCTACCCCGGATCAGGCGTATTTCTCAAGAGACGTTCACTTTCAACTAAAGTTTGAGGTAGCCGAATCCTAAAGATGCTTAATTGAGTCTAAAGGGCCGGACTATCTCTCCCTAAAGGAAAGGAACAACCCGAGAATGTTACCGTCCTCCAGATAGCACTTTTAATAAGTTTAGCTAGACTGTAACGTTCCGGATATTATGAGGGTCTGGAAAACTCCCCCAGAATTCTGTAATTCTCCACCAAAGAGTGTACAGAGATTGAGTTTGTGAGTTTTTGATACAGAAGTCTTACGTGAGACATTTCTAAAAATATATAGATTTATTAAAGAACCGACATGCAATTTACAGTTGGTGAATCAGTCAATCGCAACATTAACAATTCTAAAAAGAGAAAAAATGCTATCTTATTATTAACAGAGAATCTTACTTTTAAATCTTAACTTCACTACAGTATTACAGTTCTTAAAGTTTTCTACAGGATATCCACCAATATCAAATACCTTTGATCCCCGAGGTACAAAGAGTTGGAGACTACAGAGCCGCCTCTGAAGCCGAGAATCGCTTTGCCCGATTAAAGCGAGTCTGTTATCCCATTTGAGAGTTCAATATTTATACCTTTTTCCAGTGGTATTTCCTTTAAGGTTTTCTGCTGATGCAAGCTAATTATCTCTAGTCATTTTTCCGCCGACCTCTGCAACTCTTATTGCCACCTCAGCCAGACTCATGTCTCATCTCTAGGTGTTCTCAGTTTACCATATAAAAATGGTGTGACGGCAGGTGTTCCTTACTTTGTCATCTTTACGAGCGCAGATGTTCCTTATCTTATCTGCTTCTTTACGAAGTGTAAATTAGAACACCTTAGCCAGGGTGAACCATTGTTTCGTTCCCAAAAGTTCAGCCTGTCACCTTCTGTTTCAATAAGGTTATTTATTCAGGGTCAACAACTATCTTATCTCAATAGCCAGAATGCTTTCATAGCTATTTCATAGTTAGGTATCTAAATTTCCAAACCCAGTTTGTCATGTTTTAATAAGGCCAGAATTCTTTCGTAAGATAGTGTATTTTTCTGAATAGGTTATATGGCTTATTCCTTCACAACCAGCTGGCTGCTTTTGACAAGGGCTATCCACTGAAGACGTGGCTCGTGACAACCTTGAGGATGCCAAGCACTGAGGCCAAGGAGCGTTATAATGAGAGCCACATCTCTACCAGATGTGTCATAGAGCAAGCAATAGGCATGCTGAAAATGCGCTTCAGATGCCTTGACAGATCTGGAGGAGCCCTTCAGTACGCACCAGCCAGGGTCTTCAGAATCAGCGTCGTATGCTGCGGGCTGCACAACATAGTGTAGCAGCGAGGATTGGAGCTGCAGGAGGAGCATGGCACACAGCCTCTTCAGAGGAGGAGGAGGAACCTGAGGTGGAGATGTCACTCGCAGCGGCACATATTGCTGCCTGGGAGGCCCAGGATGGCCCCATCACAGCCAGATTTACTTAACTTTCTCCAATGCTGCCACATGCTGTACTAAGTTTCCCTCCCACCAACAACACCATAAAACATCCCTACAATGACCACACCATTCCTCTGACCCAAAGCCCCAGTGCTCGAGGTTAAATAATGTCTCACCATTCACTCCAAGTGACGAAGCCACTTCCAAGGTTTGAGGCAAAAATGGACAAGTCCCAAAAGTGTTGAAAAGAAAAACATTTATGTGAGTCCTCAAAATAACACAAATTTACCATTAACATTTTTTGATGCACCCACGTGCTTACCCGTGTGCATCTACTTTTGTGTCATTTTTCTTTTCTGAGTGCTTCTACGAGGTGGAACCCCTGTGGCTTCAGCAGATGTAGAGGCAGGCTGTTCACTTCCCTGCTGCAACTGCGTAGACACTTTTGGCGGACGTCCTCTGGGTTTTGGAGCCTGTGAGGGCCCGGCCAAAGTCTGCTCCTCTTGCAACTGTGCAGAGGCAGACTCAGCCATTGGGATCCGAGGAAGCATGTGGGGCTCTGACTGAGGGGGAGACAACGGGGGGAGAAGTGGGAGCACTTTGAGAAGAGCCTCCATTTCCATATCCCTTCTCACCATCATCCCTCTCATGGGCCACCCGTACTTCCCTGTTAGCAAGGAGCTGGAGAGCACCTTGCTGCACAGCAGTGGGACGATGAATGCCTAAGTCTGCGTTGGTATCCTTCCTTGCGAGGCGGTCTGTGAGTGACTGCTATCTGTTGCCCAGAGCTAGCATGTGCTCATGGCGCATTTTCTGCAGGTGGCTATCCTTTCCTTGGAAGAGCACATAGTCGCCATCGCCTGCGACATGGTGGTGCTCGTGTTGGAGATGGACTCCTCCATTCTTTGAACATTTGCAGACATCGCAGCGCTAAAGATGCCAGAGCCTCCTGCAATTGTTGCTGCCCCTCCAAGATCACCCTCTTTCTCGATGGCCCCCGAGGCTCAGGGTCTGCATGCAGCTCAGCAGAGCTGGGAGCATCCTGTATCCTCCGGCGAGTAGTCTCCACTGCTGTCCCTGTCACCACCACCTGCTCTTGATCACTTGTGAATTGTGAGACACCAGGTGACAACACTACTCTATTTCGCACAGGACCCACCGAGTTGTGTGTATCTGCGCTTGTGCTGGCTGCGCTTGGGTCTGGACGCTGCACCCTCAGAGGCTGGGGGTTCCTCTGAGGAGCTGTCTTCCTCCTCCAGCTGGACAGTGGGTGGGGGGGGGGCAGTTGATGGACCTGTGGGAGAGTAAAGTGATGAATTAGAAGTCTTATAATAAGAATGGGTAAAGTTACCATTATGCACATGATGACATTTCACTGGCTGCTGACATCAGTCACCATATGAGTGACTGTTGTATGTCATGTGACTTTGAGATGTGATTCTGTCACCAGGTTGCTGGGATGTCTCCCACCGCCAGCGTCTCTCGAACTCCCGAGATCTCCAGAGCCCCCTCCGCTGCTGCTGTTGGCTGTGCGAAGACTGGAGGGCCACCTCCGGTTCTCTCCCTCTCCCTGTTGTTTTGGGCTCTTTTCTCCTGCAAAGAGGAGAAGAAGTGAAGTTTGAGTGAGAGTGCTGGAATGAGTGTAAGGAATGGATAGGTTACATCTGTCGAGGGTGACTATGAGGGAGTGGGTTGCCAATGCCAAATTGCCTCCTTCTGTGGTGTTACTTGCTATGATTGCATTAGGATGAGGGTGAGTGTGAGGGGTAATTAGTCAGATGGGGACATGAGTATATACATAGAGAGAGAGGGCTGGGTGGACCTGGAAGGGGTCTGTTGGTGTGAGGAATGATGTGCAGGAGTAGGGTTGGGAAGGCAGAGTGATGGGGATGTGTTGACAGGCACATCAGGATGAAGGTGAGTGTGGCATTGCACTCACCTTTCCTGACCTCATGAGACCATTGAGGCGTTTCCTGCACTGTATCCAGGTCCTCCTCACCACATCCCTGCTGCTGACCTCCTCAGCTATATCCAGTCAGACTCTCTTTGTTTCTTGTGGAGGTGTTTCTTGTGGAGGTCTCCTTTGCCTATCAGCAGGGAAGAGGACCTCCCTGCGTGCTCTGACACCCTCCACAAGATTATGCAGCGATGAGTCTGAAAAGCGTGGTGCAGCCCTCTGCCTTTGGCTAGCCATCCTTGCAACTTTATAAGAGTACTGTGGCCTTTCTTTGTCACCTTCCACCATCCTCTGGCAACATTCAAATGAGTTGAGTGCAAGGCTGCTTGGATATCGGCGCTGGAAACGAATCATCGATGACATCATCAGACCCGCACCATTTAATAGGGCCGGGAAACGCGCATGAGTCTTTCAATTGGCGCCATTAAGTTAAAGTCGCTCTGAGCAGCACGCTGCTCAGAGCATCGCTTTCCTGACCCGCTACGCAGCCCGCACGCACCCAACCCGACTCAAAGGTGAAAATTCCGGCCATTGTGTCAGGCGCTTTCAGACATTTCAACAATGTGATAAGGCATAATATAAATACAAACCTTTCTTTTAACCATTATTTGTTGTCGGTAGGGTTGGTAATCTGTTGCTAAATTGAGAGACATAAACACTGGAAATACCATCAGTAACAGGAAGCACAGTAGCTAATAGATTGGAATTTACACTATTTGAAGGCTTTCTAATGATTTCCACCTGTATTGCCTCGCTGTGCTCCACAAATAAAAACACTAATATACTAACAAGCTTTCAAGAGTAAGCCGCTGATTTAGGGTAGCATTTAATGAGGTGCCTTTCGCAACGTTTATCTTATACATTGAGGCGTATCATGTGCATGTAGAACAGACACAGCTGGCACAGTGTTCCGAACCATAATGTACTTGAACCTACGCAGCTTACGCAATCACTGAAACTCTGAACATGTGTAACAGATTTGACTCTTCTTCCGAACAATGAATTGTTTTCTCAATGATCACCCATTTTCCGATTGCTATGATATTTCTATTTGAATTTAGTTAAAAGGTGTACTGTCGTGCAATAGCAATAAACAATGATTAAGGGCGAGTATTTTTTCTTCCTGAGTCAGTGATTGTTTTTGCACCCTACTCAACCTTGTACCAAAACTACTTATGGGGTAATAAAGTAAGGTGGGAGGAGGCTCCATTTAAATCTTGTTGTAAAATTGATAGATTTCAAAAGTGAAGAATTTTTGTCTACTATGTAGCATGACATTGTCTTCCTTAACACTGTCATGATACATAAAGGATTAAAAACAACCTTCACTCACAGAAAAATATGCCTTTGTTTATTTTTTGGACAATAGTTGCAAACTTTGTTCTGCCTAAGCCAATTTTCTGTTGGAGGGGGCCACGCCATTCAACACTTTGTGGGATTAGTTTCAATATACGTCTGATTGATGGCCTCTTTTTGGGTTTAATGGCCAGTTATTTAAGTTTGCATGCTGCCAGTAATTGTTTTTTGGAATTATTTCTCAACGTTTCTGCTCAAACTGGGAAGTTTGTCTGAAGCCTTCAGAGTGAGGTAGTCAGGCCTGCAAACTGTGGATGTTAAGGGGAAAAATAATCACTGTAATAGGAATATGATCTATATTACTGTTTAGCGTAATACTGATTACTATTCGTTTCTACTTACTTGAGATAGTTACGCTTAGGAACTACTGTAAAATCCACAGCGTGTCACTGTTCACTTATTTTTTTATTGTTTAATAACTTTGGCAGTTTAAAAAAAGCACAAAAATATAAGATTAGAATCTAATCTTAGTGTTCGAGGATGGTCCGAAACTGACTGAGATTTATTCTTATGAGGGGGGAGATTGCCTCTGTATACTAGGTCTGACTAAATTATAAACCTGTTTAGAAAGGAGAAGCTTTATGATTTTGTTCCACATAACACATTCAGGAAATGTTCCCTTATGATTTATATTGTCTGAACCATGAGTGCCTAGTAATTGTTCCCAGGTGCTCACTAAACTCCATGTAATCAACTCCAGATAGGCAGGTGTTTGCAATCTGTATCGTACACTGTTTTGGTTAAGTTAATGCTAATTGCATCATTTGCTAGAACCCACTAGATTGTTAATTACTCTTTTAATTGCTATATATTTGACACTTTTTGTATTTCGGGGTAATAAAATGTTCTTTTTCAGAAGTATGTCTGCGCCAGTTTTCATAACTATACTTAAAATTAGGAGTAAAAGAGTTCAATATTTATTTCTCATACAGAGTTGACTAGTCTGTACTGTACTTAATAAGTGCTGCAGTAAATTGAAGAATTTGTAATCAGTCCATCACCTCTGAGTACCAAATCTGCTCTTCATGCTTGGCTTCACCTGTTGTGGTAATCACTCTCCAGGGGCTCAGAGAGCAGCCCTGATTTCCATATCATTTTCATTTTCTTTTCCATTATGTGGGCTGAAGTTGGCCTGAGCTTGTGTTCAATGAGCTGCATCATTGCAAGTTTTCTACTTATCTGCGTTGATAAAAATGTCAGGAAGCCACATTATATAATTGGAACTGACCGTTTATCTTGAAATAATTGAGCTGATGCATTCTTGTCAGTTAATGGATGCGATTAAATTTTTGTTTTGTAATTTAATGACAAGGACAATCGGAATATGCCGGCTGCTATTTGCTTTCAGCATCACCTGAGCCTTTGTGTTCTGTATTGTAAGGCAAATACTGGCGTGACTGCTTTGCATGCATATCCAAGCAAATTATTCAAACTTGATTTCATAATTGAATTAAATGCACTGATGAAAGAATTTTTTTTACCTTGCCTTACACATGGGTCACTGTCCCTGGAGCGCATGTGCATTGATCCAACACAGATTATAACACAATGTGCATATAGATGAGCTCTTTGATAGGTTGCTGATTGCTTTCATACTGTTGAAAATTTATTGGGCTCTAAGATATTCCTGCTGCCAGGTTGAAAATAATTCAAGTTCATTGGCATGATCTTGATGCAATTTCTTCAGCAATATCCTAGTCTAGTTGGTAAGAGCAGCTTGGCATGCTTTCTGTGAAATGTGAATTCTCCAATATAGAATTGCACTGTTTGAGATGAGTTCAATTGTATTTTATTAGAGGAAATAAATATGTTGATTTTTCTATTCAAATTGGGGGAGAAATCACAAAACAATCAGAATTATTTTAAACAACAGCCTTACCTTAGGGTTGGCACAGTGGAACACCAATGCGCTGCATTATGGTGGTGGTGTTAGTGGTGGGAGGGAGTACATATTTAATTTTTCACACCATCCCCACCGAGTAATTCTCAATCTCAGATTCACTACTCTGGGGCGGCACATAGAGGGGAAATAGAAAATGAGGGTAAGTCAATCTCTGCACTGCACATCCAGAATTCCTAGCAGATGGCTCAGAATGACATCAACATAGGCCCGGGAGCACATTTGCGGCCTCTGTTGACTGTATACCGTGGGAGACCAGAGAACTGAGGAGGAAATAGAGAGATTTTATCGCCTCACAAAAATTACAAGTATATAAGTATTGATACTATTTTACTGGAATAATTTAGAATATGTGGGAATTTTGGATGAATTAGCATACATAGGAACAGGAGTAGGCCATTACGCCCCTCAAGCCTGTTTCACCATTCAGTTAGATAATGGCTGACCCATGCCTCCACTTCATTTACCTGGCTTTACTCCATTTCCCTTGATAACCTTACCTAATAAAAATCTATCAATCTTGGTCTTGAAAATTTCAATTGACCCAGCAACCACAGCCTTTTGGGGGAGCGAGTTCCAGATTTCCACAACCCTTTCTGTTAAAAATGTCTTCCTGATTTTACTCTTAAAAGGCTTAGCTTTAATTTCAAGATTATGCCCTCTTGTTCAGAAGTCCCCCATCAAAGTTTCTCTGTATCTGCCCTATTGAATCCCTTAAACACTTTAAAAACCTCAATTAGATCACCCCTTAACCTTCTAAACTGAAGACAATACAATACCAAGTTTATGCAACCTGTCCTCATAATTTACCCCTTTAAGCCCTGGTATCCTGGTGAATCTGCGCTGTACCCCTTCAAGGTCAGTCTATCTTTCCTGAGGTTTGGTGCCCAAAACTGAATGCAATGGGGTCTGGCCAAGGCTCTGTGCAACTGAAGCATCACTTCCTCACTTTTGAATTCCAAACCCCTTGAAATGAAGGCCAACATTCCATTATCCTTTGTTGATTACTTTTTGTACCTATGTGCTAACTTTTAGTGATTTGTGTACATGGACACCCAAATCACTTTGCTCCTCCGCAACTACTATTCTCTCACCATTAAGAAAATATTTTGATTTGTCTTTCTCAGATCCAAAGTGGATGACCTCACACTTCTCCACATTGAACTCAATCTGTTGTAGTTTTCCCCACTCACTTAATCTGTCTATGTCCCTTTTGTAACTTCCTATTCCCATTCACACAACATCCCTCTTAATGCAGTGTCATCTGCAAACTTGGATACAGAGCTCTTTATTCCTTCATCCAAGTCATTGATATATACAGTGAAAACCTGAGGCCACAGTACAGATCTTTGGGGAGCACCACTTGTCACATCCCGCAAATCAGAGAATGAAACCTTTATCCCTAATCTCTGTCTCCTACCTCCCAACCAATTACCGACCCATGTTACAAGGTTATCTCTAGTTTCATACACTCTCATTTAGGTTAATAATCTCTTGTGCGGAAACTTATCAAATGCATTCTGGAAATTCATATAGACAACATCTATATTTCCCTATCCACCATGCCAGTGACCTGCTCAAAAAAAATTCAACTAGGATTAGTCAGATATGACCTACCCTTCACATACAAATCTGACAGACTTTATTTAAAAGAAAACATATTCATGAGGTTTAAGGTGAAAATAGTCTAATTATCACTTTTTTTGCAATAAACTTGCTGCTAAATGGTTAGTTGCGATCAAATGTCGAAATTTTGTGATACAACAGCTGGTTGCCAACATCAGAATGCCAGTCAACATATGTCAACATAGCAGTAAAACCAGGAACATAAGGCAGCTGGATAAAAAAAATGAGGCTTTTCTGTTTATATGCTGTAGGAATTCATAGAAAATTGGAAAAGTTAAAATGATAATATTGGCCCCAAATTTCCTAGATTGTACTTACACAGATACTACAGTAAAATTTACACGTTTGCGTCGATCTTGCCTATGGAAACCTGCACCGAAATTTCCTGCAGATCTCATTTGCCTGCGCTGGAACATAAAAACCGGCGTAAAACAAGCGCCAATTCAGTGCTGGCAATAGTGAGTGGGTTGCTGTGGTCTGCCGTGACGCCTCATTCTCAGATCCTTCTGAACCTGTGAGGGGTGGGGTCAAGGTGGCATAGTGGTTAGCACTGGTGCCTCACAGCGCCAGGGACCCGGGTTCGAATCTGACCTCGGGTGACTGTCTGTGTGGAGTTTGCACATTCTCCCCGTGTCTGCGTGGGTTTCCTCCGGGTGCTCCGGTTTCCTCCCACAGTCCAAAAATGTGTGGGTTAGGTTGATTTGGCTATGATAAATTGACCCTTAGTGTTAGGGGGGGATTAAATATGTGGGGTTATGGGGATAGGATGGGATATGTTAGGGGGAATTAAATACGTGGGGTTACAGGGGTCGGGTGGGATATGTGTACTGTGGGGATTAAAGCAGGGACAGGGTACTGGATTTGGATGATCAGCCATGATCGTATTGAATGGTGGAGCAGGCTCGACGGGCCGAATGGCCTACTCCTGCTCCTAGATTCTATGTTTCTATGTTTCTATGTTTCAAGCGCATGCACGGTTTTTGCATTTAAAAGCCGGTGAGCCGGCTGCGCGGGAGCTCCAGACAGCTGCACGGCCACACAACTTAAAGGCAACATTGGTCAGGGGTCCAAAAATTTTCCAATGCACTGACAGTGACATCACTTTGGATGGTATAGCACAGATCTCGGTAATAAAAATCCCCCCAAAAAATCATTATCATACTGAAGATGTACGCCAGTGCATAATTCACATAAATCCAGGAAACTTGTGTGAGCCGGTCTTTTACGTGGGGGCGGAGCTATGTAAATAAGTACCAGAGTTTTGTTGGAACTGGTGCAAATAGCCGAGGAAATTCGCGCGTACTGATTGTTTCAGCGTAAAACCGATGGAAATCAGTTACTCACAGATTTCTTAGGAATGAAACAGCACAGCCTAAACCGACAATGAAAGGTTCTTCTCTTCATTAGCTGTAAGGGTTGTGATTGAAACAAGTTTGACGAGTCTCAGTTCAGGTCCTAGTAATCGTTGGCCGAAGACGCAATCACATTTTGTCTTGAGTTTTAAAAAAAAACTAACCAGAAAATATAAATGTTAAACTCCCTCCCTTTTCCCTTTGTAATTACTCCATGCACAAGGTTACCCCATGAAGGAAACGTTGTGTCCCATGGCATAGCTCTAACTTTATCATTTGGAGCGGAGACAAAAAGCAGAGAGAGCGAGGGAGAAGGAAAACATGAACAGGGCAGATAAATCATACATCAGGTAGGCCTCCAGCTGAGCACTGCACTTTAATTAGCTTTGCAGGCAGCACCGAGCAGTTAAAAGAACCTGGTAAATCCTTTGATCCTCGTGCAAACCTCTAATGTGCTAGTATTTGATGATGTCAAACCATTTTGCAAAAATAATGCAATACATGTAAACTAAAGAAAGAGGGTGATTGTGAAAATAATCCGATTTAAAAATACATCAACATTTACAGCCATATCATATGTCATCTAAACAGTGCGCAGAAGAAGCTGATGCCAGTAAAATTAAAGCTAGTTAAATTGCAACAAAACAGTGTTCAGTCACTAAAAGCAACAAATCAGCAATATTTATTTAACTTTATTTTAAGTTTATCCAATTTTTGATCAGAGGTTAACAAACTGGCACTCAGTTCTTGAAACAAAACACTGCTGCTGTCTATCAGTGCTGTATTTCTCTGCAATTTGCAATGTAACAACATGTATATTTTAGTTGCGTAATACTAACAAATAACATTTTAAATATATAAAGCTATGTTATAGGTTAGAGAACACAGAGCACAGTTTAATCTTCTCGCCTATTTTTTCAGCATGTTACCAAAGTGCACGAGGAGACCTTGGCGTTTAAACATTGCATTGTCTAATTCTCTTTAAATTATTGACTGGCTGTTTACTGTGAACACGAGTGCTTTCTCCTGGTATTTATGTGAACTATTTATAGCTAATGGGGAAAAAGGAACAACTCGTTGTAGAAACTGAATCCAAATTGGTCAAATTTTCAGATGATACCAAATTAGGAGAGAAGGTGGATTTGGAGAAGGAAGCTCAAAAATGACAGAATAAGTTGGTCAATTGTGCAAGTGGCCAGAATAATTGGGAATTAATAATTGTCAGAGGGTTGTGAATCTTTGGAATTCTCTGCCCCAAAGAGCTGTGGATGCTCAGTTGTTGAGTATTTTCTGAGTATAAGGCTGAAATAAATAGATTATTGGACTCTAGAGGAATCACGGGATATGGGGATAGTGCAGGAAAGCAAAGTTGAGGTCGAAGATCAGCCATGATTGTATCGAATGGCGGAGCAGGCTCAAGGGGCCGTATGGCCTACTCCTGCTCCTAATTCTTATGTTCTAATGTTCTTATAATGGTAGATTAAATTTAATATAGACGAATGGAAAGCGTAACAATTCGGAAGGAAAAATAGGCAACTCCATGGATGATGTTGAAAGAGACTGTGGGCTGGATTTTCTTTCTTTTTAATCATCTGCTTTCTGATTGTGTGGGGATGCTAAAACCAGTAAGATGGGATGGTTTAGCACTTACTGCTTTTGTTGTGTCTCTCAAAGTCTGGACCACCCGCTTATGATGCATTTTACCCATGGCCGCCAGGAGACGTTGACAAGGATTCTCCTCTTCAGAGCGAAGTTCTAGTGGGGTGGGCTTATACCCATCCCTCTGAATCTGCCCCATCGCTGACCGATTTCCCTGGGTTGGGCACAATTTCCAATGCATGGCAGGATTTCTGCCACTGAGAATGAGGCAGCTATCAGTTCTATGGCTACTGCAGCACCACAAGAGGTGGGGATGGAAAGGCGAAGAAGTGCCCGAAAGATAGCAGGAGCTAAGTCACTGTGGGCAGAATGGAGGGAAACAATGACACCTCGGGGACCATTACCATTGCTTCCAAGGGCCTCCCGCCACCATCCCCACGTGCCCTGTGCAACAGCGTTCAGGTGGACGGGAGGGAAATCTGCTGGAGATCTGGACCTTGTCCCCTGCTGCCATTTACGTGTGGCGGATGGGGACGGAGAGACCAGTGGCGGTCCTGGCAAGGGCAGGGAGGGGTGGGGAGGAGGGAATTGCAGGTCAGGTGGGGCGGTGCTTTTGGGCGGGATTGTAGAGGAAAATCCCAGTCCTTCTGTTCAGGATCTTATTTCTGCTACAAAGATAACCCTGAAACATCAATAAATCTGGGAGCTTTTCCTGCTGCTAATGTCCCCAAAGCTGCTCCTTCCTCACTCAATGTTGTGCCATTCTGGTGCTCCCTGCCTAAAAACACAGGCCACTTTAACCAGCTGCAGCATTTTAAATGCTCAGCAGCACTGAATTACCCTCCTAGTACTGGTAAACCAGTAGGCAATGGTTTTACCGATGCCATTGTGTCCTACATAAATAATAAGGGCCAGCCCAGGAGACCGAAGAAAGAAGGAAAGACTTGCACTTATATAGCGCCTTTCATGACCACCGGACGTCTGAAAGTGCTTTACAACCAATGAAGTACTTTTGAAGTGGAGTCACTGTTGTAATGTTGTAAGTGGGTTAGTGGCGGAGCCGTATGGTTGGGGTGGAAATCCTGCCCCGCTGCTAACCTGTCAATCCGAGGAAAAAGTAGCCCAAAGAGTATTACTGGCCCGGAATTTGCGGTGGGTAATAACAGTGAATGAACAGCATTCGCTGTTATTACTCCTTTGAAACTGACTGCAACTTCAGGAATTAGTGCACGCGCATCCTAACGCGGAAATCCTGAAGTTGCGGTCAGTCATTCACTGCTCCGACACTGGCTGTACTGTGCCCTCCGCCCCGCCCCCCCTCTCCCCCCCCCCCCCCCCCCCCCCATAGCTGGAAATCAGTGAAACTGACGAAATCTTCGGCTTTACCGCGGTAATATCGCTGTGAAATAACCCATTAAAAGTTAGACCCTTTTGGATTAGGTGTAACTAGGGTTTTAGCAGAGTATTGACTGCTAAACAAACGTTACAACCCTGAAAAACTAATTTTAATTTTGTGGAGTATCAAATTTATCCATTTTAATAAAAATTACAATTTTTTTAAAGCTTGTTCATATTTATTTCAAGGTTTACCTTTTCCCCATGTGAGAGCCCCAATCTTTATTTTGCTTTCTATAACATTTTTAAAGTTCGAATAATTAGCTTCTTCACTTCCTGGTTCCTGGTCTCTGGTCTGAGAATTCTGCATTGTGATTGGCTGCTTAGACAGCTTGTTGACGTCACAGCAGCATTGCATGAGGAATTCCCCATTAACTTACACTGATCTCAGTTGAACATCGACAAAGCCGAACTTCTCATCACGGAGTTCGTGAGATTTTTGTGTGAAGCTTATTTCAGGGCCAGCGGTGAACGCCTTTGCTTCGCCATTGACCACAAATTATGGGCAATTAGATCCAATGTTCAATGTGTTCAACCAATGCAGAGCAGCAATCAATAAAGCAAATAGTGTGCCAAACCATATATCCATAACAAGTCAGAGAAAGTCACGCCTAAATTGTATATTACATTGATAAGAACACACTTTGAGTACTGTAATCCATTTTGATCACCTGAGACATAGGTGAAAGTATTCACACCCTGGAGACAGTACAGAAAAGACTTATTGTTTGTGTTAGAGATCTGAGTAATCAGGAAAAATTGCAAAAACTTGGGCTTTTCTTCCTTGAAAGGCTGCAACTGAGAGATGATGATATTATTGAAGGAAATAAAATCATAAGCAGTATGGAATAGATAAATCTGGAAAATGACTTCAAGCTAAATCGTGAGAGGAAGGAAAAAGGGACATGAGCCCAAACTAATAAAAGTCAGATTTAGAACTGATATGAGAAAGTTCCTCTTCACAGAGAGTGGTTAAAATGGACTTTGAAGTGGAGCAAAAGCCCGAGGATCATTTAAGAAACGATTGGAAGCTGTAGTGAAGGTGGGGTGGGGGCAGGACTTTCTGGATGGATGAATTAAGATGGGCCAAACCGCCTTCCTCATTGATAAATATCTTACAAACTTGTGAACAGAGAGATGTGCTTGTACTTCAATCAATAAAAATCCTCTCTCTGGCAAAAAAAAACATGCTACAATGTTTGTTAGAACTCTTACTAGCTGGGGTAGTTTTCTGGTTTGCTCTTAAATGTTCAATAGTGTGCAGGCTTGTTAAGAACTGTATGTAGTGCCACTTTTATTAGCTAAGCTTGTTTTAGCAATGTGAATTTTCACCATTCATCAATGTCTGTTCCTCAGCCAATTGGGTCACCTGTTTCAATTAGTCTGCATGTTTGTTCTTTTTAGTACCAATCTCTGTAGCAGTATGATGATTTGGCTCACTGTATTAACAACCCTTCTAGAGCTGATCATTTAATGGCAACCAGTCAGCCAGTCAAACATCTCTTGACACCCCAGTAATCCATTGGTGCAGAAAGATAGATTTTGGCTGATTAGTAAGTCCAACAGCCTGATATTAGTCAGCATGCAGTTTCTTTAAACTTGGCAGATCATATTCAAACATGATGATGTATGGGAGCAAGAGGCTGCAACACAGTGATTAGAATTTGGCATGAGGTTTACAGGACAGCCAATGGTTCTGAATGGAACATCAAAGTGCAGACAGTTTAGAAGAAACTGCCACCAAACAACACAATGTTTCAACCAGGAAATTGTAGACTGTGGCACTTTTGTTTCATTGATGATTTCTGGTAATTTCCATCCGTATTGGAAGGATGGGCAAATACCTCAGGATCATTACATAATGGCCTGGATTTTGCGGTCAGCGGCGAAGTGACGGCGCTCGCCACTGACTTTGAAGAAAGTTGCCCATAAAGATCTAGCGATCTCTGTGGCGTGGATGTCACCTTTCCTGACATTAATTTCATTCAGGCACCATTTATAGGGGATCTCCGTGTCCAACAACAGTGATATCATCACGCAGGCTAAGCAGCCAGTCACATTGGAAAAATTCTCACAGACAGCAAACCAGGAAGTAAAAAGCACTGATTATCCTTCAGTTTTTAATCATTTTACAAAGAACAAAATAAAGATTGGGACATATACATACATGATAGAAGCTGAAATATCATTAAAAAATATTTTTTAAAAAGTTTGTTTATTATTTTAAATATATATTGGAATTTGTATCATAATGGAGAAATTTGACATTCCACAAATATAAAATTAGTTTTTCAGGGCCAAAGAGGTTGTTTAGCAGTAATTATTCAACAAGGCTTAACTTTTCGGGGGCTTTACAGCGAGATGCGAGCGTAAATAGTTGACGTCAATTCAAGTGATTTGTAAGATTTCCATCTGCAAGGACTTCAACTGCGCACCATGTGGAGGAGTAGGGAATCACTGACAGCAACTTCTGGATTTTCCCATTTAACTGCACATGTGCAGAGGCCAGAGTTTGCTGTCAATTTCACAGAGTAATGACGGCAAACGCTGATAGTTTCGCCGTCATTACAGCCACCGATTCCGAGCCAATGTGCAAGTTAAGTATATTGCTACGCTTGTGTTGCTTATACTCAAATACATACTGTTTATAGTCTAATGCTTTCATTGCAGTTAGTTTCATCTTAGTAAAACAGATATACCACTTTGGATACTGTTGGGGATGACTTATCAGGGGAAGGCAGCAGCAGCAGCCAACTTCCTGGCACCATGGGTGGCTCTGCTGCACAGGCTGGGAGGAAAAAGTGTGGAAGAGCTATAGTGATAGGGGACTCAATTGTAAGGGGAATAGATCGGCGTTTCTGCGGCCGCGAACGAGACTCCAGGATGGTATGTTGCCTCCCTGGTGCAAGGGTCAAGGACGTCTCGGAGCGGCTACAGAACATTTTGGAGGGGGAGGGCGAACAGCCAGTTGTCGTGGTGCACATAGGCATCAACGATATAGGTAAAAAACGGATGAGGTCCGAAAAGCAGAATATAGGGAGTTAGGAGGTAAATTAAAAAATAGGACCTCAAAGGTAGTAATCTCAGGATTGCTACCAGTGCCACGTGCTAGTCAGAGTAGAAATAGGAGGATATTTCAAATGAATACGTGGCTAGAGGAATGGTGCAAGGGGGAGGGATTCAAATTCCTTGGACATTGGAACCGGTTCTGGGGGAGGTGGGGCCAGTACAAACGGGACGGTCTGCACCTGGGCAGGGCCAGGACCGATGTCCTAGGGGGAGTGTTTGCTAGTGCTGTTGGGGAGGGTTTAAACTCAAGTGGCAGGGGGTTGGGAACCTGAGCAGGGAGACAGAGGAAAGGGAAACAAGGATAAAAGCAAAAGACAGGAAGGAGAAAAACAAAAGTAGAAGGCAAAGAACTCAACGGTTTAAATCAAACATGGTCACAGTAAATAATAATTCATATAGTTCTGAGAGCATTAAAAAAACAAGCCTGAAGGCTTTGTGTCTTAATGCAAGGAGCATTCGGAACAAGGTGGATGAATTAGCTGCGCAAATAGAGGTAAATGAATACGATTTGATTGGGATTACAGAAACATGGCTCCAGGGTGGCCAAGGCTGGGAACTCAACATCCAGGGGTATTCAATATTTAGGAAAGATAGGCAAAAAAGAAAGGGAGGTGGGGTAGCATTGCTGGTTAAAGAGGGGATTAACACAATTGAAAGGAAAGATATTAGCTCTGATGATGCGGAATCTGTATGGGTAGAACTGAGAAATAACAAGGGTCAGAAAACGTTAGTGGGAGTGATGTATAGACCTCAAACAGTAATACGGAGGTTGGGGACGGCATTAAAAGGGAAATTAGAGAAGCATGCAGTAAGGGCACAGCAGTCATCATGGGTGACTTTAATTTACATATAGATTGGGCTAACCAAATTAGTAAAAATACTGTGGAGGAGGAATTCCTAGAATGTTTACGGGATGGTTTTCTGGAACAATATGTCGAGGAACCAACCAGAGATCAGGCCATCTTAGACTGGGTATTATGTAACGAGAAAGAATTAATTAGCAATCTTGTTGTATGAGGCCCCTTGGGTCAGAGTGATGATAATATGATAGAATTCTTCATTAGGATGGAGAGTGAAGTAGTTGAATCAGAGACTAGGGTCCTAAATTTAAATAAAGGAAACTACGATGGTATGAGGCGCAAATTGGGTAGGATTGATTGGGGAATATCACTCAAGGGGTTGACGGTGGATAGGCAATGGAAAACATTCAAAGACTGCATGGATGAACTACAGAATTTGTTCATCCCAGTGTGGCATAAGAATAAAACAAAAAGGGTGACTCAACCGTGGCTAACAAGGGAAATTAGGGATAGCATAAGATCCAAGGAGAGGGCATATAAATTGTCCAGAAAAAGTGGTAACCCTGAGGATTGGGAGCAGTTTAGGATTCAACAAAGGAGGACAAAGGGATTAATTAAGAAGGGGAAAATAGAATATGAAAGTAAGCTTGCAGGGAACATAAAAACTGACTAAGAGCTTTTATAGATATGTGAAGAGAAAAAGATTAGTGAAATCAAGTGTAGGTCCCTTGCAGTCAGAAGCGGGGGAAGTTATAATCGGGAACAAAGAAATGGCAGACCAATTAAATGCATATTTAGGTTCTGTCTTCACAAAGGAGGACACAAATAACCTCCCAGAGATGTTGGAGAACATACGGTCTGATGAAAGAGAGGAACTGAAAGAAATCAGTATTTGCAGGGAAATGGTGTTAGGGAAATTGATGGGATTGAAGGCCGATAAATCCCCAGGGCCTGATAATCTACATCCTAGGGTACTTAAGGAAGTGGTGCTAGAAATAGTAGATGCATTGCTGATCATCTTCCAACATTCGATGGAATCTGGAACTGTACCCATGGATTGGAGGGTAGCTAATGTTACCCCACTATTCAAAAAGGGTGGTAGAGAGAAAGCGGGGAATTACAGACCGGTAAGCCTGACATCGGTAGTGGGGAAAATGCTAGAGTCCATTATAAAAGATGTAATAGCAGAGCACTTGGAAAACAGTGACAGGATCGGACAAAGTCAACATGGATTTACAAAAGGTAAATCGTGCTTGACTAATCTACTGGAATTTTTTGAGGATGTAACTGGGAAAATAGATAAGGGAGAACCAGTAGATGTGGTGTATTTGGACTTTCAAAAGGCTTTCGATAAGGTCCCGCATAAGAGATTAGCGTGTAAAGTTAAGGCACATGGGATTGGGGGCAAGGTATTGACTTGGATAGAGAACTGGTTGGCGGACAGAAAGCAGAGAGTAGGAATTAATGGGTCTTTTTCCGAGTGGCAGGCAGTGACTAGTGGGGTACCGCAGGGTTCAGTCCTTGGACCCTAGCTATTCACAATATACATTAATGATCTGGATAAGGGAACTAAATGTAATATCTCCAAGTTTGCAGATAACACAAAGCTGGGTGGGTGTGTGTGCTCCGAGGAGGATACTGAGAAACTCCAGGATGATTTGGACAAGTTGGGTGAGTGGGCAGAAGCGTGGCAGATGCAATATAACGTGGATAAATGCGAGGTTATCCACTTTGGTGTCAAAAACAGAAAGGCAGATTATTATCTGAATGGCAATAGATTGGGAGAAGGGGAAGTGCAACGAGACCTGGGTGTCCTTGTGCACCAGTCGCTGAAGGTAAGCATGCAGGTGCAGGAGGCGGTGAAGAAGGCAAATGGTATGTTGGCCTTCATAGCGAAAGGGTTTGAGTATAGGAACAGGGATGTCCTGCTGCAGTTGTACAGGGCCTTGGTGAGACCACACCTTGAGTACTGTGTGCAGTTTTGGTCGCCTTATCTGAGGAAGGATGTTCTTGCCATGGAAGGAGTTCAGCGAAGATTCACAAGGCTGATACCTGGGATGGCAGGAATGACATATGAGGAGAGATTGGGTCGATTGGGCTTATACTCGCTGGAGTATAGAAGAATGAGAGGGGATCTCATCGAAACATATAAAATTCTGACAGGTCTGGACAAACTAGATGCAGGAAGAATGTTCCCGATAGTCGGAGAGTCCAGAACCAGGGGTCATAATCTAAGGATAAGGGGTAAGCCATTTAGGACAGAAATGAGGAAGAATTTCTTCACCCAGAGAGTGGTGAACCAGTGGAATTCTCTACCACAGAAGGTAGTTGAGGCCAAGTTATTAAATATATTCAAGAATGAGTTAGATATATTTTTTAAAGCTAAAGGTATCAAGGGATATGGGGAGAAGGCAGGTACAGGGTACTGAGTTTGGATGATCAGCCGTGATCTCATCGAATGGCGGAGCAGGCTCGAGGGGCCGAATGGCCTACTCCTGCTCCTATCTTCTATGTTTCTATGTAACATGGAAAAGATTCAAGTACATTTTTACACTAAAATTTTGTAAACTGTGATCATAACCATGTTCCTATTTTCCCCAGTTGCAGAAATTTGACATTTTCTGGTTTATCTTCTCATCAAACCAAATAAATATATTTATTACAACATGAAGAGCATGGTGATTCTTTTATGAATCATATAATGAGCCTATTTCATAAATTATTGACTTTTGTGTGAGCTTCGAGGTATTTAAATCTCAGTCAGCCCCTGTGCAGCTAAAGGCAACAAAAACACATTTTGAAACATTACACAATGTAACCCAAAAATGTTTGTAACTGTATCAAACCAGTATTTGAAAATGTTCCTTATAGTCCAAAAATAGCAAAAGATTAAAACTGAATCAAACCAGTATTTATTCTCTTGACACTTTGAAAATGTTACAGGTATGAAAATTGGAGGCATTGCTAAAAATAAATTGTGGCATTAAAAACCTAGTATATCTCCCATAGTGTGGCTAATGGGGATAGCTGTTTTATAGACACAGAAAAACACCACCATGTAACATGCTATGTATGATTCTGCTGCCGAAGTAGAGCTACGTATTATCTTGCATGCCATTTTGATTGTTGTCAATAATCCTTAAAATTGCTACTTTTCAGCTACAGAGATGGCTTTATTGAGGGCAGCCCATCATTGCCAGCTGCAATATTAAATGGACAAAAATCACAACCACAGTAAAATCTGTGTTGCTCTGACCTCTGCTACAAAATCAGAGCACGCAAACCAGGTGATGGCTCACTGTTTAAACAGACGAGTGTTTTTCTAAACAGAATTTTAAACATTAATATTTTACCTTCTAAGTTTTATAAAAATTAATTAGAAAAGGGAACAGTGCCAGAGGACTGGCGGACAGCCAGTGTGATTCCTATATATAAAAAGGGAGATAGAACAAGTCCAGGGAACTATAGACCAATTAGCTTAACATTGGTGGTAGGAAAGATAATCAAAAAACATCTAGCAACTGAAAATATAAAGGGTAGTCAGCATGGATTCCAAAAGGGAAGGTCATGCTTGACCAACCTTATTGAATTCTTTGAAGAAGTAACAGAAAGGGTAGATAAGGGTAATGTAGTAGATGTAATATATTTGGATTTCAAAAAAAGCCTTCACTAAGATACCACATAGTAGACTCATGACTAAGGTCAGAACATGTGGAGTCAGGGGACAAGTAACAGAATGGATAGCAAGCTGGCTACAAAATAGAAAACAGAGAGTAGGGGTTAAAGGTAGTTACTCAGATTGGCACAAGGTGGGAATTGATGCCCCACAAGAATCGGTGCTGGGATCACTTGTTCACCATTTACATAAATGATTTGGATTCAGGAATCGCAAGTAGAATTTCAAAATTTGCGGATGAACCAAAATTGGGGTGTGTGGTTAATACAGAGAAAGACTGCGACAAAATACAGGAAGACATTAATAAATATGAATAATGGGTGTGTAATTGACAAATGAACTTCAAAATAGATAAGTGTGAGGTAATACATTTTTGTAGGAAGAATAAGGAGGCCACATACTGCTCGGAAAATAAGTGTCTAAATGGGGTAGAGGAACAGAGGGATCTGGCTGTACAGATACACAGATTGCTAAAAGTAGCGAGACAGGTTGAAAAGGCCATAAAAAAGCAAACAAAGCACTGGGGTTCATTTCCAGAGGGATAGAATTGAAAAGCAGGGAAGTTATGTTAAACGTATAGAACCTTGGTTAGTGCACACTTGTGGTACTGTGGACAGTTCTGGTCTCTATTATAAAAAGGATATAGAGGCACTGGAGAAGGTGCAAAAAAGAGTTACTAGAATGATACCAGAACTGAAAGGTTATACCTATCAGGAAAGATTTAACAGGCTTGGGGTTCCTTTCACTGGAAAAGAGAAGACTGAGGGGTGACCTGATAGAGATCTTCAAGATTATGAAGGATTTGACAGAATAGATGTAGAGAGGATGCTTCCACTTGTGGGCGAGACCAGAACTAGGGACCATGGGGGCTAAATTCGGTTGATTTGCGCCTCCCATTAGCGCCCTCTGAGGGCGCTAACGGGACGCAAATCAACTGGCGCCTGGGCGCGGCTAACGCCTCCCGCGAAATTCAGCGGGAGGTTAGCCACGGCGCTAACTGTTAGCGCCGCGGGCGATGACGTCATTGCCGTGCTCAGCGCCCCGGCTGTAATATTGGGTAGCGACCCCCGACTTACTGCCGGACGCTACCTGCAGCCGGGGTGGCGCTAGTTAAAGGGGAGGTGGTGGCCGGCCATTTTTGTTGCTGGCTGCCTGCCAACACCTGCCCCCATTGCTGTCCCCGGCCCCTGTGAAGTCCCCCCGCGGGGTGCCGGCTGCTCTCCGTGAGCCCGGCACTCCTCTTGAGTGCCGGGCTCGTTTGCCGGCACTCCCGATCCCTGGTGGCCCAGCTGGGCGCCGGGACACGCTGCGCCAGGCCCCACCCCTTTAAGAATACATAGCGCCGCGGTTTTGGCTCGCAGCGCCCCAAGAGGGATGCGGGGCGCTTCCAGTAGCGCCCCTCCTCCCTCTTGGGGCGCTACCTGGAAAAATCGGCTGCGTGGGCGCTAACTTTTTCGGGGTGCTAGGCGAAGGTAGTGCCCCCCGAATTTTTACCCCCATAACTATAACATAGTCACGAATAAATCTTTACCCAGAGAGTGGTTAGAATGTGGAACTTGCCACCACAGGGAGTAGTTGGGGTGAATAGCATAGATGCATTCAAGAGGAAGCTAGATAAGCACGTGAGGGAGAAAGGAGTCGAAGGATATGTTGATGGGATTAGATGAAAAGTGGTGGGAGGAGGCTGGTGTGGAGCATAAACAACAGCATGGACCTGTTGGGCCGAATACCCTGTTTCTGTGCTCTAAATACTTTGTATGTTTTCTTCATGTTTGTGGGTATAAAATACAATATTTTGAGTAAAAGTAACGAATTAGAACTCCTTTCAAAACAGTCCTAATCTATAATATCAAATAGGTAGACGGTCCCATACATTTAGAAAGGGAGTTATATTGAGGACCAACATTTTGGAAAAAAATAATTTGCATCTTTCTTTCTTTACCAAGTATCTCTGGCATGGCACCTAGTTTCTGTTTAAACTAAACATATTTAAATTCAAAATTTTTATTCAGAACCTCCTTCTAACTTGAATAATGATGTTGCAATTCTTTATGCAGTTATTTTTTTAAATTCTGTCTCTGAAACAAAGAAAATAAATGTAGCTGTTCAAGCATTTAGAATAAATTACATAATATAAAAATATTAATGCCAAAATGTCAAACTGTAGAGTTTCACTTGTACATGTAACATGCTATATTTAATAAATAAGCAACTGACTGAATATAATAATTTACATCAAATTCCTGTGATAATTACCTCAGATAAAATTCCAAAAAATCATGATTTAATTTGTTTTGATTATCTTGCACAAAATTTTTTTTAAATTACCATAACTGGTCCTAATAATAGCTTCCCTATGGATTTTAATTGCCAGTCCCTTTCCTTTGACGGACAACAAGGGAGAAGGAATGGCTCACAAATAGCAAGTGCTGACATTCTGGGAGTTGTAGGTACATTTGCATGCTGGGAACTGCAGCCTGCTGCTTTGATTCTGATTCACTACTGTTTTATGTATATAAAATGTAAGTTAATTAGCTGCAAGAAATTTCAATGTATGCGTGTGACACAGGAAGTGTGAGGTGAGCGAAAAATGCATGTTAGATGCAACATTTTTATATGCTAATGATTCTCCAGTGGCTTGGCTCATGGTAAGACACGTGCTTTGTAATGACAGAAGCATTATAACATAAAACTTCGATTTTAATCAACAGTATGTTTTAAAATGCAGTGTTCTGACCCTCTCAGCCTGCCTAAAATTGAAGGAAGTCTCCAGGTGGTTACTGTAACTACTGCCTGTACAGTTGGCTTCTGCTCTGTTCATTGACAATTTAATTCAGACTCTAATTTTAAAGAGAGTCGCTGATCTTCCGTGGTATTGTTCATAGGTGGTCTGGGATCTAGTGATGATGATTAACCTGGCCTGTGCACTGTCCTTTAAAAGCCACAGCTCAGGTTCTCACTGTGGAGAAATACTCGGTAATCTCATTAGACAAGCTGACTACCCCTCCTATGCCTCTTGCAGATGTACAGAATGCTGGGGGCACCTGTGGGACAGGCAGGAATTCCAGTGAGTAGCATCATCCTGACACCAGGTTGCAAAGTGGCGTACGCAAGAAGGATATCTCTGTTTCGAGTACTTCCCCACAGGGTGTGCCTGAGATGTGGGTTTAGAAGGAGAAGCCAAGCTAAATGCAGCTGCAACCTTAGTAGTTACACAGGTTCGATTCTTGCTCTGTGCTGAGTTAGATGGCGGGGTTTGGTCGTGTAGTGGTTATGGTACAGGACTAGAAAACCAGAGGTCATGTTTCAAATCTCACTCAAGCAAGCTGCGAACTTGAATTCAATAAATCTGGTAATTTATGGGCTGGCCAGAAAAAATGACCATGAAAGTCGCTGGATTGTCGTAAAAACCCAACTGGTTAATTAATGTCCTTCAGGGAAGGCAGTCTACATCAAGTTTGACAGTGATGCTCCCATTGCTGAATAGCCTGTCGACATTCATTATTAAGGCATGAAGAATAACCAGTAAAAGCAAGTTACAAGAGGGCAGCCAGTGTCGAAGCCATGGGGCTGCGTATGTGATGTTCAGTGCAAGTAGCAGTGACACACATTGGAAGAAGGTGAATTGTATTATTAGCTGCTGAGGACTGCAAAAAACCTTTTGTGTATAGTGGGTGATGTTGCAGTAGGGATGCACCTGTGGTGCTGATGTACTGCTCACCGGGCGAGTGCTAGTCTTATTAAGGCCTCCAAAAAATAAAATGCCGATCAAGTCCCTGGCCAACATTGCGGTTTCAGCTTCTGAATGGTGCTATTGGAACTCTGTACGCATATTAAACAGGCCTTGCATGGTTGGCAGGTTGGTTCCTGTGCCTTGAAGGGGAGTCTGCTTGGTAGTTGGATCAAGAAGCTACATATCGACCTGGTGATTTCATTGTTTACTTCGTTGGACTGGATTTTGCCACCCCAATGGGTGTGTATGCACCCGTAGGGGCCGCGCAAGTGCCAGGCTTTGGCATGCGAAGCGCATACGCTGAAACCCGGCACTTGCGATCTGTCAAGAATTCTCTTCACAGATCCTCTGCATGCCCAAGAAAAGTGCCCTTGCGGGTGGAGAGTTGCGCTATTTGCACAACTTCCACCCACTGAAAGCCTGTCAAATTCTTACGCCTGGTAAAAGCAGGCATAAGGCCTGCTTTTACCAGCATAAGAGTTTTAAAAAATAGAAAAATAAAATTTTATCACTCATTTATAAATTAACAATATTCTTCAAAAGGTAAGTTTATTTTTAGCCCCGTAAAAACATCTAATTTTTTTCCCCAAAAATTAAATTTTTGTTTAAAATATTTAATTAAATGGCATAAATTAATTTTAAATATGTAATTAAAAAAAAAATTATTTAATGTGTTGGTGTATTTTTTAAGTGATCCCCATTCATACTTTTGACAGTTCTGTACGTGCGGACCTGTCAAAAGTATGAATGGGGATTCTCTTCTTTTATTGGTTGGGCCGGCCCACGTGATCCCAGGAGCGCCTACAAACTGCAGGCACCCCTAGGATACGCAGAATCCCAGGATCACAAGCCGCCATTCTTCCTGGGCCACCAGGTACTTTCGTAGAAATTTTGCAGGTCGGAGGCGTCCGATCGCAAATGTTGGTCCATTGTGTTCTTGGGGTTTCACACTCGGGCCCTGGAGTGCGACTTGAATCAATGACCTTCTGACTCAGAGGTGAGAGTGCCACCAAATGAGTCAAGCTGACACTCATAGGTTTGTTGTGACCCCGTAGAGTTACCAACTACTCACAAGGTTAGCATGTTGGGAAATATCAGGGAAGATGCATTCTCCTTCTGGGTCTGAAGCTGTTACCTTGGTAATGATTGAAAATGTTTGCTTTGATATTCTCAGGAAGGCGTTATTGATTAAACCTCACTAATGTAAACCAGTGGAACTCAAGGCTCATTCACTGCCGACATTAAGATACACTGCTCAAAAAAGTATAATTGGCTGGACCGATTCTTCTGGATAATAGAAGATGTCATGTTTTGGGATTTCTGACAGTGCCGGAGGGGGGGGTGTTCCTTGCTGTAATACATGTTAAAATGTTACCATTGCACTAACCTGAGCTCTCAGGTTAAATTCACAGGGCAGGAAGGCTGGTAGATTTGACAAGAGATACAATATCCATCTAAATCTGGAGACCATGAAAGATAGTTTAACATACCAGTAATCATGCACACTCATTGCTGTGACAACTCTGCTCATTTAAAATCAGCATTGCCCAGTTAGCCGGTGGAAACCCATAACTCTCTCCCCCAAAAGGCTGTGGATGCTGGGTCAATTGAAATGTTCAAGACTGAGATAGAGAGATTTTTGTTAAGTAAGAGTATCAAGGGATATGGATCAAAGGCGGGTAAGTGGAGTTGAGGTACAGATCAGCCATGATCTAATTGAATGGCAGAATAGGCTCGAGGGGCGGAATGGCCTACTTCTGTTCCTATGAGGAGTTAATCTGTTTAAGCAAAGAAAAATGACCTATTGATGGGGGAAGCATAACATGTTCCTTATTTTATATTATTACATGGACAATTGTTCTAGATTGAAACGGGTAAATCTGATCCTATAGAATCACCAGCAGCCAAAGAAAACAGCTTCACGATTCGTATCGAGTGTTAACTCGGTCCACATTTGGAAAGACTGAAGAAGAACAATTGTAAAAGACACAAATATTCCATTCAGGTCACAAGGCGTAACTATTGTTCCATGCCCGGTCGTGCTGTCATACAAGCAGAAAAAAAAGAGTAGTGCGAGTTAACTCCCACAAAAGTAAGACACTCAAACCAATTAGAAGAGCAACTGACACCACTGTACCTGTGAGGACAACCCCAAATTTGTAACAGAAGGTAAGCTTCAAAGTGCATGTCAGTTGTCAGTGCACCATATGTAGCCTCCAGTAATTAATCCGCAGTTTAAAATTTGCATATTTCTGCTGCAGAAAATAACGGCATGATTCTGCAGTTCACAGATTTGCTGCAATTCACCAAGGGTGGGTAGGTTTCATTTTTGACAAATGGATAGCCAGGTTTAACAAATTCAGGTTTTTAGTATGTTAAAATGACTTGATCTGACAAGAGCTTGTGAATAAATATTTTTGAGCTACAGTGAATTCCATACAACATCTCCCCAGCTTGAGCCGTAACAAATGAAAATATATGCCAGTGGTATTTCTGAGGGGAGTACGTTGATTTGTTGTGACCAAGATATACACTATTTAAGTATAATAATGCATCTGCATTTTAGTCATTACAATTGACAACAAAGGTTTGAGGGGCTGATATGGAGCATTGCTGTTTCTATTATTTATTGCTTGGATCCCCAAGGTTATTTCAAAGATTTATGATGTTGGATTTAATTTTACCAAATCCTAAGTTGCCTTTGTTTTGTACAATTCTCATTCTTTCCATAAATTATTGATTGAAATGGAGCAGGTTCGATGTTTCACTTTTATCCCTTCTGTGACAGTGCTGAAGAAACATTCTTTTTCTAATCTTTCATGTTTGTCAGTAATTTATAGTGAGACATCGTGGCATTCGATTGCTTTATTCCATTTATGGAAATGAATCTAAGACTTAGTCAGGTTATATGACTTTCAAAGGAACCACCAGATCTGGCCAGACCACATAAAGCATTATCGGGTCCTGCTCTCGTCTGCCAAAATTGTTCACTATTCCAGAATTATTCTAGAACCCCAGCTTCTGTTCTCCACTGCTAACCCCCATCTTCTTAAACCCCTCTCCCCTGTCTCCTCCACCCTCACCTCGACAACAAGTGTGAGGAGCTCATGGACTTCTTTGTCTCTAAGATTGAGACCATCCGTTCAGCTGCCTCTGCCACTTCCCTTCTTTCCCCTAGCCCACCGGGCCAAACTTCCTCTAAGGATCCCCCCTGCCCTAGCCCTGAACTCACATCTTTCTCCAGTTTCTCTCTGATCTCCCCTCATGACTTCTCCACGCTCATCTTGTCCATGAGACCCACTTCCTGCTCCCTCAACTTTATTCCCACCAAACTGCTGACCACCCAACTTCCTTTTCTGGCTCCCATGTTAGCTGACATTGTTAACAGTTCTCTCTCCTCAGGTATTGCCCCCCTCTCCCTCAAATCTGCCGTCCTCACCTAAAAAAAAACAACCAACCCTCGACTCCTCCGTCCTTGCAAACTACCACCCCATCTCCAACCTCCCTTTCCTCTCCAAAGTCCTTGAACGTGTTGTCCCCTCCCAAATCCGTGCCCATCTTTCCCGCAACTCCATGTTTGAATCTCTCTAATCAGGTTTCCGCCCTTGCCACAGGACCGAAACGGCTCTCATCAAAGTCACAAATGACATCCTTTATGACTGTGACAAAGGTAAACTATCCCTCCTCGTCCTTCTTGACTTATCTGCAGCCTTTGACACGGTTGACCACTCCATCCTTCTCCAACGCCTCTCCACCATCGTCCAGCTGGGTGGGACTGCACTCGCCTGGTTCCATTCTTCTCTATCTAATCGTAGCCAGAGAATCACCTGCAATGGCTTCTCTTCCTGCTCCTGCATCGTTACGTCTGGTGTCCCCCAAGTATCTATCCTTGGGCCCCTCCTATTTCTTATCTACATGTTGCCCCTTGGCGAAATCATCCGAATACACAGTGTCAGTTTCCACATGTATGCTGACTACACCCAGCTCTACCTCACTACCACTTCTCTTGACCCCTTCACGGTCTCGAAATTGTTTCTTCAACCTGGCCTCCTAGGCCTCTGTGGCAGCAATTTGAACATCCATGAAGAAGCTAAGACTGCCCTTATGGCCTCTGTCATGGGTCCTCCATTGTAAATCTCTCTGGAGATGCCGTACGTTTCAAGGTGGACTATCCTCTTGAAAAGCATTCATCAGATATCACAGACTCCTCCAATTGACCCACCATGTATTGCAGCATGTCCGAGATGGTCCTTGGTGACTGCATATTCATTTGATTCTCTATAAGCATGATTCTTTTAAAAGCATTATCCATGAGATCTTTATCCCCAGGTTGTTCAGCTGAGAGCTGATGTCTCCTGACCCTCCAGTCAGCAATATCTTCCTCCTCATCTTCCAACCCAAGCTTCACCTACTTAATCATGCTCTGTGTTTCACTCACTGTACTCTCTTGTGCCTCAATCTCTAACTCACGCTCGCTGGATATTTCTAGCCTGATGCTTGGGAGGGAAAGAGTAGCAAACAGCAGGGGCTCTGATATGTTGGCAGGGCTAATGCAGGGAGCCTTGCTTCTTGTTCATCTTTTTCTTGTTCCCCAAGCGCATCTAGAGGAAGAAAAGAGGAAGAGAGATTAGAATGGATGCCAGAGGAGCTGAGTTCATATGCCACTTTCAGTAGGAGTGGTAGGAGGGCTTCATGATCTAATTTTCTGATAAGATTATGCAGGGTAGAAATGGATGATATGGAGGAGAAGCAGAAACAAGCCTACAGCTCGTATCTGTACTCTTACTTCTCCATCTCCAACTCCCTCTGACCTTTCTTCCCAGGATTTTTAAGGGCTTAATCAACAAGGGTGAAAGGATGAGGTTTGGGTCCCTGCCCCACCTGTAACATTTCTCACCTTGTCATTATGGGTTGTTTTCACCTTAAAAGATAATGCAGCCAGTTGTAATTACTTTTAGTTACTATGGAGTCTGCAAAACGCAGATATCAGAAATTGTATGTAAGGCCATGAGGGAAGGAGTACTTCCAGCTGAAGGCTGGGATGTAAAGGGCACTATGCTGCTACCTGGGCACTGATATTAAGAAATTGACTTTTTTTAAAGAATGAAGGGATATCATTATAAGTTATTGACATGCTTATTACACTACATTCTTGCAAGGAACATAGGAACAGGAGTATTCATTCATCCCCTCGAGCCCGTTCTGCCATTCAATCAGATCATGGCTTATCTCTACCTCTACTCCATTTACCCGCCTTTGATCCATATCCTTTGATACCCTTACCTAACAAAATCAATCTATCTATCTCAGTCTTGAAAATTTCAGTTGACCCAGCATTCACAACCTTTTGGGAGAGAGAGTTCCAGTTTTGCACTACCCTTTGTGTGAATAAGGTGATGCTGACTTCTCTTACCTAGCCTGTCCTGGTAAGGTCATTACATTTTTTTGTGGCAGTGTTTTCTGCATGTGGTGTGGTACTATTAGTGCTCACTGTACTGACCACCTCCAACCACTGCTGCTGTGCTGCTCTGTTTCGGCTCTGCATCTTTCCGATCCCATGACTAAAGCACATGACTGAACCAGGAACTCTTCAGCCATTCTGCAGATCTTATGGATATTTCTTAAGTACGTAAATTGATGCTGTGCTGCCAAAACAAAGGCTGTTAGCAAAGCATACGGGATCCTGGGCTTTATAAATAGAGGCAAAGAGTACAAAAGTAAGGAAGTTATGGTAAACCTTCATAAATTACTGGTTAGGCCTCAGCTGGAGTATTGTGTCCAATTCTCAGCACCACACTTTAGAAAGGATGTCAAGACCTTGGAGAGGGTGCAGAGGAGACTTACTAGAATGGTACCAGGGATGAGGGACTTATGTTATGTTATGTGGAGTAGAAAAGCTGGGATTGTTCTGAGAGAAGTGGAGGTTTTGGGGAGATTTATTAGAGCTTTTCAAGACTATGAGGGGGTTTGATAGAGTAGATAGGGAGCAACTGTTTTCACTGGCAGGAGGGTTGGTAACCAGAGGACACAGATTTAAATAATTGGCAAAGGAACCGGGGGGAGATGAGAAGAATTGTTTTTTACGCAATGAGTTGTTGCGATCTGGAATGCACTGCTTGAAAGCGTGGTAGAAGCAGATTCAATAGTAACTTTCAACAGGGAATAGGATATCTACTTGAAAAAAAACTGCAGGTCCAAGGGGAAAGAGCAGGAGAGTAGGACTAATTGGATCGCTCTTTCAAAGAGCTGGCACAGGCATGATGGACCAAATGGCCGCCCTCCGTGCTGTATGTTCCCACAATTCTATACATTAAGTTGTTTAGGACTTCAAATACTGTATCAGCATTCAATTCCCCCCCCCCCCCCCCCCCCCCCATGAGAAGCTCTCAATCAGAGATGGTAATACCATCAAGTGCAGTGTGGTCCATCCACTTCACTTCTGGCTGGTGCGAATTGCGTCAATTATATCCAAGCAGAAAGCACCAGGTGTTTTAATTTAAATCTGAAAATTTGTTAGCACTTTGTTGAGCAGCTTAGCTTTTTTAAGTAGAAAGCTTTGCATAGTTTCTGTTTATAATAACCTTCCTTGGATAGATGATCTATTTCTACTGGTTGACAGTGGGCACTAATGCAGATAGGGGTCCCGCAGTCGAATAATATTGATTGAGTTTGAAAGTGCCACTGTGAACGGTCTGTCTTCTACGACTACAGTGCAAGTCCAGCTGGTTCTGGCCTGGAATGGGGGACATCAAGCTGATTAAGCCACCTGGTTCCTGCCTCATACTTTAATCAGCTCTCTGTTCCTTATTCCAGTGTAGATCCCTGCTGGAGACTGTACTGTGCCCAAAGTAGGGTTAGTGAAGGTTTTATGGGCAGTGATTCAGTATTGTAGCTGCTATTTCCAAGAGATGCCAAGTGCTGGATTATTCTATTACTGTAACCATATTGACTTGTATTTGAGAAGGTGCCACAATAACAGTGAGGGTAAATTAAACACATCCAGTTTTTCCACAAAAAGCATTAGCCCTTTGACAGCCTCACCAATATTTCTGCAGACAAAGTATAACTAGATGGAGCCAACATTCCTGACTTTGCCAATTTTAGTTAAAAAAAAGTAAACATGAGCAAAAGGTGGTGCAATGTCAATAAGAAGTGATAACAGATTATTATATAAACAGAAAATGCTGGAAATGCTCAGTAGGCCAGGCAGCATCTGTGGAGAGAGAAGCAGAGTTAACGTTTCAGGTCGATGACCTTTCGTCAGAACAGACTATTATCTTGCTTTGAGGATCCCCTTAAAATATAGACTAATGCTCATTAGAAAAAGTGACCAAAAATCTACAAGTTTTACTTGAAGCCTTGTTCGGGACAACAGTAAGGGATTGGTGAGGGATCATCAATTTTAAATTGTCACTAAGAGAGTGATGATAGAGGTTAGGAGAGATTTTTGTGCAGAGATGATTGTTAGAGCATGGAATGCTTTTGTCATCGGGAGTAATTAAGGCAGAGACCATTGCATCTTTTAAGGGAAGAGCAGATAAACATTTGAAGTAGAAAAAGCTACACGGCTATGGAAAAACAGCAGAACAGTGCAATTAGTATTGAACTGTCCTAGCAAAGAGCTATTACAGTGGGCTGTACTTGGAGAGCATCTCATCACTACCTCTACTTATCTGTGTGAGCATTGAAGAGTAGGCATTTATGAGGTCTCAGAATCTCTCCTTTATGGTTGCCTTACTGTTGGAGTCAGCTAGGACTGCATCTTGGAATGTGGACCAGAAAGTCTCCATAGCAGCAATAGGAGATACTCGTACTATCCTTATGGCATATGTATCTAAGATCTCCATTGCAGATGCCACTGGAATTGCCACTTGCTTAATGGCAGGCTGCAGTGCTGTAATTAGTGGTGATGTTACTGGACTAGTAATCCAGAGGCCCGGACTAATAATCCAGAGATGTGAGTTCAGATCCCACCACGAATTTAAATTCAGTTAATTAAATAAATAAAAAGCTAGTATCAGTAATGGCGACCATGATACTACCAGATTGTTGTAAAAACCCAATTGATTCACTAATGTCCTTTATGGAAGGAAACCTGCTGCCCTTACCCGGTCTGGCCTATATGTGACCCCAGACCCACAGCAATGTGGCTGACTCTTAACTGCCTTCTGAAATGGCCACTAGCAAGCCACTCAGTCGTATCAAAAAAAAACCTTCTACGATGGACTGCAGGGTTCAAGAATGTGGCTCACCACCACCTTCTCAAGGGCAATTAGGGATGGGCAATAAATGCTGGCCTTGCCAGCGACGCCAACATCCCGTGAATGAATAAATTTTAAAAATGGAAGGTCTGTAGTTTATAATCTGGGGATCCACTACCTGTTCCATGTTGCACTCCCCAATTACGGTTGAATGTTGCCTTTAATCATGAGAGCAGCGAAGATTGGTGCAGAGTGATTTGACCAATGGAAATTCTATCCTGCAATGCATTCATTCTAACTATCATTGTTTTATGTGATATAATTTCGGGTGCATTTACATTGCGAATTTAGCTTTGGTACAAAGTAACTTTGGCTTCATATTGATGCTAAAATGACCGCATTAATCTGGAGTCAGGGCCCAACCTGACTCTAGGTGCAAAGTGTTGTGAGATTCCCTGGAACGAGTAGTCTCTCACTACTTTGATTTGATACTACATGAGCATCAATCCAATGCAGTATCAATGACCTCCTTCTGTGTTGTACTATTCTATGAATCTAGGCGACACTTCAGTTCCAGTACTGAGGCAGGGCTGCACTGTCAGAAGTGCTGTATTATCATTGGTGCCGCCTGTTGGATGAGACATTGAATGGAAGCCTTGCTTCTCTTTTCAGTAAGTATCAAAGATCCCCGGCACCAAACACAGCAGAGCACGTAGTGTTCTCCTGGTGTTCAAACCAATGTATCCCATTTTCAATACTTTTTCAAACATTTCCCTGATGGTTTGTTCATTTCCACAAAAAAACATTTCAGCATTTTTCAATAAAATAGAAATATGAGCTTCTTAATATTATTTCAACATGTTTCAAGGATATTATGAATACAGAAATCTTCTGGGGCTTTGTATGTTTCAATGATTCTAATTTATATAGTTTTATTAATGTTATTTAATAGAAACAAATGTCTGCCATAAAGGCACTGTTATCTTGCAATAATCTCTTCTAAGGCAGTCATTCTCATAGGTAATCTTTGGGTTAATTTTGGAGTATTAAGCATGGCTGTACACAAGAATTTAATTGTCATTTCAAATTAGCAAGGTTTTCGAACAGTATCAAAGATGAAATCTGGATCATATATTTGAAACTCTTCAAAATACGGTGATTACAGAAACTATGACAGTCATATTCCCTTTAAACTTTTGAAAGCATCTTTCCATAAACCATGGGTTGAGGTCCAGATCCCACTGTATCCCCACTATTTAAGAAAGGAGGGAGAGAGAAAACGGGGAACGACAGACCAGTTAGCCTGACATCAGTAGTAGGGAAAATGCTAAAATCTATTATTAAGGACGTGGTAACAAAGCACTTAGAAAATAATAATAGGATTGGGCAGAGTCAACACGGATTTATGAAAGGAAATCGTGTTTGACGAATCTGTTAGAGTTTTTTGAGGTTGTAACTAGCAGAATAGATAAGGGGGAACCAGTGGATGTGGTGTATTTGGATTTTCAGAAGGCATTCGATAAGGTGCCACACAAGAGGTTATTAAACAAAATTAGGGCTCATCGGATTGGGGGTAATATACTAGCATGGATTGAGGATTGGTTAACGGACAGAAAACAGAGAGTAGGAATAAACGGGTCATTTTCAGGTTGGCAGGCTGTAACTAGTGGGGTACCGCAAGGATCAGTGCTTGGGCCTCCGCTATTCACAATCTACATCAATGATTTGGATGAGGGGACTAAATGTAATATATCCAAGTTTGCTGATGATACAAAGCTGGGTGGGAATGTAAGTTGTGAGGAGGATGCAAGGAGGCTTCAAGGAGATATAGACAGGCTAAGTGAGTGGGCAAGAACATGGCAAGTGGAATATAATGTGGAGAAATGTGAATTTATCCACTTTGGTAGGAAAAATAGAAAAGCAGAGTATTTTTTAAATGGTGAGAGATTGGGAAATGTTGGTGTTCAGAGGGACCTGGGTGTCCTTGTACATGAATCACTGAAAGTTAACATGCAGGTACAGCAAGCAATTAGGAAAGCAAATGGTATGTTGGCCTTTATTACAAGAGGATTTGAGTATAAGAGTAAAGACGTCTTACTGCAATTATATAGGGCCCTGGTGAGTCCACAGCTGGAGTATTGTGTACAGTTCTGGTCTCCTTACCTAAGGAAGGATATACTTGCCATAGAGGGAGTGCACAGAAGGTTCACCAGACTGGTTCCTGGGATGGGGGATTGTCCTATGAGGAGAGATTGAGTAGACTAGGCCTATATTCTCTGGAGTTTAGAAGAATGAGAGGTGATCTCATTGAAACATACAAAAATTCTTACAGGGTTTGACAGGATAGATGCTGGGAGGATGTTTACCCTGGCTGGGGAGTCTAGAACCCGGGGTCACAGTCTCAGAATAAGGGGTCGACCATTTAGGACTGAGATGAGGAAAAATATCTTCTCAGAGTGTGGTGAATCTTTGGAATTCTCTACCCCAGAGGGCTGTGGAGGCTCACTCGTTGAGTATATTCAAGACAGAGATCGATAGATCTTTGAATGTGAAGGGATATGGGGATAGTTTAGGAAAGTGGAGATGAAGTAGAAGATCAGCCATGACCTTATTGAATAGTGGAGCAGACTCGAAGGGCCAAATGGCCTGCTCCTCCTATTTCTTATGTTCTTATGTAGATCCCAAGTTTGACTAGTTCTCCTGCTGTTTTTTTAATAATGAGCTACAAAGTCCACTTAGAATGCATTGGTACAATAATGAGATTTTGTAAATGTGTAACTGAATGTGTTATTCTCTGTGGATCATGTCTACAATGTACCTGTAGATGAAAGACAGGCTCTGATGTATTGTATTACAAGATGCATTGGCAGTTATTGGCCCAGCCATAAATATTCACAACCAGCACAATTGTTGCTTTAGATTTGGCTCAGGCAGGGTGTGCAAATGATAGACCTGGATCCAAATTGCAATTCAGATATGATTCTTAATTTATTTTGGTGTCAATTTTTTGACTATCAAAGTGAGGGCTGTTGATGCTAGCAAATGGAATAGAATGTTCCTTTTACATTCATGATTCACAGGGGAAATTTAATTGTATAGCAAGCCAAGTTAAAATTTTCTGCATAAATTCCGAGCATTCTGTGAAGTGCCTTGGGATGTTTTATTAAGTTAAAGGCACTGTTGAAGTGCATGTTGTTGTTTTATTTGCAAAATGTGACCGTCAATCACAAATGTTCGCAGTACTGGTTTTTGGGGCACAGAATGTTAGCATAAAGAACTCCCAGATTCAGAGCATAGATCTGCCTACTCTGTTCCAGCAAAATGTTTCAACTTTAAAAAATTCATTTTATGGGATGTGGGCTTCGCTGGCAAGGCCAGCATTTATTGCCCATCCCGAATTACCCTTGAGAAGGTGGTGGTGAGCCGCCGCCTTCAACCGCTGCAGTCCATGTGGTGAAGGTACTCCCGCAGTGCTGTTAGGGAGGGAGTTCCAGGATTTTGACCCAGCGACGATGAAGGATCGGCGATATACTTCTAAGTCAGGATGGTGTGTGACTTGGAGGGGAACTTGGAGGTGATGGTGTTCCCCATGCGCCTGCTGCCCTTGTCCTTCTAGGTGGAAGAGGTCGCGGGTTTGGGAGGTGCTGCCGAAGAAGCCTTGGCGAGTTGCTGCAGTGCATCTTGTAGATGGTACACACTGCAGCCACGGTACGCCAGTGGTGGAGGGACTGAATGTTTAAGGTGCTGGATGGGGTGCCAATCAAGCGGACTGCTTTGTCCTGGATGGTGTCAAGCTTCTTGAGTGTTGTTGGAGCTGCACTCATCCAGGCAAGTGGAGACTATTCCATCACACTCCTTACTTGTGCCTTGTAGATGGTAGAAAGGCTTTGGGGAGTCAGGAGGAGAGACACTTGCCACAGAATACCTAGCCTCTGACCTGATCTTGTTGCCACAGTATTTATGTGGCTGGTCCAGTTAAGTTTCTGGTCAATGGTGACCCCCAGGATGTTGATGGTGGGGGATTCGGCGCTGGTAATACCATTGAATGTCAAGGGGAGGTGGTTAGACTCTCGCTTGTTGGAGATAGTCATTGCCTGGCACTTGTGTGGCGCGAATGTTACCTGCCACTTATCAGCCCAAGCCTGAACGTCGTTCAGGTCTTGTTGCATGCGGGCATGGACTGCTTCATTATCTGAGGAGCTGTGAATGGCACTGAACACTGTGCAGTCATCAGCAAACATCCCCATTTCTGACCTTATGTTGGAAGGAAGGTCATTGATGAAGCAGCTGAAGATGGTTGGGCCTAGGACACTGCCCTGAGGAACTCCTGCAGAGTTGTCCTGGGGCTGTGATGATTGACCTTCAACTACCACAACCATCTTCCTTTGTGCTAGATATGACTCCAGCCAGTGGAGCGTTTTCCCCCCCCCGATTCCCATTGACTTCAATTTTACTAGGGCTCCTTAATGCCACACTCGGTCAAATGCTGCCTTGATGTCAAGGGCAGTCACTCTCACCTCACCTCTGGAATTCAGCTCCTTTGTCCATGTTTGGACCAAGGCTGTATTGAGGTCGGGAGTCGAGTGGTCTTAGCGGAACCCAAACTGGGCATCACTGAGCAGGTTATTGGTGAGTAAGTGCCGCTTGATAGCACTGTCGATGACACCTTCCATCACTTTGCTGATTATTGAGAGTAGACTGATGGGGCGGTAATTGGCCGGGTTGGATTTGCCCTGCTTTTTGCGGACAGGACATACCCTGGGCAGTTTTCCACATTGTCGGATAGCTGCCAGTGTTGTAGCTGTATTGGAACAGCTTGGCTAGAGGCCCGACTAGTTCTGGAGCACAAGTCTGCGGCACTCCAGTCCTAAAAGAGTAGACCCTTGTAGTGTGGCTTTTTTTTCCATTTCTCACTCCAGATATTCTATGCTAATCTCAAAGAGGGACCAATCAGTATTAAATTATGTTTTTTTTTTGCTCACTGTCTATAATGATCTGATGCGGAGATGCCGGCGTTGGACTGGGGTGGACAAAAATGAGAAGTCGCACAACACCAGGTTATAGTCCAACAGATTTATTTAAAATTACAAGCTTTCGGAGCTATCGCCTCTTCTTCAGGTACAGTTACAATGCTGTAATGTTGTAACTGTACCTGAAGAAGGGGCGATAGCTCCGAAAGCTTGTAATTTTAAATAAATCTGTTGGACTATAACCTGGTGTTGTGCGACTTCTCATTTTTATAATGATCTGGTTTGAGGCTGCCCAAACTTATTATAGATAGGATTGTTACAGCCTTACTTTCATCCCATCAGTCTGGGTTGGATTTGAATTTAGGTACCAGATGTAAAAGGCTATTGCTTATTTGTAATCGGATAATCAGCTGGAAAGCCAGCAAGCCCCACTCCATAGATTGAGCACACAATGCTTCGTGGCAAAGAATTCCACATTCTGAGCACCTCCCACATAAAGAAGTTATTTCTAGCCTCATCTTTCATTTTTTTTTGTTATTACCTTAAATTTGTGGCCTCTTAATTGTCAATCAGTGGAAACAAAGGATATGATAAATAGCAATACAATTATAATCTTTCCTTCCCTGATGACATGTCCCAACAATCTGACGTCCAGCATTCCGTTGTACATACAAAACTTGAGTTTCAGACTTCAACATTCTATTGGTTTTACCCAGATGGAAGCACCAGGAGATATTGTGAATTTGTTGTATTCATTTCACTGGTCTGAGTAATGCATTGTATTGACAGAACTTGTTATTTGATGCTGCTGCAATAGACCTCAGACACCCTCATAACCTAGTGGAAGCCAGCAAAATATAACGGAATCCTTCGCCAAAGCAATTCACTTAAAACAGATTTCATAGACCCATAGAGCCGTTGAAATTTACAACAGGAGACCTTTCAGCCTCTTTGCTGAAGTAAGTCGATGCTAATCCCACTGCCTTGCTCTCTCCCCATAGTCCTGTATTTTCCTCTACATGAAATATTTATCCACTTTTCATTTTTAAAGATGCAACGGTCTCTGCCTCAACCATTCCCTGTGGCAAAGTTTTCCTGCTCCAACAGCCCGCTATGTAGAGAAATTTCTCCTAACCTTTCTCCTCACTCTCTTAGTAATAATTTTAAATTGATGACCTTTGCTACTGACTCCCCAGCCAAAGGAAATAATCTTTCCCTATTCACCCTAGCAAAGCCTTTAATAACTTTAAAAAAACTTCTATTAAAATCTCTGGTGAACCTTCTCTGTGACAGTGGAAACCGTCCCAGTACCTCAACTCTCTCCTCATAACTATAGTTTTTCATCCTGGTGAATCTATGCTGTATGCTGTCTATGGCTTTCGTGTTCTTTCTATAATGGGAGCCCTGAACTGCGCACAATACTCCAACTGTGGCCTAACCAACATTTTATACAAATTTATCCTTACTTCTTTACACTTGTACTCTATTCCTTTATTTATAAAACCCAAAATACTGTTGGCCTTTTTGATGGCTTTAACTACCTGCACTGACACTAGTCCACACCCTTCAGTGTCTTTCCATTGAGTGTATACTCCCATTCGTTGCTTTACCTCCCAAAATAGAGCTTGTGTTCCCTATGCTCCAGTCCAAATTACTTTTATACCAGAAACAAAAGTGGATCCAGCACTGATCTTTGAGAACACCATCAAGGTGAGGAGGTGGTGGTGAAGGCTGATTTTAAAGGAAAGGGGACAGATCCTGAGGAGAGGGAACTGTTTACAATATCTCCTAGTATGAGGGCTAGGATTGGAAGTTGGGTGGTCAGCAGTTTAGTGGGAACGGGGTCGAGAGAGCAGGAGGTGGGTCATAGATAAGATGAGCTCGGAGAGGACATGAGGGGAAGATAGGAGAGAAACTAGAGAAATAAAGCGGGGGAAACCTTGGGGGAAGCATGGTTTGGTGGGCAAGGGGAAGGGAGAGCTGTGGCAGAGGCAGCTGAATGGATGGTCTCAATCTTAGTGACAAAGAAGTCCATGAGCTCCTCACACTAGTTGATGGAGGTGAGTGTGAAGAGGACATGGGAGATGGGTTTGAAGAGATGGTTGTTAGTGAAGAAAAGAAGCCGGGGGTTATCTTTGTATTCGAGGATAATCCTGCAGTAATGAACAGTTTTGGCAGAGGAGAACAGGGCCTGATGAGGCTTGATGTCATCCAGCCAGATCTGGCGATAAATGGCAAAACCAGTTGTGCACCATAAATGTTCATATCTGCTTCCCTTTGACTTAAGGGAGTTAAGATGGGGGCTGTACTAAGGGGAACATCCAGGGTGGGAGAGAGTAAGGGATTTACTAGGGATAAGGGCATCAAAGGTATTGGTGAGGGTGTGATTGAGTAGATCGGTAGCTGCAGAAGTATTGTGACGGGTGGAGGGCCAAAGGCCAGATAGTTGGGAGTTTGAAAATGCCTTTGTAAGTGACTTGGGAAAGAGTGTGTTTGGAAGGCGGATGTGAATGGTGAGGGATTCAAGCAAGTGATCAAATATGACCTTGTATGTCTTTGAGACGATGGGAATAGAGAGGCCACGTGAGATGGCAAGGTCAAGGGATCTGCCTTGCATACGGGTAGGAGAGTTTATGTGGAGGGAGAGGTTAAGGGAGGACAGTGAACTCAGAGGAGAGAGGGCAAGATGGAAGTTGAAATCACTGAGAATGAGAAGTCGCTCAGTGCGGAGGACAAGAGAGGAAAGCAGTGAGGATATTTTGGTGAGAAACTTGGTGTGGAGCTTAGGTGGGCGGTAGATAATGAGGATTTAAAAGGTGAGGCAAGAGGGCTGGAACAAGGTAAGGTGCTCAAAGGAGGAGAAGGTATCGGAGGAGTAGAGGGCAGACCAAGGTGCGATTTTGGTGATGAGGACCACACCACCACTGTGGCGGTTTTGGCGGGGCAGATGGTGGAAGTTGTAGCCAGGTGGAGAGGCTTCAGTAAGGGGGATGATATCATCACCCATCCCACGTATGTGAACTAGGATATCATTTATCAGTTTGATTTTTATTAAACTTTTGTACAAAGAAATTATCTCAGTTTCTTTCAGTATTTTCATTAAACTTCCTAATTTTGCAAATGGTATAAAACAAATTTTGGAGGAGTTTGAGCTGAACAAAATGCTGCATGACCTGTGTTAAACCTCTGTTGATGAGCATTAGATAAAGTGAAGAGAATAATTGCAACTTTTATTTCATTTATATACAACTCCTCACAAATAATAATGATTGTGACATGCTTGCTCGGCCTTTTATAGAAAATTCAGTCAAAAGGAACCCCACTGAATCAGTTCTGAAGATGTAATTGCAAAGAGTGTTGGTCCAGCTGACCACACAATGTACCTCTTGTCACCTCCACAATTCCATTCTCGGCTGCTTAATGGACAAACTTCAAATGATTTCACAAAACAGAATGCTGGTGTGGAACAAATGAGTTTTAAGTTCAAAATCACTTTCAGTTTGAGATTAGTTCTTCTGAATACTCTGACTGTGCTATAACCTTCAATTATTTTTTCTCTGCCAATTTTCTCCCGTTTCCCAGAAGCTGTTGATTCTTTGCTGGAGTATGGTTCTAGGAACCAATATGTCCTCTGATATCTGGCTCAAATGGCCATCCATGTCTTAACAGTGGGAGTCTAGATTGTAGGTGTCACCAGGCTATTTGACAATGGCAGGCATTACAACTGAACCTGATGCCCCTCCTCGTCTGATATCCACATACGTGCACTTCCAGCAGAGGATGCTGGATAATGAGCAAGTGAGAATCCCGGCCAATTTTCCACTCTGAGATAATAGAGGCCAATTGTAGTGCCTCTGCCACCACTTGCAGCAGAGGCAGGGGTGGCGTTAGGACCGTGCAATTGCACAGGACCCTGAGCGGATCCAGTGATGAGTTTAAGTAATGAGGTAAATCGATCTTTCTTTTTAGATTACTTGTTGGAGACGTGCCTTTTCCCGCTCCTACACGTGCGGACCTGATACCAGATTAAATATTTAATATCATTGTCTAGTAAACTGCACTGGGCCCCAAACCGAACCTTTGCCCCTGCAAGGCAAACTCCGCTCCTGAGCTGAGGTCAACTAATTCAGTACAGGCCAAGATCGAACTAGGGATGTTCTTGATCTGTGTCATTCAGTTGTCCATTGCTTTAACTAACTGAGCCTCGAGGGAAGCTCAAAAGTGGGCTAACTTTTTTTTTAAGTGTTTATTCTCGTGGTTTACGAGGGACATTCCACATTGTTGTCACAGCTCAGACCCAGCACAGTCCAGGGATCAGAACTGGGATCTTTCTAATTTCTGTGTCACAACAGCAGACCTACCATTCCAGTAATTTACTTTGGGGTCATAAAAATATATTTGTTATTTTAGCCATTTTGATATGTGTAATGATATGTTAATCTGTATAAAGCCATCCAATGGTCAGTATAAATGCCATAGCCTAGAAATGTTTGGAGTCCTTGTATAACTGCTGGAAGTGTGACAAGGCAGGACCTCCATGCAAACATCTGATCTGGACTTGGGATCATTTTCATAATCGGGACAGGTGCTCATACCACTGACAATGCTGCTCAGGTCCCCGCCCTCTGAGGACACCATAATTCTGGAGTGTACCTTGCCACTCTATTGCCGGGGGGTGGGGGAGTCTGACCAATGTGGCCGATGATCACAGTTTTTGCCCCGCCCTTCTCCTGTAATGATATGCCACTCCCCTCCTAACAAACACTCTCAGATTGATTGTCACTGGGATATTTGATATGTTGAGTCCACTTACGGCAAAGCAGGTTTAGTTCCTGTTGGCCGTACACTGGACAGAGCTGGCAGAACGTTTGCGGAGCCCAGCATCCTATCACCCCCACCTCCAAATGTAAAATTATGATGGGGAGGGAGCAGAAGAAGTGCCCACCCCTCTCTGTCAGAACTTAGTAAACAAGCCAGATAGCAGCAGACATGGGTTATGCTCCAAATACCATCCTCCCAGTCCAGATCACACTAATTCCGCACCCAAAATGGGTCAGAACTTCTAGGCCTATGTGTTCAGGGAACAAAACATACAGTTTGAATAAAGCTTGAGGCATGTTGCAGACAGTTAAATCGAAGGAAAGTTTGGCGGGTTCCTTCGACCTGCCCAATTTTCTGAGATTTTTTGCTCCCAGGCAACTCAACGTGCCTGAGCACAACCCCAGGAACATTCCCACCATGTGTCCAATTTTGGGCACCTTAATTTAGGAAAGATGTCAAGGCCATGGAGATGGTGCAGAAGACATTTGCTATGTTGTTAGCAGGGATGAAAGGCTTTAGTTATGAGGATTGACTTGAGAAACTAGGGTATTTTCATCAGAACAAAGGAGTTCAAGAGGATATCTCAGAGAGGTGTTCAAAATTATGAAGGGCTTTGATGCGCTAACTAGGGAAGAACTATTTCCATTTGGATCAGTGAGTCAATAGCTGGAGGGCATCATTTTAAGAGTATTTCATCTGAAGAACATGGGATGCATTCCTGGGGTGCAATATGGTACTAGATTTGGAAAGGCTCTGACCTAAAGATTCACAAAAAGGCAGGCTAATCAACCTGAACCCTGCTGCACTGTTCCCTCCTCCCTGGGGACGTTGAGAGGTCTGCAATCAGGTCACCTGCCAGCCCTCTCAGCGGGGGAATGGTGCGTGGGAGTCTAAAAGAAGAGGAGGGCAAGAAAACAAAGAAAGCTGTGTGACCAAACTATATAAAGAAGAACAAAGGAAACACGGGGAAAATTACACAGTTAGCTAGCAACTATTTGAACTTATTTTTTTTTAAGTGTTGTAGAAATGCTCAACTAGTCCTCAAAGGCTTTGTGTTGGTGCGGCATTCAGTGATGACTCGGTTAACTTCATTTTCAATCAACAGTGAGCGAAACAACAAATATCTAATGTGAATTTAATCTGTTCGGGATAGAAAGAAAAACAGAAAATGGTGGAAATCTGAAATCGAAATATTGGAAAAGATCAGTATCTGCAGGAGAAAGACAAGTTAATGCTTCCGTTGTGACCATTCATCAGAATTTAATTTGTTCTTCTGGCATGCTTCCTTTAACTTGGTTACAGACTGTTCATCAAGTTAGTATATTGTGACCATTCTCTTGAGTAAATTTCACTGCTTAAGTGGAGAACAGATTTGAAGAATGCAGAGATTACACATGTAATGACTGAAAAGTGATTAAGCACATCTACCAGAATATCTGGAAAAACAGCTGAAAATCAACACAGGGACTACAGTACAAGAAAATTAATTTCAAGCTTCTGAATATGTTACATTTAGTGAGCACACTTTTCACTGACACAAAACATGTGAAACTTCAGTCATTTCTGTCAGGAAAGCAAAATGGACTGCCCAAGATGTTACATAATTATTGAAAATATGGTGAGCTTTGCCTGGCTGAGTGTGATAGATTGCTACTTAACTACATCTAACAGAAACAATTAAATTTTTTCTAGTAATAGGAAGAACAATTGGAGTTCATGAACAAAAAAATATGTATTTTGTCTTGTTGCCTTCCATTTTGAAAATGCTTTGCTACTGTAATTAGTTACAGTTGTACTTTGATGTTCTGGCATGGTTCAAAGCACATCTCTGTATTTTCAGAACTTCTTTAAAAACCCATGGCATGGAATAGCTTCTACATGGACAATCGATAGTGGGAGAGATGGTTGGCAGTGTGTTGGGAGGGGGAATAAAATCTGTAATTCCAGTCTTGGGCTCAGCAATTTCATGGGTTTGCACTAGATTTCTGTCGGGCTCAGCATCGTTGATCACTCCTGTGAGTCGTCCTAGTGTCTCTTATGATCTGGAGTGCACCTTTCCTGTTCAATAACTAGTTAAACGCTAGCATAACCCAGGGATCATAATATAGACACCTTGTTGCATGTACTGCGTACTGTGACCTTGCTATGTGGACTAAAAATGACTCTAGCAAGACAAGGTATGATTATGAAACAACAAACTGATTTATTTTACTTGAAATGCATGAATGAACATAATATAGCTTTCACAATGAGATTCCTCTTTTTTGACCACTCCTCATACAATAAAAATATTAAAATATATGACGGTATCAGTACTCTAGACTTAATTTGACTTCGAAGCAAACAGTCCCTAAGCTAATTTGTCATGACGTTCTCTATTACAGGCTGTACGCATTTGTATATCAGCCTAAAGCCTCTCTAGTATCTAACTGACTCTCACAGATCCCCCAAAAGAGAAAAATAAAGCCAGTCTTCTGACCCCTCTTTCAACTCTGTGTGCTAAGGATTGGGCTGCCAAGTTGCCAGTCAGTTGTTACTTTGAATGAAATGCTACCCTCTTAATGTGGAAACTAATGGAACCTGTATATCCTATTCAGCCAAACCCCCTGCCAGGCATAATGAATGAAAACCATTCTATCACAGTGGTAAGAAATAGTCCGGATCCAACCTAATGAACTTCATTGTCTCAAAACTAATGTAACAAGCAAAGGTAGACAATTTAGATGCTTGGCCTGTGTGGTGTCCCCATCCAGGAACCATTCCAATCAACATTTTAAATGTTAAGTTAAAAATGGTGTGCTTCTGGGAGTTAACCCTTTGTACTCTGAATCTAACTTAACCACAATATCATAACATAAATTAAAGTAAAAGCCCTCACAGGCCATACAGGTAAAAATCCTAAATGCTACACTTGGTAAAGAAGAATCTTAATCAGAGCAAGTGAAGGTTCACTGCAACTTACTCCTTTTCTTTCCATTTTCTCCCATCTTCTCCTGAAGGCATTGAATTATGGTGTATAGTTGGCAGCCCTCCGGTACCTAGCCCAGCTATGAATCCAGATGGTGGATGTTGATAGGCAATTTGACTCTGAGAAATATTGCAGCTGAGCCCAATGTCCAGCTGAAAATTTTCCAATGGGGTCACTGAAGTCAACTGTAGCGGCCTGACTTCCATTGTGCCTGGGATTTACTAATTCCGCAGAAGCCAGGGACTGAAACTAGGATCTTCCTGGTTTGGTTTAGTACCAATGTGATAGTGCATTTACACACTGAGCTATCAGGTGCCTGTCCCCACCAATAACCTCCAGTTAGCTACTGACAGTATTTGGTAAGCAGAGCTCCATGTGTGCATAGTCAAACACTCACAGAACTCTGGTAACTAGTCTGAGAATTTCAAATGATTAAAAATATTCCAGACTCTGATTAACCCTCATAAAGTTTAGAATCAAACAGATGTATTCCCTTTGAAGTTACTCAGGGTTGTGAGGCTCAACCTACTTGGTTTATGCTGATGTTTAAAGAGGGGACTGGGTAGTCATATTCTGCGGGACTGCTCTGAGAGCTTTGCTGGGACAGCATTCTAAGATAATCCCTGCTCATCTCTAAGAAAGCACAGTATTTCAGCTACCTCCTGGCTTTTATTTGAATTTTTTGTTTTAATTCTTAAGTTGAAAATGTCAAGGGGATCTCACATTTGGCCCTAAGGTTAACAGATTACAAAAGTAGCAGTATTCTGTGTGAGCAAATCAAATACAAAACTGGAGGCCCTGTCAGATGGCTGAGAGGCTTGGGCTCTCTTTGGCAATCCCTGAAGCACCACACCAACACCTCAACATTCACCCAAGAGCAGATGTTTCACAAGTATGGCTAGCTGAGCCTGAGGTACTAGCTTGAAGTAACACACAACAAATTGCAGCCGTTCACATAGCCTGGATTGCTTGTCTCTGAAATTCGTCTGCATGTCAATCCATGCTTGTTGATTTGTCCGTTCTGTGCATGTTTTTTTTCCCCTAAAACCAGTGAAATATACATAGAGCTGTAAAAACTTTAATTACCAGGGCAACACTGCAGTTTTCTAAATGTGTACGCACACTTGAGATTAATAAATTAGTCAGCAATTCAAGAGTGATGTTTCACGGGCAACCAGACCAGGAGATAATGAGAGGCAGGAGTTCTCTAGTCTTCACGAGGAAGATCATAAAAAATAGATCTTGCAATGAGTTCTTTTAGAAATCTGTGTTGATGAATGGGTATTAGAGGATGAAACTGCACTGGGTGGGACTGCACTCGCCTGGTTCCATTCTTATCTATCTAATCGTAACCAGAGAATCACCTGCAAACGGCTTCTCTTCCCACTCCCGCATCGTTACCTCTGGTGTCCCCCAAGGATCTATCCTTGGCCCTCTCCGATTTCTCATCTACATGTTGCCCCTTGGCGACATCATCCGAAAACACAGCGTCAGTTTCCACATGTACGCTGACAACACCCAGCTCTACCTCACTACCTCTTCTCTCAACCCCTCCACAGTCTCTAAATTGTCAGACTGCTTCTCCGACTTACAGTTCTGGATGAGCAAAAATTTTCTCCAATTAAATATTGGGAAGACCGAAGCCATTGTTTTCAGTCCATGCCACAAACTCCGTTCCCTAGCCACTAACTCCATCCCTCTGCCTGACATCTGTCTGAGGCTGAACCACACTGTTCGCAACCTTGGTGTCAGATTTGACCCTGAAATGAGCTTCCGACCACATATCCGCAGCATAACTAAGAACGCCTATTTCCACCTCCGTAACATCGCCCGTCTCCGCCCTTGTCTCAGCTCATCCGCTGCTGAAACCCTCATCCATGACTTTATTACCTCTAGACTTGTCTATTCCAATGCACTCCTGGCTAGCCTCCCACATTCCACTCTACGTAAACTTGGGGTCATCCAAAACTCGGCTGCTCGTGTCCTAACTCGCACCAAGTCCCGTTCGCCCATCACCCCTGTGCTCGTTGACCTACATTGGCTCCTGGTTAAGCAGCGCCTCGATTTCAAAATTCTTATCCTGGTTTTCAAAACCCTCCATGACCTCGCCCCTTCCTATCTCTCTAATCTCCTTCAGCCCCACAACCCCCCCGAGATATCTGCGCTCCTCCAATTCTGCCCTCTTGAGCATCCCTGATTATAATCGCTCAACCTTTGGTGGCCGTACCTTCTGTTGCCTAGACCCTAAGCTCTGGAATTCCCTGCCTAAACCTATCGGCCTCGCTACCTCTCTTTCCTCCTTTAAGATGCTCCTTAAAACCTACCTCTTTGACCAAGCTTTTGGTCATCTGCCCTAATTTATCCTTATGTGGATCGGTGTCAAATTTTTTGTCTTAAAATACTCCTGTGCAGCGCCTTGGGACGTTTTACTACATTAAGGCGCTATATAAATACAAGTTGTTTTGTTGTTGTTGTTGAAAACCAGCTGAGAATCACCTACCAGCATGCTTGATTAAATGCAATATTTCAGGGGGATGTGGCTTTAATCATTACCAAAGTGCAGTTCTTGTTTACTTGGGTACATGCTCATGTGAGTCAGACAGAGATGAACATGTCCACTCTTTCAATCCCGAAGAGTCAGTTTATTGTGTCTCACATCTGTACACGTCTCTTGCCTGTGTGCATCAGCCAGCACTGCTCTCGTTCTTACCTTTCCTGTTGCCACAGGACACATTTGGAAGCCCTCGACATTTTTTGGAAAACTCAAACAGTGCTCTTGGGAAGGCGTGTGGTGGAGGGGGATCTTTTTAAGCCATACACCAGTATTTTATGACTTTGGCCTTTACTGTGACATACAGAAGTGAAGCTCATAAAAATATTTCTGGTGAGGCTTCCATTGAGTATCACTTGAACTGGTGGACAGAAGCAAAATCTCTCCCTTTTCTAGTAGTAATGTTGGTGCTTATTTATACAAGTAACTTTTTAGTATCTTTGTGAGGCTGAAATGCAATTATTTTCTGCAAGAGTGAGAATCCTACAACTGAAATGGTTCAATCTGCAAACAAATTATAATGATACTAAATTTTGCACATGTGTAACATTAGTAAATTCAGGTTTGAAGGTGTTTGCAAATTATCGGACATAATCAGATTTGTCAAGATGAAATTGATGGAACTAGCTTTGGTTAATATCATTATGCTAATGTTGTCAATTGGAGATGATTCACTCATTTTCTTTTCACTAACACCTTATTAATGTGATCTTCTCAGCTTCATGTATAAATTGTAGACTTTTAGACTGAATCCTACTGAACCCCAGAAACTGATTTCTATGCTGTATTTTATATACATTTGTCATGCAAGATTAAGTAGAGTCCTGTCAGCCATTGCAAAATCAATGATTATTTTTGGTATATGTAGAGATCATGGTACAACCAAGCATTGGTCAGTAATTCACATGCAGGACAACAACCCTCATTGTAAAACAGTTGCATGCCAGATATGCTTACCTCTGCACCCCTTGGACTTGAGGGAGTGAAATAGGGGTCATCCCAGGGGGGAAACCTGAATGGGAAAACAGTAACGGTTTTGCTGGTGACAAAGTGGAGGTGAGGGAGTGGTTGCAGAAGTATTGTGGTGAATTGAGGGCCAAAGGCTAGGCAGTTGGCAGTTTGAAAGTACAGTCATAAGTGACTTGGAAGAGAGTTTTTTTCCCAAGGTCAGATGCAGAAGGAAGTAGGGTTGTAAGAAGGTAGGGGGATGAGGGTGGTGAGGGATACAAGGAAGTGGTCAGGATGTGGATGGTGAGCAACACATGGAAATAGTTGAAGAAAACCAGCTTATTTGTCAGTGTAACAACACTTTTAAGTATTTGCACTGGAACGGTAACAATAATCATTACCCACTCATTGCAGAAAATTAATATACATTGCTATTTTTAGATCATTTAAAGATGCTGGGTTTTGAATTAGTTATCAGCGATTCACAGCTGAAATGTCCAGGAAGAACATTAATATATTAGTACTCCTCCTGGTCCCACAATAATTCACCCCTCTCGTGCCCAACTCCTCGCGGCCTTAGCCAGGAGTGCCTCCTCCTGAAGGGATAATTACAAGTCCTAGCCCTTTTCGGGCTACCCCAGATCAGGCGTATTCCCCAGACGTTCACCTTCAACTAAAGTTAAAGATAGCCGAATCCTATAAGACGCTTAATTGGGTCTAAAGGTCAGACTACCTCTCCCTAAAGGAAAGAAACGACGTGAAGATGTTACCGTCTTCCGGATAGCACTTTTAATAAGTTTAACTAGACTGTAACCTTCCGGATTTTATGAGGGTCCGGAATACCCCCCAGAATTCTGCAACTCCTTTGAGTGTACAGAAATTGAGTTCGCGAGTTTATACAGAAATACTCTGAGACAATTCTAAAAATATATAGATTTATTAAAGAACCGACATTTAGTTAACAGCTGTTATGGCATTGCAACTTTAATCGGTCAAAATACAAATAGCTTACATTTCTTATCAGAGATAACTTATTTTCAAATCTTAACTTCGTACATTTTTACATTTCTTGTTCTTAATCCAGAATATCCACCAAAATCAAATACCTTGATTACCCGAAACGCAAAGTTAAAAACTTACAGAGCGTGCCTGTGAAGTTGAGAAACGCTTGCCCTGTTCAGCGACTTCTGACTTTTCATCTGAAAAGCTCTTATTTTTATACTCTTTTTAGTGGTATTTTCTTTGAAGTATTCTGCTGATGTAAGCTAATTGTCTCAAGTCATTCTTTGCTGACTTTCTTCTATTCTTTACTGTCATTTCAGCTGTTGCTTTTAGACTTCTGTCTCCTGATAAGGTGTTTCAAAAACCATCATTTTTATGGTTATTATCGATTTATCTATTTGATGCCATTCTTAGGAAGTCTTTCTATTGAATTCTTAATATCACTTAACTGCTTGTTAGTCAGACGTCGTGTCTCCTAACTCTTCCATTTTCAATACAAACGCAATGTAATTGCTTGGTGTTATCTATTGATGTAATATCTACAAAGTCTCTCTGTAGGTACTTTTTACAATTTGTAATTCAAAAACACTTCATCTAGGGTGTTCCATGCATTTCTTATTTACTTCAATTGGTTGTATTAAGAATCATGTCTCCTGTTTCTAAGTTTAACATAAAACTATTTTACGGCAGGTATTTCTTTTACTTGATGTCATTTTTTCCAAAGGCACTTGGTTTTTTTAATGTTCTGTGCACCTGTTCGACGTGTTAAATTTCGACACTTTACTTGTGTTGGTTCCAATGTTCAGACATAGAGGAACCTCCAGCCTGCTGTTTCAATAGGGCCATGTCTTTGTATTTACAAACATTTCCCATTTCAAAGCTTGCGTTCACAGCTTTGTGTTAACAACTGATCTTTATCTCAGAAGTCTGTATTTCTGTTTTACGGCCTGTCGTTGAGGCTTTTAGATTTTTAACCCCAGTTTGTCATGTTTTAATATTATCAAATCTGTTTATAGGATGATGTATTTCTTGGAATATGGCTATTTCCTTCACACTCCCTTCCCTTTTAACTCACCTGGATTGGCTGGTATCCAAGCTGCAGCCGCCAGATCTACTCCTCTTTCGTATTGGCGAGCTGCTCCAAGAACGTTGACCCCCTATATATCTTAAAAACTGCTTTTGAGTTTCTCGATGTCACCTCTTTGGCCATATTACTCGTCACCTATTAGTGTGTTGTGTAAACTATGTGGCATTTAAGTAGTTCTTTACCCAATGAGTGGGGAGAATGTGGAACTCGCTACCAGAGGGAGTGGTTGAAGCAAATAGTATTTAAGGGGAGACTGGACAAGCATATGAGGGAGAAGGGAATAGAGGGTTATGCTGATAGATTTAGATGAGGAAAGACGGGAGGAGGCTCGAGTGGAGCATAAACAGCGGCATGGACTGTTTGGGCCGAATGGCCTGTTTCTGTGCCGTATCTCCGATGTAATCCTATGTAGTTACATATTGTAGCATGTTTGAGGTATATCGTCAATTATAATTCTTTAATACTTTTCTGTGAAGGACATTCTACTTCAAGGAATGGATTACAATGGCAGCACAAAACTGTTAGAATTATAATAATCTACCTGCTCTCCTCCGTGCTCTCCCCTGCCCCATGTTACAACTTTTTATTTTACATGGAAGCATTTACATGAAAAAATCATTGAGTCGATTTTCACGTGTCTGCTTCCATTCGGAGCGAGACAAACGGAGCTGCCCCACGATGGAAACAATGAGAGGCCCAAAACCATTCTCGTGGTCGGGCCTCATTTGCCTCCCATTAGCTAGCTGCTTGCACTTTTGGAGGAGCTCACCAATTGAAGGGGGGCGAGAAATCGTTTCCCTCCACCACAAGAGCCCAGCCAGTGCAGGTAAGCTAAATAGGCGAAGGGACATGGAGGGTCGAGCATTGGTGGGGAGTGATTTCTGTGGGGCATTAATGTTCCTCCTGGCCCTACAAAAATTGTTTAATAACTTTTTTTTAAATGGCCATCGTGGTCCCTTTAAGGACTATTGGTTAGGCCACTCTCCATCAAATACCAATTGGCGGAGCAGGTACGACACATGCTCTTCCCACTGGTACTTTAAAATTGCATCATGCTCCTATTGACATCATAGGACCACGATTTGCATGGTCCAATGAGGCTCCCACCTGTTTCCGTCAGGCGCTTGGGCCACCCGTTTCAAAATCCCACACTAAAAAGGCGGTGACCCGGACATCGGTGGGAATGGGGCAGTAAGTTTTGCACTCCTATTTTCATTGTGTTACCACTTTGTTCCTGCTCTATGTGGCGGGTGGGGAGCAGGGAGGGGGGGAATGAAAATCTACCCGGCCCCGCCCCGCCCCACCCCCCATATCTTGCTTTGTGGTGCCTGTTCTTTTGGTGAATGTGATGAGCCAATTGTGAAAGAACTGGCCCAAGTTTGTGACATTTTAGTAGCTACATCCAGGATCAAAAACTTTTGCCAAGGTGTGTCTTGAAGTAAAATAGCATAGCTGGAATATTGTAAATTATTAAATTTTAAATGGGAAGTCGGGCTCCCCCTGGGATTCACGTCATCCCTTGTATTAATGATTGAAGGGATTCTCAGTGTGTAAGTCATCACATATATCGCATCAGACCGAAGACCCAGAATACAAAATGACTCAGTTAGTTGGCTAGAAATCTCGCTGTGCTTCAAAGTTCATAGTAATCCAATTTAGTTCGAATGTAAAATAAAGATGATTACACTTAAGTCTCCTGCAATAGATATGTGACTTTATATCTCCCCTCTATACTTTGAAGTGATTTACAGTTTAAATGGCAAATTTTGACTGATGGGCTGGAATTTGCACAGATCTGTGAAGCTGCAATTTAAATTTCAGCTTCAATTGGTAAACCTTTTTGGAATGGTGTCTACTTCTCTCATGTGTCAATGCATGATGAGAATCCTCTGATATTCATAATAGGAACCTTAATAAAGCATTTTTTACAGATTGTATCACAAGAAAGACAAGAGCTACCTGTCTGCTTAGGACAAGCAGATCCATGTATTGAATGAAAGCTCAGGTGATTTCTTGTAAAACATGGTCTCAATCAAAGTACCTTAAAAAGTCAAACAATATTGTAAAAGGTTGCAGGAACAAAGCAAAAAAAATATTCGCACAAGTCATAAACAATTAAGAGTCCCTGACTGTGCTACAGTTATATCTCTCTGTCAAGATAGGAATGAAAGTGATATTCTTACAGTTTCATTCGGAATATACACAAAACTCACCGATATTTGTGGCATTGCACAGAGGTGGGGAAGGGGGAGGAGGAGGAGGTCAGGGGCGAGAGATACAGATGGAAGGGTTGGCGAGGTTAATGTGGGGGAAGGTGAGGGGATTATTGTAATAAAGCGATGCGTATAAAATAATAATATAAAAATAAATCAAAATTTTAAATGTTGGAGAAACTTGACCTTGAAGTAAATGAGAGGGAAGCAACAGGAAAATCATGAAAAAGAGCCCAGTAATCGGCAGTGGAGCAGATAATGACCCGAAGTAGGGTACCAGTGAGCGCATCTTTGGGCTATCCAGAGGAGACACCAGCAACATGAGGCCAGAATAATGGCACTCAGGGAGGCTGCAGAGCAGATCATGGACCAGGCAGAGCGTAGCGGGGCAGGGGCTAGGCAAGAACAGGATGGGGAAGCTGCAGAAGCAGCTGAGGAGTGCGAGTGGGGATGCAGGTCGGGGAGCGCCAGTGGGCAAAAAATAGCTGATCATCCAAGGGAGCAAGTAGTGGTAGCCAAGCTGGGCCCATTGTGGATCAGCAGTGGTGGCATAAAGGGGGAAGCCTGAGGTGTGTAGGCAGCAGAAATGGGAGAGGCAGAGGCTCGATGGGGCAAACTGGGGTTGTCAGAGATTGGGGAAAACTTGCAAGGGGGAAGAAGTTCAAAGATTAGATTTAAAAGCACAAGTTAGTACTTACCTGGCTGCGTAGGTCAACCATGAGGGCTGACGCAGAGGACGTTAACCAAAAGCTGTTCCCCCGGGCCACTAGGTGGCCATAGAACTAGGTGGAAGTGCAGCAGTCAGCTAGCAACTGCAGCAGCGAAAGTGTCACAAACTGTCACAAAGCATTGGAAAGTCTTATTAGGCCAGCGTTACCTGCAAATGTTACAAGAGAAAAGTTACGTCAGACTTTTCAATGGACTCTGGCAGGACATATCAAATTTAATAATTATATAGATATTGCACTGGAAGAGAACTTGGATAGAGAACTGGTTGGCAGACAGGAAGCAAAGAGTTGGAATAAATGGGTCTTTTTCCGAGTGGCAGGCAGTGACTAGTGGGGTACCGCAGGGATCGGTCCTAGGACCCCAGCTATTCACAATATATATTAATGATCTAGACGAGGGTATTGGATGTAATATCTCCAAGTTTGCAGACGACACAAAGCTGGGTGGGAGTGTGTGCCGTGAGGAGGATGCCGAGAAACTCCAGTATAATTTGGATAGGTTGGGTGATTGGGCAGAAGCGTGGCAGATGCAATATAATGTGGATAAATGCGAGGTTATCCACTTTGGTGTCAAAAACAGGAAGGCAGATTATTATCTGAATGGCAATAGATTGGGAGAAGGGGAAGTGCAACGAGACCTGGGTGTCCTTGTGCACCAGTCGCTGAAGGTAAGCATGCAGGTGCAGCAGGCGGTTAAGAAGGCAAATGGCATGTTGGCCTTCGTAGCGAAAGGGTTCGAGTACAGGAACAAGGATATCTTGCTGCAGTTGTACAGGGCCTTGGTGAGACCACACCTTGAGTATTGTGTGCAGTTTTGGTCGCCTTATCTGAGGAAGGATGTTCTTGCCATGGAGGGAGTGCAGCGAAGATTCACCAGGCTGATACCTGGGATGGCAGGAATGACGTATGAGGAGAGATTGGGTCAATTGGGCTTATACTCACTGGAGTTTAGAAGAATGAGAGGGGATCTCATTGAAACTTATAAAATTCCAACAGGACTAGACAGACTAGATGCAGGAAGGATGTTCCCGATGGCCGGGGAGTCAAGAACCAGGGGTCACAGTCTGAGGATAAGGGGTAAGCCATTTAGGACTGAGATGAGGAGGAATTTCTTCACCCAGAGAGTGATGAACCTGTGGAATTCTCTACCACAGAAGGCAGTAGAGGCCAATTCATTAAATATATTCAAGAAGGAGTTAGATATATTTCTTAAAGCTAAAGGGATCAAGGGATATGGGGAGAAAGCAGGGACAGGGTACTGAATTTGGATGATCAGCCATGATCTCATTAAATGGCGGAGCAGGCTCGAGGGGCTGAATGGCCTACTCCTGCTCCTATCTTCTATGTTTCTATGAAGTCGTGGTCTGATGGCTGCTAGTTTGTATGTCCTGTCATGCCTGCACTATTCACCACACCAGGCTGCTTTTGTGCTTGTTCTAAGAGCTGGTTATAGTGGATTATTGCCCAGAGCAGATCACCTGCCCAAACTCTCAGCTGGGTAATGGAATATGAAATGAAGAGCCTAAAGAGGTTAAGAAATTACAATGCAACTTGCAAGAAGCCGTGTCATTAAACAGACATTCACCAGAGAGGTCGAACCTCCTGTGTAGAATTTGTTATGGGATTTTTATCGCTTTCAAGAAAAAGAAATGCTTGCATTCATATAGCACTTCACCATGTCATTGAAATGTCTGAAAGTGTCTCGCACACTGAATTGCATTTGGAGTGCTGTGATTATTGTTACATAAGAAACTGCAGAAGCTTATTCTGCATGCGGAATGTCCTGTAATCAGCAATGAGATGAATAATCATTAATCTGGGTGTTTCGGTGCTACTGGTTAAGGGAGGATTATTGCCCACAATGCTGAGAGAACTCTGCACTTCTTTGAATAGTGCTGTGGAACCTTTAATATCCATCTGGACAGAGAGATGGGGCCTTGGTTTAACGTTTCATCTAAAGGACGGCACCATTGACAATCCAGCATTCCTTCGTGGGCAACACGGTGGCATAGTGGTTAGCACTGGTGCTTCACAGCGCCAGGGACCCGGGTTCGAATCTGACCTCGGGTGACTGTCTGTGTGGAGTTTGCACATTCTCCCCGTGTCTGCGTGGGTTTTCTCCGGGTGCTCCGGTTTCCTCCCACAGTCCAAAAATGTGCGGGTTAGGTTGATTTGGCTATGATAAATTGACCCTTAGTGTTAGGGGGGGATTAAATATGTGGGGTTATGGGGATGGGATGGGATGGGATATGTTAGGGGGAATTAAATACGGGGGTGGGGTGGGATATGTGTACTGTGGGGATTAAAGCAGGGGACAGGGTACTGGATTTGGATGATCAGCCATGATCGTATTGAATGGTGGAGCAGGCTCGACGGGCTGAATGGCCTACTCCTGCTCCTAGATTCTATGTTTCTATGTTTCTATATGTTTCAGTACAAGAGTGACATTTTGAAAATATGAATCTAGATATTATGAATGGCAGCTAAAATAAGTTTCCATTAAAAATAGTTTTACTATGTGGGGTGAATTTCCTTGCCATTTCATTGGATTAGTGGTGCATAAAAGGCGCAGGTAATTTTTTCAGGCAGGAAAAGTGGCAGACGCCATTTCCGCCATTCAGTCACTTCCCAAGTTCCCTTGCCCTTTTTTGAAAATTCTCGCCACCGACCTCCGAGTCCCAACTGACCTCATTTGCACTTGTCACGATGAGAGCAAGTGGTGCAGCAGCTCCAGGTTGCCTAGTTCTACACTGCTAATGCACTCTAGCTAGCTTAGACTGAGATTTATAAGGTGCGGCAGCTGCCAAGATTGCAGAAGTGAGGAGCTTCTGAGCTGGAAGAGTCTGGAGAGTTTAAATCACAATTTCGACAGCTGGGATTAAAAAAAAAAAGTTTTGTATTCTGCCGACGGACAGGATCAGGTCACCGGCAGATTTTTCCCCACCCCCTACCCACACTGAGGGCTTCTCAGGGCCAAGTATGGCATTCTCTATGGGTGTATCCTTGTATGTCATGGAGGAAGAGAAGGAGGAGCAGCATATGGTGGAGCAAAGGAGAGTCCGGTGGTATTTAAGAAGCATGCCGCCTACTAGATATTAGCCGCTTATACAATATACAGGCAGCATGGGTCATAAGAGGGCCTTTCTGAGGAGTTGTGCATAAGAAGAGTGCACATTACCAAAGAAGCAATTCGGCAGCTCTGTCACCTACATCAGGAGGATCTGCATTCACGTTCAACTGCCCATATTGCTCTGGGGATTACAGAAGACAGAGAAATGGGTGGAAGGTTGTGTCTGTGTGCTGTCACACAGGAATGCCAGGGTGTATGTATTCAGTCGGTAACCTGGCAATATGCTGCCGGTGATCCTGTCAAATATTTTTTATGGAAAGAACAGGAATATATGGTGTATGGGGAAAGATGTAGGATTCAATTATTCACATGCAGTTTTAATTAGGGAATACATTTGGATTCTTATCAAGTATTTTAGCATGACTATTTTTAAAGTGTTACAGAAAGACAACAGTTGCTCTCTTTGCTTCCTGTGTGCATTTTGGGGACATGCGCAATTATGTGCAAAAAATATTAATGAAGTACCAGTGGAATTGTATTGGGAATGAGACATTGCTGTCAGGTTTAGTGCAATTAATTTAATTATGCTACAGTACAGATGCTTCTCTAATGTATAATGTATAACAATGCTGAATTTTAAATTGCTTGTTTGAATTGTCAAGAGGCTGACATTGAATATTAATACAAAAGCAAAATACTGCGGATGCTGAAAATCGGAAATAAAAACAGAAAATGCTGGAAATACTCAGCAGGTCAGGCAGCATCTGTGGAGAGAGAAACAGAGTTAATGTTTCAGGTTGATGACCTTTTGTCAGAATTGGCAAAAGTTAGAGATGTAACAGGTTTTAAGCAAGTTACAGAGGCAGGGAAAGGGTGGGGGGAAGAATGAAAGGGAAGGTCTGTGATAGGGTGGAAGGCAGCAGTGATTAAATGACAAAATGTCTGATGGTGCAGGGCAAAAGGGGGTGGCAAAGGGACAAGTAAAGAAACAAAAGATGGGTCTGGAGGAGGTTTAAATGGCAACGGCGGAACCATTACCAGCAGCTGCTGTCCGAAAAAATGGGAGCAGTGGTTATGATCTGAAATTGTTGAACTCGGTGTTGAGTCCGGAAGGCTGTAAAGTGCCAAATCGAAAGATAAGGTGCTGTGCCTCGACCTTCTGTTGAGCTTCATTGGAACAGCGTAGAAGGCCGAGGTCAGACTGCGATTGGGATGGAGAATTAAAAGAGCAAGCGACCGGAAGCTCAGGGTCATGCTTGAATATTAATAGATGTGCACGCCAGCTTCTTCATTTATCCCGAAGTCGCATCCAAGCAAAAAAGCTGATTCCTCTGTGTTAGAACAACAACAACAAAAACAACTTGCATTTATATAACGCCTTCAACGTCCCAAGACGCTTAACAAGAGCGTCATCAATAGAAACTTGACACCGAGCCACAGAAGGAGATATCAGGACAGATGAGGTAGGTTTTAAGGAGCATCTTAAAGGAGGATGTGCGTTAAAATTATGAAATTTATTTTTTTAAAAACCATAGAAGTGTTTAAAACTGTGAAAGGATGGGACAGGGTAGATAGAAGCTGAATGTTTCCAGTAGTTGAGGCTGTCAAGAATGAGGGGACCATTAACACAAGATTAAATCTAAGGGATTTAGAACAGACAGCAAGAGAAACGTCTTTACACGGAGAGTATTGAGGCTGTGGAATTCACTTCCAAGGTTAGTGGTTAAGGCAGAAACTATGTCAGCATTAAAGATTCAATTGGATAGGTGTATGAAGGAAATGGGGATACAGGGATATGGGAACAGGGTGGGTAAATGCCATTGGGACTATTTGCTTGTAAGGAGGGTAAATGCTTGAATCACAGCTGAGCTCAATCTTGTCTTCCCCTGACCTTAACACATGCACAGCAGGAGTCTCTGGATAGCTATCAGGAGCAGGAGTCCTGGATGAGTTTTCCCTCGCTAATCCATGAGTGATGAGGGCACCATTATCTCTGCCTTGCCTGAGATCAGCTAACTCAGCATAGGCCAGGCCCTGAGTTCAAGTCAGTGATTTATCTGCTCTGTGTGGGTCAGCTACTCACTGGATACACTCATTGATCCAATGAGGGAACCAGATTATGCTGTTCTCTCTTGTCGTTTTACAGTTAATTTGTAGACTTGTTTCTTTCTCTTGCAGCCTCCAGAGAAGGAAGTTGGTCTACCCCGTCAGGTTGGCAACAAGACTGAGTGTGGGCTGTTGGGACTTGTCTTGGACCTGAAGCGAGATTACCAACTTGTTCGAGATCAGACACCGGAAGAGAAGCTCTACAAAGTCTACACTTTCAACTCTGAGAGAAAGTCCATGAGTACTGTTATCAAAATGCAAGACGGAAGCTTCCGGATGTATAGCAAAGGAGCCTCAGAAATTGTCTTAAAAAAGTAATTACATTAAAATAATATAAAATACACACACTTAAAAATGAAAATGCCATGCTTTTTATGATATTTTGTGTGTAATATTTGTGGTAGTTAAGGCTGCATTTACACTACAACTCTAGAAGCTGCTTTACACTAACCCAAAAGTTGTAGTGTAAATGCAGTCAGTTTCTACAGTTGTAGTGAAACCTTTCAATAAAACAAATTGTTTTGTGATCATACTGGTCTGTGAAGAGTACTACAATAATCAGTTGTTGCCACAAGCTTTTGGAGCTGGACTACTTCCATCCATCATGTGAGCACATGATAAGAGCCTACCAGAGATGCATTGGAGTGATCTACTGAGGTTTTGCTCGAGATGCATTGTCATGGACAACAGAGAAGACTAGCATTGCAAATTTGCCTGTGCTCTTCCTGAGAAGAGCGTGTTCCAATTCCCAGCAGTGTTAACCATCTCCTTTAAATGCGCATGTATATAATTTGGGTATTTGCATATGGCTATATGCAATATTGGCATATTGCAGGGGAGTTATCCCCGGTGGCCTGGCCAATATTTATCCCTCAACCAACATAACAAAAAACAGATTATCTGGTCATTAGCACATTGCTGTTTGTGGGACCTTGCTGTGCGCAAATTGGCTGATGCGTTTCCCACATTACAACAGTGACTCCACTTCAAAAGTACTTCATTGGCTGTAAAACGCTTTGAGACTTCCGGTGGTCGTGAAAGGTGCTATATAAATGCAAGTCTTTCTTTCTTATACTAGTGAGTTGACATAGCTACACTTTTTTTCTGTTTTAGATGCTCAAACATCCTAAACACTGCCGGAGAGCCACGGGCCTTCAAGCCTCGCGACCGTGATGAGATGATAAAGAAGGTCATCGAGCCCATGGCTTGTGATGGATTGAGGACCATTTGTATTGCCTTCCGTGACTTCCCAGGTAGTCCAGAGCCTGACTGGGACAATGAAAATAACATTTTAATAGACCTGACCTGTATAGCTGTCGTTGGCATTGAGGACCCAGTGAGACCAGAGGTATGCAAATAAAATGGTGATTTGCAGTTTGCTTTGCAGGAAGGATGAATATTTAAATCAAGAGTTATAATGATAGAAACATATGGATTAAAGCACAAAGTTGATGGACCGAATGCCCAGTTTTTGTGTTGAGATATTCCATGATTCTGTGATTCACAGTCGCTGAATTAAAAGCAGCCAACAGAAAATAAAATGAATTATTTCCACAGTACCAAGCAATAGGTTCTGAAATATCATTTGAATTATGTGTAACTTTCCACTGGGTCTGTCACAGAAATGTCTACAGTAACTGAAGGACACCCTCCTGTGAGATTCAAATGAAGAATTGTACTTCAGTTTGTACATAGGTTGAGACATCAGGAACTCAGAAATAGCTCGATTTTTGTTAGAATGTTTAACAAAAGAGGCACATCTTGCTTAGAAGTTTCTGCCTTCTGACTGTGTTCCATAAATATTTTTCATGACTTTCCCCCCCCCCCACAAATGAACACAATATAGATCCAAGTGATTTTATTTGTACTTTAAAAAATGTTGATAAATATTATAGAACACGAAACTATAACATCATCAGGAAGTGCATAATATGGGGCATAAGACTATCAGAGAATTATGTAAAAGTATCAATTAATGTAGTTAAATAGTATTGCAGATTAAAAAAAAAACTATGCACAATTAATTGGCTGCCAATTTACCCGTCCACTGATATAGTATGACTGTACAGAATGCTAATAAGAAGTAAAAAGGGAGGCAGCTACCATGAGGAAGGAAAGCAAAAGGAAAAAATGGCCTGGATTTTGCTCTCCGCGGCGAAGGGACGGCGCTCACCGTTCACCTCTTTGACAGCTGCCCACAGACTTTTTGTGGGTTTGTCAGCCGAGATTTCCTCTAATCTGGCATCTTTTCCAGTGTGGTGCCCTCTACAGGGGATCTGTGGTATGTGTGAGCAGGACAAGCAACAGTGAGGCTCTTTAACAAATCAGATTGAAGAATCCTCATTGAGACACCCAGAGTCCAAACCAGGAAGTATAAAGCAGGAAGTATAAAGCAGAAAATATAAATTAGATTTATATGATGTACAGAAAGTGAAATTTAAATTGGGAAATACAGATGGGCTTAAGGAAGAGAGATAAGAGACAGATAGAAAAAGTTTTTAAAAATTATTTTAATTTTATTTTTTTAAATCTCTGACACAATTTCTTCTGAGGGAATGAGACGCCACACTTGTAAAATTACTTTTTCAGGGCCAGAGAGGTTGTTCAGCAGTGATTATCACTTATCATGCCGTTAAAAACTCACTTACTTCTGAATGCACCAGCCCTAACTTTTTCAGCCGTTTTTAGTGCGGAACTAGTGTGCAAGTACAGCAAGTTCGCATCATTGCAGTCAGTTCAGTGCTGAGTCTATCTGCGAGGACTGCAACAGCGCACCCTTTGGAGGAGCAGGGTATCTCTGACAGCAACTTCTGGATTTCCATGTTTAACTGCACATGTGCAAACTCCAGACGTTGCTGTCAGATTATCTCCATTAAAATGGTGAGCACTGATAGCCTCACCATTATTCTCATAGCAAATTTCGGGCCAATATATTATACGGTCAGCTAGAAGCCCACAGGTCAATTCCTGGTTTGAGAAATAGAGTCCTCAGACACTGTAACCCAGATCCATCAATCAAAATGAGGACCTCTTGGTTAGGTTTCATTAAGAAAAGAACCAAATTGAATGATTATTTAAGGGCATTTCTCTTTTTGTCATTGCAGATCTTTTCTCAGCAAATACTTCTGTTTCATGTTAGACCTCTAAATATCCCCACGATCTTCCTGTAGTAATTACAGCAGTCAGCACATCTATGTTTTAGAGCCTAGCAATTTGCATATAGTTTGACTCTCCCTATTATTTAAATAGAAAATAAATACATACAAGAAAAGTAACACAACTTCACCTTTGACTTGTCTTTCATTATTTCTTGGGCAGATGATATTCATTAAAATAATGTGAAGTACACTCAGTTCTTGCTTATAATGGCAGGCAGTTGTGTACTGAGGGCATCTAATGGCTAACTTGAAACTTAACAGTGTAAAGAATGTCTCGAGAACAATGTGGGTGTTTCTTCAGACCATTTTTACATTCTCTCTCAGCGCGCACAAGTCATTATGGTTGTGAAGAAGCAAAAAAATGTGCAGTTTTATTGCACATATTTAGCAGTGGAGTGCACTTATTACACCAGAGGGCACCACTGAATATTTGGGCCAGAAACTATTGGAGCGGTGCATCTGGCGGCGAGCATCGTGAATTGCATTTTTTTAACCTCACCTTTCAGATAGTATTTTTGCGCTGCAACTTGCTGGAAGTGCAAATTGATGATGGTGGTCGGCAAGGTCAACGGGGTATCTGGGACCTTGTGAACGTCGGGTTTAATGGTCTATCTCCATAACCAATTAAATTTAAGGATAAAGAAAGAAACAGAGCAAATTACGGAGAAGGAAATAGGGAGAATTAAAGTCAAATTAGATACAGAGAGGGAAAGAAAGAGAGCGGATTAAGAGATTGCTTTTTTTTTACCTACTAATAATGGTGGGCGCCGTGAACGCGCCGTTTTTTCCCAGCAATTTCTGGGCCATCGAAACTCTGATTTAGGCAAAGTAAGAATGTTTATAATGATTATATCGATATTTTGTGGTGTTACAGTGATGTACCAGCCATACATTTAAAGCAGGTATCAATAGTTATCAGAAAGAACTGACTGAATTTAGTTCCAAGTACCTGCTGTGTTCATGATCCTTTTGCAGCTATTATTTAATAAGCCAACTATGTTGGAATAACCTGTTTGTTTATTTTCTTATTTACCATCAAACATATTTCCTGAGGCTAGAGGGTGATATATTTGAAATTAAAAGAAAAAGTTTAGATGAGAATAAAACTTATGACCTGCTGTCACTTAAGATATCACAATAGCTATCTAATTGTTTATTAGCTTGAGAGCTGTTGCTATCCATTTAATAAGTGCCTGCTTTTCCATTGGGGGAAATAAATACTAGTGTGGCATTCTGCGCTCAGCGCTAACTAGGAGTTATCCTTTTGCCAAAACACCTTTCAGCAGAAAACTGACTAAAGTGGTGAATGGTGGATTCCAGGGGGATGCAGGGCATACAAACACTGACATGGCCAACCCAGCCCAGCCTGACCTCCCTGGAAGCTGAAGAGTACTATGTACAATATCCTTGAAGCACACATGCTAACCTTCAGAATAGCAAAGCGCAACATTTACAAAGTTGTAGCTTGAACATACACACCTGCAAAAAATATTGTCCTCTTAGAAGCTTCTGAAATATAACTTTGCAAAGCCAGTAAAAGACTTCCACTGGTACAATATAACAATTAATCTGACATAGTAGAATAACAATTCATGACTGAGCTGTTGCATTCTCAGTCATTCAGCTTAAGGGAGCCACTTAATTCATTCAGTGCAAGAAGTTGAAACTTACAAGTTAATCTCCCAATTATGGTTTTCCTCTCCAAAGAAGGAATGTCTGGCCAAAAGCTCTGTGTCGAACATCATAGTTATGAATCAAAGAACAATTATTACTTCAGGCCAGTCATTCCCTATGTGGAAAGGACAAGCATAATTGGTAGAGCCTCAAGTCAGAAAGATATACTAGGCAATTTCACAACCCTGTGGTCAGTATTAATTAATTTAGTGTCATTGGTTATGGTGGCGGTCACCTTTCAAGCTTTCAGTAGTCCTTCAGGCAAGTGAACTATTTCAAGCAAGAAAATTCTTCCTGCAGATGGTTATATAAATATTGCAATTTTCAAATTTGTTGCAGTTCAACTGTTTCATATCGAATAAAGTTCATCTTTAATTTCCCCCAAATACAGATTAAGCAAATCTCTAATTTAACTGAGCAATGGTTTGGGGGGAAAGTTGCCATAGCTATTTAAGAAAGATAGAAACTTAATCATGGGAACTTGGAGTGTGAAAATAAGATCCCTACATATCCATTCCATAATTTCACGAGATTTTTGTTCAGTTACAGAATATTTAACTGTTAATCCATTGGCTGTGAAATGCTTTAGAACATCCTGAAGAAATGAGTAATATGAACACAAGTACATTCTTACTTTCTTGTCAACTAGGGATACGCTGACACAGCACATTCATAGAAAACTATCGTGATCAGTTATTAGTTATAAAATTGATCCATAATTGTATGCATAGAGATATAAAAAGGCAGATTTACAAAAGCTTTAGTTCAGTTGAAGCCACTCAGCTGTTAGCTTAGCAATGCATAATTTGCCAAGAAATGAAATTGTCCAGGTAAGGAAAATATATCAGTTCTGCTCACTGTGTGCTTGGGCCCATCCACTAGTACTGTATGAAGTGACATGGAACCGAAAAGAAGTGATTGTTAATATTTCCACAGAAGGTGGTACAGTTCGTTTATGTGTTGCCCACAATGCTGCATTCCCAATGACAGGTGCTTCACTCTGAGAAGCAGCGAGGAAACCAGGTCCTTCCTCTCAGCTGATGAATGAGGTGGAGAGACCAGGGAAGAAGGAGGAAACTGGAGAGAAATTTAACCTCCAATAAAAAAAAAACATTACCCTAATTGTATATTTTGAAAATAATCTCATTTTACAGGAAACATTAGAGTGTTCCATGTACACAGAAAGTGGGCTTTCTATTCTGTTGCTAAGAAAGCACAGACAATTGCATTAGCAGGTATGGTAACTATTACTAGGATACGGAAATCTAAAAATTAGATAATGTGCAGCTAAGTGAGACATAATCATTCCAGCCAACATTGAAACTAATATAAATTGCATTTATTAGAGTTTATTTAGGGCAAGGAGGGAAGCAGGAATGCAGGGTGGTGACTCGACTTCAACATTATTGTCTTACCTTTGAAGTCGGAGTCGACTCTGGCCCAAACAGATGGAATGAAATTTTTCTCTCCAGGATGGCTGTTACGCATCCTCAATGTATTAAGTTTCAGCAGTCTGAATATATTTCCCTCTGGATGTGAATCTACAGGACAAAACTGCTCATAATTCAGCATTAACTGGGTAATGTCACTTTGAGAAACTGTGGGAACTGGAACTGTCACACTGGTGCACAAAGAAGTGCGCTTTTGAGGCTGAATTATTGTATTACAGCTTCACAGGCGTTGAGCTGAACAGGCAGATTGGGTTATATTTTGTCTGAACTGTCACTACTACTGGATTAATTTATATTTGCACTGGTATAAAAAGTCCAATAATAGCCTTGATTTTAAGAGTCTCCGCTATTGACATGGAACCTCGCTATGGGCATGTAAAGCTAGATATTCACAAGAGGCTGAATTTTGCAGTCAGCACTTTTGTTGGACAAGAGGTTGCTACATTACTAGCAAGCACAAGTCACATTTCCATGGAATAATTATTCAAATTAGGTCCCACACCAACTTTCGCGATGCTCGCCTGAACTCCATCACCTCACCCATATAAAATGGATGGATGACTGGCCCACAGGCCTCATCGGCTTTGGTTGTCTTCTTCAAGCTAGATTGGTGTTTGCATAAGTTTTAGCTTTTTTTTTAACCTTTGGCCATTTTGAATAAAACCTCTGTTTTGCATCCAAGATTTTCCTGCAATTTTTGTAATTTGCAACTAAAAAGTGCTGAGAATGGGAATCCCTTTGTATATTCCCAGTGGGCTGCATAATTTAGATGAGGAGGACGATTTCATGAACAGCATCACATGCAGATGCAGTGCCATTTCAGGAGACATGCGTACATCCAGCAATACTCCCAGACCTGTATTTGTGGACCTTAACAATCATACCTGGGCATTTCTCGGAAGACTTTCTTCTGCCTCAACAGAGGGGTTGTGAGAGAGCAATGCCTTCTGCTCCAGGTTGATCTACTGACAGCATCAAGAACTCAGACAGCTTTTCCCATTGATGTGAAGGGTCACCACTGCCTTAAGCTTCTAATCTACAGGATCCATTCAGAGCACCAAAAATGGACATGCGTCAAATAAAGCAAGCTAGACATTGCATTTACCAGGGGCAATACCTTCAGAGGTTTCTCAATGGAAAAGGAGGCAACAGCTGGAGAGAGCACAGAACCTTTTGCATGTTGCAGGCTTCCCAAGAGTCCAGAGCAGTACAGATTGTGCCCATATGGCCATTCTCCCCTCCTGTGCAAGGGCATTGAAGTACAGCATACATGCTACTTCTGATTGCAATACTGATTCAGAGCACAGCTTTGAACACTTCCATGTTTTAATGCAATCTATTCACGTGCCTCCCCCAAATGTATGCCGTTCAACTTTTGTGCAATAATGGAGTGCTGAGAAAAGGGTAAAAAAGTTCTCTACGTGCTTTGTACATTATGCTTCTGAGGATGAAGAAGCTAATCATTTACATTGGTTCTAGACCTTCGTTCCTCCAGTAGCAATAACATATGCAATGGTGGTACATTTATTTTGCCATTCCTCCTGATCCCAGAGATTTTTGTTACCAGGTTCTGGGAGATTGCACGTACTCACTCTTTCTCCTCTACCCAAGCAGTTTGTACTGGGGCTTTGACAGGAGTGTGGTCTTCCCATTCAGTCAGCGGCAGTCTCCTTTGCTGCACCTTCTGAACCAGGACTCTCAAACCTGTGGCCCCAAATGGGAGAGTATTCCCCACGTTCCTCAATCAACACATAATGGGCCAAAATGCCCGAGGTACAAAACACTGCACAATTTTGGTTCAGACAAAATGTAACCCACCTTTACATGCATGCAGCAGCTCTTCAAATGCTGCTGCCTTGTTGGATTTCCCACCCTCAACAATGCACTACTGGCCAGGCCCCCTGCATCCATCTTTCCTGTGTGGGAAACCTATTATGATGAGTTGCTGGGCTAACCTGGTAAAATTTGGTGGGACTAGCCCTCCTCGCTTCCAGCTCAGACGTGCCCAAACCAGGGTCAAGCACAGCCCCAATTTTGCTGGTTGCACCACATCAAGGTTAATGTGTAACAAAACAACTAACTGGCATTCATTCTCCCTCTCTCTCACTGGCATTCATTCTCCCTCAATGGAATGGGTTTGATAATGTGCAGGTGATGCACCGTGCCAGATTATCACCCAGGCAGTGAAGACGAAAATCTATGCCAATGTTTCGACCCTCAAAAGTTTCCCATTTTTTAATGCACACATGAAGCTGGGTACATTGTGAGGAAATGCCATCTAGCAGACCCATCTGTGAATTAACAAGAGCTGTTTGTTGGCACGTTGTTGAAATGGCCAAAAAAATGACTCACGATGACTGAAATTACACTATGGTGTGTCGTGATGACATTTGTGCACGACATCATGGCACTTAATACGATGCATGGCACTATGACTCTTCTCTCCCCTCCCCTCCCCTCCCCCTCAGTAAGCACTTTCTCAAGAGTACAGTGCCCCTTTAAAATCTGTGCAATTTGAAATCGGCAATAAGAACTGAACATGTTGAGGGTACATTTTATCTTCAAGAAGCAAAACTTCTCCTTTTACTAAATTATAGTTAGAATTTGCAGAGCAATTGCTCTGTTTTAAATTGAATAAAATCTTAAGCAATTCAATGAACACATTTTTAAATTACTTGAAGATGATTTCTTCAGAGTAAATTTTTTGTTATCTTTCAGCACTTGTATGTTTTGCTGAGATTTTTAAAATTTCATTTTCGGGAGCTGGGCGTCGCTTCAAGCCTGGCATTTATGGCCGGTCCCGAATTGCCCTTGAGAAGGTGGTGGTGAGCCGCCTCCTTCTTGAACCACTGCAGTTCTTGTGGTGAAGGTACTCCCACTGTGCTGTTAGGAAGGAGTTCCATGATTTTGACCCAGCGACAATGAAGGAACGGCGATGTATGTTCAAATCAGAGTGGTGAGTTTATGGTGTTCCAATGCACCTGCTGCCCTTGTCCATTTAGGTGGTGGAAGTTGTGGATTTGGGAGGTGCTGCGGAAGAAGCCTTGGTGAGTTGCTGCATTGCACCCGATAGATAGTACACACTGCAGCCGCAGTGCCCCAGCGGTGGAGGAGGTGTTTTTAGTTAGTGGATGAGATGCCGGTGAAGTGGATTGCATCCGTCCAGGGAAGTGCAGAGTATTCCATCAAACTCCTGACTTGTGCCTTGTAGGTAAATGTGCAGAGACAGGAAAAAAAAGAGAATTCTTTATAAATCTGTGGAGGAAATGCAGAGGTGGGATTGAGAATCAGCTTCAGTGCTGCATTATTTAGCTAGCGCTCTTTTATCTCACTCTCATTGCTTCCATCATATTACATCTGTCAGCTTGTTGAAGCTGCTGTAAAGGACTGAAAGGCATCACATATTTATAAGTGAATGCTAAAACTATTGCCCAGCTCGCGTCTCTATCCACTAACTGCGCCATGGAAATGTCAATAGTAACTTCAAAGAAGTGATGTAAAGCTATGTAAGTAATAAAACTGTCAAATTATTTGAATCCAGAGATGTTATTTGGGAACAATATGGCCAATGTAATGCATTACACTTAAGTGCTATTCAATGCAGATCCTTTTTTCTAGATTTTATTGTCTTTGTTTCTGATTTGCAGACATTGTGAGAGACTATGGGCCGTAATTTGCGGCCCCTACGGTGCCTACAAGGTGCGCGGGTGCCCGAAAGGGCCACGCAAGTTCCGGTTTAGGCATGCGCTAAAACCCGGAACTTGCGATCTGTCAAGAATTTCCTTGACAGATCATTTGCATCCCCACGAAAAGGGCCTCCGCGGGCGGAGAGTTGAGCTATTTGACCATCTTCTGTCCAGCGGATGCCTGTGAAATTCTTACGCCTGGTATAAGCATGCGTAAGGCCTGCTTTTACCAGCGTAAGAGTTTAACAAAAGCAGAAAAATAAAATTTTTATCAATAATTTATACATTTAAAAACCTGTGAAATAAGATAAGTTTATTTTAGCCCCTTTAAAACATGTACATTTATTTTTCAAAAAATTAAACTTTTGTTTTAAATATTTAATTAAATGCCATTTTAATTAATTATAAATGTGATTTTTAAAAATGTTTTATTTGAAGTGTAGATGTATTTTTTTGGGTATTCCCATTCATACTTATGGGGATTCCCTTCTTTCTTTCGTTGGGCCGGCCCACATGATCCCCGGGGCGCTTGCGATACGCCTAGGATACGTGGGCTTTTCCCCGCTGGTACCCGGAGAGGCCCAGGACCGCGAGTCTCCGTACCTCCTGGGCCACCAGGTAGGCGCGGATTTTATTTGCTGATCGGAGGCATTTCCCCGTGGGAAGCCTCCGACCGCAAATTCAGGGCCATTAGAACACTCATTGAAAATGCACAGGCAGCACGTACAAGTTATAGTGATGAGCTGACCCCACTAAATCTGACAAGATCAGCTCCCCTTTCTAGTTGTGTGCATAAAATACTGGCCACATTTCTGCTGGGATTACTGAATCGCTCCTTCCTATGGACTTTAATGGTAGTCTTGTTTGAGAGAGTTTGACGTCCAGTGCATCTGATGATATTCACACTTGCTGTGAGAAATGGGAGATTTTTTTTTTATCTCTTTAGCCTTTTCATTATAGAAATTCTTCATCTAAAAAGGTGAGAATCCATGGTAAACTTCAGAGCAGTTATTTTAGAACATTACTTTGCATCCGAAAATGTAGTAGATTGTTGGGGGCAAAAAACCATTGTAATTCTAAGGATATGTTACCCTTCCTCCTGTCCTTAACAGGCTGGATTTGAAAGTTTTCCAGGATCTTTTACATCAATAGTAATCCACTTAACTCATGTAATTAGATGTGAAATGTGATTTGTCGAGGATTAAGAAAAAAACTTTTCCACCATTCAGGTTGAATTCTTAAAAAAATTTCTATCCCGAGAGAAGCTCAAGGAATTGAGTGTTCAGCTCCGAAACAGGGAATTTGTGAAGCAAAGAAGATCTTAGGACCTTTGCTGCAGCCATACTGTGCCACAGCATAACTTCCTACCAGGAATTATTTTTTAGGCAGAAAGGTTTTCCCAATGGAAAATTCCATTGTGGCCGCTGTAGAACGTGTGATGGGGCACAGAGGGAGCCCTCACAACGGCAGGTACAAAGGTCGATGTTTAAGCTGTCATCAGTCATGGGGAAAAAATGGAATTGCCCCATAAAATTGACTTCTGCCCTTTCTAATGCTGAGTGACCCTGGATGCCTATCGAATGTGCGGGTTAGGTTGATTTGGCTATGATAAATTGACCCTTAGTGTTAGGGGGGGATTAAATATGTGGGGTTATGGGGATAGGATGGGATATGTTAGGGGGAATTAAATACGTGGGGTTACGGGGGTAGGGTGTACTGTGGGGATTAAAGCAGGGACAGGGTGCTGGATTTGGATGATCAGCCATGATCGTATTGAATGGTGGAGCAGGCTCGACGGGCCGAATGGCCTACTCCTGCTCCTAGATTCTATGTTTCTATGAATACCTTCACTAGTTTTAGCGAGCATAAGTGAGGCAGGCAGCATTGTGGGAAATGGGACATGTGATGTTACCACATCATTGCCACCTACTCCACCCATATTTGGAATACCACCTGAAATCTAGCAGTAAAACAGGAAAATCTAGGCTGAATGATCTAATGAGACATTTGAAGTTTTATTTTAGTTGATTTGGTGGTCTAGATCTGCATATCTAATCAGATAACTCGATTTACAAATCCATCCAATTTGAAATGTCTGATGCCAGGTTAAGTTGTTAAAGGCCTTGTTAAAATATGTCTCCGTTAGATCACCAGGTGACGTTTTATGCAGCAATGAGGCAGAGCAGTTCTGGAGTGGGAGGAAAAACTGACACTCTTCAGCTTGGCTTGCTTTAACAGCGCCTGTAATCAGCTGATCTGATGACAGAACTGCACGGCCCAGGACTGTTCCTTCATCATTGCTGGAGAAGAATGTAGGAAAAAAATGAAAGACTTGCATTTATATAGCGCCTTTCACGACCTCAGGACGTCCCAAAGTGCTTTACAGCCAATGGAGTACTTTTGAAGTGTAGTCACTGTTGTAATGTAGGAAACTAAAATAAATGAAAATCTTCAAGCTACATAACTGTTTGAAAGTTCTGGCACGTTCAAAGTTCACAAGGATGACTCTTGATTTTTGACAGTTTTAAATTACAGCTCAGACATGCCACTGTATACAGGAGATGAACTTTAAGTGCCACTCTCTCCTGCCCCCTCCAACAAAAGGCAAAAGTGTACAAGCCAGCGCTGTAGCCTGGTGTTCATTAACTATTCATGGCATCCACTTGAGCAGAGGTTGACACAATCTTGTGCCAGTTGTGTTTTGAAGCCTAATATTTTTCTGACTTCAGAAGGCACATATTCAATTTCCTCCTCCTTATATATGTTGCCATCATCACTACATCAGTAAATCTTATAGTAAGAACTCTGTCCCTCCATATGACCGGTAACACGGGTAAGATTGTCAGATTCAATCATATGTAATGGGATTCTGCTGCTAGTTGCACATTATATAAAACCCTTGTTATAATGCTTTCTGAATTATTGATAGCGTAAAGCTTTCAAGAGGATACTTTGGGTTATGGCTATGTCACGACAGGTGCAAGTATAGGCTGTATATATAGCATATTCCCATATCACTACTGACATGCCCTGATTTTGATGAATCAAATTGCCTTTTGGAGCATATTGCAGGATCAGAATAACTTATATTAAACTTTTTCATTTATTAAATTATTTTTCTTCAAAATATTTTACTCCGAAGAGAATCCTAGCACTTTACAGACATAAAAACAAACTAATGAAACGGGTGAAAAAAGACCATTGGATATAACAATGCTTACTCTATCTGTTAGATGGTGTAACCTTGTACATCATCCACACATCTCTAGTAACACGATGAATGCTGTACGATCTCTGATTGGAGTTTAGTTAGATTAGTTTTGAATTTACCCCCCTTCAAACAGTCCCAGCACTCTGAAATAGCTTGTCATGGTCTACATTATCGAATCCCTTTAGAATACTAAAAACAGCAATCATATCACTTATCAACCTTTTCTTTTCCAGTGAGAACATGCCCAGTTCAGACAATCGCTCCTCAAATCCACTCCCTTCTTTGTGAAAAGATGGCTTTGTTTCTTTGTGGGGACAGAAAGTTGGATGCTGAACAGGAAGCTAACAAATTTAGGGTAAAAACCAAGGCAAAGAGAGAATTTAGGAGTTGGCAGGAGTAGAGGCAGTAAAGCAAAGTGGTTTTGGAAGAGAATTCCAGAAGGCAGGAGCATAATAACTGAAAGTTCGAAGTCCAATGGAGTGGATAACATGAGAGCTGAATGGTGCTGGCTGAGATGCATGGCAAGAGAACATTGTCCAAATATGGTGGAAAAGAGACAGTGGAGGGCTTTGAAAATAAGCATTGTTGGACTGCTTTCATGTTCTTTTTCGTCTTGTTACTTTAAATGCCAGATTACACACACTCAGTTGTAGCAATGCAGGGTCAGTCTTTATTGAAACCTCCTACCATCCACAACCAGTATGAGTGCACAGGTCTTTTCATACTACACCATTCCAGTGTGAGAGCGAGCTGCTGAACAGTGGTTCACTCACATCTCTTATACCAATTTCACCTTTGATCATGACATTCCATGCATACCACCAATAAATCATAGTACATTAAAGATACATACAAATGCCAACAGAATAACAAGATAAAACCAACAAATATGCACTTCCACAAGTGACCTAATTGCCATCATAAAGTATTCCCATTCCCTTAAACACAAGTGACCAAGCTGACTTTTTAAAAAATTCGTTTATGGGATCAGGGCGTCGCTGGCAATGCACACTGCAGATGGTACACACTGCAGCCACGGTACGCCGGTGGTGGAGGAAGTGAATGTTTAAGGTGTTGGATGGGGTGCCAATCAAGCGGGCTGCTTTGTCCTGGATGGTGTCGAGCTTCTTGAGTGTTGTTGGAGCTGCACTCATCCAGGCAAGTGGAGAGTATTCCATCACACCCCTGACTTGTGCCTTGTAGATGGTGGAAAGGCTTTGGGGAGTCAGGAGGTGAGACCTTCGCCGCAGAATACCTAGCCTCTGACCTGCTCTTGTTGCCACAGTATTTATGTGGCTGGTCCAGTTAAGTTTCTGGTCAATGGTGACCCCCCAGGATGTTGATAGTGGGGGATTCGGCGATGGTAATGCCATTGAATGTCAAGGGGAGGTGGTTAGACTCTCGCTTGTTGGAGATAGTCATTGCTTGGCACTTGTGTGGCGCGAATGTTACAGGAAACTCTTTATTAACTGGCACCGACGGGACCGGCGTGGTGCCGGTTAATCAAAAAGTCCAGATAACTGAGAGTTATATCTCCCAACGTACGAGAGCCCCGTACACACTGACATGCGCCTGCATTCGGAGCTCCGTCTCCCGGGGACCGCCAGCTGACCATCTGTCGTGTCCGCTGCCTACCCGGGCTGCACATTCCCCTCCCAATCTACACGCTCCGATACAAGGCAAACGCCTCGGGGTTTTTTTCAAGTTAATTTTAAACGAGAGATGAAGGAAAACCCCGGTTACCTACTCAAGAATTTTGCCGGTTAAGAGAGATTTCCGGTTATTTGGGTGCCGATTAAAAGAGAGTTTCCTGTACCTGCCACTTATCAGCCCAAGCCTGAACGTCGTCCAGGTCTTGTTGCATGCAGGCATGGACTGCTTCATTATCTGAGGAGTTGTGAATGGCGCTGAACACTGTGCAGTCATCAGCGAACATCCCCATTTCTGACCTTATGTTGGAGGGAAGGTCATTGATGAAGCAGCTGAAGATGGTTGGACATATTCCAGACCATTACAGATATGGCTGAATGACTCTTACACATTCTACTATTTGACTTTCCTGTGAAGATATCCTTGCTTTAAAATCCCCTTACACAATTTACAACCCATGCGCTGCAGATAGCTGTTTTAACTTTTAACTCATCATGTGCTGGTCTCTCAGACTACCCAGAAAGAACTTTTGAGATACTCAGGTAATGTGAACCCTTGTTCTCTCAAACATGTGGATCTTGAAGATGGTTCACTGGGGCACAGGGCGCCAGTTAAGCTGGGCAAAGAAGAAGGTGAAAGGTGTGCAAGATTAGGTTTGGGAGAGTGCTCTGGGTACGTAATTCTGGATTAGCTGGAGCTTCTGAAGGATAAAGACAGGATTGCCAGAGAGGAGGACATTGAAGAAATCAAGTCTTGAGCTGATGGCATTGGATTCAGGCTTCAGGAGCAGAGGGGATGTGGCAGACTATTACTGAGCAGTGTTACAGAAGTGGCAGAAGGTGGTCTTAGCAGCAGGTTGGATGTAGGATAGAAACTCAGTACAAGGTCAAAGAGAATGTCAAGATGTGCAACTCCAGGTTCAGCCTGATCTGGTAACAAGGGAGATTGATCGAGTAGAACAGGATGGATTTAGTTTTGCAGACGTTGAGCTGCAGGAAGTTTTGACTAATCCAAGGCTGTTAAATAGGCAGCTGAACAGTACAGCAATCTGGAGTTAATGGTGGTGACAGAGTAGAGCTGAGTGGAAGATGACCCCACACTTGTGGGCAATGTCACTGAGGGGTAGCATGTAGATAATGAATAGGAGGGGACTGAGCATGAAACGCTGGAAAATATGAGAAGTCACCATGAGAGTTGGTAGATACAATCATAGAATAGAATCATAGAATCTTACAGCACAGAAGGAGGCCATTCGGCCCATTACGCCTGTGGCCGGCTCTTTGAAAGAGCTGTCCAATGCAGTCCCACACCCCAGCTTTTTCCCCATAACACTGCAAATTAGTCCTCTTCAAGTACATGTCTAATTGTCTTTTAAAAGTTCCTATGAAATCTGATTCCACCACCCTTTCAGAAAGTGCGTTCCAGATCTTAACGCTCTGTGAGAAGAAATCTCTCCTCATTTCCCCTCTAATTCTTTTGCTAATTATTTTAAATCTATGACCTCTGGTTACTGACCCAGTTGCCAGAGGAAATAGTTTCTCCCTCATTGCTCTATCAAAACCCCTCATAACTTTGAATATCACTATGAGGTCTCCCTTTAAACATCTCTGCTCCAAGGGGAACAATCCCAGCTTCTCTAATCTCTCCACATAACTGAACTTCCTCGTCCCCGGTATCATCCTGGTATATCTCCTCTGTATCCTCTCCTTGATATCCTTCCTAAAGTGTTGTGCCCAGAATTGTACACAAGGCCTAAACAGAGATTTGTAAAAGTTTGGCATGACTTCCTTGTTTTTGTATTTAATGCCCCTATTTACAAAGCCAAGTGTCCCATACACTTTCTTAACCGCCTTATCAACTTGCCCTGCCACCTTCAAAGATTTGTGAATATACACCCCCAGGTCCTTTTGTTCTTGCACCCACTCGAAATAGTACCATTTGGATTATACTGCCTCGCCATGTTGCTTCTCACAAAGTGCATCACTTCACACTTATCCACATTAAATTGCATCTTCCATGTGTCTGCCCATTTCACCAGTCTGTCTATGTCCTCTTGAACTCTGCTACTATCATGCTCACTATTTACTACGTTGCCAAGTTTTCTATCATCCGTAAACTTCGAAATCTACCCAAGTCTAGGTCATTTATATATAACAAGAAAAGCATCGATCTTAATACCGATCCTTGGGGGACCCCATTGCATACTTCTCTCCAGTCAGAAAACATCTGTTCACCGCTATTCTCTGCCTCCTATCTCTTAGCCAATTATGTACCCAAATTACCATCATCCCTTCAATACCATGTGCTTCTATTTTCCGAATAAGTCTGTTATGAGGTACTTTATCAAATGCTTTTTGAAAGTGCATATATACAATATCTACTGCACTACCTTCATCAACCCTCTCTGTTACTTCATCAAAGAACTCAATCAGGTTAGTCAGTCGCGATTTGCCTTTAACAAATCCCTTATTAACCCATGCTTCTCCAAGTTAGAATTAATTTTGTCCTTGACAATGGCCTCTAGTAGTTTTCCCATCACTGACGTTAGACTGATTGGCCTGTAGTTATCAGGTTTATCCCTCTCTCCTTTTTTGAACAGGGGTGCAATCCTCCAGTCCTCTGGCACCACTCTAATCTCCAAGGAGGATTGAAAGATTGTGGTCAGAGCTTCTGCTATCTCCATCCTAGGTTCCCTCAGCAACCTAGGATGCATCCCATCTGGGCTGGGTGACTTGTTAACTTTGAGTGATGCCAATCTTTTTAGCACCCCCTTTCTATCTATTTTTATCCTATCCAATATCTCTACTCCACCCACCTCTACTCCAACATTAACTTCTTCCTCTGCTTTTGTGAAGTCAGATGCAAAGTACTCATCCAGTACCTCAGTCTTGTCCTGTGCCTCCACAAGAAGATTTCCTTTTTGGTCCCTAATCTGCCCCACCATTCCTTTAACTATCCTTTTACTTTTTATATGTTTCTAAAATATTTTGGGTTCCCTTTTATGTTACCTGCTAACATAACTCCATTTGAGATGACTCCATTTGAGTAGATGTAGTGACTAAGTTGGAAAAAATTGGAGTGGGACTACAAGAGAGCAGTGCCAAGGCGATGAATAATGGAAGAGAGAGGGTGGAAGAGAATGGAGTGGTCATAAAATCATAGAATAGAATCATAGAATGTCATCTGCAAATCTCATCCAGTCCTGGTGACTTATCTACTTTAAGTACAGCCAGCCTTTCCAGTAACTCCTCTTTATCAATTTTTAGCCCTACCAGTATCTCAACTACCTCCTCTTTTACTATGACTTTGGCAGCATCTTCTTCCTTGGTAAAGACAGATGCAAAGTACTCATTTAGTACCTCAGCCATGCCCTCTGCCTCCATGTGTAGGTCTCCTTTTTGATCCCTATGGTTCTCCCCCCCCCACCCCCCCCCCTTACTATTTGTTTACTATTTATATACCTATGGAAGACTTTTGGATTCCCTTTTATGTTAGCTGCCAGTCTATTCTCATACTCTCTCTTTGCCTTCTTATTACCTTTTTCACTTCCCCTCTGGTTCCAGCCTGGTTCTCACTTGTATTCTCAACCTGACATCTGTCATAAACCCCTTTTTTCTGATTCATCTTACTCTCTATCTCTTTCGTCATCCAGGGAGCTCTGGCTTTAGTTGCCCTACCTTTCCCGCTCGCGGGAATGTACTTCAACTGTATCATCTCCCGAACCATCTCCTCTTTAAAGGCAGCCCATTGTTCGATTACAGTTTTGCCTGCCAATCTTTGATTCCAATTTACCCGGGCCAGGTCCGTTCTCAACCTACTGAAATTGGCCTTATTCCAATTTAGTATTTTAACTCTAGATTGCTCCTTGTCCTTTTCCATAGCCAATCTAAACCTTATGATACTATGATCACTGTTCCCTAAATGTTCCCCTACTGAAACTTGATCCTCCTGACCCACCTCATTCCCCAGGACCAGATCCAGTAATGCCTCCTTCCTTGTTGGGCCGGAAACCTTCTCCTGAACACACTTCAGAAATTCTTCCCCCTCTCTGCCCTTTACACTATTACTATCCCAGTCTATATTAGGATAATTGAAGTCTCCCATTATCACTACTCTATAGTTAGAATCATAGAATGGTTACAGCACAGAAGAAGGCCATTCGGCCCATCGAGCCCGTGCCAGCTCTCTGCAAGAGCACTTCAGCTAGTCCCACTCCCCCGCCCTTTCCCTGTAGCCCTGCAAATTTCTTTCCTTCAGATACTTATCCAACTCTGTTTTGAAAGCCATGATTGAATCTGCCTCCATCACCCTTTCAGGCAGTGCATTCCAGATCTTAACTACTCGCTGCGTAAAAAAGTTTTTTCTTACGTCGCCTTTGGTTCTTTTGCCAATCACCTTAAACCTGTGTGCTCTGGTTCTCGACTCTTCTGCCAATGGGAACAGTTTCCCTCTATTTATTCTGTCCAGACCCCTCATGATTTTGAACACCTCTATCAATCTCTCCTCAATCTTCTCTGCTCCAAGGAGAACAACCCCAGCTTCTCCAGTCTATCAACGTAACTGAAGTCCCTCATTCCTGGAATCATTCTTGTAAATCTTTTCTGCACCCTCTCTAAGGCCTTCACATCCTTCCTAAAGTGTGGTGCCCAGAATTGGACACAGTACTCCAGTTGGGGCTGAACCAGGTTCATCATAATTTCCACACTTTTGTACTCTATACCTCTATTTATGAAGCCCAGGATCCTGTAAGCCTTTTTAACTGCTTTCTCAACCTGCCCTGCCACCTTCAACGATTTGTGCACACATATCCCCAGGTCTCTCTGTTCATGCACCCCCCTTCAGGATTGTACCATTTAGTTTATATGTCCTCTCCTCATTCTTTCTACCAAAATGTATCACTTTGCACTTTTCTGCGTTAAATTTCATCTGCCACGTATCCGCCCATTTCACCAGCCTGTCTGTCTTCCTGAAGTCTATCACTTTCCTCCTCACTGTTCACTATACTTCCAAGTTTTGTGTCATCTGCAAATTTTGAAATTGTACCCTGTCCACCCACGTTCAAGTCATTAATATGTATCAAGAAAAGCAGTGGTCCTAGAACCGACCCCTGGGGAACACCACTGTATATCTTCCTCCAGTCCGAAAAACAACCGTTCACCACTACTCTCTGTTTCCTATCACTTAGCCAATTCCGTATCCATGCTGCCACAGTCCCTTTTATTCCATGGGCATCAACTTTGCTGGCAAGCCTGTTATGTGGCACTTTGTCAAACGCCTTTTGGAAATCCATGCACACTACGTCAACTGCATTACCCTCATCAACCCTCTCTGTTACTTCATCAAAGAACTCAATCAAGTTAGTTAAACAAGATTTGCCTTTAACAAATCCGTCCTGGCTTTCCTTAATTAATCCACGCCTATCCAAGTGACTGCTAATTTTATCCCTGATTACTGTTTCTAAAAGCTTCCCCACTACCAAGGTCAAACTGACTAGCCTGTAGTTGCTGGGTTTATGTTTACACCCATTTTTGAACAAGGGTGTAACATTTGCAATTCTCCAGTGCTCTGGCACCATCCCCCATTTCTAAGGAGGATTGGAATATTATGGCCAATACCTCCGCGATTTCCTCCCTCAATTCCCTCAGCATCCTAGGATGCATCCCATCCCCTCCTGGTGATTTATCTATTTCAAGTACAGCCAGCCTTTCTAACACCTCTTTATCAATTTTTATCCTATCAAGTAACTCCACTACCTCCTCCTTCACTATATCTATGGCAGCATCCTCTTCCTTGGTGAAGACAGATGCAAAATACTCGTTTAGTACCTCAGCCATACCCTCTGCCTCCATGCATCGGTCTCCTTTTTGGTCCCTGATTGGCCCCACCCCTCCTCTTACTACCCTTTTACTATTTATATGCCTGTAGAAGACTTTTGGATTACCTTTTATGTTGGCTGCCATTCTATTTTCATACCCTCTCTTGCACCTCTCTGGAATCTCCCTGCAAATTTGCTCCTCTGTATCCTTTCCACTAGTTGGTGGCCTATAGAATACACCAAGTAGTGTAATGGCACCTCTATTGTTTCTTAACTCTAACCAAATAGATTCTGTCCTTGACCCCTCCAGGACATCCTCTCTCTCCAGCACTGTAATATTTTCCTTAATCAACACTGCCACCCCACCTCCTTTCTTTCCTTCCTTCCCTATCTTTCCTGAACACCTTATATTCAGGAATATTTATTGCCCAATCCTGCCCTTTTTTGAGCCAGGTCTCCATTATCGCCACAACATCATATTCCCATGTGGCTATTTGCGCCTGCAGTTCACCAACCTTATTTACCATGCTTTGTGCGTTTACACACATGCACTGTAAACCTATCTTAGACCTCTTGTATTCTCTTTTAGTCTGACTCCACCGAATACTGTACTATCTCTTACTCTAGTGCTATCTGTTTCTCCTACTCCTTTGTGCACCTTGTTTCTCCTTTTGTAAGGCTACATCCTGGTGCCCATCCCCCTGCCAAACTAGTTTAAACCCTCCCCAATAGCACTAGCAAACACCCCCCCACGAGGATATTGGTCCCGGCTCTGTTGAGGTGCAACCCGTCTGACCTCCCCCAATGCCCCAGGAATCTAAAGCCCTCCCTCCTGCACCATCTCTCCAGCCACGCATTCATCTGCTCTATCCTCTTATTTCTATACTCACTGGCACCGGGACTAATCCGGAGATTACTACCTGTGAGGTCCTGCTTTTTAATCTCTTTCCTAGCTCCCTAAAATCTGCTTGCAGGACCTCATCCCTTTTTCTACCTATGTCGTTGATACCAATATGGACCACAACTTCTGGTTGTACACCCTCCCCCCTCAATGTCCTGCAGCTGCTCAGTGACATTTTGACCCTGGCACCAGGGAGGCAATATACCATCCTGAAATCACATCTGCGGCTGCAGAAATGCCTGTCTGTTCCCCTAACTATTGAATCCCCTATCACTGTTGCTTTCCCGATCTTCTTCCTCCTCCCCTGCTGTACAGTTGAGCCACCCATGGTGCCGTGGACTTGGCTCTGGCTGTACTCCCCAGAGGAACAATTGCCCTCACCAGTATACCGGTTGGAGAGCGAGATGCACTCAGGGGACTCCTGCACTACCTGCCTGGTCCTCCTTGTCTGTCTGGCAGTCATCCATTCTCTCTCTGCCTGCACACTCTTAAGCTGCAGGGTGACTACCTCCTGAAACATGCTATCCACGAAGCTCTCAGCCTCGCGGATGCACCACAGTGACGCCAGCTGCTGCTCAAGCTCTGAAACCCGGAGCTCGAGCTCCTCCAGCTGATGGCACTTCCTGCACATGTGATTGTCCAGGACACGAGTAGCATCCTGGACTTCCCACATGGCACAGGATGTACATTCCACGGGACTGAGGTGCCCTGCCATGCCTTTATTTACTATACTACGAACTAAACTTCTTAGCTAACCCACTGACTTCACATAGAGAGAAAAAGACAAAGGTAATACCTCCCTGCTGTCCTGTGACGTCACTCCTTGATTATTTTTTTGTTTTTGAATTCGAATGTGCCGCCTACGCTCAGGTCTGCTCTGCCCAAGGCCTTCTCTCCCGCTGTTTTAATGCCACTGCTCCTCCTCTTGCTGCCGCTCAGATCCGCTCAACAGTATTGAAAGTAGTACTGAGGATAAGGAGGGACAGAGAGGGGCACAGCTGCGATCATGCAGTATGTCAATCAAAATCTTGCCCACAGTAGTCTTTATATCATAAGCTGGTCAGAAACTGGATTGGAGGGGAAAAGGGAGTGCTAAGAGAGGTAAGCTTGTAGCTGGTTGGCACTGATGTGTTCAAGCGCATGGAGAAAAAGGAGAGTTTACAGATAAAATGGTAGTTTGCAATGGTAGAGGGATCAAGAGTACACTTTTTAGGAAGGAGGTGATGATAGAAAGAAAAAAGAAAGACTTGCAATTATATAGTGCCTTTCACGATCTCAGGAAATCCCAAAGCACTTTACAACCAATGAAGTGCCTTTTGAAGTGTATTCACTGTTGTAATGTCAGAAATGCAGCAGCCAATTTGCGCACAGCAAGCTCCCACAAACATCAATGATATAAGTGACCAGATCATCTGTTTTAGGTGTTGGTTGAGAGCTAAATGTTGGCCAGAACACCAAGAGAAACTCCCCTGCTGCTCTTCAAATAGTGTCATGGGATCTTTTACGTCCACCTGAGAGGGCAGACGGGGCCTCGGTTTAACGTCTTATCTGAAAGACAGCAGCTCTGACAGTGCAGCACTCCCTCAGTATTGCACTGAAGTGTCAGCCTGGAGGATGTTCTCAAGTAGCTGGAGTGGGACTTGAACCCACAACTTTCTGACTCAGAGGATGGTTTTAAAAAGTGAGAACAATGCCTAGAGAAAGGGAGAGGTTGACAATGTCAGCATATGTAGAGTTGAGAAGCGGAAGTTGAGTCATCAAGAACTAGGTTGGAAGAGGGTTGAAGCAACAACAGATAAGCTTTATGCAGAACACGATGTAATGAGACAGAGGGCGATGTGGAAGAAACAGTGAGGTAACTGGGTTGGAAGGAAAAGAAAATGGAATGAAAAGGAATCAGAGGAGATAAAGGTTGCCAAGCAGATGGCCTTGATGTTGGAAATATCTAGAATGAGAGGTGGGGATGGATGTGGTTGGAGGAGGCTATTAGTAGTCACCAAAGAGGTGTTTGGGTTGTTCTTGGATAACTTTGGAGTAATTGGCTGTGGAAAGGAAAGAGGTGGTTCACAATTTAGGCTAACACTTCAGTAATTCATTGACTGTAAAGTGCTTTGGAATGTCCTGAGGTCATGAAAGGGGCTACATAAATGCGAGTTGTTTTTTTCTTTATTGCTAGAGATGGTTAAGCCAGATGTGGCAATGGTCAGCCAGTCCATTCATGTGCCATGCTCACTGTCGTCTCTAGATCAGGGATTGCAAACCCTGGAGTAGGAGGAGGTGGCTGTTGTGGCAGGGGCACAGTGGTAATGAGACATATCTTTAATCTGGTGGGACAAAGGCAACAAAGGTGGAAGCAAGTGAGTTCTTGAGACGAAGCAAGTGAGTTCTTGAGATGAAGCAAGTGAGTTCTTGAGACAAAGCACAGAAACATTTATGACATTAAATAAGTTCAGTATCATGAATGAAACACAAGTTGCTGTTTTTGAATTTTGTTAACAAGTATGATATAATATGAACAATATTATTACAAAAAAATCAATCTGCAAGATACTATAGTTTCACTCTGCTGGTTAACTGAGAACACTGTAATGTGATACCAATACAGCACAAGGGCAGTATCACAGATATACCTTACATTACTGGGTATAAAGAAAAGATTATAATCAGCAATTGTGCACCATAAATCCTGGTGAGGACTTCATCTGCTTGGATGGTAAAGATTTCATCCAAAGGATCCAGAAAGAAACAGGAGAGGTGAGATCCTTTGGTCAAGTCAATATATTACCTGATGAAAGGTCATTGACCTGAAACGTTAACTCTGTTTCTTTCTCCACAGATGCTGCCTGACCTGCTGAGTGTCTCCAGCATTTTCTGTTTTTATTTCAGATTTCCAGTATCCAGAGAATTTTACTTTTATATTAAAATACTTGTAGAATTGTAATAATAAGCTAAAGGGAGCAATTGTCAGACAGAAATTCTGGGATACATTTCTTGTAGATTATCTGAGTTACTTCATTTTTGTTATAATGTTATTTCATTTTGCCATGTTGTTTGCTTACATTTGATAAATAAAAAGTTACTTATACATCCAGTAAGCAGAATTGAGTTGAATGGCTTTGATCCCTCAAATTTTTTTTTTGTGTAGGTACCAGATGCCATCAGAAAGTGCCAGCAAGCTGGTATTACTGTACGCATGGTCACAGGGGACAACATTAATACAGCTCGTGCCATCGCCATTAAATGTGGCATCATTAATCCGGGTGAGGACTTCATCTGCTTGGAGGGCAAAGATTTCAACAGAAGGATCCGGAATGAAAAAGGAGAGGTGAGACCATTTGGTAAATCCAATATATTAAAGTACACACAGTGTGGTCTAATCCCACTAAACCATTGTAGTGTAATCCCAGTATACAGTGTTGGTGGAATCCCAGTGTACAATGTTGCTTTAGTACTACCATATGCAGGATAGTGTGTAATATAACAGGAAAAATAGCTTAACAGTACAGAAGTCTGTACTAATATCTTTGTATTATGAGAATGTATTCTGTGTGATAGAGGCTAACACATGATTTAGATTAGGTCATTAGGATTTTGCAGGGAAATGGCAGAAGGTGTTGGGTTAACACCATATAGTGTTGGTGTAATCCCCTTGTATCGTGTGGGCAATCCTATTGTATAGTGTTGGTGAAATCCCAGTGTATAGTGTTGGGTTAAGCTCAGTATATAGTATGGTATAATTCCACCATATAGTTTTAGTGTAATTCTCGTACATATAGTGTGATGTATTTGTGGGGTGTGATCACAGTATATAGTGTTGAGATATATATACATATAAAATAGAGAGAGATAGTTAGATAGATATAGTGTTGGTGTGAGTCCAGTATATAGTGTTGGTGTGAGTCCAGTATATTGTGTTGGTGTAATCAAGAAGGTGAAATTCTTCCTGTTTATAATTTTACCTAAATGTGCAAGGGAGGACAATAACCTAGTGGTTATGGTCATGAATTCAATTCCCACCCTGGGAAGTTATGAAACTGAATTCAGTTAATCTGGATAGATTAATCTGACACCTGAAAAATGATCATGAAAGCTGCTGGATTGTTGTAAAAACCAGACTGGTTCACTAATGGGAGCCTGCTTCCCCGACCTGATCTGACATACACACGACTCCAGTTGGCTCCTAATGGACTTTAAAGTGGCCAAGGGGACGACAACAGTTCAAGGTGAAGGCTCGCCACCACCTTCTCGGGGCAATTGGGGACGGACAATAAACGTCGTGTTGCTGATAACCTGTGAACAACATAAAAAAAAATGGAATGAAAATTACATTTAAAACATGGTATGTAGCTCCTGTAACAGGACCAGCTCCATTATTTGTTTGTTTTCATAAATACAACATTGAGGGGTGCACATTGATTTTCCTTAGGGAGCAATGCAAGACTGAAATTCAGAGCATTCTGTTCTGTATTTTTATTATGTACATGGCAATAATTAGTAGAAAAGTTACTTTTTTATGGTTGTAGTTGTAATGTAATGTATGTGATAGTTGTTTTAAACTTCTTTTTCTTTTGTGTGCTTGCACTCTTATACAGAATAGAATCTTCAACAATCCAGTACATTTCTGTAAGGCTTCAGTGAAAGACCCTGAGCTATTTTCTCAGCCACGCCAGACCAATCACAAGTATAAAATAAAACTCAAAAATGTCCACAAATAACCTAATATATGCTTGTGGTTCTTTGTTGTACATTATAAGAAATAAAACTGGATTAACTAGAATATGTAATTAGTTTTGTCTGTTATATGGCAAATAATGAAGGCTGTTGAATCAACAAAATGTATATTTACAAGCTTTGCTCTTTTGGTCCTTTCAAGCTGCAAAGGTGCAGTCCGACAAACTCTTCCTGTTCCCTACTTCCCACTGTGTTGAAATCAAGATCCAGCAGACAGTCTCCTACTCTAACATTCTTTCTCAGGATCTCAAAACTCCTTATCCAAGAATTCTGTTAGAACTGCTCCTGTTTCATTTCCATAACTTCACCGGAAGTGCGGCAGAATCACCGTTTACGCGTATAAATGCGGTTTCTGTCATAACTTTGTTGGAAGAGTGGGAGCAGCTCCGAGGAAATTCCTGGCCCTTATCTGCCTCAGTTTTTCCCGCCTCATACAGTCTTTAGGCTTTTAAAACTCAAACATTTGAATGGTAGCTGCCTTACTGTGGTAGACAGTGCCACATTAATAAATCAGCACAGATAACTTGGTTATAAAATGAATATGATACGTTTCAGACAATTTTCTATATTTGAATAAGTTTTTTTGGTTTCCAATAAGGCAAGGACAGATTAGGAAGAGAATGTCTGCAGAAATTCACCCCCTAAGTATTGGCAGTTTATTCAACTGTGAGAGCACCATAACCAACCCCGGCCCCGTACTCATTTGATAGCCACACTTCCAGCAAGAATAACAATCAGGAGCTGGAACTCTGACTAATTTTCCCCTCCCTAAACCAGGGGTGCACGAGGTCAATTGTAGCAGCCCTACTGCCAACCTACTGAAATCAGTGAACTCTCCACAGATTGGCGATCGAGCTCGAGGTCTTCCTGGCCTGTATGGCTCAGCCATTCATTGCCTTAGCCAACTGAGCAATCAGAGGGGCTGTTAGTCACAGCTGCCTCCGCAAGATCCTGCAAATCCATTGGCAGGATAGGCGCACCAACATCAGTGTTCTCGCTCAGGCCAACATCCCCAGCATCGAAGCTTTGACCACGCTCAATCAGCTCCGATGGACGGGTCACATCGTCCGCATGCCCGATACGAGACTCCCAAAACAAGCACTCTACTCTGAGCTCCGACACGGCAAGAGAGCCCCAGGTGGGCAGAGGAAACGCTTCATAGACACCCTCAAAGCCTCCTTGAAAAAGTGCAACATCCCCACCGACACCTGGGAATCCCTGGCCCAAGACCGCACAAAGTGGAGGAGAAGCATCCGGGAAGGCGCTGGACACTTCGAGTCTCTTCGCCGGGAGCAAGCGGAAGCCAAGCGCAAGGAGCGCACGTCAACCCAAGCACCCCACCCACCCGCCCCTTCAACCACCTTCTGCCCCACCTGTGACAGAGACCGTAGGTCCCGCATTGGGCTCATCAGTCACCTGAAAATTCATTTTTAATGTGGAAACAAGTCATCCTCAGTTCCGAGGGACTGCCTAAGAAGAAGAAATTAAAAATACAACTTGGCTTTATTTTTTTTTAATGTACATGTCACATTTTGAAATAATCTATGATAATATTAGGCCTGTTATGCTTAAGACATTTATAGTAGAAAAGAAATGTGTACCATGACAATAACCTCTAATCAGCGCACTGCACAGCTCCTTTTAACTTTCTGATTTAATCAGTAAGTGACTGAATGTATTCAGCATTTGCAGAAGGTTGAAGTGATGACCAGCACTGATAAAGTGGTTGGACGTGTCTGTCAATTGGTTTTGTGTCATTAGTCATATTTAATTACACATTTTGTGCTGTTTTGTACTGCACTTTGAAATTTTTATGTAATGCCTTTAGTCATGGCAAAATCAACCATATTTTAACAATCTGGTTTAAATTATTAATATATAAGAAGACTACAGCACGCCATCTCCCATTGAATAATATACTGGGGAAATTAAAATAACTAATCTTTCTGAACTTGGATTTTTTTTCCCATTGAAATCAAATTCAAGCCTTTTAATTTCTCTACTCTGTGCCATGCTTTTCAACCTTTCCATGGCCAAGAGGTTTCGCAGTAGTTTCTTTCCAGGACTGTGCCAGTGCCACTCTTACCAGCCACCGGGAAGCACATGCGTTTTTTGGGATTGATGTGCCTGAGGCTATTTTCATTCTATTCCTATGGCGAGGAGCCTGACTTCTGTTTGACATCTCCCACAGCAGCCATGCTGAGACTGAAAATTCATCATCTGGGGATTTTTGTGTGTGAATTTATTTCCTTCTACTCTGTGATTGCTGGATGCCCTCTGTTTTATAAGTTGTCACTTTACAGGCCAGACGCACCATTGGCAGTGGGATCAACTCATTGGCCATTGACCACACCGCCTCTGATTTGATGCTATACACACTGCAGCATATTCTAATTAGTTCTTCAGCAAACGTTGGCATAAATTGGAAGATTGGGGTGCAGCGGTCTAACCAATGCCGTTCGTTGCCAATATCACCATGATCAATAAAATACACCAACCAACATATGGAACATTTGTTGGGCATTTTTAAGGTGCATTAAAGGTATATACTATAAAATACAAGTTTACTGGGACTGGCTGGACACTGGGTACCAGTATAGCTTCTAACCCAAGAGAATCATCCCAAAGTCTCTGCCTCCTACTCGTTGTAAAAGTCCAAATAAATTTGTATCGTGCCAACCAAGTTCATATTTCTGTGGGCATGGGTTCAGAGCAGAACACATCTTTCAATTTGGCATAAATTGGCAATCCCTTTCAGTGCTGTCGTAAGGATGGCTGGTGTAAAATATGGAAATGTTGCACTGACGCATTGGGGCGAACCACTAAGGTAAGCTGGAGGCACATTGTTGGGTAGGGGTCTGCATCTGGCCATACTATATCTCACCTGGAGGTTTTTGTTGACACTAGTTGCCTGAAATAGAAAAGTGAAAAGTGTTCCAGCTTGACATCTCTTATCTTGATGAGCAAAAACAAAACAAAAAATCAGCAAATAGTTCAGTAAGATAATGACACCGAAGAAATGTTTGTTTGACCCATAAAAACAAAAGTAATTCAATCTATGTAATTTGTAACTGTTGCTTTAGAGTTATGGTAAAAACATTGACCTTATTACATATGCGTAGGTTTTGTTTTGAATGATTAACTTAACAAAACTTTTAAATAATTTTTTTTTTAACTTTTAGGTTGAACAAGAACGTATCGACAAGATCTGGCCAAAACTCCGTGTGCTTGCTCGATCATCTCCCACTGACAAACACACGTTAGTAAAAGGTACACAATTCATTTTGATTCAGAAAGCTGAGATATTGAGACTTTTTCCCCAGCCTATGCTGAACTCTCTAAACACTGAATTTCTTCTGCATTGTAGTGAGTGGGCTTATTTACTATTTTCTAACCTATATGTTGTGGGTTATAAGTAAGGAAATGGTGAACTGGTCTTATGGCCACTAATTAGAACATAGAACATAGAACAGTACAGCACAGTACAGGCCCTTCGGCCCTCGATGTTGTGCCGAGCATTGTCCAAAACCAAGATCAAGCTATCCCACTCCCTATCATTCTGGTGTGCTCCATGTGCTTATCCAATAACCGCTTGAAAGTTCCTAAAGTGTCCGACTCCACTATCACAGCAGGCAGTCCATTCCACATCCCAACCACTCTCTGAGTAAAGAATCTACCTCGGACATCCCTTCTATATCTCCCCCCATGCACCTTATAGTTATGCCCCCTTGTAACAGCTACATCCACCCGAGGAAATAGTCTCTGAACATCCACTCTATCTATCCCCCTCATCATCTTATAAACCTCTATTAAGTCGCCTCTCATCCTCCTCCGCTCTAAAGAGAAAAGCCCTAGCTCCCTCAATCTTTCCTCATAAGACCTCCCCCCCAACCCAGGCAGCATCCTGGTAAATCTCCTTTGCACTCTTTCCAATGCTTCCACGTCCTTCCTATAGTGAGGTGACCAGAACTGCACACAATATTCCAAATGTGGTCTCACCAAGGTCCTGTACAGTTGCAGCATAACCTCACGGTTCTTAAACTCAAACCCTTTGTTAATAAACGCTAACACACTATAGGCCTTCTTTACTGCACTATCCACTTGAGTGGCAACCTTCAGAGATCTGTGGATATGAACCCCCAGATCCCTCTGTTCCTCCACGTTCCTCAGAACCCTGCCGTTGACCCTGTAATCCTTATTCAAATTTGCCCTACCAAAATGAATCACCTCGCACTTATCAGGGTTAAATTCCATCTGCCATTTTTCGGCCCAGCTCTGCATCCTATCAATGTCTCTTTGCAGCCTACAACAGCCCTCCACCTCATCCACTACTCCACCAATCTTGGTGTCATCAGCAAATTTACTGATCCACCCTTCAGTCCCCTCCTCCAAGTCATTGATAAAAATCACAAACAGCAGAGGACCCAGCACCGACCCCTGTGGCACACCGCTGGTAACTGGTCTCCAGTCCGAAAATTTTCCATCCACCACCACCCTCTGCCTTCTATGAGATAGCCAGTTACTTATCCAATCGGCCAAATTTCCCTCTATCCCACAACTCCTTACTTTCTTCATGAGCCGACCATGGGGAACCTTATCAAACGCCTTACTAAAATCCATGTATACGACATCAACTGCTCTACCTTCATCTACACACTTAGTTACCTCCTCAAAGAATTCAATCAAATTTGTTAGGCAAGACTTACCCTTCACGAATCCGTGTTGACTATCCCGGATTAAGTTGCATCTTTCCAAATTGTCATAAATCCTATCCCTCAGGACCTTTTCCATTATCTTACCAACCACCGAAGTAAGACTAACCGGCCTATAATTACCAGGGTCATTCCTATTATAATTGTTTTGTGTTTTATTCTAATTAGTGTTGGGTAAGCATGTCTACAAGGTACATAAGACTATGGCCAAGAGTTTCTGCTTTGGGCGCAGTCGGCGATCTGGGTGCAAATTGCACTCAAAATTGCGCTAGTTTCACAAGTGAATTTTTTGCTCAAGTTTCTGCTCAAACTCATTTGCATATTGCCAAACGTAAAATCTTCCATGAACCAGTACAATCAGGCAGCGGTTTATAACATCATTTTAAAAAATTGCATTTAAAAATATTTCTTGATATATTTAAGAGTAGTAACTTGGCGCAGTTTTTTTTTAATACAGCTGAAAATGAGTTTTTCATTTAAAAAAAAAAGCAGTTTTAATCAGAGTGTCTAGTCCTCCACTTTTTTGAACTAGTGCAAAAGATCGCGGACACTCGATTTGCGCTGGATGTAATTTGCGCTTGAAATTCCTTGATCTTTTGCGCTGGTTTGGCCGATTTTGGGCAAATTGTGTTGGAAATACTTTTTTCATGTATTTTCCTGTATTTCTCTGGGGCTTTCCCTTGTGGTTCTCTGTGTATGCAAGTGTCTCGGAATCACCAAGGAAAATATGGAAACAATTAAACTATTTACCTAGTTTGATCTAAGGTATGCATATTCAGGAAAATTGCCAACAAATTGCAGGAAAGAATACACAGTACTCAAAGTGCCGCAGATTTTACATGCGATATTGATCATTTACTTGGCTTACCTTTTTGTTTCTCTCATGTCTTTAATTTCCCTATACCTCTGCTTCCAGTCTCATTGCTTTGGTTCCCACTCTACATTTGTTCGAATTCCTGTTGGTCTCACCAATAGCGCAATGAGTAAACATGTCATGCGGTGTGGTTTTTTGAGTCACCAGAGACCAGGTTTGAATCTTTGAATTGCACAGATGATCTTAACTTGGATAACAGCAACTTTAAATTTATGAAAACATCTTTAATGTCGAAAAATCTTCCGATGCGCTTCACAGAAGTATAATCTGACAAAAATGGATGCTAAACCTGAAAAGGAGATGTTGGGAGCGGTGACCAAAAGCTTGGTCAAAGATGTAGGTTTAAGGAGGAGAGGGAGGTTGAGACATTTAGGGAGGGAGTTCCAGAGTGTAGGGCCTAGATGGCTGAAGGTGTGGCAGCCAACAGAGAGGAAAAACAGAGAGTGGGGAGGGTGTGGGGCGGGGGGAGGATGCACTAGAGGCCAGAATCAGATAGATTCAGAATTCAGGGTTGGCGGGTTGGAGGAGGTTACAGAGATAGGGAGGGGAGAGGCCTTGAAGGGATTCAAAGATGAGGACGGATATTTTAAATTTTACGGCATTGGGGGACTGAGAAACACTGTAGATCAGTAAGGACGGGTGTGATGGGTGAGTGAGACCTGGTGTGGGGATAAGATACAGGCAGCAGAGTTTTGGATTAGCTGTTGTGATTGTCAGAGAATTTTGACAACCATTTTGAAAGTCAACAGGATAGAAGAGAGTTTTCAGTTTCCCTCCCTATATATAGGCTTACACGGGGGTTGCGTAAATACAAGAGCTTGCTGTTGATCGTTGGGATCACTCTGATTATGTCAATGAATTTGCAAATTATTTATTTCAATCTTCAGAAAGTTAAAATTTGCTAATACTTCAACAAACACATGGACATCAGGCAGTGTCAAAAAATAACCTGATTGTGCAGCAATCAGAATAGATCTCCTGTGCTCTTGTACAATTCAGTAGGTGCCTCATTAATGAGTTTCACCTATTCTATAAATGGTTGCCTGCACACAACATTTTAATATGAAGATAATTACAATGAAATTGAAGAGTAGTTTACACTCGCTGCCGAATTCCACATTAGTGGTTGTTGTACATCAAAATGCAGAGTTCTGAAAATGTTCACACTCTGAACGTAACACAGAAATGTGCACAACAGGTGCACAGTGTTGACTCTCTTGGAACCTTATTCAGCGAATAAAAAAAACGTTGCTCTTGTTCAGATTTTCAACGGGTAAATAGAAACGTCCTTTGAAAGGAATTTACACCTTATGCATTATGAATGTGAGAAAAAAATCCACCCATTATACATGAAAGGTTAAATTGAAAAACACGCTCACAGTCGAGCAGAGAAATTGATGACTGCGTTATATGAAAGATCTGCCTTTCTTCCAACAGCCCTGTCAGACTGAAACTGAAACGGGTCATTTCAATAAAAAGCACGAAGGAAAATTTGTTGTTCTGTCAGCTGATAAGAGAACAGGAGGCCAAATAACACGCGTCGTGCCCGACATATCAGGAAAGAATGAGGGTCAGATAGCGTGCAACATTACATAAGTCTTAACAACGATCGAAGCTGATCTGATGCCAGCATTACCCACAGGAAATTGATTGCCAAAGCCTTTCAAGGAACGGCCATTTCCCAAAGGGGTCGTGATAATCTCATAGCATTTCTAGGCCAGCTTTTGTTTTATGGCAGCTTTTCCTAAAGTAACATAATTAACCAGTGGGTGTGATGTGAAGATTCCCATATTACTGTTTATCTTCAAGATTAAGTTCTATGGGGAATATTATCGGTAAGTTTTTTCAGTGTGACTGTAGAAGTACTGAGTTTAAGAGGTAGATTTCAAGTTGCTGGAGGAAAACATATTGACCTGCTTTATCTGCAGGTTCATCGGTACAAGCACTGCATAAACAAGGCTTGCAACCAACACCAACAATGAAGTCAGGGGCAAGTGCATGTGGAACCTTCGCATTTAGCCCTTCCTCTGTCTGGTTCTCGCTCACTTGCAAGGGCACCTCACCATGCTTGCTTTTCTCAGATTATTTTATACTGTGCCCTAGGCCGCTCTTATACGAAAGGAGTATTTAATGATGTAATTCATTCCCATCAGCAGGGCTATCCCTGCCCGTGGCAGGTTTGCTCTGAAGTTCAGTGTGCCACTGCACTTAGGCACGTAATAGTGCGTATTTGCCGATTAATGTGCAGATGGTGCTTTGCATTTAAAATAATTGGATCTCCCAGGGCACATTAATTGCCAGCACACTGAAATCTTGCCAGTGCCACACTTTTGTTCTGCCAGTTTCCTTGCCTCTCTCCTTTTCCCAAGGTGTTGGCACCTTACTGGGGTGTGGCTGCACAGATACCGAGTGCCCTCTGGTACCTCATCTAAAAGGCAATTCTTCATGTATGAACAGATCAGCCATGATCTAGTTGAATGGTGGAACAAGCCCAAGGGGCTGAATGGCCTACTTCTGTTTCCATGTTCCTATGGAAGGAGGAACGGGAAGGAAGTGAGATGGGGAGAGGATGGGAAAAGCGGAATGGTCAAGGTGGTTGGGAAGGGGGAATGGGGACAGGAGGAGGGAGAGTGGGAAGAAGGAATGGAAGTAGGAATAAGATCATATCAGAGAGAACAGGAGGGAAGGATGTGGATGAGTAAGTAGGGGAGGCAGGAGGCAGTAAATTCTGTTGGGGGATTGAGTGTACATTTCCCCAGGCTCCAATTATATGCTCAGTAGGGGGGTTAGGGAGATTGTGGTGGGTTAGCTTCCCTCGGGCTCAATCTATTTGCAACGTGGGGGAGGAGGGTGTTTCAGTCTACATTCCCACAGGCATGGCTAGTTGCTTAAATGGTGGGCGGGGGGTGGTGGTGGATGGTGGTGGACGGGCAAGGGACAGTCAGGCACTATTCCCACATTTGAACTCATGAAGGGGCGGGTGCAGGCAGGCTACATTGGTCCAGGATAATTACCTGGGACTGGAAGGAAGGAGTGACGATGCTTAACCCTTTCCTGGTCAGTCGATGGCCATTGCCCATGGGCAACTGCCAAATGTCTCTTCCGTGTTTGGTGGATTAGCACACTTCAAAAAGATTCTCGGGGGGGCATTGCCAGCTGGAGAAAATTAGAACAGTTTTTGTTCTGCTGGAATTTGTGGCAAGAAATTGCTTTCTGGTCATGAGGGACAATTTACTGGCACCTTAAGGGTGGAATTGAAATGAAAACAATGAAAGCATTGGCCAGGAATGGGTAAGATTCTGCCGGTACCTCAGGTTTCTGCACTCAACGTTAAAGTGTAAGTTTGAAATATTCTTATGACAGTAAGTGGGTTCTTAAAAACCTGAGATGGTGCATCATAATCTAAATTCCAAATGGAGATCACTTGCTGCTGCAGAGGTACATATTGTGATCCTGTGCAATGTCCTCACACCTTCTTAACATTACCATGACAAGGCATTTGCGCTATAAATGCCAATCATCTGCCACTTACAAGCATAACAGGTATTGCAAGAGAATATGGATTTTCTCATTAGGTTTCCAATGTATTTCAAGATAGAATGTTGTGATCCACTCACCATTTTTAATATACAATAGGTACAAAAATGTTAGGAAAAGGAACAGTGATTAATTTTGAAAAGCATTGCACATTATTTCTGGTTTGCACTTTATTTGTAGTTCAGTTGCGTAATGCACATGGTTAAACAGTAGTTGAAGACTCAGTCAGTCTAACTTCCTGATGTTTTATTTATCTTTCCTAATCTCTTAACCTCCACACCACCTGAGAATTATTGTATTTGTCCTTCACAATGACCAGAAAATAAATACAAAAAGCAAGCTGCCACTTGGGATTAGGCAAAGCTTCTTTGTGAGGGTAGTGTGCAGTACACCAAATGATGGAAAAAGTGATAGACATATGCTTTGAAAATCATTAAAAGGCCTGAATGTTGGTAATTCTGCCCATATTTATCAGCGAAAGGTTTGAAATTTGCTCAGAAAAATATAATGGAAGTTTCCACAAGATAAAATTGAAACTGTATGGAGGCCATTAAATATAATCAGATCAAATGAAATCCATCTCATTATTTTCACCGTGAGGCTTTTGTATATTTAACATTAATTGTTTTGGAATGTGCCCTGAACATTACATTGATTTTTGCAATAATTTGGAAAGGGACATATTATAATGTTTACAGAATAATGAATCACGATCAATGATTACATTATTAATGTTCTTAACCAGTAACAGGACAATTATTCGACTGAGGGTCAAATTATTTACTTATTTCTTATAAATTGTGTAACAATTTTAGAGATGATGATTAGTCCAGAGATTATTTTGCCAATGGGGTCAGCGACCCAATTTAATTTTTAATTGCCTTTACCTCCCCCTAACTTGTCACTGTTATTTAATCATTAGTCTGGCTGTATTACGTTTAAAAAAAACCCGATGTGGTTGCTTGAAGGTGTCGGGGGCAGTGGCTGACTAATAAAAACTGACATTATTTTCTGAGAAATTGTTACTTTGAGCACAAATTGCTGACATAAGTAATTGGAGCTGGAAGAGTGGAGGCACTTTTCCTGTGAATGGCGAGAGTGGGAAGCTCATTGTCTCATCAGATCTATTCTTTCTAATGAGCTCCTGTGGGATGGCTTTGTTTGTTACAGGTATAATTGACAGCCTGTACGGAGAGCGAAGACAAGTTGTAGCAGTAACTGGTGATGGAACCAATGATGGACCAGCGCTGAAGAAAGCAGATGTTGGCTTTGCCATGGTAGGCGACAAAACATTCACGAAATACAGAATGTGTCAAATTAGCATTTTTGTTTAAGATTTGAATCAATAAATTGTGTTAATGCAGCAGTATTCCTGCACTGTCAGTGCTAAAAGTGGAATCACCAATATTATGATTTGCTCCCTACAAACATGTATTATTGATTTGTCAGTTTGGTTAAAGTTATAGTTTCCAGCAATGAATGGTTGTTTTTCGGACTGGAGGAAGGTATACAGTGGTGTTCCCCAGGGGTCGGTACTAGGACCACTGCTTTACTTGATATATATTAATGACTTGATCTTGGGTGTACAGGGAATAATTTCAAAAGTTGCAGGTAACACAAAACCTGGAAGTGCAGTGAACAGTGAGGAGGATAGTGATAAACTTCAAGAAGACATAGTTAGGCTGGTGAAATGGGCGGACACGTGGCAGATGAAATTTAACGCAGAAAAGTGCGAAGTGATACATTTTGGTAGGAAGAACAAGGAGAGGCAATATAAACTAAAGGGTACAATTCTAAAGGGGGTGCATGAACAGAGAGACCTGTGGGCACAAATCGTTGAAGGTGGCAGGGCAGGTTGAGAAAGCGATTAAAAAAGCATTTGGGATCCTGGGCTTTATAAATAGAGGCATAGGGTGCAAAATTCGGTTACGCCCCGTTTCTTTCTGTGTTGTAACCATTCTATGATTCTGTTCTATGATGCTATGATTCAATGCAGCACACCTGTTACCCTGCCAGGGGTGTCATGTTACATTTGAGCTGGATGAACACACTGCAGCTGGTTATTCCCAAATGTAGAGGCCTGCTACAAGATATTACAGATACAATAGGCTCAATATCCTGCCTGGTCATTCCATCTGATCTGGAGTGAGATGAGACCAACTGGATTAGAGACATACTAGAATAACTTTGACAAAATTGGTTCAGAAATATTTTAAATAGTTGGGCTGGGATTTTTTTTTTAAACAAATTGTTTTTAAACATATTGCTTCTATACGGTTGTATTGTAAAATGAAAATGGATATATTAATGGATTTTTTTTTTGCTCATAGATATCTTGTGGGTCCCTACTTTACCCTTGAAAGTTAGCAATTTTTTCCCATTTCAAAAACCGAAAGAACATGGACCCTTGGGTCTGGTGCTAGAAAACATCAATTAAGTTCTCCCGATGGTTCAGTGAGTTTACCCAGTGAGTAGTCGACTCATAAGGACCAGGAAGTCCCAGGTTTGGGACTGTTGTGCTGAGTTACGTGATCTGAGCTGGGATGGTGGTAGTGATGCTACAATTGGCCTTGGTGTGCCTTGCTTTAGGAGGTGAAAACTGTCTGGGGAAAAATCAATCACTTTTTAGTGACCCCTGTGAGAAGTGTGAGTGTGTGTATGGGAGGACAGGATTGGCCTTAGCTATGAAAGCCCCCACAATTGAGAAACCTCTCGGCACTTGCAGTCTGGCATAAGGGAAAAGGGCGGAGCCCTGCTTTTACCAGGCGTAAGGGTTTTGTGAGCATTTGGTGGGCAGTGGTTAGGCAACTAGCCCAACTCTGCGGCAACAAAAGTGTATTTGGGGCGCATGCGGATGATCTGTCAAGGCGAACCTTGACAGATCGCAAGCTCTGGGTTTTCGCGCATGCGCAGCGCATGCAGAAACCCAGAACTTGCGGGACCTTTTCCAAGTCTTCCGATGGCATACACTATGCGTACGCTGCCATCAGCACCATAATTTCAGCCCCTTTATCTTTGCGTTAGTGATATTAATACATCAGATGTGAAATTTTGAAACATGTCACTTGTGATTTGAACCTAATCAATTCACATAGATGAGGCTTTGTGATTTCGACTCTTATATTTGTGCCGCCCGTTAAATCAATGGAGATAAGTCACTGTGTTAGATTCATTACTCCCAATTACTATGCCAATGTGCATTAATAAACTATTTTATCAAATCAATAAATCCATGCACTGATTTTACGATTTCTGAAGTGTTCTAACCTCGTAAAACCCTATTATACTGTTACAGATCAATATGCATTAAAGCTGAATATTTAAATAATAGAATGATATGGCAGTCAAGACCACAAACCTACTTGTCAATTAGAAAGCTCCAAGCACTGTCGCAATACACACAAACCTGTCACTCAGTTCCACTTTTGCTCGTTCCATGGTCAGCAATGGTATATACAAGCCTGGTTGTTGTAACTTGTTATCCTTCACCTATTGCATGTGGATTCCTCTGCATTGAAGTTATTAGAGACATGATCAGACTGAAGGAAATAAGTGGAGGAAGTATGAAAAGGAAGCAGTGGTTCCTGATTTGATAGACTTGTATTCCTATTTGATGTCTGCACTTATGGGCACAGATTTATAAATAGATCGTATGCATTAAATTATTTAAGTTTGAAACGATGCTCCCTGGGTATTGCAAACCAGTAAAGTTCTAGGCTTGAGCCCTCATCTGTGCTGAGTTAGCTGGTCTCAGCTAGAGTGGCATCAGCGATCCACAAATGCAGTTGGGTTAGGGATGAGAAAAATCAGTCAATGAGTTCTGCTGGAAATGCATTTGTTTTGACATTAGGTGTGGATTGGATGGGGCTTGGCTGTAATGACACCCCCGCCAACCCCGCCCTTTGCAGACACTCAGGCCTAGAAATTGGAGGGTTTAGCGCTGGCCGTTAACGCCCGTTTTGCTGCTAAAAAATGACGTCCGCCGCCATCCGGCGGGTCCCACAGCAGCTGCCATTTTCAGCAGGTCGGCAGCGCTGCCGTTGCCTGCGCTCGCCGCAAGTATTTTAATTGTCACATCAATCGTGGGCCTGTGGCAGCCAGCGAAGCAAAGGGTACCAGACAGTCTGGTACCCATTTGTGGACCTCACACAAGACCCAGACAAATGTCCGCGAAAGTAAGAGGGGAACCATGGACAAACAAATGCCTCCTAATGTGCCACAACGCACAATGCTCCAACCCTACAAGGGCCATCAGCGGACTCAATACCTCCTGACCCAGCAAAACCCAGGAGCTGTCACCAAATGATCCGAAACAGCACATAACCCGATCCTTCGGCCGTCTGCTGAGGTTAGCGCTGGAAAGAGTGCATTGCACAAGAAATTCTGCACTCTACTTATGTAAATCAGCAGGCAGCATCAAAATACCGGTGCTGCTTGTGCTATTTTTGCGGGCTGCCGTTAACCTTGGCCCGCGGTGTCACCGCCTGTTTTCTGGCCTCATTGTCTAGGCTCACGCAAGTAGAATGGTTATTGGGTGAGGTACTGGAGCGCTAATGGCACCTATGAAGCCACATTCCAACATTAGTTGCAACCGTTTTTGAGAGTAGTCAAGAAAATTGTGGGCATTGATGAGTCAGCAGTGGTCCAGTGGCATGGCAAAAGCCTTAGAACATGTAATATTTAAGAAATGGTCTGGAGAAAGCTATTATTTTCAAAATTACTTCATTAAGCAAGACTTAGCATGTTACTTTGTTTGGTACTACTTTAATAATTAACTAATATCAGTCCCCAAAGCCTTGCTTTGCATATTATTTCCTCAAAACTGTTGGATCAACAGTAATGCTTCTTTAATCAATTGAATAAAGAAGCATTGCTGTCCATCATTTCTGGTTTGCAAGCCAACATTTTTTTTGCTTGAAACAAACTGAGCACTCAGCAAGATTCAGAGCAGACTATCCATCATGATCTTTTCAATAATGTATTTTTCAAGGGAATTTTAAAAATCCTGTGATCATTTTGAAGGTTCTAGAAGAAAGTCACACTGCTTAAAGTCTTCCAAAACTATCACTGTTGATAGCAGACGTTGTTAGATACAACTGTTGCTATTAGTAACCATTTTGGCTATTCTGAACTTTTAGTCTAATTGCTCACCTTCACACCAACCCCAGTGGGATGGCAGTTTTCTGATAATTTATACAGAATATTACTGTGTAACTGTAAATAGAGCAACCTTAAAACCTCCTTCTGCCAAGCATCAGCACTTGATAAGATTTGAGCACCCTCTAGTGATTGATGTTTAACTGTAATGGAGCTGTTCAATTCAATACCATGCTCGATCCTTACTTCTTGTAGTCATCTCGATAAGAGATACCAATGCTGGACCTTGAACATTTTTCTATTTTCTGCTCATTCAGGTAGTGTATGGGGCAAACGGAGGTAAAGTTTCTTTTGTTGTACTTCAACAATGTGCCTTAACTTCTGCCTTGGAAGAATATCCCTTGTGAAGCAGTATGAATGGTTTCATTTTGCATACAACAACTTGGATCTATATAGCGCCTTTCACATCGTAAAACGTTCCAAGGCATTTCACAGGGGCGTTATCAAACAAAATTTGACACCAAGCCACATACAACGATATTAGGACAGATGACCAAAAGCTTGGTCAAAGAGGTAAGGAGCATCTTAGAGGAGAAGAGAGAGGTAGAGAGACAGGGAGGCAATTCCAGTGCTTGGAATAGACAGCTGAAGGCATGGCCACCATGGTGGGGCGAAGGAAATTGGGGGTGCACAAGAGGCCAGAATTGGAGGAACACAGAGATCTCGTAGGGTTGTAGGGCTGGAGGAGGTTACAGAGATAGGGAGGGGCGAGGCCATGGAGGGATTTGAACACAAGGATGAGAATTTTAAAATTGAGGCGTTGCTGGATCGGTGTCAATATAGGTCAGTGAGCAGAGGGTTAATGGGAGAATAGGACTTGGTGTCATTTAGGATATGGGCAGCAGAGTTTTGGATGAGCTCAAGTTTACGAAGGGTGGAAGATAGGAGGCCGGTCAGGAGAGCATTGGAATAGCCGAGTCTGGAGGTAACAAAGGCATGAATGAGGGTTACAGCAGCAGATGGGCAGAGGAAGGGGCAGAGATGGGTGATATTACGGAGGTGAAAGTAGGAGGTCTTGGTAATGGAGAGGATATGGGGCAGGAGGCTCAGCTCATGGTCAAAAAGGACGCTGAGGTTGTGAACAGTCTGGTTCAGCCTCAGACAATGGCTAGGGAGGGGAATGGAAAGGTGGCTAGGGAATGGAGTTTGTGATGGGGGGGGGGGAGCAAAAACAATGGCTTTGGTTTACCCAATGTTTTAATTGGAGAAAATTTCTGTTCATCCAATCCTGGATGTCGGACAAACAGCGTGACAAATCGTAGGCAGTGGAGGGGTCGAGAGAGGTGGTGATGAAGTTGAGCTGGGTGTCGTCAGCGTACATGTGGAATCTGACGTGTTTTCGGTTGATGTTGCTAAGAGGCAGTATGTAGATGAGAAATAGGAGGGGGCCAAGAATGGATACTTGGTCGACTCCAGAGGTAACGGTGAGGGAGTGGAAAGAGCAGCCATTGTAGGAGATTCTTTGGCTACGACTGGATGGATAAGAATGGAACCAGGTGACGGCAGTTCCACTCAGCTAGTAAACAGAGGAGAAGCATTGGGAGAAGGACAGTGTGGTTAACCGTATCAAAGGCTGCAGACAGGTCGAGAAGGATGAGGAGGAATAGTGCACCACGGTCACAGTCACAAAGGATGTCATTTGTGACTTTGATAAGGGTCGTTTCAGTACTGTGGCAGATACTTGTCATCCTTGTGGCCTCTGCAACTGAGATTGTCAATTTATGCCAAATTATGGCCAGTTTTGTGTTGGGCCCATGCACACAAGGAATAGGGTAAAACTGCCAAATTAATTTTTCTGTTGGGCTTTTAGCATTTCATCTCACTAATCTTGTTGACTAGGCGTGTTTGTAGGATGGAAATTTTTCCTTCTATTGCATTGCATTGGAAATGATGATGAATGTTGAAAAGACTTGACGTTTGTTTACTGGACGTCAAGTCAGGAATTCAGATCTATACAAGCGAGAAAATTCACAGAAATAATCATTTTAGTGGGAGGGAAGTTAAGTAAGATGCAGTTTGGTACCAGCCTGAGGTGTAATATGAAAAGGACAAAGGTTAACCTACATAACGCATGTAACAGAAGCATAATTTGGACGTTATAATGTATAAGTGCTTGTGTTGAATTTACTTCTGATCCTACAGCGAACTTGTTGAGAGAGCATGTGCAACATGAGTAATTTTATGCTCTCAGATTTCCCAGAACAAATCTAAAGTATTACGTTTTTATTTTTGTAACCAAAATACTACCAGAATCTTCAGAGGTTTGATTGTAATATTTATTGTTTCAGGACCGTAAAATGTTTGGGATTATTTATCCTCTCTAACGTACAGCAGTTTGGTCATACAGCATCAGTTTATATTGGCAACATCACAACACCAGGCATGTTCTGACATTTACACCATAAGTTGCTATCCAGCTGGCAAGAATGCTGGTCTATAATGTATTGTAAGGAGATGGATATTTTGAATGCCCCATACTAGCTGTATGTCAAGGCTGTTACCATGGTGATTGCTTTGTGCAAAGACAGTAGAATGTGTTTACCTGAAAATCCCCAATTCAGCCTTCATCTGTAAATAATGCTTTCAAAAGCTCAAGTTATTTGTAATGATTGTAGCCAACTTTCATTTCCATTGTTTTGTTTGCTAATTTGTAAATATAAATTTCGAGTTAGCAAGCCAGAAATTCTTCAGTCAAGTTCCGAGTGGACCCACAGCATAAAAATGATCATAATTTGGCACTATCTGGTACTAAATTCTATTGCAATTCGGAGCTGTCACAAGAATGGCTGATATGGGAAGGTCAATATCACTTCAGCACAGTGGGAGATATTTTTCTGAGATTTGAATTAAGGCACACTGTTCTTGCAGACGAAACCCACATCAAAATCATGTTAACACCTGACCTCCCTGACCTGACTCTCACTGGTTGGAAAAAGTGTTCCGTTCCCAAAAGATTGATGTCTCCTGCCTTACTAATGAATGTAGTCTAATTAATGGTTTTAATCAGACTCTGGTTAAAGTTGGGCACATTATTATAATGTTCGGAGCAGTTTTTTAAAAATTTAATTTCAGAACCAAATCCATTTACTGTACTTCTATTGTTTTTTTTCCCCCGAATCTGTCAAACACAGAGATTTCTGATACTAGCGGTGCTGGTTAACTTTTTTTTTGCTGTATTTTAGGGCATCGCTGGTACGGATGTCGCAAAAGAAGCCTCCGACATTATCTTGACCGATGATAACTTCAGCAGCATCGTGAAGGCTGTCATGTGGGGCCGTAATGTTTATGACAGCATCTCCAAGTTTCTACAATTTCAGCTTACAGTCAATATAGTTGCTGTCATAGTTGCATTTACTGGAGCATGCATCACCCAGGTGAGGGTTTGCTTCCTGTTGTGCACACCCTGAAAGCACATAAGGAGCCTGTTTTCCGAAGAACAAGCATCAGGCATTACTGTGCTACAGAATTCAGCCAGAGCTTTTGGGCTATCTGGAAATACTCAGCAGGTCAGGCAGCATCTGTGGAGAGAGAAACAGAGTTAACGTTTCAGGTCGATGACCCTTCGTCAGAACTGGAAAAAGTTGGAGATGGAACAGGTTTTTAAGCAAGTGTAGGGGCAGGGAGAGGGGGAGGGGAGGAAAAAACAAAAGGGAAGGTCTGTGATAGGGTGGAAGGCAGGAGAGATTAAAAGATAAAAGGGATGATGGTGCAAGGCAAAAGGAGATGGTAATGGGACAAGTTAAGAAACAAAAGATGACTCTAGATGAAGTGTAAATGGCAATGGCAGAATGAACGACAGCTGCCAAGTAAGAGAGAGAAAATAAAATGAAAAAATAGATAGGGGCAGAGGTTATGGTCTGAAATTGTTGAACTCAATGTTGAGTCCAGAAGGCTGTAAAGTACCTAATCGAAAGATGAGGTGCTGTTCCTCGAGCTTATTGGAAAACTGCTAATGTAACACCCTTATTTAAAAAGGGTAATAGGCAGAAGGCTGGAAATTATAGACCAGTTAGCCTAACATTTGTGGTGGGTAAAATTTTGGAGTCTATTATTAAGGAGACAGTAATGGAACATTTAGATAAACATAATTTAATAGGACAAAGTCAGTATGGCTTTATGAAGGGGAAGTCATGTCTGACAAATTTGCTTGAGTTCTTTGAGGACATAACGTACAGGGTGGATAAAGGGGAACCAGTGGACGTAGTGTATTTAGACTTCCAGAAGGCATTCGACAAGGTGCCACAAAAAAGATTATTGCTCAAGATAAAAAATCACTGGATTGGGGGTAATATTCTGGCATGGGTGGAGGATTGGTTATCTAACAGGAAGCAGAGAGTTGGGATAAATGGTTCATTCTCGGACTGGCAACCAGTAGCCAGTGGTGTTCCGCAGGGGTCGGTGCTGGGTCCCCAACTCCTCACAATCTATATTAACGATTTGGAGGAGGGGACCGAGTGTAACATATCAAAGTTTGCAGATGATACAAAGATGGGAGGGAAAGTAGAAAGTGAGGAGGACATAAAAAACCTACAAGGGGATATAGACAGGCTGGGTGAGTGGGCGGAGATTTGGCAGATGCAATACAATATTGGAAAATGTGAGGTTATGCACTTTGGCAGGAAAAATCAGAGAGCAAGTTATTATCTTAATGGCGAGAAACTGCAGTACAAAGGGATCTGGGGGTCCTAATGCAAGAAAATCAAAAAGTTAGTATGCAGGTACAGCAGGTGATCAAGAAGGCCAACGGAATGTTGGCTTTTATTGCTAGGGGGATAGATTATAAAAACAGGGAGGTATTGCTGCAGTTATATAAGGTATTGGTGAGACCGCACCTGGAATACTGCATACAGTTTTGGTGTCCATACTTAAGAAAAGACATACTTGCTCTCGAGGCAGTACAAAGATGATTCACTCGGTTAATCCCGGGGATGAGGGGGTGGACATATGAGGAGAGGTTGAGTAGATTGGGACTCTACTCATTGGAGTTCAGAAGAATGAGAGGCGATCTTATTGAAATATATAAGATTGTGAAGGGGCTTGATCGGGTGGATGCGGTAAGGATGTTCCCAAGGATGGGTGAAACTAGAACTAGGGGGCATAATCTTAGAATAAGGGGCTGCTCTTTCAAAACTGAGATGAGGAGAAACTTCTTCACTCAGAGGGTAGTAGGTCTGTGGAATTTGCTGCCCCAGGAAGCTGTGGAAGCTACATCATTAAATAAATTTAAAACAGAAATAGACAGTTTCCTAGAAGTAAAGGGAATTAGGGGTTACGGGGAGCGGGCAGGAAATTGGACATGAGGCTGAGTTCGGATCAGTCAAGGCCCTGTGGGTGGCGGAGCGGGCCCAGGGGCTGAGTGGTCGGGTCCTGCTCCTACTTCTTGTGTTCTTTAGATTTGAGGTTAGGATCAGATCAGCCATGATCTTATTGAATGGTGGAGCAGGCTCGAGGGGCCGATTGGCCTACTCCTGCTCCTATTTCTTATGTTCTTAAAACAGGGCACTACATAGACCTATTCCTAGGCCCTTGTCTTTTGCTAATTTTAGTGGAGAAGTAGATGGGAATAATAATTAGTGTATTTTGAGAGAAAACGCTAATGGACTATTCATCTGTGTCTAGCATAGCCCTTAGGAATCTAACCCTTTTTCTCAATTCATTGCTTCCAGTTGGCCTGTGAGGTAACTAGAAGAGCTCTATTTCAGTTGTAAGATTTGGGATTTTTAATTTAAGCCTTCATTCATTTTTCATTATTTTGAAATTACCCCAGAGACTCTCAACCACTGTCACTGCAGTTATTTATATCTGGGGCTCAATGTATTCATCATTGCAGTTCACCTGTGAAATCTCTTCTGGTTAAATTACTATATATATGAGTACTGTGACATTGAAAGCAATGACTTTGTAACATTGAAGGCAATTGTCTCCATTCTCATTCAGTCATTTTCCTCCATATACCATTGGTAAGGTCAGCACACCATTGGGGAAAACAGTGCTGTTACCTGTCTATTTTTATAGCTGGAATCTTGTGACCTCCCACGTCCGAAATAACACATTGTTCTCATTGTTGGCACCAACTACATACATGTTGCCCGATGAGTGAGATTTTCTCTGAGTAATACAGCATAAATTTTCATCCTGTGGGCTCAATACTTGGTTTGGTACAATATCTGATTTATGCCACGTATTTACTTCAAAATCTGCTCGATACAGGGAATGCCAATAGGAGACTGTGTGATTCCACCTGAAAATTTGCAGGAAATCTTTCCTGTTATCAACCACAACTGATGCCTTCTTTCAGTCCACAACTTTGATTTGTATGTTTTAGCAATAATAGAAGGAAAGGTCAAAAACAGTTAGGGGGAGAAATTCGGGAGCGCCCCGTTTGGGGGCGGTAACTTTTGAAAGCTGGAAAAATTAGCGCCAGGCGCTAATGATTCCCAGCTTTCTGTAAATTCGATGTTAGCGCTCCAGGAAGGAAGCGGACCGCTAAATCAAGCGCTCCACTTCCTTCCTGGAGCGGTAAAGGACGCAGACAGGGTGGTAGTGGTGCAGCGCTGCGCAATGTCCCGTGCAGCGCTGCCGAGATTCGAGGCTCCTTTCCTCCCTTAAAGGGAAGGGCCATCGCTGCAGGCTCTGTATTGGGACCAGTTAGCTGGTCCCTGATGGCAGCCATGATCCGGCCCGATCAGCCCCATGCACTCCAGCAGAGTGCCCGGCTGATCGATCGCGGCCGAAGGAAAATGGAAAAAATTCAAGTACTGCGTTGCAACAATTTTACTACTTACCGCACCAACATCCCCTTTAACTTGCATCCCCGAAGTGCCCGGCCTCCCGAACAACGCCTCCTGCAGCTGTGGGTGTTGTCGCCTGGCGATGCTGCAGGGGGTGGAACCGAAGTTCGGGTCCAGGGCATTACTGGGGCAATGCGCAGGACAATGACATCACGATCTCCGGGCGCAGGTGAAGCATCATGGTTGATTCAGTAACCCAGATCCTGTTCCTGAAGGTTCAAATCAATACCATTAGCCGTTATATCCTTGCTTCTTGTGGTTCTGGAGGTCCTGCTGCTCTCAACTTGGACATTCTTCATTTGATTGGACAGTACCTGTTCCTCTAGTCTTGTTGAACATCGATTTGGTCTATAAGGTTTTTGTGACTGCTAGTTGTGATATTTACTCTCTTCCTGCTTTTGGAATTCCCACAACCTTCTAAACTCTCAGGAGTACAACCTAATTTTATGCAACCTGTCCTCATAATTTAACCCTTTAAGCCTTCTGATAAATCTGCGCTTTATACGCTCCAAGGCCAATATATCCTTCATGAGTTGCAGTTCCCAGAACTGACCGCAAAACTCCAGGTGGGGTCTGATCAAGGTGCTCTATACAACTGAAGCATAACTTCCTTCCCTTTGTATTCCAAGCCTCTTGAGATAAAGACCAATATTCCATTAGCCTATTTGATTACTTTTTGTACCTGTCCACTAGCTTTTATTGATTTATGTATTAGAACAGTGTAGGAGGCCAAGGACAGAGAGGCAAGAGTGGGAAGGAGGATTAAAATGACACGCGACCGGAAGCTCAGGGTCATGCTTACGAACTGAACGGAGGTGTTCCGCAAAGCAATCACCAATCTGCGTTTGGTCTCCCCAATGTAGAGGAGACCGCATCGTGAGCAGCAAATACAGTATACTAAATTGAAAGAAGTACAAGTATGCTGTTTCACCTGAATATAATATTATAGACTTCTATCGCGTCCCCTCTTGGCCTTCTCTTTTCCAGAGTTGACCTTATCAACTTGTGTTGCTACTGTGAGCAATTTATATCTCTGTATTTTGGGATCTCTTTGCTCCTGTACCCAGATAGTTTCTTGTCTTCCAAGGAATAAGTGGAATTTTAGTTCGACCAAAATGAACCACCTCACACTTCCCTATATTGAATTTTATTTGCCATTTATCTGGCCACTCTGCAAGCCTGTTTATGTCTTCCTGTATTTTTGTGCAGTCCTGCATCTTATTAGCTACACCCCCCAATTTGATATCATTTGTAAATGTTCACACCATACCTCCAATTCCTGACTCCAAATCATTTATGTATATGGTAAACAACTGTGGTCCGAGCAGGGATCCCCGAGGACACCACTTCCCATTTCCTGCCAGTCTGAGAAACTTCCCTTAACTACTACCCTCTATTTTCTGTTTGGGAGCCATTTTTCAATCCATTCTGCTCCCTGACTCCACATGCACTGACCTCTGTCATGAGTCTCTTATGTGGCACCTTATCAAAGGTGCTTCTAGTGATTCCCTTCCTTTGATATAATCAAGGTATGGGAAACATAACAATTCAAGAAGCAGTATACCTAAAATTATTCTCTTTTCGATGGGAGATACTTAGTACCAGACTGCTTTCTTTGGGCGAGAGTCCAGGTTGAGATTACTGTGCAATTACTTGATGGGAGGGAGTTTCAGTTTATCCCAAGCTCAGCAAAACAGTCCTGTTGAATGTTTCTATCTAGATGGTAGTCATTATAATGGTCTGTCCGAAAGCTTAAGAAAATTGCTTTTGCTTTGGTAGACAAATGATCCAATTTAGAGCGCACTCTACAACCTTGACCGTTGAGACATCCTTTAGAAAATCTTTGAATTTTGATGAAAAGTGCAAATCATGCCCTGTTAACTGTCAGCAGACTGAAATAGAGGAAGAATGAAGCTTTGGGAGCCTTCGTCAAGTTGATTATTTTCCTCTGAAGTTAGTTGTTACCTGTCGGAGTGCTATATTTTTTCAATTGAAATTCTATCAGCTGGTTGTTGAAGTTAATTCGTGTTTAATATTGAGCCTGAACCAGGCAGTAAAATTCCCCACATGGATGAAGACTAAAGTGTACCAGATAATAGGTCATTTTTCGAGAGGATTTTCGAGTAGAGATGGTCAATATAACATGCAAATCATTTATAGTAGCTAGCATTAAAGACTACCAATTAGAAGTCAGAATACTTAGAGTGACCTTCCTGGAAAGGCATTCCATTATTTATAGACTGTTACTGAGAATTAAGTTGACAACACATCTCTGCTCCTGTTCAGTAGGGTTCCCAATACTGTTACATATTTTATGAAGCCAGATATTACTTTGCTTAAAGTGTAACAATCTTGCGCAAAACTGAAGACCCAAGCAGAATACCATAGTATAAATTATACTGCATTCGTTTAAAAGATGGGAATCTTGAACTTAATTTTTCATTCCGTGCACGGCCCTCAGAAACTCTACTGAAATTGAATGCTTCCTTATGGGCAGATAGATATCCGGTGAAATTTAATGCAAAGAAATATGAGGTAGAAACATAGAAAATAGGTGCAGGAGTAGACCATTCGGTCCTTCGAGCCTGCACCGCCAGTCAATGTGTTCATGGCTGAACATGCTACCTCAGTACCCCATTCCTGCTTTCTCGCCATACCCCTTGATCCCCCTAGTTGTGAGTATTATATCTAACTCCCTTTTGAATATATTTAGCGAACTGGCCTCAACAACCTTCTGTGGTAGAGAATTCCACAGATTCACCACTCTCTGGGTGAAGAAGTTCCTCCTCATCTCAGTCTTAAATGGCTTCCCCTTTATCCTTAGACTGTGACCCCTGGTTTTAGTTTTCCCTAACATTGGAAACATTCTGCCCGCATCTAATTTGTCTAAACCAGTCAGGATTTTAAACGTCTCTATAAGATCCCCCCTCATTCTTCTGAACTCCAGAGGATACAAGTTCAGTTGATCCAGTCTTTCTTGATATGTCAGTCTAGCCATCCCAGGAATCAATCTAGTGAACCTTCGTTGCACTCCCTCAATAGCAAGAATGTCCTTCCTCAAGTTAGGAGACCAAAACTGCACACAATACTCCAGGTGTGGCCTCACCAAGGCCCTGTACAACTGTAGCATCACCTCCCTACTCCTGTACTCAAATCCCCTTGCTATGAAGGCCATCATGCCATTTGCTTTCTTGACTGCCTGCTGCACTTGCCTTCCCACCTTCAGTGACTGATGTACCATGACGCCCAGGTCTCATTGCACCTCCCCTTTCCCTAATCTGCCACCATTCAGGTAATAGTCTGCCTCCCTATTTTTACCACCAAAGTGGATAACCTCACATTTATCCACATTGTACTTCATCTGCCATACATTTGCCCATTCACCCAACCTGTCCAAGTCACTCTGAAGCCTCCTAGCATCCTCCTCATTGTTCACACTGCCTCCCAATTTAGTGTCATCCGCAAATTTGGAGATATTACAATTAATCCCTTCGTCCAAATCATTAATATATAATGTAAACAGCTGGGGCCCCAGCACCGAACCCTGCGGTACCCCGCTGGTCACTGCCTGCCATTCTGAAAAGTACCCATTTACTCCTACTCTTTGTTTCCTGTGTGCCAACCAGTTCTCAATCCACGTCAACACATTACCCCCAATCCCATGTGCTTTAACTTTGCACACCAATCTCTTGTGTGGGACCTTGTCGAAGGCCTTCTGAAAGTCCAAATACACCACATCTACTGGTTCCCCCCCGTCCACCCTATTGGAAACATCCTCAAAAAATTCCAGAAGATTTGTCAAGCATGATTTCCCTATCACAAATCCATGCTGACTTGGACCTATCATGTCGCCACTTTCCAAATGGTCTGTTATGACATCTTTAATAATTGATTCCATCATTTTACCCACCACCGATGTCAGGCTGACCGGTCTATAATTCCCTGCTTTCTCCCTCCCTCCTTTTTTAAAAAGAGGGGTTACATTAGCCACCCTCCACTCCTTCGGAACTGATCCAGAGTCTAAGGAATGTTGGAAAATGATCGTCAATGCATCCACTATTTCCAAGGCCACCTCCTTAAGTAGTCTGGGATGCAGACCATCAGGCCCTGGGGATTTATCAGCCTTCAGTCCCATCAATTTCCCCAACACCTTTTCCCGACTGATAAGGATTTCCCTCAGCTCCTCCCTCTTACCAGATCCTTTGATCTCTTTTATTTCCGGAAGGTTGTTTGTGTCCTCCACAGTAAACACCGAACCAAAGTACTTGTTCAATTGATCTGCCATTTCTTTGTTCCCCATTATGACTTCCCCTGTTTCTGACTGCAGGGGACCTACGTTTGTTTTTACTAACCTCTTTCTTTTTACATATTTATAGAAGCTTTTGCAGTCCGTTTTAATGTTCTCTGCAAGCTTCCTTTCATATTTTATTTTCCCTGCCCTAATCAAACCCTTCGTCCTCCTCTGCTGAGTTTTAAAGTTCTCCCAGTCCCCGGGTTTGCTGCTACTTCTGGCCAATTTGTATGCCACTTCCTTGCTTTTAATACTATCCCTGATTTCCCTTGTTAGCCATGGTTGAGCCACCTTCCCTTTTTTATTTTTACGCCAGACAGGGATGTACAATTGCTGTGGTTCATCCATGCGATCTCTGAATGTCTGCCATTACCCTTCCACTGATAACCCCTTAAATTTCGCTTGCCAATCTAACCTCGCCAATTCACGCCTCATACCCTCAAAGTTGCCCTTATTTAAGTTCTGGACCATGGTCTCTGAATTAACTGTTTCCTTCTCCATCCTAATGTAGAACTCCACCATACTATGGTCACTCTTCACCAAGGGGCCTCGCACCACGAGATTGCTGATTAGTCCTTCCTCATTACACAACACCCAGTCCAGGATGGCCTCCCCTCTAGTTGGTTCCTCAACATATTGGTTTAGGAAACCATCCCTTAAACACTCCAGGAAATCCTCCTCCACCGTATTGCTTCCAGTTTGAGTAGCCCAATCTATATGCATATTAAAGTCACCCATGATAACTGCTGCACCTTTTTTGCATGCACCTCTGATTTCCTGTTTCATACCCTCCCCCACCTCACTACTACTTTTTGGAGGTCTGTACACAACCCCCACTAACGTTTTCTGCCCTTTGGTGTTCTGCAGCTCAACCCATATTGATTCCACATCCTCCAAGCTAATGTCCTTCCTAGCTATTGCATTAATCTCCTTTTTAACCAGCAATGCTACCCCACCCCCTTTTCCTTTTATTCTATCCTTCCTGAATGTTGAATACCCCTGGATATTCAGTTCCCAGCCTTGATTGTTCTGGAGCCACGTCTCTCTAATCCCAATCACATCATATCCGTTAACATCAATTTGCACAGTCAATTCATCCACCTTATTACGGATACTCCTTGCATTAAGACACAGAGCCTTTAGGCTTGTTTTATTAACACCCTTTGTCCTTTTAGACTTATGATTTAGTATGGCCCTTTGTGTTTCTTGCCTTTGTTTACTCGGATTTCCCTTATTGTTTCTCACCCTTCTAACATTTGTTTCTGACTGCATATTACTTCCCCCTGTTTCGCTACATAGGTTCCCATTCCCCTGCCATATTAGTTTAAATCCTCCCGAACTGCCTTAGCAAATATTACCCCGAGGACATCGGTTCCAGTCCTGCCCAAGTGCAGACCGTCCCTTTTGTACAGGTCCCACTTCCCCCAGAACTGGTTCCAATGCCTCAGGTATTTGAATCCCTCCCTCCTGCACCACTGCTCAAGCCACGTATTTAATCTCGCTATCCTGTTCATGCTACTCTGATTAGCACGTGGCACTGGTAGCAACCCAGAGATTACTACCTTTGAGGTCCTACTTTTCAATTTAGCTCCTAGCTCCCTAAATTCTGCTTGTAGGACCTCTTCCCGCTTTTTACCTATATCGTTGGTACCTGATATATTTTGGGAGGAAGAATAAGGACAGAAAATATTTACTAAGTGGTAAAACTTTAAAAGGAGTACAGAAGCAAGAAAAGCTTTAAAAACGGGCGGGCGAGTTGTAAAAAAATGTATATGGGATCATAAGTTTGATAAATAGGGCACTAAGTACAAAAATAAAGGATAAACCTATGTAAATCATTGGTTAGACTGCAGTTAAAATATTGGGGGCAATTTTAACCCTACTTGCTCAGCAGAATTCTTCTCTGAACTATGTTTTCAAAAATTGTTAAACTGTGCAAAATGGTAAGCTTTGATTCCACATTATTTATTGTATTCCTTAACAAAGACTTTACTTGTGGCGTTGATATAGTTGCTTTCTTTTCATGGGTTATCATCATTATTTGGAATACTTACTGTCAGCCTTGGCTCAGAGGTAGCACTCTTGCCTCTGAGTCAGAAATGTTGTGGGTTCAAACCCCATTCCGGAGACATAAGCACGTAATCTAGGCTGACACTCCCCCAGTGCTGCAGTTTTAGAGTAGATGTTAAAATGAGGCCCCATCTGCCCTCCCCACTGGATGTAAAAGATCCCATGGTACTATTTGAAGAAGACAGGGTCGCACTCCTAGTGACCTGGCCAACGTTTATCCCTCATCAATATCACTGAAACAGATCATATAGTCATTTATCTCGTTTTGCGGGACTTTGCTGTGGAGAAATTGGCTGCCGTGTTTCCCTACGTTACAACAATGACTGCACTTCAAAAGTACTTGATGAAAGGTACTTGATAAATGCCACTTCTTCTTTCTTACTGCAATTGCCCAGTTTTTGTCGAGATATTTTAAACCCCCAGAAAATCAAATCTGTACAGCTTCCATGCCAATTTTCACGCAGATTTCTTAAATTTAAGTACTGTACTGGGGCCGCAGTACTTGATCCAGTGCCCTTCTATAAATTATTATTTTGTTACAAGGCATTTTACATAGACAATTTTGTACTATTTATACTACTTCAGCCAGTCTTGAGAACAATAAAATGATTTTATAATGCAATTTAATAATTCTTCTTCTCTAGGATTCTCCGCTGAAGGCTGTACAGATGTTGTGGGTGAACCTCATTATGGATACTTTTGCCTCCTTGGCCCTAGCTACAGAGCCACCCACTGAGTCACTGCTGATGAGGAAACCATACGGCAGGAACAAACCCCTCATTTCACGAACCATGATGAAAAATATCCTGGGTCATGGGATTTACCAGCTAATTGTCATCTTCACTCTACTCTTTGCTGGTATGTTACACAGTATCTTTGCTTCTAACAAGCAAAATGATGGCATTTCTATTTTAGTTTTTTCTGGAAATTTATTTTGCTCAAACGTACATTTCATGGATGCAGATTGTTGGGGCTCTAGTGAAATGCTGCTTCATTCAGACACATAGATCTTTTTGTTTTAAAGAAGAGTTTTGTGTAAATCTTTTATTAAAAGAAACATTGGAATGTAATGTTCAACGCATGTGACATGTTAATCATTGCTGATATGATTTGTGATGTAGAATGTCTGGAAGATTCAGGATTTTATAACAGCCATTCCTAGTCATGTTTTGTTTGGTTCTGTTATTGCCTTGTATGCCTGCACGTACTGCTTGGCTCCAACAGTATGAGATGCATTTCAGATGACTGAGATAAATCTTAATAGACAGGGTTACATTTTAAATCATATTAAAGGGGGACATTAACTTCTTGGAAAAATTGTTTGGCAAATTCATTTTATTTGTGGAAAGGGAAGAACCATGAATCATGTTTGTCACAATGAGGAAAGATTTCCTCTATGCACCACGTGTAAACCCATTTAGAACAAATACATATTGGGCCATAATTTGCTGTCAAAATAATGGTAAGACTAATGTCGCTCGGCATTATTTATGTGCAACTTCAGGCAAGGGGCAGATGCGCAGTTAAACTCAAATATCCAAAAGTCGCTGTCCGAGTTGCTTTGCGAGAATGGCATCTCGCTGTCTGGCTCACCATTGAACTGCATTGAACGATGTGAAGTTCCTGTACTTGCGCAGATACAAACTAAACTCGCCACAGAAAGTTCGGTCTTGTCCATTTCAGTCTAAGTACCCTTTTAACGACTTGATACGTGTTAATTACTGCCAAACAACCTCTGTGACACTGCAAAATAACTATAACAAGTGTGGAGTGTCATTCCTTCAGGTTTTAATTGTTGGAGATTTAAAAAATATAAATAAAAAAAATAAAAAAATTTACTGTCTCTTTTTCTCTCTTCATCCAATCTTTCTTTCCCTCTCTTTATTTCTCTTTCTGTACCTGACTTGGCATTGAATTCACCCACTCTAATTTGTACTTCCCGCTCTGTCCTTGTTCTGTTAATTTCACAATCCTTCAATCTGATTGGTTAAGGAGATACACAGTTGCTTTCCCTGTTCACTCAGGTCCCAGATGCCCGGTTTCCCTCGCTGTAACGTTATCAGCTCGCACTTTCAGCAACTTGCCATGCAAAAAATGTTAAAACGTAAACGTGCAAGGGCAGGTCTAACTAATGGCAGATGCTGTTAGATGCCCTGCTACAGCATATTATGGCCCATTACGCACTGAGGAAATCATGGAACAGTGCATACTCGCACATGTGTGAATTGCTGACATTGTTTCTTCCACTGAGCAGAGGGAATTTCCTCACTAATTACTGAAATACTAAAGAACTTAATCGGCCGGATTTTGAAACTAGAATAACGGTGAGGCTAACACCGCTCGCCATTATACTGGGGTAAATCGGACAGCAACTTCTGGAATACGCACAAGCGCAGTTAAACACGGAAATCCGGAAGTTGCTGTCACAGATACCCTGCTCCTCCATAGGGTGTGCTGTTGCAGTCCTTGCTGATAGACTCGCCACTGAAATGAATGCAATGGTGTGAACTTGTGGTACTTGCCCACTAGTTTCCCACTAAAGATGGCTGAAAATGTTAGGGCTGGTCCACTCAGGAGTAAGTTTTTAACGGCATGAAAAGTGATCATTACTGCTGAACAACCTCGCTGGCTCTGACAAATTAATTTTACAAGTATGGAATCTCATTCCTTCAGAAGATAATTAGTGTTGGAGATTTTTTTTAAATGCTTTTTTTTTTACTTTTTCTTTCTGTCTCTTTTTTTATCTCTCCCTTAATCTCCATCTGTATTTCCCAATCTTTATTTTGTTTTCTGTACATGATTTAAATCTAATTTATATTTCCTGCTTTATACTTCCTGGTTTAAACTCTGCATGGCTCAGTGAGGATTCTTCAATCTGATTGGTTGAAGAACCTCGCTGTTGCTTGTCCTGCTCACAGGTCCCACAGATGCCCTGTAGGAGGCGCCTTGCTGGATCAGATGCTGGATTAGAGCAAGTCTGCGCTCAAAAGCCCGCAAAAACTTCGTGGGCAGCAGTCAGCGAAGTGAACAGCGAGTGCTGTTCCTTCACCACTGACCACAAAATCCGGGCCAATGTATTTGTCATTGTCAGATCGATTCATCCAGTTCTTATCATTCTCTATAAAAGAAAACAAGAGTTCAAGAATTCCTTTTCGGGAAAAAATCAGGGATCAAGATAATGGTTTTCTTTCTTACTCCGTAAATGTTATGAATAGAAAAGTTTATGATTAACAAAGAAAATTCTTACAGCATCTGGTTAATTCAGTGAAATCTTAAAATTGTGTTTCAAACTTGAAAAGATATGATGGGGTGGTTGTTCAGTGGGTACTTGCACTATGTGGTGTGATTCTAAGTCATGTCATCTATAAAGGTCCCAGGTTCAATCCCTGGTCTTTGCTGAACTATCTGATCTGGGCCAGTGTTGGAGCAGCACATTTATTCTTAGCATCTCTTAGCTACAGAGGGGGAAATATAGTCAATGCTCCTGGCCTGTTGACTATCCAGTAACCCTTGCTGGAAAATGCACATCCATAGACACCAGCTGAGGACAGGACCAGATGCTGTAATAATTTCCATGGTCCAATAGCCTGGCAATGCTCACATGCGTAAGGTACTGGTGGGTAGTTAGTGCAAGTGTAACCATACAATAGTATTTTCTTGAGAGGCAAAGAGAAGTAACTGCAAGTATTAAAACACAGTATGTAGAGGTGGAGACATAAAAGTCAGCTTTTTATTGCACAAACCTGCTTCAGGACATGCACAAATATTTTTGCCGCCTTACGCATATATAAACAAAATATATTTCAAGCAAGTTTCTTTATATACACCATTCACTAGGTAGTTTTCTTTATCCTGGGGAATAAAAATGATGCTATTAGTCAGTAATGCAGAAATAAATAAGTGAAAATATTTGCTTCTTATTACTCTTTTATTCTTTGAAAATATGGTGCTTGCTTTTTATGATTTGTGACTCTACACAGTGCTGCGTGGAAGGGTAATGGGTCTACTATGCCGACTGTTATTGAAAATCCAATGAGCATCAACCAATTTATTAGTTCTGGAAATTTGATGGCAGGATGAACGGAGAGTTACATTGCCTTTCATTCCAAAAATTCATTAAAAATGACATTGTTCATTTTTTCTCTTGTATTTCAGGGTTTGTCATTTAGCAATGGGCATTGTACTGTAAAATTTATTCCAGATATTTCTGTTATAGAATTTTCTGAAGAAATATGTTTGTGTAGTATCTGAAGTGCATGGAAAAAAAGTCATTTATAGTGCATCCAGAATACATAGTATGGCGTCAGGCCTCTTTGGACAGGTTTTACTCATTTTCAAGATGGCATAGACTTTGCTCATCCTTGAGATGGGAAAAGTATATAAAAAAAAGATATGTGAACCATCAAACTCCAATTGGTATGTAACAACAACAATAACAGCAACTTGTATTTATATAGCACCTTTAACATAGTAAAACGTCCCAAGGCACTTCACAGGAGCGTTATAAGACAGAAATTTGACAGCAAGCCACATAAGTAGGAATTAGAACGGATGACCAAAAGCTTGGTTGAAGGGGTAGGTTTTAAGGAGCATCTTAAAGGAGGAAAGAGAGGCAGAGAGGTTTAGGGAGGGAATTCCAGAGTTTAGGGCCTAGACATTAGAAGGCATGGCCACCAATGGTTGAGCGATTATCATCAGGGATGCTCAAGAGGGCAGAATTAGAGGAGCGCAAATATCTCGGCGGGGGGGGGGGGAGGGGTGGGGTGCGCGGGCTGGAGGAGATTACAGAGATAGGAAGGGGCAAGGCCATGGAGGGATTTGAAAACAAGAATGAGAATGTTAAAACTGAGGCGTTGCTTAATCTAGAGCTAATGTAGGTCAGCGAGCACAGGGGTGATGGGTGAACGGGACTTGGTGCGAGTTAGGACACGGGCAGCAGAGTTTTGGATGACCTCAAGTTTACATAAGGTAGAACGTGAGAGGACAGCCAGGAGTGCATTGGAATAGTCAAGCCTGGAGGTAACAAAGGTATGGATCAGGGTTTCAGCAGTGGATGAGCTGAGGCAAGGGCGGAGACGGGCGATGTTACAGAGGTGGAAATAGGCGTTCTTAGCTATGGCGCGGATATGTGGTCAAAAGCTCGTTTCAGGGTCAAATATGACACCAAGGTTGCGAATAGTGCGGTTCAGCCTCAGACAGATATTAGGGAGAGGGATGGAGTCGGTGGCTAAGGAACGAAGTTTGTGGCAGGGAACCGAAAACAATGGCTTCGGTCTTCCCAGTATTTAATTGCATTTAATAACTTGCATTTATATCGCACCTTAAACATTGATAAACGTCCCAAGGCACTCCACAGAGGCAGAATCAGTCAAAATTGAATGCTGAGCCAAAGAAGGAGATATGATCAAAAGCAGTGCATCTTTCAGGTATATTTACTCAAAGCAGTAACTTGTATCATTGCTGTGCTGCTGTCTGCTTGTTTTCAGGGGAGACCATTTTTAATATCGACAGTGGTCGAAATGCGCCATTGCATGCGCCACCATCTGAACACTACACCATCATCTTTAACACTTTTGTCTTGATGCAACTCTTCAATGAAATCAACGCTCGCAAGATTCACGGGGAGAAGAATGTGTTTGACGGCATTTTCAGAAATCCCATCTTCTGTAGTATTGTATTCGGCACTTTTGCAATCCAGGTATTGGAGAACAGAAATTTCTGATAAATTAACTGCTTCCCATTAGTGTTTTCTATTAATGTAATACTTTTGAAAGGTATAAATAAAGATTAGTCACAAACAGAATCCACTGACAAGTGTTTTAATCCATATAATGCCTCAGTTTGGAGAGCTGCAGCTTGTAACAGAACATTTCCTTCACCAGGGTGGTGCATTGCTTCTCAATCTTGTCCTGCAGCCTAGATAAAATTACAGCATCCTGCTCTTCAACTATGTCAGTGATTTTATTCCTCACCATTATGCTGAATTCTCAGTGTTCTTTTCTCTGGGTTAGAAGGTTGTGAGTTAAAGCACCATGCCATGGTTCAGGCTGACATTCCAGCTCAGTATTGAGGGTTTACAGCATTGCCACAGGTTCTGCCCTTCAAACTGCTGCCCTGAGACATTTGGGTGTGATAATAAGAGTTGCATTTATTAGCATCTTATTAATAATCAGGAAGTAGTGTACAAAGCGACATGAAAAAATGCACTGCTACAAGTTGAATTTCTCCAACACAGCAGCATGTGGTTCAGAATATGTGCTTGAGTTAACTTTTTAGTAATACTCCTGCTGTAGTTTATTTTAAATCCATAAAGCTTCCTTCTGTAATGTGATATGTGTTCTGTAGCGCACATTTGTAGTATTTATCACTTAGTCCAAATTGAACCCCTTTTCAGTTCACTTTTTTTTGCGCCTCCAGTTTTCTCTATGATTTCCAACCTTTGCTGCTCTGATGAAGGCCATAACTCTCGCCAGGGTATGGCAGTGGCTCTGTAAACCCTTTCTGAAGCAGACATTCCCCATGAGTGAGCCAAGACAGTTTGAGTGTCAGTGGCCATCACACGTGAACCTGACCCAATCAATTTATCTTCAGTTCCAGCAATGGCTTCTGGATAGTAATTAGGAGCAAGAACCATGAATGATTTCTCCCCCCCCCCCCCCCCCCACCCCCTCACCCACCCTTCCTTAGTTCAAGGATGCTGACATCAATTGTAGCACTCTCAAGGCTGTCCAGATTGAGATAAGCTGATTTGTGACAGTCCAGCAATTGAACCGGGAACATTCCTGGTCAATATTGCTCAGTAGCACACTGTATTGCTTCAGTTTTTAATGATAATCTCATCTTTCAAATTATAGGCTTCATAAGAACATAAGAAATAGGAGCAGGAATAGGCCACTTGGCCCCTCGAGCCTGCTCCGCCATTCAATAAGATCATGGCTGATCTAGGGCTCAAAGCCACTTCCCCGCCCGCTCCCCATAACCCTTCACTCCCTTATCTTGCAAAAATCTGTCTATCTCCACCTTAAATGTATTTAATGACCCAGCCTCCACAGCTCTCTGGGGCAGAGAATTCCACAGATTTACGACCCTCTGAGAGAAGAAATTCCTCCTCATCTCAGTTCTAAAGGGGTGACCCTTTATTCTAAAACTGTGCCCCGCGTTCTAGATTTCCCCACGAGGGGAAACATCCTCTCTGCATCTACCTTGTCGAGCCCCCTCAGTATCTTATATGTTTCAATAAGATCACCTCTCATTCTTCTAAATTCCAATGCGTATAGGCTTAGCCTGCTCAACCTTTCCTCCATAAGTGAATCATCTCTGAACTGCCTCCAATGCAAGTATATCTTTCCTTAAATAAGGAGACCAAAACTGTACGCAGTACTCAAGGTGTGGTCTCACCAATATCCTGTACAGTTGTAGCAGGACTTCCCTGTTTTTATACTCCAACCCCCTTGAAATAAAGGCCAACATTCCATTTGCCTTTTGATTACTTGCTGTACCTGCATGCTAACTTTTTGTGTTTCATGCACAAGGACCCCCAGGTCCCTCTGAATTGTAGCATTTTGTGATCTCTCTCCATTTAAATAATTTGCTTTTTTATTTTTCCTGCCAAAGTGTATAACCTCGCACTTTCCCACATTATACTCCATCTGCCAAATGTTTGCCCACTCACTTAGCCTGTTTATATCCCTTTGCAGGTTCTTTGAGTCCTCTGCACAACTTGCTTTCCCACCCATCTTTGTATCATCCGCAAACTTGGCTACATTACACTCGGTCCCTTCATCTAAGTTATTAATGTAGATTGTAAATAGTTGAGGCCCCAGCACCGATCCCTGTGGCACCCCACTAGTTACCGTTTGCCAACTGGAAAATGACCCATTTATCCCGACTCTCTGCTTTCTGTTAGTTAGCCAATTCGCTATCCATGCTAATATAATTACGCTTCAACTCGCGTATCAGAGTCATTTCAATTTTTTAGGAACAAATAGCAAAAATTGTGACAATCCTATTTTAAAAAGCAGGTTCTGATTATTTTTATGTGTTTTTTTCCCATTGCTGTAGATTGTAATTATTCAGTTTGGTGGAAAACCTTTCAGTTGTATACCTCTGCAAATAGACCAGTGGTTGTGGTGCATCGTTTTAGGAGTGGGAGAGTTGCTATGGGGACAGGTAATGATTTATTCTGAATTCATAAAGAAATATTAAAAATGTGTCCATCTTTTCCACAACTTCATGGTCGTAAATGCCATCTGTGTCAGTGAAAAATGAGGGCTATGCATTTGGTATCTGAATGGTCCCTTCAAAATGTTTTGTTGCACAACTAACACTAGTAAGCCGGCAATATAGCACTAGGGAGGGGATGCCATTCCGAATGTGGGTAGAGTTCTATAAAGAGATCCAAATAAGAGCTGTTGTGCATTTTAGTAAGTGTATCACAAAGGCCTGTTTAAAACCAAAACAATCAAACAACTGGGAACCCAGCAATTATTTCCGTTTTCCCCTGAATTAAAAAGCATTAAAAAAAACCTATTCTTGGATGTGGGAGAAGTGTCAGGGACTCTACTACCTAACTGTCATAATGTGCCACCAAAGCACAGTGTACAAAGTAAAGTCTGTACAGTTACATGTTGTTTCCATATAGCTTTCATATCACTCTCGTATAACTGACCTGAAAATAATTAGTTTACGCTAGGATGCAGGTCAGGGGCAATAACATTGCAATTTGCACCTTTTTTGCAAAAGGTGGAAATTGGGACGCTATAAATGAAGAGTTACTTGTTATCTTGTGATGCTTAGACCCAAGTGATCCGTACAACAGGGAATAACAAACCATAGTTCTGTATGTTAAACAATAGCTCGTCTCCAATTACTCTACATGATCGCATATGAAGATACTGTAGCCTGATGGAACTAGGTTCAGCTCTTTTATTCCTAGTTTTAGAAAAGGCATGTCTCAGCAGTCCAGTAGAACGAGGCTTTAGAAGGAAACGGTATTGGCCAAATTTTGTGAGGTACTTTGCCAAACATCAAAGTGAAGTACACTGCAGCAGCGTGTTCTCTGGGGTAATCAAACACAGCAGCCAGTAGACCTCCTGACCCATAGCTCTATGGGGACCTGTTTTTTTTAAAAAAAGTCACGTATCTTTTCAGATCTTGCATGGTTACGGTTGCCAACTCTGGTTGGACATATGTCTGGAGGTTTCTCACATGACCTCCTGCCTTCAACTGCCCCGCCCAGTTAAACGGCCATTTTTTTCCCCGTCTTTAATACTTCAATAATAAATAAACAAAAAAAAGCGCACAATTTCTTTTTAATGCCCCTATGATTTTTCCACTGTGTTGCTCACAGCAGTGTCCAGGAGATTAATCTTTAATTCCTGGGAGACTCCAGGGCAATTCTGGAGGGTTGATGACCCTACACATGGTATTGCTTACTACCCCTTCCAGCTCCTTTGTTTTGAGAGGCCAGCTGAGTTGCAAGGTCTAATGCCTACTTCTTACGGGCACCTGTCTAGCTTTTCTGTAGGAAAATAAGATGGGACGTCCCATCACACACCTCTCATCTCACATGGCTTTTTTTCCCCCCTTCGAGCTTAACTGCTCTGCCTCTTCAGGAGATCCCCAGGAAATCACTGGGCATTGTAAAGTGGGCGGAGACTCAGCATAACAAGTCTTTGCCCTTTTTTTCCTGTATTTCGTATCCAGGAACTGAGTGTTCCCTAATTGTAAAGGAGAGGAAAATCCGTCCTTTAGATTGTTTGTTGTTCCCTCATAGCACGAATCAACATATTTTCTTCCTTTCACGATGAAACCAATTGGAAAATACTCAGAAAAGAGAGATTAACCGCCCATGTCCATTTACGAATTCTTCAGGTAATATCCTCCATTCCAACCAATCGATTGAAGTTTCTGAAGGAGGCAGGCCATGGAACTCAGAAGGATGACATCCCAGAAGAGGAGCTTAATGAAGATGCTGAAGAAATTGATCATGCAGAGAGAGAACTTAGGCGTGGGCAGATTCTTTGGTTCAGAGGTCTAAACAGGATCCAAACTCAGGTATGCTTAATGCCATGCTAGTGCTATGTCGACCAACTTTTGAAAAAAACATATCCTACTGTCCTATTCATCCTCATATTATAATAAATAGATACTGTGTCAGATAGGAGGTTATTTCCTAATTTTTGTTGCACATAGGCACAATGGGCCGAATGGCCTCCTCCTGTTAAATAGTTGCTTTTTTCATGCAGTTTTTTTTATAAATATATATGTATTTGCAGAAACAGATTTACACAAGACAGATTAATGTTCCCCTCTCTGTTTTTGTTTTAAATGTCTGTGTAGTGTTGTTCCAGCTGGTAGGAAGAATAGGTTGGTTTCTTCACCTTGTGATTTTCCTGTGAGAAGCAGTTACCTGCACCCAGCACCTTCCTCTCATGGATCACATAAGATTATGTGAAAGAAGTAATAAAGATTTTTAAATCACAAAGGAATAAATGAGATGGATTTGGAGAAGTTTGTGTGTTGAACCAAGAGAAATAAATAAGGGAACATTGCTACATTCGAGACCAACTTCCAGATAAATATAACTAAAGGTACAGCGACTCACCTTTGTTAACATTTGGAATAGACGACCATCTAGTTCAGTGATTTTTAAGCGTATGGAATAAGCCATGATCTAGTTCAATGATTTATAAACATATAGAGTAGACTACCATCTAGTTCAATGAATTGTAAAAATGTAGAACAGACGGCCATCTAGTTTAGTGATTTGTTAACATATAGAATAGACCACCATCTAGTTCAGTGAATTAACATATGTAATAGACCGCAATCTAGTTTAGTGACTTGTTAACATATAGAATAGACCGCCACCAGGTCCAGTGAATGCAGATTTAACGGAAGCATTCAAAATTGGCGGAATCCTGATCCAATAAAATCAAATACAAAGGGGGAGCAATGCTTTGAGCAGATCCTGACTGAATCAGTAGGATTTTTATGAGCTGAATGGGCTGCTCACATTCCTGTCTTTTATGTTCTTGTATTTAAATTGTCCTACCTTTCGGCTTTAGTAGAAAATAATGCCAGGGGTAAAATACAAATTAAGAATAAATAATGTTGTATTTAAGCAGTATAATGATCTAATGGGTTTGTATATTACACTGATGATCTTATCTTTGACATGATGCACTTTCATATATTTCCATTACTCAGATATGATGCTTGTTTATCTTGATCTAAAATGTGCTATCTAATTTTACTCATGTTTGCACATTCATTTCCTTGTATGTAAGATAGTATGAATACTCTTTATTTAAAAAAAAAAATTCTCAATGTTATTATAAAGCAGTTCATACTATACATTAGCAAATGTTTAATATGAAGTGGTTAGGATATTTTTATATGTGGTTTGAATGTTGATTGCCATTACTGGTAAGATATTGTTCTTCCTGATTCATCTTATAATCAAATGTTGAAGAATATATCTACTACATGATTTTTTTTTCCTAAATATATCAAAGTCTCTAATTACTTACGATAACTCAGTATTCCTGATTGAACCTAAAAAGTATTCAAATACTTACTGCACAGTGCAAGACTGATTTTCCCAAATGAAGCTCTACTGGTTTATAAAGTTGGGCTGCACTAAAAGTAGGATTTCTTACTGACATGTGGGAAAATGAATATTCTACCAGAAGATTTTTTGTAATTACTAACGCTTAACACAATTCTTAGGATTGTTTGTTATATGTTTTGTTTAGTGTCCATTATTTCCAGGTTGAAGTTTTTCAGAATCAGGAATTAAAGGTTATTTGTTTGAATTATTGGAATTATTCATAGAGAAAGAAAGCATATCCATTCCTCTACTCTCAATCTAATACAGCCACCTTTAATATATGCAATGATCACAAGGTGAATACAGTTGAAGAAAGCCATTTAGCCCTCCTTCATCTGTCCAAAAAAGAAAAAATCAATAGGCCCTCTTCATTAAGCTCTTGAACAACTATAAGGTTTTGCCTCCACTCCTCTTCCTCGAAGTCTATTAGAAATATTGATCACTCTCTGTGAAGAAATGCTTCCTGATATCAGCCCTAAATTTGCCCTTCACCAGTTTGTAGCTCTGAGCTGGATTCTCTTTCGTGATTCTGCCCAAAAGCAGCGAATGAAGGAAATGTGGGCAGTGAGGTCTACCAACACCTCACAGCCCAAATATTTCCCTCTGCCCACCCCTGCTGGGACTGCTACAGGTCCATCCTTCACTACCCTCAACCTGTAAACTGCAGCAGTGGGTGTGGGGCCTGGGTCCCTCCTGTTCTCTTGTGTTACCACTGCTTTTCGGGGCCGCCATGAGGAAGCTGGTGGTAAGGGTTCTGATGTGCCCACATGGAGGACGAGGCCTTTGTAGAGCCTGTTATTCCTCCACTCTGGCTCCTACTAAAGGATCAGGTCTTGGTTAAGACCTTCAGTGGGACATTGATTCAGATTTTTGAGGCACTTCTGCCACTTAAATGGCACTCCCAGTTCTTCTGTTGCCACAGCAGTGGCCTACAATTTCTCGGCCTATATGTTTAGCGCAAGCAGTCTCTGTTTTCTACAAATTCATGATAGCAGGTATAAGAATTCTCTTGCTCAGATATTATGATACATAGGAACAGGAGTAGGCCATTCAGCCCCTCAAGCCTGCTCTGCCATTCAATTAAATCATGGGCGATCTGTATCTCAACTCCATTTATCCACCTTAGCTCCATATTCCTTGATACCCTTACCTAACAAAAATCTGTCGCCTCAGTCTTAAAAGCTCCAATTGTCCCAGCATCCACCACCTTTTGGAGCAGAGAATTCCAGATTTCTACTGCCCTTTGTGGAAAAAGTTCTTCCTGATTTCCCTAATAAATGGCCTAGCTCTGATTTTAAGATTATCTCCCTCGTTCTTGATTCCCTGACCAGAGGAAATATTTTCTCTGGCCGGAATATTCCCGTTTCCCATCCACACGGTGCGGCGGGACCTGGGAGACGGCGGGAAACCTGGAAGTCCGGGTTTCCCAGCACGCTGTGGAGTTTTAACTCCACAGCGTGCATGCGAGCGACGTAAAGGGCGGGTTTCCCACATGGACAGGCTGGCTTCCAGTCGGGCGGGGAACACGGACCAGGAGGCCGCAGGGCCAGGTAGGTGCTGGGCCCAGGATGGTAGTTGGGGGTGGGGTTCCAAACTGTGGAGGGGGTCCAAGCCTGGGGGGGTGGGAGGGGTGTCTGACCCCTGGAGGGGGTCCGAACCCTGACCCTTGGGGGTGCAGTCTGCTGGTGGGGGAGCTTGGGGGGCCTGGAGGAAGCACTTTTGGTCCTCCCGGCCCACAAGGATTGCTCCCCGAAGCTGTGGCCGCCTCATTGCAGCTACCAGGAATTCCAAGCCCCGGGATCCGCAGCCGCCCGCAGTTAAACCTGCACAGCATGTTAAAGTAGAGGCTTCAGGCCTCATTCTAATATTTAAAATACCAACCCGCCTCCTGGCAACGGGTTGGCTGCCTGTCCCCGCCCCCACTCCCGCCCGAGTAAAAGGTGAAAGGAGGTGGGTTGGGATCGGGTTTTAGATTTTTGCAACTTTCACTCCCGCCCCCCCACTCCACCCACCTCCAACCCACCCGCTTTTCCTGTGAAAATTCCTGTCAAATTCTTTCAACATGTTAAACACTTTGATCAGATCACCCCTCAATTTTTTATGCTCCAGGGAATATAAGCCAAGTTGATGCAACCTGTCCTCATAATTTAATCCTCTAAACCCCGCTATCACTCTGAAATGATGACATACCACACACCTCACCATGTATAACATTATTCCACCCTTGGACCAGGCTGTTTTACAGCCCGAAGTCCTCAGTGAGTTACATCAGCAGTTAGTAGAACTCGTGTCTTGGAAGATAAGCTGTAGTTGGCCAAAATAGCTGCATCCAATTTCCACATTTCAAACACGTTCCGCTCGAGTATAATGCAGATCAGCCATGAGGTCATTAAATGGTGGAAAAGGCTCAAGGGGCTGAATGGCCTACTCCTGTTCCTATGTTCCTTCCTATAATAAATTCCTGGATAATAATTGGCAAAATACTATCCCTCAGGTCAAGCAATAATTGGCATTTTCATTTATTGTCATATTTATTCCAAAGCCTTTTCAAGTAGATTCCCATTATGTTTTTTCCAGTGTTTCTAAATATCATATTGAAGCTTTGAGTTTAATTATATTCCCTCAGTCCCTTCTGCAATCTTTACCACAGTAGTTTACCAGACTAGCACTAAAGTGGAGTTAGTGATTGTGTGTTCTCAGGTTCAGAAGAGCTTATATACTTGCCGTAGCTCTTTCTGAAGTATTGCCTTCAAATCTTCAACACAAGTATGTGATTTTCTGTGAAAAGTTTCCTCTTAAGAAAGATTGTAATAGTGAAAGTAACAGGGTTACACATTATTCTGAAGCTATAAAACTACTTGGGGAAAATTTTTGATGGGTTTCTCCTGATCTCCTGCCATAACGTTACCCCACTATTCAAAAAGGGGGGTAGGGAAAAAGCAGGTAATTACAGGCCTGTAAGCCTTACATCAGTTGTGGGCAAAATGCTGGAGTCCATCATTAAGGATGAAATAGCGGAGCACTTAGCAAATGGGGACAGGATAGGACAGAGTCAACATGGATTTACAAAGGGTAAATCGTGCTTGACTAATCTATTGGAATTTTTTGAGGGAGTAACTGGTAAAATAGATGGGGGAGAGCCAGTAGATGTGGTGTACCTGGACTTCCAAAAGGCCTTCGATAAGGTCCCACATAAAAGATTAGCAGGGAAAATTGAAGCTCATGGGATAAAGGGGAAAGTATTGACGTGGATAGAGAACTGGCTGTCAGATAGAAAACAGAGAGTTGGAATAAACGGCTCATTTTCTGAATGGCAGGCAGTAACAAGTGGGGTACCACAGGGATCTGTACTGGGCCCCCAGCTGTTCACAATTTACATTAATGACCTGGATCAGGGAGTCGGATGCAGCATTTCCAAATTTGCAGACGACACTAAACTAGGAGGGGGGGTGGGCTCAGAGGAGGAGACCAGGAAGCTCCAGAGCGATTTGGACAGACTGGGTGATTGGGCGGATAAATGGCAGATGCACTATAATGTGGACAAGTGCGAAGTTATCCACCTTGGGTGCAGGAACGGGAGGGCAAATTATTATTTAAATGGCAATAAATTGGGAGAGGGGGAAGTACAGAGAGACCTGGGTGTTCTTGTACACCAGTCACTGAAGGCGAGCATGCAGGTGCAACAGGCGGTCAAGAAGGCAAACGGTATGCTGGCCTTCATAGCAAAAGGGTTGGAATACAGGAACAGGGATACCTTGCTGCAGCTGTACAGGGCACTGGTGAGACCACACCTCGAGTACTGTGTACAGTTTTGGTCGCCTCATCTGAGGAAAGATGTTCTTGCCATGGAGGGGGTGCAGCGGCGATTCACCAGGCTGATACCAGGAATGGCGGGATTGACCTATGAGGAGAGACTATGTAGTTTAGGGATGTACACACTGGAGTTTAGAAGATTGAGAGGGGACCTCATAGAAGTGTATAAAATTCTGACAGGTCTAGACAGACTAGATGCAGAAGGAATGTTTCCCTTGGCGGGTGAGAACAGAACTAGAGGACATAATTTAAGGATAAGGGCTAAACCATTTAGGACAGAAATGAGGGGGAATTTCTTCACTCAGAGGGTGGTGAACCTGTGGAACTCATTGCCACAGAGGGCAGTGTACGCCAGCTCATTAAATATATTTAAGAGGGAATTAGATATATTTCTACAGGCAAAAGGGGTTAAGGGTTACGGAGAGAAGGCGGGGACGGGATACTGAATTGGAGGATCAGCCATGATCTCATTAAATGGCGGAGCAGGCTCGAAGGGCCGGATGGCCTACTCCTGCTCCTATCTTCTATGTATCTATGTATCTATAAGCTTCATTGATATCTTGCTGGAGAATCCCCATGGATATTGCAGGCACCTGTGTTAAACCCTTTGAGGCCTGCGTCTAAATAAAAGATATAACTAAATCACACTTTTTTTGTTTATTCAAAGAAAAAAGTGAATTTGTACCTTGTGTAGTTTAATGTATTTCTAATTCAGCAATAGATTTAAAAAAAATTTTTTTTTTGAAGTGTTCTCCAATTTTATCTCTAATTTTCACTCCATACCCCTCCTGCTGAAGTTGGTGACTCTCGCTGGATACAGTTCTGTGGGCAGTGGTGGCCCTTATAGTCATTATCCAAGTGGTCTTTCTGCATGAATCTGAACAGTGATTGTTGCAGACTATTAAACCGTGGAGGCTCTCACTCCAGCAGGACTTAATGCATAATGATCAAAAGTGGGACTGTTGGCTCTTTCTCCCCCAGCCCCAGCCTGGAGATACCAAAGCCACCATTGGCCCCAGCTGAAATCGGCTAGCTCAGCTTGCAATAACAGCTTCCAATTGCGTTAATGTAACGAAACATACTGAAGTGCTATCTGGTCTTTATGGCTGGGCGACTCACTGTTTTATCCAGCTGAGCTATTGGAGGAGCCAATTGTTAAATATTTTGACATTCAGTTATTAAAGGGTTAAGAAAAATGTGAAATTAAATGGAGACATTCCTCTCCAATTGTAGATTTGCAAATTCAGTGCAGTTTGTTTGCTTTCAAAAACATATTTTCTGCTGGCAAGTGAGAGATTGTTCTGTGGAAACTAATTGCAATACAATTGCATGACCAATTTATCTTTAACATATTCAAATTTGAGCTTCATTTTACCAATAAAAAGAAAATGAAGGGGTAGTTCAGTGTTATTGTTGAGTAATCTTGGTTTCCTTTAAGTGCCCAGTCTGCCATGAATAAATAATGACATGTGGCCGCAATACTGAAATGAGTTTTACCAAGCTGTGTTGACAGAGAATTACATTTTTGTCATATTATTTGTCAAAAACTTGAGTACGTTTTACTAACATTTAATAATCTTAAAATGTCAGAATTAAATGATTGCACTGAAAGTGATAATGTGGATTATTTCTGACTGGTTCAAGTAATTTATGTGACAACTGAAAATATATATTGTTTTAATATTGTGCATGAGAACATAGCCTAGTTGTAATTAAATTGGTCTCGTTATTTAATCTATACTCTTGTTTAAAAACTGCAAGGTGCAAGACATTTCCATGTTGACTAACTTTAGGTTTTTATTAAATAAAAACAGAAAATGCTGGAAATACTCAGCAGGTCATCTGTAGAGAGAGAAACAGAGTTAACGTTTCAGCTCGATGACCCTTCGTGAGAACTGGAAAAATTTAGAGATTTAACAGATTTTTAAGCAAGTGTAGGGGCAGGGAAAGGGAGGCGGGGAAAAGCAGAAAGAACAAAAGGGAAGGTCTGTGATGGGATGGAAGGCAGGAGAGATTAAAAGACAAAAGCGATGATGGTGCAAGGCAAAAGGAGATGGTAATGGGACAAGTTAAGAAACAAAAGATGAGTCTAGATGAGGTGTAAATGACAATGGCAGAATCATCAACAGCTGCCATGTGAGAGAGAAAAAAATTAAAATAAAACAATTATAGGGGCCGAGGTTATGGTCTGAAATTGTTGAACTCGATGTTGAGTCCGGAAGGCTGTAAAGTACCTCCGCTCCACTCCCACTCTGATCTCTCCGTCCTCGGCCTCTTACACTGTTCCAATGAAGCTCAATGTAAGCTCGAGGAACAGCACCTCATCTTTCGATTCGGCACTTCACAGCCTTCTGGACTCAACATCGAGTTCAACAATTTCAGACCATAACCTCGGCCCCTATATTTTTTTTATTTTAATTTTTTCTCTCTGTACATGGCAGCTGTTTCCAGCATTTTCTACTTTTATTTCAGATTTCCAGCATCCGCAGTATTTTGCTTTTGTATTTGGGTTTTTATTGATTAGTAAGAGTGCATTTGTTTAAATTTATCATTATTTTACTGCAAAATTATCAAAGTGTTGGGACCTGTGTATTTTTGCTAATTGAATCATGTTTGTGTATTGGAGGTTCCCTGGCACATTAATCTTGTATCTCCATCTTCAGCAAACTTTCTCATTCTCTCCTCCATTGCAGATCGAAGTAGTGAATACATTCAAGAGTGGCACTTCCTTTCAGGGGGCTCTAAGGCGGCAGTCATCCGTTACCAGCCAAAATCAAGATGTAACCAATATTTCTAGCCCTACTCACGTATCGTTATCTACTCCCAATGCTCTTTCCTCTCCTACCAGCGCTTCTGCTGCTACTGCTGGGCGTGAGTGTGTATTCTTAATGCACAAGATGATCTTTCACATCTCTCTACTTTGCTTTTAACTATTTGATACTAATCATCTCGTCAGTCTTTTTGTAGAGTTCAATATTATTTACCTCTCAGCAACCTGTTATGTGTCTGAAGTGAATGTGTTTGTTTTCTCCAGAGGACTAGACAACCCTAGGCAAAGGGTCCAGCAGGAGGGAGTGAAATAAAGGTTGTGAGTCTGACCCGAGCCTGCAATTAATGTGAACTGCTTGGGCCTATGAATCTAGATATTAGGCTTAAAAAGTGTGTGTAAACTTTCGAGTATAAGCCCACAGAATGCCAAAAAAATCTTTTAATTTTACAGTGTGTCATCTGAACTATACACAGTCTCTTTTTTTCCCCCTCATGTGGCGACTCAGACCAGGCAAACCCAAGAGCAAGACGATGAGCTTGATTTACTTAAACTATTTTTCCTCCCTTGCAAAATCTTAGACAAAGCCATTGTGGTATTCATTGCCAAGGACACTCCTGAGCCTCGCCTCGCCTCACTTTCTGGGTGACTGAGAAGCAGAAGACGAGAAGGCCCTGGAGAATAAGACCACCACATGAGTGTCATGAAGTCTTGTCCCAAAGTCTTTTGTCAAATTACAGTACATTTTCTTGTTGTTCGTTTTTCTGTTCTGCCACAAAAAAGTTTTTACTCATTTTTGTCCTGCCTGTGCATTGTCAGTCGTTTTTCTTATATTCTATGTCCAGGGACACTGCCTAGTTTGTAATGTGCCATGACTGCCTGGCAGTTGTTTCCACATGGTCCCCCACCGTCATCATTTAACATGTTGGAAATATTTTGATATGACTAAATCTGAGTAAAGTGGCAACAGTTGATTATAAATTCTCACATTTTATAGTAAAAAGTCATTTTATCTAAAATATTCCCGGCTGTTTCAGTGGGATAGAGAAAAGCATGCATGTGATGTAGTACTGCATGTTTCATATTCATAGCCTGGGACAATAGTTTCTTCAAAAATTATAACAAAATATATTGACAGTTTAATGGAAAGGGATGTTAAGATTGGTAACATTTCTACGCCAGTAGATGGCAAAGTAGAACACATGATCTGAGAGCCATCTGGAATTCCCCAAGTTCAAACCCAGTCCAGAAATAGGTAGCTAGACAATTACTCAAGATGAAAACTGAAATAAGTTGAAGTGTATGTCGGTATTGTCTTTAATGGGCAAAGCAACATTTCTAACTATATTAGTTATTATTCCCAATGTGGTTAAAAATAGAATTGCCAAATTGGAATCAGTAGAATATGAAAACCTAAAGATGTCAAGAGCATAGAACTCACTTGTCTTGATGTCCTGTGAATTATTTTCCAGATCAATTGCTTCCCATCAGTCATTCTGCACCTAATAAATTCCTTGTCCATTTCAGAATGGAAAATTTATTTGTCGTACAGATTCAGTTAGTAAATAGCACGCATTTTTTTTTAAAGTAAATTGTTTATATATACTAAAACAGATTAGAATTATTTAATGATGGTGTTCATACACTGAAAACTAAACAGGTAGAGTACATATTTTATTCAAAATAATTTCACTCTTTTCTATTTGCACAGACTTTGGGTTGATATTGATGTGTACCACTGACATTCATCATGTGTTACTGTCAACAGAAATAAAACTACAGTACTTTGAACTACCTATAATTATTCCTGTCCCACATGGCAAATAAAAAGTTGTCTTCAAAGCTAGCATTCGGAACCAGACAGTTACAAGTCATGATCTATCATACTAATTCAATCAAATGATAAATGGAAAATCAAATTTTTAATTAGAAAAATTGACATACCCCACTTCATAAGACTAGCTGTACCATAATTACTTTCACTACCTTGTATATTATGCTTAGATATTTAAAGATGGGAGGTCTGCAATGATGAAAGAGCTTCACCATGTCATTCAGTCTTCAAAACAGGAAAAGTATCTCCACTTTGGAAACTGTCAGTAATGATGCCTATATACAGGGGAATAGAAACTCCAGAATCATTATCCTGCTTAATGTGGCACCGTACTTCTGCATGGGATACTAAAATACCTGGATCGAAAGCTGCAGGAAAGTCACTGTGGCTTCAGAAGAGCTTCTGGATTTGCTGGCCAGAGCTTCACACACAGCCTGATAATTGAAAAGTGATGGGGAGTATGGAAAAGGTTTATGGGTGTGTATTGTAAATCATAAGCAGATGGACTCAGTGAGGAGAGATGGTGTCTGGGAGTTAGTAGAAGTAGGAAAGATTTCCAGACTGCTAAAGGATATGTATGAGGGAATAAAGGCTTGTGTGAGGATGGAAGGAAAAATGTCAGAATGGGTTAAAGTGAGGGCAGGAGTCTGAAATGACTGAGTGTTATCACCTACCTTATCCAATATTATCATGGGCCAAATTGAAAGGTAGAGACATCAAGGGTAGTGAGCCGGAAGATGTAAGGGTAGGGCAGGACCTGGAATATGCAACTGATGTTGCCATCCTTGCTAGCTCCATAGCTCATGATGACCAAAGAGGTGAGTATTGAAGGAAAGAAGTGGAGTCTCAACATCTTTTCTCAAAGATCAATGCTGTCTCCATCATTTCAGGAAAAACACAGAAAGCTAAAAGACTGAAGAAAGTGAACATTGATGTTAAGCAAGCAGAAGTTGGGATGAGCTTATATATGTGGGAAAAAAGCTTAATGTGAGCAAGAGCTGCTGTACCTGGAAGTGCTTTGACATACTATGGAAACTACCCTGGAGGAGGGAACACATATAGTGGGCATTAGTATACAGTCAGTACCTCTGTATGGTTCCGAGTGCTGGATCCTTATGAAAGTACAGAAGCAAAAATTGGATACTTTTGAAACACACTGTTGGAAGTAACGAGGAGTGTGAAATAATGAGAAGGAACCGTCTATTTGAATTAACAGCATGCGTTACAGTGAAAGGATGGTTGAAGATCAGTACTCGGAGATTATGGAAACTGGCAAAAGCTCGCCAAGCAGACCAAAGCTGAGATGGTTGGACTGTGTACAGGAAAATCCAAATGGAAGAGTGACAATGAACAGACAGTTGTGGAAAGCAGCACAGGGGACAACATGAAGGAGATGTTAATGGTGTCTCTGGCGAGTCTGGCTATGATGAGTGTCGTATCATCAATAGCTGTTTAAAACCTGAATGATGTAAATGCTATCAAGTGCACTTGACATTTGATGAGAAAGCAGGAAAAATTAAGCTGAGAACTGTGGGCCACATTCTGCTGAAGCAGATTTTGAGATTTTTCTCTTAATAATGTAGGTAGTGCTTAAATTCTAAATAGCACTGTAGATTCAAATTTAACCTGGTCAGCACAACAGACCTTAACCTCAACATTGGTAACAGAAACATAATGAGCAAACTACTAACATAAAGTAATCTTGCTTTTCACAATCAAGGTACTTTTTATATTTATCTGCATCTGTTCCCCCAAAGTAAATAAACCCTATACCCTGTGACACGTTAATGGGACAGTGTTTGAACCAACCCTTTAACTGAAATCTGTAGCAAGCTCGAATTAAGTTTTGGACTTCAGTTGAAACTATCCAACTGTACAGCCAGGAGTTGATTCCAGACTGTCAAATTAACATACCACAAGGTAGTCTTTATCTTTTTGGAATTGACTGGGATAAGGAAGGATTGTTTTGAGAAATCATAACCTGTTACATTCCTAACATCAACAAAAGTCCAAAACTGGCCTAATGGAGATCAGAGATAGAACACTGGGCCTATACTCGAACGTTTACCCCAATGTGCATGGGATTATGCTTGTTAATGTTTCACATTAACCAGGCTTCTGAATATGGCTGTCTCTATGTGCCAGATTTTTCCATCTACATGTGTCCTCCTTATTCTGTGGCATGATTTGTATTTCGGGTGAGTCTAGCGATGTGCATCCTGGCTGCTCCCATCTACATCAGCAAAACGTCATTTCATCTCCCATTTTCCTGTTGTCAGCTCCCCTCATTCTGTTCAGTGTTCATCTTGTAATGAGCTGTTACTTTAATTGTGTAACCATGTAGTCTATGTTTTAATATGTTGGTCATACTGAATATATAAATATATATATCTTAAAAATAAGATGTAAATAAATCTACTTTTCACTTTTTACCCTTTTACTTACTGCAAGACTTTCTCACATGCATGGATAGACATTGCATTAAATCTTTAAGTAACAAAATAACGTGGCTTTTACTAGGTTACATCACATTGGATCTTTGCTTATTTAACCAATGCTTTCCATGAGTTCTACAATTGCCTTTTTTCCAGTTTTATTGCAGTTCTCACCGACCCCACTATGCACGAAACTGAGTCACTTGTGTATGCTTATAAAGTCTAGTGACTGTGGACTTCAGCTCACCGCACTGCCTTAAACATATTCTGCCTCTTCATTGTTTTTAGAATTTCCCTACTGTAACTGTCACTGGAGCTAACTGTTTACCTTTGACCTTTCTTTTTCTATTACAGATCCGCGTCGTGAAGGCATTCCGTAGCTCTCTCTATGAAGGATTAGAGAAACCAGAGTCAAAATCCTCCATTCACAACTTCATGACTCATCCCGAGTTTAGGATAGATGACTCGCAGCCACACATTCCCCTTATCGATGACACTGACATAGAAGAAGATGCTGCCCTTAAGCAAAACTCCAGTCCACCATCATCCCCCAACAAGAACAACAATGCTATTGATAGTGGAATAAATCTTACAACTGACACGAGTAAATCAGCTACCTCTTCTAGTCCAGGGAGCCCTCTACATAGCCTGGAAACATCACTCTAGCTGACCATTTCTGTGCAAAAAACAGAACAAACAAAAAAACCTGCTGGCTGATAAACTGTTCTGATCGTGCTCTTCTATGCTTTGTAGCAAGAAGGGAAATTGCTGGAAGGGTGATTTCTTGTTTGGCTGACCCTCCTCAAGATAGAGATCCTGCATGAATGTACGTTTCCCAAATTTCACTGGAAGGACCACAACTGAGTGCATCTAAGGCAATGTATCCAATCCACTGGTCTGTGACTTTTGAAGTGCTTGTGTGGCATGGACTTAATTGTATAGATTAATTTAAAAAAAACTTTAAAAATTGAAGTTGCAAAGCTCAACTTGCACAGTAGAATTGCACCAATTGAACAGAGGAACTTTCTAAGCATTTATTAAATACCTACAGAGTTTATCTTCTTTGTTTCTTGGCATGTTGCCTTGTTTCTGCTTAATGGCTCTTACTACTTTACCTTATTTATGTCCTGAAGAGAATGTAATTTGTTTACAAAACCTGTAGATAACTTTCTTGTTTATTTGTAGAGTATAAGTTCTGCTGACGTAGTACAAGCAGCTCTTCTCGTTGAGTACTTCTGTAATATTGAATTCTAGATGTTTCATTACAACCGTGTACTGAATTTGCCTGCTTTTTTGTTAAATATTGTAGATATTGCTAGCAGAAACAAAGAAGCCAAAATATAACAGGGAAATATTGTTTAAAGTGGTATCCTAATGTTAATTGATCGTGGACAAAAAATGCAGCATGGCTTCCTTTATTTCCTAGAGTGTATCTTTAGGTACTAAAGTCCTCTGGGATTTTTTTTTTCTTTTTTTAAATAAATGCTTGAAATTTATTTTGGTCTTTCTCAGACTCGCAAAGGCCAATTTGAAATGTAATTTGATTGAACTGTCTGCTATATATAAACACCTGCTTGTTAAAATAAGATGTTTCAAAATAACTGTAACTATCCAAGCTTGTGATGGGTTTATTAGAGCTGATTGCAAAATAAGTTATATTTGGCTTTGTCTATATGGGGAAAAAAAAATCAAAGTAGTGTTGAAATCTTGTGATATTGTGTTGATTTTCTTTTTTTTTCTTTAGTGGCTTATTGGATTTTTTTTTAAATCACAGCTTGAGGGCCGTCAAGTTTTAGAAAAAAATAGCAAAACAATCTAGGTTGCTTTGTTTTTTTTTATTTGATTTTTTTTTAACAATCTTCATACTCTGCACTCTCCAAATACGAATGAAACTTTCTGTGATGTATTTAGATGTGCTTTGTGTGGTTTTATCAAGCTTGTCTTCCTGCGGACACCTACTAAATACATTGTAGCATCTCAGCAGTATTGTTTAAATCTACTTACTGTGCTTTCCTAAGGGGAAGCCATTAAAAGCTTGTCACAAGGGTGAGACAAAAAGCGCTTCAAGACGGTAACAGCCCTATGTATTTTTTATCCGGGGGATTGGGGGCTAAATGTCTATGAAGCAGTGAGCATGAAACAATCTTTGCATCATGGACAGTGAAAAAACTTTATTTTTTAACTTTCATTTTGATTCTGTGACCTGTAGAAGGTCCAGTTGGAAAGATGAAACTTTTAAGAACTGTCTGTGCCCTGCTAAAGAGGAACATGCCTTTAGTTCTGAGTTCAGGCATCTCTGAATTTGCCAGTAAATCCTGTGTATATAGTAACACATTTAAAGTAAGATACATTTAAAGTAAGATGCATATAAATCTGGGCTTCTGTGGGCATGTATGTGTGACGTAGCTTTTGTTTAAAATCAAATTAGATGCAATTTCAGCCGGTCACAACGACAGGTCCCACATTTCTTCACAAGCTACGAAGATTTTTTGTTTCTTTGGCATCTGTTTAGTGCAGGACAGCCTAAAATGAGGGAATTTAAAGGATCAATTTATTAAGATCATTCTGCAATACAAACATGCTTGCTTCTACATAATGTATTTATCAGCATGAGTTTTGTGAAAATAATAATAATAAAAAATTGCAGCAGTACATTTGGCAATTTGGCCCTGTCTGGGCAATGACATGTGTTCATCCATCTGTTTTTATGAATTTTTTACCCAGACAATAATTGTAAATAAAGAACTAAATGTCTCTGTTCATTTAATACTATGCAAAAAGGTTATGCTTTCTGATTGTTATTCTCATATTCTTACAAGTGTGTTGCTGGAATGTTTGTGGTTTAAGAAGTCAGTAAACCATGTGATGTAAATGATTTTATAGTTTGAAAACCATGAACTGGCTCTTGCTGCTTACTGTCAAATGATTAGATTATCTCGTGGCAGGAGCACAAGTGAAAACAAAACAAAAAAAAATTTAATAAATTCACAGAGCAGCATGAATCATACATGTCTTCACGTCACCATCCTTGCTTTGTGTCTTCTCTTCAAATACGGGGTGAGTATTATAACCAGCTTTAGTAACCTAATTGGGGAATTAACTGTTCTAGTGCTGCTGGTACATGTTACATAAGGACCCTGTGGTGATATCTGAAACTATGCAAGCTCCATAGACGTTTACAGCACAGAAGGAAGCCATGCATTGTACCTTCTTGTTCTTATCACCCAGAAGGTAAATGTGTTGATTTGCAGTGTTCAAATTTAAGAGATTATCAGAATACATATTTTTGAAGAAGCAATTTGATGATGCAATGAAAAAGCACATACATCACACTTTAATGACTGCATGCTTGAATCCTGTCATAAACCAGGTTTAACCCGGCTGAATGGCAGGAGTTCCACTGGTTTTAAACTAACAACTCAGGCAATAAGAGGAATTCTGACAGCTTGCACTTCCTGCTGGCTAGCTGGCACCTGCATTTTTGTGGAGCAATTGGCTTTAGAATATTCAACCCCAATATTGACTGGTATGGGATTTCTGTGCGGGGCGAAGGAGTTTTGTTCGGGAAACCCGAAAGATTGACAGACTTGGCTCCCTGTCAGGTGGGGAACGCTCTGGAGGAGGCTGAGGAGGGTGCCTGCAGCTGAGTTGGCGGGGGCTTGGAGGGGAGGGGGTGTCCAGGTTGGGGGGGGGGGGTTGCTTGCCGATCCTCGGGGGGTTGGGGGGGGGGGAGGAGGGTGATGGCGGGCAGGGCAGCAGGTAAGCTTAGTGGGCTGGGGGGAAGCACTCCTGCTCTTCCTGCCCCACAAGCAGTGCTGCAAAGGTACTTACCTTTTCCACAAAGCAGTCCTCGCCTCCCTTTAGCTGCCAGGTTTCCCGAGGCCTGGGAAACCTGGCCAACCAGGGTTCAGCCTGGAAGACAGGTTAAATGTGAGGCACACAGCTTCATTAAGAGATTTAAATGACCAACCCGCCTCCTAGGAGCGGGTTCATTGGCTGCCCCCCATTTAGCCTCCTTTAAAACGAAGTGGGCTGGTTGGGGTCGGGTTTGAGATTTTTTAAATTTTCACATCCCAACTGACCCAAACCCACCTGTTTTTGGGGGTTAAAATTCCACGCTTTGTGTTGGAATTTAACAGTGGAAATGAAAGCCATTTTCCACAGGGATAGTAATAAGGTGACACCTTTTAGACAATTTTGGATAACTGACGTGAGATTGCCATAAATTAGCTGATCAGCTTCACTTGAGAAGAAATTAATCAAAGGTCATGACTTAGGAGGGTTGATTTTAGTTTCCAGTTTGTTCCCAGTGTAAACATCCGCTCCTCCCACCTGATAATGTTGGTGTGAGGCCCAATTGATCTTCATGGCCGGGCGTCATTAGCAATGAAGAGGTGATCTATCAATGCTAATAGATCTGTATATAGGCATCTCGCCAGTTGGAAGGGTGCGAAATTTGGCAGGATCTGCAGCAGCACCTTAAAGAGGAGGGCTGGAAAGAGCGAGGAGGTGGTGGGGTCAGTGGAGTATCTTGTTTCAGCATTGTTGAAATTTGAAGAGCATATCAAACAGCAAAGAATTCAAGTTCAGGAAGCTTTACTGCTTAGAACTCCCAAAGAATCAAGAAAAAATGAGCGCCAACAAGACCTGCCTCCAGCTTTCCATTACTGCAGCGAATGATCCCTTTAAGTAGTGCTGGAAATGGCCGCCTCCTGACCTGTAGTGCCCATGATTTGTGGTCATGTGAAGGAAGTAGTGGTGGCAGTGCTAATTAATATGAATATCACTTGGTGGACTTAACTGCATCATCTGACCCCCATTGAAATAGATTCATTAGCCTCGCCTTTTTCCAGTGGAAGTGCTTAAATCAAGGATCCAGCCAAAAATCAGAACATGCAGACCTCGTGTGGTAAGTCGGTGTTTTATTTCTTGCACATTTCGACTCGCTACTGCCCCGTTTACAGGTGTAAATTGGACATCAGGGATGTGACAATCAGACCCATTTTCTATGGACCAATTGCCTAGAATTGCCATTGTGTGCATGCTTTGGTTAAGTGTTCTGATGCCTCAACTGTTCTGATGCCTCAACTGTTCATTTTTCAATCAGACTATCAATAAATGAATAAACACAGTTGAAGTGACCATATAATTTAGGTAGAAATGACATTTATTTTGTGTCTAAACAAACCCAGCTATGTATTATTCATCAGTTATTCTACTGCAATAACAACACAACAGTGCAGACAGCCTACATTTTTGAACGCAGCCTACGTTAATGAATTGAGCTGTAATATTTTGGGTATTCTGTATATCTCAGCTTATCACACTTAAGGAAATCAACTAATGGTCCTGTCAGTAGCTGTTTGAAAATGATTGTCCTGTAGCTTCATGGGCTATCAGAATGGAAATTGTTTTGAATTAAAAATAGTTTAAAGCTGAAAATCTACTCTTTAGAAGATGAACTTTTGATTTTCATTTTACAAATGCCTATTCTTAAACCCATATTCAACCTTAAACAGCAACACTATTCTCATATATATTTGATCACAAAACCTGTTATGTCCTGCACAGATTTTGCACTGTAAAAGAACCAAGTTTTTCCCTTTGTGTCACAGCGAGCAGTTGTACTTAACATAGAAACATAGAAACATAGAAAATAGGTACAGGAGTAGACCATTCGGTCCTTCGAGCCTGCACCGCCATTCAATGCGTTCATGGCTGAACATGCTACCTCAGTACCCCATTCCTGCTTTCTCGCCATACCCCTTGATCCCCTTAGTTGTGAGTGTTATATCTAACTCCCTTTTGAATATATTTAGCGAACTGGCCTCAACAACCTTCTGTGGAAGAGAATTCCATAGATTCACCACTCTCTGGGTGAAGAAGTTCCTCCTCAGCTCAGTCCTAAATGGCTTCCCCTTAATCCTTAGACTGACCCCTGGTTCTAGTTTTCCCTACCATTGGGAACATTCTGCCCGCATCTAATTTGTCTAAACCAGTCAGGATTTTAAATGTCTCTATAAGATCCCCCCTCATTCTTCTGAACTTCAGAGGATACAAGTTCAGTTGACCCAATCTTTCTTGATATGTCAGTCCGGCCATCCCAGGAATCAATCTAGTGAACCTTCGCTGCACTCCCTCAATAGCAAGAATGTCCTTCCTTAAGTTAGGAGACCAAAACTGCGCACAATACTCCAGGTGTGGCCTCACCAAGGCCCTGTACAACTGTAGCATCACCTCCCTACTCCTGTACTCAAATCCCCTTGCTATGAAGGCCATCATTCCGTTTGCTTTCTTGACTGCCTGCTGCACTTGCATTCCCACCTTCAGTGACTGATGTACCATGACGCCCAGGTCTCGTTGCACGTCCCCTTTCCCTAATCTGCCACCATTCAGGTAATAGTCCGCCTCTCTATTTTTACCACCAAAGTGGATAACCTCACATTTATCCACATTGTACTTCATCTGCCATACATTTGCCCATTCACCCAACCTGTCCAAGTCACTCTGTAGCCTCCTAGCATCCTCCTCATTGTTCACACTGCCTCCCAATTTAGTGTCATCCGCAAATTTGGAGATATTACATTTAATCCCTTCGTCCAAATCATTAATATATAATGTAAACAGCTGGGGTCCCAGCACCGAACCCTGCGGTACCCCGCTGGTCACTGCCTGCCATTCTGAAAAGTACCCATTTACTCCTACTCTTTGTTTCCTGTGTGCCAACCAGTTCTCAATCCACGTCAACACATTACCCCCAATCCCATGTGCTTTAACTTTGCTCACCAATCTCTTGTGTGGGACCTTGTCGAAGGCCTTCTGAAAGTCCAAATACACCACATCTACTGGTTCTCCCCTGTCCACCCTATTGGAAACATCCTCAAAAAATTCCAGAAGATTTGTCAAGCATGATTTCCCTTTCACAAATCCATGCTGACTTGGACCTATCATGTCGCCACTTTCCAAATGGTCTGTTATGACATCTTTAATAATTGCTTCCATCATTTTACCCACCACCGATGTCAGGCTGACCGGTCTATAATTCCCTGCTTTCTCCCTCCCTCCTTTTTTAAAAAGAGGGGTTACATTGGCCACCCTCCACTCAATCGGAACTGATTATTGCTTAAGGTAAAAAATCACGGAATTGGGGGTAATATTCTGGCATGGATAGAGGATTGGCTATCTAACAGAAAGCAAAGAGTTGGGATAAATGGTTCATTCTCAGACTGGCAATCAGTAACTAGTGGTGTTCCACAGGGGTCAGTGCTGGGTCCCCAACTCTTCACAATCTATATTAACGATTTGGAGGAAGGGACCAAGTGTAACATATCAAAATTTGCAGATGATACAAAGATGGGAGGGAAAGTAGTGAATGAGGAGGACATAAAAAACCTGCAAGGGGACATAGACAGGCTAAGTAAGTGGGCAGAGATTTGGCAGATGGAATACAACACTGGAAAGTGTGAGGTGATGCACTTTGGCAGGAAAAATCCTAGAGCAATTTATTATCTTAATGGCAAGAAACTGGAGAGTACTGAAGTGCAAAGGGATCTGGGGGTCCTGGTGCACGAAACTCAAAAGGTTAGTATGCAGGTGCAGCAAGTGATTAAGAAGGCAAATGGAATGTTGGCTTTCATTGCTAGGGGGATAGAATATAAAAATAGGGAGGTATTGCTTCAGTTGTACAAGGTATTGGTGAGACCGCACCTGGAATACTGCATACAGTTTTGGTGTCCTTACTTAAGGAAAGACATCCTTGCTCTCGAGGCAGTGCAAAAAAGGTTCATTCGGTTATTCCCGGGGATGAGGGGGTGGTCATATGAGGAGAGGTTGGGTAGATTGGGACTCTACTCATTGGAGTTCAGAAGAATGAGAGGCGATCTTATTGAAACATATAAGATTGTGAAGGGGTTGGATCGGGTGGATGCGGGGAGGATGTTCCCGATGACGGGTGAGACGAGAACTAGGGGACATAGTCTTAGAATAAGGGGCTGCTCTTTCAAAACTGAGATGAGGAGGAACTACTTCACTCAGAGGGTGGTAGGTCCATGGAATATGCTGCCACAAAAAGCTGTAGAAGCTACAACATTAATTAAATTTAAAACAGAAATAGACAGTTTCCTAGAAGTAAAGGGCATTAAGGGTTACGGGGAGCGGGCAGGAATTTGGACATGAGTCTAGGTTCGGATCGGTCATGGCCCTGTGGGTAGTGGAGCGGGCCCAGGGACTGTGTAGCCTGATTCTGCTCCTATTTCGTGTGTGCAATTCTGTTAGATGCAGGAGATGGTTCTGTGATAGATAGTAGATTGGCGGTTAGGATCAGATCAGCCATGATCTTATTGAATGGCGGAGCAGGCTCGAGGGGCCGATTGGCCTACTCCTGCTCCTATTTCTTATGTTCTTATGTTCTTATGATCCAGAGTCTAAGGAATGTTGGAAAATGATCGTCAATGCATCCACTATTTCCAAGGCCACCTCCTTAAGTACTCTGGGATGCAGACCATCAGGCCCCGGGGATTTTTCAGCCTTCAGTCCCATCAATTTCCCCAATACCTTTTCCCGACTAATAAGGATTTCCCTCAGCTCCTCCCTCTTACCAGATCCTCTGACCCCTTTTATTTCCGGCAGGTTGTGTGTGTCCTCCACAGTAAACACCGAACCAAAGTACTTGTTCAATTGATCTGCCATTTCCTTGTTCCCCATTACGACTTCCCCTGTTTCCGACTGCAGGGGACCTACGTTTGTTTTTACTAACCTCTTTCTTTTTACATATTTATAGAAGCTTTTGCAGTCCATTTTAATGTTCTCTGCAAGCTTCCTTTCATATTTTATTTTCCCTGCCCTAATCAAACCCTTCGTCCTCCTCTGCTGAGTTTTGAAGTTCTCCCAGTCCCCGGGTTTGCTGCTACTTCTGGCCAATTTGTATGCAACTTCCTTGGTTTTAATACTATCCCTGATTTCCCTTGTTAGCCATGGTTGAGCCACCTTCCCTTTTTTATTTTTATGCCAGACCGGGATGTACAATTGTTGTAGTTCATCCATGCGATCTCTAAATGTCTGCCATTGCCCTTCCACTGATAGCCCCTTAAATATCGCTTGCCAATTTAACCTTGCCAATTCACGCCTCATACCCTCAAAGTTGCCCTTATTTAAGTTCTGGACCATGGTCTCTGACTTAACTGTTTCCTTCTCCATCCTAATGTAGAACTCCACCATACTATGGTCACTCTTCCCCAGGGGGCCTCGTACCACAAGATTGCTGATTAGTCCCTCCTCATTACACAACACCCAGTCCAGGATGGCCTCCCCTCGAGTTGGTTCCTCAACATATTGGTTTAGGAAACCATCCCTTAAACACTCCAGGAAATCCTCCTCCACCGTATTGCTTCCAGTTTGAGTAGTCCAATCTATATGCATATTAAAGTCACCCATGATAACTGCCGTGCCTTTTTTGCACGCACCTCTGATTTCCTGTTTCATACCCTCCCCCACCTCACTACTGCTGTTTGGAGGTCTGTACACAACTCCCACTAACGTTTTCTGCCCTTTGGTGTTCTGCAGCTCAACCCATATTGATTCCACATCCTCCAAGCTGATGTCCTTCCTAGCTATTGCATTAATCTCCTCTTTAACCAGCAATGCTACCCCACCCCCTTTTCCTTTTATTCTATCCTTCCTGAATGTTGAATACCCCTGGATGTTCAGTTCCCAGCCTGGATTGTTCTGGAGCCACGTCTCTGTAATCCCAATCACATCGTATCCGTTAACATCTATTTGCACAGTCAATTCATCCACCTTATTACGGATACTCCTTGCATTAAGACACAGAGCCTTTAGGCTTGTTTTATTAACATCCTTTGTCCTTTTAGACTTATGATTTAGTATGGCCCTTTGTGTTTCTTGCCTTTGTTTACTCGGCCTTCCCCTATTGTTTCTCACCCTTCTAACATTTGTTTCTGACTGCATATTACTTCCCCCTGTTTAGCTACATAGGTTCCCATTCCCCTGCCATATTAGTTTAAATCCTCCCGAACTGCTTTAGCAAATATTACCCCGAGGACATCGGTTCCAGTCCTGCCCAAGTGCAGACCGTCCCTTTTGTACAGGTCCCACTTCCCCCAGAACTGGTTCCAATGCCTCAGGAATTTGAATCCCTCCCTCCTGCACCACTGCTCAAGCCACGTATTCAATCTCACTATCCTGTTCTCTCTATTCTGATTAGCACGTGGCCCTGGTAGCAATCCAGAGATTACTACCTTAGAGGTCCTACTTTTTAATTTAGCTCCTAGCTCCCTAAATTCTGCTTGTAGGACCTCTTCCCGCTTTTTACCTATATCGTTGGTACCTACATGCACCACGACAGCTGGCTGTTCACCCTCCCTCTTCAGAATGGAATAAAGAGAAAAGCAGAATCAGTTTAAGGGGCAGTGCTAACGTGTCTTACCCGTGCAATGTTACTAAACAGAGGTGACCATTTCGACACCATTGGCAAATGTATTGACCGTCATCATGTCGAGCATCACTTGAAGAGTAAATGTTACAGCTGATGCTTGTTTTCAGGTTCCAATCCAAGTGATGGTCATTTCTAATCCGTTGAGGGGGTACTTGCAATGATTTTTGTTAGCTCTCCAGAGGGCTGTGGCGGTCCCCTGTGAGAGTAAAGTGACGCTGCTTTTGGACATCATGGAGAAGGCCGCAGTTTGCTTGCTTCTTCAATAAAGTTGAGGTGAAAGATATTAAAAAAATTAAATACAACAGAAACTGTAGTGAAGTTTTTTTTGTTTTTTAAAAAAAAAAATTTTTTAAGTGTCAGTCTTGGCTCAGTGACAGCACTCTCACTTTTAAGTCAGAAGATCGTGCATTGAAACCCCTACTCCAAGGTACATAACTTAGGCTGACACTTCAGTGCAGCACTAAAGGAGTGCTATTTTGTTGCAGGCGCTGTCTTTCAGTGGACATAAAGATCCCATGACACTATTTGAAGAGCAGAGGAGTTCTGCTCTCCTGGCCAACTTTTATCTTTGTAAACAGATTATCTGGTCATTTATCTTATTGTTGGTTGTTGGACCTTGATGTGTACAAATTAGTTGCCTACATAACAGCAGTGACTACACTTCTAACATACTTCAATGCCATGAAGCTCTTTGGGACGTCCTGAAGATGTGAAAGGCAAGTACTTTCTTCAACTATCTTTTACTCACTTTTCAGTGAATAGTTTTTTTTTATGCTAACATTTTTAAGACTGCAAACATTTTTTGACAAACATGCTCCCTTGAGGGCATGGAAATATATTTTATTAAGGTAAATATACCATATTATGAAACTTATAAATGACTGTATGTAAAGACCTTTTACAAAACTGCAATTTACACCCATGGTCAAGAAATTAACAAGCTGAGAGTATTGCTGACCGAGAACTTAATAGTGCTGAAACATACATTAATAACTTTCTGTATTGTTGTTGGGAATGCTGTAGCAAAATTTCACAATCAATAGGTTGCTTTCTGTTTATCAAAATCCTAATTTCACAAAGAATAACCGAAATGTTAAATTTTGAAACATTTTTGCATGCAATTAACAGAACTATCTCAGTGTAACAGTCTTCTAATTATAAATTGATTTTGTCTCTTTAAGCAACCCAGTATTGATCATGCATCTGCTGTGAGTGAACAATTAAAGTGCGTTTTATCACCGATTCATTACATTTAGTTTATTTTACTGCAACTCTAAATTTTAGTGATTGACTGCTGATCAATTTCTAGGTTGGATAAACAGCAATGTTTCCAACATCACTGACACATTTTTACATTTCAGAGTTTACTGTAGTATAGAACTCGGCCGGCCACCACCGACTATGAAAGAGTGAAAGTTCTAGTCCGGAGCCCTGAAAATCCAATGAGGGCGAAAATGCCACCAGCATAAGAACCAGGATGCACGCCCCAGGCAACTGCTGCTGACCCATTAATGTTTGTGGGTTCAAGGGAACTCCCTTAATTATCATTTGACTGGCAAAGCACCCACACCACTGGAACTGTATCTCTGGTTCCCAATCACTAAGGAGCAGGGTGTCGGGGCCACCCCAAAAGCAGAAGGCAATTGCCTTCAATGGCGCCCTTTGTGAGGGGGCTGCATTTAAATATATATTTAAAAGGTTTCTCTCTGGGTCTCAGGCCATGATTCCAGCCTTGACCCCGAATGGACCCTGCTTCCACCGGTTATCAACAACGTATGTTGATCTCCGCAGACTTCCAGCCACCCTATTTTAGGTTGCTCTCAAGGCTGGTGATAAAACCAATCCCAACATAGGGAGTCCCTGTCACCAGCCCTACCCTATCTTACGCTGATGGCCTTGCCTAGAGTGGGCAGAGGATCCATACCCAACCCAACAGAGGAGTTATTACACTGCTGGGTGTATATGATAGGTCGCCAAATAGTGGGAAGGAGATAGATGAGCAAATTGCAGAAAGATGCAAGAACCTTTGAGTAGTGATAATGGGGGACTTCAATTACCCTAATATAGACTGGGAAAATAACAGTGTAAAGGATTTAGATATGAATGTAGGAGGTATGATCAGTAAGTTCGCAGATGACACGAAAATTGGTGGAGTGGTAAATAGCGAGGAGGGAAGCCTCAGGCTACAGGACGATATAGACGGGTTGGGCAGAACAGTGGCAAATGGAATTTAACCCTGAAAAGTGTGAGGTGATGCATTTTGGGAGGACTAACAAGGCAAGGGAATACACAATGAATGGTAGGACCCTAGGAAGGACAGAGGATCAGAGGGACCTTGGCGTGCATGTACATAGATCCCTGAAGGCAGCAGGACAGGTAGATAAGGTGGTTAAAAAGGCATATGGGATACTTGCCTTCATTAGCCGAGGCATAGAATATAAGAGCAGGGAGGTTATGATGGAGCTGTACAAAACGCTAGTTAGGCCACAGCTGGAATACTGTGTGCAGTTCTGGTTGCCACACTATAGGAAGGATGTGATTGCATTGGAGAGGGTGCAGAGGAGATTCACCAGGATGTTACCTGGGCTGGAGCGCTTCAGCTATGAAGAGAGACTGGACAGGCTGGGGTTGTTTTCCTTAGAGCAGAGAAGGCTGAGGGGGGACCTGATTGAGGTGTACAAAATTATGAGGGGCATAGATAGGATAGATAGAAAGGAACTTTTCCCCTTAGTAGAGGGGTCAATAACCAGGGGGCATAGTTTCAAGGTAAGGGGCAGCAGGTTTAGAGGGGATTTGAGGAAAAACTTTTTCACCCAGAGGGTGGTTGGAATCTGGAACTCACTGCCTGAAAGGGTGGTAGAGGCAGGAACCCTCACAACATTCAAGAAGCATTCAGATGAGCACTTGAAACGCCATAGCATACAAGGCTACGGACCAAGTGCTGGAAAATGGGATTAGAATAGACAGGGCTTGATGACCAGCACGGACACGATGGGCCGAAGGGCCTCTTTCTGTGCTGTATAACTCTATGACTCTATGGCAAAGAGGAGGGAAATTCCTGAAATGTGTACGAGAACTTTCTTGATCAATATGTTTTCAGCCCAACGAGGAAGGAAACAATGTTGGATCTAGTTCTGGGGAATGAAGTGGTGCATGTTTCAGTGGGAGAGCATTTGGGAAACAGTGATCACAGTATCATTAAGTTTAGTGTAGTTATTGAAAAGGACAAGGAAAAATCAAATGTGAAAATACTCAACTGGAGGAGGGCTAATTTCAGTGAGTTGATAAGGGATCTGGCCCAGGTGGATTGAAATCAAAGATTGGCAGGTAAAACAGTAAATGAGCAATGGGAGGCCTTCAATTAGGAGATAGTTCAGGTACAGACTAGAACGTTCCCACAAGGAGGAAAGGAAGGGCATTAAAGATAGAGAGTACAATGAAACAGAAAAAGGAGGCTTATGATAAATGTTGGGTTCATAATTCAGTAGAGAACCAAGCTAAATACAACAAGTACAGGGAAGATCTGAAAAAGGAAATAAGAGAGTCAGAGAGAGTGTATGAGACTAGATTAGTGGATAACATAAAAGGGAACCAAAAGTCGTTTATAAACATATAAATATTAAAAGGGTAGTCAAAGGAAGGGTGGGGCGATTAGGGACCAAAAAAGGAGATCTCTTGTGGAGGCAGAGGGCATGTCTGAGGTACTAAATGAGTACTTTGCATCTGTCTTTATTTAAGAAGAGGATGTTGCCTATGTCACAGTAAAGGAGGAGGCAGGAGAGAAATTGGATAGCATAAAAATAGATAACGAGGAGGAACTAAAAAGGTTGGCAGCGATCAAAGTAGAAAAGTCACCCGGTCCGGATGAGATGCATCCATGGTTGCTGAGGGAAGTAAGGGTGGAAATTGCAGAGGCTCTGGCCACAATCTTCCAATCCTCCTTAGATATGGGAGTCATGCCAGAGGACTGGTGGATTGCAAATGTTACCCCCCTGTTCCAAAAAATGGCAGAGGGATAAACCTAGCAATTACAGGCCAGTCAGCCTAACGCTGGTGGTGGATAAACTTTGAGAGACATTAATTCGGGACAAAATTAATTGGCACTTGGGAAAAATATGGGTTAATAAATGAAAGCTAGCACGGATTTGTTGAAGGCAAATCATGTTTGACTAACTTGATTTGAGTTCTTTGATGAAGTAGAGGAGAGGGTTGATGAGGGTAGTGCGGTTGATGTTGTGGATATGGACTTTCAAAAGGCGTTTGATAAAGTGCCACATAATAGACTTGTTCGCAAAATTGAATCCCATCGGACTGAAGGGGCAGTCGCTGCATGGATATGAAATTGGCGAAGGGACAGAAAGCAGAGAGTCGTGGTGAAAGGTTGTTTTTCAGACTGGAGGGAAGTGTGCAGTTCAATGTTCCCCCAAAGGTGCAGCCGTACATCAATTATGAGGTCCCACGCAGGCCACTCACCAGCTGTTACCGCTGGAAGAGATAATGTGCATGTGCGGCCACGCAGCAAAGTTAAAGGGACTGCACACGGGGGGGGAAAAGAAAATTAGAGGGAACAGTGGTCAGGGGTCGTTGGGACCACAGCTGTTTTTGATATTTTAATGACCTGGACTTGGGTATACAGGGCATAATTTCAAAGTTTGCAGATGACATGAAATTCGGAAATGGAATAAACAGTGAGGAGTATGGCAACAGATTTCAGGAGGACGTAGACGGACTGGTGAAATTGGCAGACACATTGCAGATGGAATTTAACGCAGAGAAATGTGTCGTGATTCATTTTGGTAGAAGAATGAGGAGAAGCAATATAAACTAAATAGTACAATTTTAAAGGAGGTGCAGGAACAGAGAGACCTGGGGTTGTACATATACAAGTCTTTGAAGGTGGCAGGACAAGTTGGGAAGGCTATTTAAAAAGGCATATGGGTGGGATCCTAAGCTTTATAAATAGAGGCATAGAGTACAAAAGCACGGAAGTTATGCTAAACCTTCATAAAACACTGGTTAGACCCCAACATAAGGAAAAAAACATTTACGCAGCGAGCTGTTATGAGCTGGAATGCACAGCCTGAAAGAGCGGTGGAAGCAGATTCAATAATAACTTTCAAAAGTGAATTGGATAAATACTTGAAGAGGGAAAATTTGCTGGGATATGGGGAAAGAGCAGAGGAGTGGAAGTAATTGTATCGGTCTTTCAAAGAGCCGGCACAGGCACGATGGGCCGAATGGCCTCCTTCTGTGCTGTATCATTCTATGAGTCTATGAACAGGCTATCCCTAATACTCCAGCATTAGGCCAGAACTCGGCGTATCTGAATCCTGGCCGTTCCAATGCACCACTACTGAAGTTATGGTGGGAGTGTGCTGGAAGGGCTTCAGATTTTTGGCTCTCGTAGCTTCTTTTGCCAAAACCAAATGAAGGTGCTCCCTATGTTTTCTTAACTTTGGGATATGTATCACTTAGGGATCAGCCTTGGCTCATGGCAGTACCCTTGCCTTTGAGCCAGAAGGTATTGGCCCGGCATTTGCGATTGGGATGACGGTGAACTGGCAGCGTTCGCTGTCATTCCGCGTTTGAAACTGATCGAAACTTGGGATTTGGCGCATGCGGAAATCCTGATTAATTGACAGCTCCGAAACAGGCTGCGCTGTGCCCCCACCCCCCACAGAGCCGGCAATCTGTGTAAGTTTCCCTGATTTGGCTGATGACTAAAACTTCGGCTCTTCTGCAGTAAGTGCGCTGTTAAATTCCCCACTAAAAGTTAGACCAAAGGGATTAGGCGTAACTGAGGTTTTAACAGAGTTATTACTGCTAAACAAATGTTAAGGGCTTGGAAAACTAATTTTGTGCAGTGTGAAATTTGTCCATTTTGATAAAAATTTAAATTTTTAAGAAACTTCTTTTTTTATTAAAAATATATATATATATATATATATATAGTTTGTCCATACTTTATTTCAGGTTTGCCTTTTCCCCATGTGAGAGCCCAATCTTTGTTTTGCTATCTTTAACATTTTTTTAAGTTAGAATTTTAAGGGCTTTTATTCACTTCCTTGTTTGCTGTCTGTGAGAATTCTACCTTTTGATTGGCTGCTTAGATAGCCTGTTGATGTCACAGCAGTTCGCACATTGGAATCCCCACTAACCTCCATTGATTTTAATTGAAGTTCTCAACACAGGGATCGTGAGACCCTTGGGCGAAGCGTACTTCAGGGCCAGCAGCGAACGCCTTCGCTTCACTGCTGACCGCAAATTCCGGGCCAATGGGTTCAAGCCCCACTCCAGTGATTTGAGCATTTAATCTAGGCTGACACATCAATGAAGTACTGAGAGAGTGGTGCACTGTTAAAGGTACTGTCTTTCAGATGAGATGCTAGACAGAGGCCCTGTCTACCTCTCCGGTGGCCATGAAAGATCTCATGGCACTATTCAAAAGAAGAGCAGGGAAGTTCACCCAGTATCTTGTCCAATATATATATCCTCCTCCAACATCACTAAAAAAACACATTACGTGGCCAAACCTGTGACCTCTTCCACCTAGAAGGACAAGGGCAGCGGGCACATGGGAACACCACCACCTCCAAGTTCCCCTCCAAGTCACACACCATCCTGACTTGGAAGTATATCGCCGTTCCTTCATCGTCGCTGGGTCAAATCCTGAAACTCCCTCCCGAACAGCACTGTGGGAGTACCTTCACCACACAGACTGCAGCGGTTCAAGAAGGCGGCTCACCACCACCTTCCCTAGGGCAATTAGGGATGGGCAATAAATGCTAGCCTTGCCAGCGACGCACATATCCCATGAACAAATGAAAAAAAAAATCTCACTGCTATTTGAAGGACCTTGCCATGCGCAAATTGGATGCCGCTGTTCCTTACATTACAATAGTGACTATACTTCAAAAGTACTTCATTGGCTGTGAAATGTTTTGGGATGTCCTCAGGTAATGAAAGGCAAAATATAAATGCAACTTTTTCAACCTGATTTTATTGTTCTAATAAATGTCAGAGTACATTATTGGCTGAGACCGAGGCCTTCATCAGGTAAGTACTTGAGCACATAAAGCTAGGCTGACACTCCAGTGCAGTGCTGAGGGAGTGCTGCACTGTCGGAGGTGCCGTCTTTTGGATAATGACGTTAAACCGAGGCCCCGTCTGCTCTCTCAGGTGGACGTAAAAGATCCCATGGCACTATTTCAAAGAAGAGCAGGGGAGTTATCCCCGGTGTCCTGGCCAATATTTATCCCTCAACCAACATAACAAAAAAAAATTATCTGGTCATTATCACATTACTATTTGTGGGACCTTGCTGTGCGCAAATTGGCTGCCGCATTTCCCACATTACAACAGTGACTCCACTTCAAAAGTACTTAATTGACGGTAAAGCGCTTTGAGACGTCCAGTGGTCGTGAAAGGTGCTATATAAAATGCAAGTCTTTCTTTTACTATACATAAACTGGAGGGAGAGGAAGGTTTTACAAGGCTTTCTCCTTCCATTCCCTGACCTCAAGGCCATTAACACCACTTCCCATGGCCTACCCATGGTGGGCGGGGAAGGAGGAGGGAAATTCATGTCAAGGCAATAGGCCTCTCCACCTGAATTTTCCATCATTCTTTGTTGTGATCCTGCCCAATTTTGGGTGGAATCATGAAGGAGAAGCCATCACATTTTGTACATCTCAGACAGTAGGACTTTCATCTCTGAGATGGTGTCTTCCATCTTTCCCAATGTCTGATCCATCATTGCTGTGTAATTAAAGATCCCATGACACTATTTGAAGATCATTCCTCCTCAACCAACACCACCACAATCAGATGAACTAACTATTCACCACATCATCTCACTACATTTGCCTAAATAACAGTAGTCACTGCACTTCAAAGTAATTCAATATGTGTGAATCACTTTGAGATGGTATGTAAATGATTTGATGCTATATAAATGTAATTTTTTATCCTGTTGTTGGTCCAACAACAACAACTTGTATTTATAAAGCGCCTTTAACACAGTAAAACATCCCAAGGCACGTCACAGGAGTGTTATGAGACAAAAATTTGACACTGAGCCACATAAGAAGAAATTAGGGCAGGTGACCAAAAGCTTGGTCAAAGAGGAGGTAGGTTTTAAGAGCTCTTAAAGGAGGAAAGAGAGATTTAGGGAGGGAATTCCAGAGCTTAGGGCCTTGGCAGCTGAAGGCATAGCCACCGATGGTTGAGCGATTATAATCAGGGATGCTCAGAGTCTAGAATTAGAAGAGCGCAGATATCTCGGGGGTCGGGGGTGGCGGGGGGTGGGTTGTGGGGCTGGAGGAGATTACAGAGATAGGGAGGGGTGAGGCCATGGAGGGATTTGAAAACAAGGATGAGAATTTTGAAATCGAGGCGTTGCTTAACCAGGAGCCAATGGAGGTCAGCGAGCACAGGGCTGATGGGTGAACGGGACTTCTAACTTGTAAGGTCAATCCACTGACCTTCATTCCTACATATCATTGGCCTCTCCAATAAACGTTTAATTAATAAAAGTGCTGTAATCCAATCCAAGAGAGTGTTTGGATGTTAGTGATTCTGTAACTGCTGCAGATGAAGGTGGCTTGGTTCTTGTGCTAGCATATTTAAGATAGTTGTGAGTTGTCTGTGTCCTGCACTTTATTACTGACTTCCAATGACCCAGCTTCATATGTGAAGTAAAGAAAGGGCCATCTTATTGGAGTATCACAGAGGACATTTTTTTTATCTATATTTTTTTTTAGATTGAACCACAATAAGAAACATTCGTCAGTATGAATTTTGTATATGGCTAGTCCCCCATAACAGTAATTGAGATGAATGATCAGTTAATCTGTTTTTGTTGCTGTTGGTTTGAGGGAGGAATATTGATAAGGACACTAGAAAAACTCCCTGCTTGCCCTTAAACAGTGTCCTGAGATCTTTTACATTACCTGAACAGGCAATTAGAGGGCCTTTGTACAGTGTCTGGCAGCCAGCTAGAGGAGGCATTGCTGGCAGCCTAGGAGCAGGCCACCCAACTCCCTGCTCTGCAGCAGGGGTACAAGTGTCAAGGCCAGGCAAGCTGAGGGATAATTTACTCGAAAAAAAATTACATTAAAAAAAGAGCTGTCAACCACTGAGTGACCTACAGCTCAGTTTTGATGTTCTGCTTGTATCCATAACCTACATTAATAATTGATTCATGTATTTCTGGGCCCTTTAAGGCTGTAACTATTTGTAACACCTAAGTTCTGATTGGTCCCCTTGGAGGACAAGACACACCCAACAGTTTGTCTGGAATGTGTAATTAGATCCTGCCTGCCTGAGTAATCAAGTACTTTGCAATGTGTAATATGATCCATTCATTGTGACAGCCAGCTCCAGAGCTCAACAGTGCTAACACTACTGCTTTCAGAGAACAGGCAGGGCTCACCCTCCCGGGTTAGGAGCACTCACACTTATTTATTACTTCTTCTCAAGTTCTCACAAGTTGCGTCAAAATCAGTACCTGTTTGCAGACCTCCGGTAATCCCATCCTATATAATGGGTTACTAAGAGGTGCGAGAACAATTTGCCGCTCTCTGGTTTTCCCTTCATCTCTGCGAGGAAGTGCTTAAACTTTGTTTGGCATTTCCTCACACTGGTACAGTCAAAATTTGGAACTCACCGTGTGGGGAATTGTGAGCCAAACCTATGCTATATCACTCCAACTTGCCACCATTTACATATTTATAACTTCATCGACTAAGTCTACTAAATAGCTGGTTTATAACCTTAACGGCCATCTATTATTTGAGATTTGTCAGTGAAATTAAAAGATTTTTTTTCAAACAGTATATGGAATATCTTGCAGGACCCCATTAGAAATAATCCCACAAGCTTTACATAATGTTTAGTGTGAGCTGAAGCACCTGCCTAGAAATGTGTTGGAATCTGTGATGCAAAGATCTCTATGGTAACTGTCTCTTAGCAATCTTTTAAAATAGGTTTTCCCTATTCCATTATTTATATCTTCTGGGAGAGTAAGGAATGACATAAATATTCAAAGAGCTCAACCTAAAAGCATATGAAGCAAGTTTAATATTTTCTCCACCATGCAACTGCAAGGATGAATATTTATCTATTCTACTATGCTGCCTAAATATTTTGCCAGTTTTAATAACTGGGTTAATTTTACTATTTACCTTTTTCTAAATGTCTTGAGAGAAATATAATTGAAGAAGCTCACCTGGAATAGATGGAATTATCTATAGTTCATGCAGGTAAAAGACTGCTGTTCTTAATTGATGTGGATGGGCATATGCATTAATTTCTCTCTTTATTCATTCATGGGATGTGGGCATCGCTGGCAAGGCCAGTATTTGTTGATCATCCCTAAATTCCCCTTGAGAAGGTGGTGGTGAGCTGACTTCTTGAACTGCTGCAGTCCGTGTGCTGAAGGTACTCCCACAGTGCTGTTACGGAGGGAGTTCCAGGATTTTGACCCAGCGACGATGAAGGAACGGCGATATATTTCCAAGTCAGGATGGTGTGTGACCTGGAGGGGAACTTGAAGGTGGTGGTGTTCCCATGGGCCTGCTGCCCTTGTCCTTCTAGGTGGTAGAGGTTGTGGGTTTGGGTGGTGCTGCCGAAGAAGTCTTGGCGAGTTGCTGCAGTGCACCTTGTAGATGGTACACACTGCAGCCACAGTGCGCCGGTGGTAGAGGGAGTGAATGTTTAAGGTGGTGGATGGGGTGCCAATCAAGTGGGCTGCTCTGGATGGTGTTGAGCTTCTTGAGTGTTGTTGGAGCTGCACTCATCCAGGCAAGTGGAGAGTATTCCATCACACTCCTGACTTGTGCCTTGTAGATGGTGGAAAGGCTTTGGGGAGTCAGGAGGTGAGTCACTCGCACAGAATATCCAGCATCTGAGCTGCTCTTGTTGCCACAGTATTTATGTGGCTGGTCCAGTTAAGTTTCTGGTCAATGGTGGCCCCCAGGATGTTGATGATGGGGGAATTCAGCGATGGTAATCCTGTTGAATGTCAAGGGGGGGTGGCTAGACTCTCTCATTGGAGATGGTCATTGTCTGGCACTTGTGTGGCACAAATGTTACCTGCCACTTATCAACCCAAGCCTAAGTGTTGTTTCGGTATTGCTGCATGCGGGCATGGACTGCTTCATTATCTGAGGAGTTGCGAATGGAACTGAACTCTGTGCAATCATCAGCGAACATCCCCACTTCTGACCTTATGATGGAGGGAAGGTCATTGATGAAGCAGCTGAAGATGGTTGGGCCTAGGACACTGCCCTGAGGAACTCCTGTAGCGATGTCCTGGGGCTGAGGTAATTGGCCTCCATCAACCATCTTCGTTTGTGCTAGGTATGACTCCAGCCAGTGGAGAGTTTTCCTCCTGATTCCCATTGACTTCAGTTTTACTAGGGCTCCTTGAAGCTACACTCGGTCAAATGCTGCCTTAATGTCAAGGACAGTCACTCTCACCTCACCTCTGGAATTCAGCTCTCTTGTCCATGTGTGGACCAAGGCTGTAATGAGGTCTGGAGCTGAGTGGTCTTGGTGGTTCCCAAACTCAGCATTGGTGAGTAAGTGCACTTAATAGCACTGTCGATGACACCTTCCATCACTTAGCTGATGATTGAGAGCAGGCTGATGGGGCGGTAATTGGCCAGATTGGATTTGTAATGCTTTTTATGGATAGTGCATACTGGGTAATTTTCCATTTTGTCGGATAGATGCCAGTGTTGTAGCTGTACTGGAACAGCTTGGCTAGAGGCGCGGCTAGTTCTGGAGCACAAGTCTTCAGCCGGGATGTTGTCCGGGCCCATAGCCTTCGCTGTATCCAGTGCGCTCAGCCGTTTCTTGATATCACGACGGAAATCAGAGAAAATTTGGTTCTCTCCAATAGACTGAGCATTCAAACATGCTCTGGTTTGTGTGCACTGCGGTTTTTATTGGCAAATTATAGGACCTCATTTTAAAAATTGACTGCTGACAAAGCTTGCAAGCACACTAAAGTGATAACGGGCACTCCAGTCACTAGGAATTAGTTTGCACTGTGGTTCAATCTGACATGATTTGGAAGCTCTGCTACTTTCAGCTGAGCCTGGTGCTCAAATAGTGACCCGAGTGATGGTAAGCAGCAGTCTGAAAAAAGTCTCCTTTTATTCCTTTATGAGGGGAATGTACAGAGTGATCATTCCTTTTTACATTATCCTAACCTTTCAGTGAAAAAGAAGCCTTTTATTTCGCCTTGAAAAGCCTAAACAATTCTGTGCAGTACTATAACCATAGCAGGATATGATGAAACAGCAAGTCCCAATGATATTTAAATACCCATCCTCTGCCCCCACTCCGTCTGGTCTAGTGAGCAGGGCACATGTGTATTGCATATCCACTGTTAATGATGTTAAAAATTCTAAAATCTATTATATTTTGCCATTAATGTTGTTTCATTTTAGTAATGTGATGCATTTTACATTGTTAAAATCTAACAGCAGATTTAGCTTCTGACATTTTGGAGAACATAGGAGGAACATAAGAACAGGAGTAGGCCATTCAACCCCTCAAGCCTGTTCCACCATTCAATCAGATCATATATGATCTGTATCTTAACTTCATCTACCCACAATGATTCTGCAACTCTTAAATCCCTTGCCAGCAAAAATCTATCAATCTCAGTTTTGACATTTTCAATATATCTAGCCTGAACAGCTTTTTGGGAGAGAGAGTTCCAGATTTCCGTTACCCTTTGTGTGAAGAAGTGCTTCCTGACATCACCCCTGAATGGCCGAGCTCTAATTTTAAGGTTATGCCCCGTTGTTCTGGACTCTCCCAACAGAAGGAATAGTTTCTCTCTATCTACCCTATCAAATCCTTTAATCATGTTGAACACCTCAATTAAATCACTCCTTAATCTTCTATACTCAAGGGAACACAAGCCTAGCCTAGTCTATGTACCACCTGAAAAAGATAGTCATTCCAATTTTGCAGGTGATATTGTAGGTCTAAGTGAACTTGGGACAACCTTGTGCTTTTAGAAGTTAAATAACAAAATGAAATGTTTTCCTGTTTGCCAGTAACAGAGAGGTCCATAATATGGTGTTTTAAAAAAAATTCATTCTCAGGATGTGGGTGTCGCTGGCAAGGCCAGCATTTATTGCCCATCCTTTGCGAGTAGGTCATTGTATGTCACCAAGCAGCTAAGGTTTAACCTCGTCGCACATAATGTTTTACTCCCAGATGGAACATGAATCCATATACAAAATTTGTACTGATTTATTTCCCCAATATTGTGAAAAATTAAAACCAGAGCACCCCTGTGTTAGCCTCAGTTGTAAGTGGCCACTCTGTACTGGAAGTTCCGGGGTAGGATCATGGCCCATGTCCTCTATACAGTCTGCTCCTGATCATTCAAAGTTACTTACCCCAATAAAAAAAAAGAATTATCCAATAATTTCAATTAATCCATGTAAATAACACAGTGAAGTGGGAAATTAGTGAAAAAATAAATTTAATTATTCGATAAATTAAACGATTTAGAATTAACAAGAGTAGCCTGTACATTAATTTGAATACTATGTAGTATTACAAATAACTATGTAAAAAGCTATATAAAACACAAAGTTTGCATACCACTGTAAAGAGAGGCAGTTCAATTTTTTAAATCATTTCATTCTCCAGTAAAAGCATTCTGTTAATCCACACATTTTTATTGCAATGTGATTGAGAGTCACATTGCTCACAAGGTGATATTCATACTAATGCAAGGTTGTGCAACAGTGAAAATGAAAGCTACCACCTGAAAAAGATATTTATTCCAATTTTGCAGGTGATTAGTGTATGCTCTACTTATTAATATTAAAACAATTGTTGAAAAAAAAATTAACAGGCAATGTGCAGACAATGATCAGAATAAGGCCAAATAGTTTCATGTGGCTTTTCACTCATGCAAGATATGAGCATGAATCAAATACATTATGTAAGTATGTATTGTACAGAGGAACTCTGGACCCCCTGCTACTTTTAATGGCATTGCAACCAATGACAGTAATAATTCATGGGCGATTAGTATCTTTTGAGTGAACATAATGGAGTAGCTATCTGAAAATAAGTCTTGCATCTAGCATTGCCTGCAGCCCTGGTAGGCAGTAGGGGACAGATTAGACAACACATTGGGCCTGAATTTGCGGTCGGAGGCTTCCCGCGGGCAAATGCCTCCGAACCGCAAGAAAAATACGAACCCACCTGATGGTCCCAGAGATTCGTAGACTTGTGCTCCTGGGCCTGCAGGCATACGCCTGCGTAAAGGCTCACGTATCCCAGGGGTGCATGCGGTTCGCAAGCGCCCCTGGGACCACATGGTCCAGGCCAACCAATCAAAAAGGGGGATCCCCATTATGCTTATGGGGATTCCATTTGCGGACAGAATCCCCATAAACTTAATAGGAATCACCTAAAAAAACACACATTTCCCAAAGCTTAAATAAAAATAAATCATTACATGTTCAAAATTAATTAAAATACAATTAAACATTTAAAACAAAAATTTAAATTTTGAAAAATATATTTCAACGTTTAAAGGGGCTAAAAATAATCTATAATGTTAAAGTTTTTTTATGCTAAATTTTTTTTTAATTATTTAAATATTTAAACTCTTACGCTGGTAAAAGAAGGCCCTACGCCTGCTTTTACCAGGCATAAGAGTTTCACGGGCATTCGCTGGGCAGTAGATGAGCAAAAGCCCAACTCTCCGCCAGCGAATGTCCATTTCCCGGGGATGTGGAGGATCTGTCAAGCGGAAACTTGACAGATCGCAAGTTCCAGGTTTTCATGCATGCGCAGCACATACGGAAACCCGGAACTTGCGGGGCACTTATAGCCGCGTATGCACCGCGTATGTGGTCATAGGCCTCATAAATCCGGGCCATTGTGTACCAGTTTTCAGACCCTGGGGGCTGGCGTGTCGGCTGCTGTTTCTCAGCTCCTTCATGATCTGATTGTAGCCATAAGACTAGCCAGCCCGCTGACTAGTGAAACCCTCAACCATGCTTTTGTTACCTCCAGACTCGACTATTCCAATTCTCTCCTTGCATGCTTTCCATTTTCCACCCTCCAAAACTATGCTGCCCATAGCCTAAGCTGCACCAAGTCCCGCTCACACATCACCCCTGTGCTTGCTGACCTATATTGGGTCCAAGTCCCCCAACATCTCAAATTTTAAATTCTCATCCTCGTGTTCAAATCCCTCCATGGCCTCACTCCTCCCTGTCTCTGTAACCTCCTCCTACAATCCTGCAATAACTCTGCGTTCCTCCAACTCTGCCCTCTTATGCATCTCCCACTCCCTTCACCCCACCAATGGTGGAGGTGCCTTCAATTGTCAAGGCCATAACCTCTGGAATTCCCTCATCAAGCCTCTCCACCTCTTTCTCCCACTTTAAGGCCCTCCGTTAAAATCTCGATGGCTCAGTGTCGATTTTTGTCTGATTATGCTCCTGTGAAGTGCCTTGGGACATTTTTCTACTTTAAAGGTACTATATGAAGGCTAGTTGTTGTTGTATAAGCCATCCTACTCCTTCCTTACACCATGCTTCCTCTAGGTATATAAAAGTGCTGATTCTCCTATTCTAGTGCTTCTCCTAGGTGTAACCTGAGGACCAGTAGTGCAAGAGTCAGTTGGTTGCTCCTGGAGTACAAAAGGTTGATGGGACTGAGGTGGCCTTTCTTGCATGGCAGCATAGTCATCTATGGAACTTCTGCCTCGGCCGTCTGGTTTATGTGCCATATTCAAGGTGTTTTCTTTCTCATTTGCGAGGTGTTCTGTGCGGGAAGGCCAGATGCCTGGCCTTGTGCTGTTGTCCTGAGAAACGGCAGCCTCAAGCAGGTCTACTCCTGTCATCTCTATTCTATGAGGCCCTGGATCTGCGCTCCCACTGATCAGCGAGCTGGCTAGTCTTGCGGCTACAATCAGATCGTGAAGGTACTGAGAAACAGCAACCTACATGCCAACCTCCAGGGTCTGAAAGCTGATGCACAAAGTGCTGTTTAATCTGCTCCCGACTGCCACCAGAGCACAGGCTGTGCTTCCATGGAGGGGGAATTATCGACTGGCCCCCAAAGTGGAGAGGGGGGCTGTCACAGATTCCAATGCAGCTGCCACAATCTCGATTGATTCCGACAGGTAAAAGCTTCCCTGATACTGAAATTGAGGACTGTAGCATCCAGAGTCACAGCTGTTAGCTGTTGCTCATCCTTGCAGAGTGACCTCACTGCCTGCATGTAGGTGGTATATTACTTGAACAGCCTTCTTTTAATGAGATGTGGGTACCACAAGTACAAAGCCTTGGGCAGCCTTCTCCTCTGCCTCCACTGCAAAACTGGCATATTCTCACTCACTCCCCATTCCTCTGACTCCCTTGCGCTCTGTGGATAACCTGGTGCCACATCCTCACTTACACAATCTAATTCTTCCCTGGGTGAAGGTTTCGGAGATGGTACGTGGGACTGAGAAAGCAGGTGAAGCAGGGTGACATTGAGGCGGCTGGGGCAGAGCAACCCGGGACAGGATCTTCTCATCATCCTTTTCCTCAACATCATCATCCTCATAGTCCACCAGCAAGAATTTTCTTCCCTCCTGTTCCTTCTAACATCTTCCTCCTCTTCATCATCGGCCCCCATCCTGCTGAAGTGATGGATCTATGGGAAAGAATTGCATAAGTAAAGAATGGGTGAGCATAACCCCCTTGAGATTAGGGAGACAGAGAAGGGTATGGAAGCTTCTGACTGTGTGCTGCTTCACAGGGATGCCATGGCGACTGTCTAGCTGTGCATTCCCTAACCTACCACATGCTCTGTCCCACTAATCGCGCCATCTCCCATGGCGAGAGCAGTGTGTTTCCCAGGTAGCTCAATGGCCTGCTTCTCGTAGGAGTCAGCTCTCTAATGTCGGGAGTGGCCTCTTTGGTCCCCTGTCTTACACAGTCATTGTGCACAGTTTTCTCCTGTAACAAGACTGAGGGAATTAGGTGAAGGCTAGCATTTGAGAGATATCTCCCATGTGGCATCAGAGAACTGATGTAATAGATCTGCTGGTTTCTCCCTGATAAAGTGGAGCAGGTGGTTTTAAAGTCTGCATGCAATTAATTGCTGTTAGTGGAGATGGGAACACATATTGTAAGATCTTGAGTTGATGACCCTCTTAACCATAGAACAGTTAATGGATTACGTGTGCTGCTGTTCATTTTACAGCTATCGTCGGGTCATTGAACTTTTCACAGCACTGGTCTGCAGTCCTGGGGGTGAGAGAGGCATCTATTACAGTTACTTGACAGTCAACTCACTGTGCCAAACAATTTACTACTTGCCTACTGCTCCTCCAGCTTACTGCTCAGCCTCACCCCTCCCTATTTCTGTAACCTCCTCCAGCCCTACAGCCCTCCGAGATCTCTATGCTCCTCCAGTTCTGGCTTCTTGCGCATCCCCGACTTTCTTTACTCCGCCATTGGCGGCTGTGCCTTCAGCCGTCTAGGCCCTAAGCACTGGAATTCCCTCCCTAAACCTCTCTGCTTCTCTACCTCTCCTCCTTCAAGTCAAGAAAAGAAAACCTATCTCTGCACCGTTCCTAATATCTATTTGTGTGGCTCAGTGTCAAATTTTGTATAATACACTACTGTGAAGTGCCTTGGGACATTTTACTGCATTAAAGGAGCTATATAAATGTAAGTTGTTGTTGCTGCAATCTTCAGCCATTCTGACTTTTTAAACATTGCACCCCAAATATCCAAGTGCACGACACCTGTGTTACATAGGAGTTGCAATACTGAAACGTCAATAAAATTGCTAAGGAGCTGACCTCACATTTTACGGTGGGGTCGGTGCTGGACAGCGTCGGTCGCTGAAAGTCTCAGCTTAACAGCAGAAAATTGGGGCAAATGGCCCTGTGGAATTTTTGGGGCCTGTATCCTTTCCGTAATATGGTGACCAAAACTACACACAGTATTCCAGATGCAGTCTCCTCAAGGTCAGACGCACCTAGAATCATAGAAAGTTACAGCACGGAAGGAGGCCATTTCGGCCCATTGTGTCTGCGCCGGCCAACAAAGAACTATCCAGCCGAATCCCACTTCCCAGCTCTTGGTCCGTAGCCCTGCAGGTTAGAGCATCCCAAGTGCACATCCAAGTACTTTTTAAATGTGGTTAGGGTTTCTGCCTCTACCACCCTTTCAGGCAATGAGTTCCAGATTCCAACCACCCTCTGGGTGAAGAAATTTCCCCTCAAATCCCCTCTAAACCTTCCCCCAATTACTTTAAATCTGTGCCCCCTGGTTTTTGACCCCTCTGCTAAGGGAAATAAGTCCTTTCTATCCACTTTATCTATGCCCCTCATAATTTTATACACCTCAATAAGGTCTCCCCTCAGCCTCCTCTGTTCCAAGGAAAACAGACCCAGCCTATCCAGTCTTTCCTCATAGCTAAGATTCTCTACTCCCGGCAACATCCTTGTAAATCTCCTCTGTACCCTCTCTAGTGCAATCACATCTTTCCTGTAATGTGGTGACCAGAACTGCACACAGTACTCTAGCTGAGGCCTAACTAGTGTTTTATACAGTTGAAGCATAACCCCCCTGCTCTTGTATTCTATGCCATGACTAATAACGGCAAGCATTCCGTATGCCTTCTTAACCACCTTATCTACTTGGCCTGCTACCTTCAGGGATCTGTGGACATGCACTCCAAGGTCCCTTTGTTCCTCTACACTACTCAGTGTCCTACCATTTAATGTGTATTCCCTTTCCTTGTTAGCCCTCCCCAAATGCATTACCTCACACTTCTCCGGATTGAATTCCATTTGCCACTGTTCTGCCCACCTGACCAATTTATTGATATCTTCCTGCAGTCTACAGCTTCTTTCTTCAGTATCAACCACACAGCCGATTTTAGTATCATCTGCAAACTTCTTAATCATACCCCCTATATTCAAGTCAAAATCGTTGATATATACCACAAAAAGCAAGGGACCTAGTACTGAGCCCTGTGGAACCCCACTGGAAACAGCCTTCCAGTCACAAAAACACCCATCAACCATTACCCTCTGCTTCCTGTCTCCGAGCCAGTTTTGAATCCAACTTGACACTTTGCCCTGGATCCCATGGGCTTTTAACTTCGTGACCAGTCTGCCATGTGGAACCTTATCAAAAGCCTTGCTAAAGTCCATATACACTACATCAAATGTACTACCCTAATCTACCCTCCTTGTTACCTCCTCAAAAAATTCAATCAAGTTTGTCAGACACGACCTTCCCTTAACAAATCCATGCTGACTATCCTTGATTAATCCTTGTCTTTCTAAATGAAGATTTATCCTGTCCTTCAGAATTCTTTCCAATAATTTTCCCACCACCGAGGTTAGGCTGACTGGCCTGTAATTACTCGGTCTATCCTTTTCTCCCTTTTTAAACAAGGGTACCACATTAAGCAGTCCTCTGGCACCACACCTGAAGCCAGAGAGGATTGAAAAATGATGGTCAGGGCCTCTGCTATTTCCTCTTTTGCTTCACTTAACAGCCTGGGATACATTTCATCCGGGCCTGGGGATTTATCCACTTTTAAAGCTGCTAAACCCCTTAATACTTCCTCTCACTGTTTATTTCATCTAATATTTCACACTCCTCCCCCCCCCCCCCCCGATAGCAATGTCTGCTTCGCCCCTCTCTGTGAAAACAGATGCAAAGTATTCATTAAGAACTCTACCGACGTCTCCCGCCTCCACACACAGATTACCCTCATGATCTCTAATAGGCCCTGCCCTTTCTTTAGTTATCCTCTTACTCTTAATATATTTATAAAACATCTTTGGGTTTTCCTTGATTTTACTTGCCAAGAATTTTTCATGCTCTCTCTTTGCTTTCCTAATATCATTTTTAATTGCACCCCTGCACTTTCTGTACTCCTCTAAAGATTCTGGAGTATTTAGCCCTCGGTATCTGTCATGCGCCTCCCTTTTTTCTTTATCCTACCCTGTATGTCTCTAGACATCCAGGGGGATCTCGATTTGTTAGTCCCACTTTTTTTCTTAAAGGGCACATGTTTGGTCTGAACCCTTCGGATCTCCTCCTTGAATGCCTCCCACTGCTCTGACACTGATTTACCTTCAAGTAGCTGTTTCCAGTCCACTGTGGCTAAATCCCCTCCGGACTTAGCAAAATTTGCTTTTCCCCAATTTAGAATTTTTATTCCTGGTCTATCCTTGTCCTTTTCCATAACTACCTTAAATCTAACTGAATTATGGTCACTAGCACCAAAATGCTCCCCCACTGATACGCCTTCTACCTGCCCAGCTTCATTCCCTTAAACTAAGTCCAGAACCGCCCCCTCCCTTGTTGGGCTTGCTACATACTGGCTAAAAAAGTTCTCCTGGATGCATTTTAGGAATTCCGCACCTTCTATACCCTTCACACTAATTTTATCCCAGTTAATATTGGGGTAGTTGAAATCCCCTACTATTGCTGCCCTATAGTTTTTGCACTTCTCAGAAATTTGTCTACATATTTGTTCTTCTATCTCCCTCTCACTGTTTGGGGGTCTGTAGTACACTCCCAGCAGTGTGATCGCCCCTTTTTTGTTTTTGTTTTCAAAATCACCTCCTTCGATTTATGGCTCACACCCCAAAAATACACGGCAACATTTTATTTCCTTTCTTCGCTGCTTGCAAACAATAAACCAGTAGTTTTGATGACCTATCTACCAAAGCCAACAGTTTTTTCCCTTGCTTTGTTACCTCAAGCACTTTATTACTTAATATGCACTCCGCATTCTCATTTCTTTTTACCTCGTCTCATGACTTTACATTTATCTGTGTTGAACTCTGTCACTTCTCTGCTCTTTGACCCTGGCTGTTCAGATCTCTTTGGATTATTTCCTATTGTGTTGCATCATTGCCTACTGCATATATCTTAAGAATCACAGGCCTTTACAAAAAAACAGTCTTCACCTCCTGATCCCTATTTTTACCATTTATCACTTCATTTTAGTTTTCATCCTTGCAAAAAAAATATTTAGTTCAGTGCTCTGTAAATTAAAATGACCTTGCTGCCATGTGGGTCAGATTTGGAGGAAGTGTATTTAAATTACTTTTTTGTAGAAGATTGGCTGATTCCAATTTCAATGAGGGAACGGTGGCATAGTGGTTACGTTACTGGACTAGTAATCCAGAGGCCTGGACTAATGATCGTGAAGATGTGAGGAGATGGAAGTTCAAATCCCACCATGGCAGCTGGGGAATTTAAATTCAGTTAATTAAATAAATCTGGAATAAGAAGCTAGTATCAGTAATGGTGACTACCGGATTGTCGTCAAAACCCATCTGCTGTCCTTGCACAGTCTAGCCTAGATGTGACTCCAGACCCACAGCAATGCAGTTGACTCTTAACTGCCCCTCTGAAATGGCCTAGCAAGCCACTCAGTTGTCAAGAAGGCGGCTCACCACCACCTTCTCAAGGGGCAATCAGGGATGGGCAATAAATGCCAGCGACACCCACATCCCGTGCATGAATAAAAAAAAATTCAATAATGCCTAAAAAATATTTAGTTAAGTGCTCTGTAAATTAAAATGCTGTGATTTCCAGCAAAAAAAGTTTTTTGTTTTCCATACAGACCCCAGCATCTGCCACATTTGACCCCTTGTGACCCCCACCTCATTGTCTTTGATGTAATGTTTTCCTGACTGACCTGTTTGGACACCATCCACACCTATGATTACCGTGATTATCTCTCTGCCAAGGTGTGATAAAGGGCAGTTAGAAAGATTAACTGTAATCATCTGGCAGTGTTCTCTGACTATATATGCTGTGCCTATATGCATCTCTTCACTTCACCTGACGAAGGAGCAGCGCTCCGAAAGCTTGTGATTTCAAATAAAGCTGTTGGACTATAACCTGGTGTTGTGCGACTTCTCACATTTGTAAATTAAAATGACCTTGCTGCCATGCGGGTCAGATTTAGACTAGTCTTCTGACTAGGTTTAATTTAGAATTGGCCCATGATCGGAACTATGTTGGTGCTGCGGATAAGTGACAGTTTGCATTTATTAGGGGCAAGTTGTTTGATGCGCTTTATTGTATCTGGCTGCTGATTTTTCTTCTTGAAACTTGGAAAAAATTCAGCAGCAAGGTTTCTTTTATTATATATTGAGAAATGCTGGTGAAAGGCCATGGCACATAGTGCAGCACAGCACTAATTCTGAAAGTAGCAGAAGAGAAGGCAAGATAAATCAAGTTAAAATGAACCACTTCAAAGGACTTGTCTTTTAATAAACCCAGCAAATAGGCCCATACCTGTGGGCATGCCTCTTCAAAACATTTGTTGAAAAAAACCATAGATTTGAATCAATTTTTCCCTCTTTTCTTCAACTTATGTAACAGAGCTATTGCCCTGGTTAATGTATGCTTATCTAACTTTACTGGAGAAGGTGCAAAATAGATTTACAAAGATGACACCAGAATTAGAAAGTTTGAACAGACTGGGGCTCTTTTCTCTAGAAAAGAGAAGGCTGAGGGGTGATCTAATAGAGGTCTTTAAGGTTATGAAAAGGTTTGATAGGGTAGACGCAGAGAAGATGTTTCCACTTTTGGGGGAGACCAAAACTAGGGCCATAAATATAAGATAGTCACTAATAAATCCAATAGGGAATTCAGAAGAAACTTCATTACCCAGAGGTAAAAAAAAAGACTTGCATTTATATAGCGCCTTTCACGACCTCAGGACATCCCAAAGTGCTTTACAGCCAATGAAGTACAGTTGAAATGTAGTCACTGTTGTAATGTAGGAAACATGGCAGCTATTTTGCGCACAGCAAGCTCCCACAAACAGCAATGTGATAATGACCAGATAATCTGTTTTTTTGTTATGTTGATTGAGAGAGTGGTTAGAATGTGGAACTCAGTACCACAAGGACTAGTTGAGGCAAAAAGCATATATGCATTTAAGGGGAAGCTATATAAGCACATGAGGGAGAAAGGAATATAAGGTTATGTTGATAGGGTTGGATGAAGAGGGGTGGGAGAAGGTCGTGTGGAGCATAAATACCGCATAGAACAGTTGGGCCGAGTGGTTTGTTTCTGTGCAGTACATGCTATGTAATGCTATGTAAAACAAACTACTGAAGGAATGGCAGTGTTAATAGAGTTATCATATTCTTTAATTGGATTCTTTAAACACTTCTTAGATGGTTTGTGACATTTCACTGAAAATGTGCTCTTATAATACACAGATGAACAGTTGCTGCCTGGCACTTTTAAGGCCACATATTTGGCATTTTATATGCCATTGCTGCCTTCAAGTAAGGACTTGAATCTTGCAAAGTCGTTGTGAGGATCGAAAAGCTGAACTGGCTGTTGTGTCACACTGCCATTTTTTATGTTGATGCAAGACAAAAACTGCTTCACATTGATGTAAAAGTTGTAGTGTGATTGTAACTAAAGATACAGATCAAGACACCATCTAGTTAAATTACTTAAAATCCCTAATTGAATCTCATAGTAAAAGGAGAACTAAATGGTTAATTTTCAAATTCAAAGCCAAAGAAAGTTGTGGAAAAACAAATCTATTATATTGTTTTCCTGAGAGAATCTTTTTTTGTTGCTGAAAAAATGAATAGCTTAGCTGAAAATTTAAAAATGCATGATTATTAATTTAATGTAATCATTGAAAATGAGTTGTTTGTGCTGGTGACTCATCATTATAATCCAGAGCAAGCAAAAATGCAGTTCCTAAAATCATTTGTCAGACGTAATTCTCTTAACTCCTGGAGTTCTTGACTTCATCTATGTATCAACATCGTTTGTCATGTGAACAGTGCCATTTCACAAATTCATATAACATCAGGATGCATTTTGGAAGGAAGAATGGGGAGAGTTAATATAATTTTAATGGGGGTGCAGGAACAGAGTTCACATACACAAATCTTTGCAGGTGGCAGGACAAGTTGATAAGGCTGTTAAAAAGGGGATCCTGGGCTTTATAAATAGAAGCATTGAGTATAAAAGCAAGGAAGTTATCCATAACCTTTATAAATCACTGGTTAGACTTCAGTTGGAGCATTGTGTCCAGTTGTGGGCACCACATTTTGGAAGGATGTCAAGGCCTTGGAGAGGGTGTAGAGGCGATTTACTAGAATATTATCAAGGATGAGGGACTTCAGTTATGTGGAGAGCCGAGAGCAGCTGGGATTGTTCTCCTTAGAGCAGAGAAGGTTAAGGGAGGATTTAATAGAGATGTTCAAAATTATGAAGGGTTTTGATAGAGTAAATGGGGAGAAACTGTTTCCACTGACAGGAGGGTTACCAGAGGACGCAGATTTAAGATAACTGGCAAAAGAACCAGGGGGAGATAAGGAGACATTATTTTATGTCGCGAGTTATGATCTGGAATTTTCCCATCTGAAAGGGTGGTGGAAGCAGATTCAGTGGTAACTTTCAAAAGGGAATTGGATATATATTTGAAAAGGAAAAACTTGCAGGCCAATGGGGAAAGAGCAGGAGAGTGGGATGAATTGGATAGTTCTTTCACAATGGGCCGAATGGCCTCCTTCTGTGCTGTATGTTTCTATCATTATTTGCCATAAGAGTATTTTTTTGCAAGCACATTGTGCAAAAACATTCTTTCCATGTGTCACAGTTTGGGATTCTGTGGCTATTTTTTCCATGAAAAAGACTTGGACATAAGCAATTTTAATACAGTCTCCACCACTTACCCTGTCCACCCTTATCACGGACAGCTGCCTATATCGGGCAAATAGCGCTAACCATTTGCCATTACCATAGGAGTTAATTACAAAGGTGTCGCTTATAACATATTAAGCGCGCCAGCTATTTCAGGCTGTATGGGAGGTGGAAGCTTCGTCATCTTAATGTTCACAAGTTACCAGCAGCCCATTTTAATGCTTTTCAATTGATTAGCTCGATGACAAAGGCACACAAGACTTATTAAATTACTCTGATATGTTGTAATGGCAAATCGAGTCCACTGGAGAATCTGGAGCAAAAGGAAGAATCACAATGATCCAGCAATGGAGACCCGGAGAAAATCCATAATTTTACTTTCTGTATACATCGTGCAACAGTTTTACCGTCCACTTCTTATAGCGAGCAAATGGCATTAACACCAGTGGGCCTGCTATAAGCGGTGTGGACTGTAAGTGATATGGGCAGCTGTTTTCCTGAAAGGGAAGTGTTTCCCCAGACAGCCTCATGCTGGGTTGGTGATTTAAAAGCAGGATGGGCAGTTATTTTGCGCTGATCCCAAACAATGGCTCATTCATTAGCAATGTCTGGTCATTCAGGCGAAATCTAGCACCTTGGTGTTGACAAACTCAATTGATCTCGATGCATCAGAGTAGAGAGGCACCAGGGGGTCGATTTTAAGTTCCAGGCGGGAACATGACTGAGTGAGTGGCTGGTCCGTCCGAGAGCGGCAGCGGGGAGGCCCAGCTAACTTTAACAGCTGGGCTTCATTAGTATGACGCTGGCCAATTCCCTGACCAAAATGGCCTGGATGTCAGCAGGAAGCGGCTGCTCGGCTGTTAAAATCAGGCGGTAGGAGGCCATTGCCGAGGACCGGAGGTGACGGTTCCTGGCACTAAGGTAAGTGATCAGAACGGGGAGGGGGAGCGTAGCCTGGCGAAGGGGAGACCTAAGAGGTAAGTATACCTGCGTACTTTTCTGGGCCTCTGCTGGCCCCAGATTCACTTCCAGACAGTTTTGGCCTAATGGGGAGTGAGGGAAGGAGAGTTTGGTGCCACCTCATGGCTAATATTCTCCTTTGCTTTGTCTTATTGCTCCCTCCAAACTCGCACATCCGCTAAAATGCAGACATATAGCAGCATGGCACACAATGTCTTGGCATGGTACCTACGTCAAACGTTTGCCATATTTCAACTACTGTAACTTTTCAATGCCCATACAGAGATATTAGAAAGAGAATAATTTAATATTTTGAAACAAGAGTGTAAGGTGTTTTGTCTCTGGGACTGGTGCGAGGTGAGGCTTTCGTTGCTTGTATTATTGTTTGCTCTGGTCTCCGGCCAGCCTTTGACAATAAGCACCTGTGAGTGGTTCGACCCACTCGCCCCTACGGTTCTGACACCTGGACTTAGATGCAAGAGCAGTAATGCAGAGAAAAGACTCCCATAGACCTGGTTGAATATCACGAAACAAATGTCTTTATTGCATGGCGTCTAAAATCATGAAATATATATCGTAGGCACAGATCAAAGAGAGTACCAGTATACACACGTTCATAAAACTTGGTCTAGGGAAATGGAGAACACACGGCACATCGTAAAAAGGGGAACACATTATACCTTAACCTTATTAAAAACCACCCTCCCTTAACAATACCTAAACTACGTCTGGATTTGTAGGATCGGGAAACATGCTCACCACTCGGTTTACTTCGGAAATTTAAAATGAGGCTCTCGGCTCGCTCCGCTGCAGCACCTGACTGTCACATGGCTGTAAGAGTTTCTGCACCCCACTTGTTTATGCTCGCTGCCGCGAATGGGTCCACTTGGGGCGGCCCCCGGTAAAGTTCGTTGCGGGTGGCTCAGGCTACCTGCTCAAAGAGCCGGAGGGTACGCCAGACTCCCTGATGTTATGAAGTGGTCTTTGGACACAGACCGTGTAGAATTCAAAGAAGAGTCTTCTGTGTTATTTTCGGGCGCGGTCGGGGTTTACTGACCGCGGCGGCACGTGGAATTTCTTCTCATCTTTCTTCTCGACTTCTTCTTGATTACTCGGGCCTCCGGGTCCGGCCACCGTTTACCGACACTCGGGATGGTGCACCCCGGTACCTGCCCTGTCGAGGCGACTCGTTCCGATCGAGCTCCACCCAACACTTGCTCCGCTGAAGGAACCAGCGAGTGGGGAAGAGACCTGCGAAGAGTCCGACGCCACGAGCAAAGAGTCAAGAGTCCAGGGAATCAGCGCAGAGTCCAGAGCAGAGAATCAGGAGGAGAGGGTTTCAGCCCGAGTCAAGAGAGTCAAGAGACCGATGGACATTTGTCCCCTGTAGTTATACTGTTTGTTGACCTTATCTCCCGCTCAAATCTAAACGGTTATTCTTTGTGTAATTTTGGCACCCAAAACTCCCAGCATAGGGCGATTATCTTCTTAACGGGTTTCGGTATCACCCGAAACTGGCCAACTATCCGTTAATGTCTTTACCATTGTTGAACCAGCCAGGGCGGGTCTGAATCGTCTCCTCGACTGGTTTTGGGGCCCCCCCGAATACTGGTTTAATCACCCGTCAATGTCTCTCTCATTGTAGAGCCGGGGGGGGGGGGGGGGGGGGGGTGGTATTTGTGTATTGATGTGTCTGGATGGGTTTTTGATGGCTTAGTTCAAAATGCAAACGGGTTGCATCCTGTCTTTTCAATGTGTACTGAGTATGATCTCATATCGAATGTATATTCGACGCCATCTTGTCTGCCCACTGTGTTTCTGGAAGCTTCTGCCACGATGCGCGGCGGCCATTTTACAGGCTTCTGTGTCCTTTATTATCAGGACAGCATTCCGTTTAATAAAAATGATCAATCGAATTATACTGTTTCTCTCGTCTTATTTTAATCGCGATAATTGCGAAACTCTACAGTCCCTCCTGTTGATGCGAATAACTCCGCTTATCGTATCAATTAAATGCTGGTGAGCAAATTATCCCAATTCTCCACATCCAAACACTCCCGGTAATTAAACTATCTATGGCCTCCATGACACATGTAGTCCTCATTTCCCAGAAAAAAAAACACATTGTCTATCTTGGACAATCGTAGGCAGTATTGCCTTTAAACTTACACTGCGTATTCACCTTCCAGGTGCAAAAGGCCGATGCCTCTCGCACTACCTGTATATGCATGTTTTATTACAAAAGGAAAAATAATTAAACCAACTGTTTTAAAAAATACAAAAGTTCCAAACTTAGTCACAAATACTTACAACTACAACAATTACAAAAACACACACGGTAAAATGGAGGGGCGTGATCCTGGCAGTTTACGCGGCACTTTCCTCGTTCACGCGCACGTAACGTTCTCTCCACTCCCCTGTGTTCTCCTGCCTCGTGAGGCGTTTGCCCCTTTTGCAGTGCACGAACAACAGGTACACTACAATTACGACTTGACATACTACCAAAATGTGGGAGGCTATCCTGATCCATGACGGGACCTCAATATTAGTGAACAGATCCCACCACGGTGGGATTACTATGTCCAATATCTCTGCCCCTATCTCTACGGTCTTCTGTTCCAGGGTGTAAAAATGTTTCTGTGATACCATGACGGCTTTTAAAATCTTGGTGAGGTGTTCAGGGAGAGGGGGAATGATGTATCCGAAATGCGCGACGAATTGCTGCAAGTCTGTGAAATTCTCTTTTACAGTGAGGTGAACAGTGGATGGTTCAGGGATCGGGACAATTCACTGTTGTGCCACTTGAACTTCAGCCCTGGGTTTAAAACAGAAACTGCTGTCACTCACCGGCCACCGGCTGTGGTGTCCATGCTGGTAGTGTTGCGCTGCAGTGGTAACGCAATACGTTCCACCCCCTATGTATGCCACCTGTGGGGGCACATGATCTTGTGTCATTGCTTCCATGGTGCAATTCATGGGCTTCGTGCCAGCCGTTCTGAACCCGCATTGTGGTAGTAAAAAGGCATTCAAGTGCTGGGGACACAGTATGATGTGTGCTCCTCGGCCACGACAACCCGAGAGGTCGGTACCTGTCATCGTTTGCTCCCAGCGGATGACGTAAGGTGGGACCGTTGCATAGCGAATGTGGACTTCCCCCTGAATGACTCCAATGTTCTCTACCCTGTACACCGGGGCGGGCTTCGCTGGACTGCCCAACACCGGCATCCGTACCACTATACCCATGATCGTATGATTTGACTGTCCGCAGTCCACTGGGACCGGGTATGCCTCTGAGGCTAGCCTGAGCTGGCACGGGCTTAATGCATTCTGAAAAGGGTGGAGCGCCTGCAGGTACTTGTTGCTTATCCAGGACGGGACCAAACCTTGTTTTAAATCCTCCAAATTACTGCGGCCCTCGCCCAGTAACCACGCCCCGTATAACACGCACACCTCGTTCTGCGCAGCTTGATCGGATGCATTACGATCTTCCCTGACCAGGGCATTTACCGTTCTCGCATGCTTCTCCAGCTCTGCGATAACCTCCTTTAAGTGTAGTGTCATGGCCTGGTCCTCATGTAACTCAGACCCTACTACCTTGTTTTCGTTTGTGAGGATGCTTTTTAACTGTGTTTTTAAACCGTTGATCTGTGCCTGCAGCTCCACATTGTCTAGAGCGTTGACCACAGATGTTCCCGTATTAAAAGCAGTGAACACATCGTTCACAGCACCCCTTCTTTGTCTCCCCACCTGACCCAAAACTTCGTGTGGTGTGGTGTATAAGCTTGTTTTGTCAACCTCTGCAAAATCAAACTCATAAAATTGCCTGAACATGTTTGTTAACAGGACCTGGTACAATTTTTCCGTTTCTCTGGGGCACCACTCTGGTAAATGCACCTCGGTGAGATTTAGAATCACCGAGGCCACCGCGTAATGTACCCCTTGATACAGTATCTGATCTGTTGGCACCAGTACCAGACCATTCCTGGGCCCCTTAGTGGTTTTAGGGCACCCTTCCTCCTGAGCTAATGCCACCGGAATCGTGGGCGGAGACTTGCGTGGGCGCGTGATGAGTTCAGTGGCGTTTACTGGGATCAGGGAGAATGGAGCTCCGCACCCCCGGGCGCTGACGTCCCACCTCATCCCTTTCCCGGCATCCTGCCACTGTCGCTGGAAAAATATGGATATACCCTTGGGGCAAATGTACTTCGATCCCCACATACAAACATATATTCCCTCATCCGGTTCCCACCATTTGTCCCAACAGACTTTCACTTGTCCGTTAGTCCCCGTAATTGTCCGATGGGTATTATTACCCAATCGCTCCCACTCGACCGAGGAATTTCTCATAGTCTTGCTTAACTTCCGTAACCACCACCATCGGCTCAATAGGACCTTCCCATTGCACACCAAACAAATCCTTTTGCCGACGGTGACGCTGATTCTGGTTGTAACGATCCTCACCCTGGGACACAGTAAAGAAGTCTCTTGGTACGCAAACACGAATGCGCTGGAGTATTCCGTCGAATTCGTTCCCAGCCATCCCGGCCACCTTCCCTTGTGGAAATAAGTGGCGGTTTCCTCAGCCTCTCGCTCCCCGGTCCCATCCGTCGTGATGGGGGCCGTGTCCCCGGAGCAACCGAACACAACGACATCCTTGGTGAGGCCCCGATAGGCCAATCCATATCCGATTGTTGCGAGCAGCACCAGAATCCTTTCCATATCTCCTGGTTCCTGTGATCAGATAAAATGATGTAGCCAGCCTCCCAAGAGTCTCTGGCCTTGGTGAAGGGTGAGCGGGTCCCTCGACCTCGTCTCACGTACAAGACATGTATACTGGATAGGCTTTAGCTATCCCTATCACTAAAACTCCCATCATTTTACCATCATTTTACATGCGCCTGCATTCGGAGCTCCGTCTCCCCGGGGACCGCCAGCTGACCATCTGTCGTGTCCGCTGCCTACCCGGGCTGCACATTCCCCTCCCAATCTACACGCTCCGATACAAGGCAAACGCCTCTGGGGTTTTTTTTAAAGTTAATTTTAAACGAGAGATGAAGGAAAACCCCGGTTACCTACTCAAGAATTTTGCCTGTTAAGAGAGATTTCCGGATATTTGGGTGCCGGTTAATAAAGAGTTTCCTGTACCAGAAAAACATAGCGGGGGAAATTTTAACCCCAAAAAACGAGTGGGTTGGTGTCGGGTGGGAGGTTAAAGAATTAAAAATCTGAATCCCGACCCCAACCCGCCTCCAGCCCGCCCACTTCCGGTTTTAATGGAGGCGGGGGGGGGGGGGGGGGGGGGGGGCGGACAGCCAACCCGCTCGCAGGAGATGGGTTGGCACTTTAAATATTATAATGGGACTCCCTGCCTCATGGTGATTCACCATTTTAAATCTAACTCTGGCTGGTTGGGTTTCCCAGGCCTCGGGGAAACCACCAGCTAAAGGGAGGTGAGGACTGCTGGGTCCAGGATGGTAAGTACCTTTCCACTTACTTGCGGGATCCAGTGTCCCTGCCTCGCCAATCCCCCGTGATCGGGCACATCCTTCCAATCTGCATCCTGAGGCCTCCGATTTGCCCCCCCACCCCGAGATCTCTGATCTCCCCCTCTGGCCTCTGATCCCAGGCCCCCGACCCCACTCTAGCCTTCCGACCTCTCCCGATCCCCCTTCTGACCTCCCCTCTCAGACCCCCGATCCCACTCTAGCCTCCCATTCCCCCCCCCCCGCCCGCCCCCCCAGCAGGCCTAATCACCCGACAGCCAGCCAGCCTCTCCATCTGGCTGGCTGCGGGCGGGAATCGGTGCTTTGAAATGCTATTCAGGCCCTGCTGTTAAATTTGGCAGGGCCTGCGGGAAACCCATTCTCCCAGGTTTCCCGACCGCTTTCCAGCGCCACCCCGCTCCCTCCACGCCTCAAATTTAAATTTCTGGCCAGCATGTCTGTCAACATCTGCAAAGAGAAAAGACAGATTAATGTTTCTGGTAGAGACCTTTTAATTGAAGTAAAAAAGGAAGATGGGTGAGCTCCTTGATTGGACTGATCAGAAAAAATGTGGATGGGAAAACAATAGATAAACAATCATGTTGCACTTTCATGTTAGAAAGATCAAAGGTCTGCAAAATAGCACCAAACAGAGGGAAGCAAAGGTTAATATGGATGGGAGAAACTGCCAGGAAAATAGGCATACAGCTAAGGTCTGAAATGGTTAAAGTCAGTGTTCAGATCAGCCGTTTCACAGCCTTACTATTGAATATCAACCAGCAATTTTCACCTCTTCCCAGCTTTAAAAAAAAATCTGTTCACATAACCTTTTAGCTGTTTCTTGTTAATTGTGTTTAGCATATTTGACTTTTGAAGCCTGGAATTGCTGGGATCCCTCTCCGTCACCAGAATTGTGGTGGGTCTACTTCTGGTTGCTGAATGCTCAGGATGTTGACTCGATCCTGGGAATGGGGTAATTTTAATATTCGGGGTGATCGGCCCATACTTGTAGAGGTGCAGCAGAGGCCCACTCCAAAGAACTGCTGGAAAAATTGGTGGCACCCTGCAACTCCAATGGGGTGGGGGCTGAAGTCTAAGGACCTTAATAGACCTTAGATTAAAGATAAAAATCTTACATCCCTGCAGGGAAACCTAGGTTGGCATTCTGAGGCATACAATCACCTCTGGAATCGATTACCTTTTCTCCATAAGATGTTTGGGGCTTTCAGAAAACCCAATACAGAACCCATGCCTGCTCTTAGCAAGCATGGTTTTTGCTGGGCCTAAGGAGGAGGTGTTCACCCATCACCCCTGTGCTCGCTGACCTACATTGGCACCCGGTCTGGCAACACCTCAATCTTAAAATTCTCCTCCTTTTTTCAACTCCCTCCATGACCTCGCCCCTCCCTATCTCTGTAACCTCCTCCAGGCCTACAACCCTCCGAGATCTCTGCGCTCCTCCAATTCTGGCCTTTTGGGCATCCCCGATTTTCTTCGCTCCACCATTCAGCTGTCTGGGCCGTAAATTCTGGAATTCCCTCCCTAAACCTCTCTGCCTCTCTTCCTCGCTCTCCTCCTTTAAGACATTCCTTAAAACCTACCTCTTTGACCAAGCTATTGGTCACCTGTTCTGATATCTACTTATGTGGCTCGGTGTCAAATTTTGTTTAATAACTCTCCTGTGAAGCGCCTTGGGACATTTTACTACATTAAAGGCGCTATATAAATTCAAGTTGTTGCGTTTGTCAGAATTCCTGGTGTAGCCCAGGAATGCCCCAGACACGCTCCGAAAGCTGGCTACGGGTGTGGGGCGGCAGGTAGATCACTTGCTCACTCCACCCAGTGATCAGGATTTTAGACAGATCTTAAATCGGGTAGAAACCCATCGAATCAGTGTTTCACCCAAATTCCTGCCCCCTGGAGGCAATCACCCTGAATTGCGCCCACCACCACTTCAGCAGTTTCAGTCCTATGATCATTATCTGTTATTTGCTTATCTACTCTTTGTTTTGTCCAGTCTTATAAAGGGGCCTAACTTCCTTTTCCACTTCTGATAAAGAGACTTTACCCAAAACATTAACCCATCTTTTCTATTTTCAGATGCTAACAAACCTGTTTCGTATTCCCAGAATTCTCTATTTTTATTGCAGTTTTTTTCGTTTTAACCTAAAATATTAGACTTAAAGGTAAATTTAGTGATCTTGTGCCGACACACAGAGGAAACACTGGTTTGAGCTCCTCCAATATCTCTCCACCGTCGTCCAGCTGGGTGGGACTGCACTCGCCTGGTTCCATTCTTATCTATCTAATCGTAGCCAGAGAATCACCTGCAATGGCTTCTCTTCCCGCTCCCGCATCGTTAACTCTGGTGTCTCGCAAGATTCTATCTTTGGGCCCCTCCTATCTCTCATCTACATGCTGCCCCTTGGCGACATCATCTGAAAACACAGCGTCAGTTTCCACATGTACGCTGACGACACCCAGCTCTACCTCACCACCACCTCTCTCGACCCCTCCACTGTCTCTAAATTGTCAGACTGTTTGTCTGACGAGCAGAAATATCCTCCAACTAAACATTGGGAAGACCGAAGCCATTGGGCTGGATTTTCCAAGCCCCGGGGAGGCGGGCATGGAAGCAGGACAGCCCGTAAATTCGGAGAAAGTGGGGGCAGATGGCAAACCCGCCCCCGTTCCGCCTCCGTGTCTACTTGCCAGGAGGCGGGAGGATGTGCAGCTTCGGGTCCCGTCGCCTGGAGGCGGGAAAGGCTTTTAATCATTTTAACTGCCTGTTAACAGGCAGAAAAAAGGATTAGTGCCATTTTACCTTCACAGGTGAAGGCTTCCCGACCTCGGAGAACCCCGCCGGGTTGGAGGAGACGTGGAGGAGGTCTGCGGTGGTCGGAGGCACCTGGAAGTAAGGTGTAGAGGTGAGTGATGGGTGCAAGTGTGGAGTGGTAAGTATGCAAGGTGAGCGATTAGTATAAAAAAGTGTTCAGTTACCTTTTTTTCCTTCTATAGCCTTTAGCCACCATGTCAATTTCAGGTAATGGCTCCGATCCATCAGACATCTGAAATTTACTTATTTTCAATGTTTGTTGAGTCCTTACCACAAAGACTCATCAAACTAAAGAGAATGTCAGTGTTTGACAGCTTCACAGAGCTGTCATTTCTTCTTTTAAGAAGTCTTGACAGATAGCACGTCTGACGTTGACGTGATCTGTCAGTGACTTCTTCCCTAATTGGCTTGCTGAGCCCGCAGGGCGGGCTTAACAAGCTCAATCGGGGAAAATCCCTCTGAATGGTCAGGCGAGGATGGAGGTGGGACATTGACACAACAAGCAGCAGTCCCGCCTCCAACTCACCTCCATTCACAAAATCCAGCCCATTGTCTTTCGTCGCTGCCACAAACTCCGTTCCCTAGCCACCGACTCCATCCCTCTCCCTAGCATCTGTCTCAGGCTGAACCACACTGTTTGCAACCTTGGTGTCATATTTGACCCTGAAATGAGCTTCTGACCACATATCCACGCCATAACTAAGACCGCCTATTTCCACCTCCGTAATATCGCCTGACTCCACCCCGCCTCATCACATCTGCTGCTGAAACCCTCATCCATGCCTTTGTTACCTCTAGACTTGACTATTCAAATGCACTCCTGGCTGGCCTCCCACATTCTACCCTACGTAAACTTGGTTATCCAAAACTCGGCTGCCCGTGTCATAACACGCACAATGTCCCATTCACCCATCACCCCTGTGCTCGCTGACCTACATTGGCTCCCGGTTAAGCAATGCCTCGATTTTAAAATTCTCATCCTTGTTTTCAAATCCCTCCATGGCCTCGCCCCTTCCTATCTCTGTAACCTCCTCCAGTCTCACAATCCCCTGAGATATCTGCGCTCCTCTAATTCTGCCCTCTTGAGCATCACTGATTTTAATCGCTCCACCATTGGTGGCCATGCCTTCAGCTGCCAAGGCCCTAAGGTCTGGAATTCCCTCCCTAAACCTCTCTGCCTCTCTTAAGACGCTCCTTAAAACCTACCTCTTTGACCAAGCTTTTGGTCATCTGTCCTAATTTCTCCTTATGTGGCTCGGTGTCAGATTTTATTTTATAACGCTCCTGTGAAGTGCCTTGGGACGTTTTACTCTGTTAAAGGCGCTGTATAAATACAAGTTGCTGCTGAGATACAGCAACAACAGTATAGCATTGTCCCTGTTGGGACCACGGATAGCAGAAGTTATCCTTTACCCTATAATGACTTTCTGTCTGATGATGGGGGAATGCGTCTATTTATTGATTTCTTCTTTGCTTGTGTCTGAGGATCAGTGGATAATAACTTGTACAAGATGGAGTTACATAATGTGAATAATGATCCGTAAATTTATAATGAATGTTTAAATGAATCTGAACTATCCATTTCTCCACACAGATGTCAGTGGAGCAATTAACAAAATATCTGAACAGGAATGAACTCTTTTTAAAATATAATTTGATACTATTGGTGGAAAATAATAAACTTCCTGCACTAAATGTAGTGGTAATTTCATTCAGATGAACATTATTGTAAGGGGGCTAAATTCGGGGCGCAAATCAACTAGTGCCTGGGTGCGGCGCTGCTAACGCCTCCCACGAAATTCAGCGGGAGGATAGCGGCAGCGCTGCGCCGCCGGTGATGACGTCATCACCATGCGCAGCGCCCCGGCTGTAATATTGGGTGGCGCCCCCCGACTTACCGCCGGACGCTATATCCGCCGGGGTCAGGGGGGCCTACCTGCGACCCGGGCGCCGCTAGTTAAAGGGGAGGTGGCGGGCGGCCATTTTTGTTGCTGGCCGCCTGCCAGCACCTGCCCCGGTTGCCGTCCCCGGCCCCCGTGAAGCCCCCCCGCGGGATGCCGGCTCCTCTCCATGAGCCCGGCACTCCTCTTGAGTGCCGGGCTCGTTTGCCGGCACTCCCGATCCCTGGTGGCCCAGCTGGGTGCCGGGACATGCTGCGCCAGGCCCCTCCCCTTTAATAAGGGGAGGAAGGCCTGCAGTAGCGCCCCAAGAGGGACGCGGTGTGCTTCCAGTAGCGTCCCTCCTCCTTCTCGGGGCGCTACCTGGGAAAATCGGCCACGGGGACGCAAACTTTTTCGGGTCGCTACTCAATTTTTACCCCTAAATCTTTTTTTTCGTAGGATGGCTCTATCAGAGACTTTCCAAACAACTTGGGAGAGATTTCCTCTACTCACTATTTGAAGGCAAACTTGTAAATACCTTTTTTGTATATGTGTTTACAATTGCCTATAGTGAACAGAAGTAATACTTCTCCCTCCCAGAACCACGCTAGGGTTCCCCTTGTCCTCACCTTTCACCCCACTAGCTTCCACATTCAACAGATCATCCTCCGCCATTTCCGCCACCTCCAGCGTGATCCCACCACCAAACACATCTTCCCCTTCCCTCCCCTTTCAGCATTCCGAAGGGACCGCTCCCTCCGCGACACCCTGGTCAACTCCTCTATCACCCCCAACACCCCTTCCCCTTCGCCCGGCACCTTCCTGTGCAAGTGCAGGAGATGCAACACCTGCCCTTTTACCTCCTCTGTTCCCACTGTCCAGGGCCCCAAACACTCCTTCCAGGTGAAACAGCGATTTACTTGTACTTCTTGCAATTTAGTATACTGCATTCGCTGCTCACGATACGGTCTCCTCTACATTGGGGAGACCAAATGTAGATTGGGTGACCGCTTTGCGGAACACCTCCGTTCAGTCCACAGCGTGACCCCGAGCTTTCGGTCGCCTGTCACTTTAAATTCTCCGCTCCACTCCCACTCTGATCTCTCCGTCCTCGGCCTCTTACACTGTTCCAATGAAGCTCAACGTAAGCTCGAGGAACAGCACCTTATCTTTCGATTAGGCACTTTGCAGCCTTCTGGACTTAACATCGAGTTCAACAATTTCAGACTATAACCTCGGCCCCTGTATTTTTTCCCCCCTTGTCTTCTCACATGGTAGCTGTTGATGATCCTGCCATCGCCATTCACACCTCATCTCGAGTCATCTTTTGTTTCTTAATTTGTCCCATTACCTCTCCTTCTGCCTTGCACCATCATCCCTTTTGTCAGTCAATCTCTCCTGCCTTCCAGCCTGTCACAGACCTTCCCTTTGTTCTTTCCTCCCCTCCTCCCTACTTAAAAATCTCTCTTCTCTAACCTTTTCCAGTTCCGACGAAGGGTCCTCGACTTGAAACGTTGACTCTGTTTCTCTTTCCTCAATGCTGCCTGACCTGCTGAGTGTTTCCAGCATTTTCTGTTGTTATTTAATACTTCCCCTGGTTTTTAACTGACAGGTACACTGCTGACTAATGTGAAATATTTTAATTATGTATTATTATTAAGATATTGGCCCAAAGTTTGTGATCGGAGGCTTCCCGTGGGCGGATGCCTCCGACCTGTAAAAAAATCTACGCATTTACCTGGTGGCCCGGGAGATACGGAGGCTTGCGATCCTGGGTCTCTCCGGGTCCGTGCGGGCAGAGGCCCACGTATCCCAGGGGTGCATGCGGTTCGCAAGTGCCCCTGGGATCATGTGGGCCGGCCCAACCAATAAAAGAAGGGAATCCCCATTCATACTTATGGAAGTTCTGTACGTACGGAACTGTCATAAGTATGAATGGGGATCACTTAAAAAATACACGAACACATGAAATAAATAAAAAAATTACATATTTAAAATGAATTAAAATGCCATTTAATTCAATATTTTAAACGAAAATTTAATTTTTTGAATTTTTTTAATGGGCCAGAAATTCGGCTCCCTGGCTTCCCGCGGGTGCAAGGATCGCGCGCGCACCTACCTACCGCGCCTGCCGTTGACCTCTGGGCCCACGGGGACTTCGGCTCCTGGGCCTCCTGCAGCTGCCGGCGCGCAGTGCTTGTGTATCCCAGGGGCGTAGTTAGTGCGATGCGTCCCCTGGGATCACGTGGGCCATGGAGAGCCAATGGCAGCAGACCATCTTTCATTCATAGATTTGACAGGAACCTGTCAAATCTATGAATACAAATCGGCCCCAAAACCTCCCTAAAACTACAAATAAATAAAATTTTAAAAATCACATTTTTAAAATAACTATAAATTACATTAATTAACTATTTTAAACAAAAATTTAAATTTTTGAAAAAATTAATTACATTTTTTAACGGGGCTAAACCTAAACTTACCTTTCTTTAAAGTAATTAAAAAAGATAAATCTGTGAAAAAAATGTTTAAATTTTAATAAAATCAACACCTTGTTAAAAGAAGGCCTTGCGCCTCCTTTTTAAAAGTGTATCTTCTCCGTACTTACCCTCACGGAGGAACCTGTAAAAAAATCCGAAGTGCGAAGCGAACGCGCTGGCCCTCCGGCGTGCGCGTTCGACCTCTGAACCCTTTTCCTCAGGGGAACGGAAGTGCCGGTTTCCCGCGCATGCGCAGTGCATGCAAGAAACCGGCACTTTCGTTCCGTCCACGGGTGAGTACACAGTGCGTACTCACCCAACAACAGCCGAATTTCTGCCCCAATATGTTTTAACGGGGCTAAAAATAAACTTACCTTATTGGACAGCGTTTTTAATGTATAAATGAGTGATAACATTTTATTTTTCTATTTTTTTAATTCTTATGCTGGTAAAAGCAGGCCTTACGCCTGCTTTTACCAGGCGTAAGAATTTCACAGGCATTCAGTGGGCGGAAGGTGGACAAATAGCGCAACTCTCCACCCGCAGAGGCCCATCTCCAGGGGATGTGGAGGATGACAGATCGCAAGTTCCGGGCTTTAGCGCATGCACTTCACATGCCTAAACCCGGAACTTGCGCGGCCCCTACGGGCGTGTGCGCACCTCGTACGCACCCATAGGGGTCGCAAAATACTGCCCATTATCTTCAATGTTCATGTTTTGTTTTAATGAATATAAATCTGTTGTGATTTTTCTTGGTTTGGTGTGTAGTTGGTATTCCTTATGTTAGATTCTTGGGGGAAGAGTTCTTTTATGTAGGGAAATTGTAAATGCAATTATAAGAGAAGCATATACAATCTTGCTTCATTTAGCACACAGAGGAAATCTTCCTTCCCTATTCTAGCTGCATTGAATTCTATTTATGTTATCTTAACAACAACAACAACTTGTATTTATATAGCACCCTTAACGTAGCAAAACATTCCAAGGCGTTTCACAGGAGTATTATAAGACAAAAAATTTGACACCAAGCCACATAAGGAGAAATTAGGGCAGGTGACCAAAAGCTTGGTCAAAGAGGTAGGTTTTAAGGAGCGCCTTAAAGGAGGAAATGGAGGCGGAGAGGTTTCAGCAGGGAATTCCAGAGCTTCGGGCCTAGGCAACAGTCTCTCTCTTTGTGGAAAAAGTATTGGCAAATATTTTTGTTATGGGGCGAGGAAGATAAGCCATGCACTATTTTTGTAATTGTTACATCATAGGGAAAATGTTTCCAACTTTGTGCTTCAATCAAGGAGTCTCACCCACCAATTATTAGAAGCATACGCTGATAGGGTGCGATGAAGTAGGGTGGGAGGAGGCTCATGTGGAGCATAAACACTAGCACAGACCAGTTGGGCTGTTTTTGTGCTGTAAATTCTATGTAATCAAATTTTGGCACATGGTGCCCACGATTTTGCATTTAGGTTGCAAAAATCATGTGGAGCAGGCATCAGATTTCTGGTATTTGCTCTCGGCAAGTGAGATATCCTTCCAGGAATGCAAAGGTAGAAAATTACCCTCGTGCAAATGACGCCATGTTGCATTTCAAAGCAATTGACATTGCATCAGAACTGTCTAAACAAATGAAAAAAGTTTGCCACTTTTCAAGCATATTCCTTTAATTGTAAAATAGCAACAGAATTCATTTTTGTTTCTAAACTTCAGGCGGTATAACTGCTGCCATTGTTCGAAATTAAAGAGGCAAGAAGCATAGGTCCCAACTGCCTACTTTTGATGCAGATAGTCAGAGCTCTGGGGGCCCCGTCTGTGTTTGCTCATAAGAGGATCAAAATCAATGCAAACTAAGCCATTCCCCAAGTACTGCACCTGATTCTGACTTTTAATGCTCCTTCTATGATTGACAGTGTTGTACATGGTGGGTGGGAATTTTTGCCAGATCCAAAATTCCCAATTACCATGTACGGAGACGTCAATCACATGGAAGCATAAGCAGGTAGGAGCTCAGGAGTGGTGTTTGGGGGATGGAAGCGTTGTTTTGAGGGTAGAGGAGATGAGAGCCTTTTTTTGGAAGAATACGGAGCAGAAAAGCCAGGACCAGCTTTATGAAGGGGGAGTAGTGGGAGAGAGAGAAGCTAGCAGTATTTGGGGAGGGGAACAGAGAAGCCAGCAGCATTTGGGAGAAGGGGAGAAGAGAGAAGCCAGCAGCAGAACTTGGTGAGAGGGGGAGAATCAGGAGCAGTGTCTTGGGAAACTTGTCTATTTGGTTTATTTAAAACCCAAGGGGGAAAAATTTGGTATCGACCATTTTGGGGTGCTAACATCGCCTGGGTGCTAAATTTAGCGCCCGGCAGTAATTAGCGCTGGTGACCGCGAAATTGAGTTTTAGCACCCCAAGACGGAAGTGGAGCGCTAAATCAAGCGCTCCACTTCCTTCTTAGGGCGCTAACGTCGGAGAGCGGGGCGCAGTGGTGCCGCGTTCAAAGGCTCCTTCCCTCCCTTAAAGGGAAGGGCCATCGCTGCAGGCTCTGCAATTTAAAAAGTAGCTACCTGGACCACTAAGGCAGCCGCGGCCCCCCCAGCACTCAAGCAGAGTGCCGGGCTGATCGATTGCGGGCAGGAACCCGCGAAAAAAACTAGAACAGGAAAGGTAAGTTTTTTTTCCACTTACCTCGGCCACCTCGCCTTTAATCATCGCCCCTGAAGTGGCCGGCCGCCTGATGCACGCCTCCTGAAGCTGTCGCTGTTTGCGACCGGCGCTGCTGCAGGGGGCGGAAGTCAATTTTGGGTCCGGGACACTACCGGGGCGATGCGCACGCCAATGACGTCACGATCTCCGGGCGAAGGAGATTGGGGTGCAACGCCGTAGCGCCGCCGCAAAACTCCCGCCGAATATGGCGGGAGTCGATGTCAGCACCGCACCCGGGGGCGTTAACGGGAGGCACAAAGGCACCCAATTTCACCCCCCAAGTATATTAGATTTTTTTTTTCCCCCTTTTAAGATTAACAATCAAGTGTGAAATATAAAAATGTTGAAACTTAACCAGAATGCAAAATTTATAATGTAAAAATTATAAATGTCACAGTCAGCAAACCCCTCAATCTGTCGTGGAAATGCACCACCAATTGCTGGTGGGGGATGGGGTGCAGCATTTGGAAGGACTGTTACAATCACAAGAACAACAACAACTTCAATCCTAAATTTGCTACCTATAGACCTGACTGAAACATGAACAATAAGACCATGTTTGAACTCCCTATTAGTTATTAGGCAATCTGTAAAATATAAAATAAAATTTAAACTTTTTTCTCCCTATAATATCTGCTGCTACTGGAAAAAAGTTTTCACATATAAAGAAAAATAATTAATTGCCAATAAAACTGAACAAAATTCTCTCCATTTTTAGATTTAAAAAAAGCAATGCCCATGTTCATTGTGGATTTCAAAATAGTGGAAAGTGCACTAAATAAAATGTCAACAATCAAATTTTTCTGGAGAAAACGTCCCAGATCTACCGAGAAAAGAACTTATGTACCTTCAACACTATCACTTTTCAGGCTTTTATGCACTGAAAAGTCAAGTTGTGTGGGGTTTACCCACAGTAAAGTGCTGGCCCATGTACCACATCACTTTCAATATAATTTGTTTTCACTTCATTTTTTTTTTTATTCGGGACTGTCTTTGATTCTTCAGGTATTTTGAAACTGTTGGTCAACTTTTGCTAGTTTTCTTGGTTGGCATGCATGTAGAGGGTTACGCCTCGGTTACTTTCCTTCTATTCTTTTGCCTTCCCACCGAGTATTGTTTCTGTTTTTCTCTTTTAAAATTGACATAACTAAAGATTCACATTTTGTAGCTTTGAATACCTTGTTAGTTTGCCTTTAACAAGTTTTTTTGGTGTTCAAAATAAGCCATTCAAGATAATAGCATTGAAGTTTGCATTTTCTTGCAGGAGGGTGCAGTTTAGTTACTAATGGCATTCTAAGACTATTGAACTTGTGGAAAATGTGATGATGGCAAGGAACCAACCAAACAGAACCAAATCTGTGGGGCGGTATGCAACTGAAAGTTTGGGTTATTCCATTTGATAAAAGACTTGCATTTATATAGCACCTTTTACGACTACCAGACATCCCAAAGCGCTTTACACCCAATTAAGTACTTTTTGAAGTGTAGTCACTGTTGTAATGTAGGAAACGCGGCAGCCGATTTGTGCACAGCAAGCTCCCACAAACAGCAATGTGATAATGACCAGATAATCAGTGTTTTAGTGAAGTTGAGTGAGGGATAAATATTGGCCAGGTCACCGGGGATAACTCACCTGCTCTTCTTCGAAATAATGCCATGGGATCTTCTACATTCACCTGAGAGAGCAGACGGGGGGGCCTCGATTTAACATCTCATCCAAAAGATGGCACCTCTGACAGTGCAGCACTCCCTCAGCACTGCACGGGAGTGTCAGCCTAGATTTTTGTGCTCAAGTCTCTGGAGAGGGGACTTGAACCCACAACCTTCTGACTCAGAGGCAAGAGAGCCAGCACCTGAGCCACAGTCAACAACATGCTTCAATAAAATGTGGTGATAAAACTGCTGTGGCCTGTTGCTTGTTTAGGATATCAGCTTACCATAAGTGGGAGAGGAGGGTGTATTGAGTGCTTTAGGCGACGAATATGACGCGATTGTCTTATCAATCGGCTGTGATAAACTCGGGGTGTGCCTGTGCCTTTAAGGGAGGGGCGTGGCCTGGGGGCGGCGGCGTTTTGCGCGCGGAAGCTGAAGGCGCCGGTTGGAGGCGGCGGGTAACCAAGGAGACGCGGCGGCGTTGGGCCTAGGACAGGCCGACGACACTGGTGGGAACAACATGAGCGCTCTGCTGGTAAGTGAGCGGCGTGTGGGGTGGGACATTTGATCCGCCTCCGGCTCGGTGTTTCGGGGCTTGGAAGCACGATGCGGACTCCGCTGTTTCCAGGCCCGCTTCTGGGTCGGTGCCCGGGCCCGAGGATGGGGGGCGGATTTGCAGCGTTTCGCTCGGCGCTGGCAGACTGCAGGTGGCGGGCGGATTGAGCTGTTGCACCGCGAATGCTGCCGTGTTTACATTTATTCCTTACACTGACGCGCGCCCAACTTGACGACCCTCACATCCATCATCATCATAAAACAACACAATCAAGGTGCGGACGAACACACTTAGACTGAAGTTTCAACTTAGGCTCGTATTTAAATTGCAATTTTAGTGAACCAGCCCATTTTAAACAGGTGCGTTTAGTCAATCATACAACTAATAATGGCTAACTGGTTTAGCCATTCATCGCCAGATCTGGCTGGACCGCATCAAGCAGTATGAGGCCCCTCTCCGCCTCTGCCAAAACTGCTCATTAGTCCAGGATCATCCTGGAATGCAAAGATGCTATCCTGGCTTCTTATCTCCCTGCTACCAACTGTCTCCTTAAACCCTTTTCCCCTGCCTCCTCTCCTCCAACAAGTGCGAGGAGCTTATGGAATGCTTTGAAGCTAAGATTGACACCATCCGTTCTGCGTTTCCTACATTACAACAGTGACTACACTTCAAAAAGTACTTCATTGGCTGTAAAGCGCTTTGGGACGTCCTGAGGTCGTGAAAGGCGCTATATAAATGCAAGTCTTTCTTTCATTCTTTCTTTCCATTCAGCTGCCTCTGTCGCTTCCCTCCCTTCCCCTTGCACACCCAGCCCGGCACTTGCTGCTTTCTGTATTTTTTCTGCTATCTTCCCTCTCCAAGCTCATCTTATCCATGAGACCCACCTCCTGCTCTCTTGACTCTATTCCCACTAAATTGCTTACCGTCTCACTTCTCTTCCTGGCCCCCATGCTAGCTGATACTGTCATCACCCCCTCCTTTTTTTAAAAAAAGAATCTTTGACCCTTCTGTCCTTGCAAACTACTGCCCCATCTTCAACCTCCCTTTCCTCTCTAAAGTCATAAGGGACATCTTCTGTGACAGTGGTGCACTATTCCTTCTCATCCTTCTCTACCCCCTGCAGCCTTTAACCCGGTTGACCACGTCAACCTCCTCCAATGCCTCTCCTCCATTGTCCAGCTCAGTGGGACTGCCCTTGTCTGGTTCCACTCTTGCCTATCCAGTGGTAGCTAGAAAATCTCCTGCAATGGCTTCTCTTCTCACCCCTGTACCGTTACCTCTGGAGTCCCTCAAGGATCTATCCTTGACCACCTATTTCTCATCTACATGCTGCTCCTCAGTGACATCATCTGCAGACATGACTCCAGGCTCCACTTGTTCGCTGATGACACTTTGCTTACCTCACCACCACCTCTCTCATAGAGTCATAATGGCACAGAAGGAGGCCATTCGGCCCATCCAGTCTGTGCCGGCTCTCTAGAGCAATCCAGTCAGTCCCATTCCCCCGTTCTATCCCTGTAGCCCTGCAAGTTTATTTTCCTCAAGTGCCTATCCCATCTCCCCTTGAAAACATTGAGTATCTCCGCTTCCACCACTTCCGTCGGCAGTGAGTTCCAGTTCCTCACCACTCGCTGCGTAAAGAAGTTTTTCCTCACCTCCCCCTCTTGCCCAAAACCTTAAATCTGTGTCCCCTAGTCCTTGTACCATGCCTCTGTGCTATCAGACTGCTCGTCTGCCAGCCAGTCCTGGATGAGCCGCAATTTCCTTCAGTTAAACATTGGGAAGACCAAAGCCATTGTCTTCGGCCCCTGCCACAAATTCCGTTCCCTCACCACCGATTCCATTCCACTCCCTGGCCACTGTCTCAGGCTCAACCAAACTGTTCGCAACATCAGCATCATACTTAACTATGAGCTGAGCTTCAGAATCCATAGCCTCTCCATCACAAAGACCGCCGAATTCCACCTCTGTAACATTGCCTGTCTTCACCTCTGCTTCTCTGCTGCTGAAACCTTCATTCATGCTTTGTTAACTCCAGACTCCACTATTCCAATGCTCTCCTAGCTGACCTCCCATCTTCCCCCTCCATAAACTTGAGCTCATCCAAAACTCTGCTGCCCATATCCTAACCCGCACTGTCTCGTTCACCCATCACCTCTATCCTTGCTGACCTACATTGGCTCCTGGTCCCCCAACATCTCAAATTTAAAATTAGCATCCACGTGTTCAAATCCCTCCCTATCTCTGTAACCTCCTCTGTCCAACAACCCTCCAGGAACTCTGTGTTCCTCCAACTCTGGCCTCTTGTGCATCCCCCACTACCTTTGCCCCACCATTAACAGCCGTGGCTTCATCCATCTTTGTCCTAACCTCTGGAATGATTTCCCCAAACCTCTCCGCCTCTCTACCTCTCTCCTTTCCCCCCCCCTTTTAAGATGCTCCTTAAAACCTATCTCTTTGACCAAGCTTTTAGTCAGCTGTCCTAATATTTCCTTCTTTGGCTTGGTGTCAATTTTTGTCTGATTATTCTCCTGTGAAGTGCCTAGGAAAGTTTTATTATGTTAAAAGTGCTATATAATTGCAGGTTATTGTTGTAATAAAGGCCCCATCAACTTATGATTTTTTAAAATTACTTCAGCTAAATTTCAATGTAGGATTTCCAGTGTGCTGGAGAAACTCCATGCATCTTGGGTGAGATATTGTGAATGGATATGTAGTATAAACGCCATTGCCGTCTGCATTCATAAACTTGTTTTTGGAGGGTTTCCTTGGCGTGGGAAATGTGGCAAGAAAAGCAAGACAAGAGGACAGCAAGGTGACACCACCACAGATGGAGAGCAAATAGGAAAATAAAATGTTACCAGGATAGACTAGGTGAAAGACCTAGGCAAAGATGCCAGAGTTAATGGTGGCCTATGAGGAAAATATGAGGGCAGAGAAAGAAATGTTAGAGGTACAGGTCACTAATGTTACATTTGGATTTTTGTGTCATATTTGTGATTGTAATGGTGTAAATGGAGTGTGGAATCCGAAACTGCCTGTGACTACATTGTTTTCACTAAAACCTGCTGAATATGATGATCTATCCATGCAATAGTAATATATCAACTATAGTGTGGCGGGAGTTGACACAATAGTCTATAATTTAATGCACATCACAACTGGTATAAGCATTGCCACCTATTCCGATCAGCACATGTCTGCCTCCTTAAGTTACATGTGAACATACGAAATGAAGGGTGGGAAAAGGCCATCAGGTTCGTCAAGCCTCCTCCATCGAGACATGTTGTGGGGGAGTCTTCAATTTCTGTCCGAGCCAGATGTGAAGCCGGCAAAACAGCCACACTGCCCACCTGAAGCTGGTGTTGGGAGACCCACACCATTTTCAGGTTTGGGTCTCGTTCGATTGTAGCCAGGAAGCTGTGGGTGCCAAACGGGCATTCCGCAGCAGCTCACTGCTTGTGGAAGGGCGGAGCTTCAATGCTAAACTGGCTGGAAGGTAGGGCTTGTGGGGGGCACAGTTTACTTATATATGAAATAATTATAAAAACAGTTTTTGTGTGGAAATGCTTTCTTTTATACAAAGATGTGACATCATTTAAAAAGTAACATACTGTAGCTAGGTTTATTGAATGGTGCAGTTGATGTATGTACAAATATTTAAGGTTTCACTTTTCTTCACTTTGTAGGAGGATCCAGCATTGGAACGGCACTTTAAAGGCCATCGCGACACCATCACAAGTATCGACTTTAACTCTAACATGAAACAGTTAGGTATGTTGCATTTCCTGAGGAAACTATCAATTTATAATCTTTTGGGACATGCATAAAGTTAGGGGATCACAGATGTGACCACTTGTGTGTTCAGGGAGAAGACATTGGAGTTTTCAAGAGGTCAAATTACCTATTCCAACATCAGTCAAAACCCAAGATTTTTTTCTCCAGGTCAGAGATCAGCCAACATCAGTGTCGATCATGTATAACCAAAACATCCAGATCCTCAACCGGCTGTTCTGAACTGGGCTACCATCACTGTAGGTACAGACTTTGGCTTTGCTTACAGCAGCTAGAAGAATACAAAAAATGGAATCAGGAAAGAAAATAAAAAGCTTATCAAGTCCACATCTTTTGAAAATTATGTACACAATCTTCAGTAATGTAGACAGTAGACCATTTTCTTAATGTCATTAGGAATGATTCTGTGTGACTTCTGCTCGAGTCCAAAAGCTATGAAATGAAATTCTGGAATAACTGTGCGACCCCACATTTTTACTATCCTACTATCTGCAGAAGATAACCAATTACAAAGGAGAAATACAGAGACTTAACCAATGAGGAAGAAAAAAATTGACAGCCATTCAAGACAGACACAACAGTCGCAACATTTTTATATTATAATATGAATATATCTATCTTTCATATCTTATTAAAAATCTTGTGTAGGCCGCATGCTCAATTGAAACCATAAACAGTTCCAATGGGAATTCCAGTGTTAAAATGTCAATACATACCTGCTACACTTACCTGTAGCTATTTCCTGTCATGCCACTAGGTGATGCCCTAATGGGAATTTCAATGTTACATGATCTATCTGTATGGTTTGATAGGGACCAATGGCAGTTTGGGTCCCATTCTCCATGGTCCTCCTCCACATAAAGCTGTTGGATCCTCCTCTGCCCACTGCAGTGTGTCCAGGGAAAAGGTGTTGGGGTATTTAGGTTCTGTGTATGTTGTCCTTAATTCTGACCACGAGACTTCCAATTCATCCAAACCCTTTAAGTTCTGCTGGGGCCCAGGATCCCCTCCTGAGTCCGCTTCCCTCCCATCAGCTCTCGGATCCTGGCACCCTCTTGCATTGTTCATAAACACCTAGACTACATTGCGAAGTGTCCCATGATGCCAGAGCATGAGATTTCCCTCCCCAATCTCCCAAGATTCCAGGGATCATCTTCTAGTGATGCTCGATTCAAGGACTTGCCCCAGTGTTCGTAGAGCTTCCTTGTCCAGTGTTCTCAGAACTATGGTACGCTCTTCTGAGTCTGACTCCCAGACCCTGGTATTCCCTTTCTAAATATTGCTAGACACAATCATTGAATTTTTCCTCTTCAAGTATGTATCTAATTCCCTTTTGGAAGTTACTATTCAGTCTGCTTCCACCGCCCTTTCAGGCAGCGCATTTCAGATCATAACAACTCACTGCGTAAAAAAAAAAAATTCTAATTATCTTTCCCCTGGTTCTTTTGCCAATGATTTTAAATCTGTGTCCTCTGGTTATCGACCTTCCTGTCAGTGGAAACAGTTTCTCCTCTGCACCTTCTCAGGCATCCTTCCTAAAGTGTGGTGCCCAGAATTGGACAGAATACCCCAGCCTGAGGCCTAACCAGTAATTTACAAAGGTTTAGCATAACTTCCTTGCTTTTATATTCTATGCCACTATTTATAAAGCCAAGGATCCCATATGCTTTTTAACAGCCTTCTCAACTTTTCCTGCCACCTTCTAAGATTTGTGTATGTGAATCCCCAGGTCTCTGTTCCTGCACCCCCTTTAAAATTATACCATTTAGTTTACATTGCCTCTCCTTGTTCTTCCTTCCAAAATGAATCACTTACACTTCTCTGCATTAAATTTCATCTGCCATGTGTCTGTCCATTTCACCAGTCTACCTATGTCCTCTGTGTTGGCTGTCATTTATTAACCCACGTTTTTCTAAGTGACAAATTTTGTCCGGATTATGGTCTCTAGAAGTTTCCCCATCACCGACATTAGGCTGACTGGCCTGCAGTTACTGGGTTTATCCCTCTTTTTTTGAACAGGGGTGTAACATTTGCAACCCTCCAGTCCTCTGGCACCACTTCCATATCCAAAGAGGATTGAAAGATTATGGCCAGAGACTTCACGATTTCCACCCTTCCCTCAGCAACCTAGGATGCAACCCATCTGGACCGGGTGAAACATAGCAAAATAGGAGCAGGAGTAGGCCAAAGTGACTTTTCTACTTTAAGCGCTACAACCTTTGTTGTACATTCTTTATCTACTTTCATCCTATCCAATTTCTCTCCCCCTACTCTTTTACTGTGACATTGGCAGCATCCTCTTCTTTTGTGAAGGCAGATGCAATGTACCCAATTAGTACCTCAGCCATGTCCTCTGCCTCCACAAGAAGATTTCCTTTTTGGTCCCTAATCGGCCTCACCCTTCCTTTTGAATATCCTTTTATTTTTTATATGTTTATAAAAGATTTTTATGTTCCCTTTTATGTTACCTGCTAATCTTTCTCGTACACTCTCTTTGCCCTTATTTCCTTTTTCAGTTCTCCTCTGCACTTTCTGCATTCTGCTTGATTTTCTACTGTATTATGAATCTGACATTTATCATAAGCCTCCTTTTTTCTGTTTCATTTTAATCTCTATATCTTTAGTCATCCAGAGAGCTCTGGTTTTGGATGCCCATTGTTTCCCTATCAGGAATGTGTTTATTCTGTACCCAAACTATCTCCTCCTTGTAGGCCTCCCATTGCTCATTTACTGCTTTGCCTGCCAATCTTTGTTTCCAATCCACCTGGGCTAGATCCCTTTTCAACTTACTGAAATTAGCCCTCTTCGAGTTGAGTATCTTCACCTTTGATTGTTCCTTGCCCTTTTCCCTAATGACTCTAATGATTCCTGTTGGTTGGGAGAAAGTATAATTCAATATTGCGACTCTTTACTAAAAGCAATGATAATATTATGCCTGTAGTTAGTAGACAGTTTCTTAAAATTGATTATTTCGATGAATGCTTTGAATCTTAAATACCAAATTTGTGGAAGATCAGTGCTTCTATATAGATCCTTAAAGGTGCATAAACTGCTGAAAATGAAAGAATGAACATAATTTTGGCTCACTTTTTTTTAAGCTTTGCTAATTTACAAATATTACACAGGTGGCACCAGACTTCATCTATTTTGTTTCACACTAATAGTCCAAAAGGCTGGATAGTTGCTTATTTTTCACAGTCGTATTGGCTCATCTGATGGCTCAGCTGGTTTATCCATTGACTAGGTGAGCCACATAGACCAGGAAAGCCCAAGGTTCAGTCCCCAATCTCAGCTGGGATAGTGGCGAGGGCACAATTGGTCTCATCCCCCCCCCCCCTTGGCTTAAGGAGATGAAAATCAGCCAGAAGTCATGCTCCTAATCTGTATCCAGTGAGCCCTGGTGGCAGTTTGTGTGTGGTTGTTGGATGAGGACAGAATTGGGTTTGGCTGTGATGTCTTCACTATTGAATCGTTTGCTGACACTTGATGGCAAGGCTTATGGATGAATATTGGCTGTGGTAACTGTGTATCTCCAGGAAGGAGTCAATACCTTCAAGAGAGGAAAGGAACAGGAGGGAGAAAGTTGGTGAGAGAAAAGAAGAGTAGTATTGCCACCTTCGGAGCTTTTGGGTAGCCTTTGTTCCTGCAACGAGCAAAGAGATCCTGCTCCAAAAACCTGACTTCTATTATGCAGTTTTTATACACTTATCAAAATTAGCAGATGTGTGTTGGGAGGCATAGTTGTCATAGAATCATAGAAATTACATAACCGAAGGATTATGCAATTGGGCGGTTGTGCACTCAGTATACAAATGTAGGAAAGGGAGTTGAAGGAGACTGCTTTTAATACATCATTTTAAACAAGGAAAATGTATAAATTATGTTGCAGGTTTGAAACAAAAATTAAAAGTTGTTTTCTTTTAACAGCAACTGGATCAATGGATTCCTGTGTCATGATCTGGAATTTGAAACCACAGATGAGAGCCTATCGATTTGTAGGTCACAAAGATGCAGTCCTCTCAGTCCAGTTCTCGCCCTCTGGTCACTTAGTGGCTTCTGCGTCCCGAGATAAAACAGTCCGCCTCTGGGTTCCCAGTGTGTAAGGAAATATTTTTTGTATTTGTGTGATGTCGAAAGGGACATGAATAATTGTTACTATTACTGCTCTTGAGCTGTGGATTTTGATTTAGCTTAGTCCCTTTTTTATTGTCTGTCAATTTTTATTTTTTAGTTGCGAGCTGGAAATTTCTGACACTTAAATAAGGATCTACTTGGAAAAAAATTCTCTTCATGTCTCCCTTTGTTCTTTGGCTGATAATCTTAATCTTAAATTTATGCCCACTGACTCGCTGACCAGTGGAATGAGTTTTCCCTATTTAACTCATCAAAACGCCTCCTAATTTTGAACATCTCCATGAGATCTTCCAATCTTCTTTGTTCTAATGAAAAGAACACCAGTTTCTCTAATATTTCCTTTTAACTTAAGCCTTTCATCCCTGGTATCATATTAATGAATCTTTGCACCCTCTTCATAGACTTGACATCGTTCTTAAAGTAAGGCACTCAAAACTGGACACAATATTTTAACTGAGGCCTAACAAATGATTTGTATAGATTTTAGCATCATCTCTTCGCTTTTGTAGTCTAAAACCTAGGGTCACCTTTGTTTTTTTTTAAAAACAACTTTGTCAACTTGTCCTCCCACTTCGAGATTTGTGCATCTGGACCTCTGTGTCTCTCTGCTCTTTTTAAATTTTTACCAACTAGTGTAAATGTCCATATTCATCTAATCAAAATGTATCATCTCACATTTTTCTGTGATAAATTTCATTTGACATCTATCTGCCCAATTTGCTAACCTGTCTGTGTCTTCCGGAAACCGCTTACAGTTCTCGCCGCAGTTGACCACACTCAAAATATCTGCATATTTTCATATTTGGCCCCTGTACCCATCCAGAACTTGATGGTCCCAACACTGGCCCAAGGATGATAGCACTGCTTATATCTCCCAATCCAAAAAAACATCCATTAACCCCTACTCTGTTTTCTGTCAATTAACCAACTTCCTATCCATACTGTTACACTCTCTTTTCTGAGTCAGAAGGTTGTGGGTTCAAGTTCCACTTCAGAGACTTGAGCACAAAAATCTAGACCGACACTCTAGTGCAGTACTGAGGGAGTGCTGCACTGTCAGAGGTGCCGTCTTTCGGATGAGACATTAAACCTAGGCTCTGTCTGCTCTCTCAGGTGGATGTAAAAGATCCCATGGCGATATTTCGAAGAAGAGCAGGGGAGTTATCTCTGGTGCCCTGGCTAATATTTATCCCTCAGTCAGCGTCATTAAAACAGATTAAATGGTTTGGAAAAGAATAATTTGCAGTTATGTGATGCCTTTAACATAGTAAAACATCCCAAGGCGCATCAGAGGCAAGGAAGAGGAGCATACACTGAGTATTAGTGTACGTGTTAGGAGATTGGATCAAAAGCTTGGTTGAGGAGATGGTTTTTGAGAAGGCTTTTTAAGACTTGGAGTCAGAGGGGTTTAGGAGAGGGGATCCCACACACTATAACCGAAATGGCTCTAAGTTCTGCCACCACTACTAGAGTTGAGGGGGAAGGGAATGGAAATGAATGAGGTCAGAGTGAAAAGATCAAAGGGCAAGGTGAGGAAAAAAAATAACCATCCATAAGCCAGATTTCTGTCAGCAGCAAAATGCTAATTCATTCGTGCACGATGAGGTCGTGGATGGTGGTGACCTTGCTTACAAAGGAGTGAACATTTTGAAGGGCAATATGCAGCAAGTGGAGGTATATGACTCGCTGATGAGGTTGGGGAGGGAGAAGGTTAAAGAAGGATGGGATTGTTGCCAGGAGACACAGATGCGACTGTTGGTGTAGCTACTCAGGAAGAGCTAGCATCGGTTGGTGTGCCAGACGACACCAATGGTTGAGCAGAAGGAGGCTGAAGATCACCCAGAATCGACTCAAGCGTGGAACAGCAGCAGGGGAAGAAGTTGCTCTGCAAGAAGAATAGGGTGGCTGGGAGCTGGATGGGAAATGTTGCTTTGAAAAAAAGAAAAGGCATGAAAGGAAAAATGGAGAGCAAGAAAGAGTGGAGCGGGATTAGGATGTGGCCAAAGTAGAATGGGTCCAGTACGGCAGCCAGTATACGAACATAATTGGTCACAAGGACATAACTTAAATTACCTGGACAAGAGGCAGAGAGCTAGACTTGGTAATGAAGTCATTGCAGTAAGGGCATGATGAATGGGGATATCCAGTGGTTATTCTGGGATTGTTGAGAAAGATTGGAGGAAGTTGGATTCTGTATAGGGTTGGTGAAGTCCAGTATGTGTGAGGAAGGTCAGCGACAACGATGTCGCAGAAGGTTGTGGACAGCAGGAAGGTTAGTGAGGGCTGTGAGCAACAAGGAGATAGAAGTAGATTGTGATGTGCAAGGACGTTGGAGAAGCTGTGAACATCCAAGAGAGTCAGGGTGATAGATGCAGCATAAAAACCTAAGCAAGAAATGACAGGCAGTGGGACAGTAGCGGCAAAGATTGAGGCAGCAGTTGGCCAATTTAGAGCTGTAGTTTAGAGGAGGAAATTTAGGCACTTGAGATAACTGGGTCAGCTGCCTTGGAGCCTCAACAACGGTGGATTGTGTCTGAATTTGGTTGCAGAGGCAGGTGGTTGATAAAATTATTGCCAGTCCAGCACTACTTATTTTTAAAGTTATGATAGCATATATTTGCATAATACCTCAGACTAGTTTGGAGCAGTGGTTTTTGAAATTTTCTGTGTGGGGGACTCCCTGCAAATATTGACACACTTCAGGGAACTCCCTTCCCTAGCTTCTGAAAGACAGTGTCAGCAAGCAAAGGAGTACACTACCATCATTGTAGAAAACATTTGAATTAAATGCAACAGAATTAAGAACATAAGAATTAGGAGCAGGAGTAGGCTATACAGCACCTCAAGCCTGCTCCGCCATTCAATAAGATCATGGCTGATCTTCGACCTCAATTCCACTTTCCCGCCCGATCTCCATATCCCTTGATTCCCCTACAGCCCAAAAATCTATCTATCTATACTCAACGATTCAGCATCCACAGCCCTTTGGGGTAGAGAATTCCAAATTCTTCTAAACTCCAGAGAATATAGGCTCAATCTCTCCTTATAGGACAACCCTCTCATCCCAGGAATCAATCTAGTGAACCTTTGTTGCACTGCCTCTAAGGCAGATAAGGAGACCAAAACTGTACACAGTACTCCAGGTGTGGTCTCACTAAAGCCCTGTACAATTGTAGCAAGACTTCCTTACTCTTGTACTCCAACCCCCTTGCAATAATGGCCAACATTCCATTTGCCTTCCTTATTGCTTGCTGTACCTGCATGCTAACTTTGTGTTTCCTGTACGAGGACACCTAAATCTCTCTGAACACCAACATTTAGTAGTTTCTCACCATTTAAAAAATATTCTGTTTTTCTATTTTTCCTATCAAAGTGAATAACCTCACATTTCCCCACATTATCTGCCACCTTATTGTCCACTAACTTAACCTGTCTATATCCCTTTGCAGGCACTTTGTGTCCTCCTCGCAGTTTACTTTCCCACCTAGCTTTGTGTCGTCACCTTGGATACATTAAACACGGTCCCTTCATCTACGCCATTAATATAAATTGTAAATAGCTGAGACCCAAGCCCTGATCCTTGCAGCACCCCACTAGTTACAGCCTGCCAACCTGAAAATGATCCATTTATCCCTACTTTCTGTTTTCTGTCTGTTAACTAATCCTCTATCCATGCTAATATATTACCCCCAATCCCCATGAGCCCTTATCTTGCATAACGACGTTTAATGTGGCACCTTATTGAATGCCTTTTGGAAATCTAAATATACTGCACTCCACTGGTTCCCCTTTATCTACCCTGCTAGTTACATTCTCAAAAATTCTAATAAATTTGTTAAGCATGATTTCCCTTTCATAAAACCATGTTGATTCTGCCTAATCATATTATGATTTTCTAAGTGCCCTGTTCTCACTTCCTTAATAATGGATTCCAGCATTTTCCCAACAGCTGATGTCGGGCTATCTGGCCTGTAGTTCCCTGTTTTCTCTCTCCCTCCTATCTTGAATAGCGGGGTTACATTTTCTACCTTCCAATCCACTGGGGCCATTCTAGAATCTAGGGAATTTTTAAAGGTCACAACCAATGCACCCACTATCTCTGCAGCCACCTCTTTTAGAACCCTAGGATTTAGGTCATCAGGTCCAGCGGATTTGTTGGCTTTTAATCCCATTAGTTTCTCAAGTACTTTTTCTCTACTGATATTAATTACTTTAAGTTCCTCACTCTCATTAGCCCCTTAGTTCCCCACTATTTTTGGTATGCTTTTTGTGTCTTCTACTGTGAAGACAGATACAAAATATTTGTTTAAAGGCTCTGCCATTTCCTTGTTTCCCCATTATAATTTCTCCTGTCTCAGCCTCTAAAAGGGACCAACGCTTCTTTTGCTACTCACTTCCTTTTTACTTGTAGAAGCTCTTACAGTCTGTTTTTATATTTCTTGCTAGCTTACTCTCATTCTATTTTTTCCCTTTTTATCAATTTTTGGTCATCCTTTGCTGGTTTCTAAAGCCCACCCAATCCTTAGGCTTACTACTATTCTCCACAACATTATAAGCCTCTTTTAACCTAATACTATCCTTAACTTCTTTAGTTGACACAGATGGAAAAAAAATTCCTGTTGAGTTTATATTTCTCCATGGAATGTATATTCGTTGAGAATTTTAGAATTTTTCTTTAAATGTTTGCCACTGCTTAACTACTGTCATACCTTTTAAATTTCCCAATCTACCTTGGCCAACTCACCCCTCATACCTATGTAATTAGTTTATTTAAGTTTAAGACTCTCGTTTCCGACTGAAATATTTCACTCACAAACCCAAAATGAAATTCTATCATATTATGATCACTCTTCCCCAGAGGATCCTTTACTATGAGATTACTAATTAACCCTGTCTCATTACACAATACAATATCTAAAATCGCCTGTTCCTTGGTTGGTTCCATCACATATTATTCTAGGAAACTGTCTCGAATGCATTCCATGAAGTCGTCCTCCAGACTACCTTTGCCAATTTGATTTACCCAGTCTATGTGAAGATTAAAGTCCCCCATGATTATTGCATTACCTTTGTTACAAGCTCCTATTATTTCTTGATTAATACTCTGTCCAATGATATAGCTACTGTTAGGGGGCCTATAAACTACTCCCACCAGTGTTTTCTGCCCCTTGTTATTTCTATTTCTTATCTCCACCCATACTGATTCTACTTCCTGACCTTCTGAGCCAAGGTCCTTTCTCACTACTGTCCTTGAGTCATCCATTATTATCAGGGCTACCCCCCTCCTTTCCATTCTGCTTGTCTTTTCAAAAAGTCAAGTACCCTGGAATATTTAGTTCCCAACCGTGGTCATCGTGCAATCATGTCTCTGTAATGGCTATTAAATCAAACCAATTTATCTCTATTTGTGCCAATAATTCATCTATATTGTTTGGAATGCTTTGTGCATTCAGATAATAGCCTTTAATTTTAACTTTTTACTATTAGTCCCTGATTTCCCCTTATTCGCTGATGCACTATTACTATGACATGCTAATAAGTCAGCAAATACAGAAAATTTGGAAATTAGTTGCTCCCTTGGAGCTTCTCAAAGACCCCAGTTTGAAAACCTGTGGTAAATGACTGAAAACCTCTTTGATCATTTTAATGACAACTCAAAATTGACATTGGCCCGTAATTTGCAATCAGTGGCGAAGCGATAGCGATTGTCGCTGACCTGGAAGAAAGCTGCCCACAGAGATCTCATGATCTCTGTGGCGAGAACTTTAGCTTCCTTGACGTGAAATTGATTGTAGCGCTGTCAAAAGGGGAACTCCAGTGAAGAGCAGCAGTGATGTCATCAAGCTGTCTAAGCAGCCAATCACATTGAAGAATTCTCACTGACAGCAAACCAGGAATTGAAAAATACTGATTATCTGCACTTTAAATTTTTTTTTTGCAGAGAACGAAATATAAATTGGGACATACACATGGGGTTAAGGTGGAAGCTGAAATATCATGAACAAACTTAAAAATAAACAGGAAACTTTTGTTTATCCGGCACCCAAATATCCGGAATTCTCGCTTAACCGGCAAAAATCATCCTCCGAAAACTCCTCTCAAATAACCGGCAATGTTGCCGAGTCGCAGTCGAGTCTCCGCGAACGCCGAGTACTCCGAAAACTCCTCTCAAATAACCGGCAATGTTGCCGATCCCGAGTCCAAGTCCGAGTCCGCGAACGCCGATTTAGTCAGTAGGGGTAGTTTTCAAAAGTGCCACTGCTCGGCCTCCTGGCGCTGTCGGAAGTATACTGCACATTTCTTGATTTATTTATTTTTCTTTGTTAAAAATAGCCTCGGTAGATATAACTCTCCGTTATCCGGTACTTTCGATAAACCGGCACCACGCCGGTCCCGTCGGTGCCGGTTAATAAAGAGTTTCCTGTATATATATTTATTTTTAAATTCTAGTAATTTTTATCATAATGGAGAAATTTGACATTCCACAAATATAAAATTAGTTTTTCAGGGCCAAAACAGTTGTTTAGCAGTCAATACACTGTTAAAACCCCAGTTACACCTGTTCGAACAAGGCTTAACATTTAATGGGGTGTTTAACAGTGATATTAGTGCGGAAAGCTTAAGTTTTCATCAGTTCCACTGATTTCACTGATTGCTAGCTATGGGGGTGGGGATAGGGGTCCACAGTGCAGCCTGTGGCGGCGCAGTGAATGATTTACTGCAACTTCAGGGTTTCTGCGTATAGCTGTGCATGCGCTAAATCCTGAAGTTACGGTCAGTTTCAGAGGGGTAATGACATCATCTGTTTGCTTTTGTAGTCTATAAAACTTACGGTCACAGACGTTTATTTTTAAACAACTTTGTTAACTTGCCATCCCATTTTGAAATGTGTGCATCCAGACCTCTATGTCTCTGCTCTTTTTCCATTTTTACCATTTAGTGTACATGTCCTTATTCTTCCAATCACAATGTATCATCTCACATTCCTCTATGATAAATTTCATTTGACATCTATCTGTCCAATCTACTAACCTGTCTGTATCTTCCTGAAACTGCTTACAGTTCTCTCCACAGTTAACCACGCTCAAAATATCTACATATTTTCATATGTTGCCCCCTGTACCAATCCAGATCTTGATGTTCCCAACACAGACCTCAGGAGGTTAGCATTGCTTATATTCCCCCAATCCAAAAAACATCCATGAACCATTGCTCTCTGTTTTGTGTCCTTCAGCCAGCTTCCTATCCATACTGTAACACTCCCTTTAAAGCAGTCTGCCTCCCGAAGCCTTTTGAAAATCTATATACGCAACATCCATGGCATTTCCTTTGTGAATACAGTCCGTTAGTTGCCTAAGAAACTCTATTAAATTTGTCAGACACGACTTGCCTTTTACATCATATGGCTGTACTCAATCCACGGCTTTTTAGGTGATTATTAATTTTATCTCTGGGTTGAAATTGGTGGGGGCAATAAGTACCAGATGGGAAGTGGGTTACAACAGTGCCATGGGGGAGAGATAACATGTAGTTTAAATGGATCGGAAAGGAATCATGTGCCGTTATGTAATGCCTTTAACATAGTAAAACATCCCAAGGCGCATCAGAGGCAAGGAAGCGGAACATATATTGAGTATTTGTGTGCGTGTTAGGAGAGTGGATCAAAAGCTTGGTTGAGGAGATGGTTTTTGAGAAGGCTTTTTAAGGCTTTGGGTCAGAGGGATTTCGGGGAGGGAGTCCCACACACTATAACTGAAATGGGTCTAAGCTCTGCCGCCACTACTAGAGTTAAGGGGGAAGGGGATGGACATGAATGAGGTCAGAGTGAAAAGATCAAAGGGCAAGGTGAGGAAGAAAAAATAACCGTCTATAAGCCAGATTTCTGTCAGCAGCAAAATGCTAATTCATTCATACACGATGAGGTTGTGGATGGTGGTGACCTTGCTCACAAAGGAATGAACATTTTGAAGGGCAATATGCAGCAAGTGGTCGTATATGACTCGCTAATGAGGTTGGGGAGGGAGAAGGTTGAAGAAGGATGGGATTGTTGCCAGGAGACAGAGATGCACCAGTTGGTGTTGCTACTCAGGAAGAGCTAGCATTGGTTGGTGTGCCAGGCAACACCAATGGTTGAGCAGAAGGAGGCTGAAGATCACCCAGAAGCGACTCGAGAAGTTGAACAGCAGCAGGGGAAGGGATTGATCTGCAAGAAGAATAAGGGTGGCTGGGAGCTGGATGGGAAATGTTGCTTGAAAAAAAGAAAAGGCATTAAAGGAAAAATGGAGAGCAAGAAATAGTGGAGCAGGACTAAGATGTGCAAAAGTATAGTGGAGGGGGCTTGGGTCCAGTACGGCAGCCAGTGTACAAACACAATTGGACACAAGGGCATAACTTAAATTACCTGGACAAGAGGCAGAGAGCTAGACTTGGTAATGAAGTCATTGCAGTAAGGGCATGATGAATGGGGGTAACCAGTGGTGGTTCTGGGATTGTTGAGAAAGATTGGAGGAGGTTGGATTCTGTATAGGGTTGGTGAAGTCCAGTATACATGAGGAAGGTCAGCGACAAGGATGTCACAGAAGGTTGTGGACAGCAGGAAGGTTAGTGAGGGCTGTGAGCAACAAGGAGATAGAAGTAGATTGTGATGTGCAAGGACGTTGGAGAAGCTGTGAACATCCAAGAGAGTCAGGGTGACAGATGCAGCATAGAAACCTAAGCAAGAAATGACAGGCAGTGGGACAGTAGCGGCAAAGATTGAGGCAGCAGTTGGCCAATTTAGAGCTGCAGTTTAGAGGAGGAAATTTAGGCACTTGAGATAACTGGGTCAGCTGCCTTGGAGCCTCAACAACGGTGGATTGTGTCTGAATTTGGTTGCAGAGGCAGGTGGTTGCTAAAATTATTGCCAGTCCAGCACTACTTATTTTTAAAGTTATGATAGCATATATTTGCATAATACCTCAGACTAGTTTGGAGCAGTGGTTTTTGAAATTTTCTGTGTGGGGGACTCCCTGCAAATATTGACACACTTCAGGGAACTCCCTTCCCATGCTTCTGACAGACAGTGTCAGCAAGCAAAGGAGTACACTACCATCATTGTAGAAAACATCTGAATTAAATGCAACAGAATTAATATGCTAATAAGTCAGCAAATACAGAAAATTTGGAAATTAGTGGCCCCCTTAGAACTTCTCAAAGACCCCAGTTTGAAAGCCTGTGGTTTAGAGAAAAACATTCTTCCAACACTATTGTTGTTGAAGATGGGCAGTGCAGTTCAAAGTTGTCTATCTGAAGGTTATAACTCTCGGACTACTGGCAGGCAATGTTCCCTGTAATTTTGTTTGGTGCCCTTCAGCCCCTGACCATTGCTGGCAGGTTTGGGGAAACTTATCTCCTGGTCCAACCATTTTTGTATGTTTTCAACTCCTCCACTGTGATGCTGATAAAATACAATAATAAATGTGCTCAAACTCATGAACAGCTTTATTACTGTAACATTGACCCTAAACTAAAATCACAATTTAAAATAAATGAAACAACCTATTTTCCTTCAGTTTTAGCTTTAATTTTCTTCTGCCTCCCTGCACCCACTAACTTGAAGATGGGAGCCACGGCAGAAAACGGTTTGAAACATTTGGCACCAATTGATAATAAATTGAGAAGCTCACTTAGGCCACAGGTTAGTTGGTGTGGGAAGTTTAAAAATGCCACATTGGTGCAGCTGGTGGTGCTCTTCTAAGATGCATTGTTAAAGCAGACAATCGGGGGCTTTAATCTTCATCTAACTATACTGTATTTGGCTCGGGCATGTTTTGATACTGTCACTGGTGCCTGAAATGGAAAGTGTTCTTCTCAGCAGCAATGACATCCTTCGCCTTGAACAGAAATAAAATACACTTTGATTGGCCAAAAATGATTAAGAACCTCTTTTTGACCATGTTAATGACCAAGATCTCAAAATTGACATTGTCCCGCAATTTGCAGTCAGCGGTGAAGCGACGGCGATCGTCGCTGACCTTGAAGAAAGCTGCCCACAGTGATCTCACGAGAACTTTAGCTTCATCAACGTGAAATTGATTGTAGTGCTGTCAAAACTCCAGCGAAGAACAGCAGTGATGTCATCAAGCTGTCTTAGCAGCCAAACACATTAAAGAATTCTCACAGACAGCAAACCAGGAAATAAAAAGCACTGATTATCTGCACTTTTTAAAAATGTTATAGAGAGCGAAATAAAGATTGGGGTATACACATGGGGTTAAGGTAGAAGCTGAAATATCATGAACAAACTTTTAAAAAAAAGTTTAAAAAAAAATTCTAGTAATTTTTATCATGGAGAAATTTGAAATTCCACAAATAAAATTTATTTTTCAGGGCCTGTACAGTTACTTAGCAGTCAATATTCTATTAAAACCCCAGTTACATGTATTCCAACAAGGCTGAACATTTAATGGGGTGTTTAACAGCGATATTAGTGCGGAAAAGCTTAAGTTTTCATCTGTTCCACTGATTGCTGACTAGGCGGGGGGGGGGGGTTCCACAGCGCAGTGAATGACTGACCGCAACTTTAGGATTTCCACGTTTAGCTGCGCATGTGCTAAATCCTGAAGTTAGAGTCCGTTTCAGAGGGGTAATGACGGCGAACTAGTGCAGTAGTGAGAGTGTGTATCATTTTTGCAGATGCTATTCTTTGAATGAGATGTTAAACCAAGTTTTGTCTAAATGTTAAAGATCCTATTGCACTAATTGAAGAAGAGTAGGGAGTTTTCCCGGTGTGCTGGACACCATTCTTTGCTTAACCAAAACCATCAAAAGCAAATTAACTAGTCATTCATTTAATTGCTGTTTGTAGGATTTTGCTGTATGCAAAATGGCTATCACATGCCTGCATAACAGTTATTGTACCTCAGAGTTATTTTATTGTACATTAGGCACAGTGAGACATTAGTAAAAGATATGATTTGTTACTGCATAAATGCAAGTTTTGTTTTTCTTCTGCTGTACTTCAGAATGGTCACTAGATGGTGCTATTGCTACTGTTCTTCTAAAAGTGAGGTTCTTTTTGAGGTGAAATTTTGCTAAGGCTGTAAAGAGAGTTCTTGTAGGCCTGTAGTACTTAGGAGTGTACTCATCAGACTGTACACAATGTAGCATATTAAAATGATATCATAAGAGGTACTTATCCAGTATTTCTTCTTTGTGTAGAACACACACTTGAAGCAGTCTCCAGATTAAATAATGAAAGTATTTCAACAGGCTGCAAGCGCTTCATTAAGTCATTTTGATATTCATTTCTTATCTGTGGTTTACATGTAACAATTGCTAGGTTATAATAATATGCAGGTGTACTGTAATCAGTAGAAGACCGTTTTGTTTCTTCAGTAAATGTCTTTTTCCCGGTCACGTGAGAAGGCCACACATTTTATTTCCAGTAAAACCCCCAGATCTAGTTATTTTAAAACAAATAAAACTATGTATAGAGAAGAGCGATTGGTTGTGGATATGATCAGGGGCATGATATTTTCTGGGTTTGGGTGGTTTTGAGTCTTTTTTTATACATAGGTTAACATTGAAGCTACAATATGCTGAGGCTATTGTAACATGCAGTCAAATGAAACCAGATATCATTGCAGTTTAAATCATGAAAGTTTGCCACTTTGCAATCCAGAGTGACATTCACAATATTCGCCCTTGAAATAAATTGCCAAAAAACAGAATAAAACTATCTCCACAAAGTCAACCTGTGCATATTGTATTGAATAAAGCAGTGTAGAGTTTGTTTCAAGAATGTATTACATCTTGGGGATTCATATAACATAACCCACTTGAGGTTTTTTTTTTTCCATCAACTGGATTTCTGATGTTCAAAAATCCCTCGCCAGGTTTGACCCTCCAGATCAAGCTACCTATAAGGTTTCTGTCTGCCCAACTGAGTGCATATTCCACTTGTCGGGGATACAACTCTTTTACCCAAGTTCAGAGAACTTAAAAGCAGGTTGGCAGAGGCAAGGCTTCGAGATCCCCATGTGTACACAGGGGAACTGCTGGAGTTTAACTAGCTAACACCATGCTTACTAGAACTGCATCATGCTGCTTGTCCAGCTAGGACTACCCTACCTGACTTGCAAGCCTATCTGGAGTCGAGTGGGAAGAATTATGGTCCCCAGTGATAGGTTTAATCCTCCAGGTGCCATTAGTGAGCCATTCTTGGGGTATTAGTGAGCTATTCTTGGGGTAGAGTCCATCACAGAGGGTTGACTTGATTCTGAGCTTCCATCGCTAGGCATGTCACTTTAGAGCTACCTTGACCTCCAGAGACCTTACCAACTTTCCCCCAGGAGCTTCGTAATTAGTTTGTCATCAGACAACTCCCCACAACAGGTTTGAGCCCTTGATGGGTGGACATGCTGGCAAAGCCAGCATTTATTGCTCCTCCCTAGTTTCCCTTGAGAAGGTGGTGGTGAGCCACCTTCTTGAACTGCTACAGTCAATAGCCATAAACCAGCTAGTCTCGTGCAAAGTAGTGGTGAACAATCCTGCACTCAAGATTTTGACGTCCAAATTTAATTGGATTGCGTTCTGCTTTGAAACTATTTTGCCAGCGCTCAGAGGGCGGGTTTGGAGACGGGTCAGGAGTGAAAATCAAAATGATTGACGGTGGATTGCGAAGCCGCCTCCATGCAACTTTACAGAGTGTCGGGTCTGCAAGTCCCGATGAGACCCGACACCAAGCGGCGGGAGAGGCACTTAAGGCAGTTAACAGCTTGTTAACTGCCTACATAATCCCATTATAACAGGCTCTTCCCATTTTACTACATTTTCAGCATGTTGCCGGGTTCAGCAACTCGCTGAATTCTTGACAGCTGCACCTGCAGCATAAAAGCGGACCTTTAACATGGCTGACTTTCAGATGCCAGAACTTTGTGTTTTGAGGTTTTGGAACACATTTTGCAGGTCTATTGAGCTTGTTTAAGCTGAGATCCATATGCAATGTGAGCTCCTTGGAAAACCCTCTCCCCACATTGACTGAGCGCTTATAACATCTATTCCTCAACTGAGATATATACCAGCGGAATGGGAACCATTTATACCCTCTTATCCTGGTCCTCAGAATCGGAGGAAGAGCAGCCGCGGCAGGAGCGCCAACCTTCTCACCCACCTGATGCGGCAGAGGGCGTCAGCGCAGGGCTGCACCGCGCCGCAGGAGATACCCCCAACACAGGGTTTACAGGCCGAGGATGAGCTTCCTCAACATGAGTGAGCAGCAGTGCCAAAGGAGGCTGAAACTTTCGCAAGAGGTAGTCACTGACATCTGCACAATGCTGCACCAACACCTGGAGCCCAGAGGAGCGGGTGGACACTCCTTACCAGTGGCTGTCAAAGTCACCACCGCACTCAACTTCTTTGCTTCAGGGTCCTTCCAGGGATCAGCAGCAGACATCAGCGGCATTTCCCAGTCGGCCGCACACACTTGCATCACACAGGTTACCGATGCCCTCTTTGCAAAGCCGCACAATTACATCCACTTCTCCACGGATGAAGCGAGTGTAACCGTGCATGCGGTTGGCTTTGCAAATATGGCAGGCTTCCCAAGGGTGCAGGGCGTCGTAGACTGCACACATGTGGCCATTAGGGCACCCCATCATAACCCGGCTGTATTTGTCAACCGCAAGGGCTTCCACTCCCTTAACGTCCAGCTGGTGTAACACCACAGGAAGAACATTATGCATGTTTGCGCCAAATTCCCTGGCAGTTGCCATGACCTGTTCATCCTGCGGCAGTCTACTGTGCCTCAGCTGTTCAATCTGCCAACCCAACTTTCCAGATGGCTACCTGGAGACAAGAGCTATCCCGTGAAGACGTGGCTAATGACACCGATGAGGAGGCCATCAAATGAAGCCGAGGAGCGGTACAAATGTGAGCCACATTTCCACCAGAAGCAAAATGCGATTCAGATGCCTCGACTGATCTGGTGGAGCCCTGCAGTATGCACTAGCCAGGGTCTCCAGAATCATCATGGTCTGCTGTGCACTGCACAACATCGCACAGCAGCGTGGCTTACCGCTGCCTGAGGAACAAGTGGCTCAGCGCACAGCCTCCTCCTCCTCGGAGGAGGAAGACCTTGCGGAGGCGGATGTGCCAGTTCCACCAGCACGCGAGCACATTGCTGGCCGTGAGGCAAGGGATGCACTAATCCATGCCAGATTCGCGTAAGTTTACGCAGCAAACACATGTGGCTGGCACATGGAAATAAGTGTCTGGCCGACCTTCTTAATACACCATACAGCATCTGTACAATAAACTGTGGGTTCCTATCACTCTCACCACCATCATTACAGAGGAATGGCGCCCTGACCCTTCACTGTGACACTTCCATTTCTGAGCACACATAGGCCAACTCTTTGAATCTTTGCCATCGCATTTCTTTATTACAATTGAAATAATGATGAGTATCTTCACTCTGTATTAGATCAAAACACCAAGTGACTACCCTTGTGACTATTTGTGTGTTAGCTTTCTCTTGCGCGTGCTTCTACGTGGTGCTTCCCCTGTGGCTTCAGCAGATGTTGAGGCACCTTGCTCACTTCCATGCTGCACCTGCTTCGACGTCTTTGGCGGGCGTCCTCTGGGTTTGAGAGCCTGAGAGGGCTCGGCAACAGTCTGTTCCTCCTGCGGCTGTGCAGGGGCTGAGATGGCCATCTCAGTTGGGTGAGGAGTCTGGGACTGTGACCGAGGGCTCCACAGTGGCATGGGAGTGTGAGCACTTGGAGAGGAGCCCACACTTCCTTGTTGTCGACCACCAACATCTCTCTCATGGGTCACCCGCACTTCACTGCTAGCAAGTAGCTGGAGAGCACCTTGCTGCACATCAGTGGGGCCATGAGGATCCGTCTCTGTACTGACAGTCCTCATAACGGGGACGTCCATGTACCTCTGGTTCCTCTCCTCAATAGATGCCCATCTATCCTCCATAGCAGGCCATCTATTTAGAAGAGTCACCATGTTCATTTGCGTCTGGCGATTTATGTCCTCCATGGAGGTTGCCATCCTTTCAATGGCGGCACCTACATTTGCCATTGAGTGCACCACGGCATTGCTCATGTTTGAGATGGACTCCTCCATTCTGTGCACTCTCGCAGTTACAGTGGTTGCAAACCCTGTCAGAGACTCCTGCACTTGTTCCTGAAGTTCCAGCACCGCTCTCTTTCTGGATGGCCCCAGAGGCACAGCGTCCACATGCAGCTGAGCAGAGCTAGGAGCGTCCCGCGCCCTCCGACGAGGACTCTCGACTGCTGTCCTTGTCTCCACCATCTGCTGATGCTTACTTGTGAGCTGTGATACACCAGGTGACAACACTAATCTATCTCGCGAATGACCCACCGAGGTGTGCGTCTCTGCACTGGTGCTGGGTGTGCTCAATTCTGCTGACACTGCACCCTCAGGTTGCAGCTTCCTCTGAGGAGTCTTCTGGCTCTTCCTCCTGAACAATGGGGAGGGGGGCTCTCGATGGTCCTGTGGGGGAGTAAAGGCATGAGTTAGACGTGATATTAACGTAGCAGACACATCCAATTGCGCAGATGATCAGAACTCAATCTGTATGAACATCAGATGCCATATCAGTCACTCATGCAATCTAAATGAGAGGGTTGCAAATCTATTCTGTCACCAGCTTGCTCTACTGTGCCCGTCTCTCCGTCCCCCACTTCCAGCTCCTCAGCACCTCCGACGATGTCGATAGCAGCCTCCTCAGTGGTGGTCAAGTGCGCCATGGAAGGTGGCCCTCCTCCTGTCCTCCTCTTATTGTGGGCTCTCTCTTCATGCAATGAGGGACGCAAGTGGAGTTTGAGCGAGAATGTTGGAGTGAGTGTAGAGAATCCATAGCATAGATCCTTAGAGGAAGACAAAGATGGAGTGAGGTGCCAATACCAAGGGCCCTCCCTGTGCGTTGTTAGTTGTTGCCATTGCATAACAGTGATAGCGAGTGTGAGGGGTGCATAGTAGAATGGTGGAGTGATTCTATACATAGAGAGGGATGGTTAAGGGTGCAAGGGATGTAAGGGTAAGTTGGGATGTGCAGGAGTAGGTTGACAATGCAGAGTGCTGGTGATGAGAGGAGATGGGGAGCAGATTGAAGGTAAGTGTGATGTTATACTCACTTTTGCTGAGAGTAGCAGATCATTGAACCTTTTGCGGCACTGAACCCAGGTGCGTGAGCACAAAGATGGTAAAATTGCGGCTGAACACCTTTCGAACTTTGCTAAAGCATGATACTAAATGTGCTTTAAATTGGTTGAAAAAAATCTATTATCAAGTGGAAAAAATCTATTATCAAGTGATCTGCCTTTATAAGTGCTCGGATTTTCAGAAATTGATTGTGAATATCGTTTGTGAAATACTATGCCAACATTTGAATTAAAAATGAAATTTGTTGGCAATTTTGCCCCCTTAGTGAAAATGAAAAGTTGATGTTTGTCTGGGTAAGATTATTTTGTATGAACTGATGTACTGTATGGGGTGCTGAGGATTAAGTCTTATGGGCATCACTGTTGTATCCTGGTAAAATCACCATAATCCATATATAGAAAGATTCAAGACCAAGAGGGCTGATGATTAAATCAAAAGGTCTGAAGGTACTTGTAGGTTGTTGCTGGGCGACAGAGTGTTCAAATAGAAGTTTAGAAAATAAATGTAACAATAATGGCCTGTGATAAAGAGATGTGGTAGCTATATTTAGCAGTGTGGATTTAAAAGCAGTTTGTTTTCACATACAGACCTTGAGCTTGTGCTCTTCGATTAAAAATGTGGGATTGTAGTTATTTTTCAAGTGTGTGATGTGCTACTCTAAAATAAATGCCATTTTATTTAGAGCCTTTAATAGGATGCAAACATGGAACAATAGCATTAAAGGCATTAATTCTTTCAGGGTCCTGGTCGATATTCAGTGAGTAGACAAATATGTTCTTGAATAATTGATAGGGTGGTGCAACACAGAAGGAGGCCATTCGGCCCCTCGTGCCTGTGCAGGCTCTTTGAAAGAGCTATTCATTTGTCATTTTCCCTGCCCTTTCTCCATAGCCTTGCACATTTTTTTTTAATCGAATTCCCTTTCGAAAGTTATTATTGAATTCGCTTCCACCACCCTTTCAGGCAGTGCATTCCAGATTATAACAACTTGCTGCGTTAAAAAACATTTCTCCTTATCTCGCCTTTTTGTTCTTTTGCCAACTAAATTAACTCTGTGTCGTTTGGTTACCGACCTTCCTGCCATTGGAAACAGTTTCTCCTTATTTACTCTATCAAAACACTTCATGAGTTTGAACACCTCTATTAAATCTCTCCTTAACCTTCTCTGCTCTAATGAGATTAACCCCAGCTTCTCTAGTCTCTCCATGTAACTGAAGTTCCGAATCGCTCCACGTAGCATTCTAGTAAATCTCCTCTGCACCCTCTAGGGCCTTGACACCCTTCCTAAAGTGTGGAGGCCAGAATTGGACACAATACTCCTCCTGGGGCCTAACCAATGAGTTATAAAGTTTTAGCATGTCTTCTTTGCTTTTGTACTCTCTGCCACTTTTTATAAAGCCAAGGACCCCGTATGCTTTTTTAACAGCCTTCTCAACTTGTGTCACTTTCAAAGATTTGTGTACATACACACCCAGGTCTCTCTTTTCTTGCACCCCCTTTAAAATTGTACCATTTAGTTTATATTGGCCTGGAAGTTGCAGTCAGTAGCGAAGTGACGGCGATTGCTGCTGACCTCGAAGAAAGCTGCCCATAAACATCTCGCGATCTCTGTGGCAAAATCTTTAAAACAATGTTAATTTCATTGTAGCGCTGTCTAAAGAGAATCTCCAGCATGCAGCAGCAGTGATGTCATCAAGCTGGCTAAGTAGCCAATCACATTGAAGAATTCTCACAGATAGCAAACCAGGAAATAAAAAGCAGCTTTTATCAGTCACTTTTTAATTTTACAGAGAGCAAAATAAAGGTTGGGACATACACATGGGGTTAAAGTAGAAGTTGAAATATCATAAACTTTAAAGAAAAATAATAATAAATACTTTTTATTAAAAATCTAGTAACTTTTATCGTAATGGAGAAATTTGACATTCCACAAATATTAAATTAGTTTTTCAGGGCCAGAACGGTTGTTCAGCAGTAGTTATTACTCATAACACCGTTAAAAACCCAGTTACACCTCATTGAACAAGGCTTAACTTTTTATGGGATTTTTAAACAGCAATATTAGAGCGGAAAAGGGGAAGTTTTCGTCAGTTCAAGTGATTTCAGTGATTGCTGGCTATGGGGTGTTCCACAGCACAGCCTGTGGTGGAGCAGGGAATGACTGACTACAACTTCAGGAATTCCACGTTTATCTGCACAGGCACTAAATCCTGAAGTTGCGGTCAGTTTCAGAGGGGCACTGACGACGAATGCTGACAGTTTCACCGTCATTACTACTGCAAAATCCGGGTAATTGCCTCTCCTCATTCTTCCTACCAAAATGGATCACTTCATACTTTTCTGCGTTAACTTGCATCTGCCATGTGTCTGCCCATTTCACCAGTCTGTCTATATCCTCCTCAAGTCTGTTACTATCCTCCTCACTGTTTATTGCATTTCTGAGTTTAGTGTCATCTGTAAACTTTGAAATTGTGCCCTGCATACCCAAGTTCAGGTCATTAATATATATATCAAAAAGAGCAGTGGTCCTAATACTGGCCCCTGGGGGACACCACTGTATACTTCCGTCCAGTCTGAAAAACAACCATTCACCACTACTCTCTGCTTTCAGTCTCTTAGCCAATTTTGTATCCATGCTGCCACTGCCTCTTTAAACCCATGGGCTTCAATTTTGCTAACAAGTCTATTATGTGGTACTTTATCACATATTGTGATTGGGGAGAATATTTTTGTTGAAATCCTAAAATTATCTTTTATGTAATGTAATTGGGAGAATATTTTTGTGGGGAGATAATTAAAAGGTGTGGGGAGAATGGCTTTCTACTGTATTATTAATCAGATAGTGAAAGAAAATTACCAATTCAAACAGAAAAACAGAACCAAACAGTTTACGAATGAAGACAACAACTGGCAAATGTTCCTAAAGACAATTGGCACATGTTCACTGCAGTCACAACATTCACTATAGACAGAGCTTTTTACTTGATAGATAGATATATATATCCTTGCCCTATTTTCTAGTTTTATACCTACGTCACAGCTAATGAAAACCTGTTGTTAGAAGTAGGCTAACAGTATTAGATTTTGGGCACTTTAGGGCACATCGCAATCACATTAGTATGCATACTTTTAACCATGCTTGCTCAATAATTAAAAGTAGATAAAAGGAACGTGTAATTCTTCAATTGTTATATACTGAGATTTATAGAAAACAAGATGATCTCCTGTGGCATTGCTCACTGAGCTGGAAGATGTGCTATTTTACAACAGGATTATTATATTATGTAACCCAGTATTTATTATTAAATAACATATAATTAATATCTCGTGACATTGTTCATGGGCAAAAAGAAATCCCCCTCTTCCTGTAGTGCATAATCTAGGCTCACAATCCAGTGTAGAACTGAGGGAATTCTGCACTGTCAGTGTTGTCATTTGCAGGAGACATTAAACTGAGGCGCTGTCTCTCCATTCCAGTGGTTCAGGTGGATGATAAAAATCCTATGATGCTACTTGAAGAGCAAGGAATTTTCCCAGTGTCCTGGTCAGCAATCCTCTCTAAACCAGTACTACCAAAAAAAACCTCAAATTAACTGCTCATTTCTGTGCTGACTAATCAGGAGAACTGCTGAGTTAAAGTCCAGCCCATTTTTTTAAATTTGTCTTAGCAGTACAGATTTCAGTAATAGATAAATTTAGGTTGTATGAACTTATGGCTTTAATTTTTTTCAGCAGTAGAGAGTGAGGTTTTGTCAGGCACCAAATGGACACAGTCTGCAAACTGAGATCTAGCATCCTTTGAATTGAGGTAGTATTGGTAGACAAGCTCAGTTAAACACTGCAAGCTCTTAGAGCCAAATAGTCCTGTTCCAGGGAAAAGGAAAGACCTCTGCAGAGGAAAGTTATTGTAGAAATATCTTGGGTAAAATAGGTCGGGTTATGGCTAAGTTTAGTCATTTCTTTTGAGAATTATTTAATTTTACTATGTTAGGACTACGTTCTTCAGTTACTGAGAAGATGGATACTGACTGCACCTCAAAAAAGTGTTTTCAGTGTTGCTTGCTGGTTGTTCATTAGTGTTTGTTTGGCTTGTGGTGTGGTTGTTCATTGCTGTTCTTTGCTGCTTACTGGTTGTTCATTAGTAGTTTTCCGACCAGGATTTCAAATGTGACTGATATTTACCCCTATTGTGTGACTGTAAGGCATGGGAAAGACTTTTGGTTACATAGATGTGTGTAATTCAAGGCTGTAGAAATCTGAGTGCAAAATTAAGCAACAATTGTGGAATATATGTTTATTGTGAATCTTATTCATGGATCAGCACAAGCTACTGTTAAATATTACGTTGATACAGAAAAGTGAAATTCATTACTGATCTGTAAATAACTAATTATAATCAGTGTATATTTTTCGAGAAATTTTTTTCTGTATTCTTGTGTAGCTTTGTATACTGATGTTTGATTAACAGGGTCTTGCTTAGAACCTTCGAGAGGATGCGGAGGAGATTTACTTGAATGGTACTAGGGATGAGGGACTTCAGTTATGTGGAGATACTAGAGAAACTGGGATTAACAAAAGCAAAATACTGCAGATGCTGGAAATCGGCAATAAAAACAGAAAATGCTGGAAACACTCAGCAGGTCAGGCAGAATCTGCGGAGAGAGAAACAAAGTTAACGTTTCAGGTCAATGACTTCATCAGAGCTGGAAGATGTTGGAATTGTTCTCTGAGCAGCAAAGGTTAAGGGGAGATTTAATAGAGGTGTTCAAAATCATGAAAGGTTTTGATGGAGTAAATAAGGAGAAACTGTTTCCAGTGGCAGAAGGGTTGGTAACCAGAGGACACAGATTTAAGGTAATTGGCAAAAGAACCAGAGGGGACACGAGGAAAAAAAAAATTTACGCAGCGAGTTATTGTGCACTGCCTGAAAGGGTGGTGGAAGTAGATTCAATAGTAACTTTCAAAAGGGAACTGGATATATACTTGAAAAGGAAAAATTTGCAGGACTATGGGGAATCTCATGGATTGAGAATTGGTTAACAGACAGAAAACAAAGAGTAGGGATAATCGGGTCTTTTTCAGGATGGCAGGCTGTGACTAGTGGGGTACCGCAAGGATCGGTGCTTGGGCCCCAGCTATTCACAATCTATATCAATGATTTGGATGAAGGGACTAAATGTAACATTTCCAAATTTGCTGATGATACAAAGCTAGGTGGCAGTGTCAGTTGCGAAGAGGATGTGAAGAGGCTTCAAGGGGATCTCGACAGGCTCAGTGAGTGGGCGAGAACATGGCAGATGGAATATAATGTGGATAAGTGTGAAGTTATCCACTTTGGTAGAAAAAGCAGAAAGGCAGAGTATTTCTTAAATGGTGAAAGATTGGGGAATGCAGATGCTCAAAGGGACCTGGGTGTCCTTGTACATGAGTCACTGAAAGTGAATGTGCAGGTGCAGCAAGCCATTAGGAAGGCAAATGGTATGCTGGCCTTCATTACAAGAGGATTTGAGTACAGGAGTAAAGAAGTCTTACTCCAATTATATAGGGCCTTGGTGAGACCACACCTGGAGAACAGTGTACAATTTTGGTATCCTTACCTAAGGAAGGATATACTTGCCATAGAGGGAGTGCAACAAAGGTTCACGAGATTGATTCCTGGGATGGTGGGACTGTCGTATGAGAAGAGATTGAGTAAACTAGGCCTGTGTTCTCTTGAATTCAGAAGAATGAGAGGGGATCTCATTGAAGCACACACAATTCTTACAGGGCTTGATAGGATGGATGCTGGGAGAATGTTTCCCTTAGCTGGGGAGTCTAGAACCAGGGGCCACAGCCTCAGGATAAAGGGTAGGCCATTCAGGACTGAGATGAGAAGAAATTTCTTCACACAGAGGGTGGTGAATCTTTGGAATTCTCTACCCCAGAGGGCTGTGGAGGTTCAGTCATTGGGTATATTCAAACCAGAAGTCGATAGATTTCTGACTAGTAAGGGCATCAAGGGATATGGCGATAGGGCCGGTGAATGGAGTTGAGGCAGAAGATCAGCCATGATCTCATTGAATGGTGGAGCAGGCTCGAAGGGCCGAATGGCCTACTCCTGCTCCTATTTCTTATGTTCTTATGAAACAGCAAGGGAGTGGGATAGTAGCTCTTTCAAAGTGCTGTCACAGGCACAATGGGCAAAATAGCCTCCTTGTGTACTGTATGATTCTATAACGAACATCAGAAAGTACAGGAGTGGAAAAGACTGTATCTAGACAGTCCCAAAAACTAATGCACTTCAATTGCCCAATCCAATTCTCTATTTACATTTTTCCACATTGTCTCCTTCTCTGAGCAGTCCATTCTACACTGTGTAAACTGTCTAGACGCCTTCCCTCGTCTAAGCTTGAGCCTATGTTTGTTAATTCTAGAGTTTGTCGCAATCTCCAATATATTAGTGAATTTCAATTTATCTATTCCTTTAAGAAACTTGAATAATTAAATAATATTTCCCCGAGCATTCCCTTTTTCAGAATAAACAATTCCAGGCTCTTCAACTTCTTGTAGCTCAATGTCTTGAGCTAATTATCAGTTTGGTTGCCCTATTCTGCACTGAATCCAAAGCCTGGATATCTTTGCTGCAGTACGGTGACCAGAGTTGTGCACATTGCTCCAGGTGTGGCTGAGCTGTAAAAACTCACTATGGGAATTGTTCTTGATGTTACACATGCCAAAATCTGGTTAGCTTTTCTTACTACTGCTGCACACACTATGCTGTTGGTTCTGTTGAGGTAACTACTAATACTGCTATATCCCTCTGGAGCCCTTGAGTTTATATTCTCATTGTTCATGCTTCCCTAGTCTCATTACCTTGTATTTGTTCGCATTAAATGCCATTTGCCACTCATCAGCACAGCTCCCAACCTATCCAAATCCCTTTCGTATTTAGTTTGTGTGTTACCAATTTGTTGTCATCTGCACATTTACACAGATCTGTTTCTGTGCCTAGCTCCGAATCATTTATATATGCAATGGCCCCAACACTGATCCTTGGTGCGCCCTGCTAGTGATTCCTTGCCACGCCGATGTAGCTCCATTCACATCCACCCTTTGCTTTCTCTGATTTAGCTAATCTTTAATCCGCCTCAGAAGTTTACCTCCTATACCATGACTTCCTGCCTTATGGGCTAACTGCTGAAATCTAAATACATAACATACACAGATTTCTGTTGTTAACAAACCAGTTATTTTCATGAAGATCTCCAGTAAATTTATCAGGCAAGACTCTCATCCATGCTGACTCCCTTTTACCAAACTGTACCTGTCTCGGTGTTTCATTATCCCTTCTTTTGGATGTCTTCTAATACTGAACCCACAAGAGATGTTAGCCTTACTGTTCTGTAGTTTCCCCGTATCATCCCTATATTCCTTCTTAAAAACTGCTGTTTTTCAATCCTTGGGCACTACTTCCCATTTCTAATGATTCCTTGAAGAGGTGACCGATTTTGCTGGCCACTTCTGTAAGTATTCTTGCATGAAGCCTATCCAGGCCTGGTGTTTTGTCTTTTTTCACTTTTTAAGCCTGTCAGTAGCTACTTTATTGGATTTCTAGTTACTTTAGAAAATAATTTGGAACTTTGGATTTTATTTGGAAAATTTTGTAGGTGTGGGGAAGTGGAGCTTTCCCCCCCCCCCCCCCCCAAAAAAAAAACTGTTCAGTTTGGGGATGAAATGGGAGGGCAGGGAAAAGACTGGTCCAGATGTGGGAAACAATACTCAGTGGGGTGAGGGCATCTACAAATAGCTGCTCAGTTGAAGAGGACTTCAAATGACCAAAATGATGCAAAATAGTGGGGGGTGAGGTTCCTAAAATGTTATGCACAATGGCCCAAAAATTCGTGAGGAAGCCTTCGTGCGAGGGTAAGGCTTCCCCGCGATCTCTCACTGCGCGTTGGCTTTTTCAGTTCCAGCTCGCACGAACTTGATGTTCCAGACATCAGCTGTGCTGGGCTTGCGTATCCCAGCGGCGTAGTGAATTCGTGCGAGCTGTGGGATCACGTGACTCAGTTAGAGCCAATGGCAGCACACCATCTTCCATTCATAAGTCTCACAGCATGGCTGTGAAATCTATGAATCTTACACCCCCCCAAAATAACAGCTAAACCTCAATTAAATTTTAAAAAAAAACCATCACATTAATAAAATAAGTATAGTTAATTAAATTAACCATTTTAAATAAAAAATTAAATTTTTGAAAAATTTTAAAATCTTTTAAAAAGTTATAAAAATAAACTTACCTGTCTTTAAAGTCTCTAAAAAAGATATACCTGTTAAAAAAAATTCAAAAAAATACTTAATTCACTACTTACCTTCTTAAAAGCGGGTCTTACTCCTCCTTTTTACATTTCCAAAATCTTCCCTACTTACCTGTGCGTCCAAAGCATGAAGTGCACAGCGTGCGCGCAGCCTGTAGCGTGCACGCGGTTCACCTAGGAACCGCCCCCTTTTCCATTCACCAAGTGCCGGTTTTCAGCGCATGCGCAGTGCATGCAGAAAACCGGCAATTGGAGACAGAATACGCGAGAGTACACAGTGCGTACTCTCGCGTAGCGGCACTAATTTTTGGGCCATTATCATTCTACAGAGTGACTGCTGCCAACGAACTGGAAGCTGTGCCGAAGCGTTCTGCACATAAATCTGTGGTGGTTTAAGTATTAATGTATAATAATATCGTCGTATCGCATAAATCTGTGGAGCTCTAGGTTGGTTTAATAATAATGCATAATAATATCGCGCGGGTTGGTTTAAGTATTAATGTATAGTAATATCGTGGGGGAGGGTTGCAGAGATATATTTGTTTGAAGCGCGAGCTCTGTGTGAAGGGAAAGGAGAAGAAAATTAATAAAAATCGACGTTTGCTGAGTTTTGCTGGCCCAGGTTTTCTTTTCCTGTTGCGGCTCTGTTTCGGCAGAAATGCATTAAACTCATCATTAATCTTCATATTTACCAGCAAACATTCACTGTTCACTTTGTACTTGGGATCCTTTAACATGGATTCAATTTTTTTCAAACCGAGCCTCCACACTTTCTCCAGACTTTATTTTATAAAGTTTCATCCCAATTAAAAAGTACACAAAACCTATATAAAATAAGCACTTCCGATATGACTGTGACAGCCTCTTCACGGAGCAACCAACAGATGTTTTTAACAGTCGCTGCAAACGGCTTCACAGCATAGTTGCACCCAACAGTTTTTTTTCCACTCAGAACCACCAAATAAACATTGAAACTGCACATGCGCAGTCGTGTCCATTATTTTATTACTAAGAATTATGATGCAATAGGGGGATTTTCCATGTCTGAAAATTGCACCTCCCCCCCCCCCCCCTTCAGCTGTGATTTTCCACTATTGCTATTAATGGGTAAAAAATAATGGGCTGGAGTTGCACAATTTCCTGATATAGAAGAAAGAACTTGCATTTACATATGCCATTTATGGACCTCAGGATATTCAGAAGCGCTACACAACCAATTAATTACTTTTGACGTCTAGTCACTGTTGTAATGTAGGGAAATGGTGGCAAGGTCCCACAAACAACGGTGAGATAAATGGCCAGATAAACTGTTTGTCTTTCTCTAGCCCTGAAGAACTTCCAGGGCTGGATTTTACCAGCTGAGACGAGTTTGGGGCGGGACTGCTGCCTTCCGGGTTCTAGTCCCGCCCCCAGCGACGTCGGACGGGCTTAACCGGCCAATTAAGGGAAAGCTGGTGACAGATGACGTCAGCGTATGACACTTCATCTGTCAAATTTTTTGACAGATGAATTGTCAGCGTTTGACAGCTTTGAGAAGCTGTCAAACACTGACAATCTCTGTTCTAAGGTGAGCCCTTGCACAAAGGCTCAGCATGACCTCTCTCCTCAGCAGAAAGCAGATGGCTGCAGCATCTGAGAATGCAGCAGCCATTCTGTCATCTCTGCCGTTGAGATGAGGCACCTCCGGATGCTCAATGGTTGAAAGCCTGCAGAAAGAAGCAAAGGTAAGGAAACTTTACACTCCCCTTTCATACTTACCTGTCCACACTTGCACCCATCACTCGCCTTTACATCTGTCATTTCGACCCCTCTCACCCCCGCAGACCCACTGCTCGCCTCGCTGACCCTGGCGAGGTTCGCAGCCATCGGGAAGCCCGTAATTGCAGGCGTAAAATGGGGAAAAACCTCAAAACTGCCTGTTGTTGCAGGCGTAAAATGGGGAGAAACCTCAAAACTGCCTGTTAACTACCTATTAACAGGCAGTTAATTGGCTCTAATCCCCTTCCCTCCTCGAGACGGGTCCCTGCGCGACTCGGGGACCCGCCTCCCGGGAAGATGGCATGGAGGCGGGTTGGGAGCGGGTTCGGTACCTGCTCCCAGTTTCTGCCATTTTCTGGACAGTCCCGCCTCCAAACCCGCCTCCTCAGGGCTGGCAAAATTCCCCCCCCCTAGAGTCCACTCCCCAGACTCTTTCCCCCTTGACCCAAAACTCCTATTCCGTGTTCACAAACTCCGAGACCATGTTCCCAGTTATTCCTGATCCCAGAACCTCCTGCAATGCTCCCACAATCTGAGACTACCCTCGCCAATTCTCACAGATCACAGGACCTACCTGACCCCCCTCCTCCAGTGTTCTGGAAACCCTGGGCGTTCCTGCCAGTGCTCTTAGGCCCTGAGGCTGACTCCAGCACTGTCAATTTCTAGGCCCCCTTCCAAGTGTTCCCAGATCCCAAGGCTAACCCTAATGTTAATAAGTTAGTTTCCTTAGTAGAACTACTTGACATAAAATCCCTGTTCTTATAAAATCTCCAACTCACCATGAACAATGCCACTAGAGATCTGCTAGAGTAATTAGTGCCCTTTAGTTAGAGTATAAATAATAGTATTTGGTAAATGACAAGTATCTGTTTAATGTTGTATATACAGCGCAGCCTCAATTATATGTGTACTTGAATATCTATGATAATTTTCAGAGATAATGGAAGACCTGTGGGAGTTGGGGATGCCTGAATTTTCCTTGCTTTTACTTACCTTTCATCTGCTTCTGCTGGCAAAATCAGCTGGGGCTGAAAGGACTATTTTTATCAAATTGATTGAACCATTTTTGAGCTGACCAGAAATTTGAAAATAACAGAGTGTAAGTAGAGCCAAATAGAAGAACTTGCTTTGCTCCCCATAGCACCTGATCAGTGCACTCCTCTCGTTAATCCCCAGGAATCTGACCCAGCTGCTACCACTGCCATCTGATCCCAAATATAAATTGTTCTTCTTGCCTTCCGTCTCTTTTCAAATCTGTTAGGCACTTGAAAATAACTTGGTGAAAGATTTGAAAAGAAACCATATGCAAGAGGCTCCTCAGTTACCCGGACCAGTGTACTTCTCACTCTCAGTGCCCTATGCAGCAGTCCGCCAGGTCATCCGACTCTTGTGAAAATTGTCCTGGGTAATAGGATGATTAAGATTCCTTCTATACCCATGTTTAAAACCATCTGAGCAATGAAAGGAAATTCACTGCAAAAATACAGATGGTTGAGGTGGAATAAAACAAACACGATCACAGTATGCCTATCTTCATGCCACTCCATCAGTAGCCACACTATCGATAGTATTACCTGTCTGAGTTGCGGTCTGCACAGAGCGGGATTAAACGGAGCGGACTTGAACAGAGTGTTTTAGTTGGGAATTTGGAAAGAGTGGGAATTGGAGAGGGAGAAGGAGTTGTTGCTTTTTGCCTACACTACTTGTAGTGCTTTGTGTTGCAGGTAGATAATTAATTTCAGTACCCTTAACGTAATCTAGATCAAGTAATTAGTCAAGAAACTACACTGTAAACTAAATTACCTAATTACAAATTTTATTAAATTTAATTTAAATAAAACAAGGTCATATAGGGATGGCAGTGCAGGTGGTGTGCCGCAACTGCAGCATGTGGGAGGTTTTTTTTATTCGTTTATGGGATGTGGGAGTCGCTGGCGAGGCCAGCATTTATTGTCCATCCCTAATTGCCCTTGAGAAGGTGGTGGTGAGCCGCCTTCTTGAACTGCTGCAGTCCATGTGGTGAAGGTACTTCCACAGTGCTCTTAGGTAGGGAGTTCCAGGATTTTGACCCAGCGACGATGAAGGATCGGCGATATACTTCTAAGTCAGGATGATGTGTGACTTGGAGGGGAACTTAGAGGTGGTGGTGTTCCCAAGCGTCTGCTGCCCTTGTCCTTCTAGGTGAAAGAGGTCGCGGGTTTGGGAGGTGCTGCCGAAGAAGCCTTGGCGAGTTGCTGCAGTGCATCTTGTAGATGGTACACACTGCAGCCACGGTACGCCGGTGGTGGAGGGAGTGAATGTTTAAGGTGGTGGATGGATAGCCAATCAAGCGGGCTGCTTTGTCCTGGATGGTGTCGAGCTTCTTGAGTATTGTTGGAGCTGCACTCATCCAGGCAAGTGGAGAGTATTCCATCACACTCCTTGTGCGTTGTAGATGGTGGAAAGGCTTTGGAGAGTCAGGAGGTGAGACACTCACCGCAGAATACCTAGCCTCTGACCTACTCTTGTTGCCACAGTATTTATGTGGCTGGTCCAGTTAAGTTTCTGGTCAATGGTGAGCCCCCAGGATGTTGATGGGGGATTCGGCGATGGTAATGCTGTTGAATGTGGTTAGACTCTCGCTTGTTGGAGATAGTCATTGCCTGGCGCGAATGATACCTGCCACTTATCAGTCCAAGCCTGAACGTCGTCCAGGTCTTGTTGCATGCGGGCATGGACTGCTTCATTATCTGAGGAGTTGTGAATGGCACTGAATACTGTGCAGTCATCAGCGAACATCCCCATTTCTGACCTTATGTTGGAGGGAAGGTCATTGATGAAGCAGCTGAAGATGGTTGGGCCTAGGACACTGCCCTGAGGAACTCCTGCAACGATGTCCTGGGGCTGTGATGATTGACCTCCAACCACCACAACCATCTTCCTTTGTGCTAGGTATGACACCAGCCAGTGGAGAGTTCTCCCCCCGATTCCCATTGACTTCAGTTTTACTAGAGCTCCGTGATGCCACACTCGGTCAAATGCTGCCTTGAAGTCAAGGGCAGTCACTCTCACCTCACCTCTGGAATTCAGCTCCTTTGTCCATGTTTGGACCAAGGCTGTAATGAGGTCGGGAGCCGAGTGGTCTTGGCGGAACCCAAACTGGGCATCAGTGAGCAGGTTATTGTTGAGTAAGTGCCGCTTGATAGCTTTGTGGAGAGCACTGTGATCCCGGACAACCACGTTTACAGTAAGTGCCTGCAACTTGAAGAACTTCAGCTCAGAGTTTTTGAGCTGGAGTCTGAGGTGCAGACATTGCGGGGCATCAGGGATGGGGAGAGTTACCTGGACACTTTAATCCAGGAGGCAGTCACACCCCTTAGGTTAGGTAGTGGTACAGGTCTGGTTAGTGGTCAGGGACAGGCGGGTGTCACTGCAACTCAGGCAGGTAAGGGGACCCCAGGTGCAGTGCTGGAGGAGCCTCAACCTTTGCCCTTGTCCAACAGGTATGAGGTTCTTGCTGCCTGTGTAGATGAGGGAAAAGCTTGCAGGATGGATGAGCAAGCTGACCATGGCACCATGGTGCAGGAGGCCATTCAAGTGGAGGGAGTGAAAGGGAATGTAGTTATGGTAGGGGACAGTATAGTCAGGGGGATAGATACTGTTCTTTGCAGCCGCGACCGAGAGTTCTGAAGGTTGTGTTGCCTGCCAGGGTTAAAGACATCTCCTCGCGGCTGGAGAAGAACTTGGAGTGGTAGGGGGAGGATCCAGTTGTCGTGGTCCACGTAGGAACCAATGACATAGGTAGAACTAGGAATGAGGTTCTGCTGAGGGAGTTTGAGGAGCTAGGATCCAAATTAAAAAGCAGAACCTCAAATGTAATAATCTCTGGATTGTTACCTGAGCCACGCACAAATTGGCATCGGGGCAATCAGATTAGAGTTTTAAATGCGTGGCTCAAAGAGTGGTGTGGGAGGAAGGGGTTTCAGTTCATGGGGCACTGGCACCAGTACTGGGGAAAGAGGGAGCTGTTCCATTGGGATGGGCTCCACTTAAACCGGGCTGGGACCAGTGTCCTGGCGAACCGAATAACTAGGGCTGTAGACGGGGCTTTAAACTAATGATGGGGGGTGGTGGAAGGATTCAGGAAAGAGTAAATTTAAAAGCAGCGAGAGAAATGTCAAGGCCCTGGAGTAGAGTAGAGTTTTGGGTAAAATTAAGCATAGTGGGTCAGGAAGGGACAGAGAGAGTAACAAAGGTAATAAGACATCAGTGACTAAGTTGACATCAGGGAAAAATAGAAATAAGTGAAAGCTAAAGGCACTATATCTGAATGTGCGAAGCATTTGCAACAAAATAGATGAATTAATAGTGCAGATAGAAATTAACAGGTTTTAATCTAATAGCCATAACGGAGACGTGGTTGCAAAGTGGCCAAGGTTGGGAACTAAATATTCCAGGATACTTAACTTTTAGAAGAGATGGGCAAAATGGAAAAGGAGGCGGGGTAGCCCTGATAATAAAGGATGGGATAAAGACAGTAGAGAGAAAGGATCTTAGCTCTGAAAATCAAGAAGTAGAATCAGTTTGGGTGGAGCCAAGAAACAGCAAGGGGCAGAAAACATTGGTGGGAGTTGTTTATAGGCCCCCAAACAGTAGTTGTAATGTAGAGCAGAGTATAAATCCGGAAATTAGAGGCGCATGTAACATGGATAATACAGTAATCATGGGGGACTTTAATCTACATATGGACTGGGCAAACCAAATTTTGCAGTAATAGCGTGGAGGGCGAATTCATAGAATGTATGCAAGATAGTTTTCTAGATCATTATGTTGAGGAACCAACTAGGGAACAGGCTATTTTAGATCTAGTATTGTGCAATGAGAAAGGGTTAATTAATAACCTTTGTAGTAAAGGGGCCTTTGGGGAAGAGTGACCATAATATGATAGAATTTTGAGTTTGAAAGTGATTGTCAAATCTGAAACTAGGGTCTTAAATCTAAACAAAGCAAACTACATAGGTATGAGGGGTGAGTTGGCTAAGGTAGATTGGGAAACTACATTGAAAGGTATGATGGTAGAGAAGCAATGGCTAGCATTTGAAGAATGAATACATAATTTACAACAAATATACATTCCTTTAAGGCACAAAAACCTCACAGGAAAAGTGGTCCAACCGTGGCTAACAAGAGAAGTTAAAGATAGTATTAGATCAAAGGAAGAGACTTATAATGTTGCTAAAAAGAGTAGTAAGCCTGAGGATTGGGAGCATTTTAGAATTCAGCAAAGGAGGACCAAGAAATTGATAAGGAAAGGGAAAATAGAATATGAGAATAAACTAGCGAGAGACATAAAAATAGACTGTAAAAGCTTCTATAGGTGTGTAAAAAGGAAAAGATTAGCGAAAGTAAATGTGGGTCCCTTACAGGCTGAGACAGGAGAAATTATAATGGGGAATAAGGAAATGGCAGAGAAATTAAACAAATACTTTGGGCTAGATTTTGATACTGGGGCGGGTTGGGGTCGTGTCATCTGCATTTCGTGTTATCCACCCGCCTGTAATTGGATGTGGGAGATTGATGCAATTTTCACTTAATTGGGCAATTGAGTTCCAGCATGTGGGAACCCATGAACCAATTAGTGGTTTCAGTCTGAAAGTCGCCTCTGATGATGTCATCATTGCAGGTCAGAGACTGCCTGGTCTCAGAGACTGCCTGGCCTTTGCTGTGAGAGGACCTGGATGCAAAATGAGCAGCATCTCAGAGAGAGAGAATGAGAATTTTTTTTGCAACCAAGTCCTCCCAGGCAGTCTCCACTTGTGCTCCCGCCAGGTTTCACTGGCGTGTTTCACATCAGGCGTACTTCACGTCGGAAAAGGGTTAAACTAGCTAAAACATTTCAAAATGGCATTACAGAGCCAATTTAGGGCTTGTTAAGGGCTTTAATGGCCTCTCCCGCCTCTTGGAGGCGGGACGGAGTCGGGAACCCCGCGACCGATTTTGTCAAAATTGCGTGGAGGCAGAATGGGGTCGGGCCCCCCGAATCTGCAACTTTAACCCCCCCCACACGCCTCCAAACCCGACTCCACGGGTCATTGAAAATCCAGCCCTTTGTGTCTGCCCTCACAGAAGAAGAGGTAAAAATCTTCCTGGAAATAGTGGAGAATGAGGAACTGAAAGAATTAGTATTAGTAAAAAAAAATAGTACTGGAGAAATTAATGGGACTGAAAGCTGATAAATCTCCTGGACCTGATGGCCTGCATCCTCGGATTTTGAAAGAGTTGGCTATAGAGATAGTGGATGCATTGGTTGTCATTTTTCCAAAATTCCATAGATTCTAGAACGGTTCCCGGAAGGTGGCAAATGTAACCCCACTATTAAAGAAAGGAGGGAAGAGAGAAAACTGGGAACTACAGACCAGTTGGCCTGACATCAGTAGTAGGGAAAATGCTAGAATCTATTATTAAGGATGTGGTAACAGGGCACTTAGGAAAATAATAATAGAGTCAACACAGTTTTATGAAAGGGAAATCGTGTTTGACAAATCTGTTAGAGTTTTTTGAGGTTGTAACTAGCAGAATAGAGAAGAGGGAACCAGTGGATGTGGTGTATTTGGATTTTCAGAAGGCATTCGATAAGGTGCCACACAAGAGGTTATTAAACAAAATTAGGGCTCATGGGATTGGGGGTAATATACTAGCATGGATTGAGGATTGGTTAATGGACAGAAAACAGAGAGTAGGAATAAACGGGTCATTTTCGGGTTGGCAGCCTGTAACTAGTTGGGCACTGCAAGGATCAGTGCTTGGGCCTCAGCTATTCACAATCTACATCAATGATTTGGATGAGGGGACCAAATGTAATATATCCAAATTTGCTGCTGATACAAAGCTGGGTGGGAATGTAAGTTGTGAGGAGGATGCAAGGAGGCTTCAAGGGGATATAGACAGGCTAAGTGAGTGGGCAAGAATATGGCTAATGTGGAGAAATGTGAAGTTATCCACTTTGGTAGGAAAAATAGAAAAGCAGAGTATTTTTTAAATGGTGAGAGATTGGGAAATGTTGGTCTTCATAGGGACCTGGGTGAACTTGTACACAAATCACTGAAAGTTAGCATGCAGGTAGAGCAAGCAATTAGGAAAGCAAATGGTATGTTGGCTTTATTGCAAGAGGATTTGAGTATAAGAGTAAAGATGTCTTACTGCAATTATGTAGAGCCCCGGTGAGACCACACCTGGAGTATTGTGTACAGTTTTGGTCTCCTTACCTAAGGAAGGATATACTTGCCATAGAGGGAGTGCAACGAAGGTTCACCAGACTGGTTCCTGGGATGAGGAGAGATTGAGCAGACGAGGCCTATATTCTCTAGAGTTTAGAAGAATGAGAGGTGATCTCATTGAAATGTACAAAATTCTTACAAGACTTGACAGGGTAGATGCAGGGAGGATGTTTCCCTTGGCTGGGGTGTCACGAACCAGGGGTCACAGTCTCAGAATAAGGGGTCAGCCATTTAGGACTGAGATGAGGAGATTTTAGAATATTAAGGGAATCAAGCGATATGGGGATAGTGCAGGAAAGTGGAGATGAGGTGGAAGATCAGCCATGATCTTATTGAATGGCGGAGCAGGCTCGAAGGGCCAAATGGCCTAATCCTGCTCTGATTTCTTATGTTCTTATCTAACTCCAAGTGTATTAATAGCACATATATATATTGGACTACTAAATTTGTTTAAAAGTTGAGCCAATGGGTTAAAGGATTTATTTTGCAATTTTACTTGGATAATATATCATTTTTATGTTCACATTGAATCATTGTATGTAGGTTGTAATCTATAGAAGTATTTCATGTTCTAAAAGAGTACTTTGCAATTGCATCACACACTCATTAAAATTCCACAAAGGTGTTTGGTGAGCATGTCCTGATTCACTGCTCATGTCTACAGCATGTAACAAAGATTAATAGACAAGAGGGATATTAAAAGAACTATTGAACAAAGTGGAAAAGTTCCTCTTATGACTGACTCATTCTCACGATCTGGCCAGAGGCATTTCATTATTCCTCAATATGGCAACCTCTATGAAACACTTTTAAAATTTAAACCATAAACCATTATTTTTAGAAACTGGCAACATAAACTTAGCAAGTGTGTTTCTGGATTGAAATATTGATTTCTGTGTCTGAATTCAAGGAGTTATCTTCCACTCTACCTCCCCTTCGCACACACTCTCTCTCTCTCTCTCTCTCTCCCTCTCCCCATGTTGCATGTTTTTAAAAATGTAGCCATGAATTTCTTGGCTGGTTACTTGATCATAGCAGGCATTTATGCATCATCTCTGAGGCTGGGAAACTATAAGATGGTGTGTTTGGTTTTCAGCACATTTTCTCTTTCCCCCCCACCATTATTCATTGTTTATGGAGGGCAACCACTTTTTTTCTCCCCAAGGATGTGGGGTTGGCAACAGTTTACTTAAAGATGAGGCCTTATCTGTATTCTTTATTGATAAAGCATACTGAACCTTAAAAAGATTTTGAATTTTATCTTGGAGTGTTTCCATTAGTTATAAATGATATCATCTCTTAGTTTAAGTGGCTGCCTTTTACTTGATTATGGCACGCAGTTGTTTTCTTGAAGTTATAAAGTACTGGGAACTTGGGAAATGACAGTGGGCGGGGGGGGGGGGGGGGCGGGGGTGCGGTGTCGAGCGGTGGGGTGGTGTTGGAAAGAAGTTCCCTTCGGAGAGATGAATTTAGTCAGTGATTGGACCTGTAATCTGTGTAGTATATAACACTGCTTTTCATAGACTCACTGGATTTTTTTCCCATTTCTTTCTAGGAAGGGTGAGTCAACAGTGTTAAAAGCTCACACAGGAACCATACGAAGTGTTCAGTTCTCTAGTGATGGACAATCATTGGTTACAGCTTCTGATGACAAAACCATCAAAGTTTGGACAGTTCATCGGCAGAAGTTTCTTTTTTCTCTGAGCCAGCACATAAATTGGGTTCGCTGTGCCAAGTAAGTACTTAAATGGTAGTAATCATACTGTTATAGCGGGGAGGTGGGAAATGGTCAGGTTGGTATTCCTCTATATGGTGCACATCTTTTGATGTATAGGTTAGTTTTTGTGTGACTACAGACATTTTAAAGTATATATTGAAACTTGTATTTTAAAGCATTTTGACAGAAATTCTGTCCTCTGTACCAATGCTCCTGGTGAGGGTGGGGCGATCTGAGTTTTACTTCATTTCAGTAATACTCTCAATGTTGATATACATTTAATAATGTGGAAAGTTATCCTCCCTGCTTAGTTTCTTCTGTTTTTCTGCATGATGCAAATTTCTTCTCTTCCCTTTTCAGGAAGTTAGAATATGTTTGCTATATTGTGCTCATTTTAAAATATTTTTTAATGCTGTACTGGAATTTCTGTGTGCCATCCCTTACTTGGTGAGTTTGGATCTCAGTTGACTCCCTGGGGAGCCATTAAATAGAAGTGAAGGTGGTCGAAGTATGAGGGAATGAGGAAGCTTGTAGAATGCGCCATACCAAAACAGGTCTTTCTACTTTCTTGTGGCCAATTTAGAGCAATATTGGCTTGGTCCTGGGCCTAAATTGCTTATTCACATACTTGACCAGTAGCCTCATGAAATCTAGAAAGTGGGAGGCAAATAATAACGTTAAAAATCGGGTGGGAGGATCTTTTTTTCATATGACTGGCAGATTTTATTTTCCCTCCTTTTTGGGTTGTCCTTTTTGGTTAGTGATATTTGGGTCCATTAACAGATTAGAATAGGTCACTACAAATGGGTCTTTTTATAGTATGTTTAAATCGGTAGGCTATGTATATGGACAGAGTGTAACTGAAATACTTTAAAATTGCGTACAAGATGCTGCCCTTTTATACAGTGTCATTTCGGTTAAAAATCTTGTCTATCATGTTAGTGTAAAACACTTCCTTTTATTCAGAGGAAATAAAAGCTATCACAGAGGTTGTGTACAACAGTTTTCACATCACAGAAAAGCTTGCACATCTGAGGTGTACATTGGCCCGGATTTTGCAGTCAGCGGCGAATGAACGGCGTCTTACACTTGCCCACAGCCTTTCTATGGACTTTTGCACGAGAAGTTCCAGTGATTAGAAATCCAAAATGGTGCAGTGCCCTCTACAGGGGATGTGGGACCTGTGTGAACAGGGCAAGCAACTGTGTATCTCCTTAACCAATCTGATTGAAGAATCCTTACTGAGGCATGCAGAGTCTAAACTAGGAAGTGTAAGTTGGAATAGTTAACTCAATGTCAAATGATGCACTGAAAGTGAAATAAAGAGAGGGAAAGAAAAATGGGATTAAGAGAGAGAGATAAAAGAGACAGGGAAAAAGTAAAAAAAAAATACATTTTTAAATTTTATAAATTCTCCAACAGATTTGAAGGAATGAGACCCCACACTTTTTTCTTTTCAGCGGCCGAGAGGTTGCTTGGCAGTAATTAAAACTTATCACCCTGTTAAAAATTCACTTACAGTTGAATGGACAAGCCCTAACTTTTTCTGGCGAGTTTAGTGGGTATATAGTGGGTAAGTACCACATCTTCATGCCCTTCCACGTATTTGAATGCTGAGTCTCTTGGCGCGATACTGTTATAGCGAAGCTTCTGAAGGAGCAGGGCAACTTGAAAAGCAACTTCCTGATTTCCACGTTTAACTGCGTGTGTGTGGTCGCCAGAAGTTGCTGTCTGATTTACTCTTTAATAACGGTGAGCGCTGATGGCCTCACCGTTATTATTACCGCAAAATGTGGGCCAATATGTTTGAGGGAGGTTTATTTTTGTATTTTCAGTCTGCACCCCTATTCAGATTTAGTACAGGTTGGGAATTGGTTGCTTCCTCATTTTTTATAATTTAACTTTTTTGTTTTTAAATTCTAGATTTTCTCCAGATGGACGGCTCATTGTTTCTGCCAGTGATGATAAAACTATTAAAATTTGGGATAAAGCTACTAGAGAATGTATACATTCATTTTATGAACATGGAGGGTGAGATTTTTAATGACATATGTTTGCAAATAATAAATATTTAGTGTATTAAATGTTGAATAATTGCTACCTTGTATTACGTGCACTGTCGCAAAGTGCAGTGGAGTGGTGTGATGTAGGTTTGCATCCATGATTTTCCTGCATGGCAAATTCCTGATTGTAGTTGTGCTGTTGTGAGCCAGTGCAGGATGTGGAGCTTCCCCTGAAAGAATGGGAGGAACCTGGAGAAAGGTACCTTCCGCACATTCTAACTTGTGACATATTTCCATAGCGTATCTTTTGGCTGCGGTACCCAGCTCTACCTCACTACATCATCTCTCGACCCCTCCACGGTGTCTAAATTGTCAGTCTGCTTGTCCGACATACAGTTCTGGATGAGCAAAAATTTTCTCCAATTAAATATTGGGGAAAATGAAGCCATTGTTTTCGGTCCCCGCCACAAACTCCGTTCCCTAGCCACTGACTCCATCTCTCTCCCTAACATCTGTCTGAGGCTGAACCACACTGTTCGCAACTTTGGTGTCATATTTGACCCTGAAATGAGCTTCCGACCACATATCCGCAGCATAACAAAGACCGCCTACTTCCACCTCCGTAACATCGCCCGTCTCCGCCCTTGCCTCAGCACATCCTGCTGTTGAAACCCTCATCCGTGCCTTTGTTACCTCTAGACTTGACTATTCCAACGCACTCCTGGCTGGCCTCCCACATTCTACCCTACGTAAACTTGAGGTCATCCAAAACTCGGCTGCCCGTGTCATAACTCGCACTAAGTCCCGTTCGCCCATCACCCCTGTGCTCGCTGACCTACATTGGCTCCTGGTTAAGCAGCGCCTCGATTTAAAAATTCTCATCCTTGTTTTCAAATCTCTCCATGGCCTCGCCCCTCCCTATCTCTGTAATCTCCTTCAGCCCCACGACCCCCCGAGATATCTGCGCTCTCTAATTCTGCCCTCTTGAACATCCCTGATTAAAATCGCTCAACCTTTGGTGGCCGTGCCTTCTGTTGCCTAGGCCCTAAGCTCTGGAATTCCCTGCCTATACCTCTCCGCCTCGCTACCTCTCTTTCCTCCTTTAAGACACTCCTTAAAACCTACCTCTTTGACCAAGCTTTTGGTCACCTGCCCTAATTTATCCTTATGTGGATCGGTGTCAAATTATTTTGTCTTAAAATACTCCTGTGCAGTGCCTTCGAGACGTTTTACTACGTTAAATGCGCTATATAAATACAAGTTGTTGTTGTTGTTACTGTACTCTGGGGTTAAAACAGGTTTGCTTAAAGAAGTAACCCAGACTGGGGCTGTGGATTTCACTATATCAGTGTATTTATTGCTAGGGGTAAACTAGTTGGCATGACATTAGTTAGATTATATGTGTTAACAGTGGTTCATTACAAAACTATTTGGATTGATGCCACCTGAAGTTTGCCTTGTCACTTGCAGTTTGCCTTGTCACCTGCAGATGGTCCTTTAAGATTAAATACATTTGCAATCAGATGATAAATGGATTTAGGTCTGACTTTTATTAGCCAACAGTGGTATTTGAATTTCAAAATGCATTTTTGATTTCCTTTGGCTGCATGGGGAATGGGCAAGGGATAATGTTTATTATTTTCTTTATTCGGGGAGGATAGATATTTTTGGTAAACTACTGTCATCTGCTGTTTTGCCTTTGCTACTGCTTATCTTATTAATGAACCTGTCTAGTTTATAGCTTAAGCTTTACACTACCACTTTCCAAAATATAGCAGATGAAGAGAGTGATTTGTGACATATCCAGTAAACTAAATTTAGTGACTGAGGTTTTCTTCATGAAACCTGGGCTTGCTATTGTGCCCGATAGAGTTTCTTTAATGCATTAAGTTTATACTTGGGAAGTTTTGATGTGAAGGTTGGGACATGGAACTTTTTTTGTCCAAACACACCTTGATCAATTATAATGTGAATTAGAACATAAGAAATAAGAGCAGGAGTAGGCCATACGGTCCCTCGAGCCTGCTCCGCTATTCAATACGATCCTGGCTGATCATCGACCTCAACTCCATATCCCTTGATTCCCCTAGAGTCCAAAAATCTATCTATCGCAGCCTTGAATGTACTCAAAGACTCAGCATCCACAGCCCTCTGGGGCAGAGAATTCCAAAGATTCACAACCCTCTGAGTGAAGAAATTCCTCCTCATCTCCGGTCTTAAATGGCCTACCCCTTATCCTGAGACTATGCCCCCTAGTTCTAGACCCTCCAGCTATGGGGAACAACCTCTCAGCATCTACCCTGTCAATCCCCTTCAGAATCTTGTATATTTCAATGAGATCACCGCTCATTCTTCTAAACTCCAGAGAGTATAGGCCCATTCTACACAATCTCTCATCATAGGACAGCCCTCTCATCCCAGGAATCAATCTAGTGAACCTTCGTTGCACCACCTCCAAGGCAAGTATATCCTTCCTTAGATAAGGAGACCAAAACTGTGCACAGTACTCCAGGTGTGGTCTCACCAAGGCCCTGTAAAATTGTACTCTTATACTCCAACCCCCTTGCAATAAAGGCCGATATGCCATTTGCCTTCCTTATTGCTTGCTGTACCTGCATGCTAGCTTTCTGTGTTTCTTGCACGAGGACACCGAAAACTCTCTGAACACCAACATTTAAAAGTTTCTCACCATTTAAAAAAATATTCTGCTTTTCTATTCTTCCTACCAAAGTGAATAACCTCACACTTCCCTACATTATACTCCATCTGCCACCTTACTGCCCACTCACTTAGTCTATCTATATCCCTTTGCGGACTCTTTGTGTTCTCCTCACAGGATACTGTCCCACCTAGCTTTGTATTGTCAGCAAACTTGGATACATTACACTTGGTCCGTTCATCTAGGTCATTAATATAGATTGTAAATAGTTGAGGCCCCTGCACTGATCCTTGCGGCACCCCACTAGTTACAGCCTGCCAACCTGAAAAAGACCCGTTTATCCCTACTCTCTGTTTTCTGTCCGTTAACCAATCCTCTAGCCATGCTACTATATTACCCCCCAACCCCGTGAGCCCTAATCTTGTGTAATAACCTTTTATGTGGCACTTTATCGAATGCCTTTTGGAAATCCAAATATACTACATTCACTAGTTCCCCTTTATCTACCCTGCTATTTACATCCTCAAAAAACTCCATATATTTGTCAAACACGATTTCCCTTTCATAAAACCATGTTGACTCTGCCTAATCATGTTATGATTTTCTAAGTGTCCTGATACCACTTCCTTAACAATGGATTCCAGCATTTTCCTGACAACTGATGTCAGGCTAACTGGCCTGTAGTTTCCTGTTTTCTCTCTCCCTCCTTTCTTGAAACGCGGTGTTACATTTGCTACCTCCCAATCCGCTGGGACTATTCTAGAATCTCGGGAATTTTGGAAGATCAAAACCAATGCATCCACTATCTCTGCAGCCACCTCTTTTAGAACCCTAGGATGTAGGCCGTCGGGTCCAGGGGATTTGTCGGCTTTTAGTCCCATTAGTTTCTCTCGTACTTTTTCTCTACTTATATTAATTACGTTAAGTTCCTCACCCTCATTCAACCCTTGGTTCCCCACCATTTTTGGTACGCTTTTTGTGTCTTCTACTGTGAAGACAGATACAAAACATTTGTTTAACGTTTCTGCCATTTCCTTATTCCCCATAATAATTTCTCCTGTCTCAGCCTCTAAGGGACCAACGTTTACTTTTGCTCCTCTTCCTTTTTACATACTTGTAGAAGCTCTTACAATCTGTTTTTATATTTCTTGTTAGTTTTCTCTCATTCTATTCTTTCCCTTTTTATCAATTTTTGGTCATCCTTTGCTGGTTTCTGAAACTCCCAATCCTCAGGCTTATTACTATTCTTCGCAACATTAGAAGCTTCTTCTTTCAATATAATGCTATCCCTAACTTCTTTAGTTAGTCACGGATGGATCACTTTTCCCAGTACAAGGTTCAGCTCCTTTTACTCTGTTGTAATAATGTGCTTGACCCAACCTTAGAAAAGCAATTGGTCAAAATTTACTGTAGCTGGCAAATGAATGGCGACTGCTGTTCATTGGACTTGCCCGTGCCCATTTAATATCAATGACCTTTTGCACTAGAAGTTGCTGTAAATGGGAGATTGAAACAGCGTGGTGCCCTCTACATGGTAACTGTGATCTGAACAGGACAAGCAACTGTATGTCTCCTTAACCAATCAGATTGAAGTATTGTTAAATTAACATTGCAAAGTCTGAACCAGGAAGTGTAAGCTAGAATAGTGAATTCAATGTCAAATCAGGTACAGAAAGCAAAATAAAGAGAGGGAAAGATTGGATTAAGAGAGAGAGAGAAAAAAAAGACAGAAAGAACAAAATCTCCAGCTACAATTAAAATCTGAAGTTATGAGACTCCACATTTGTAAAAGTTCATTTTAAGTGGTAGAGAGGTTGTTTGGCAGGATTTAAAAATTATCACGCTGATCATGTTAAAAAGGGTACTTAGACTGAAATAGACAAGCCTTAACTTTCTGTGGCGAGTTTAGTCCATATCTACCATGCAAGTACAGCAACTTCACGCCGTTGAATACATTTGAATGGCGAGGCAGACGGTGAGATGACGTTTTCGTGCAGCTTGCGGAGGAACATCTCGTACAGCAACTTCCGGATTTTGTGTTTAACTGCGCATTTCCGCTCGCCTGAAGTTTCTGTCCGATTTGTGCATACGTAACGGCGAGCGCCGTTAGCCTCACCGTTATTTTTATAGTAAATTCTGGCCCACTATTTGCTGCACCATTGTAATGTTTTTCATTTTGTACAGCAGCTTTCCTTGTTGCCTTTGAGTGTAATTGCCAGTGATTGCTGAAATACAGTATTGAGGTTTGTTCTGTGAACTGCTGCGACAAGTTGTTGATTGAGACTGCTCAAATATATTTAATTTGGAACACACTAAGAAGAGGAATATTCATCCCATCAATCATGTCTAGACATTGCTTTATCCAGTTCCCAAACAGTTAAATCTCTCTAACTTTGTATGTTCCCATCAGCTACCATGATACTTTTACAGTTTGGCTCAGTTGTTCCACATTGTTACTGTATATTACCCAATGTAGACACAAATGAAAATAGTTTTTGCTGTAGACCTGTAGCTTTCCCTCTGAGTAAGTTGAGAAAAATAAAGAAACTAAAACTTACTTTCTTCCCTCCCTAAAGGTTTGTTAATTATGTAGATTTTCATCCCAATGGAACATGTATTGCAGCAGCAGGAACAGACAACACAGTAAAAGTTTGGGATATTCGTATGACTAAGCTTCTTCAACATTATCGAGGTTAGTAGATAGCATTCTCTGTTATGCATCTTAGATAGCTAGGAAGCAAATGTACTCGAAATAATGAATACCTTAAGTGGGTTTATAATAGTTGGCTGAACCCTGAGGTAGATGGCATCTTAAAGTAACTTTCTGCTACCTGTTTTTTTTAAATTAGTATCAGGGGTTAGGAGCTGAAAATGGGTTTAAATAACTGTTTTGTGGACTGCAACATTAGATCTCTGTTTAGTTCCACAAATTCTTCTACTTTAATTACTTCCAGGGCACAGCTCCTAATTTGTAGGTTGTGCAGTCTTGTCCATGAAAAGTACCTTTTATGATCATCTAACAGGAAGGGCTTTGCAATGATCCATACAAATTTTAAAGCGTCACCTTAAAAAAAGTAATTGAAATTAATGATCTTGAACACTAGCTGCGCCTACAGGCTGAAAGTGAATACAGTACTGACAGCAAGACTATTTCTTTGTCCTGTGGACATTTGGAAAATTCTGCAGTCAGGAGGAAAAGATTGCTTGAAAAAGGTACATAGGGTATACGAGAGAAAGTCGAAGGCCATGTATTGGGATGTAGCACAAGGTGCTCGAAGCAAATTACATAGGTTACAGTGTCTTTAGTGAATGCCCAGTGTATATGTATGAGCTGCATGTGTGTTAGCAGAAAGGAAGAGTTGTAGGATGAAGGTATGTTTATGGAGGTGTGTGGATCACAATGGCTTATGCAATTATTTCAAAATGTATTTTAAATGTAGCATTCGTAATTAATTGCCAATAAAACTGTTAGACCTGTTTGTTTGAAAATATGCCCCCAAAGTCCATGGGTTACCTTTTTTAAGTGTCATTTTAATGTAAAAAGTGAATATTCAGAAAATGCAAATGGACAATATCCCTTTTACTAGATTATGATGTTGACATCAGTACATCTCCCATGTTGCCGCTCTTGTTCATGAATGGCAGAACTGTCCCCTCAATGTTTCAACTACGCAGAGTGTTGTTTAGCTTTAAAATGCTTTTTTAACCTATTTTAATTTATTTGATGCCTGTGCTAGTCTAATGGACCTTTTGACAATAGTGATGAGTGTTTAGTATTTTTTTTCTTTTGGTGTGAAGTAATGACTGACACAGGCCAGTGTTGTTGAGTAACACTAATTTCATGTATAACTGTTTCAAACATTGTACGGAATGGTCCAGGCAGGCCTTATTTTCTTTTTGCCAAATTGTCATTTTAGATTGTGAAAAATTTATTTGGGGTTCATGGCCCATAACCGGTTCGATGGACTCCAGTTTGTGGGGGCTCGCTTTCTTGGAAAATTAAAAAAAAAACTATCCTGAAGATATGCTCTTTTTCAGTACTTCTCTTCCCGATATTGATGTTGATATTAGCTCCAGAATCTGGGATTGTGCTTGGCTGTAAGTGGTATGATGTGTTAATCAAGCCAGTATTAAAGGGTATAAACCATTGGTGGGGGGTGGGGCACTGCTTTGTTTTCAGTTGGAATTAGTTGGCCTCCTAATACAGCAGTTGCACTACTGAGGAGTAATCACCAATTTTGTCTGCAACCTATGTATCAACTGGTATCATGTGATCCCTGAGAAAGAATGAGGGAAAACATGCACTGTTACCCTGAACATAGCTTCCTTGCTGCTAATGGAGACTGTTGTCTGCTCAACCAGTACAGACCAACTTGCTTCAGGCTCTCCCACTTAAAAGTTTTTCCATCCAGTTCCTAAAATAGAATTTAATAAGGGGTACTTATGTCCCTACCCATGTAACTTTAGACCTCACTGCTGTGTAACCTTTTGTACTGCAACTTGTGTCTTTCGAATTTATTAAAGTTCGTTACTGAAAGCTTGGCTAGGTATAATGGCCAGTGAAGGTGCTCTGCAGGGCACAGGGAATTGGGACATATGTATGAGAATACTTTAAAATATGGAGGCTGAAAAATCTAGAGTAAGAAGGGTCGAAAAGGACCAAAAATGTAACCGGTTATAATGAGAGAAAAACGAATGTAGATGAAAAGACGGGAAAGTAGAGACAGTAAATAAGAGTGGGCGAGAAAAGTAAATTAATGCCATATTTATACTGCAGTGGATTTCATTTGTAAATCCTGGCAACTCTGAAGATTACAGCTCAAAGGCACTTGTTAAATCCATCTTTATATAAAATAAAGTTTGTGAAATGGGATGGTGGTATGCATTTCATGTGGATAACGCCTAGCTGGCAGGAAACCTTTGGGCTCAGTCAAGGGTAGACCACTTGGCTACCTCATGGGCTAATTTAAAACGTGTTTCCATTGAAATAGCTTTGAATTGGAGTAATTTGCACAACTTTGCAAAGTTGTATTATTACCATGTTATCTGTTTTGGCAGTCTCTCCTAGCAGTCAGACTGTCTGTTCTTTGCAGTGGATTTGCTTGTCCTGATTCCACAACTAGGTCAGTGCTGGTTTGTGAAGGATGACAACTGAAGAAGGAAAGATTACCTGTCTTGTAAAGTTGTCTCCATTCTTCAAATGTAGGCGTTCACCACACATCAAACTCTCACTCTGTCATCCCATCATTTCCTTGGTGAGGCTGCTTTAAATATGATATTGACCCCTTCCTTTTGTTTCTCAGGGACTGGGCCAAAATATAATGGTTTCAGTGGGTGGGGTATGCTTCTTATTCTGTGTGAGGAACAGGGGAAATGGGCATTGAACTGAGGTCATTAATTCCAAAATGGTCAGGCTTTTCTATTTTGGAAAACCTGTTGGTACGTCGGGTACTTGCATTCAAAGAATGAAGACCGTTAAGTTAGGTAATCTTTATTTTCTTACAGTGCATAGTGCTGTGGTAAACTGCCTCTCTTTCCATCCAAATGGAAACTACCTCATCACTGCATCTAATGATTCAACGCTGAAGATACTTGATTTACTGGAGGGGAAGTTACTCTACACCCTCCATGGTCATCAGGTGAGCTGGTTACTTCAGAATTCTTTGTTTCTGTAGGAATGTTCTTATTTTGATAGCGGTGGGTCTCTGTGCTTGCATGGTGTAACTGTCTATGTAAGACTGTGGCTAGAGTTTTTTTTGCTATTGCCCTCCATTTTAAGTTAGTTGGTTTTGCATATCCTGTCAAAGAAGTGCATATTATAAAGAGGGCTTTTCTTTAGGCTCCAAGGACAACATTTCAGATTGTTTAATTTCCTCTGGTTTCTTTTGAATTTCAAGAAATCTCAACTGGAGCTAATACAAGACCTCAGGTTCTTCATGGGTGCTAACTTTAAGATATCTTTGAGAATGACCTCCTTGCAGCAGACTATTTTCTGTCACTTCCGAGTGGAGTATCTCCTCCTCACAGAAGGAGGAATCATCCTCCTAGTTCCGACTGTGCTAGCCCTTGAGTTTGGTACTGGATATGAGGCTTTAACCTCCCTTCTTAGCGTCCATGTCCTTCACCCAAATATCAGCTAGTGAGAGTAAACGAGGCTTCTCAGTTAGATTTGAGATGCTTGGCCTAAAAAAAAGTTAGCTTTTGGGTTACACCCCCACTGCCATTTCTAATATTGGATATCGATGCAATCCCGACAGGATAGGTCTGTGTATGCTGTGCATGTGACTGATGATCTACGGGTTCTGCAGCCTGACAGTACCCAGACAAGTAAACTCATCCATGATGTTGAAAGGGTTCAATTTGCAGTGTTGCAATTTAGAAAATAATAATAGGATTGGGCAGAGTCAGCACGGATTTATGAAAGGGAAATTATGTTTGACGAATCTCTTGGAGTTTTTTGAGGTTGTAACTAGCAGAATAGATAAGGGGGAAACCAGTGGATGTGGTATATTTGGATTTTCAGAAGACATTCGATAAGGTGCCACACAAGAGGTTATTAAACAAAATTAGGGCTCATGGGATTGGGGTAATATACTAGCATGGATTGAGGATTGGTTAACAGACAGAAAACAGAGAGTAGGAATAAACGGGTCATTTTCGGGTTGGCAGGCTGTAACTAGTGGGGTATCAAGGATCAGTGCTTGGGCCTCAGCTATTCACAATCTATATCAATGATTTGGATGAGGGAACCAAATTAATATATCCAAGTTTGCTGATGATACAAAGCCAAGAGGGAATGTAAGTTGTGAGGAGGATGCAAAGAGGCTTCAAGGGGATATAGACAAGCTACGTGAGTGGGCAAGAACATGGCAAATGGAATATAATGTGGAGAAATGTGAAGTTATCCACTTTGATAGGAAAAATAGAAAAGCAGAGTATTTTTTTAAATAGTGAGAGATTGGGAAATGTTGGTGTTCAGAGGGACCTGGGTGTCCTTGTACAAGAATCACTGAAAGTTACCATGCAGGTACAGCAAGCAATTAGGAAAGCAAATAGTATGTTGGCCTTTATTACAAAAGGATTTGAGTATAAGAGTAAAGACGTCTTACTGCCATTATATAGGGCCCTGGTGAGACCACACCTGGAGTATTGTGTACAGTTTTGGTCTCCTTACCTAAGGAAGAATATACTTGCCATAGAGGGAGTGCAACAAAGGTTCACCAGACTGATTCCTGGGATGGGGAAGATTGTCCTATGAAGAGAGATTGAGTAGACTAGGCCTATATTCTCTAGAGTTTAGAAGAATGAGAGGTGATCTCATTGAAACATGCAAAATTCTTACAAGACTTGACAGGGTAGATGCTGGGAGGATGTTTCCCCTGGCTGGGGTGTCTCGAACCAGGGGTCACAGTCTCAGAATAAAGGGTCAGCCATTTAGGACTGAGATTAGGAGAAAATTCTTCACTCAGAGGGTGCTGAATCTTTGTCATTCTCTACCCCAGAGGGCTGTGGAGGCTAAGCCGTCGAGTATATTCAAGACAGAGATCGATAGATTTTTGAATATTAAGGGAATCAAGGGATATGGGGATAGTGCAGGAAAGTGGAGTTGAGGTAGAAGATCAGCCATGATCTTACTGAATGGCGGAGCAGGCTCGAAGGGCCAAATGGCCTACTCCTGCTCCTATTTCTTACGTTCTTAATTTCCCCATCTAACATATTTTGTTGCTGTATAGATGAGAACAAGGAAATCCATCTGTTACAAAATGTGCTTCCAAGCACCATTCTATATACAGTATTTGAGTTTTTTTTTTTGTAGTGAAGGTAACTTGCAGAATGTTTAGTTTGTAATATTGATCATCTTTCATGTTTCAAAATTTTGGCTCATAGTTGTTCTTTGGAACCCGAGGCAGAGTTACAGTCACTGCTGGTGGTGAGAATATTTATTTAAAGTGTTTTCTAAAATTCTTATCTATGTCAGGAAAACATGATTGTGGGAAACTTTAGGATACTGCTAACTTGTTTTAACAGAATATACAATTAAATACCCAATTGCCTGCAGTCATAAAGACTCTTATATAACTGCAACCAAATCCTTGGGTGGTATGGAGTCTGTCAATTATGGAATTGTTCTTCTTTGTGCCTTGTCTTTAATGGCTTGACTGAGCATTTTGGATATTTGTTTTAATCTCACAAAGGGGAAGGGGCAAACTTATAATAACAAATTCTATTATTGCAAGTCTCTTGTAACAAATAGCTTGTGTGGTATTTCCTGAAAGTATATTAAAGTTGAGCAAGGAACTGAGCAAAGATAAACAAAAGCAAAATACTGCGGATGCTGGAAATCTGAAATAGAAGCAGAAAATGCTGGAAATACTCAGCAGGTCAGGCAGCACCTGTGGAGAGAGAAACAGAGTTAACTGCCCCTATTTACTGGGGCGCGATTTCCAAGTGGGGGTGTGGACTTCTGGGTTAACTCCACAGCGTGCGTTTGTTTTTAAAACAGGTTCTCCACCCAGATGCCAGCCTGATTGACAGGCTTAGCTCCCTGCTGGGTGGAGAACACTCCAGAAGAGGCTGCAGCCCAGGAGCAGATAGCTTTCCTGCTGCTCGGGATAGAGATTGTGGGGGTGGGGTGGGTGGGGGAGGTATAGTGTGGTTTGGAGGGTCGGGGGATGATCGCGGGGGGTCGGACAGAGCTGGGAGGGGGGTCGGTAATCGCGGTGGTGGGGGTCCGATCGCGTGAAGTGGGAAGCAAGTTTGCTTGGGGGGCTGGGGGAAACACTCCTGCTCCTCCTGGCCCACATGCAGTGCTGGAAAAGCACTTGCCTCTTCCATGCAGCATTCCTCGTCTCCTTTTAGGTGCTGGGTTTTCTGAGGCCCGGGAAACCTGGCTGGCCAGTGTTAAGGCAGGAAGAGAGATAAAATCTGAGGCATGCAGCCTCATTAAAATATTTAAATGAGCGACCCATCTCCTGGGAGCGAATTGGTCAACCCCGTCCCGCCTCTTTAAAACCAGAAATGGGCGGAATATAAGCGGGTTGGGTTCGAGATTTTAAAGATTTTACCATCCCACCCATTTTTGGGAGTTAAAATTACCCCCAACATTTTGGGTCGATCACCTTTCGTCAGAACTGGAAAATGTTAGAAATTTAATGGTTTTTAAAGCAGGTACAGAGGCAGGGAGGGGAGGAAAAGGGAAGGTCTGTGATCGGGTGGAAGCCAGGCGTGATTAAATGACAAAAGGGATGAAGGTGCAAGGCAAAAGGGGGTGGTAATATTTTGTATCATAGCTTTGGATTTGGTTTCAGAGGTTTGGAACTGATAGTAAACTGGAGCACCTGTTTACCCTTGATGAACAAGGGTGTTGAGCCTTCAGAAGACTGGCAGTACGGTCTATCACAATACTGGAAGATTATTTTATTTTAGTTTTTTTTCCATACTTATGTAATTTCTCTATGTTTGATATTAAATATTTTTACCTGTATATACTGACCAGGGAAGGAACGAAAATAGCAGCTGAAAGAAATTTTAAAAGATAATTTGTTGTTTTGATTGGTTTTCTGGTACCAGATTGTGGTAACACAATACAGCTTCCTGTGACTCGAACTTTATTGCATCACTTCCTGTGATTAGTCCAGGATAAATACTGGACTGAGCAGTTGGATCCTGGAGAGGCATAGAGTAAGACCTCTTTTGTATGTAGCACCTTTTTAGTTGATTAAAGCTTACTTTAAGTTCACCACGCGTAAGGCTCATTCTTACGACAATTTAATCAACTTTGGAAAACTTCGCACTCAAACTTTTTGGACGAACTCGGAACTAAGGATCCAGGGAATCACCCATCATGGAAAACATCCTTAAACCATCGCGTCTTGACTTGGACCCAAACACCCCAGCAGCCGGTAAGGTGTGGAAACACTGGTATCGCACGTTTGACAATTTTCTGGAATATTGTAAGGCTGATGATGACTCAAAGTTGCGGATACTCATCAACTGTGTCACCCCGAATGTATTTCAGTATGTGGAGGAATGGGACAGTTACGAGGAGGCAATTCGGAAGCTTAAGAGACTATATACTAAGACACCGAATGAGGTCTATGCCAGACATCTACTAGCTACAGCCCAACAAGGGCCGGAGGAATCCATTGATAAATTCCTCCAAGAGCTTCGCAGACTTAGTATGGACTGTAACTTTCAGGCGGCCTCAGCTGAGCTGTACCGTGAAGAAATGATCCGTGATGCTTTCATCTGCGGGCTTGCCTCCCCATTTATACGCCAGCGTCTACTGGAAAGTAAGACACTTGAGCTTCAGAGAGCTTATGACATGGCTTGCTCTCTAGATCTGGCAAAAAGAAATGCAGACCTTTATACAGTGCCCAGACCTCGGTCTGCTGCCTTAACTACAGTCAGGCAATTTAAGAGGCCACAGGTGAACTCTATTAGGGAGGACTTTATCCCCGACGATCAATCTGATGACTTCACTGATGAAGAGGATGATGACCCCACTGTGGCAGCCTCTTGGCAATCTAAGAAATGCTTCTTTTGTGGTGATGAGTTTCACCCTTGGAAATTCTGCCCTGCTCGCAATGCGTTTTGCAGTCATTGCAACAAAAAGGGTCATTTTGCAAAGGTTTGCCTATCAAGAGCCTCTACGAGGGCTTATCAAGCTAAGTCCTACCGAACTGCCCCGGTAAGGGCCTATCAAGATGTTCCGGCTAAAATCTATCGTGCTTCCTCTCGGGTTTTCTCTCGAAGAAACACACCTAGAGTTTCAGCCACTCTTTGTGCAACAACACCAATTACAGCTGCTTGTCCTCAGAACCTATTCCATGCAGCTACAAAAGCATCAATTAATGGACATACTTTAGATGCCTTAATTGACTCAGGTAGCACTGATAGTTTCATTAGGGAACAGATTGTTGCAGAGTTAAAGCTACATGTTTTCCCATCAGACCAGGCAATTGCGATGGCTCAGTCATCACTTAATACCAGAATTTCTGGCTTTTGTATGGTTGAAATAACACTTAATGGTCGCAGGTATCCCTCCACCCGGCTTTCGGTGCTCAAGGACTTATGTAGTGATCTTATCTTGGGGCTGGATTTTCAAAAGCAGCATAAGAAGCTCACCATTGAGTTCGGCGGATCCAAACCTGAACTCACTATTTCTAATATACGACCTCGATTACCGTTCTGTGCATTGTCAGCAGCTTCACTGGATGAACCCTCACTGTTTACCAGTATCCCTCCTCGATGCAAACCGATTATAACAAAGTCACGACGTTTCAGTCAGGAAGACCAGTCTTTTATTGCGGCTGAGATTTCTCGGCTTTTAGCAGAGGATATCATCGAGCCTTGTTCGTCGCCATGGCGCGCCCAGGTCGTTATTGTTAAGAACCCTCTACAACCTCACAAGAAACGGCTGTGCATTGACTATTCACAGATCATCAATCAATATACGGACTTGGACGCATACCCATTGCCGCGCATCGATGATATGGTTAATAAACTGGCTGAGTACACGGTGTTCTCAACATATGATCTGAAAAGTGCCTATCATCAGGTACCCTTGAAGGTCTCAGACAAGCAGTATACGGCCTTTGAAGCCAATGGACGGCTGTATCAATTTCGTCGCCTCCCCTTTGGGGTCACTAATGGAGTGGCTGTCTTCCAGCGAGCAATGGATGACCTGGTCAAACAGGAAGACTTGAAGGATACGTTTCCTTATCTGGACAATATTACTGTCGCAGGTCGCAATCAGCGGGAACATGACGCCAATCTCCAACGATTTTGGGATGCACTCCAGCACCGTAATTTGACATTAAATGCGGCTAAATCCATTGAGTCACAACCAACCATCAACATCCTTGGCTATTGTGTGGGCAATGGCATCATTAAACCTGACCCTGAAAGGCTTCGCCCACTCCAAGAGCTCCCGCCACCTAAGAATCCGGCCTCCTTGCGCCGGGCCCTCGGCCTGTTTGCATACTATGCTAAATGGATTCCTAACTTCTCGGACCGAATCCAACCTCTACTGAAGGCCAGCACATTCCCACTAGATACAGCGGCTGTTGCAGCCTTTAACCTCCTGAAAAAACAGTTGGAGAAAGCGGCTCTTCACTCCATCGATGAGAGTCTTCCTTTTGTCGTTGAGTGTGATGCCTCGGAGGTGGCGATCTCGGCCACTCTGAATCAGGAAGGTCGTCCGGTGGCATTTTTGTCCAGGACTTTTCAAGGGGCTGAGCTACATTATCCTCCAGTCGAAAAAGAAGCTACAGCCATCATAGAGGCAGTACGGAAGTGGACTCATCTCCTAGCTCGCCAGCACTTTACCTTAATCACGGACCAGCGATCGGTCGCCTTCATGCTCGATAATCGAAAACGGACCAAAATTAAAAATAATAAAATCCAGCTTTGGCGGCTGGAATTGGCCTCTTTTGGTTACACCATCCACTATCGACCTGGCAAGGAGAATGTGGCTCCGGATACCCTCACACGAGCATTCTGCTCCGCCATGGCACCCTCTACGCTCGTAGACATCCATGATGGGTTGTGTCATCCAGGCGTTACTCGCATGCTACACTTCGTGCGGTCCCGAAATCTCCCATTCTCTACCGGGGATGTAAAGAAGATGTGCTCGGACTGCAGAGTCTGTGCGGAATTGAAACCTCAGTTTTTCCGCCCCTCGGGTGGTATACTCATACATGCGACCCAGCCAATGCAACGGCTTAGCATCGATTTTAAGGGGCCGTTGCCCTCTTCAACTCGCAACACTTATCTATTGACCATGGTCGATGAGTATTCCCGTTTTCCGTTTGCCTTTCCCTGCCCCAATATGCTGACGACCACGGTTATCAGCTGCCTTGAGCAGGTATTTGCTTTCTGTGGCATGGCATCCTATGTTCATTCGGATCGGGGCCCTTCTTTTATGTCAGGAGAACTCAAGGCCTATCTCTCGGAACGGGGTATTGCTGCCAGCAGAACGACGCCTTATCATCCGGTCGGGAATGGGCAAGTCGAGCGTTTTAACGCTATCATCTGGAATGCGGTACGCCTGGCTTTGAGATCTCGGGGCCTACCCAACCAGCAATGGGAAGCAGTACTTCCAGACGCATTACACTCCACACGGTCCCTCCTTTCGACCGCCACAAATACGACGCCTCATGAACGGTTCTTCCGATTTCAGCGTCGCTCATCCTATGGGATATCTCTCCCGTCGTGGCTGACTGCACCGGGACCAGTGCTACTCCGAAGATATGTTCGGGCGTCTAAGAATGACCCCCTGGTAGATGAGGTTGAGCTCACTGACGTCAACCCTACCTACGCCTATATTCGGTATCCTGACGGTCGGGAATCTACCGTGTCATTGCGGGATCTGGCTCCCTGCCCGCCGAAACATAGAGGGACACCAGGGGATGATATTGTACCAGGCACATCTCTGGGCTCGCCAGGTGCCTCTCATCACGATCTGGATCTGACGCCGGCTGGTACCTCACTCCAGCGTGCCGACCTGGGGCAGACTGACTATGAGCCCGTCGGGGCTCGCACGCGCAGCCATGATCCACCCCGTACCATACGCTCGGAAACTGATCTGCCACAGCCCTGCCCGACACCCGTTCGGGCACCAGTACACAGTCAGGATCGTCCTGACCCCTCACAGAGCGGGCTGGATCACTCGGACTCTGGTCCACGGCCCGCGGCGGGTAAACGGGCTAGGGGCCATCTACCGCTACGAGAACCCAAACGGGTGCGGCTCTCCCTCGTCCGGCGGCTACGAAATGGAGGGAGCATCCCGGCCTCCTAATCTTTTGGGGGGGGAGAATGTGGTAACACAATACAGCTTCCTGTGACTCGAACTTTATTGCATCACTTCCTGTGATTAGTCCAGGATAAATACTGGACTGAGCAGTTGGATCCTGGAGAGGCATAGAGTAAGACCTCTTTTGTATGTAGCACCTTTTTAGTTGATTAAAGCTTACTTTAAGTTCACCACGCGTAAGGCTCATTCTTACGACACAGATTGCTGGGTTTAAGAAAATAAATTACTGTACTGATTTAATTGGGTGGTTTGCTTAGCTGATTTAGTGCTGTTTTCTCATTGCTGATGGGTAGCTTTTCTTGCCTGTCCAGTGAATTAAATGGTTTTTGGTTCATTTACCTTTCGACAATGACAGAATACTTCATCCAATCGGTATGATTAGTTAAGGATTATTTTAACCAACCATAAAAATCTGGAATAAAAAGCTAGTATCAGTAATGGTGACCATGAAACTACCGGAATGTCGTAAAAACCCATCTGGTTCACTAATGTCCTTTAGGGAAGGAAATCTGCCATCCTTACCTGGTCTGGACACAAAAGGCATCAAGGGGTATGGGGAGAGAGCGGGAATATGGTATTGAGATAGAGGATCAGCCATGATCATATTGAATGGCGGAGCAGGCTCGAGGGGCCGAATGGCCTACTCCTGCTCCTATTTTTCTATGTTTCTATGTCTGGCCTACATGTGACTCCAGACCCACAGCAATGTGGTTGACTCTTAACTGCCTTCTGAAATGGCCTAGCAAGCCACTCAAGGGCAATTCGGGCTGGGCAATAAATGCTAGCCTTGCCAGCGAAGCCCACATTCCTTGAACGAATATAAAAAAATATATTTTTGCATGATGGACACTTTTGAGGTGTGATAACCACTTTTCAAGTGTGATTTCTTATAGATGTGCACTATATGTAAAAAAAAATCTTTAATATATAAAAATCTTGCGAATGGTTTATACTTCTGTACACACTAAGTTTACTTTCTGTGTCATGATTTTTAAATCATGCTTTTTATGTTAGCATTTGTAATGATAAAACACTATATCAATATTTTATTTGGTTGTCAGGCGGCCTTGCCTGCAAGTTCCCAACCATCAGCCAGAAACGCTGTTTAAATTTGTATTTGCAGTCAGCAGACTTTGCCCACAGGTTCCCTGCCGGCAACAGTATTTAACATTTTAATTGGCCATTAACCTGCTGGTTCCCTGCAGGGAACAGTGTTTAATCCATTACCCGCCCTCACCAGGTTTCTGGCCATCAGCTGGGAATAACATTAAAACATTTTCTTTGGCGATCATCTGCCTTTGCCTTTTTTAGTGCCAATGCAGTCAGTTACAGCCTGAGTGAGTTAGTCTCACTCCCGGTGTGTGCAATTCTTTTTAGTCCCATTCATGGTGTTTCATAGAAGTAAAACTACAGAATTTTACAGCACAGAAAGAGGCTGTTCGGATCCTTATGTCTTTGCTCTTTGCTAGAGCAATCCAAAATTAGTCCCACTGCCTTGCCCTCTACATTGTATCATTCCCCACTTCAAATATTTATGCAGTTTTCCCTTAAAAGATGCCTCAACAACACTCTGCATAAAGAAATTTCTCCGAACACCTCTCATTGCACTCTTGGGGATAATTTGAAATTGGTGATCTCTTGTCATTAACTCCCCAGCCAGAAGAAATAGTATTTTCCAATTCACTCTGTTAAAATGCTTGATAATTTTCAATGTCTCTGTTAAATCTCTTGGCCAAAAATGAGAAGTCGCACAACACCAGGTTATAGTCCAACAGATTTATTTAAAATTACAAGCTTTCGGAGCTGTCGCCCCTTCGTCAGGTAAAGGTGCAATGCTGTCGCCCCTTTGTCAGGTAAAGGTGCGAAAGCTTGTAATTTTAAAGAAATCTGTTGGACTATAACCTGGTGTTGTGCGACTTCTCATTTTTGTCCACCCCAGTCCAACACCGGCATCTCCGCATCAAATCTCTGGGCCTTCTTGGCTCCAGTAGAAATAGTTCCAGTATCTCAAGTCTCCCCTCATAACCCAAAAGCTTTTATAAGTATATCAAGAGGAAAAGACTGGTGAAAACCAAAGTTGGCCCATTGCAGTCAGATACGGGGGAATATATAACGGGAAATAAGGAAATGGCAGACCAACTAAATGCATACTTTGGGTCAGTCTTTACGAAGGAAGACACAAAAAACCTCCCTGGGATATCGGGAAAAATAGGGACATTTGCAAAGGAGGAACTGACGCAAGTCAATATCTCTAAGGATATGGTGTTAAGGAAGCTAAAGGGATTGAAGGCGGACAAATCCCCAGGGCCTGATAACATGCATCCTAGGGTGCTGAAGGAGGTGGCCCTAGAGATAGCGGATGCACTAAGTATGATTTTTCAGAATTCATTAGACTCGGGAACAGTGCCCATGGATTGGAGGGTAGCTAACGTTACCCCACTATTCAAAAAGGGGGGTAGGGAAAAAGCAGGTAATTACAGACCTGTAAGCCTTACATCAGTTGTGGGCAAAATGCTGGAGTCCATCATTAAGGATGAAATAGCGGAGCACTTAGCAAATGGGGACAGGATAGGACAGAGTCAACATGGATTTACAAAGGGTAAATCGTGCTTGACTAATCTATTGGAATTTTTTGAGGGAGTAACTGGTAAAATAGATGGGGGAGAGCCAGTAGATGTGGTGTACCTGGACTTCCAAAAGGCCTTCGATAAGGTCCCACATAAAAGATTAGCAGAGAAAATTGAAGCTCATGGGATAAAGGGGAAAGTATTGACGTGGATAGAGAACTGGCTGTCAGATAGAAAACAGAGAGTTGGAATAAACGGCTCATTTTCTGAATGGCAGGCAGTAACAAGTGGGGTACCACAGGGATCTGTCCTGGGTCCCCAGCTGTTCACAATTTACATTAATGACCTGGATCAGGGAGTCGGATGCAGCATTTCCAAATTTGCAGACGACACTAAACTAGGAGGGGGGGTGGGCTCAGAGGAGGAGACCAGGAAGCTCCAGAGCGATTTGGACAGACTGGGTGATTGGGCGGATAAATGGCAGATGCACTATAATGTGGACAAGTGCGAAGTTATCCACCTTGGGTGCAGGAACGGGAGGGCAAATTATTATTTAAATGGCAATAAATTGGGAGAGGGGGAAGTACAGAGAGACCTGGGTGTTCTTGTACACCAGTCACTGAAGGCGAGCATGCAGGTGCAACAGGCGGTCAAGAAGGCAAACGGTATGCTGGCCTTCATAGCAAAAGGGTTGGAATACAGGAACAGGGATACCTTGCTGCAGCTGTACAGGGCACTGGTGAGACCACACCTCGAGTACTGTGTACAGTTTTGGTCGCCTCATCTGAGGAAAGATGTTCTTGCCATGGAGGGGGTGCAGCGGCGATTCACCAGGCTGATACCAGGAATGGTGGGATTGACCTATGAGGAGAGACTATGTAGTTTAGGGATGTACACACTGGAGTTTAGAAGATTGAGAGGGGACCTCATAGAAGTGTATAAAATTCTGACAGGTCTAGACAGGCTAGATGCAGAAGGAATGTTTCCCTTGGCGGGTGAGAACAGAACTAGAGGACATAATTTAAGGATAAGGGCTAAACCATTTAGGACAGAAATGAGGGGGAATTTCTTCACTCAGAGGGTGGTGAACCTGTGGAACTCATTGCCACAGAGGGCAGTGTACGCCAGCTCATTAAATATATTTAAGAGGGAATTAGATATATTTCTACAGGCAAAAGGGATTAAGGGTTACGGAGAGAAGGCAGGGACGGGATACTGAATTGGAGGATCAGCCATGATCTCATTAAATGGCGGAGCAGGCTCGAAGGGCCGGATGGCCTACTCCTGCTCCTATCATCTATGTATCTATGTAACCCTAGTTTCTAATTTTTGATATCATTCAGGAGAATATAAGCTGTACGTTCTCCACAGCTTTAATGTCCTTCCTATATGTTTTGTTGAACCTTGAAGTAGATGTGGTGTATTTGGACTTTCAAAAGGCTTTCGATAAGGTCCCGCATAAGAGATTAGCGTGTAAAGTTAAGGCACATGGGATTGGGGGCAAGGTATTGACTTGGATAGAGAACTGGTTGGCGGACAGAAAGCAGAGAGTAGGAATTAATGGGTCTTTTTCCGAGTGGCAGGCAGTGACTAGTGGGGTACCGCAGGGATCGGTCCTTGGACCTCAGCTATTCACAATATATATTAATGATCTAGATAAGGGAACTAAATGTAATATCTCCAAGTTTGCAGATAACACAAAGCTGGGTGGGCGTGTGTGCTGCGAGGAGGATACCGAGAAACTCCAGGATAATTTGGACAGGTTGGGTGAGTGGGCAGAAGCGTGGCAGATGCAATATAATGTGGATAAATGCGAGGTTATCCACTTTGGTGTCAAAAACAGAAAGGCAGACTATTCTCTGAATGGCAATAGATTGGGAGAAGGGGAAGTGCAACGAGACCTGGGTGTCCTTGTGCACCAGTCGCTGAAGGTAAGCATGCAGGTGCAGCAGGCGGTGAAGAAGGCAAATAGTATGTTGGCCTTCATAGCGAAAGGGTTTGAGTATAGGAACAGGGATGTCCTGCTGCAGTTGCACAGGGCCTTGGTGAGACCACACCTTGAGTACTGAGAGCAGTTTTGGTCACCTTATCTGAGGAAGGATGTTCTTGCCATGGAAGGAGTTCAGCGAAGATTCACAAGGCTGATACCTGGGATGGCAGGAATGACATATGAGGAGAGATTGGGTCGATTGGGCTTATACTCGCTGGAGTATAGAAGAATGAGAGGGGATCTCATCGAAACATAAAATTCTGACAGGTCTGGACAAACTAGATGCAGGAAGAATGTTCCCGATGGTCGGAGAGTCCAGAACCAGGGGTCATAATCTAAGGATAAGGGGTAAGCCATTTAGGACAGAAATGAGGAAGAATTTCTTCACCCAGAGAGTGGTGAACCTGTGGAATTCTCTACCACAGAAGGTAGTTGAGGCCAAGTCATTAAATATATTCAAGAATGAGTTAGACATATTTCTTAAAGCTAAAGGTATCAAGGGATATGGGGAGAAGGCAGGTACAGGGTACTGAGTTTGGATGATCAGCCGTGATCTCATCGAATGGCGGAGCAGGCTCGAGGGGCCGAATGGCCTACTCCTGCTCCTATCTTCTATGTTTCTATGAAGTTCCTTGGGGTCCTTTGAAATATCACCGTATGAATATAACTTTGCTTACAAAAAGTGGAAGCATTGATAAAATGAATATTTTAGTGCTCAGATTGCATTTATCAATTGGAAGGACAGGGAAGATGACGAAGATTAACTGAGGAACTAAGGACAGAAAGAAAATTTGTGGACATGTTAGTTACCCTTTTTAAACATCATTCTAATTTGAAAAATAAAATGGTATTTTTTTAAATGTAGCTGTTCCTAATATAATCATGAAGAATCTATGTCTTTTTTTGGCTATGTATCCATTGATGTAATAAGCAATAGTAAAGAACATATTGGATAGAACAATATTCAGCAACAAAAGTGGAAAACGTGAAGCATTTCAGAGTAGTGTTCCTTGTGCTTACAGAACAGCTTGTTCTGAGAAATCTGCCAGCTGTATTTATTTGTGTGGGTGAATGTGCCTGTTCCAGACTTGACATATGTTTTTGTCTGGCAGCTCACTAGTATTCTGGGAGGGAACTGAGGAAGTGATAGATTAGAAGGGGAAGTGATAGTATTCCAGAAATATGCTTTGACGTAATAAGACCTCTGTTTCAGGCGCCTGGTATGTAAGATACCAGCTGATCGTTGCTAGTTTACCCAGGGAGCGGGGCCAAGTTTGCATTCCTGTATATAATTATAACTTGGATGGTCCTTCCTTTCCAAGGTTGGTGTTAAGTAAGACCTTTTCAGCTTCAGGCTGATGACATTTTACAGCTGCTTTTCCATATAAGCACTTGTTTGAATGAAGGTGATGATGGGTTAATTCAATGAGAGAAAGTTTAAAGCTTTTGTGTCTGTTTAACACTTGATCATTTTTAATTCTGCTTCAAGCTAACGGCACATACTTTGTTTTATTTCAGTAACTACTAAGTGACTTGCATTAGCATAATGTTTAGTGTATTATGTACATTGAGGATATTCACATTAGTGAATTATGAAAGTTCTGTCAGAAATATGGAAGATCCATAACTTCTGAGTGCATTCGGGGCAAGAGAGTTGTTTTTCTGGATGAGTGAAACAATTCTTAGTACTTAGTCACTGGTGAGAAAGTCTGTTTATTCTGTTGGTTCACATGGTGGGACATTCTGTTTCTTTGTATTCATTCTCTAACGACGTGCTACACTGAACAGTAGTTATTTCAGTGTGTGCATTGTTTAAAAAAAAAATCATACTTGTAGGAAATGAAATTACTGATCACAACCATAGACAGTTTTAATGTGCAGTTTAAATTAGGAAATTATTAAATCTTACAGATTTATATTATTTTTCTCTCACTGTCTTTTCTCGTTACCCTCCAAATGGAGTACCTTATCAGTGATTACATAGTTGCAAGGCAAGTATTATAATTGCTCGATTCATGTGTCACTTCTCAAGTCACACGCCACCATGTTTCAAATATTTCCAAAACGTTTTACATGGCAGCACATTTGGAGAAAATCTTCAGTGAAAAACTGCAATTAGTCACATCAACAACAACTTATATTTATATAACACCTTTAAAGTAATAAAACATCCCAAGGCGCTTCACAGGAGCTTTACAAAAAAAAATCAAAATTTGACACCGAGCCACATAAGGAGATGTTAGGCCAGATGACCAAAAGCTTGATCAAAGAGGATTACATAGGATATATGGCACAGAAACAGGCCATTCGGCCCAACCAGTCCATGCCGGCGTTTATGCTCCACACGAGCCTCCTCCCATCTTTCTTCATCTAAATCTATCAGCATAATCCTCTATTCCCTTTTCCCTCATATGCTTGTCTAGCCTCTCCTTAAATGCATCTATACTATTCGCTTCAACCACTCCCTGTGGTAGCGAGTTCTACATTCTCACCACTCTTTGGGTAAATAAATTTCTTCTGAATTCCCTATTTTATTTCTTGGTGACTATCTTATATTGATGGCCTCTACTTATGCTCTTCCCCACAAGTGGAAACATTCTCTCTGTATCCACTCTATCTCAATTTTTCATAATTTTAAAGACCTCTATTAGGTCACCCCTCAGCCTTCATTTTTCAAGAGAAAAGAGACCCAGCCTGTTCATCCTTTCCTGATATGTATACCCTTGCATTTCTGGTATCATCCTTGTAAATCTTCTCTGCACCCTCTCCAGTGCCTCTATATCCTTTTTATAATATGGCGACCAGAACTGTACGCAGTACTCTACGTGTGTTCTAATCAAGGTTTGATACAGGTTTAGCATAGTTTCCCTACTTTTTAATTCTATCCCTCTGGAAATAAACCCTAGTGCTAGGTTTGCTTTTATGGCCTTGCTAACCTGTGTCGCAACTTTTAATGATTTGTGTATTTGTACTCCGAGATCCCTTTGTTCCTCTACCCCACCTAGACTCCACCCTCCAAGTGATAAGTGACCTCCCTATTCTTCCTACCAAAATGTAATACCTCACATTTATCTGTGTTGAACTTAATTTGCCAATGATATGCCCATTCTGCAAGTTTATTAATGTCCTCCTGCAACTTGTTGCAGTCCTCCTCAGTATTGACTATCTCCCCCCAATTTGGTGTCAGCTGCAAATTTAGAGATTGTGTTTTTGATTCCCAAGTCTAAATCATTAATGTAAATTGTGAACAGCAGTGGTCCCAGCACTGATCCTTGTGGAACACCACTACCCACCTTCTGCCACTATGAATAGCTACCCTTTACTCCTACTCTCTGCTTTCTGTCCTGAAGCCAGCCAGCAATCCATTCTGCTACTTGTCCCCTGACTCCGCATTCTGTGACCTTGTTTAGCAGTCTATTATGGGGTACCTTGTCGAAGGCCTTTTGAAAATCTAGATAAATTACATTTACTGCATTACCCTTGTCTACTCTCTCTGTTACCTCTTCAAAAAATTCAATAAGGTTGGTCAAGCAAGACTTTCTCTTTTGAAATCCATGTTGACTATTCATTATTATATTTTTGGTTTCTAGATGTTCTTCTATTTTCTCCTTCAGTAGGGATTCCATTATTTTTCCTACCACCGATGTTAAGCTGACTGGTCTTTAATTCCCTGGACATGTTCTATCCCCCTTCTTAAATGTTGGTATTACATTAGCTATCCGCCAGTCCTCTGGCACTATACCTTTTTCTAACGAATTATTAAATATGCATAGTAATGCCTCTGCTGCTCTTCCCTAGATTCTTTTAAAATGCATGGATGCAATCCATCTGGACCAGGGGTTTTATCCTCCGAGTTTGATTAATTTATTTAATATATCCCCTTTTTTATTTTAAATGCACTTATCTCATTGCTAAGCTCATCATCCAATGTCATGTCCACCTGTTCTATCTCCCTGGTAAATACTGAAGCAAAATAATTATATAATATTTCTGCCAACTCTCTATCGTTACCAGTGGTATTATCCTGACTATCCCTTAATGGCCCTATTCCCATCCCAACCTTCCGTTTTTTATTGATGTGCCTATAAAATATTTTACTATTTTGTTTTATGTTCCTTGATAATTTAACTTTTTTTGACTTCTCTCCTAATCTTTTCGTATTCTCTCTTATCATGCACTCCCCTGCTGTCTATGTACTTAATGTATGCCTCTTTCTTTACCCTCAATTGTTCCCTTATGGCTTTATTCATCCATGGAGTCTCATTATTGTTTAGTTTGCTCTTTCCTTTTAGTGGAATATATTTTTCCTGCACTCTGTTGAACACCATTTTAAATGTTTCCCATTGCTGTTCTACATCGTTGTTTGCCAATATTGTTGCCCTTTTTTCCCCCAAGTTCTATTCGCAGCCCCTCAAAATTGGCTTTTCTCCAATTTCTCCAACCTGGTTTTTGTCATTCTTATGTCCTTCTCAATTATCATCTTAAAGCGTATTATATTATGGTTACTATTGCCTATATGTTCCCTATAAGAGGTAGGTTTTACGGAGCATCTTAAAGGAGGAAAGAGATGTGGAGAGGAGGAGAGATTTTGGGAGGGAATTCCAGAGCTTAGGACCTAGGCAGTTGAAGGCATGACCGCCAATGGTGGAGCAGTTGAAATCGGGAATGTTCAAAAGGCCAGATTAGGCGGAGCACAGAGATCTAGGGGGATTATAGGCCTGGCGGAGATTACAGAGATAAGGAGAGGCAAGGTCATGGAGGAATTTGAAAACGAAGCTGAAAATTTTAAAATCAAGGCATTGCTTAACTGGGAGCCAATGTTGGTCAGCGAGCGCAGGGGAGATGGGTGAGCGGAACGTGGTGCGAGTTAGGACCTGGACAGCAGAGTTTTGGATGACCTCAAATTTTTGGAGGGTAAAACTAGGGAGGCCGGCCAGGAATGCGTTTGAATAGTCAAGTATAGAGATAATAAAGGCATTGATGAGGGTTTCGACAGTAGATGAGTTAAGGCAAGGGCGGAGACGGGCGATGCTGCGAAGGTGGAAATGGGCGGTCTTAGTGATGGAACAGATATGAGGTAGAAAGCTCAATTCGTGATCAAATATGACACCAAGGTAGCGAACAGACTTGGTCAGCCTCAGACAGTTACCAGGGAAAGGGATTGAATCGGTGGCAAGGGAACTGAGTTTGTGCCGTGAAACGAAGACAGTGGCTTCAATCTTCCCGATATTTAATTGGAGGAAGTTTCTACTCATCCAGCGCTGGATGTCAGACAAGCAGTGTCACAGTATAGAGACGGTGAAGGGGTCATGAGAGTTGGAGGAGAGGTAGAGCTGGGTATTATCGGTGTACATGTGAAAACTCACGCTGTGTCGCCGGATGATGTCACCGAGGGCCAGCATGTGGATGAGAAATGGGAGGGGGCCAAGGATAGATCCTTGGAGGACACCAGAGGTGACGGTGCAGGAGCGGGAAGAGAACCCATTGCAGGTGATTCTATGCCTACAGCTGAAAAGATAGGAATGGAACCAGGCGAGTGCAGTCCCATCCAGCTGGACGACGGTGGAGAGGCGTTGGAGCAGAATTTTGTGGTCATCTGTGTCTAAGGCTGCAGACAGGGCGAGAAGGGATAGTTTACCTTTGTCACAGTCAATTTCTTTTTTTATATTCGTTTATGGGATCAGGGTGTCGCTGGCAATGCCAGCATTTATTGCCCATCCCTAGTTGCCCTCGAGAAGGTGGTGGTGAGCCGCCTTCTTGAACCTCTGCAGTCCATGTGGTGATGGTACTTCCACAGTGCTGTTAGGTAGGGAGTTCCGGGATTTTGACCCAGTGACGATGAAGGATCGGCGATATACTTCTAAGTCAGGATGGTGTGTGACTTGGAGGGGAACTTGAAGGTGGCGGTGTTCCCAAGCGCCTGCTGCCCTTGTCCTTCTAGGTGGAAGAGGTCGCGGGTTTGGGAGGTGCTGCCGAAGAAGCCTTGGTGAGTTGCTGCAGTGCATCTTGTAGATGGTACACACTGCAGCCACGGTACACCAGTGGTGGAGGGAGTGAATGTTTAAGGTGGTGGATGGGATGCCAATCAAGCGGGCTGCTTTGTCCTGGATGGTGTCGATTTTCTTGAGTGTTGTTGGAGCTGCACTCATCCAGGCAAGTGGAGAATATTCCATCACACTCCCTACTTGTGCCTTGTAGATGGTGGAAAGGCTTTGGGGAGTCAGGAGGTGAGACACTCGCCGCAGAATACCTAGCCTCTGACCTGCTCTTGTTGCCACAGTATTTATGTGGCTGGTCCAGTTAAGTTTCTGGTTAATGGTGACCCCCCCAGGGTGTTGATAGTGGGGGATTCGGCGATGGTAATGCCATTGAATGTCAAGGGGAGGTGGTTAGACTCTCGCTTGTTGGAGATAGTCATTGCCTGGCACTTATCAGCCCAAGCCTGAATGTCGTCCAGGTCTTGTTGTATGCGGGTATGGACTGCTTCATTATCTGTGGAGTTGTGAATGGCGCTGAACACTGTGCAGTCATCAGCAAACATCACCATTTCTGACCTTATGATGGAGGGAAGTTCATTGATGAAGCAGCTGAAGATGGTTGGGCCTAGGACACTGCCCTGAGGAACTCCTGCAGTGATGTCTTGGGGCTGTGATGATTGACCTTCAACCACCACAACCATCTTCCTTTGTGCTAGATATGACTCCAGCCAGTGGAGCGTTTTCCCCCTGATTCCCATTGACTTCAGTTTTACTAGGGCTCCTTGATGCCAGACTCGGTCAAATGCTGCCTTGATGTCAAGGGCAGTCACTCTCACCTCACCTCTGGAATTCAGCTCCTTTGTCCATGTTTGGGCCAAGGCTGTAATGAGGTTGGGAGCCGAGTGGTCTTGGCGGAAGCCAAACTGGGCATCAATGAGCAGGTTATTGGTGAGTAAGTGCCGCTTGATAGCACTGTCGATGACCCCTTCCATCACTTTGCTGATGATTGAGAGTAGACTGATGGAGCGGTAATTGGCCTGGTTGGACTTGTCCTGCTTTTTGTGGACAGGACATATCTGGGCAGTTTTCCACATTGTCGGATAGATGCCAGTGTTGGAGCTGTACTGGAACAGCTTGGCTAGAGGCACGGCTAGTTCTGGAGCAGAAGTCTTCAGCACGATAGCTGGGATGTTGTCGAGGCCCATAGCCTTTGCTGTATCCAGTGTGCTCAGCCGTTTCTTGATATCATGTGGAGTGAATCGAATTGGCTGAAGAATGGCTTCTGTGATGGTGGTGACCTCGGGAGTAGGCCGACATGGATCATCCACTCGGCACTTCTGGCTGAAGTTGGTTGCAAACGCTTCAGCCTTGTCTTTTGCACTCACGTGCAGGGCTCCTCCATCATTGAGGATGGGAAATTTCGTGGAGCCACCTCCTCCCCCCGTTAGTTGTTTAATGGTCCACCACCATTCACGACTGGATGTGGCAGGACTGCAGAGCTTTGATCTGATCCGTTGACTGTGGGATCGCTTAGCCCTGTCTATAGCATGCTGCTTCCGCTTTTTAGCATGCATGTAGTCCTGTGTTGCAGCTTCCCCAGGTTGGCACCTCATTTTTAGGTATGCCAGGTGATGCTCCTTGCATGCTCTTCTACACGCCTTATTGAACCAGGGTTGGTCCCCTGGCTTGGTGGTAATGGTAGAGTGAGGGATATGCCGGGCCCTGAGGTTACAGATTGTGGTGGAATACAATTCTGCTGCTGCCCCACAGCGCCTCATGGATGCCCAATTTTGAGCTGCTAGATCTGTTCTGAATCTATCCCATTTAGCACGGTGGTAGTGCCACACAACACGATGGAGGGTCTTCTCCGTGTGAAGACGGGTCTTCGTCTCCACAATGACTGTGCGGTGGTCACTGCTGCCATGGACAGATGCATCTGCGACAGGTAGATTGGTGAGGGCGAAGTCAAGTAGGTTTTTCCCCTCGTGTTGGTTCTCTCACCACCTGTCGCAGGCCCAGACTGGCAGTTATGTCCTTCAGGACTTGGCCAGCAGTGGTGCTACCGAGCCACTCTTGGTGATGGACATTGAAGTCCCCCACCCAAAGTACATTCTGTGCCCTTGCTACTCTCAGTGTTTCTTCCACGTGGTGTTCAACATTGAGGAGTACTGATTCATCAGCTGAGGGAGGGCAGTAGGTGGTAATCAGCAGGAGGTTTCCTTGCCCATGCTTGACCTGAAGCCATGAGACTTCATGTGGTCCGGAGTCAATGTTGAGGACTCCAGGGCCACTGCTTCCCGACTGTATACCACTGTGCCACCACCCCTGGTGGGTCTGTCCTGCCAGTGGGACAGGACATACCAGGGATGGTGATGGAGGAGTTCAGGACATTGGCTGAAAGGTATGATTCTATGAGTATGGCTATGCCAGGCTGTTTCTTGACTAGTCTGTGGGACAGCTCTCCCAATTTTGGCACAAGTCCCCAGATGTTGGTGAGGAGGACTTTGCAGGGTTAACTGGGCTGGGTGTGCTGTTGCCGTGTCCGTAGCCGGTGCCGAGGTCGATGCCAGGTGGTTCGTCCGGTTTCATTCTTTATTATTTTGTCTCGTAGCGGTTTGTTACAACTGAGTTGACTTCCTAGACCATTTCAGAGGGCAGTAAAGAGTCAGCCACATTGCTGTGGGTCTGGAGTCACATATAGGCCAGACCAGGTAAGGACGGCAGATTTCTTTTCCTAAAGGACATTAGTGAACCAGATGGGTTTTTACGACAATCCGACAGTTTCATGGTCACCATTACTGATACTAGCTTTTTATTCCAGATTTATTTAATTAACTGAATTTAAATTCCCCAGCTGCCGTGGTGGGATTTGAACTCACGTCTCTGGATCATTAGTCTAGGCCTCTGGATTACTAGATCAGTGACATTCCCACTACGCTACCGTTCCCGTGGATGTCATTTGTTACCTTGGTAAGAGCCATTTTGGTACTGTGGTGGGGCGGAAGCCTGATTGGAGGGATTCAAACAAGGAGTTCTGGGAAAGATGGGCACGAATTTGGGAGGTGACAACACGTTCAAGAACTTTGAAGAGGAAAGGATGGCTCGAGATGGGGCGATAATTTGCAAGGACGGATGGGTCAAGGATTGTTTTTTTGAGGAGGGGGTGATGGCCGCAGATTTGAAGGAGAGAAGGACAATACCTGAGGGGAGAGAGCCGTTAACGATATCCGCTAACATGGGAGCAAGGAAGGAAAGTTGGGTGATCAGTAATTTAGTAGGAATAGGGTTGAGAGAGCAGGAGATCGTAGACAAGATTAGCTTTGAAAGGGCAAGGGGGAGATAGGAGAGAAGCTAAAGAAATATGCAGTTTTAGGGTTAGGGCAGGATGAAAACGGAGAAGGAAGTAAGGCCCGGTGAGCCTTACTAGGGGAAGGGAGGGAAGTAGCAGAGGCAGTTGAACGGATGTTCTCGATCTTTTTAACAAAAAAGTCCATGAGCTCCTCGCATTTATTGTTGGAGGTGAGGGAGGAGGAGGCAGAGGAGGGTGGTTTGAGAAGATGGTTAGTGGTAGAGAAGACAAGCCTGGTGTTATCTTTGCCTTCCTGGATGATCTCTGAAGTATTTGAAACTGTTGTAAAGTTTAATAGGTATTTTTAATAAATTTATCAAAACAAGTAGAATGAAAAAGTGTTTAATTGATCAATAAAGAATAATATAACTCTGAACTCATGTTATACTCTATTATAACTTGGTACAGTTCTGATTTTCGCCAGCAGGGTGCGATCGGCCTTGTAAGGTCAAATGTTAATAATATAATGGCCCAAAAATTTGTGTTGATACGCGAGAGTACGCACTGTGTACTCTCGCGTATTCTGTCTCCAATTGCCGGTTTTCTGCATGCACTGCGCATGCGCTGAAAACCGGCACTTGGTGAATGGAAAAGGGGGCGGTTCCTAGGTGAACCGCGTGCACGCTACAGGCTGCGCGCACGCAGTGCACTTAGTGGTTTCAATGCGCAGGTAAGTATGGAAGATTTTACACATTAAAAAAAGGAGTAAGACCCACTTTTAACAAGGTAAGTAGTGAATTAAGTATTATTTTGAATTTTTTTTAACAGGTATATCTTTTTTAGAGACTTTAAAGACAGGTAAGTTTATTTTTATAACTTTTTAAAAGATTTAATTTTTTATTTAAAATGGTTAATTTATTTAACTATACTTATTTTATTAATGTGATGGTTTTTTTAAAATTTAATTGAGGTTTAGCTGTTCTTTTGGGGGTCTATAGTATTCATAGCTTTCACAGCATTTATGTGAAAGTTATGAATGGAAGATGGTGTGCTGCCATTGGCTCTAACTGAGTCACGTGATCCCACAGCTCGCACGAATTAACTGCGCCTGTGGGATACGAAAGCACTGCACAGCAGCTGTCCAGAACATCAAGTTCGTGCGAGCTGGAACTGAAAAAGCCAACGCGCAGTGAGAGATCGCGGGGAAGCCTTACCCTCGCACGAAGGCTTCCTCACGAATTTTTGGGCCATTGCTTACATGTGCTTTTCCATTCTTGGTTGCCCAGTTGGTATTGCGATGATTTAAGACCATGCTAGTTTGTCTAGTGAAAAGTCTCGGTGATCTACCAAATACTTAATGCTGATTTTTCGGTTTTGCGACTGGGGAGCTTTGCTTGCCAGCTGCACTTATTGGGAAATCGCAGGTGTGTGTCCATGATTTTACATCCACTAATTTTAATGGATGAAGAATTGTTGGCAGCATGACCGCATTTCCTGATGTGCGCCGCCAGTAGCATGAACTCAGAAAGTTACCCCCTTAGTGCCCATTTTAATAAGACTTGCAGTTATTTCAGTTATACTTCACACGAGCAAGTTAAGCCGTGCAACTGGGAAAATTAAGAAGACTGCTTTCAGTTTGAGAGATTTCAGTTGGCACAAATATTATCGATCTTTACTATATTATCTATCTTTACTGTATTAAGTGCTCCAATATTAGATTTGTTTTGCTGCAGTCAATAGTGCAAGTTGTTCAGTATGTGAGAAAGTTAGTCTTGCAAAAAGTGTGCAAAGATTTTTTTGTGTGTTTCTATTGAAAATTTCGAGTTCTTTAAAGTTTATTTGTAGTTTTGTAGATAATCTAGACAGTTACAACATTTCCAACGCTAGATACAGAAGTAGTCAGTTTTGTGAATGAAGATTCACACTGTAGGTCTGTTGCATCAATAATTAGGACACATACACACAGTTGTGCCTGTGATAGATTAGTCATGACAAATGCATTTGATTCAATCTTCAACCACAACTAAGTTCTAAAAGCAGTTAAAATATATTTTACTGGGCTAGTAATTGATGACATAATGTAATCAGGGTAGCCCTAACAAAGGCAGCACTTAGCACGTTTTATGTACAGTTTGCAACCCATTGTTTGAATATAGTAATTCTGTCTTACAGTTTAATTTTTGAAACGTGAGTACTTGATGGAAGTACTTGCCTCCTCAGTTTGTAAAAGAGGTTTTGAAAAATTTCAGAGGGGCTCAAACCTATTGGCTCGTAATTTGCGGTCAGTGGCGAAGCAAAGGTGTTTGCCGCTGGCACTGAAGAAAGCTTCCCACAAAGATCTTGCGAGAGGTTCGGCTTTTTCGACGTTCAGTTGCGATCAGTGTAAGATAATGGGAAATTCCTAGTGCGAGCTGCAGTGACGTCAACAAGCTGTCTAAGCTGTCACAGACCGGGAACCAGGAAGTGAAGAAGCTCTTTAATTTTAACTTCTTAAAAATGTTATAGGCAACAAAACAAAGATTGGGGCTCTCGCATGGGGAAAAGGTAAACTTGAAATAAAAATCAACAAACTTTGAAAAAAATAATGTTTTTAGAAGTTTCTTAATTGTAATTTTTATTAAAATGGAGAAATTTGACACTCGACAAAATTAAAATTAGTTTTTCAGGGCCATAACATTTGTTTAGCAGTCAATATGCTGTTAAAACCCCAGTTACACCTAATCCAACGGACTTCATCTTTATGTGAAGGTGCTGCCCCCTGTGAATGTGTTTGTGTTGCTGTGCCATTGTTGGGATGGCAGCAGGAGCCCGAGTGCCTCAGCTGTCTGTCTAGGAGGGAGTTGGTAAGAGGGCACTGCCATGGTGTTGAGCAGCAGGTAGAGAGGCAGCGAAAATGACTGTGGATGTGAAGAATGATGGTGAAGTAATAGGAGGAGGGTGCGAGTTTGACTCTGAGGCTGTTTGTTCTATTCAAGATTTCAGGAGCACTTGTATGGACTGGTGAGGGTGGAGGAGGGATTTTTGCTTTGTGGTAGGGAAACAGATGTTTGTGGCTCAGGATAGGGCCAGGTGAATTCCTTCAGCAGCTGTCAAAGGGGCGGGTGGGGTGGCATAGCGCTGAATTTAGACTTGATCACTGTGTAAAAGATTAACAGCATTTGGTAACAATTATTGAAGGAGCAAAACTATTTTTTTCCTAAATGTTAATACCAGCCTGTCCCTTAAGAAAGATAGCATATAAACAGCAGATTATGAGGCAGTGGCACCAGATTTTTGTGGGGGCAGTTTGTCTCGGATCGGCACCCGGTGCAATTAGATAAATCTGTGTGCAAAGCTTTCTGACATTGAATTGCACGCATTTACATTGCTGCACTCTCTTTGAACGCAGTCAGCTATGGACATCCAGAAAAGCCACAGTGTAAGTTTGAGTGATGTGTTATTCAGGAGCAGTATAAGAGCAAATGATTTGGTACCATTTTTCAGGCCCTATTTGGGAGCAGAGCAGAGGAAAGTCGGCCATTATGTAAGCTTTTTCAGCATTATATGTTTACCATCTGAATATGTTGGTGTCTAGGGCCCTCGGATTTACTCTGTTCTGTGGATATAATGCAGTGTTGATTAAAAATAATTATTTTCAATTCCTTGTTTTCTGTTTAAAGGGTCCAGCGACGTGTGTAGTTTTTTCCGGTGCTGGGGACTTCTTTGCTTCAGGTGGCTCAGATGAACAGGTGGGTGTCTATTGCATCTCTTCTTTGTACCTTTGTGGTTGGGATACAACAACAAAAATAACAACAACTTATATTTATATAGCGCCTTTAACGTAGTAAAACGTCCCAAGGCGCTTCACAAGAGTATTATAAGACAAAAAATTTGACACCGAGCCACATAAGGAGAAATTAGGGCAGGTGACCAAAAGCTTGGTCAAAGAGGTAGGTTTTAAGGAGCGTCTTAAAGGAGGAAAGAGAGCTAGAGAGGCGGAGAGGTTTAGACAGGGAATTCTAGAGCTTAGGGCCTAGGCAACAGAAGACACGGCTACCAATGGTTGAGTGATTATAATCAGGGATGCTCAAGAGGGCAGAATTAGAGGAGCGCAGATATCTTGGCGGGGGGGGGGGGATTGTGGGGCTGAAGGAGATTACAGAGATAGGGAGGAGCGAGGCCATGGAGGGATTTGAAAACAAGGATTAGAATTTTGAAATCGAGGCATTGCTTAACTGGGAGCCAGTGTAGGTCAGCAAGCACAGGGGTGATGGGTGAACGGGACTTGGTGCGAGTTAGGACATGGGCAGCCGAGTTTTGGATGACCTCAAGTTTACGTAGGGGAGAATGTGGGAGGCCAGCCAGGAGTGCGTTGGAATAGTCAAGTCTAGAGGTAACAAAGGCATGGATGAGGATTTCAGCAGCGGATGAGCTGAGGCAAGGGCGGAGACAGGCGATTTTACGGAGGTGGAAATAGGCGGTCTTAGTTATGCTGCGGATATGTGGTCGGAAGCTCATTTCAGGGTCAAATGTGACACCAAGGTTGCGAACAGTGTGGTTCAGCCTCAGACAGATGTTAGGGAGAGGGATGGAGTTAGTGGCTCGGGAACGGAATTTGTGGCAGGGACCGAAATCAATGGCTTCGGTTTTCTCAATATTTAATTGAAGAAAATTTTTGCTCATCCAGAACTGGATGTCAGACAAGCAGTCTGACAATTTAGAGACCGTTGAGGGGTTGAGAGAAGTGGTAGTGAGGTAGAGCTGGGTGTCATCAGCGTACATGTGGAAACTGATGCTGTGTTTTCGGATGATGTCGCCAAGGGGCAGCATGTAGTCGAGAAATAGGAGGGGGCCAAGGACAGATGCGGGAGCAGGAAGAGAAGCCGTTGCAGGTGATTCTCTGGCTACGATTAGATAGATAAGAATGGAACCAGGCGAGTGCAGTCGCACCTAGCTGGACTACGGTGGAGAGGCGTTGGAGAAGGATGGAGTGGTCAACCGTGTCAAAGGCTGCAGACAAATCAAGAAAGATGAGGAGGGAAAGTTTACCTTTATCACAGTCACAAAGGATGTCATTTGTGACTTTGATGAGAGCCGTTTCAATGCTGTGGCGGGGCGGAAACCTGATGGGAGGGATTCAAACATGGAGTTGCGGGATACTGTCATTTAAAATGTACTAATAACCTTTTCTTGTATTTAAGATGCAGTTTTACTTTAAATCATTAAAGGATTATCAGGAGTGCTGTGCTTTATTCATAGGATTTTAGTTGTAGTTGTAATTTATTCTTTTGCAAAAGCCAGGGTGTTTTTTTTTTACACGATTCCTATCTAGAGAGTTGGATATCCTGTCAGGTTAGTACCCAAAATATCTTTCAATTGACTTGCATCTAACTGAATACAATAATCTTACCACTAGGGGCAGTTGGTTTTGAATTCATCATGGCAGTTACTTTTCCAAATCTATTTTATCCTTCCTCTCTTTTTCTCCTCTCCTAAAGGCACGGATATCCAAGTTTGCTGACGATACAAAGCTAGGTGGGAAAGTAAGCTGCGAGGAGGACACAAAGAGCCTGCAAAGGGATATAGACAGGTTCAGTGAGTGGGCAATAGGTGGTAGATGGAGTGAAATGTGAGGTTATTCACTTTGGTAGGAAGAATAGAAAAACAGAATATTTTTTAAATGGTGAGAAACTTTTAAATGTTGGTGTTCAGAGAGTTTTGGGTGTCCTCGTGCAAGAAACACAGAAAGCTAGCATGCAGGTACAGCAAGCAATTAGGAAGACAAATGGCATGTTGGCCTTTATTGCAAGGGGGTTGGAGTACAAGAGTAAGGAAGTCTTACTACAATTGTGAGACCACACCTGGAGTACTGTGCACGATTTTGGTCTCCTTATCTGAGGAAGGACATATTTGCCTTAGAGGCGGTGCAACGAAGGTTCACTAGATTGATCCCTGGGATGAGAGGGTTGTCCTATGAGGAAAGATTGTGTAGAATGGGCCTATACTCTCTGGAGTTTAGAAGAATGAGAGGTGATCTCATTGAAACAGGTAAGATTCTGAGGGGGATTGACAGGGTAGATGCTGAGAGGTTGTTTCCCCTGGCTGGAGAGTCTATAACTAGGGGGCATAGTCTCAGGATAAGGGCTCGGCCATTTAAGACTGAGATGAGGAGGAATTTCTTCACTTAGAGGGTTGTGAATCTTTGGAATTCTCTATCCAAAGGGCTGTGGATGCTGAGGTTTGAGGATATTCAAGGCTGAGGCAGATAGATATTTGGACTCTAGGGGAACCAAGGGATATGGGGATTGGGCGGGAAAGTGGAGTTGAGGTCGAAGATCAACCATGATCTTATTGAATGGCGGAGCAGGCTCGAAGGGCCATATGGCCTACTCTTGCTCCTAATTCTTATGTACTTATGTTCTTATTTGTGCTGAATAACAATGTCATGAGTGCTGGTTGTCCAGTATTCCTCTCCCCTCTCCCTGGCTATTCTTTGAGCTCAAACATTGAATTTGGCAATCTATTTGACGAGGGCGGGGGGAGATGATGTAACAACTATTTGAGAATAGATTAGGTAAATTAAAAAGGAACCCATAAGTCTTTTATATACATATAAATAGTAAAAGGGTAGTTGAAGGAAGGGTGGGGCCGATTAGGGACTAAAAGGAGATCATCTTGTGCAGAGGGCATGGCTGAGGTACTAAATGAGTACTTTGCATTTGTCTTCACTAAAGAAGAGGATGCTGCCAGTGTCACAGTAAAGGAGGAGATAGTAGAGAAATTGGATAAGATAAAAATAGATAATGGGGAGGTACTTAAAAGGTTGGCAGAGCTCAAAGTAGAATAGTCATCCGGTCCGGATGGGGTGCATCCTAGGTTGCTGAGGGAAGTAAGGGTGGAAATTGCACACTCTTCCAGTCCTCCTTAGATATGGGAATCGTGCCAGAGGACTGTGGGGATTGCAAATGTTACACCCTATTCAAAAAAGGGGAGAGGGATAAACCCAGCAATTACAGGTCAGTCAGCCTCATGTCAGTGGTGGGGAAACTTTTAGAGACAAAATTAATTGGCACTTGGAAAAATATGGGTTAATAAATGAAAGCCAGCGTGGATTTGTTAAAGGGAAATCATGTTTGACTAACTTGATTGAGTTCTTTAATGAACAGAGAGGGTTGATGAGGGCAGTGCGGTTGATGTGTATGTTGACTTTCGAAAGGTGTTTGATAAAGTACCACAAAATAGACTTGTTAGCAAAATTGGATCCCCTGGGATTAAAGGGGCAGTAGCTGTGTGGATACGAAATTGGCTAAGCAAAAGTAGTGATGAACGTTTTTTCAGACTGGAGGGAAGTGTGCAGTGGTGTCCCCCAGGAGATTGGTGTTGGAACCATTCCTCTTTTTGACTCAAATACTGTAACAAGAGCAGGTCAGAGGCTGGGTATTCTATGGCGAGTGACTCACCTCCTGGGATGAATTTCAAAGAACCGGCACAGGCACGATGGGCCAAATGGCCTCCTCCATGCTGTATCGTTACAAAGTATTTACAACACAGAAACAAGCCATTCGGCCCAACAGGTCCATGCCAGTGTTTATGCTCTACATTCTATGATTCTAAGAACTAAGTCCACTCCTGTCCTCAGCTGAAGTACTTGCACTTCGACTTGCACTTTCCAGCAAGGATCACTGAATAATGATATGGAGTGGAAACCCAAGCTATTTTTTCCTTTTTTTTCCTAGTTGCTTTTTCTCCATTCCAAAATCAAGGGCAGATAGTCCTATTGCTGCCTTCTTTGAGATTACCTAGCAACAGGGTCCAGGGATTGAACATGGGCATCCTGGTTAAGTTCTATTTACTTCTTTCTGGGGAATGCAGAGTAGTCACTTAGTTCTCCAGCACATTTTTACAACATTGCATCATCAAGCTGCTTACTTGTATTAGATTAAATATATAGACTGATTTAATTGTAATGGTCTGTTTTAGGAAAACTGCATTGCTGTTGTGCAGTACTACACTGTACAATCTCTTGATCACAACCAAGTTTATAATCCTTTAGCCGTGCAAGCGCAGGAGATGCAACACATGCCCTTCCTTATACCTCCCCCCTTCCTACTGTCCAGGGCCCCAAACACCCCTTCCAGGTGAAACAGCGATTTACTTGTACTTCTTGCAATTTAGTATACTGTATTCGCTGCTCACGATGTGGTCTCCTCTACATTGGGTGACCGCTTTGCAGAACACCTCTGTTCAGTCTGTAAAGGGGACCCCGAGCTTCCGGTCGCCTGTCACTTTAATTCTCCGCTCCACTCCCACTCAGACCTCACCGTCCTCGGCCTCCTGCATTGTTCCACTGAAGCTCAGCGTAAGCTCGAGGAACAGCACCTCATCTTTCGATTGGGCACTTTACAGCCTTCTGGACTCAACATAGAGTTCAACAATTTCAGATCATAACCTCGGCCCCTATCATATATATATTTTTTATCCACACTTTTTGTTTGTGCCTTCTGTTCTTCTCTCCCACGTGGCAGCTGTCTTTCGTTCTGCCAGCACAATTTACACTTCATCTAGAGCCATCCTTTGTTTCTTAACCTGTTCCATTACCATCTCCTTTTGCCTTGAATATCTCTTAATGTCTCTTAACCTCTCCTGCCTTCTATCCTATCACAGACCTTCCCTTTTGTTCTTTCATTCCCTCCCCCCTTTCCCAGCCCCTACACTTGCTTAAAAATCTGTTCCATTTCCTGCTTTTTTCCAGTTCTGACGAAAGGTCATCGACCTGAAACGTTAACTCTGTTTCTCTCTTTACAGATGCTGCCTGACCTGCTGAGTATCTCCAGCATTTTCTGTTTTTATTTATAATCCTTTTGTGTTGATATATGTGCTGCATTTCTACAGACTTTACCTCAATTGACTTGGCAGCTTGGATCACAACTATATTTGCTATATTAACCTGTGGGCTGGAGAACCTAAAGTTGCTTTGATCCTGTTGGCAATAGAAATGTTTAGAGTTTGATGTAATAGGGATTTTGATTATATTTATTGAAGAAAAGCATCTTTATTTGGAAAATGGGCTATTTTTAGTCATCTCACTTCTGTTGACATATTTGGCCTCTCTATCTATTCTGATCACAAATGGAATCCATATTTCCTCATTGCTAAAGCTGTCTCCAAGAAACTCGGTTTTCTCTTTTGAATCAAACATTTCTTTTCCCCTAAACAATGACACTCTACACAAACCAAGGACCTTCCAAGACTTGAATGTTGCTCTCATATCTGGAGTGGCTCTTCTAACATTTGTCTTGCAGTCCTGAATAGGATGCAAGAAAAAGTTTGTTCAAATGGTAGGTGAGTTCTTCTCCACCTCTAGCTTTTAACCACTCTACCTCAAAGGACTACAAGAGAGGTGTTAGAAGAGTGACAGAAATGGAAAATGCGTGTTTTTATATGCATTAACATGCTCGCAGTCCCCTATTTTTTTTTACCGCCATGCTCATTCTCCGACCCGCTCCAAAGCATTGGATCGCAATCTTTGAGCAGAATCATTCACCTCTACTTCCATTCACTCGCCTGAGGATAAAGAGTTGTGCCTTACTGTTGCTTGTTAATTCCATAGGCCAGCTATCAAACCAGGGATGTTCTTGGTCCATGTAGCTCATTCTCTAACCATGTTGTACATAGATCGACTGAACTATTGGCGAGCCTCAATTTGAATATTGTAACATAATTCTATTGGCTATTTTTCTTTAAAATGCATAAAACTTTCTCTTAACACCTTAGTTTAGATATATTCCAAACCATAAAGACTGACGTGTTCACAAATTACACATTTTTCTCTCTCAAGGGGAATTTTTTAAATTGTCATTATGAAAAAGATGGTAAATTAGTGACTTTAGGAAAGGTTAGAACAGCATTACTATCAAAATACTTTTTCTGGAAATGCACACTGGAATATTTGACTTATTACTACCAATTATTTTTTGGTCCAGAATCAATTTGTTTCATAAAATGAGTTATTTATAATGTTCTTTCAGCCGTAGCTGTAATTCAAACATTCCTAGGAAATTACTAAGTTGTTTTTACTACCTATATACTGGCCAATATGAACACGCAGCAGTATTTAAGTAAGCAGGCTAGCATAGGCCCAAAAATCTCATCCTTAAAGAATTTTCTGGACAGCATCTGAACACAACATGCAGTTAAAAATTATATAGCCTTCTTAAGAATGGTAAACTTCTGCATTTTAAGAGTTGTGTAATGTGGAATTTTAAGTTTCTAGTATTGTGACTCATTTGCTGTCTCAAGACGTTAGCAAAATTATTTGGACACTGGTCAGTCTCTTATGCTGAGGCAAGACAAAATGTAGTCTTCAGGTTAAATAGGGTTTGAAGGCGGTGAATAATTGGACCAGTACCAGCGGAGGACTGTGATGCAGGAGGCTAGAAGCGGCCAGAGGTGGAAGATAGAGCAGGGTTAGAGGCTGGATAATCTGTTTTTAGTTGTCGTCTTCTTTTGTGTGGTAGTAGCAAAGCAAATCAGCTGTCAATATCTAAGTTGGATATCCAGGCCAAAGCTTCCGGTGTAACAGCGTGGATATCTTGTACAAAAGCAAAACACTGCGGATGCTGGAAATCTGAAATAAAAACAGAAAATACTGGAAATACTCAGCAGGTCAGGCAGCATCTTAGGAGAGAGAAACAGAGTTAACGTTTCAGGTCGATGACCGTTCGTCAGAACTGGAAAAAGAGATGTAACAGATCTTTAAGCAAGTGCAGGGGCAGGGAAAGGGGAAAGGGGAGGAAAGAACAAAAGGGAAGGTCTATGATAGGATGGAAGGCAGGAGAGATTAAAAGACAAAATGGATGATGGTGCAAGGCAAAAGGAGATGGTAGTGGAACAAGTTAAGAAACAAAAGATGAGTCGAGATGAGGTGTAAATGGGAATGGCAGAATCATCAACAGCTGCCATGTGGAAAAAAATAGGGGCAGAGGTTATGGTCTGAAATTGTTGAACTCAATGTTGAGTCTAGAAGGCTGTAAAGTGCCTAATCAAAAGATGAGGTGCTGTTCTTCGAGCTTACGTTGAGCTTCATTGGAACAGTGTAAGTGGCTGAGGACGGAGAGGTCAGAGTGGGAGTAGAGTGGAGAATTAAAGTGACAGGCTCGGGGTCACGCTTACGGACTGAATGGAGGTGTTCCGCAAAGCGGTCACCCAATCTGCGTTTGGTCTCCCCAATGTAGAGGAGACCGCATCGTGAGCAGCGAATACAGTATACTAAATTGCAAGAAGTACAAGTAAATCGCTGTTTCACCTGGATATCTTGTAGGCTGCCTGAAAATCTCCTCTGAGGGCAATGCTCAATGATGTGCTCCAGGGTCTGATTAGGAGCTCCACAGTCGTATGATGGGGATGCTTTAATCTTCCATCTATGGAGAAGGTGGCAGCATCTGTTCTGAGGAGGTTGATGGTTGTCCACTGTTTGCAAGGAAGGTTTGATCCTTCAGGTTGTATT